>OZ017796.1:22505628-23780910 GCA_963969395.1 Pseudoscleropodium purum
GCGAATCTAATGCAATGATCACATAATTAATGTCATGCACGCTTAGTGCGTCTGCTTACTTCTAGAGCCAGCTTTGTGTCCACATTAAGAGAAATGTCCAACGCCTTCACCGAGTGCGTCAGCGCCCCACTGTCCACACATCATCAGATACCAAATAAGAACGTCAGCGAACGCAAAACATTAGCGCAGGATTGGTACCCGAGATCACCAAACGGATACAGGCACACCAGTTGCAATCGTATGCCTTCCAAGAACTTCGAACAAAAGCAGGCTAACCTCATGTCCAGAACCAGAAACTTGAGTGAAGACACCAAAGTGGACCATTCTAGAGAGAAATGCGAGGGAACACAGAGATACTCACCTAGAAATAAAAGTCACACCAGTGGAACCGATTGTAGAAACCGTATCGAGCGTCACGTTGCCGGAGGCCTGTGTAACATGAATCGCACGACTCATCATAACAAACTGAAGAGCAATGCGAATTGGAAACCCCCAACCCCAACCCCCCAATGATGCAAGTCCTAGTTCTCTGTGAGAGACCACTAACGGACGATTCTCGGACAAAACCATGCACAAATTTCTCCCATTATAAAAGTAGCTATGGTATCAAGTGGACGCAAACCTCAGTTTCAAATCTTCCATCGATCAAAGTCACTGCTTGCTGAAGCATAGAAACATCTACATCCCCGTTCTCTAGAGGCACCACCATGTTGTCAAGCATAATACGTGTAACACGGCCTTCGCCCAGTGTCACACTGTCCAATACTTCTTGCACCTCTTCCAAAGTCCTTGTCTCAATCTATCACATAAATCAAGCCCAGCACAGTCCAAAGTCGGAAGGATAAACAACGCAACACAGGATCAAATGCAGAGAACGAAATCTCAAGAGCAGCGACTTTATAGGGGATTCATCTGAGGAAACAGAAAAAGTGCAAGTCAGTTAGACTTCACGTATGTTGAACACCTCAACACCAATGTCGAGATTCTTAGAGCTCAGATATTTCTCCACAGCGGATATAGCTTGCTGAATTCCTCCAGCGACGGCTACGTGATTGTCCTTGACCATAACCATGTCAAATAAACCCATTCGGTGATTTTCACCTCCTCCTATCAAGACCTGCGTCACACAGCTTCTAACCCATGAGCAGAGACGTGGAGCTAATCCTTTTGATTAAAGGCATAGATAGGAAATGATTAAATTTCATTCACTGCAAGGCTATACTTCTGTAGTGTGCGCAACTGATCGTAGACTCTAGGAGGAGATACGTACTGCCCATTTGTCGACCAGGCGTAACCCAGGCGCAGTTTTCCTAGTTTCTAAAATTCGAGCAGGTCTTGCTGCTTCTGCCATGGCCTGCCACAAGAACAGGCAATCGCAATAAGCCAGGGCAATCAGTGTCTCCAAAGCGCTATTAATTGTGCAGGATAGTAAAAGATGAAATCACAGAGCAAACTTGAAGGCAATGAAAATAAACTGTCAACATTATCGAGGCAAACCATTGTCAACAGGTAAATGTATACCTAAGTTAATAACACAAACACTTATTACATGATAACGAAATCCTAAGAACGTTAGAGCAGAAGGATATTTTTCAACTATAAAAATCACAGTTCCTATTAAAATGTGGTCATATGTTCAAATCGACAAGGTCCCGTTACCTTGGTCAGAGTGGCGACACCACTCATCCGTTGCATGAAATTCAGCACAACTCTTTCTGCAATCAATATGCTCTGAGCAGCTCCTGTAGGAAAAGAAAGTTTACTTGCAAATTTCTACGATTCTGACAAAGCATTTAACAACTGAGTTTTATGTTTTTGCATCTTCTTAGGAGGCAACTAATTCCTTGCAACAAACGGTGACTCGCAGAGCTATAAGTGGTCAAGAATCACCCAATTCTGCGCTTGGTAATGTGTACAAAGACAAATAAACTTGAAACCAGATCACAACATTCTAAATTTCAAGCATTTCAATCACACTCTGCATCTGAGTCAAAGTTAAAAAAGAACAACGTACTCGAATAAGACTGACCTAATACAGCATATGGCCAAAGACAAACCTTTAACAGTTCCAAATTGTTGACCCTTCGTAACCAAATCCCCATCCCGAACATCCCACTTCACCTGCCGCAACAACGCTCGTTGAGGTAATGAGCAGGGGAGAATGGACATTATAACTTGTGTAACTCATCGTATGGGTGAACTTGGAGAAAATAATCCATACCATAGACACAAACACTGCAACAGTGAACACAATCTCAAGTAGATCACCTTCAAAGATGGGTCCACTTCAGTAAACACCATCTCTGCCAAAGCGATCCCAGCAATCACTCCATTTGCTTTGGCCAAAAATTGAGCTTCTGCTCGAATTTCTGGTGTCATTGTTGCTAAACACGTCACATCACCTATACATATCGCAGCAAGAACGATTCATTTTAGCTAATTCCCTAAACCCTCAAAAACATAATAACTGGTCACAAGTAGACCTGTTCCTGAAAAAAAGAATTTACCATGCTTGAAGGCTCACATCCACTCAACTTATAAACTCGAATTGCCCTGAACTTTTACGAAGTATTGGGAAACAGAGGAGATTCTCCTTCAAAGTCCAACAAGGACATCTGATATGTATCATTTTCTTCGCTTGCTAGATCCCAGTGACGCACAAGACCCTAAACCCTAAACCCTGAGTGCATACCAAGAGGAGATGTGAAAAATCTGTAAAGCAAAGAATTCAAAAGCCGAGTATGTAATGTACCGTGGTCGCCGGCATCCTCAGCAAGTGATAAACGAATTACGTGCAGAAGATCATAAGTTGGATGCGCAGGAGGAGGAATGGCGAACTTCACACCCACGGAGACTGACTCCGAGTGCACCGTAGCCATGACCGGAAGTGAGCACCGCCTGCTCCTCATCACAACAAATCAAACGATCACATCACAAGCCTCTTTCAAAATTAGAAAAAAAGGAAATACTGCAGGCACCAAATTCACCAGTCCGCAGGGACCACACAGAATGGTCCACACGACAAAGGTCGAGCGAGCGAAGATGCAAACCTGGAAGAAAATCCTGCAACCGAGACAACCGAGAGAGTCGAAAGGTCGACGATATGAGAATTGGGAAAACGGTAAGACGGATTTCCAGGTGAGGAGGGAATCGAAGGGACGGCCGACATGCGCCACCACGTTTGCAACGAGAGGGCGTGCTGCAAGAGCGCCATCGAACGCACAACCCAATTCAAACAAAGCCCTGCTCTTCTGGGCGGGGCGACGCTAAACACGAGAAACACCCACTCCTCCTCAATAATGTATGTACTGCACTATACCCTGAACCCCTAAGTGTCAAATGTTGAAGCCTTTTCAAGTGTTCTTTCATTACAAAAAAAGAGCATGGGCTTATAGTTATCCCCAATGAAATAAATTGTTTTTTTTTTTAAATCTAATCATATAGATATTTAAAGAGCTTGGTTATTAGTATGTACACCAATTTTGAGTGCAAAATTATATAAAAATTGTGAGATTATAACAAGAGAAATGTACATTTTCTATTTCTAATATGTTGCACTTCCCCACAATGTTTTAGAATTTTGCACATAAAAGTTTTTGGAGATTGGAGGTGACATGAATAGCTACAAATTGTGTTAGCACACTAAAATGTACTTTCAAAAAACTTAATTCTAAATGAAAAGCTGTCAAATTGATTATACAATCTACCTTGCAATTGTTAAAATGCAATTTTTTTTCATGAGTATAAAATGCAAATAATGCTTGCATATTTAAATTTTCAATGGTGACAATCATGAAAACACTTTACTATTTCCATTGGACCATTTTCAAAGCAAATGGATCTCAAGTTTCTAAATCTCAAATCAAGTGATATTTGCAAATTTTACTCAAAGGCAAATAAGACGTGTTGGCCCTCGAAAATCACCCTCAAAATCATGTATTGAAGAAAATTGAATCTATAATGAAGATTTATGGGTTTTTTTAATTAATAATCTTTATCTTTAAAATATTGAAAATAACTATTATTATAGTTGGAACAATGTAGACTATTTTTAGACTATTTGTAATGAATGCTTATTATTTAGATGTTTTGATACAAGGTAGGATCTCTCCTTGTAGGTAGCTAGAAATTGAAGTATTATTAAAGCATTATATCCCTAGTATAGGTTCAATTGTAGAATCATTCATTTCTTGAATTAAAACTTGGATTGGAATGATAGATCCTTCCATTCATAATCATATTAGTTGAATATGAATTAAGAAGCTTGAGTGATGATAGTTTTCCAAAAAGTATTAGCTTCAATATTTTTATACTTGTTAAATGTATCAAAACAAGAAGCTTATCAAAACAACATACAAAGCAAACTCAAACTAACAAATTGAACATGAGGGTATCAAAAAGGATGATTTGCATAGCAACTGGCTCATCCAATATGTATAGATTAAATACTCTTCCTCTTGAATGACAAAATGGAATTGTACAACATATAGGAAAAAAACTGTAAGTAGGCAGTAGTCAAAATTGATTGAGAATGCTAAATTGTTAAGAATTTAATTATGGAATTGAAAAATGCCAACTCCAATAGCTGCAATGTAGTAATAAACAATTTATATCATATGATTTATTTATTTTTTTAAATTGAAAACTGAGTTAAAAAAGAATTTCAAAGTTTATTTTAGAGTAAAAAATCAATAACTACTTGAAAACAAAAAATCCTTATAACTTTTAATTCATTGATCAAAATGAAAGGATTCAAAGCTTTATTTATATATATATAACTTTTTAAAACCAATTACAAATTTTTGTTTTTGAAAAAAGTGATTTTTTATTTGCTTGGATTGCCCATTTACGGAAAAAAGTAATATAAGAGGTCATAACTTTTGATTCATATTTTCAAATGTCATGAAATTTAGTGCACATAAAAGATATTCCTCATCCCCACCTTCTATTAAAATTTGGGTAAAAAATATGGAAATTCTATAGCCACACATACCTACCTAAAATTTCTATGTAGCCAAAAAATGCATGTTGGTCCTTTAAGGGTTAACCCCTAAAGGACCAAGGCCTTTCCTTTGCCAAAAACACTCAAAACTGCCATTTCTAGGGCAAAAGGTAATAAAAAAATTTATTATTTTTTTTCCACATCTAACTATAGGATCTTACACCTAAATATTATGAAAATATGTGGAAAAAATTTCAGAATTTTTGACTACACAGATTGCATGATATCTTTGTTTAAAGTGAAAAAAACAAAATTTTCAGCACATTGCAGGACTAGATTTTTTAACTTTGAACATTTTCAACTTTAATTTTTTGCACTACAATGTTTTGAGCTTTAAATCTTTATGGTATAAAATTGAGTTGAGAGTTTTAAAAAAATTCAAAATGTTCAAAAAAAACTTAATTTTTATTCTTTAAAAAATTGCTAAGTAGAAGTAGGTATGAAATAGAAGGAAAATCTAAAATATTCATCTCTAAAATGAAGTTCAAATGCACTAATCCCAATGCTTAGATAGTTTAAGCAATAAAGATTGACTATGTGAAACTTTTTTTTTGAAAAATTGTAAAAATTGCATTCAAAAATGAATCCTACAAGTTATTTTTCAAGAAGATGCTCTAGTTGCCTCCAAAACAAGACTGTCCGTAACTTTCTCATAAAAAATTCAAATGGAATGATCCAAGGCTTTAGATGTACACAAAAATATAATCTATGAGTTAAAATTTTGAAATTCAAAATTTTGAATTTTTTTGTTGCCCCCCATCCCATGTTTTGAACTTATTTGGACATAATTTTTGTTTCTGGGCACCGATTGAAAAAAAATGATATTTTCATGAAGCTAATCAATTTCTTCTATCTTCAAAAAAAGTCTCAGAAAATAAGGAAAAAATTTCAACCTACAGGTACCTATCCAAAATCCCATTTGTCTTCCAAAGGAACAATCATTAGAAGATTTGGGGGGCCTTCGCATGCTTGCGAGTTATCACAGTCGGCGAATGCAAGAAACAAGTTCGGCGCAGCGCTTTGACGTGGCTGAGACCCTGCTACATCATTGACCAAAAATAATTTTTTTTGCATTTGGAGACCATATATATATATTTTATTTATTTATTTATTTATTATTTATTATTTATTATTTATTATTTTTTTATTTTTTTATTTTTATGAAAAAGAAAATTCTGATAGCGGACCGTTCCCCTCGCTGCAGGGAACAATTGTGGGGGAACAGGCCCAAAATAGGCTTCTAGACCCCCCAAAACTCTTCTAATGGATCCTTTAGGGGTTACCCATTCAAAAATTGTATGATAACTTGAATTTATATGCAACATTTTTGGGACTCTCTAATTATTTAACACTTGTTCATGAAAGAGGAGTTTTTTAATGGACAAGAATGAATATGTCTAAGGTAGTTTGTTTTAAAGGCAATTGGCCTCTAAAATTGATCATAGAAAACACGTACATTTTGGTTTCTTTAGTGTATCTATGGATTACATTTGAAATAGTTGGTTTTGGTGACCACTATATTTCAACTTCAAAATTTAGTAACTAATTCCACGAAGGTCCAAAACATATGAAATGACTTGGGTTAGATGCCAATTTCATTTTTCTTCCTACAAAAATTTACTGAAAATTGTTTCAAGGAGTTAAGCTTCCCCGAAAAGGGAAGGCAGCTCTTAAATGGTTGCTTTAAAGCAGACTACCTTACATGTGCCATTACCGGTACAGTAGTGATTTTAAGGAAGTGAGTTACTGACCTAATTTTTCGTTTCTTCAGGTACTTTGCCAGTCTTTTTCACGCATTTCTAACCTAACTTCAAGCTGCTAGAAATTGACAGAGAGCTTGGGACAGTGCTAATGTCACAAGTTGCCTGTTCCTTGCTTGATGAGATCCTCATCGGATGCTTTGCTCTGTTAGGGTTTTAAACATGCTCATGAACAGTCAGCTAGAGTGAGAAAAGTTTTCAAGAGGTCACACGCCGCGCCATCAACCAGCTCGAAAGATTTGGAATTTGAACGAAAGCAGGTAAGCAACCTTGTCTGAAAGCCGCTTACCGCTTTGCTCGGAGCGTAGGGAAAGGGACATTGGCGAAGGCGAAGGTCGTCAAGACTCCGAGCGAGCAATTGCGATCAAACTCACCCGAACATCCTGAAACTAGTGCTCATCAATGCGACTAGCAAATTAGTCCTTTTCCACCATGAACTTGAAATTTGTGGCGAGTGGCTCCATGGAACCATAAAACAGCGCAAGATTGGAGATGACATCGCAAATTCAGAGCTGCCTGTAGAATCTTTCTCTTAAAATTAAACTGCAGTACGATGATTGCAACTCTTCTTGTTTGTTTTCCTAAATCGATGGCGAGACAGAGGGACACTCACGTACTGACCTTCTGTTTGTACATTGTTTACACAGCGGGCTCGCACCTGCAGTGCCAAGCTGGTAGGATCCTTGACAAGGAAACCTCGTTGTCGGTATCGGCAACCACGCAGTTTACGATTGCTAATGGCTCCTCAAGAACCATGGTGAATGAATCACTAAGGGACCAGCCAGACGGTCCGAAAGCCCGTAGGATGGTACGCGAATGCACATCCGGAACCCGATCGACGAATGTTGGCGGTGCGATTCACAGTGGCGCCAGAACCGCCAAGCTCTTGCTGATTGCGCTTTCGTAGCTGGACGAAATGCCATTGGAGGCAGAAATGGCCGAGTCTACGTGGTGACGGAGAGTACTGACTTCGATGCGGCAAATCGTATCCCGGGGACGTTGCGCTACGGAGCCATTCAACAGGAGCCTCTGTGGATTGTGTTCTCCCGAGACATGATCATCCGCCTCCATCAGGAACTCATTCTAAACAGTTTCAAAACCATAGACGGCAGAGGCTTCAATGTTCACATCGCTGGTGGCGCCGGGCTCACGCTTCAATACGTCTCCAACGTCGTAATTCGCGGGGTGCATTCACGACGTCGTCTCCACCGGCCCCGCCGCAGTCCGAAGCTCCCCGCCGCACGCGGGAAGACGAGGGCGAACGGATGGCGACGCTGTGAACATCTGGTCCTCCCGCGACATTTGGATCGACCATTGTTACTTTGCCAATGGCGCAGACGGAATGGTGGGTCATCATGGGCTCCACGGGCGTCACAATCTCCAACAACTTCACCGAGCACGACAAAGTGATCTTGTTAGGTGCGCACCCGCAGGACGAGGTCGGCAAAGAGATGCGCGTCACTGTGGGGTTCAATCACTTCGGGCTGGGGCTCATCGAGCGCTTACCACGGTAATTATCCTCGTGTGCTTCCTCTCCATCAATCTTCCTTCGGTATACTCCAGTCCACGAATTCTTATATTATCTTGCGCTGCGTTTTCTCGATTCTGTCTTCGATGAGTCTGTTCCTAAGCTGTAAGTAGACATACAAAGATTGAAATTCATTAAGAAAACGGTTGCTGCATTATATAGAAGCAGAGGAACGAGAATATTCCGCTTTCCTTTCTCCACGGAGCTTCCTCCCAATTGTATTTATCGCAATCTTAACTTTTTTCTCATAATGGTAAGGATTTGTGCCGGCTGTTGTCAGGTTTATCACAGTTACATCCACGTTATCTAAGAATGTACGCCATCGTCCTCACAATTTTTCTACTGCGTTTAAGATTGCCTAACGCTCCTGTTTTCCCGATTTTTCTTTTGGAAGGCTCTGTTCGTAAGCTGTAAGTACACATACCAAGATCGAAAAATGTTAAAAATAGAGTTCATAATGTTGCTGAATTAAGAACCAGATAACGAGAATATTTCTAATTCCATGAAGGAGCTGCTTTCCAATCGTATGAATCGCAATCTTCTCATAAATCGTAACGATTTTTGCCGGCAGGATTCGTCACGGCTATGTGCACGTCCCGAATAATTTCTTTGAAGGCTGAGGGATGTATGCTTATCGGTGGCAGCGAGGAGCCAACGATTGTGAGCCAAGGGAACGTGTTCACGGCCCCGAACGGCGGGAACAAGGAGGTAAGTTTCTGTAAGAGCTCCATTGTGTCAATCGTGTCGACTTAGAGAATAGGTCGTTCAATTGTGTCAATCTTCTCCAAATGGTGCCAATGTTGAGATTCAAGGGAGGTTGAGATTGTGGAATTAGCAGCGGAATTGCAGGTAAGCAAGAGACTACAGGATGGAGGGAACGATAGCGATCTCTGAGTTGGAATTGGAAGCTCCCTAAGTTCCCAGTGCGGTGCGGCGTTCCCTACATTGGGAGTGTAAGCGTGTTCTGTAGGGGCCCATAAAAATGAAATAAAATTAGTCAACTTTTATTACTCTTTTACTAATGTATATATGTGACTTTGAAGACCTCCCAAAGATCAAATGTTTACTTTTTGTCCACTCATCAAGAAGCTCATGTCCTTCTTTGCTCTTTGTTTTTTAATGCAAGGCATTCATTATTTAAAGAGGTTTTAATCCTCATGTTGGTGCTAGTACATCATTGATTTCATCGGGGCTAACTATGATTCTAGCACTCATTTTCTAGGGTCTTTGAGATGTGGGAAGTGACTTGAACACTTTGGTGAAGGCACTAGTTCTAATTGATGGTTCCACTTTGTTTCCACACCTAAATTTTTTATATTTCTTCAAAAAAAAATTATTAATTTTTTGGATTTAGCATCCAATAGCAATGGTGCATTCCTAGCTTTGGAGACAATACATAGAGTCCTTATGTGGCTCTTTGAAAGGCCCAAATTTTTTGTATTGATAAATTGTAGATTATAAAATTTATTTTTTTAAATATTAAGACAATTTAAGCTTGAAATTTCCTATTAAAAGTTATGGATAGATGAAGTTTGGTCTCTAATTGGCTTCCAACTAGCCTCTAATTGACCTAAATAATGTAGTTTAGAACACTACTTAGAGCCAAACTCTAATTGGCCTACCACTCTAAATTGACCTTTCTCTTGAATTTTATTTACATTCAAAGATTTTTTTTTTAAAATTTAGTGATTTTTAATTGATTTCATCTAAATTAACTTCATTGACTACCAAAATTCATCCATGCATATCTTCTTGAATCTTGATCTATTTTTAAATTTTAATATGATTCTAGAAGCCCCTAGAAATTAGCAAATTGATTTGGCAATCAAAGTTGGCTTTTGATAGACCTTTAAAGGTTTGATTTAACTGTTTAGCTTTTAACTTTAAAGACTATCTTTACAAAAAAGTAAATAATCCAAAAGCAAGTTAGGCACATACCTCTGTAATTATTGTGATTGCGTCATAGTACTTGTCTTATAACAGTTTTGTTGGTTTTGTTGGGTTTTGCATACCATTGAACCCCTAAAAGATCAAGGCCTTTTTTCTACCAAAAAAGATTCAAAATTGCCATTTCTATAATAAAAAGTAAAAAAACAAATTTAATTGTTTTTCTTTCACATCTAACCATAGGATCTTATACTCAATTATTATGAAAATGTGTGGAAAAATTTTCAAAATTTTTGACCTCACAGATTGCAAGATATCTATGTTCATAGTGAAAGAAACAAATTTTTTAGTACATTGCAAGATTAGATTTTTTTACTTTGAACATTTTTAACTTAAAATTTTTGCACTACAGACTTTTGAGCTTTAAATCTTTATAGTAGAGAATTGAGTTGAAAGTCTAGAAATATATATAAACTTAGTTTTTATCCTTTTAAAAAATTGTTAAGTAGAAGTAGGTATGAAATAAAAGAAAAATCTAAATTATTAATATCTCTAAAGTGAAATGAAAATGCACTAATTCCAATGGTGAGATTGTTTTAGCAAGAAAACTAAACAATATGGAACTTTTTTCTTAAATTGTAAAAATTGCATTTAGAAATGAATCCTATAAGTTAATTTTTTTCAAGAAGATGCTCTAGTTGCCCCCAAAACCAAATTGTCCATAATTTTCTCATAATAAATCCAAATGGAATGAATCAAAGTTTTCTATGTAGACAAAAAATTTAAAGATTTAAATTTAAATTTTTGAATTTTTTTGGTTGCCCCCGTCCCCTGTTTTGAGCTTATTTGGACATAACTTTTGTTCCCAAGCATTGATTGAAAAAAAATATATATTTCCATGAAGCTAGTTAATTTTCCTATCTTCAAAAAAAGTTTCAAAAAATCAAGAAAAAATTTCAGCCCGTAGGTATTTCCCAAAATTTCATTTGTCCCCCAAAAGGACAATGGTCCTTCAAGGGTTAAATGACAAGTTTACAACAATTGTATGAGTAGCAACCTAAGAATGATCCAGTGGTCTTTTCCAAATTATTTTCAATTTTTTCCTGTATTTTAAAATTATTTTCCATATTTTCTTTTCATTTTTCATTTTTGGAAAAATTTTAAGTTGTCAAATTGACTTCTAATACTACTAATTGTTTTCTAATTTTTTTATGGAATCAAACAAAAAAGATGATATGAGACCCATAAATCCTACTAAATATTTAACTAAAGCTTCTAATATCTACTTTAGTCATCTATAGTTTCAACATCAAGCAACCTTTGTTTAATCTAGAGTCAAACCTCCATTAATTCATAAAAGTCCCAAAGCCTTTTTTCCATCAAAATTCACTCATAATTTCCATTCCTATTGCAAAGTGAAAAAAAAATTTAATCTTTTTTTTGCATATCTAACCGTAGGATCTTGTACTAGATTAGTAAAAGAAGAATGTATGGAAGAAGTTTTAAATGCTTTGCCTTTGTAGATTGCAAGATTTTTGCCTTTAAAGTGAAGAAAACAAGTTTTATTTGCACCTTGCTCAACTAGAAATTTTAGATTTGAAGCTTCTTAACTTAAAATCTTTGAACAATTAATTGATATTAATTTTATAAATTTTTTATGTTGAATATTTGAATTGAGAATTTAGAGAAAAAAATTCAACAAAAAAACACTTAATTTTCATTCATTAAAAAACTATTAAATAGAAGTAGGTTCACGATTGAAGGGATAACTAATCCATTGATAGCTCTAAGATGGAATTGAAACACAATAATTCCAAAAGTGAGATTATTCTAATAAGAAAACCTAACCTTGTTTAACAATTTTTTTTGAAATTTTTTAAAAACTGCATTAAAAATTGAATTCTGTAAGTTATTTTTTCAAAACAATGCTTAGATTTCCCTAAAAACAAGATTATCTATTACTTTCTCATTACTAGTCCAAATAGAATGAATCAAAGCTTCAAATGTAGCCAAAAAAAAATCTTTGAAAAATCACCTTACTAATTGGCTTCAAATGGCATAGCTTTGCTCTTCAGCACCAATTGAAATAATTTAAAATTATATTCCTACAAAGCTAATGTGATTTCCTATCTTTAAAAAAAAAGTTTTAAGAAATCTTGTCAAAAATTGAGGTCAACAAGCCTACTTGAGTTTCCAAGAATTCTTTGTAGGGACTTTAGGACTATAGAGGCTAAGCGGAGCAAATTAATCTCCTAGCTTTACCATTGAGTTGGTTGGAAATTTAAATTCCTTCATTTCTCTCTCTATTTTCTCAATACGTAGATCTCAAACACAATCTCATTCCACTCATCCTCACTTCTTTTCCCTTCCAAATTTATTTTCTTCTCAATTGCACTCTCTTACACTTTGGATTATTTTTCCATTTTAAATGTATCACTTTTTCTTATAGCCTAGAGTACTCACAACAAAGGCTATTGATAGCATCTGGTTTGTTCCCAGCTCACATGTGGTAGCTTTGAATTATTATTTTCTTGTTTTTATGAATTTGCTTTGGTTTTTAAGTGATCAACGTCAAAAACAATCAATGAATTGGATGATTTTCAAGTGATAGGGTAAATGAAGTATGAAAACTAGACACTTGAGGTTACAAGTTCACCACAAAAAAGGTGGATTCTAACCCAACAAATTAAGC
Organism: Pseudoscleropodium purum; assembly: GCA_963969395.1. Lineage (NCBI taxonomy): Eukaryota > Viridiplantae > Streptophyta > Bryopsida > Hypnales > Brachytheciaceae > Pseudoscleropodium > Pseudoscleropodium purum. Next base: position 22,518,498 of record OZ017796.1, read on the forward strand.
GGAAAATTAAGCAAAAGATGAGCTTAGGATGGGGTCTTTATATGATCAAAGCTTCACCATGATGTTTGAAACTCTTAAAATATGAAGAACAATGAAGAAATATATTTGATTGTATTGGAATGACAATGGGAGGTTAATTAATTTGGAAGTTGTACGTTCCTAATGTATAACCAAGGGGGTCAAAGTTTTGCCATTCACGGTAGTTTTTCACAAAATATGTCGATACTTGGTTAAAGGGAGATGATAAGTTAATACAATAAAAAAAGTACATAAAGTCTACAAAGCTGGATAGTTGCCTAGATGATTGTCTCAAAAGCAGCACCCATTGCTTCATTATAAGTCACTAAAATTGAAGGCTATTCCCTATGAATGTCAAGTTAGTAGTTAAAATGAATGTCAAGTATTTTGGGAAAAAAATTGTGAAAAGATGTGACCATTTGTGGCCTAGAGCCTTTGTAATGCTAACATTTTGTAAAACATCTTTGTGACTGGTTTATTAGGACACTCATCCATGCATCTACCTAGCTATAATAATAGGAAAAAAAACAAGGATGAATAAGGGTTAGGTGAAAAATTAAAGCTTCATTGTGGATTAGGGAGATAAAAAAAAAGGGGGAAAAATACCTTCTATAGAATAGTACATGATCCAAGCATTGTTTTGCAAGTCAAGGCTCTTGGGAAGATTCTCCCAAATTCAAAATCCCTATATAGATTAAGGCATACTCTTAGAAATTTCAACTAATGGCATAGGCAAAATTCAATTGGAATTCCCTACAATTAGTACTTAACTTTAAAATTCTACAACAACCAAAACATTAGTAGACTTAAAATGTCCAAAACACAAGAACCAAGGTACCAAAGCTTAAAGGAACTTCCTAAGTTCATCAAGAGTGTATCAAAACCAAGAAAATGAAGAAAATTTGCTCCAAAAACACTACATAGATAGGAAAATGACCAAAAGTTGGCCAAACACAATGTTGAAGAAATATCATAGTTTTACATTAAAAATGAGGTTTGCCAATAGGAAAATGAAGGCGGCTTGAGAGAAGAGGGAGTGGTCTTTTATATGTTTTCTAAGGCCTCCTCCTCCTTGTTTAACCTCTAGAAGTTTCTAGGTTTAAACACTTATTACTAATAAAAATCAAATTTACTATTGGACTAATTTCTAACTTTTGGAGAACAACTCCAAATGACAAACGAATTGCACCATTGGCTTTGAAAGGACCGAATTCCTTTTACAAACCTCAACCTTTTTTTTCAAGTCATGTGGACTTGTAAGATTGTGAATTGCCAAATTAAAAGAACCATAAAATCTCAAATGAAGGCATTATTTTACATTTTTCAAGAATTTTGACTTACCTAGAGTATATAAAAGGATTTTTGAAGTAAAAATAGGCTCCATTTTGACTTTGTTTGGATGTTGTATGCTCCCATGATTCTAGTCAACTCCTTGAATTCATTTAAATTCTACTGAAAATTGTTGGAGTTGTCCATTTGGGTTCTTCTTGGTATCAAAACATTGTGAAACTTATTGGGATGCATTATTATGACTAAACATTCTATCCTAATTTTTAGTAAGATTTTAACGCCACTTGGATAGTTTCAAAGAACTTCCAATACTAGTTTAAGCGGTGGACTTTCCAAAAAACTAACTTTTGCAATTTAGAAAATTCCAAATTTTTTATAGCGACCTCTTAGTGAATTCCAAATACTAAATACAAGGTTACATTACTACTCTTCAATTTTTTATAAAAAGGCTTGATTATAATTACCTTCTTTTAAATCTAATAGACTAGAAATCTTTTGATTGAGAGGAAATTTTAATGGAGTGATGGCATCGTTGAGTTCCTACCATTGATATTGTTTTTTAATCTCGAAATCATTTTTTTTTCAATCTTCAATTGTAATGTCTTTCACATTAGTCTTCTAAGGATAAAACATCATATAGAGAAGGACTTTACCAAATTATAGTTCAACACTTTTTTTAATGGATTATTGTCTATAAAATCTAATAATAAAATGCAAGAGCAAAAAAAACCTTTGAGACAAAAGTCACAATTTAAGGGTTCACATGGTGGAAGTGCAAGTTTGGAACAAGTGTCATTTTTTGAATAAATTTTTTTGAATGGACTTGAAATGTGATTCTCTTGATATGGTGATTTATTGAATTTTTTTGGTTCTTTCAATCTATAATCTCATTTTTGCAAATCTAGTTTTGAACTAAAGTCAATGCAACTTTGGCTTAATCAACCACTTGCCACACTTCCAAATTTGTAATTTTATAAAAATATGTATTCTAGTAACACCAAATCCAACCATTAGATAGGACAACAACTTGATAAAGTATTTCCACAAATTAGGATGACTTTCATCCAAACAATAATGAGAAGGAAAATTAGTGATTTTCAATCTATTTATTGTCCATAAATTAAACTTTGGAGCACTTCAAGGTTAAACCATTGAAAGGTAGGCCGTCAAGCATTTGCTCAAAGAATCTAAACAAAAATATGTTAGTAAAAGCTCCACTCTAGATCCATAGCCAACCAAATTACTCAAATTCTTCATCATGGAATGATAAAAAAAATACGACAAGAAGCCACACAATTGAAAGTACACAAGAATCCATGCCAATAATAAGAGAAAAGAAAATTATGATAAATCTAGATTTAAGACAAACAGGAATGAAGAGTCAGTTGCGTGAAGTAGTTCTTATATTTAAGAGACAAGAGTGGAACACTCACAAAATTTAAACTCCAGTCTTTTCATTTCACAATGAGGCAAGATCAGATTACGTAGTCCTAAAGAGGACTTTAAGGCTTTAGTTAGTTCTAAAGGTCACGTGCATACTGCACCTCAAGAGTGCACATAGCAAGTGCAACCCTTGGTGGCTTCAAAACTTGTGTCCAATACCAATGTCTAATAGCCAGTATCTAGGAGCTAGTGTCCCATATTCAAAACCTGGTATTTAGTGGCTCATGGTTAGTATTTGATGGAGCTGCTAATCCATAGTTAGGGATTTTTAGGGCGAAATTAGGTCACCCTGTCAGTCAGCACTAAGATGATAACATCGTAACTCTTCAAGGTCAATCCAGAATTAACAGAACCACCTCTTGGATTCTGCATCTGCATGGAAGAAACCACGAGAGCTCTGTGGAGACTATAATAAGTTAGAGAAACGAGGACTCCGATAGTATGGTACACGTGCTAAATTATGAACGGCAGGCAAAAATTCTGAGCTTCGGATTCTTAACTTTTCATCCAATCGTTGGCTCCTTTTCTTGATAAACGTAGATGTCAATCGTGCTTCAAGGGATGAACTCCCCTTCTTCAATCTCTTCCTCCCGGAAAAGTTTGCCCTCGAATACTTCGTCGACAGGGTTTACATCCAAAACAGGAGGAGGAGCAGGAATTCTAGTTGATGGAAGTTTGCTGATGACAAAGGGAAACTTCACGGGGTCCGCACTTATAGCTACATGAATGACTGGAAACTCATATACGGTCTTGTGTGCCAGTTGTGAACGGACAGTGTCTTCCAAATCTAACTCGTAGAAGACCTTCTTGTTACCCTGTAGAACAACAAACACATACGTTTATAGGTACCACTTGCTTGGAAGAACTGTTAACCCCTAAGTCCTTAAATGAACCATTAAGGAAGCCCGGCAATGTAATCCAATACAAAGAAAAAATCATGCCCTACATTGATTAATGGTAAATGTGTGATTTGAAGGTTACTAAAATTGGCTATAGGCTTCCCAAATGGACTTTCCGGTTATAGATAGCGCACTGAGGAGTTAGAAAAACAATGATGAGACACAAGGTGAGAGTTGATTGATACCTCACAAGGCTCCTTCTGGAAGTAAAGTTTCAACTCAGTGATCTCTCGCCTGCAGAAGTGCCGCAGCTCGGTGATCATGGGTAAGTTGTCAGCCCTAGATTCCAGGTGCTTTGCTACGAGACTTTTCAGTGTAGAATTTTCATCAACCCTGTCAGACATAAGCACCATAGTCAGTACTTCCATTAACCCCTAAGTGCTCTGCCATCCATATTCTTGAATAAGAGTGCTTGAGGAGAATGTCTAGTCTAAATACCTTCTCATTCATCCAAAGTAATAGTGGAATCTTTAAAAGATGACCTTTCTTGATGACTTATTTGATGAGCTTGAGGTAATTAATATATTTGTACAGATATAAGCAAAAATGCAGAAATACAAAAAACATTCAGGCGTTTAGAAAGAGACAACCGTATTAAAATGCTTTACGTATTTAGGAAGTTTTCTCACCTTCCAGTGACAACTCGGACATCTGTTCCTTCAAAAGTCCATTCTATCCTCCAGAAGATGCACTTAAGTCTGCACTTGCAAACGAGACACAAAAGCATGAGATCTCCATACACATAATCGTGCCCTCGCAGACCAATTAATGAGCAACTCAGATGCCACTAGGACAAAAGATTCACTGGATTTCGGGATATTACTCGAACTTACTTTCTGTCGAAAAAAGTTGAGTTGCTCTTCCTCTTGCTCATGCCATGTGGCCAATACACCAAAGCGGTGTTCCGCATTTTGGCTTCATGTTGAAGAGCCTTCATAGCCGGGTGCATTTCGTTCTTAGGTAACGCTAGCGTAGAACGAGCTCGCTTCGCAGATTCAGTCTGTCTCAACATCTCCTCCAATAAATTATAATCTGCAAGCAATAGGGCAGTACCGTAAGTCCTCCACACCTCAACAACACAACCCAAAGAGCTCTACCAATTGGACAAGATACCCAGGCATTATTAAACGGGAACGGCTGATGTAAAAGACCCTCGCAACCAGAGATGACATAATCAATGGTTGCACTCAAAATTTCAAGCTGAGATTTTGCGTTCAATTTCGCAACCAAATTTTTGAGCAACATCTTGTAGGAAAGACAATGAAAACGCACTTCAAATGAGTTACAATACGCCACCCAACAAGAACGGAGGTACGGAGGTCTCAGCCAAAAATTGAAGCTGAGCAGCAACTATAAAGCAAATACAACAGCCGACTACACAAAGAGGCAACAAAGCGGTTTGATTTTTTGGAGATTTTTTGCTCATTTCAGGATAAAATTATGTGAATGATAACTTGCTGAAAACTTTTGAACAATGCACTTTTTAATTTTCAGTATTGAGATCGCAGCGACGAATTGTAGTTTCGTGGGATAGGGTTTTAAATGATGTCCCCAAGGATTCTAAACCCCGGGGAAATGTAAAGGCAGAAAAGAATTCAAATCATCCTCAAAACAATTAGAAAATTGGAAAAAACATAAGACAGACAGCCTACTGAATTTCGAAAGAGGAAGAAGATTGACAAATTCATTTGTAAGCAATTCAAGGCAACCAAGGAGAAGAATTCCGTGCGTTGGTGTTTCCGCTTACCCGAAACGAGGACATTGTCACAAAATCCCGCCAAGGGCACGAACGCAGTACGATCACGCTTGCCGGAGCATCCAGTGCGCGTCTTGTGGGCCTTGACACAAGCCAGCCCACACGATCGCAGCTCACATCTCGGACACTTGTATTTCCACTCCGTCTTCTTACATTCCTCACACAACTTGCGCTCCGGCACTGGCACCGTCTCCGCAATCACCGTAGTCCCCATTTCTCAAAGAACTCGCAAAACTCTTCCCGAACCCCTAAAAACGCTGAACCCTTAAACCCTAAAACCTCAAACAGAGCTCTAATTTGGAGACCCCATAGCCCAAACTGCACCGTACTGTAGGTAGTGGAGCACGAATCCTTGAATCCCAAGCCTAAGGTTTTGGATTGTCAGACTAGAATGCCATCGTCTTCGTTTGTAAATTGATAAGATTCTCTTGTTTCCACCTATATGTCCGTCTTTTCTATTACTCTTACTTTTCTAACAACTTTTTTTTGTGACCACTTTTCCTTTTTATAGAGAGTGAGATGGGCCACACTACACAGTTAACCGGTTGTTGAAAAGGGTTCGGTGTGTTCACAAAGATTTCTTTATGCTAGCTAACTTTTTTGTTTGTAAATTAGCTTAAAGCCATCAAGTTTGTAGCTTTTGAAAATATCATTTTTTTTAATCTATTAAGTGCAAAGTTTCATAATTTCATTGGTATTGTTTTTCATCTATTTGATTTTACAAAATCCTAATGATTTCCTTGAGCTTCTCAATGAAATCTTACATGTTGATGAAACCTTTTTGGTGCCATTGAATTGTAGCAAAAATTATTCTAGTAGTTTGTTATTTTGACAAAAGATAAGTAATACATGCAAAAAAAATACTAGTATAAATAGCAACTTATATTAGAGAAAAATAACTTCTTATGGGCATATGTCATTTAGGGCCTTGCTTTCTTTAGTTAATATTGTACATTAGTTCCCGTAAAATCACTTTGATGCAAAGGCATTTTGAGTGCCTCTTAAATTTTGATATGTCAAAATATAGTACCAAAAATGCATTCAATTGACATTGAGATAGTGTTATACTTAATTTTTCCAAGAAAATAAAAGTAAAATGAGTTTTCTAAAGCTTCTCATTTTAATTTAGGCTTATCCATTTCTAACTTTGTATAAACTAGGATTTTGGTTTTCAAATTTCAATGGACATTAAAATGACATTAAAAATGCTTCAAACCAATTCTAAGGGAATATTGGAATGCAAGCCAAACAATTCAAAATTACTTTTTCACCATTGGAAGGATTTAGTGCATTTTCAATGTTGATCCCAAATGCCAAATAAGATTTGATACAAAAATCATATTCACATCACATAGGAATGGAATTGAACCAAGGTTAAAATTCTACAAGTAGTAGATTTCTCAAGTTGTTTTGGATTGAACTAATTGAAAATGACTTCCATGATTATTTGACATGTTTGTCCAATGCAAAATTATAAATGTATTTTATGAAAAAAAATTGGGCATTTGTATGACATTGAAAATGCATCATATCCATTTCCAAAAAACCTTCAAGCAATATTATATTGGGAACTTGAATAGTGTAAAAGGATTTTCTTGACATGTTTGAGCAATCCAAGTGGGTCTTTGTAAGGGAAGAATATGTACAGTATACATTTTGAGTGAAAAATGAGACCTTTAACATTCATCTCCCTTTATTGCTAGTATCCCAATCAATCTGCAGTCATTGCAAATCTTAATGCATGCACCACAATCCAATTTTAGACAATTAAAATGATTTTTATACATTTAAAATTTCTAAGATTGTCCAATTTGCTAAACTTCAAATAAATCTTTAATTGTTTACTCCAAATATATATATATTTTTTACCTTAATTTAAGTATAGAGCTTCCATATTATCAAACGATTAATCCCTTAAAGACAAGAGGGTAGAGCAAATTTTCAAAATTATGAAGATATATTAATAAATGCACTTTAGAATTAAAATTTTAAGATGTAAAATACAATATATAGATCATATCATATGATTATATCAACTAGTATACTAAACAATATTTTTCAATAAAATTTGAAACCAAAATTTGAAAATTCCTTTTAAAATTGATTATATATTGAATATTTTTATTTTTCACAATTTTTTCTTCTTTAAGGTTTGCACTTTTGCCTCGTGAAGTCTCAAATTATACAATATTTTTAAACAAAAGTTATAGAAATCTATATGAAACAAATAAAAGAAATTTAACACAAGAATCTACAAACATTTTGATAAATGGAAATATCAAGATTTTATGAATATATTTCCTATATTTGTTGTATGAAATTTGAATATTTGGTCCTTTAGGGATTAACCAACCTTTATATTGCCTAAGTAATCCAATACTCAACTATTGTGATAGTGGTGTACTTGATTGCACTATGCATGGTCATTGACTGTAATAATGCAATCAAATTGGACAAGAATGATACTAAATGCAATTAAATTTATTCTTGTCTAATTTTTTTTCTAGAAGTGAGGCTCAATTTCAGGAATCATATCTCTTTAAAATATTCAATTCAAGATTCAAAAGATATGTAATAATGCACACACACATACACACACACACACATATATATATATATATATATATGGACAACATGAACAAGCGCCAATGCAAGTTGGGCATGGCATGTACATTGGGGTTGTTTTTCCCATTTAAGTACCACAAAGCACTTAAATTCTACATCCATCCATCTTTTAGGATGTCTAAAAATCTTGATACTATGTTCATGCACTTTTCCATTTGAACTTTGCAACTTCATACACGTTCATATTTCATGTAGTCAAATTTATCAAAATTATATGGTCAAATATATTTGTATGTGTCCCAACATACTTGAATTTTAAATGGGGTGGGTCTTTTCTTTGGGTGACCCTTCTTTTGCGACTAAGTGGCAACCATTTTTTAGTGCATAGGCATAGGGATGAACACATGATATGATCAACCTCTTTTATATTCTAGTACACTAGATGGACAATTTGGAGACTTTTAAAAAATCATGGATGAGAACAAAAGATCAATCCTATAGTATGAATAATTTTAGAAAGTTTATGAATGTTTATCTTCAAATATCATGACCAAATATTTCAAAATGGTGATTATATTCTCACAAATACATTAGATTCTTTAAAAACACTATATGTCCCAGGATAAAAGTGCACCCCAAATTTCATGAAATTTTTTTTGATGGAATTTTGAATTATAATTTTTTTAAGTTCAAACTTGAAAAAATTACCCCTCCTAAAATGAGCTCTTTTCGACAATTTTTTGTTATTAAATTAAATTGTTATGTATTTATAGTTTATTTCAATTGTTTATCTAGTTGTTTTTTTAAATTTGTGGATTCTTTTCAAGAATGTGCTTGAGAATGAAAATTTGAAGGTACAAATATTCATGAATTTTGAGATCTATAATTGACTTTATGGGCATCATTCACAATCAAAGTTGAGATAAACATTAGTCAAAGTATTATTAAAAAGGGAGTTTTGAAATTCAAAATCATTATGAAAAAACAATCATAACAATCTAAAATTTGTCTCTATGGTTGATATATAGTTGGTATTTAGATACGGTTCAATGAAATTTCCATTGTACTGATTCTATTTAATTTTAAAATTGGTTTTAAAACTATTGCTATTAATAAAGTGCACAAAGTGTATTAGAATCTTTGCATGGAATTAGTTGACCATACCTTGCATTTTCTCATTGTCAGTTATACTTGAAAATATAACTCTATTACTAAATAAAAATATTTTAAAATGAATAATTAATTAATTAATATTTTGTTTTAAATTAATAAGGTGTTGCAATATTTTACAAGTACAAAAGGAATATCCATTCTTCTTATGAATTAAAGGAAAAAAACATTTTCAAAATATAGTTTAGTGAAGCCAATGTTAATCATTTTTTTATTAGTATAATTTGATTGGCATTAACTCTAGAAGGATATTGCCCTAGTATACCTATGGTGAAGATTACTAGTATGTGAATCCATGAGCCTAGAAGTCTATATTATAGACAAATTCTATAGATATAGATGTCTATGCTATAGATACCTATGTTATAAACTCTTTTCATATTGCAATGTACCTATGTTATGGATACATATGTTATATATTTTTTGAAATGGTGATACTAGGTAGATACTTATAACTAGGTTCAAGACTTATTTTTTCAATATAAGCTCATGATTCTATGCTCACGTACTAACATCGTTGGTGTAAGTTACTAAAATAAGCTTAAATTGAAAAAATTGAAAAATTATGTAAATTTGTGAGGTACACTAAAATAGATGTTCATAATATTTTAAATAAAATAAATATAATTCTTTTAGACTATTTTCATATTATCATATATTGTGTGATTATCATCCAATTTTTGTCTAAATTTCATACAATTAATACCACTAATTAAACTACATTCATCAAGTATCAATTCAATTTGAGAGAAAGGATCTTGCACTAATTGTTAAATTAATTCAAGCTAAAGCATTTGAGGTACTATAAGCTTTTATTATAAGGGCTACTTCACACATGGGCCCAAGGTTGAGAGTCCGTCGACCTCCACCAATCAAATTTACAAAAAAACCCGACTTTGGCTTCTTGACCCTTCACACAAGGTGGAACAATCCAAAGTTCGTTGCCCTCCAAAGTGCCTAAATGGAAGCCCAAGCTCCTACGTGGCAATGGCCTCACGACGGATTCTCAACCAAAGTTTGGGTTGCCACAAAGTGGCAACCCAAACTTTGGTCGAGAGTCCATCGAATTGCCCATTTATTGCCCATTTCTTTGGACTTGCCCAAAGTTTGGCCATGAACTCCCACGGCCTCTCAACTTGGTCAACCCATGTGTGAAGCACCCCTAAATGTCAACTCAATAGTGTGAGGGGGAGAACCCAATTTCCAATGTGGGATGAAATGCAAGTGCTATTTTGTGAGCCTTAAAGTGTAAGTCCAAAAGATTGAGAGCCTATGAACCTCAAATTTGTGAATTATTTAATGTGTACATTGTTGGATTTTGGACCCATGGCCATGGTTTAGGAATTTAGGGTCTTTATAGCTAGTGAACTTAAGAAAATATGTCAATTGGCTTAAAATATGGTTGGAACACTCCAAATATTCTCCAAACACCTTGTCCATGTATCCTATCTATTTAAAAAAAAATTCTTCTCAATTGCGACTCCATCAACCTTTGCAAATCAATGACCCTTCTCAATACTAAAATGACCCTTTGGAGGATTTAGGGATTGAGACTCTAAAACAAATTCAATTTTTCTTTTCATCTTTTTATTCCTACTGTGACTCTATTACCCTTAAGAAGCCCTTAGAGGGGCTTGGAGGTTTGGGACTCTAGAATTTTTTAGTTTAAATTTTTATTTATTTTTTATTTATTTTTGTCATAGTTCCATCACCTCTAGAAATCCTTCTTAATACCAAGAGACCCTTTTGGATTTTTAGTGTTTAGGACTCTCAAAACTTTTTTTTTCAATTTTTTTCTCCTAACTTTGTCACCTCTAGAAAATCCTCTTAGTGTTAAAAAACCTCTTGTGGGTTTGGAAGTTTGGAACCTTCAAAAATCTTCTTTTTCAATTTTTTTCTTTTTTTGTTGCAAATTCCTTACCTTGAGAGTCCCATTGGAGGTTCGAGGGTTTGGGACTCTCAAAACTTCTTTTTTTCATTTTTTTTTTCTGCAACTCCATCATGAACCCAAAACCCTTTTGCTATTGAGACCCCCCTTGGAAGATTGGATGTTAGGGACTTTCAAAACTTATTTTTTTCAAATTTTTTTCTGTTGTGAATTGAGAGGCTTCTCAGTGGATCTAAAGTTTGACTCTCAAAACTTTGCTTTCAAATTTTTTTGGGTTACTCTAAAAATTTGCTTGTGCTACGAAGATAGTGCCTACACCACAAGCCTTCTATCACCAATCTAAAATTTTGTTTTCCTTAGTGATCTCTTCAAGAGCTTGAACAAATATTTTTATGAGAAGAAAAGAAATAGGCTCAAAGTGGATTCAAATTGTCAGCCATCAACATGCCAAGCCAAGAAAAGTGTACATGCTAGCCACACTCCTATAGTTATAGGTCCATAGTAATAGGGACGAAATTTTACTATTAATAGTATAATTTTGAAATATCTTTGCTTTTCTCTCTATTAGCCTAAAAAATTCAAAGTTATTTTTAGTCAAAGCTCTAGGTTTACAAGGCATACACTCACAATTCTTAAGCTTGCATTTTTAGGCTCACAAACTAGCTTCATTGACATGGAGGATAATTTAATTTCATTGATTACATGTGTTCAAAGTGAGGGCCCAAAAATAGGTGAGACACCATTACTTAAACCATATAATAAAAGATAATTCATTTGTTTCATTACAAAGACATGGAGGATAACTTCAATTGCAATGATTGGATTAGTTCAAAGTGAGGTCCAAAAAGAGTTACCAATAATGAACACATCAAGGGGTAGATTCTTTTAATACCTTATGTAATTCCAACTTCAAAATTCATACTAATTCCATGAAGGTATGAAAACATGGTACAACTTGGGTAAGATGCCAATTCCTTTTATCTTGCCAAGAAAATTTACTAAAAATTTCAAAAAATCAAGCTCTCAAAATTGCAAATCATCTAGTACCTTAATTAACCTCTAAACATCCATTCACTGACACTAGTAGAAAAATTATGACGAGATCAACAGAAAATCAACTAATTTTTGTTCATTTCTATTGTTTAGAGCACTATAAGGACTTTTTGTAAAAACCAACAAAATGACCACCCACTTTTTGTTGATTTAGATAGTGTAATGACCAAATCATCCGAACTTCAATGAATTTGAAATCTTTTTGGAATGTTTTGGAATCTTTTGGAAAGTTTTTTATTTCATTGTAGTGAGCAAGGTTTTACATTGAAAACCTTATCAATTATGATATTGTGTCGCTTGGATTTCAAAAAGAAAGTATTTTCAACCCTTTGCAAATAATTAATTAGATTTCATTTTTCATGACAAACTTTTGGGACAAAAATGTGTAGATCCTACAGCTTGTTACTCTCCATATAAGTTGGAAATAAATAAGAAATATTTCAACAAAAAATATTCTATATTCATGCTTGAAAAAATTATAAAAAAAAGAGGTAGAATATGATTTAAAATACTAATAAAATTGTTAACAATTTAGTTACAGAATTGAAAATTTTCAATGCCAATGTTTGTAATGTTGTAATAAAAATCTACATTCAATGGGTTTTTTTTTTTTGAAATATTGCAAATTAAATTAAATAAAGGACTTCAAAGTTCATTTTTGAGTAGAGATTACTTAATTGCCTAGAAAATAAAACTCCTTACACCTTTCTTCTTACTACAAATGCAATGATTCTAAGCTCTTCAAGTGAATATAAATCTAAGAAACCAAGTTGAATGGGTTTTTTCTTAAGAAAATGATTATTTTTAGTTGCCTGAGTTGCCCACCAAGCAATTAAAATTACATGTCATGCAATAACTTCTAATTGTGTAGTCAAATGTTACAAAAATTGTTGCGGCTAGCTTGAAGCTACTCTTTGACCACATGTTGTGTGAAGATTTTGAAGAAAAACAAGAAAAACTCCATTTGTAATAACTTGAATGCCCACAATTGTTGCTATGTTGCCAAAAAAATGCCATTTGGTCTTGTAGGAGTTAAAACACCGTGGTTGAAATTCTATGTATAATGAACTTTTTTTTAACTTAATCATTCGCAATTCATTTAAATAAACAAACTGAGCAGACTTTGGTGGCCATTTTGGCATAGTAAAATAACCTTTTTCAGAAAACTTTGAATTAGGAAAAGTTGGTAAATGAAGTTAAGTTTCATTTCCAAGAATCCGCTTGAGATTTCAAGACTCCAATCAAAAGTTATGAACAAATTTTAGAGAGGGGTTGGAAGGGACATTTTCTTTGACATTTTGAAACATCCTCTCTGAAATTTGTCCTTAACTTTTTATTGAAGTCTTGAAATCTCAAACGGATTTTTGGAGATGAAACTTAACTTGATTTACTAACATCTTCTAATTCAAAGTTGTTTGAAAGTTGTTTTCCTATGCCTAAATGGACGCCAAAGTTTGTTGAGTTAGAAAACACAGAATTCTAAATGCATAAGTAAGAAACAAATAGTCAAATCTCACATATAATTACAAGTGTGGTGTATTGGTTAGAGCCTATGGGTACGAATCTTGAGGTCTTGGATTCAAATCCCGTAGGCAATTGGTGACCGCTAGGGTTGCCCAAAATCTACGGGCAATGTAGGTTTTCTTTTTTGCCCAAAATTTTTGGGTAGCAAATAGAAATTCTGGACACTAAATCAACAAAAATAATCAATAGATTTATGTTGCTTGAATGTGACCAATGAGTTTTCTACTAGCGTGAGATCCTTCTTTAGAGTTTATGATTTGAAAAATCATTATAAAAAAATATTTGGAAGAATATTTTGGAATTGGTATATAAATGAAGTTGCAAATTTTGAATTTTAGATTCCATTTGTATGGTTAGATTCACCAATGCTATCACCAATATTTTTCTATAAACTTTCAAAGGGAAATTTTGAAAAATCCTTCAAAATTCAATTACAAGCAAAATATTGTCATTTTTTGAGTAAAATTTTTTGGTATGGATTTTAATTGAAGTTCTCTTGATATGGCATTTTTCTGGATTTTTTCTATTCCTTCAATCTATGACCTCATTTTTGCAAATCTAGTTTTGAATTAGAGTTGATGCAATTTTGGCTTGCTCAACCACTTGACACCAACGATTTCAAAATTGGTTAAATTTCACTTGGTTTTTACTTAACTTTTTCAACCATTAGTGTAAATTCAAAAAAAATCTTTCAAGAATGAACATTTGACTAATTACCCTAAACCCATTCTAAGATCATTGCTTGACACACTTCCACATTTGTAATTTAAAAAAATTGTACTCTAGTAATGCCAAATTCAACCATTAGATAGGACAACAACTTGATAAAGTATCTTCACAAATTAGGATGACTTTCATCCAAGTAGTATTGAGAAAGAAAAGTGATTTTCAATCTGTTCATGGTCCAAAATTTGGAGCGCTTCAATGTTAAACTATAAACTATAGGATACCTCACCCGTTTCATTGGATTTTGAGATGAAGTTTCCTTGAACTCTTGGGAATTATTCAAGACATCCATCAAGATAGGGCCATAGTTCAAAATTATTCAAAACAAAGTCAAGTGAGGGAGTTACTAAAATTGATATTTTGAGATATTTTTTATCCAAGATGTGGATGAATGTTGAAATTTGGATCACCATTGATTATAACATTTTATATTGCCACTTTGGCACTTCATCGAAAATGAAAAAACATAACTTTGGTGCACTCCCTTAGCATATGGAATGAATCTAGCAAATTGTGCTCCACCTTCTTCGCCATTGCTAAAAATGCCTGGAAGCTTCAAGGACTCACTTATCTTTTGAAAAGATGCAAATGCCCCTGCCAAACTCACACCCCACCTTGAAAATCCTAGCCATCCAATTTGCTAGAAGCAAATAAATGAAATTACAAATAAGAATGGTTTAGGTTTGGGTTTCAGTTGGGCTGGGGTTTGGGCCGAGGTTTGAGAATTTAAAAAAAAATGTCCTATCACTATGTGCCACATGTACAAGTACATTTGAATTGTCACTTGTTAATGGAGTTGTCATCTGTAAGTTAGGTGATTATCCACTCAGAAGACAGGTCACAGCTTCAAGGACTCACTCCCAGACTTTTAAATCTCCAAAACTTTGTGAAGTTGGACCAGCTTTTCCAAAAAGAATTAAGTACCAATTGTGCATTCTGGACTGATGATATTGAGAACAGCAACCTTGAAGAGCCTCTTTGGGTGCCATGCAGCCTTGAAGACCCTCTTCTGATGGGCATCCAAAGTCTACATATTCAGGCTCCCTGCTGCTGGACCTGAGGTAGAAGCATCTAAATGTGATACTTATTCTGAATCTGCAGATCTTGAGGGTAGCTACAGGAGGGGAAAAAAATGATGTGTGTCAGTTACGAAATGGTTTAGGAAATCAACAAAATTAGTTTCATATTTTTCCGAGCTAGTATGAATATAATACGAATTTTTGAAAGCAACTATGTAGATGTACTTGATGTAGACATTAATTAGACCAATACCAAAGTGGGCATAGGAACATCAAAAAGTAACACACTCTAAGTTCGGATTATGCACAAGTGATTGGCCAATGCAAGTGAAAGCGACAACTTCTTGGAACCCCACTTGTCTACTTTAGAATCCCTCTTGTCTACTTTGAGGCCACTTGCATTTGGATTTAGGTTGTTTTTTAGGTGCTAAAGAACAACTAGTGTTACGTTTGGATGCTTCTACCTTATATTAATGTCAGAAACATGTACTTTAGGGTTTGTGAACCCCGAGGTAGTGTACAAGCCATCTAGAGACTAGGATTGGTTGATGTATCCAAAGTGTGAATCGCTAGCTTGTGGTTTCCACCCAAACGGTAGTAAAGCTCTATCCCTTGCACGTGTATAAGGGTGAGCTTACATGTGAGCCCCATGGGCAAGTTTTGCACTCATTCAAGCAACAATACAAAATAAGCTTCACCAATTGTCTTGTTGGGGTGGACAAGCGGGAAAGGAGGAGTTGAAGTTTCACCAGTATCGGTGGTCATTCTCATTGGTGGAAATTAGTCATTTTGAGAGAATCTAATACATGTAGATTTCTAATAGTATCCCTCCCCATCCACTGAGTTCACATAAAAGTGCGATAGCTATTTTCAATTGTAGCACCCCTTGTGAAATTTCTCCAATAACTAATACATGTAAAGAAGTCCTAACTTATGAAATGGATGTAATTGCTATTCAATTATCTTGTCAAAAGAAAAAAGTCACATAGTGAGCAAATTTAGTCAATATAAGCTCGTAGACTCCACTTATTTCATTGGAAGGTAGAAGATACTCTTAGCGTCTCTCTATGCATTTTAACATATGGAGTGTCATTTTTGAGAGCCTTACCCTTCTCCTCCAGGCATTGTGATGATATTTTCACTCCTAAATAAATAACCTTGCCTAGATTGCATCTTGCCATCAA
The DNA here is from genome assembly GCA_963969395.1 of Pseudoscleropodium purum. NCBI lineage: Eukaryota > Viridiplantae > Streptophyta > Bryopsida > Hypnales > Brachytheciaceae > Pseudoscleropodium > Pseudoscleropodium purum. Next base: position 22,535,033 of record OZ017796.1, read on the forward strand.
AAACGACATTTTCTCCCATAACTTCTTGTAGGCAAATCCAATTGCAAAATAATTGGGTGGAACATCAAGGTACTCCTCATCCCCACATCCCCCAAAAAATTCAAAAAACATAGTGAATATTTTTGTTCGCAGTGAGCTTCCCAAAAATGCTATATTGCTAAAAACAAAAAGTTGTTTGGTCCTCTAGGGAATAAAGGGGCCAATGGATGATAGAGAATCTTTCTATATAAGACAAACGAGCAGATATTTGTCCTTGAAATTTTGTGTGAAAAGAGGAGACCTAAAGTATTTGATGGATGACACAGAATCCTTCTAGATAAGACAGAAGTACAAATGTTCATCCTTGGAATTTTGTGTGAAAAAAGGAGGTCCTTGCCAAGTAGTTTGACCTCCAATGACTGCTCTTGGTGTTTTTTTTAAGCAAATGATTCATACAGTACCCAAAAGGATGATTTCCCCAATGACCGACCAGCCCAGCATACGTTCCAGGGTTAATTGTTCATGCTGGCATTAATATATTGGTTGGGGATTTACAGCACTTTTCCAAAACCACTGAACCTCAAGAGCAACCAGGGACTTCCAAAAAAACATTCAACCCCAAAACTAGGCCTTACTTTTTTTAAGCCACCAGATTGTGTGAAGCGTGGATCCATTCAGGGTTCAACAACCATATTTGGATCTAAGCAACCCACACCAATGTAATCTACTTACTCATCCCTAACGACCGGGGCTACTCACATCCAAACCTGAAACCCACAAATTTCAAGATGGAACTACTCACATCCAAACCCCCAAACCACAAATTTCAAGATGGAACTACTCACATCTAAATCCCAAACCCACAAATTTCAAAATAGGGCTACTCATATCCAAACTCAAACCCTACAAATTTCAAGATGGGGCTATTCATATCCAAACCTAAAACCCACAAATTTCAAGATGTTAGATGGCACTATTCAAACCCAAATCCAACATATTAGAAGAGAATATTACAAGTACGAAATTTTGGCCACGTGCTTGTTGGAGGACGTCAAAAGGTCACGGCAATGAATGAAGACCATGTCAAATGAGTTTTCGAGCAAATCTAATCTAATGTTGGGCTCATGGCACTCATCAGACTGGTGGATTGAGCAGCAGCAGCAGCCCCCCTGGTTTTGTCCTTGTCACCGTGCTCTTGCCAAATGCCAACATGATGACACTCCGCCCCCCTCCTTGCTCAGTGAATATTTCAATTAGTCTGCGACCAAGCCAGGTATCAATATCCTTTGGATGAATCGATCCATTTAATCTCCACCCATTTTTGTTCCCATCTGCATAAGAAATCAGTAAGGTACAGTAATGCTACAACCATCATGAACAAAATAACACCTTTTCTGATCTGTAGGGGTCAGGGTTGTACTAAGTACAACCATGCTACTTGATGCTGAAATGCCCCTTCGTTTGTTTGATGAGGATCATGAGTCCTATAATTCACATATAACATTATATTTCGATGTAGTACCAATTTGTACTACTATGGATTTATTTACATTTTCATTTGTGATTGAGTTATGGCATGGTGACATTGTGAATGTAGTTATTAGGCACTCAAGGTGTATAGTGACACTTTGTGTCACTATGCACTCCCCCCCTCAATTTTATTTTACCACCCCTACTTACCCTCACCTATCATTTAGAATTTGATTTAAATTTTTTTATCTCATCCCCCCTCACCCCCACCCCCTCTAGTAATCTTCAGAATCAAAGTTCTTGACAAACAATATGGAACAATTGATCCCATATCCAATACTATATCCGTATTCAGTACCCATATTTAGTACCCGTATTCAGTACACATATTCAGTATTCGTATTCAGTATCCGTATTCAATACCCGTATTTAGTACATGTATTTAGTACTCATATCTAGTATCAGTACACGTATTCATATTCATAATCAGTATTGGTATTTTATATTTGAACAGCTCAGATTAAATTTTACAAGATCAACATTTTGTGATTTTTTGAGAAATCAATGTCAATTTTGAGGGTAAGCATTTTTTTTCAAAAAAATCAATGGCTCACAAATTTTTTGAGAGAGGAGGGGGGGAACTAATGGAAAATTGGAGTGGCAGGTGAGTTTCAGTGTATAGTGACATTCAACACCACGTGTGAACTGATTGAAAATGTCAAATTTCAAGTGCCAGTGGAATTTGTTTCACTGAAGGCCACATGAACCCTCATTGACCATCCTTTGCCGAGAAAGGATTTAAGGTAAAGGATTTAACCCTGAAGCATGTTGACGTCCATATTCTGAACAATGAGCAAAGTGCTTCCAGGAGTTGTGTTGTCCAACAAACTTTTCATTCATCCAATGTAATATTTGAATCTTAAAAAGACAAACTTTCTTAATGATAAATTTCATGAAATTGTAGTAAATGATATTTTTATAAAAAATATAAGCTAAAATGTACATAAAATTGGAAAAGGATTGAGGTGTTAAAAGGTTAACTTGTAAAGGACTAGCCTACATTTTTTGGCTGTATAGATTTTTTGGGCAAGTCATTGTGACCTGAAATTTGCATATTTCACACTGAAATTTTATTAGAAGGTGTAGACAAGGAATATCTTTCATATGCAACAAATTTCATGACGTTCGGAAATAGGAGTCAAAAGTTATAGCCTAAAATGTTACTTTTTTTTCATAACTAGGCAGTTTGGGCAGATTAGAATTTTTTTTTTTTTTCAAAAATTAAAATTTGAAATTGTTTTTCTAGACTTATATATACAAAGAAAGCTTTGAATCATTCCATTTTGATCAACGAGTCAAAAGTTATGAGGATTTTTTGTTTGTTGGCAGTTATGGATTCCGTACTCTAAAATAAATTTTAAAATCCATTATCTTACCCAATTTTCAATATTTTGAAAAAAAATAAAATCCTAGGATGTAAATTGTTTATTAAAAAATTTCAACCATTGGGATTGTCATTTTTCAATTCCATATTTTAATTCTTGATAATTTATTATTTGAATCATTGTCTACTACTAAATTATCAACATGTAGGTAAAATTTACTTAGGATTCATTAAAAATCCTAAGTAAATTTTACTACATGTTATTGATACTACATAGTACAAGATCCTACGGTTACATATGTCAATTTAAAAAAAACAAACTTGTTACTTGTGCTAAAAATGGCAGTTTTTGAGGTTTTTTTTGTGAAAACATAGTCATGGAACTTTAGGGGTTAAGGTACAGTAGTTTGTTCAAATCCAAAATATTCTGTGTCATCGTTTTTAGCAATGATGGGCCATTTCAATTGTTTGACATTTTTTTCAGTTTATCAGGATGCACTTCACATCTGTCCTGGCCAAATTATTAAACTATAACCGACTTTTCTTAAACTTCCAATAATGTCACATACATACAATGTTTTCACATTGGAAGCACCATGTGATCATTTTTCACTCCTTTTTTTAAAATTATAATTAATCATTATTTGTGATCATATACATGATTGTGTTCTTCAGAGTAATGTAGAATCCACCTCCAGGACCAAGGGGAGAAATATGAATAGTTTCCAAGTTCAAGTCCTTGTCACTAGGAACTTGTTTTGAAGGTTCAAACTCAACCAGCTTGTTTTCAAAAGAAACCACTCAGAGATCTCAATGGCATTCTAGCTATTAATATTTGTAACTTACTGTTGAGAATTGTTTTATGAAAAATGCAAAATATTGAAGTTTGTGTTGCCCAATTTTCTAGTTCCCACAGTGGAAACCAACATGAGCCGAAGCTGTCATGATCCACAGTCATGACTTTAAATTCCTAAATTTTGTAATACCAGAGATACTGGATTATCGGTAGTTGAAATTGACCTTCACAGAGGATAAGTTAATATAGTGTATTGTGCTTATTGCACCAAAAGTGTAAAAACATTCCACAGCTAATCAATCAGGGGAAGAGTGCCTTCAGTTGACTCCATATTTCACAAAAATAATGGTATTATTAATATGCCAATACCCTGGATTCAATATGCAGCTCATGCATCCAAGCCTAGCTTAACTTTACAAGTATCAGTTAGGTCTTCATCTCAACAGGCATCTTATGTGGCAGCATGGGGGATGATGGCTCCAACATTATTGCCAAATAAAGTCAATTTCGGTAAATTGGAGATTTTCATACAGGCCCCAAAAATGTGACATACTGTTCTTCACAAAGGTATAATTTCAGGCCACAAACTAGGACAAGTGTAGGTTTTGGGGTTTAGGCCGTGCCAAAGTAATGTAATATCACCAATTTAATGAATAAAATGGCCTCAAAATCGAAACCATTGCAGCGTACCTGTAGAAAGGCTAGCATTCCACCATAAATAGACCACTCCAGTTCCCAAGTTCCTGTACTGTGAAACTTCTCATTCTCCCAAAATTCTCATTCTAGTGCCAATTTCGTAGAATTGAGCGAAATTTCACTTTTCAGGGTGCACTGCCTGAAAAGACAGATCTCTCACTACCTGTTCAGTCTAGTTTTAGAGCTTTGTGCTCATAATTTTGGGGTCCGAAAAATGTGCCAACTAATTCAACCAAATTGACAATGTCATAGACTCATTTCATGTCTCCCCAAGTTTCAAACAAATGAATGGCAAATTGCCCCGGCCAATTCTGAACATATCGCCAGTGGCTTCAGTCGTTTTTACTTAAAACAGCTCAGTCCTTTCTCATTTGGTCTTTTGGATCCCAACAAAAAGAATGCATGGAAGCTCTTTGGCTCTTGTTGCATGACCTGTAGTTGACCTTGTCTGGCACACATACAGATACACTCACTTAAAACAGATGTCGTGGCAACTTTATTTTGCATCAACCTCAGCCAAGAATACATTGGGAGACCTGAGACTACACACTAGCCAGGCTAGCTCACTGGAGTCCGAGTGGCCTGGAGATGAGCATCATGATCAGGATGCAAGACTGAGCCACGAACTTACTCCGTTTTATTTTTTATTCCATAAAGACACTCATACAGTACCTCAGTGAGAAAAAAGGAATATTAACGGAGCTAGGAAGGAAGTTGCTGAAACTTTTCGAAACACCCAGTCAGACTGGCCGGCTGTAGCGAGCACAACTCACACGGTTACTTCTATATGGTCCGATTTTCCACTTTCGGCAGATGGAACTCCACAAAAATGACACACGTGGTAAATGGAGATCCAGCTGAGGACTTCTTCATCATTGGTTTCACCCTGCCACTGGGTCAAAGGAGACACGAAGGAAGGCAGGGAGCCTCGGAGGATATATATGTGTGGCTGGTTGCGCGTGCTTGCATGCACCTCGTACAAGTTGGGACAGTCCTTGGGAGCAAAGAATCTGCGGGACTTAGGAAGGTGCGCTACCATGGCTACCATGCTGATGCTGTTTGTCCAGTTACTTTGAGCTAGACGTAATTAAGGTAAGGAAAGGCATCCTATTTATCGATCGACTTTGCTACTAACAGTGGTGCAATTCCAGGAGTCAAAACTTGGGCCAGCCATCTGCACAAAACTCTAATTAAAAAACTAACAACAAAGGAACTAGCAGCACTCTAAGTCGTCCATCTAAGATAAAAGGCCGGAGTTTTGAGTTTTCCAAGAAAAACAATCAAATCAGCTAGCCAGACTGCCAGACACCAAATCTGTGCATGTCATAGATTTCTAGAGCTCAAAGCACATGAAGATCACGTGCTTGGTGCTCTGAGAGTATTTTCCCATTTAAGCAATTGAATACGGCCATTGATTGGCTTGGATTTGGAACGCCTTCCAAAACGTTATCTCAGGCACTTTGAAATCCTTCAATATAACGAAAAGGAGGATTCACCTGCTGCTGAGTCTGTCCCGATGGTTAGCATCACGATCGTGCTAATTAACTTGGCCTACTTTAAGAACATTCCAACGCCCGTTGTAGCTCATAGTACTAGCCAGCTCTACCCAAAGCTAGCAATATATATAGAGCGACAATCCCTAGGCTTCAGAGTGGAATTAGACAAGGCCGGTGGCATGGCAACCTCTACTAGCTACTGCAAACTGGCTGGCCAGCACGTACTTCTGCTGGCTGGCCCATTCTGGAATCTAGACTTCTGAAACTAGCTACTTTTGCAAATCCACACAACGTTGGATCGAAAAGCTGGTACAGAAAACCAAGAGTCCGCGCTCATGGTCACTACAAGTCGGAGTACTTAATTAAGGGAGGCAAGATTTTTTGATTCATACGAGCTGTTAGACTCGGTGATCGCGAAATTAAAGGAGAACAGAAATTGGCAGTTAATTAATTTGCTTATGATTTCTAACTGAGTGGACGGCAAAATATATGGACCACTTAATTATTATGCCTCTGGTGCTAAAATCCAAGGCACGTCAAGATTCGCAAAGCCAGAATGCTAACTCCAATTGCTCCAGAAGTCCTTTTTTGTCGAATTTGACGGTGTGGACCAATAGCTGTCGTGCAACACGTACGTTACCTTGTGCATTGTAAGATTGATCATGATCAATGCTGTCCAATCAATATCTTGCAAGTACAAGAGTGATGACTAGAGCCAGACAGTGAAAATATATTCTATCACATCACGAGCGTTATATATCCTGCTAGTATAATGATGAGCTGAAAACTTCGGTGTAACTTACATAAGCATTTTACATTTATACCAACTTCCACAAGGCCGGATAGCTAGCTGCATTCCATACATATGCTCATTTTCGTGATGGATCCATAACTGAATCGCTAAGACAAGGACCAATCTAATCCTTGAATGTAGAGTTTCTTTTACGTACTTTCAGGGTAGGAATCCCTCGAGAAAAGTGCGTACCGGTATTAGAGTGCAAATTACTCGATCAACCGGCTCGAAGTTCCAATGATTGTATAAATTTTAAGTTGTATACGTGTAACGTAATCACTATCGTGTTAATCGATCAGATACATTCGGTAGTTGTGGGCCACATCTACCTGCCTCTTCCTTATAAAACAGTTTGCCCCCAGTTCTCTTGTATGGTAGTTTCCGTTCCTTTTCCACTTCCAGAAGCTTCTATCTTCTCCGCAAATTCTCCACTACCGCGCGCGCCCGATCTGAAACTAATCTGTGTTCACTGTTTGTCCGATTGATTGTGTGCCCGATTGTTGTGTGCAGAATCTTGAAATCATCATCTGAGCTTACAGTGATTCGTTATGATAGTAGTGCGGTTTGTGGCCGCTGTGTGCCGAGCCATTCGCGCTTAATTCGACATATTCTGCTGCAAATCGATCTCACAGCTCTGCAGCAAGGTATCCTTTCTTGCTTGCGCTTAATTTTTGACCGATCAGGCAATTTAGTGGGTATTCTGACTGTACTCCATTGTATCACGAACATCTATATAAGTGTTTTTGTTGATAATTGCGAGGCTGATCTTATTTGCTAGCTCTGGGTTCGAATGTTCGATCATACTCTTGCTTCTGTCATATCTGACGCTACTAGCTAGCTAATTCCTTCAGGCAGTTCTAGTAGAAGCCATCAGCTAGAGCGAGACTTGAGTAGCTAGTCAATATTCTGTTGAACCAATAGTTAGAATCTTCGATTTCATTAAATTCGTGCGATTCTGGCTTCAATATTGTGACATAAATCTTCACGAAGGTCAAATTGCAGACCGCAAACTAGGGCAAACTGGAGTGGATTTATGTTTCAGGCCGCACGTGCTATTATCGTTAATTCAACGAAATTGTCATTTAGAGCGAATCCTAGAATTAGAACTGATGCGGTTCGAAATTGGAGGTCGGGTGACTTAATATCCGTTCAATTGGCAAATTTTAGTGAACGTGCTTCAGTTGATGCAATTTCAATAGTTTGAAACTGTACCATACCTTGGATCAATAGCATTCCGATCCTAGTTTTAGAGCTCTAGCCTGAAATTAACGTCCATTTCGTTAAATTAGCGATATTCCACAAACCGAAAATTGTGACATATATCTTCACAGCGATCTAAGACATTTCAGGTCAAAGACTAGGACATGTATACATTTGGGTTCAAGCCGCCAATTTAATGAAATTGACGTTCTGGGCAGTGGGCACTTGAAACTGAAGTCACAACTTGGGAGATTAATATTATGCGAATTTACAGGGATCTCACAGAGGCCGGATAGATCGACTTCATTCCTTGAGTGAATCCACAATGAGCGAGACCATAATTAGGCTCTCCCATTGAGCAATGTCTTGAGGAGTTGAGATAGATATTAATTAGGTAGATATATATATATATATATACACATTCAGTACTATTGGTACTGAGTCTCTAGCTCTTAGTGGCTCTCGATCGATCTAGACCTCGTACGTACCAACCACCAACGGAGTCTCATACTCTCATGTAACTAATATATATAGTTTATTACGGAGTACTATGCACATGCGCGTACAGTAAGAAAGTACTACAAGCGACATTGGTACGGAGAATTCTGTTTGTCATTGAAAGTACTGATGTGAGAGGATCGACATGTGCAGGAAGATCGATCAGTGGAACCTGAAACTCAGCTAGCTAGCTAGCTAGGAATTGAAGGACGTACTAGCTGGAGGATATCATATGCCGGATCATGCCGAATCTGCCGATCTATTGGAACTGCCTGGCTCCCTGTATGCCACCTGAGAAGCCTGGCAAAAAATTTGCCACGATTCATAGCTGGCAGACAGGGAGTCAGGCAGATCTCTCGATCATGCACCTACCAGTACCTTCACTTGGATCTGAACTCGGGAAGCTTGGACTAATTCCTGCATTGGGACAGAAGCTGAAGAGAGGGCCGGAAACGGGAAACGGTACACCCAACCTCAGCCTTTATTTCCTTTTGCGTTTTTCGCCGGGCTAAACTTTCTTGGATCAAGTATTGTGTCCGGTACTGTGTGCACTATGTGTATCATGTGCACTCTTACAGTCTTACTAGTGCACATCGACAAAAATTTCAATTTTCAAATCGTGTTTTAAAATGTTTAAAAAGTGATTATTACAAAATGCAAAGGACTAGCTTTATAAGTTCATGTACATAATTTATATTAAATGAAATTGTCTCTAAGATCTAAAGTTTTGAAAACCTCCCATTGAATATTAATGTGATCAAATAATGACCATACTTTGATGGTAAGGTACAATATGAATTCCATATTTGGATTTTTATTATCAATCCCGATCGAAGAGTCTCAAGCAAAGTTTGTTTCAGAAGTTGAAATTATTAAAAAAATTATTTATTGAGGTATAAATAATTGTATTTTTTTAACATTCAAAAATAGAAAAAAGAATTTGTGATGTGCTTGTGTTGCATAACTATTTATATGTAGGAAATGATTAAGCTCAAATTTCCACATACAAGTTACTTTCTATGATTTGGTATTTTTGTTTTGATTTTGGGATGCATTTGTACTAGGAAATAATTTTAAGTTTTTTCACTTCAAACTCCAAGAAATAAGAACTTGAAATTGTAGGCTCTATATTTAGAATGATCTAGGATAGCATGCATTATTTACTATGTTTTCAAATTGGTTATATATAAAAATATTTAAACATTATAGAGACATTGAATTTCAAAGTTTAAAAGTCATTACAAATTACACAAGGGGACAATATTTTTTGTGCACCTATTTGGATACTATTGGTAACTAGAATACAATTTTCAATAACAATTAACAACGTTTCAACACACACTTGTTGCATTCTAATGTAGACATTTTTTCTATATACTTGTAGATATGTTTTTGAAATTTGACAATATTAATTTAGCCCAACAAATAATTAATAATCCAAATTAACCTCTAAAGATCCAATCAAACATTTCATGGTCATTGTTTGACTTGGAATAGCATTTTTAGGCATAAATTTTTTTTTCTTCAAGAATTGATATTTTTTGTGCAAACTAGACTGGATTGTTTTTCAATTTTTCTCTTCAAAACTGAGATCTTTACTACCAAACAAAAATTATCAAGAAAATAGTATTTGTGTGGTGTTAGAAAGCCAACTATTTAAAAAAAAGTGTTGATGTTTTTAATACTAAAATCTTATGTCTTTTGTTACAACTCTAAAGTTAAAATTATAATTTTGACCAATTATAAAAAAACTTTGGAAAAAATCATAATTTTAGAATTTTTTTGAAGTTAAATCTTCAAAACTCATTTGAAAAAATCTATAAATAGTTTAAAATTTTTTACCATGTTAATACTTTCTATTCTTCATGCTTTACAAGTTCACATTATCTTTTTTTGATGAAAACTTCTAAAAAACTTCCAAAATTTATATTTTATAATACATTTTTAATTTGTTTGAAATCCTTGGGTCTTTATAAGTTAGACCTTTTGAATTACACTATAATTTATACATTTTTTCTTACCTTATTGTGAATACTTTTGAAAGGAAAACATTCACATGCATGTATGTTCTCCACAAGAGCTCAAATGTAAACTTGGAGTCTATTCATCTCTAAAAATGGGTGCCTTTTGATATAAATTCAAGTGTACCAATGATCATATGACACTAGTAGAAAAATAGTCCCTACAATGATTGTAAAGATGTCCACAATGACTGAAATTTTTTCTACAATGATTCATTCACAATCATTGCAGACAATATTTATTGTCATCAAAGATATATTTTTCTATAATGTGACAATAAAATTTACATTCAATAATATGTTCAATATAATAACCATCCATTTTGCCCAAAGCACAAATACTCTACTTTTACATTTGCATCTTAAACCCCTTCACATACATCTCAAAACGTGCACTTGAAAAATTGCCTTTCTTTAAGACCATAAATGTCCTAAATGTGATTTGATCTCATACAAGAATGTTGTAAGTTGCATCAACAAGCTAGAAAACAACAAACCTTGTGTCACTTGTCAAATTTTGTAAATGCAAAGGTAATACAAATTACACAAATCTTAAATTAAGGAGGAGCATTGTGTGAATATAAATTCAAATGCAATTTAGAATAACAATCAAAAGACGAATCAAACAAAAAAAAAAAATCATTTCATAATCTTTAGAAAAATTCCAATGTAGATATTGAACAAACCATAACAATTTAGATATTAAACCCTAAAATACTAAACTATGTTTTGAGGCAACATAGTGATTTGGGGCAACTCATCAACAATGGAATTTATTTCTTTGAAGTTTTTACACAACATGAGGTCAAGGAGTGAAGGAGTAGCTTTAAAGCACAACAATTTTCATAACTTCTAACTACGTGGTTAAAAAGTTATTGTATGATATGTGTTTTTTTCTCAACTCCAGTAGCTCAAAAAATCATTTTTTCTAAACAAAAAAAATTTGAAATTCATTTTATAGATTTACATGTATATGAAAAGCTTTGAATCATTCCATTTTTATTAATGAGATGAAAGTTATGAGGAGTTTTTGTTTGTGGGCAGTAGTGGAATCTCCATTCTAAAATAAACTTTGAAGTCCTTTATTTAACTCAATTTTCAATATTTAAAAACAAAATAAAACATAAAATATAGATTGTTTATTACATTATTACAACCATTGAGATTGGCATTTTTCAATTCCATAACTAAATTCTTAACAAATTAGTATTTTGAATCATTCACTTTTGTTTTTACTTTCTAATTTTTCAAGCATGAATATGAAGGAAAAAAAATTCATATGTGTTTTCTTAAGTTTTTTTCTTCAACACATTATGAAGAATTGCAAGTTTCAAGATCACAACTAAAAAATTCAATTTTTCTTGTTGTTTTGGTCATGTTGATCTGGATCAATTTTGTGTTGATTTTGACAAAATTTTTGTCAAAATCAACAGAAAATTGACTTGGATCAGCACAACCAAAATAAGAGAAAAATTGAATTTTCTAGTAGTGTACACATTATTGTATAAAAACGTTGAAAGATGAAATCTAACCATTTGGAAAGAGTTGAAATTACTTCTTTTTGAAACTCAAGCACCATGATCTTGCAATTAGTAAGGTTTTTTATTCTCAAGTTTTAAAGAGGTATACTCTAATAAGTTAACTAAAAGATCCTATAGTTGGATTTGTTAAAAAACAAATATAGATGAAGATTTTAGCCTTGCTTTAGAGTTTAGTATTTTGAAGTAGTTTTGGAGCTCTAAACATGAAAGAACTTTAATAGGGGTTAATAAACATTGGACATGCCAAAATGAAATCTTCCAAATTGGCAAATTTACTAGAAAACTTACTACATTGCTTTGCTTAGATAGTCAAATTAATATCAAAGATGCAATTATATATTGGCTTGTGTATCTACTAGTATTTGTTTGAATGTGTTTTTTTAATAGCTTCATTTAACATAGCAATACTTGAAAGAGAGAATTAAATTAACCTCTTTGACACCTAAATTAAAAATGGTCTTCCAAAACTCAAAAACACTATGACTTTTCGAAAACAACCAATGAGAGGTGAAGAGTTTTTTTGAAGTAACTAATGATAGTTGAGACATTTCATTCTTCAAAGTAGTCCATTCAAAGTGAATTTAGTATTAAATATAGAATATACTATGTTTGAAAATTAAAAAATTATTCTTAGGGTGTTGAAAAATTACAAAATCATTTGGGATGTATTTGTTTTAAGTTCACTAATAACTCTAGTAAATTTTTTTTGGTGAAATTGGAACTACAAAAGTGTTTATGTTAAGTAGTGCTACCTTAGAGCATTTCTAATGGTGCTCAGTAAATGGGGCATGGCACATGGTCTATGGTGTAGGATGTTCGATTCTAGTCCTTCAATGATTTTTTGGGCCCCCATTGGTTTTGTAGTATTTGCACAGCAAAGCCCATTCTTGACCCATAGTTTAAAAACATCCTTTTATTCAAATGGGTTAAAGGAGGGCAAAATTCTAGGCACTAGACCAAAAAAACTGGTTGCACAAGGTTTGGGTGAGAAAATTGGGAGCTCTTTTGAACTCTTCCAGCTCAAAGTTTGTCACCTTCTTTGTTGCTTTTGGATTCATTCTTGGAGGATTTAGAGCACTTGGTTTGTTGATCATATATGATGGATGAGCAGAGGCAAAGGGTTCTTGTTGCTAGGAGGATGATTTGCAAGATGAAGTGATGTTGAATTATAATATGTAATCTTTAAACCTTGCATCCAACTATCTTTTAAATAGAATACCAATATAATTAGAAACCAACATATCAAATCTCTCTATGAACATTCATGCCACAAAATAGTTGAGTCTTTTGTAGAATATAAAAACTCCACATAGACATGAAATTGGTGTTACTTAAAAAACAATTGAAATTGAGTCAATAACTTCAAGAAGGATTCAAAATCACTTTGCAAACCAATTGAAGGATTTAATAATGATACACATTTTATCCTCACAATAAGACTAATGTCCTTTCTCTTGGCATAAAAACAAAAATAAAAACTTTGCAATTGATCTAATGATTATTAATAATGTATTCAAATTTTATTAATAGGTAGCTTTGGCAATTGGATTGAGGAAAGCAACTTACTTGCAAATATCATTAGTTTAAAAATACGTTAAGCTATTGAACCTAAAAATAGGTGTAGAAAAGTGCAAGCTCACACAAAAATGCAAGAGCACCAATTAAGAATTTTATAAAAATTCAACATTCACCAAAATCAAAAGGAAAGAAGATTTGATCCACTAAACTTCAAGTAAAAGCCTTACCTTAAATTACTTTTATTGATGGTGTTTTAAGAAATTTGAATTTCCGTGAAAAAGAATTAGAGATATCTTCTTACCATGCTATAGTAAATTGAAATGCAAGTTAAAAAATGTAGCTCTCTAAACGTCGGTGGTGTGACTTTGGAGCTAAAGCTAAAATTATCATTGTTCCTTGTAGGCCCCCCTCATCACTAAGGGCGGGACAGTGGGGGAGAAGGCACCCCCTGCCCACTGCCCGCCCTCTAGCCCTCGGGCATGCCAGTCCAACTAGCCACGTAAGCTCAGCCTAGCCCTCGAGGCTCGAGTCAGTAGCTGTGTCGCGCCATATCAGTAGACTAGCCAACCCCGCAGCTCCACAGTCGCATACCCGAGGGGGCTATACCTGCCTGCGATACTCTAGGGTTGCGAGACCCTTTTATACACTCTGAGCAACCGCTGAGCGAGCTCAAGTTCAGAGTTTATTGGGAGCTCATCGGGCGTCTCCCCCACTTTGTGCCCCAAATAATTCTAAGTCCTTTTTTGATCCAAAGGCCTCTTTTTTTCTTTGTCCTTCAAACCCTACATTTATGTAAGACTTAAATGGATTTATGAAGGGAACTCATAATGGAGCATTATACAAAGACATTCATATATCGCCTATAAAACATCAAGATATTCAATTACAAAGTGGTAACAAAATCAAAGGAAAAACCCAAATCATAAACTTTACTTCACAAACATCTCATGATCACAATTTTTGCAAAAAATGGAATTTTCTCCTCCCTCTATCAATGTCTTTATAGTGCAAATGTCACAAGTGACATTGGGAAGCTTACAGAAAATCGCCTTTTTCTGCTTAGATTGTGAAAGAAGCACATGAGAATAGCACTTCAAAGGGGGGCGTACAGCACTTGCTTCACCAACTTCCAAAATATCCCGTTTCCTCCCGTGTCCCATTCTTGTTCGCTTTACGTTCTCTTGGATAGAAGCAATAAAACCTCGAAGGGGAAGCGTAATTGTATTGGGCTTTTCAAAATTTGAAGGCTCCAATAATATGTTAAATCAAGCTTGAAAGGCTTGTAATTTTTGCTTCACTTCTTCTCCTTTGTCACCATAAACAGCTGCTTGACATAGTGAATCAATTTCACGTACTATGTTGAATGCCTTCTCATGCATGACACCAATTGAAAGAGCCTCTTCCCTTGGTACATCCAGTTCAATTGGAGTTATAAATTCCATGTCTTCCATGTTGATTTGTGTAGGCAATGGTTCTTCAACCACTTCATTTTTTTTTAGCTTTTCAAAAAATTCCTTCACAATGGATTGCATACCAAATATGTGTTTGCAAGTGGAAATCCTATCGTGACAATCACAATAATGTGTTTGCAATGAAACACTGTACCATAGGTTTGGAGAAGTCTCACTCTTGACATGAAAAAGGAGATGCTCCTCATCGACAACCTTCAAGACATCCATAGGACGCGATTGATAAGCCTTCAAAATTTGTTCTCCTCCTTTCAATCAATGTCTATAAGCGTTGTGATTCCCTCTCCTTATGTATCATTCCGAGTCACCTACACATTAAAGAAATAGGTTTGAACTTAGCATCATGTTCAAAGCATATTTATAAAGCAAATAAATTGAATACAAGAAAATAAACATAGAATAATATAAAAAAATGAGGAACTTACTCAAACGTTGGGTCATCTTGAATTGACTCAACAATGTGGGTTGGCTCACATAAGTGCCATCGTGGGCGCTACCAACGATTGCCACTATAAGGTCTCGGAGGGACCGGTTCACTTTTCCTTGTAAAAGGGTGTATTTAATCAACTTCCAATGTCTTTCGACATGGTTAGTTGTATCCATACCCCCATAAGCAAATAATCTCCCAAATCGAGGCCACAACCTTCTCCAAGGAACATTAATCCCGGCCCATCCGGAATTCACGTATGTGACAAATGCTAAGATATGGTGGAACTCAACACAAAATCTTCTTAAATTCTCATCGAAATGGCTTTCACTAGGGAAAGCATTAAAACATGTAATGCTCTCTACACACGATCTTTGTCTTCACTGGGGACACGTGTTAATAAGTTCTCACTCCATGCCTTCATGACATGAAAGTGACACAAGAGAACCCGTCCACCAACTTCTATTGTAACACTCTCTTCAAAAGTCCAACAATGAGCATCATTGCTTACAACACTTTGAATAGCATTCAAAGATGTTTTGTGCTTGTCAATGATGATTGCGGAGGGTCTAATCTCTCCTAAAGATCCAAACACATGGGATAATGCTAACTCTATAGCAACACCCTCATATCCTTCTTTAAGGTCATTACTATAAAGCATATAAAAAACCGGAATTCCAATTCCATCTTGGTTTAGTACAATTGCCACATAAAGCAGCAAACCATATTGGTTAGTTTTGAATGTAGAATCTAAGGCCCAAGAATTATTACCAGAGAATCTTTGGGCTAATTTTCGCATAAAATCATCTTGTATAATAACTACAAACGGCCTTTTCTTTGGGTCCTCATCCTTAGGTGCATACGGTTGATAATACAAAATCTTCCCTTGAGCTTGTAATCTCAAGATTTCAATTTGTGCCGCATCCCAATCGTCTTTCCGAAATGCATCTACACAAACCAAATGAATATTTTATATACAAATAAAACATCAGAATCTTCGAAGATTTAAATGAAAAACAATTAAAATGATAGTTTCCAAGTACATTATTCTACATTGTTATCATGTAATATCTTAAACCTTGAATACAAAATATATTTGTATACATAAGTCTACATATATAAAAAGAAATTTAACAAAATGAAGAGTTTAAATAAAAATTATTCAAGCTTCAAATCATACTTGTAATGACAAGTTAAAACTTAGGTCTTAAGTATGGACAACATATTAGTGATTTAAAAAAAATATGCAATAATTCTAAACCTTGAGTAATTTGGAAAAAATTGTTCATTTCATAAGCAATACATTTTATACAGGGTTGACAGGACGTCCGGACGTGGACGTTGTGTCTGCAGCGTCCGCTGACATTTGCGTCCCGGCGGACGCAGCGTCCGCCTGTCCGTTCGCCCGATTACGGCCGTCCGATCGATGCGCGGATTGATCTGGTCCGTACGATCTGGGCGTCCGCCTCAGGCGGTCGGGCCGTCTGCCCTGTCCGTCCGCCCCGCCCCGCCCGTCCGCTTTCCGACGGCGGTCGGGACGCTGTGTCCGTGCGTCCGGACGTTCGAACGTCCGGAAAACGGACGCTATTTTGGGGCGGACGTTGAAATTCGTCAATCCTGATTTTATAACTTCACAAAAAAAATGAAATATGTGAAAGAAATTAAATACCGTTGACTCTTAAAGAATATGCAAGTATTTGCACTTCTTTTTTTATGACAAAAATCCTATAGGTAGCATGTTCCACCTCCGGTACACTTTGAATAAATCTCTCTTCAGTATCAACGGACGTGGCTTCAATGGCCCTTGCCGAAAGCATCAACTTCAAGTTCTTCATAACCCAAGCGATAACATGTGGGTGCATCGGTAGGAAAAAAAGATCGGTATTGGAACTCGAAGTGTGACCACTATGTTTGCTATGAATATAGATTGTAGCTTGGAGTTTACTTTGAAGCAAGGTGTTTGAGCACTTGGACACTTTGGACTCCTCAACCTTCATTTGAAATTCACAACTATACAATCTAGAGGTTCTATTCTTCTTAGAGTCTTTGTCATCCATAGACTTCACATCAACCGTTCTCCTATGAGGATGGTTTTTGTTTCCACCACAGTGGCAGTAACGGTTTTGGTTTCCTACACGCGGCATTTAAAACGCCTTTTTAGCACAACATACTTTGTACAAAGTGCATCTATAGTTGCACTTAAGTCTTCCAATGGAACCTTGACTATTTCATCCAAAGTTTATTCCCTTGGCATACATCACAAGAGTTCATACAATTTTGTATGAATGAGTGTTGCATTCCTCCCACAAAGCTATCCGTACTCCATTGAGCACGAATGACATTCGTTGTCATGAAAATTGACAAATGTTTCTCATTTTTGTCAATGTGTCCTCCATGCACAATAGAACACCAATACTCTATTGGCGGAATTTGCCTATCTTTTTTGTCATTCAAAGGGGACAAAGCAAATCCATTTAAAAGTTCTAAAATTTTTTATTTTCTTTGAAGCTTTTGCCACCTCTCAATCCTACAAGTTTCCACATTGTTTTATGTGGAATGCCTATGAAGGTTGGAGATGGGACAAAAAAAAGGATTTGCTTCATGAATTTGTTGATATGAGAGGGAATATCCTCCTCTTATGCAATCAATCACGAGTGCAAGAGATTGGAGATTGAAGTGCACATACTTGAGGATTGTTTCAATGGGAATGTCTTTAAAAATTGGTGTTGGACCTCCAATGTTGATATGCTCCACACCCTTTACCAACAAATCTTTCCAAGGCTCCAAAATCTCCTCACCACCATGGCACCATCCTCCTCCTCATCTAAATCCGACTCTCCATTTGATGACAAGAAATGAGTTTCTTGTAATGTTGAACTTCTTTTGTGTGAATCACCATCTTTGTATACACTTTGAAGAAATTCTTCCACCTCCACGATCTCACTTAAATCATCTTCAAAGTTGGAGGGATAGAAATTATCAATCTCTATGTAGTCCCCATCATCTTCCATCTTCCACACCAATGCTTCACACAAACTCTACAAGTAATCCCCCCCCCCCTCCTTATTTAGAATAATATTTGTACACAATACCCTAAATTGAAAATATGCACAACCCTAAATATTTACAATCTTCATAATCTTAAATCTTAAAAACAATGCAATAAACACACACTTATGTAGAATATGCAATAATATATAATGCATGAAAGAAGAGGAGTTGAACATACCTTGCTCTCAATGTGTTTGGCGTACGAGCTCTTCCTGAAATGTGCCGATGAGCTCCCAGTAAATTTCAAACTCGAACTCGCTCAGCGGCTGTACAGAGTGTATAAAAGGGTCTCGCAACCCTGGGGTATCATAGGTGGGTATAGCCCCTCTGAGTATGCGGCTGTGGAGCTGCGGGAATCAACTGCAAGGTTGACTGGCCCGTTGATGGGGCGCGGCGCAGCTACTGGCTTGAGCCTCGAGGGCTGGGCTAGGCTGGCATGCCCGAGGGCTGGAGGGCGGACAGTGGGTAGGGGGTGCCTTCTCCCCCCACCGTCCCGCCCTTAGTAACAAGGGTAGACCCCCCTTGCCAGGGTTGACAAATCAGTACGTCTGCCTCAAAATAGCGTCCGTAACCCGGACGTCCGTCCTCACGGACGCCAGCGGACGCAGCGTCCCTTCCACTGTCGGAAGGCGGACGAGGCGAACACAGTGTTCGCATCTGGACGTTCGACCATCTTATCAACCCTGCCCCTTGCATTGTTGTCAAAGTTTAGGGTGACTTGATGGTATTGTTGCTACTTCCATAATTGACGCAATATTTTGTTTTTAATGTGGTTTTCTTTGTAAGCTTGATCTCTCTTAGTCTCAAAATGAATCCTATTAGTATCAACAATTGTCACTTTTAATTTTATTGTAGTTAAGTGATTGGATTCAAGTTGGAGTTGCAACTTTATGATTTCTTTTTTTTGACGTAGTATCAAATATTTTTTGGTAGCAAAAATAACAATTTGAGAATTGGGAGTCATCTTGAGCAAGAATGTATTTTGTTCCTCTAAAATCTTATTCTTCGCTATTATTGTTGTTAATTCAGTCCTAGCGTTGATTTGAATGTATCCCAATTTATCCTTGACCTTAGTCTCTATTAAGGATTCTTTGGCAACCTTTGTACCTACATGACATCATTTTAGAACCTCATTTCCTAAACTTACACATTTTTTTATAAGATATAAGCAGATGCCTTACTAGTGTAAGCTACAAGACCATGATTTCAAATTGCTTAGTAATAGAGAGTTCATTGCACTTCAACTGGCAACTCACTTTGGGAAATCCTTGATCATTAACCAACAATGTTCAACATTGTTTATAAATCAAGGTATTATTTTTTTAAGTTTTATGAAATAGATATTTATAAATTATAATTATATTTTATTAATAAACTATTATACTATGACTACTATAATTTTGAACATGATGGTTTAATTGGTTTGCCAAACTTAATTATAATTTTGAGAAATTTTTTATACAAATTTTTTGTTACACTTCATAATAGGGGTGCAAGACTTTTTGATGTCCATTTTGGCATATTAGAACAACTTTTTTCAAAAAGAATTTGAACTATGAAAAGTTATAAAGTAAAGTTTATTTTCATTTCTAAAAATTGGTTTGAAATTTTGAGTCTCTAATCAAAAGTTATGGACAAAGTTTAGAGAGGGGTTGAAAAAGACATTTTTTTGGACATTTTCCAACATTGTCTATGAACTTTGTTTATAACTTTTAATTGGATGCTCAAAATCTTAAGTGCATTTTCAAAAATAAAATTTATTATAATTTCACAATTTTTCATAGTTCAAAGTTTTTTGAGAAAAGTTATTCTACTATGTCAAAAAAGTTTTCAAAGTTTGCTGATTTTACCAAGCAAGCGAAAAACATTTATCGAAACTACTTAAATAAAATTTTACACATTGGTGTAGTGTATTTGATAACACCTTAGAGTATGAGTGCAAGGTTTATAGTTCGAGTTTGGAAGGTGGCGCTTACTTAGGTGGCTTCACCTTGCTTGAGTGGCACTACTATGTGGTGAAACAATTTTGTTTAATTTTAATAAAATGATTTCAATTAAAATTGATGTAATATTGACTATTGAATTAGAAAGAATTTGAAATTTTGAAATATAACACTTTCATTAATGTTGCAATATTTTTTTGTCAAACTACATTTTGACATTTATTTTATATAGTTTCAATACTACAATTATACCTGTTGTTTTGAATGTTGTTTTAGTACTGCATTAGTACTATGTTGTTAAACGTTTGCAACAGTATTGAAAATGATTTGCAACAGTATTACTTAGAGCACTAATTTTTTCTCAACGTTCATAAGTGAATTCCATATTTTTGGTAGATTTGGTGCGATAAAGTTCTTTTGTCATATGCAAGAGGTTTGCTAAAGAAGTTCCACTCAAGTTGAATGCAATCACATGCTTGTACATGGCACAAAAGCGTGTGACATTATATTTAACTGCATCCCAATTACTCTCCAATGACCTAGCTGATATCCAATCTCTTAGCCTTTTGTCATTGTAATGTTCAAAAATATGTTGCCAAAATGTACCTTCTCCTTGTTAATTACCACTAATAGTATTCTAATTAGTGGCCAACACACTTCATGTCAATTACCGCTCTTTTTCCTAATTGAAATTCTTCTCCTTTTGTTATTCCTTCTCCCTTCTGCCAACCCCCTAACCCTAAACCTTATTGGTCCTCTCCGTAGATCTCCCTCTTAAACCTTGTTTATTTTTATGACCCTACTTCTTTCTCTTGCAATCCTACTTTTTTAACCTCAATCCCTACTTCCACAACTTGAACCTAACCTTGAAACATTGCCTAGGCATTTAAAAATCATATGGCGACAATCTCAAATCATGAGACCCCACTTCCAAAACTCACAAAATCCACAATGAGTCCAAAATCATATGCTTTTAGCATACTTCATCTGCATGTTGCCAAAATACACCACCCTTTTTCTTCAAATCATTTGACGGTTGCTCAAACGCACCTACTTACAACGCAAAATAGTTTTTTTTCATTCCTCTTACTCAAATGTCCTCTACCTCTCCATGCAATTGAAAACAATACCTGAAGGTAATTTTCTTGTTAGTAGTGTGGCACAAGGTTAATTTTGGAAGACACTACAACTTCTTGTATCACAATAGGTTTTTTATAAGGTTGGCATTGAAAACAATCAAGTTGCAACTACTAGGTCAAGACCAAGCTTTTGGTTGCAACATATATTTTGCCAAGGCATTATAGTGTACTTTAGTAGAAATGCTTTTATATGATTTTGGATTCAACTACATTTTCTATTGCAATTATTGTAGGTTGCACTTAAATTACATATTTACATCATGTTTATATCTTGATGTAAGTTTATACATGGAAGTGATCATTTATTGAATATATCAAGAACTTGAATTGTGTATCTAATCTCATTTTTGTTTTACATAATTTAAGCTTCATACATTCATTTCAAATTTATATTTAAAAAATCAATAATAATTGCACAAAATATTAATGACTATAATCCACTACAAGAAACTTGTGTTTTGATTGACAAATTTTTATGAACATCCAATGCACCAATTCTGTTTTTATGTCAACAATAATATCCAATTTAACATAAACATTGAATTTTCATGTTAAATTGAATGTCATTGTTGAATGTTGACAAAAAAAACATAGGATTCATATAAAAATCTTATTGTGCTTGTGATCATATTAGGCTTATATTGAAGTGAAAAAAAATGGGCATGCATGAAAAATCTATAATTGATATAATTCTTTAAGAGCTCCAATTCTAAACTTAGCATAGTATTTTTTTAGTGTATTTGATGTAGAAGGGGTATAAATTAGAGTGTACAGTAGTAAAAAAAAATTGCATTTATATTGAGTCTCATATAATAATATACAACAATCCTTGAATCATTATTGCACCTCCTTTATGTCTCTAAAACTTCAAAATGGTTACATTATCTACATGTATAATATTGTATGTTCATGAGCATGATGAGGTTTAGATGTTAAAATGACATTCAAATGAAATATATTAATTTTTGAATTATGGGCTCATAGGGATATGTCTTGCTATATCTTAATACATAATTCATATGATTTGTATTTTTAAAATCAAATACAGAAGTATATATGATATATGATTCATTGATTTCCCATATACCATTAAAAAAAAATACAAGATTTTAGGCACTAAGTTTATTGTACATTCATTAAAATCCCACCATTTTTATGGATATTGCTACAAATATTCATTTAATTTAGGGTTTATATTTAGTAGCAACAACTTTTTTCTAACATATTGCATTTTATTTTCAAATCTTCAAAAATGCTTTAATGTCTTAAGTGATTTAATTAAAGAAGACACATCATTTCATTTTTTTAAAATAAAATAAAAATACATTCATATTTAGTGACAAATTAGAATACAAAAAATATTAGAACTCAAATGGTGCTAAGAAATTATGGACCTTTCTTGGAGTCTTGACGGCTTGGAGTTGGAAGGGTGAGATGGCCTATTGAGGGCATGGTTTTCTACCTCGAAGGATTGATGAAAATTTTCACATATAGAAAAATTAAAGATTAAGTAGTAGTAATTGAAAATAATTATATTTTTCTAACAAAGTGTGAATTTATTATGGATTTTTGAAGCGTCAGTCAAATAGTTTGAAGGAGTCACTAGACCCTCAAAACCAATATAAAGCGTATCTAGAGCAATTATCTTTTTCACTTCAATTGGTTACAATATTCTTTTATAAAGGCTACTATTCAACACATTAAAAGAATAATTTTAAGTGATTGAAAATTAATTAATTACATATATTGAATTTTTAATTTACTCTCTCTCTTTCTCTTACTACAACTATCAACTATAGTTGTAGTAGTTCATTTTTAGGAGTTCACTTAGCTCTTTTTTATTTCTAATAAACCCAATATTGATGTTGTTGTAATTTGTAAAAGTTTAATAGATTAAGTTTTTCTACTTTACTTCATCAATCAAAGCAAGATTATCACAAATAGAAAATAAAATTCTTATAATCACTTAGAAAATCTCCTCATAAAAATTTTTCTATAGTACACATAGCTTCCATCTTTCTACAGTCCAACTTTGTCAATTCAAAATAATGGATAGTAAGTCACAAAGACAAGGAATCACAAAGGTGATGAGGCATTCAAGTTGAAAAAATTGAAATGATTGAGACTATGATTGCATAATAAATCTTAGCTTAGAGTGCTCCATTTGTTATTGTTAATGAATTTTTCAACACATGAAATGTAGTGTCTTATATAAATTTCAAAAATGATTTGGTAGATAAAAGTACACAATCATAAACTCTCAACTTCAAACTACAATTAAATATTACTTGTTTTAAAGAGTTTTTTAAGCTTTCAAGTAAAATAAAATTTGGATTTGGAAAGTTTCATGTCTTTACTTTTGCAATTTTGCTCAAAAGCAATAATATAAATTTGATGTCAAAATTCAATTTCAAAAACAAAAGACAAGTACTAAGTTACATTACAAAATATACCATTTATTTAATAATATATCTTGTAAAAAATTAGAATAGAATTTTTTGGATATAATAAAAATAGTAAAAATAAAATAAAAAGATAGATAGGGTTCCTTTTATTTGAGAACTAAAGAAAAATTAACCATTTAAAAAAAGTCACATAGTTCCAATTTAGCATGCCAGAAAATTTTATTTAGAAAAATATTAAAAAAAAATTTCAGAATTTTTTTTTAAATGCTACAATTTTAAAATATTTTTAAAATATTCCTATTATTTTATATAACCATTTTCAATACCATTTTTTCGTAGGGAGGCATTTAATTTTTAAATAATGGCCTCCCTAAGGTATCAAATCAAGGTAAGATGAAACATGATTGACAATCAAAATGATTTTTTTTGGTATCAAAACAAACAAAATGAAGCTTCTAAAGTGCAAGTTTTACTCTACTTGGAAAGTTTAAAAAACTCTTTAACTTCTAAAGTCCTAAAGCCTTTTTTTGGTCAAAAACCATTCAAAATTGCAATTTCTAGTACAAAGAGAGAAAAAATTTAAAATAGTATTTTTGCATATTTAATTAAACAATCTTGTAATAGACTAGCATGAAAATGTGTGGAAAAAATTTTAGACACTTTGCCCACATAGATTGCAAGATAAATGTGTTCAAAGTGAATGAATCATGTTTTTGATACCATGGCAAAATTAGTTTATGAGACTTTGATTCATTTTAACTTAAAGATTTTGCATTAGAAATTTTGAATTAAGTTTTTTTACCATAAACAATTGAGCTAAGAATATAGAAAAAATATATGCTTTCAAATTAATGTGATTTTCATTCTTTAAAAAATTGTTAAGTAGAAGAAGGAAAACACTAAATCATTAATCATTGCTCTAAGAAGGAATTAAACGTACTAATCCCAATGGTAAGATTGTTTTAACAATTAAGGTTAACCTTGTAAAATTTTTGCTTTAAAAAATGTGGAAATTAAGCTCAAAAACTAATCATGTAAATATTTTTTTCAAAAAGATGCTTTGATTGCCCACAAAATAAGATGCTCCATAATTTTTACATCACAAATCTAAATAGAATGAATCAAAGTTTTCCATGTAGAAAAAAAAGTATAATCTTTGAAGAACTTTTTTTAATGTTTTATAACTCGTGTCTTTGTGGATTTTTTTATGCCTCCCAAGTTTAGTTCTAGATTTATTATGGTGTAACTTTTGCTTTGGGGAACCAATTGAAATATAAATTATAGTCTAAGAAAGCTAATAAGCTTTCCTATCTTGTGAGAAAGTTTCAGAAAAATTTCACCAAAAATTGAACTCATATTTAGGAAGGTGTTTGCAAGAAATACCTATATTATTTTATGTCACACAATGTGTGCTAATTTTTTTTTTGGCCATAACTTTTGTGTTTTGACTCCAAATGACTCAAGATTTACAATTGAGGTATTCATGACTATTATACACTTTGGCTAAATTTTTTGGCAATTTTCAAAATGTTTTACAATCTAAAAATAGCCCCCAATTTTATGTCACACTTGTCAATTTGGGAGGTTTTAGAACTTTGGTGGTTCTTTTAGTGAACACTAACCATCTCCACAAAGTTGTAACAAATGGACAATTTTTATTTTATTTATTCTATTTATTTTTCTATTTTTTCCTAATTAAAACATCAAAATATCTATATTTTTAAGATTTGGCACTTTCTTAGCTCTCCTACTTAGAGAATTTTTCTATGATTTTCCTTTGGTGGTTACCTTTAGCTTAACCTCTTGAGGACCAAAAAGACACAATGTGTCCACCAACCCTTTTATTTTTGGCGATATAGGATTAAAAAGCACCAATTCCAAATTTAGGGCAAAAAAATATTATAGAAATTTTAATTAAAAATTTATTTAGTAGCTAGGAAGTAGCTTCTTGTTTTGGAATAGAGGCTTGAAAGCCTCAACTCTACCGACTTGTATCTATTGCTTCATTCCTTCCGTTGCGATACTAATTCGAAATCTTGTGCCTAATTGCCTCGCATTCCTGTACCATCGTGGCTTGTTGGGCTTTGGATACCTTTTAATCATCACTCGTCCGAGTTCTTTGTTAAACTCTATTCATCACCAACATTAACCAAGGCATTTAAAACCACAATTGCCAAATTGTAGACACCTCACTCCACTTCATTGTCTCTTTAAATTCCATTCCTTTTCTTATTAATGATGCATTGATGCGCGGTGCCATCACTCCATGTGTTGATTTCGTGATGGGGCATTGAGGCGTTGGACGTTGCAATTGTTACAAAGGCGTCACCACTCTTCCCACTCTATATACTTGCAATGATGGAACCTTCAAGCATTAGGAGGCTCATTTTCTTCCTCTCTATTTGTTGGCTATTGCTTTGACAATTTTAGATGAGAGGCTTCAAGCATTGCTTGACTATATTGCTATAAGATGAAATCCTTGTTTGTTTTGTGCATGTCTTTATCTTTTTCTTGTTGTAATGAGTACTAGATTGTGATGTACTTGCATTGCTCTTTGTCTACTCATTGAGTTGTGTTTTTGGTTTTACAGATTATCCACAACACCGTGGTTTGATACGAGGTCAGCAAAGGTGGTTGTTAATGTTGCAATATTCATGTTCTAATCAACCTCATGGTTTGACAAGCTCGCCAATAATGGTCATTTAATATTTTGGTGTTGTTAGTTCCTAAGTGCTAGGATTTATCACAATCTCTTTTGAAAGGTGACTAGTCTACTTGTTCACAGTTCAATGATCCCAATTTTGAAGGAGGCACATTTGCGATAGTAGAGGTACAAGAGATTGATATGGCAGAAGCAAGTGCACCAAGATAGAATGAGCAAGTTGTCACAAAAAGGAAATCCGCGCAACTACATGCAAGGCAAAAAAGAGGTTGTTCTCTGTCGCTGCAAGCTGAAGGGAAAAGTTGTTTGTAGTGAAGACAATAAAGCATGTTGAAGTGTGCGAGAGGCATCATCAATTGTGAGGTTCTTTTCACATTTGTGAAATTCAAGCAATTCTGAACCCCTCAATCTACTATGTGATTTCATGTCATCAAATCCAATATCCAATACTTTTGAAAGTGCCTCCTATATCTTCTCATTGAACTTTGTATCTATAGACACAAAGCTCTTGGAAGCTAAACCTCTAATCTTGTCACAAAAAGGGAACAATAGCTTTGTTCAATCGCAATTAGTAGTAGTAGAGAAAATTCACAAAATCCATCAGCAATTGAAGGGCAACATGATCCAAATTTTGATGGAAAAAAAGATCTATTAATAGTTTGATAATGAATTTGAGGAGATACTGCCACTCAAGAAATCCAAGGCAAATTATGACAAAACTCAAAGATTTCAAAATAAGTGGGTTGTGAAGCTAGTGTAGGCATAACCTATTCAAGATAGTGACAACAAAGCTCATCTTGTGAAGTGCATGGTGTACTCCTCTTTTGAAAAGAATCCCAAAATTTTGGGCCCGAAGTGGGACTTATTCCAAAAATACAAGGGGAGGAAGAAAACAGCATTTGATATGCCTAAATATAAGGTCAAGGCTAAGGAATGGTATATCTCAAAGACAAGTTGCCATCTAATAAATCTAAGATACTTTGAACCTAAGCAATTAAATTGTGTTAGTCTTTAAGCAAGTGAACACTTACACATCAATGGTGCACTTGAAGAAAATTGTGCAATTGTGCACAATTTTCAAAATCCTTTCTTTTGTTTGTCTAATGTTGAAATATGAAGAAAGGCAATCTCTTTATGCATTCTTTAACATCTCTAATCTACCTAGGATGCATTGGACTGACAACTCTAGGTAGAAGATGGTTGAATATATATATTATCAAGTGAAAAAGGTGATTAAGAAGAAAATAAACGTTGCCCGCTTCATCACCATAATGTGTGACGAAGTCACTACCATAGATAACGATAGCTGGATATGCATTCACGCATATGTAGTAGAGAAATTTGTAAAGATTCCTCACCTCATTTTGTTTCAATGTTTTGTGGATGGATCTAGTGCAAACAGCCTCATGGTGGTCATTACAAAAGCCCTTGAATGTGGAGGTGATGTCTCCTTTGAGCAAATTTCAAAGAGATTGATTTGTTTTGGTACTAACAGTGTTAGTACTTTTCAAGGCATCCGCAATGGTATGAACACACATATCCAAACAAGATTTGCCCTTTTTTGTATGGGTATGCAATGCATGGCCTATAAATTCAACCTTGCTACAAAATCTTTATCTACATTACCCATTTTCGGAGTATAGAACAAGTGATTCAAAAAGCACACTCATATTTCAACAAAAGTCTGTTGTGGTTATGTGAGTATCAAAAATTAGTGGAGGTCATAGAGACAAAAGGGTTAAAGCCTCTATTGTAAGCGACTACTAAGTGGATATCAGTGCTAGAACCCTTAAAGAGGCTTTTTGTTGACTATTGTGCTCTCTTGGCAAAAATGAAGGTAGATGCAGGGACGAATGATGGTGTTGAGGTATGATCCTATTCTTTTAATATTTTGTTTTTTGGCTTTACAAGAGAAAGGATTGTATTCATCTTTCAAGTCTACAGTTTGAATGCTCAGATTTAACTACTACCTCATAGTACTGTGACATTGAAAACTCATTTGTGTTGCTGTTTCATTTGTTCCTTGTCTACCTCAATTTGTGTGCTTGCTTTTTTAGGTTGATTGTTATATTTCTATTCTAGTAGTCTAATAGCTCTTTTAATCAAGGCGATTACGTTGAAGCTCAAAAAAATATAGGTGACATTATGGATAGGATTTGCTGTCATATTCCTCCATACTTTAGGTTATTGCTCTAGGCTTTAGATTATTTCTTTATGCTTCAAAGTATGTTGTTTGCTCTTTGAATTGCTAGGTCAATGCTTGCCTTTGTCTAGTAAGAGGGAATGTCACAAGGCTTTGGTAATGGTTTGTGAGGACATTGTTCACCTCTTTTAATTTTTTCCAACCTTTAATTTTTTAGCAATTGTACTTTGCATCCTTCAAGAGTAGTTTTGGATTCATTCTTTTCATGAACGACTTGTTAGTCTTCTAATTTATGTCACCCTCTAGTACCCTAAATTGTATAGCAAGTGTTTTCTTGTGAGTGTGTTTGAATTTGATGATAATTCTCGGAGAAGTAGTAATGGTATTTATGCAAAAAATTGTTTTTACTAAGAAAAAATAAATTTTTTTGTAATTACTAATTACAGTATGCAATTTTGATCCTCAAGAAGTTGCCTACTATATATAAGATGTTCATTTCTAATTGACCCTACAATCCATAATAATCCATATTTATATCAAAAGTTATGTTTTAGGATTAATTTTGATTAGAATTAATTGTTGTGGTACTTGTAAAAATTGAATGTTGTAACTCAACTTGCAAGAATATTGCTTTTGGCCATCTAACTTTGCAAGACTATAGATGAAAACATACACTAGAGGGCATGAATACTAAAAATTTCATAAGTCATCACATGTGCCACTTTCGGTTGACAATAGCGAAGCTCCACATGGTAAATTGGTAATCGATCTTCATTCGGCAAAACTTAGAGTAACCTGTATTTTGGATCCTTAGTAATTTATTTGGTGCACTTGGTTTAGATGCTACTCAATTGCAAATTGCAAAAATTTTGGTAGTCTAGAGGTTTTGCAGCTCCACCGCAACACTTAGAATGCATTAGGGCTCTGTATTGCAGACTTTGATAAATGCTAAGTTCTTCATGGTGAATAAGAATGTATAGTTTTGCTATTGTAGATGAAGTCTTCAAATTGTATTGTTCATTCTCTCAAGCGTAGGCAATGGTAATATAAAATTGATGTTTCGGTTTGTAAACAAACGTACACAAGCTTCTTAATTTTAAAATTATTTAGCTATCTCTCTAGCTTATGGGGTGCACCATTGATTAATATAGGAAAATTCATTAAAATGATGGTCTTCTGGTAAAATGGTGAGAAAATATTTTTGCAAAAGGCTAAAAATCTCAACAAAAATGGGATTGTTTTCGGAAAAAAAGGTAGTGGAGTTGTAAATTCTGTTGTTTTTGTGAGCAGTTTAGCACACCTACACCTTCTATGTGCACATACAACATTGTTTCGTGGCCCTATGTGGTAGAAAACATTGTACAAATGGCATTTAGAATAAGCCACCATCATACAAATGGCATCCGGAATTTTGCCATTTTAACAAAATTGCTCATTAATGCTTAATGTTGTTAATATTGTTATTGTAGACATTTTTGGGCTTGGTTTTGTTAAGCTTGAAGAGGAATTGTCCAAGTAGTAAACCTATCATTGAATTCACTAAAAAATCCCATAAGCATACTTATCTTTGTTAAGAATGCTTTCAATATGCTTACTACTCTTGTGAGAAGGTCCTACTTGACATTTTGAATTTGTCTTGATAAGCAAAAGCCTACATCTAGCATGTTGGCTTCAATTTTTTGTATCATAGTGCATTCATTTCTCTGTAAATAATTATCTCAATTTTTATACTTTCAACATGGAATTGAAACTACTGACACTTGTTTGGATTGTTTGGATTTTTTGGTTGGACAATAATGGACTTAATTGCTTGCTCTGATAGACTTAACTTTTTTCACAAATGAAACAAAATTGCATTGAGACATAATTCTTTAGAGTTTCTATTTTGTACTTAGAATTTTGTCATTTATGAATTATTTAGATAGAGAAATGGAACGCAAAAATCTATTATACAAGTTTATGGGTGATTGACAATTCTATGAAGATTGGCAATTTGATCAAAATGAAGCTAGACCTTTTGCAGATAATTGTGCAAGACTCGGTTGTAGAGGGCACAACCACAATGTTCTATCTACTCTAAATTTGGGACATTTTCTTGCTTGGATTCTTTATTTTATTATATTATAGACTTACATAGCTTCAATTAAAGTAGTGTGTACTCTTGAGTGTATCAATTTGATTGACAAGTTGTAAACTAACTTATATAAATCTCCTTTGTGCAAAAATGTCAAAACCTATTGTTAGATCCCTATGCACTTCTTGGGATGATGGTTCTCATGCCTCTCCTTGAGACACTAGATTTATTGGTGAATTTTGCCTAAAAGTGTGACATCTACATTTGTGACTTTATAGCTATGCTCAAGATTGCAGAAGGACAATTCTATACATTGTATATTGGCAAGGCAAGTGCGTTTGCTATGAACAAATTTGATTCTTTAAAAACATCCTTGATTGCTCCCACAATCAAATCCACATGAAGTGGGTGTTTGATCCACACAAAAAATTTGTCCAACTTGTGTTTGTGCTAAATGGAGAAAACCTTTGGTTGGTGCATCAAGCATCACCTGTGGATAGAGAGGTGTTTTCAAAGGTTGTCACTATTGTGAAGACTAAGCATATAGGTATATTTGCCTATGTCTTCTTCTTATTGTGTTTATGCATATTGTGCTTATGCTTTGTTTACTTTGTCATGGGTAGCTTTAGTTACCACGCTTATTTATTATATTTTCTATGTTGCAGGGCTCCCTAATATTTTAGTTAGTGTACTTGAGCCTATGTAATTTAACTTAGTATGACTACTAGAAAAGACACCCCTAATCAACAATGCTAAGTTGATTCAGACATCTTGATTCGGCAATTTTGAACTTAAATGTGTTGATTTGGACATCTTTTGTTGGTTAGGACATTCTAGTAGTGTATAATTCACTTAGTGTATCAAGATTGCCTAATGCTTTAGTTATTGCAATTCAATTTGTGTTTAATTCTACTTATTGTAATTGAATTTATGCTTAGTTTTATATACTAAAATTGTGAGTTACTTGAAAGGGCTACCTTTATTAGTGTGTGTCTAATTTAATTTAATTAATAAATTTGTGAGTTACTATGAAGGGATTTCTACAATTGTGAGATTAATCAAGTTTGTGATTCAAGTTTGTCTGAAAGGCTAATAGGAAAAGATTGCTTGTATTAGTGGGTTTAAATGTACTTAATATGATTGTGAGTGTAATTCAATTAGTTTGTCTCAAATTTTAGTCATTGTAATTGAATTTGTGTTTTAGTTTCAATAAATATAATTCCATTAGTAAAAGATGTCATTCATTTCACTTATAGTAGTCCAATCACTGTTTTAAGTTTGCCTAATATTTTAGTTACTTAAACTCAATGAACATGTTGAAGTTGGGTTAGTTGTTAAGTACATAAGAAGTGTATCCTTTTGTTCCTTTTGGTTTGGTTTGCATTCCTTACTATTGTTCTCCTTGTAGTTTGAAAAGTTTTTGTTTTGAATTGGATTGCATATCTCACTTATTTTGGATTTTGGCAAAGGTAGCTTGAGGCAAGGTTCCCTTCTCACTATGTTATGGATGCACTTGGTATAGTGTATCCACAATACTCGTTACAAACTAAAGCAAAAGAGACCTTCCTCAAGCACTTAGATGTCTTTATGGCATTTTATTGTGAGCAAACATTGGTAGAACTTGACAAAGTGAAGACTTTAATCCCACTTATCTTGGACTAACATAGTTGGGAGGTTCAACAAGGTTTGTTCAAACTTGCCATGCTAAATAATGCTAGAAAGCACATGGACTTTCACCTCGATTTGAACCCACTCACTTATATTTGGCATTATTTAGACTCATGCACCATTTTGAGAATGTAGGCATTTTCTGAATTTTATAAGGTGGCTAAACTTGCAATTGTATAAGTATTAGGATTTGTAGAAGATGAGAGATGCTTTAGTTCTCTGGTGTTTTTGAAGAATAAGCTATGAAATTCTTTGAACATGTGTTTGGAATGCATAGTGGGAATGTATTTTTTTTTAAATCTTTATTTTAGAGAATTTTCTATATGATGAGGCATATGACCAATGGGTGGCTGGAACAAATTCTTGACATGGGCTATGAGTTTAGTTTATAAGTTAGAGGTTCTAGATTTAAGCTTGTTCTAGATATCCATTTTCCTTCAAGACTCCTTCTATTTGATGGTTGGACCTTTGCATGTCCTTGTGTCCATCAACAACAATTCTATATATGGAAGAACTTTTCTTTCCACTTTATAATCTAACATGTATTAATTTGGGATTTACATTGCTAGTTTCTTTATAACAAATTTGTAATTTGCTAGATTGCATCACATCATCCATGACTTTTGCCTTTTTGCCATTAATTTAATTGCCTAAATGCTTGAAAATGTCTATAGTTTCTGCAAATTTACCATTTGGGCACCAAAAAGAATTCTCCTAAGTGCCAAAAGTTGTCACCAATTTGAAACATTTAGAGCCACATCCATCTTTTTGTAAAATTCGTTTTCGCCACTTGGATTCATTCATAGATATGGAACCCTTGCCATGTGGGGCTCTACAAGGAAGGACAACTATAACCAATCTAGCTTTATGTGAAATTAAAAAAAAAAAAAGGCTAGTGTCCACTTCAAACTTTCAATGGCAAATTCTTAGTAGGATGAAACAAATCTTAATATTTTGAAAAATATGATCTTATAGAGTAACAAATTCACATACTTATTGCATTTTTCAAAATTTCAATTTAGGAAGGATTAAAAATTTTATTTAGAAAATGTAGTCAAATAGAAAAAAGGAATGAATATAATTTTTTCCAATGAAACAAATAGTAGACATGGAAAGAACATTTTCTTAGACATTTTTTATCTTAATTTGATCTACACAAACAATCTAGGTCTAAGATTAAAAAAATTTCAAATTTGCATTTTAGCAATTTTATAAAAGTACAACGTTCAATCTAGTATGATTAAGAACACAAAATAATTAGAATGGTTCCAAATTTTTTGAAGATGTTCCAAATAATATGCTAATAATATAAAGTTTTAGCTTTAAAAATTGACAAATATATTAAAAAAAATTTAATTTTGTAGGATCTCATTTGGTCAATTATAGCTTTCTACTCTTTTTATTTGAAAATGTGTATAAACTTGAGAGAGTTTTTTATTACTCATTTAAAAAAATTAAAAAGTACTTCATTTTCCTTAGATTCCAATACAATTTTTTTTGAGGGGGTGGGGGTGGGTGGATGAAAAAAACATTGTTCATCTTCTTATAAATTTTTTTCTCCAAAAGTTGCATTTTTTGACTATAAGGTTGATCATCCAAAAATTGTTATAATTCAAAAATTCAACAATCAATATTTTCCACAATTAATTCCATGCATACTAGACAAAGTAGTCTTTACTTTTGTAAAATTAAAATAAAAAATTTCAAGCACATCAATGTATAAAAGAATTTCAAAGTGGGATGATTCACTGAAAACTTGCATTGTCAAAAAGTTGTTGGGCCTTGAGGGTTTAAAGGTGTATACATTGACCATATTTGTTAAATTGTTTAAAAATGATTTTTCTAATTTTAAAGTACTTCAAAAAACTAAG
The DNA here is from genome assembly GCA_963969395.1 of Pseudoscleropodium purum. Classification (NCBI taxonomy): domain Eukaryota; kingdom Viridiplantae; phylum Streptophyta; class Bryopsida; order Hypnales; family Brachytheciaceae; genus Pseudoscleropodium; species Pseudoscleropodium purum. Next base: position 22,569,277 of record OZ017796.1, read on the forward strand.
CATGAGTACTATGAAAACCCAACAAATCCAATAGGTTTTTCTTACAATCACCTAGGAACATGTCTCAAATCCATTTTGTCTCTTAAAAAGACAAAGGTACTTTTAGGGGTTAAAATAAGCATTTTAGTGAAGTTTGAAGTTGAGGATCTACAATCACATTTTTAAATATGGAGTGATATGAAAATTCTCTTTGTACCACAATATTTTACACTATAATATACTTCTATTTTGAGAATTTTAGATTATTGGAAAATGATTTACATTTGATACAACTTTTCTTCATTTTTTCTTCAAGAATTCGCATTAACTTGAAATTCTCACAAAAAAGTTCAGAAATTTTATGACAAATACTAGACATTTGGTTTCATCTCTCAGAAATATAATCCAAAAATTTGACTCTTAAATATTAGAGGAAAAAAGGAGGATACACATTACATGATATTTGAGGGCAAAGGGGGGCCATTTCATACATGTTCCCTTGGCAGGATAAAACACAACACTATCAAATTAAAAAAAATTTAAAAATTTAATTTTTATTTTGAATTAAAAAAATAACTTGACACTCTCTAGACTATGTCAAATTGCATTATTGGTAGTGTTTCCAACATTTTTAGAATTGGAGAACTTGACTACATGGTTATAAACTCTACTCTTTAGGGATTAATCCGTAAATGCCCGAGGCATCAAATTATGGTGTTGACAAAACTTTGACATTAAAATCAAACCTTATCAAATTACTATTTTAATAGTATATATATTTTTGAAAATTTCTTTTTGAAGTTTAGGTTAGCATCAAAAATCTAATTTTGAGAATGAATGATTATGAATTTTCTATTCAAAATTTTATACAAGGGTATCCATTGCAAATTTTGATTTTCTAGTGTTGAAGGCTCTTGGAAATGAGCCTCAAATACACTAGATCTTGAAGAAAAAATCACATTAAAAATCCTGTAAAGAAATTGATAAAGTAGATTTTTAAAACTTTAAATTAATTGGGATTATACATGTTATGTCCTTTAACCTTGTATCTTTTTGGTGACCAATTTATTAAATTTGATATGTGAAAGAGGATTGAAAAGACTTCAAAATACTTTCACAATTTTAACAGCCTCATGATCAAACATCATAATCTTTCAATCTATACGTGATATTGTTGAGTTCTCTTTTCCCATGTGATCTCCAACATGTCTACTTTGAAAATGCACAGTTACAATTCAAAAAAATCTGATAAAACTTATCAAAATGTTGACTTTTTGTTCAATTTAAAGCAAATTCCAAGAAGCTCAAAAAAGGCCTTAAACATTTAGGGGTTAAGGATGCCCTTACTAACCTAAGGTAATGTGACTCTGAGGTTCCAACAAATGTTACTTACATATACACACTTATAGAAATCAATGAAAACGGCAATATACAACAACTACAGAGTCACAGCAATCTCCCTGCCCATAGTTTTACTCACCCGATCAGCAAAACCTTAAAAAAATTTAGAATTATTCATACAAATATCCAAATAATACAGCACAGGAATGGGCTGCTCACCTCATGTATCAAACTAACCCTAATTTCTCTCGTCCCAACTTTTCTTCAATGAATTAAGTGCCAGTCGTCACCAAAGGATTTGCCTGCATAAGTTACAGTCTAGCAAGCATAAATCACCCTAAGACACCCCAGAGAAATTGAGATGCTAGCAAGATAGGTCTTTCCTCTCTAACGAAGCGCCCTCCTTCCAGAGCCTGGAATCGACAGGAGCTGAGTAGGCTAACAAATAGTACATAAAATGCCTGTGCTATTGAATTCTTATGAAGGACAAGGCATGAGAAGTGTCAACCCCATCACTCGCCTGAAGCGATCAGAGCCTTCATCAGACGCTTCTACGCATTTCGGTACCAAACGGCAGTGCGGCATGCACATCAAAACACAAGGTGTTGTATGGCAAGTCCTGCAAGGCTTGCCGTTGATTGATCTCCATGGACTGATCTGTGCGCAAGAGAGCTCTCTTCACACACTGCAAAGAACAAGTCGTCCTGGCCTGGTCAGGTAGAGGTACCTAATTGCAACACGTACCTAAATGTGACACCCTAAGATCTTGCTCCATAAGCACCCAATGATTTGAGAATATACATAGTCTTCACATCAAAATTTATGTGAGTTTTAGATTAGTTTTGCAAGTACATTAGCCAAGAGGGAATATCTTAACCTTGAGAGGAGTGAGCTAATCCCATCAAGATCAGAGGGTCAAACTAACCCTACTATGCCTCCCTTCAAGTTGAATCCTTCATCATTGATAGTGGGAATTATATACTAGGTAACCAAACAAGGGTCAATACACTCAATGAGTTATTGTACATAACCCTCTACTTCAAACTAAATCAAGAGCATCAATTCTCAGAGATCTTTATTTCTATCAAGGAGTGTTGGGAGTGGATGGGGTTATAACTCTCAATCACCCTCTTACTTTCCAACCATGTGTGCCAACAAAGTGACATAATAAGACAATGTTATCCCTCTCAAGGTTAAAATATCCCTACTTGTTGTGTATGAACCCCTACCAATATAATTTTTAACCCTAATAAATAACTTGCAACTTTTGCACACCGTATCCAATTAAGGCATACATGGTAAGTTGGAACCTTGCAATTGCTAACAAAGAATCTATAAGAATTTGGTCAATCTAACAATGAAAACTATAATAAGGTGACGCATTTTAGGTGTGGCATCTTTCCTGGCAGTCCATTTAAAACATTACTATAAAAACAAGATGAAAAAGAGAGCCCGACAAATCACGATACAATTCAGATTTCCAAGCTAGGTCAACATATGGAAGGGGCAGCAATTAATTGCAAGAGGATGACGAATCCCAAGTCCACCAACCAGTGCAAGGATCAGGAGCAAGCGTACCACACGGTTTTCCTCCAGAAATTTGTTTCCGTTCGCAAAGCGTTCGTTTCCTTTGCTAGGGTGCCGGAGCAGGCGCACATGTTGGAATTCCGGGATCGCAAAGTATTCGTTGAATGGATGCCAAGAACAAAGCCGAAAACAGAAGCAAAACTAAAACGACAAGCACGGCAGACACCTTGAGCCCCGTCTGCTTCGGCACTGGCCTCGTGTTATCCCGTACGTCTCGCAATTGAAAATTCTCCCGAAGCTGTAACAACCTTTGAACTCGTCTGATACAGTCCTACAATTACCAAGAACAGCAGCAGCCCACGCCAATCCAGTCAGAGACAAATCATTAACACCGCCCATTCCGTGAGGGTACTAAGATCGCAGAACGAAACCCTAAAAAGTGAAGAAACTGTGGAAAAGGATCAAAAACGAAATAGACACGCAAGCGGGAGCATCAGGGGACCTTGCGACTGATTTCTTCATTGCTGATGGTCATTTCCAACGACAACACCGATAGAAACTTCTGGATCACCCCCCCGACGGTGACCAGCGACGCCAGCAAACACAAGAAGAACGCCGTCCACCAGTTATGACATGTCAGGAAGTTGGACTGCGCGACGGCCGTGAGCAACACCCCTTGAAACACACTGTAGAATCCGATCAACTGGTAAATCTCGTTCATCAAGGAGCTGCTCTGCTTCCGCTTCTTGTCCACGCGGCTCGCGAACAGCGTGTCCTTCGCTTGCCACGTCTCGTAGGCTTCCCTCAACAGCTCGTTCCCGGGCCTCTTCATCCACAGCAAGCTGCGGATCTCGATCTCCGCCAGATTCTCCTCCGGCCTTGGACCACGCAATACTCCACCAACAGTCTGCTTCTCCACATCGTCCCTCTCGAGAAGGGGCGTGCGTTCCCCACCACCCTTCGGATTGCCCCCCTCCTCCTCCTCCTCCTCCTCGCCTCTAAGTGGCTTGTCTGAGATATCCAAGCGCGTATCGTCTTGTCTCAACGCCAAATCCTTCGCCCTCTCTGTGGGCTTCTCCGGCGAAGAAAACGAAGGAGGAGGACTTGTGATGGGAGGTCCGTTTCCTGCGGAGCTCATTCTACCAAGTTCCATCACTAGCAGGATTCCGAAGCAGGAGAGCTGGTTGCAACATCGGAAGAGATGGTGACGGATTGCAGGGTTAGAAAGGACTCAAAACAAGTGCTTGGTCTCACAGTACGACGATCTGTGAGCCCCGTGCGAAACAGTGCGTGGACGGATCCTAGAATGTGAACCCACGGGCACATTCCAAAAAGCTCCACGATACTTTACCGACAGACGCCCCGGCCTGAACTTTAACCCTTGAACGTCGGACTGGTCTCCGTGGAAATCATCTGTTTTGATTTAGTGTGCATTTGGGGATTAAAAAAAATGAAAAAGCACTCGTTGGAAGTCAAGCTACTTTAAAAGATCTCCCATTTTTCCACAAAATTTGGAAGAAGAATAGTTGCAGTTTCTATTCTATACAACAAGATTCTCCATCATTCATGGATGAGAAAATGGACGCGGCACCATTTATAGGTTAATGAGAGTCTTATCCAGACCTCAGAGACTCTATTTGCCAAATTTTGGATGAAGTTTATACAAATTATAGACAATGTGCTTATGAAAGTGATAGATGAATGTACCATAATGTTGCATAGCAAATTTGTGTATAATTATTCTCCAAAATTCTTACTATTATTCCAACCATTACATTTCTTAAGTAGTCACAAGGCTAAAATTTGTGCATAATAACATCATTACTATGAGCTACTTTAGATTTATTCTTTGTTGTAATGCATATATCGTACTTCGAATCCGGGTTTGAATCTCTATAAATTTTTGTTGATAACATTATTTAGAATATGTAGGGATGGAAAGTGCTAGCATGTGAGCATAGAATCTATGAGCACATGAACCTAGTAAGAGTCTATATTATGAACATCTTCTATGGTTATACTTAGATGTTATAACTTATAAGTACCTATCTTGTAAACTCTTTTCATGTTATAGTACACCTATATTATAGGTACATATGTTATAAACACCTTTAAATGATTGTAAGTATATACCTACAATTAGGTTCAAATTAGCTATTAGGCTCACATCTTTGCGCTTACTTATTAGCATTGTTGATGTAGGAATTATTACTATTTTATGTTGGTCATTGGTCATGAAAGGAAGGTGCTAGTTGGTAATTCAAGCTTTGTTTACAGTGAATAAAATTATATTTGGTAGTTTGGATAGTAATCCTTTGTATTCATTAAAAAAAAGACTTTGGGATCCTCAAGTAATAAAAAATAAGCTCTAGATAAAAATAAATATTACACTTTGATTGGTGAATGGAGCCAATTCATATTTATTTTTGCCTTTTTACTACATTGATCATTTCATTGCAAATTTCATTGTCAATATACAACAAATTCTAAATATAATCAATATGTGCAAAATATCAATGTGATTTATTATTTCAATTACAAAATTGCATTTAGTGTTCCATTAAAATAGAAATCTTATAGTAGTATCTATTATTGTGGTATCTTTTTAAGTATTTGATAATATAGATTGAATTTATAACTTTGAAATGGGAGTATACAATGTTTTTGCACATATAATAGGTTCTCCAAAAATATAGTCACGAATTGACAATTTTGATAATTTAAATTTTTATTATCAATTATACTTGCAATTATAGGATTTATTAAATACTAAAAACACCTTATATATTTTAAATAAATAAAATTTTGTAACAAAATATTTATAGAATCACAAGATGTATTCACAACAAATGACTGTTTGTTTGTGATTCAAAATCTTTTCGTTAGTATAGCAAGAACAAAAATTATTAGAAGAGATAGACTTTGGAAATTAAATTAACTATATATGCATCTTATAGCTTTGCAAATTAATCAATGTTTGAAATGTCAAAAAAAGACAAGTTCATTATAGTAGTAGATAAAAAGAAGTAGAACAATTCACAAAGGACATAAATATTTGGATATGCAAGGATTTAAATTCTCATAGTAATTTATGTCCAAATGCAATAACTATGTTTTGAGCACAATTTGTTACTTTTCCCTAGGCATCTTTTTCTTGTAATTTAGAGCTATTACAAAAAGTTGTGAACAAAATCTAAAGATGAAGAGGAATGTTTTCCTAACTGTAATTGAGTTTTGTCTATTATTTTTATAATAGACTTCAAATAAAAAATGGATTTTTAAATACAAAGATATCTTCATTTTCTCAAGTAATTTAAAAAAATTGATTTACTATACTCAAATAAAGTCTAAAGTTGTGCTCTGTATACTAAATGCATCTTCAAAAATGTCTCCAATATACTCAAATTGATTTCAAGTTAAATTAAATATTCAACAAACAATCAAATTATATGATCTCATTTTCAAATATCTTTAGAAAATTATGTCCTTTTAGCCCTTAAAGGACATTTCATGCTAAGGCTTGGTCAAACTTTTGTAAATTTTTACATTATAAACATACATTTCAAAATTTTAATATTTTTTGCATGTAGTAATATATGTCTAAAATTTTAATCTCTTTTTTATAATTAAAAGAATGAAATTGAATTTTATAAGGTTTTTAAAAGAATTTTCTTTGTAAAAATCATAGAAATAACAAAAACATTAAAAGAAGTATGAATTTTTTAAGAAAAATAGAAATGGTAGTGACAATTGTCAGAGTGTCATTGGTGTACTCCTTGAACTCACACTAAGATATATTTGTTAGAAAAAGTTCAAAAGTGGAGTTTTTTTAGCTTTCAAGATGCTATCTTCAAAGTGTTACAAAAACTACAATTTAACAATTTTGAAAAAAATTCGAATGGAATATAAAGTAGATTATTTGAGCTACATTTTCTTAGTTAAGCTTAAGACATTCAAACTAAGAACTATGTGAAAAAATCAAGGTCTAACTTCGAAATGCATGTTAGGTTTGCAAGGTCTTTTAAAGGTTAATTGAATTTTTTTCAAATCATGCTAAGTATCTTGAAACTATTGTTTTATTAGTACTAAACTCTATTAAGAAGAGTGGATTCAAGATGGTAACATTACATTGCAATAAGATGAATAGCCCTTCAAGCAATTGAAATACATTTGAAAATATGCTAAAAATCACAAATATGTATCACATAAAGGCAAATCTTAGTATAAAATGGTGTAAATGGAAACATATTTTCTTATAAAAATTGTACACTACAAGTTTCTAAAAACTCTCAACTAGAGTTTCTACAAAATTTCCAAGACTCTCTATAGGTTGAAAGCACAAATATTTTTAATAAAATCCATAATCAAACACTATTTGACCGAAGGCTCACAAACAAGTATCCTTGATTCATCCATAATCAACTTTGTTGATACAATTCTCTATTGCATGCAAGTAGTAGGATTGTCTTCTAGGAGTTCTCGACCATGTTGATTGTATGAGATGTGTGTCAAATGGTATTGTCTTGGACATTTATCTGGCATACTAGACATCCACAACATTTGTGTAACATGATTTCTCAAGACAAATGTCCTACACTATTGAATAGACACAAACTTCTACTATTCACCCAACATTTTCACATTTCCATTGTCATTTGATAGAAAAAGAAATGAACAAAAATGAAATTGAGTGAAATTGAGGTGACTTCATAATACAAAATTGAATCTTTAATAGAATCGAAAGTATAAACTAAGTTACAGTAATAGCTGGAATCTCTAAAGGTTTAACTTGAGGGAGGGAGGGGTCTTGGCTCTTCACGTGCAAATGGTCTAAATCCACAATCCCTTCCGTAAGAAACCGAAAGGTTTCTTGGTATAAGCTTTGCCAAAACTTATTTGTGTGCCCTAGGCTAGACTGCATGTGCACAAATCAAGTAGATCAATAGAAATGTAAATCAATTTAATCTTTGATGGTCTTTCAAGGTTGGCAAGTGAGAAAGTTTTGAAAACAAACTCATGACAAATAACATCTATACCTTTTTAATGTCACTTTCCTAATACTAATTCCTTTAATCTCTTTCCAAACTCTATGCACTCAATTCAAAATTCAATAGTATAGTCAAATAACAACTTTCCAAAAAAATTCTCTAGAATTTGTATTGAGACTATTGGAAAACTATTTTGAAAATAAAAGGTCTTTTACAAGGGAAAACAAAATATTTTAGGGAATCTTTAAACAAGTGAATTAATTTATTTGAAAAATGTAAATCATTCATTATTATGTAATAAACTTGCTATTCAGGTATGATTAGTATCTTCACTAATAAAAAGTACTATGCTATGTTATAAAAAGTTATATACACATGTATTTAGAAGAGTATAAAATCAAGGTATAAAATAACTTCAATAAATCCAAGAATCTTTTTATATCACTTTTTATGCATTATCACTATTGGCTATTATAATGTTGTAAAACTCCATATAATCATGTATATTGTATGTGCCTAAGTTCATGTATATTGTCCATTTGTAACTTTACCTCTAGTGGGTGCACCATGGGATGAGGAACAGCTTCAGCAGCAACATACAATGTAGAGAAATGTGGAGGGCCATCATCACCTACATTTTTCAAGCACAAGAATGTTGAACAAATCAAAGAAGATATGAGTAAATCAATTGACAATCTTAGGCCTAAATGATTACAAAAGAAGCAAAAACTTTCATAAAAAGGGTGTTAGCATGCATATTTCTACTTCTAGCATGCAACAAAGTCACCATCCATCTATAGTATTGTGAGAATTAGGTGAAAGTTGGATTTTAATATGAATACATTCCACAAATGATATCTTCATCTTCCATCACTTCACAAAAAATAACACTATATTGGGAGAAAGAATCCAAGAAAAGGAAGAAAATAAATCAAAATGAATAATTGTTGCCAACACTACAAGTTGAATTATTTGATGTTGAATTAAACAATAGTGATTCAACTATTGAATCATTTCTAATTGGTGAAGTGTTAGTGAGACCAAGTTTTCTCAAGGTCAATGCCAAAATTTGGTTACTATTTAGTTGTCTTACTAAGATAGAAACAAAAATGGAATATTATAGTGACAACATATCACTAGCATTACACAAACTATGCTTAATCTTACTACCTAGCTCCAACTACTACATAGTTCAAAAGTGTCAAAAGTGAGCTATAGAATATAAACAATTACAAAATGACAATTGTACATGACATTCTAGAATGTCTTTTCAAAGGTCTTAATAAACAAACTTGAGAAGATGTTCTAGAAATGTACTTTTAGAGAAGGTTATAATAAAGGAATTTGAGGGTGCACAATACATCACCAAATGAACAAAAGACATTTCCTCTATCCTAAAATAAGTGTCTTATCTGAAAATTTTGTATTTCTTAAATCAAGTCTCTAACGTGTATTAACCCCTAAATGCCCGAAACTTTTCAAGTATACTTTGACTATGAATAAAGAGCATGGGCTTATTAACACCAATGAAGAAAAATTGTTTTTTTTCAAAATCTAACCATATGGATGTTTAAAGAACTTACTTATTTAGTATGTTCACCAATTTTAAGTGCAAAATTGAATAGGAGTTGTAACATTACAACAACAGAATTGTACGTTTCTACTTTTAGTATGTTGCCCCTCTCCACAATGTTTCAAAAATTTGTACATAATTTGTATTTGGAATTAGAGGTGACATGAATAATTAAAAGTTATATTAGTACACTAAAATACACTTTCAAAAAACTTAATTTTACATAAAAAGCTATAAAACTCATTACACAATCTACCTTACAATTTTTGAAATGCAATTTTTGAAATAAATATAAATTGTAAATAACTCCAAATTAGCACTTGCATGTTTAAATTTTTAATGGTGAAAATCATGAAAACACTTTCCTCTTTCCATTAGGACTAATTTTCAAAGCAACTGAATAAGTACAAGTTTTTAGATCTCAAATTAAGTGAAATTGATAAACTTTGCTCAAAGTTGGAAAATGAAGTAAAATTAGCAAGCTTCACTCTTCCACTAATGAACATATATGGCTTAGAAGACCTCTCAAAAATAAAATGTTTAGCTCTTTCAGTGAGAAATGAAAGTTTTCAATAGTTAATCCTAAAAATTGACCAAAATTTTTTTTTCCAACAATCAAACAAATTTAATTGTTTAAACCAAAATGAGCCTGAAATTTCAAATCAACCATATATGGTTGCTTAGGCACTTAGAGGTTAGTTTACCTTGCATAGAAGATTGAACAATGTTTGCATCACCATGGAGATAAGTAAGCAATTACCTATCTCACACTAGTTGATCTTTTTCCATATGTGTGTCTTTATTTTTTTACACTATACTGTAATTGCACTTATTTGTGGAGGGGGGAGGGTACTTCTACGTTAAGATCAGTTCCTGCTGATTTAGGCCTTTATGAGGGTCGATTTGTTTACCGAATCATGCACAGAGGCCAAGTATGTCATGGACGGCTGATTCTACCTCGGCAACGTGACGGGAGCGTTGCGGAAACTGCTCTTAATGCCAGGAACGTGCCAGTGCAGACGCATTCTGCACAGGATCTCGCCCCAAGAGCTCGCTCCGGTGCAGAATGCACCTGCACCGGCTCAACCAGTTCAAAATACTCAAAATCAAAATCTGGGTGAGAGAGGAAGGGAAGAGAAGAGAAGAGAGAGAACCAGTGCGTTGTTCGATTTCTTTGATGATGCTCACGCCAACAGCATGGTCTGCCGAGTCGTCGATTTCTGTTTGGACGATAAGCGTGGGCAGCTTTGCGAGGACATCCAAATGCTTCTCCTGCCGCACAAAATGACCAAACACATCCACAGCCACCATGCAACTCAACAGAAATGGCATGTCCGGGTACCATCCTTTCTCTTGCGCTCCCAACGGTCCTGCTAGCTTGGAAAATCGACAATTGCCTTGGTTGATGATCTGCACACAATTCGACCCACTCATTGTCACCTACCTTTGAATCATGAGTAATCACTGGGTGGTCGTAAAATCAAAGCCAACCATGATCCAATTTCATCAAAATCTAGGAGAGCATGTTACTGCAAAATGATGATCCAAGGTCACTCAATATATCTACGTTTAGAGAAAACCAATAAGTGCCTTAGTTGGTGATTTGTAGAGAGCGTAACTTAAACCAATAAGCTATGCAAAGCCAACCATCACCCAATTACATCAAAATCTAGGAGAGCTCGTCATTGTAGAATGACAATCTAAGATCACTCAACATATCTTCATTTAGGAAAAACCAACAAGTGCCTTGGTTGGTGATTTGTAGAGAGAGAGAGTAACTTCAACCAATAAGCTATGGTTGGCATAGATAAAAAGCCTATTCATTTAAGGTCCCACAAATGACTTCGAGAAGTCAAAACAAACTATTTCTAAAATACCTACCTCCATTATGATGAACTATACATATTGGACTCATTCATTGTCACCTTTGGATCATGAATAAGGTGGGCTGTTGTAAGCCCAATTGTAACTTGATTTTGTCAAATCTAGAAAAGAATGTCAATGGAGAAGGTCAACCTAAGATCATTCAAAATATGACTTATTTTAGGGTACTCCAACAATAAAGTATCTTAGATTGTCCTAGATTGACATTCTAGTACAAATGTATCTAGCACAATTTGGCAAAATTGGGGTTTGAGGTTGGTTTTACAACATTGATCTTATTATTATCAAGGGCAACTATAGGTATATCTCTTATATTAAATGCAAGTCGTGTCACACTTTCATCCACACATTTTTTCACTCCTTGCTAAACCCTAACAACATCCAAAACATCTTCTCAATGGAACTTGGAACTTGGAACTTGATGAAACGTTTTCAGTGTTGTTGCATTGCAATAGGCTCTACTAGAATAAATATAGTTGCAGAAAAGTAGTCTAAGAGTCGCTCATTCTTTCTCTTTGGAGTTAATTGTGAGAACTTAGGTGAACAAACTCTTCATTTACACCAACCATTTGAACTGGTTGGAGTTCCTCTCTCTCTATTGTTGCAAAATACAAACTTAGTTAGCTTAAGCCAATTGGTGGTTTGGACGAGTAGTACCTTGAGGAGGGGCGCAAATACAGCAGTCTTTGCAACTTTGTCCGAGTGTAGAGCTGCTAGAGATAGAGCCGCAGCACCGCCCATTGACAAACCCACAGTGAAGAGAGGACCTGGAAGAGCATCCACCTCTTTCAACCGCTGTTCCGCCTCATGAAGATAGTTCAGGTGCTCTGATTCGTAGTATCTAGAGAGCAAGAACCACAAACAATCGTTGATCCAAACGTGAGAGCATGTTCTTCTGGTTCCAAATATAAAGGTCATTTTGTTCCTGGACTTGGGTACTCTATGAAGGAGCAAGTATTTTGGACACAACAATTTGGGCTCAATCGCAGAGAGTAAAATTTGGAAAGAAATTGAGATAGATCTCACAGCACAAACCGTGGGACATGACACTCCTAACGAATGTATTCTGGAGAAAGTTCATTTGATGAACGGCTACTAGTAGATTCTCGAGCCCTTGCACGGGAACAATTAGTTTCAGACAGATCTTAAGCCCTTCCACTCAGTCATTCTTTTTTGGGCTAAATATTGCTAGATTGCAACAAATTATTTGGTTTAGCTAGTACAAGCTATTGCAAACTTGTTGAAGATTTGTTGGAAATCGCCAGAAATTTTATCCAAGGTACTAAAAGAACATAAATATAGTGCAAAATTAAGTAGAAGTGGAAGCTGCAACCAAATTTTTGGAGTTCAACCGACGAAAAACGGAAAATAAAAAACAGAAAGGCTGCCATCAGGGGTCGACATAATTGATAGGAAGATGCAAGATTTAAAAGGCTGGCACCTGGACAAAAAATTGAGGATCTAGGGGAGAAAAGGTACTTGTAAAATTTAGAATCAGAGAACTCCTCATCGCATATTGCTTCAAACAAATCCAGCTCACTTAACGGCTTCAACCGTGCCACTGCTCCACTTGCCTGGAAATCACAGGGATGTCAGCACCGCGCTTGGACTCTTTGCGGAGAAGTGTCGGTCCAGCTCTACATCCTACATTTAAACATTTAGCAATACAAGAAATCTTTCTAAGCAAGTTTCCAGTAAACTTCACTATCTGATAACTGTAACCACATGAGATCTCTTCTCAAATCATAAGGAAGAGTCCTCTTTATGATATTTAGGGATGTTAGAACTGTTCCAGAGAAGAAGGTGACGTAAGGATCAGATTCCAAAACTCCACAAGGCGTTTAGTACTTTGCGAAAAGAAGGATCACATAGTGTCTGACCAATTTGGTAACAAACCTGCAAATCGTAGAGCAGGAATTCCAAGGTGTAATAACCCCTATTCTCTTAAAAAGTCTTGAAACAAATTGGTTGACCTAGAATCTCTGCTCTTTGAGATCAAAATACACGGCCAGGTTGCAGCCAAATCCAATTCAATCCTACCTGATCAGGTGCCAACGTGCTGATGGATATAAAATCACGAATATATGCAGCCAACTCCGGGTCACTCAGAAGTTTTTTCGCCAACCCCTCCTTGATATCACGTTTCAAGTCATGCTGTGTCCCCAAATCGCAGTTCCATGTCAAATTCACGTCCAAAGCAAGCGAGCAGAAATAGGAACAAGAGGTCGAAATGCAGGAGTAAGGTAGAGGCTACATTTATCATACAGTATGTTAGATACTCCATTGACCATGCAGGTGAACTTTGATTTATGTTAGGTGTGTAAACGCTGAAACTATTGACATTTCGTTTTCTGCAATTGATTCTTAGCTTAACACAGAATAAATGTGTAAAAAAACTCGAAGACACGAGGTTCTAGAATGTTGTAGGCAAAGGCTCAAAGTTCACCTCTCCCTTGCTGTATGATGAATGGAGACTTTACATTACCTTAGGCCAGTTCTTGTCGGGGTTGAGAAAGTAATGGCCACAGAGTCCAGGTTGATAAACATTGAAGCCATTCTCGTAGAGGTACTGCGCCAGAAGGCTCATCTGCCGAGTCGAGGCGGAGAATCCATGGAACATCAGCACCGTCCCATACACAGCGTCGCCTTCCCCGTGCAGCAGATAGTATGGCGAGGCACCTTCCCGCTTCTCCGGATGATTCGAAATGGGTTGCACAAACGCATCCATGGCCCGCTTCGCCTGCCATCAATAGGGGATTCAAACAAGCGTAAAGTTGCTCAAAACATTTGCAGAATTTGTAGGGTTTGAAGCTCAGTGCAAAGAATGCTGCCCGAAGAATTCTATGTTACAATGGTTTGCACAAACGCATCCATCGCCCACTTCGCCTACCACATATCAATGGGGATTCAAACAAAGGGTGGAGTTCCTCTTAACTTTGGCAGGATTTTTGGGCTTGAATCTCAGTGCAAAGAATGGTGGGCATCCGAAAAATTCTACTTTACCTCGTCAATTTGGTGCTTGGTGAGGATCACCTTCTCCAGCTTCAAGGGCATCGTCGCCGCCGCCATGCCCGCCATAGTCGTCACCCTCTTGAACAACGAAGCTCGCGATGGAGTCGTGGTACACCGAAATCTAGTTTGTGATCTACTGAATTCCACACTACTGCACCGAAAAGAACTCGAAATCCAAGACTTGCAGGTGGCCATTTTCCTCTATATTACGAAACCTCCCCGCACCCCACAAGATTCTCACTTGTGCACAGATCTCGAAGGAACGCCCGTCCCGACAAGCCCTGGCACCGCTCCAGGCATCGCGATCCTCAGATGCAGATGATCATATCCAGCATGGCAAGTTCTGACTTCCGAAGTTACAGAAAACCCACAACAAATAAGCGTACAATGGTCATAATACTGTCAATGCAGCCAGCTAACTTTAGCCATCTATTCCTCGCTCACGTCTGCTGATGAAAACCTTTTGGTTGTTTATTCTAAAAACGTCAAATAGATTCGAGTCAGTCAAACAAAAGGGGATTCGGGATCCTGATACTATACCTTTGCTTTTGATTCCGTCCCCATAAGCTCAGCAATATTCCATTGGGAATTTTGGAGAGTCGGAGAGCTCCGCTACGGCGATCGATAAGGTACGAGGTTCATAAATGGGCTGGAACAGAATTTTGGGGAGGCTAAACATCTTCAAAAAAATTTCAGTAATTTTTCCTTGAAAGACAAGTAGAATTGACATCTAACCCAAGTTGTTTCATATATTTTGAACCTTTGTGGAATTAGTTACAAATTTTTGAAGTTGGAAAAAAGTGATCATTTGTGGTCATCAAAAGCAACCACTTCCTTAAATGTGCATAGTTGGTACATCGAAGAAAGCAAAATGTACCTAACAGTCATGATCACTTTTGATGCCCTAGTGGAATTCAAGCCTCCTACCTTAGCAAAGGGCCAAGTTTCTCTCGAATTTTATTTTTCTTCCAAAATATATAAGTTTTGATTATCATTCGAAGAGTTGTCTTGGTAGGCAGTCCCAATTTTGGTCCTTGTGGAATTAGGAATTGCTTTTACATGTAAGCTACTAATGAGGAAGTCAATGACTTGGCCAACCTCCTTTTTTCAAAAGTTTTTTCATTTCTACATACTCATTAGTGAAGTTTTTGTTTTATTTTGCTTTGAAATTCAGAGTTTATTCCAAGATAACCAAGAACAAAAGGTAGAAAGCCTACAATAGAGCTTAGGAGAAATAATACGTTCAACAACCAAGAAATCAAAGATTGCTAGTTTGCACATATGATCCAGACATGGATTTCTTTAGATACTAAGTGATAACCATGCCTTGTCTAGCCCCCTAGAACAAAGTCCTATTTGTGTTTAGCACCCAAAAATTTGTGGATGAAATTTAGTGATTAGCCGAGAACTTATTACAAAGTTGTAACGTCCTAAGCTATATTGTATGTCCATAATCAATCATTGTCTCCCAAATCAATTTCTTGAGTTTGTTATAAGACCATGCATCTTGGTTGAAAATCCATGTGTTTTGCGTTGACCAATATAGCCCAACTAGTAAAACCCATATTAGTGACCAAATGGCCGTCCCCACCTAAAAAGTTTTGGGAAGCAAAGAACCCAAGAGACATTGTTGCCAAGTGATAGTAGATCAATATGAGTGAAGCTTATCATTTTTGCATATTCATGAACAAAGCTTTTCATTTCTACATATTTGTGAATGAAGTTATTATATAGAAGTGTTTTTAAACTAAATTTGCACAACATGGTCAATAGTATGGCTAGGTGGCATGATAATAATCCATGCAATAGAATATTCTTCAAAAAGGCATTTTTTATAGGCTCACTATTGTAGCTTTGCTTATATGATATGCCCAAATTTCTTATTATGGAAATGGGGTCCTATACATGATGGCTAAAACTCTAATTTACAATATTCAATTGATAGTGATAGTGTCTTATAATGATTCAATCACATATTTGAGTATGTGTAAGTAGTCCTTGATTGGAATCATATGTCAATTGGTGCATACTATATGAGAAATTAGAGACATTTCTTTTCTATTGAAACAAAAGAGATTGCCATTATTTGTCCTTTTATGCCCCAAATACTTATTTGTATTTGTATCACATCTTTTCTAAAACCTTTTTACTAATATATGGTATTCATCTCAATTTCATCAAAGTGGTCTTAACTCCTAAAGAACCAAGGCACATTTTGTGTGTAAATTGTGAAAAACTACTATTTTGGAAGGCAATGGGAAAAAAAATGAAAAAAAGAGTTTTTTCATAATTCAATGTACAAATTTGTACTAGATTGCTATGGAAATATGTGGAAAAAGTTCAAAAGCTTTTTCAATATGGATTTGAAAGATTATAACGATTGAAGTTAGGAGAATTTGTTTTTGTTACCTTACCAAAGAAGGCCTATAGAGTTTAACTCTTCTTAGAATGAAATTTTTACACTATACATGGTTATTTCCTTGACATTTTTGTCTTGTATCATGTAAGTTACAGATTTGCCAAAATTTCAAAAGTAGAAGAAGATTTTTGCACGTGCTACTGAAAGTTGTTTAGGATGCCCCCAAAAGTTTAGGGAAAACCAATTTTTGATATGGGTATCTAATTAGGAAAAAAAATTATATTTCTACTAAGGGAATATGTGTTTATACCTTATGTCAAAATTTCATGAACATCTAATTAAATTTGATTTGTGTGTAACTATCGAGGATTTCTTGCATACATTGAATGGTTGCTTGGTCCTTTAGGGATTAAAGGAAGGTTGGTCTTTGAATGTTAAATTAAGTATTAGATTGGATGAATGAAAAGTAATTTAGACAAAACAACTTTCAAAAGTACTCTTTTCATTATTCATAACATGACATTTGGAGCAATTAGGGTTATAACCTAAGTGCTCTAAGCATGCATTGGAGGATGATGAATATTGTGAAAAGTTCACTTAATCCAATTCATATTCATTGATGAAGCTTAAAAAAACAATGTAATATATCAATGGCAAAAAAATGTTCAATGTGAGAGTGATATAGATGACTTAGAGGAGTTTCAATGATCTTTTAGAAAATTTCAAAAGTACTCTTGTTGTATTTGTTGTAAGCACTTAAGGATTAAAATAGAAGCTATGGAGTAACTTTCATCAAAACCTCTTCAAGACAATTATAGAACATATGTAAAGTCAAAAATTACAATTAGAGGTCATGTTATTACTTGTAAACAACAAAAAACTATGACATTTTTTAACTCCTAAAGGACCAATTGATTGTTCAACATATGTAAGAGATCTTAGGTCATTACACACGAATCAATTAGGGTTAGATGTTCACAAAATTTTGATACAATGTATAAACATGTATCTCCTTAGTAGAAGTACAATTTTTTTTCTAATTGGGTACCTATATCAAAGTTATGTTGCCCTAAATTTTAAAAGTAGCTTGGACAACTTCAAATAGCATGTGCAAAAATCCTCCTCTATTTTTGAAATTTGGCAAGTACGTAACTTATATGATATAAGATGCAAATGTTCCAAAAAAAATCGTGTGTAGTATAAAAATCTCACTCTAGGAGTAATTAAAATCTAGTGGCCCTATTAAATTAGGTCAAAACAAACTTTTCTTCTAACTTCAAACATTATAATCTTTAAATCTATGTCATCAAAGTTTCTTGAATATTTTATATACATTTTCATAGTAGTCTAATACCAATTTGAATTGTTGAATTCTAAAAAAATAATTAAAATTTTTTTTTCTCTTCAATTGCTTCCAAAATGACAATTTTTCACAATTTTTGCCTAAAACATGCCTTGATCTTTTAGAAGTTAAAGATTTTTATTATTTTTTTAATAAAGATTTTATAAATTTTTGTGAATTTCTATATAGATGGAGCTTTAAGAAAAACAAGTGTCATATGGGTACATCTTTGAATTATCTTAAAAAAGACAAAAAATCATTCACTAAAAAACTCTACTACTTTAGAGCAATGTTTCACCATGCTTAACTCTAAGAGGACCAAAGGTCATATTAAGGTACTAGTAAAAAATGATCCGATTTTTTATTTTTGGACTAGTAGAAGCATTCTTCATTTCTCTAGTAATCTTGGAAGTCATCCATCTACCACTTTTTGACCTAAATGAATCCTTCCACAATTAAAGTTGAAGATATTCTACACATATATGGAGGATCAATCCTTCGTTATTTGCTTTCAGATTTTGTGCCGTACTGTTTGGCCCCAATTTCTTTCATTGTCCCATCCAAATTTGTTTTGAAAAGATTCCAAACCATTTAAGGTCTTGACAAAATTTGACAAGATTTTGGCTTTAATGTCAATATGGGGTAACGTGTCAACCCTTGATTGATGGATTCTTAAGTGCTAATAAATACATAGAAGGGTGATTATGGGTTGTTGATAGAGTGTTTATGATTCTAGTCTATGGATGGTTCTATAAATTTAAGCTGATTACTTCAAAAATTCACAAAAATTACAATTTTGATCGGAAAATTACAATTCCACTTGGGTTTGGTTTGTGAAACAAGCACATACCTCTGAAAAATATGTGCCCTCCTTCAAACTAACCCCAAAATATTCAGCTTGCAAATTAGAGTAGTCATAGCTTTGTCTAGCTTAGATTACAATTCAAAAGATGCATATAAGCTACTTCTATGTTAATATACATAACTACAAACAGAGAACCAAAGGCAAGATGTGGAGGCTTATAATGTAAGTTTTCAAATTTGAGTACCATCACTAGAGAACAAGCCTTCAAGCTACCTAAAATACCAACCCAATATTAAGGTAAAACTGCCCAATATTGCCATTTACCCAATTCCACCACCTACAAGTGAGCCTACAAGTTCCTTCCATTTTCATCATTGGCTCCATCTATTACCACAATCTTACGAATCCGTTATCATGATGGCAATGCTCTAATGAGTAGACACATCAACCCACGCTTCAAGAAGGGTCTACTCACAATTTTACATTTTAGCTTTGAAAAATCATAAAAAATTCAATTCTTGTCAAAATGTCTTCATTCTTTTTGCAATCGACTTCTATCAAACAACTCAATCTTTGAAAAATATGAGAGCTCATAAATAGCTTCTCCAAAGTACCTAGATTGCAGTAATGGGCAATTCTACCTTAATCTAAAATTGTCAATTGAGCAATCCAACTGAAAGCTATATTAATAGCTAGCAACCGAACCTGTCCAACAACTCAAATACTGTTCAGCAAACTAAAACCCTCTAACAACCCCAAACCAGTGTTTTGGTATAGGGCAATGCCTGATGACGGGAAGCTTTGCCCTGAGGAAACCATAGGAAGGAAATTCGGATGAAATGTAGGATGGATAGAAAAAATTGGGATGAAAAATGCGTAATGCCTAATTATGTATGCAAAACCATGCAATTGGGCATTATGCCTTGATTATGGCATTGGACTTGTCCTAAAAATGAACAAAACATTTTTTTCCTATGGTTTATAGGATTTTTTTGGATCAATAGTTATGTTGCCTTCCATTCAAGAAGGTTTTGAGTTTATTGGCTCCTTCAATTTGGAGGGCTCAAAGTGAAGGTGGACAATTTTGAGTATAACAATTTTTTAATTTTATTGTCATGTACAACAAATGGAATGAAATTTTGGAAACATTGTAACAATGGTGTAAAATGCCATAATTATAGTTTGGCATTTTTAAACATATTTAACAACTTTTTTTCCATAGATTTGAAGCTATCCACTTGTTTTTAGGCAATTGGGCAAATTGCTTAAGAAAAACACCGCTCCTAATTATTCACCAATCCAAGGTAATGTCATCATTTATGGACATATCAATCAAAAATTTATTTCAAAATAGTGATCATAGGTGTTCTTCAATTTCAAGATGGAAATTTTTTTTCTATTTTTAGATTTTTTTTCCCCTTGCTTTTGTCAAATTCTCAATGTTTGTCCATCAAATTCTAATTTGGTGAAAGTTTCTAGAGTTTGAAAGAACTTTAGGAAGTATTTAGGTTATAAATTTTTTTCTTGTCCAATTTTACTTTACAAAAAGATATTGAGTTTTTTTAACCCCTAAAGGACTATAAGGCCACTAAGTAGCTTCTACAACACATTTTTTTAACCCTCTTGGTCTTTTAGGGGTTAATGTAGAAGTGAATTCTTATAGCAAAATATGTAGAATATGACTTGAGATTATGTTCATAATTGACAAAGTCCTACTTTCATTGTAAAATGTGAAAAAAAATGGGAAGTTGGAGGGTATTGAGAGATTCATCTCTTGACATCTTTTTAATGGCTAGAATTTTATCAAATTTACTCAAGTAAATAGACATCACAATGTTTGAAGCAAGATATATGTTTGAAGGTCAAAATATATTGAGGTTATCACTTTGACTCTTGAATACATATTATAATTTTAGTACTTAAAGCATTACATTTGTGCTTTTTTGGGATGTATTTTTAAACTAATTTTTATACTATTGTATAAGTGGATTACCTATTGTATGAAGAATGGGCCATCAAATGCATAAAGTTATGAAAAAACTCATTTTTGTGCTAACAATTTGACTCAATCTTTGAGATTGATTTCTTGGCTATTTAAAAAAAAATAGCTTTTAGTTCATTTTCTCACTTTATCCAATGCATTGTGAAGAAAAAGTCTTCTAAGTACTAGGTTTTTGGGTATATATATCATATACCATTGGCATCTGTTTTATGTGCCGTTTCTATGATCTTTAACCCTCAAAGGACAAACCTGCCCAGGGGCATACCTTTAGGATCAAACCTCAATTTTCACATGTATTTTGATTTTAAATATTTTAAACCTTAACTATAAAAATGTAGCTACATTTTTTACTTTTCATTCCATTATATTTTATTCAAAAACTACAGTTTTTATGACACTTTGAAGATAGCATTTTAAAAGCTTTAAATACACCACTTTTGAATTTTTTCTGTTAAACTTCTCTTTGAATGAATTCATAGAATATATTGGGTACACCATGATGTTTATCACTATGATATCATTTTTGTAATTACTTTGATTTTATAAAAAAAATAATAAAAAAATAATATAAACATCATTTTAATTATATTCAATTATGAAAAAATGAAGTTCAATTTTAGATAAATACTACTACATCTGATGGATATCAAATTTTTAAAAGGTATATTTTAATATAGAATATTGATGAAGTTTGATCAAATGAAAACATAGAATATTCTTTAACCCACTAAAGACTAGATGTTCAAATTTTGAACAACAAATGAACACAAACACATCTGAAATCTACAAAAATGTTTTTTTTTTCATCCATCAATTTCTTTGAAGATTCTTATATTAGTTCTTGAATATATATACAATATAGGTTTTGAAGACTTTGCTTAGGGGGTTCACCCCCTTTATGTTTGGTAATGATGCGCAATGACAAGGTGCATTAGAAGATTTTTAGTTGCATTATAGGGCTATGAGTTCCCAAAAGATTTCTAACTCTACAAACTTGCTACATTTGCCGCTTGACATGGCACAACGACTATCACATCATTAGAATTTTTTTTTCAATTTTTTTTCAACTTCTTTTTTCATTTTAAAATTAAAAAAATTTGACAACCATTGTTCTATGTTTGCCAAGGGAATAACAATGGGAATAGACCTAAAACGGCCCTTTTAGACCCTTCCAAATCTTATAATGTTAATGGGGGGGGGGGGGGGGGGGGGGGGATTTATCTCCTTTCTATCTTTTTTTCCGTCCCTATTTGTAGACAATAAGCTACTAGTGTGTATTTTTCACCACCCTATTTTTTTGTAAATTTTTAGAGTGACTAAATTTTGGCACCCTATAATTTTTGTAAATTTTGTAACTATGGAATATTGAAAAGACCAAGAACATACTACAAAGCAAACATGTGTTCTACAAACATTTCAATGCATTCAAATTAGGATTGGATGCACCACACAATACCATTTGCGTACCATTCAAAGGGCCATGATAAAAAAAACAAAAGCTACAAATTCATTACACCATTGATAAAAAAAAAAAACTTTAGAATACAAAAGCATTGAACTTTGGCATAGAATCTTCTTGTAGTATCAATTTCAATGAAGAAGAGCACAATCAAACACATGATAGGGAAACAAAAAGAAATTTAGTATAGAAGTTGTATTTCAACAAATGCAAGTATTTGTAGTCTTAGTCCATCCTAAAATCCAAAATTTACAAGTTCAAGGTTTTCATTATTTCACATCATCTAATGTTTGCACTTGCCAACATATATATATTTAGCATGCTAAAACTAAAAGTGATAGGTTGTAGATGTCCTACTACAAGTTGCAATAGTAAGACAATTCACATTATAAACAGCTATTGCAATAAGAGAAGAAACACAAAAATAAGAAATCAATGTTCAAGGAGCACCAACACGATCTTGAGGAGTAATTTAGAGATGATGAATTAGATGGAGGTGTCGCAGCACAGGGCAGGTCAATTCCCCATTATACTCACAAAAATCGCTCTAGAGTATAACTAAGTGACTCTAAAGATCGAACCCACGAGATCCTGTGAAGTATCTAGCTCTATTAAGCAGTTAAGCTCAGTCAGTATCCCAATCTTACTTTCCGGTCCTAGATCTAGAACCAGAAATACCACCACACTGGATAACTATAGACCGGATTATTCCTTCTTCCGATCCTACTAACTATCCGGTCTGTGCAAATATCCAAATCCCAGGATCTTACAACTTCCGGTCCTGGAAATCCGTCCTGACCAATCCGGTCCGGATGGTCATCATGTATCCGTAATCCTATCCGGTTTGGTTTTGCCTCTGTTTCACCATCAGAGGGGTCGCCGCTTACATTTGAGAGTGGTAGGCCCACCACTCCTTCCGTGACTTATAGTGGCTGAAGACCCACTGTCCTACTTCCTAAACTCCTAAGCTAATCTGGATCCGGTTTGGTCCTTCACAACAACCCAAATAGCAATCCAGGTTGTAGGTCACACAAAGACCCCACACTCGACCCTCTCATACTACAACGACCTTGATGCTACTTCCGATCCGTGCGAAGACAGGTGGTTACAAGTGTACCCGTCCGTTCCAACATCAACTAAAGTTCTTCCGTTTACCAACTAAGGCGGTAAGACCTCACAGGAGATCGGACACTCGACTGGATTTCCCACCCGGGAGTTCTAGCGCAGCTAAGGAATCCCTCCCTACCCGCCTAGCCTAACAACGCCTTTCTCACCCGGAATCTCAAACTCTAGACGTGCTGAGGAACTAAGTTCACTCCCAACTCTTAGATACCTACTCACATGCACCTAGGATCGGAAAAGAAACACCAAGGGGAGAAATCACTCGCAAACCGGCTCGTACTATCCTAACTCCACATCATACAATCCTGTCGCGCTGGAGAGAGACACACAATGAGGAGAAGAGAAAGGTACAAGAAATTTGCAAAATGAAGACTCCCAGTTCCCATCGCAGGAACCGATTTATATACAAAGGGTAAAAACCCTAAAAGCACAAAAATGAGTGGAAAACCCGTGGGGGTCCGCCGCCACCCTAATCTAACTTCCGGTCTGACCTAATACTGTTGAGCCGGATCCGGATCCGGATCCGCTCCTATTCCTAACTCCAATCAAAATTCTATCTACTCTACAACCCTAGATCCTATTGTCGGGCTTCTGCTCTGCGGATCTAGCTGCTCACAGACTTCACTCAAGTTCCGGTTCCGTTCCTCACGTTCTCTCTCCAATCTCAACCGGAATCAAAGCTTGCAGCACACAAACGCAAAATCTCTACAACGCGCGCTCAAGGTCGAGTTTCTAAAAGGGGGTGCAACTGCGAAGGCTCCTCCTTATATAGTCTCTGGACCATTTCCGGTTTGGTCGTCTTGAATCCGGTTCACCCATAATCTGGTCCTAGACCTAATCCGTGTTGCATTCCGTTTCCGTCGATAGTTACTCCTGACCGGATTAGATCTAAGAGGCCCACTACTTCATGTTCTGTGCTAGTTTTGAGTTTTCCTTCTTCACCTAATAGGATCCGGTTCCCTAATGGCTAGTTTCCGTTCCTATTTTGGTGCATACTAAGAAAATCAAAATTTTAAGCTGCGACAGGAGGCCACTAAGATGCATTCACTATGAACATTCCTCTCCATTTTCTTCCAAAGTTGAACTTAGTCTTTGTAAATCTTTAGTTAAAAATTCGTAAGGTCACCAAAAGAGGCAATGTACCATGTATCATCCATGAGAGGATGTTGTAGCCTCTAATTCTTGCCAAAAGAGAGTACGGTGTAGAATCCAATTTCCACCTTGAATCCTATCAAATCCATCTAAAACAATATTGTAGCATGTATAGAGTTGAACACAATAACGACAAAGGCAATTATAAAAATATACTTACAATTACCACAAAATGGAACTCTAAATTGTAGCAAGAGTACAAAATTCACCAAATTTGGGTCGGAGTTAAAGCGCACTCTAAACTTTAAAGCTCAACGAAGCATTGGTGGTTGAAGCACTCTTTAAAACTTCAATTGTTCACATGCTAACACCCTAAACAAACAAACAAATAAGCAAACCTCCAGTCATAAACTATAAGCGATGTGCAAGCACAAATGAAAAGAAATGCAACCTAAAATCCCAAGCAAATGTGCAAATCCTAATGCAACCAAGGGTGCTCTAAGGGACTATGACAAGGAGAACAACAACAATGTTAGCTTGAACTTGTAAGAACTACTCCCACGTGACAACATAGCACCTACAACATACACCAAACAAACCGTTGAAAACTCATAGTGAAACCACTCTAAACTACCACACTTGCATGCCAATTTTTTTTCCACCAATCCAAAGGCACTTAATTCAAATCTAAGACACCAATTACAACCACTTGCTAAAGAAACTAATTATCAAACTGAACCTACCAAGTACTTTTGGATGGATCCAATATTTGGTATTCTATTTTTTTCTACTATTTCTAAAAAATAAGAATTTCTCACCACCCTATTTTATATACAAGATTTGGTCAAACCTTATACAAACCTTGTTTAAACCTTGCCATGATATATCATCAATACTAAGGTAAAAAATGTATATATTTTTCTTTCAACAAATTAAATTGACCCTATTTTTTTTTATCTCACAATACTTTCTACAACATCAATAGTCTCCCCTAGGAAGACTTTGCTTTGCAAAAATTCTATAATTCAAAGAATCCTGGTAGATTTGGACTCAAAAAATCACTTTTTTAGTTGAAAAATTGACCCTTCAAAAATGACTAGTCTAAAAAATTAAAACTAAAATCTTCAAAAATGAATAGACTAAAATATTAAAACTAAAATCTTCATAAATGACTAGACTAAAAAATTAAAACTAAAATCTTCAAAAAATACTATGATTTGAACTTAATATTTTGTACTTATAAGAAAAAATTCTTGTGAAAATCACAAACATTAAATCTACAATCAATTTTAAAAGGAATTTTCAATTTTTGGCTTTAATTTTATTGAAAAATACTCCCTTTGTTTCAAAATGACCTTGTTGCACTTTGTAGTATTGCAAATCAATCAAATTTAGTTTTCAATTGTTGTATGAAATTAGCAAAACAATTATGAATAGTGGTTCCTCTTCTATCCATACAATCATCAATCAAAAGACAAATGAAATGACCGAAGGGGTCAATCAACACTATTCATTCTTATTTTTTGTATTTTTTTGAGTGTTGCTCTATAATAGGAGATGAAGCTTTGGAAGGTGGAATAGAAGTCTGCATATAATTTTGAGTCTATACTAATTGTCCACAAAATGACAACCTTACACTCAACAATTAAGTGCCCACCAATACTCCTTGAAATTTTCCCAAAAATTCCACTTTTTAGTGTTCCAAACTATACTTTGACAAAGGCTCTGAAACTCACTTTTTTAGGATGATAGGAGTGCACTACATTCTACTTATGATAAGAGTACAATGTAGAATGGACTTTCAAAATGTTATTTTCAACATTAATCTAAAACATTTTGTTCAATGGGAAGATCATTTTGGAATAGGGGTATTAATTTATGTACTAGTTGATTCAACTATATAGATATCAAATCTATAGATCATCATGCTTTATTACTATTATTTGGAAATCATTATTAAATTCTTTTTCTAATTTACATTTTATAATACACCTTTACAACTTTGGAAATTTGGATTGCCTTATGGCCTTAAGGAGTTAAGGATTAATGTCACAAGCATTTTATAATACACTTTCACTACAATATATTTACTAATATTTTCTCTCTATTACGAAGCTTTTTCACAATCGTTTTCACATTCATTACTTCGTAGCAGATTTTTTTATTTCAAGGAACACAATTAGGATGCTTGTGCATTAATTAGTGACCTCTTTATGTTCATAGCTGTATAGAGATCAAAGAAAAAACAATTCTTAGGAGGGAATTTAGAATTGAAACTAGATATTTTGAACCTTTCCATCGGCACACTATAAAAGTACACACATTTATTCCTTAAAATTCCTTCGCTCGAAAAACATTTTCTACTCACTGAGGTTTGAGTTACAGAAACATGGAATCACCCAACGATGCTAATTATGAGTACAAATCATAGTGGACATCCCGCCAAGACAGAAGTAAGTTTACGACGTTGAACCTATCTACCTACATTGTAATGAAGCTAGAGTAACAATGTCTACATCGAGGTACGGTTGGCCAACTTACGTCTTAAAATACAGAGTTGAGAATCATTAGGCAAGGCAGCGCGCACCAAAAATTGCGACTGCTGTGAACTATCTGGGCAATTAGAGCAGTCCATCTTGTGATAAATAAGGAGACGGACAATGTCCCGCCCCAGTTCAACACATCGATATCAACCTAGAGAACCAAATGGCTGGAATGGTCGTGCTGAAATCATTTAGGCCTTATCAATGGTGCGATTCACCCGGTGAAGACACGATCTGTACGAATGAAAATGATTCAGACTTCGAACCGGAACATCGTATAATGGCAGGTTGGCCGCATGGTTAGGACTCGTGAAGGAACTGATCGTCTGATGAAGCCGTCCTCTGGGATTCGGGACTCCTGCTGTTTGCAGATTCACTTTCAATATCATCATTTGTTTCTCGTCTTGAAGAGGCTTCTACATCCATTGTGCTGTTGGCTGATTGAACACTTACAGACCGCCAATGAACGAATTCCAAAAGAAGAGCATTTGAGGTCATGGCAATCCCAAAGCTCACAAATGCTGCAAGTAGTATTGCTGGCATAGCTTCCAGCTCAGTCTGCATACAAAAATGAAGATCGAGAGTTAAATAAGCGGAACGTTTCCAGAGACAAGTATTCTATAGCTTTCCAGCGATACCAACTGAAATTAAATACCAAAAGTCAAATGTGCTTAATATGTACTACCTCCGTCTTGAAATGATTGTCCACTTTCAATGTCATGTTTTTTTGAGCTGTTTGAGTAGGTTATATGGAGACTTGTCACTAATTTTATTTAGGTTGCAATGAGCACATACGATGTTCTTCATTGATTCTAGAGATATAAAAATTGAAACCTTTTTAATTATATTTTTCACAATACAATCAATGAAATTGACTCGAAAGAATAGTTACCAACAAAATTGTGGACAATCATTTCAAGACGGAGGGAGTAACACTTTACTGTGTTTAAGTTGCATCAGTTTCCAGCAATGATATCAAATCCATGAGAGCCTGGGTAAAAAGGAAGCGGAGATGAACCCAACAAATAAATAGTAGGCAGTCCCAGGATAGAACCATTCACATTATCAGAGTAGAGTTGTGATGACATCTCATATGATAGACGGAAAGAGATATCGAATTTAAAAATATAACCCACCTTAACAAAGAAAATATATCCGAAGAAACACAGAAGGGCAAACTGCACGAAGGCGTATAACCAGATATAGCGCCTTCTAACTGCAAACCACCACTCATCATCTTTAGTAATTCTCTCTCACGTTGATGCGCAGACGCCGACAACGGAAACAGAGCAGCTTCACCAGTACGATCTTTTGAGTTAGTAAACACCAAGTAGCAGAAATGGTATCTACTGAAGATCTTGTGAATACCCTGCCAGGTTGTTCTTTCAATTTAGACCAGACAGTCTCCTCAAAAGCAACCCAAGCTTTGAAAATTATGAATAGCACTGAAAGATGAGCAACAATCGAAATATCTGCTTATCCTTTGCATAGAATATAAACACAGCAATACCCCAACCAAACGGGACAATAATCTCCGGAAAAAATTTAAGGAACCTCACCGAGGGCTACAGTTGTCACCGCAGCAAGAAAACCTATGATGAACGAGAAAGAAATTGAAATAGGAAGTGCCTTGGTACCCAGTTTGTAGACCTGCAAGCGAAACCAAGAGGAAGCCAACGAAGAGCTTACAACTCTGAACTCCGAGAGGTCACGTAATATTTCAGGCACATTATTATAATTTCCACTAGCACGCAATATCTTCAAGGTATATCTTAATTTATTATCTTTAAGCGTGAAGTACATGGTCAGGAAAAGATTTAACTCTGAAACGACGGGCCTATGACCAAGTTTTCAAACTCGAAGTGCCTCTCTCTATCTGTATGCTCCCATTTTCCAACTAAAGGTGAATGTGGTTACTTAAATTTATTTTTCAGAGATGACACTATAATTCTTTCATAAGTCTTCAAATTTTCAATTTTTTGTTGGTGAAAATTTGCAATTTTTATGAATTTTTTAATAAAAAGTGAAAAATTCATATCAAATACAAAATATGCTTAAAAAATTGCAAATTTTTTCCATAGGTGTACACTATGGTGTAGAACATTGTGGTGCAAATTGATTTAATGTGTCATCCTAAAATTAGAAAATAAATACTCCATGGTTATTGGCCAAAAGTTAGAATTGCAATAAAATATTGAATTTTAGGATTTTTCAAAATTTTAAACTGAAGTAAAACCTAAACTTGATAAGCTTCATTTCTTTTGTTGGTCTTCAATTCAAAAATGATCATTTTTATGACTAAAATTTAAATCAAGAGAAAGGAGAAAAAGTTGCCAAAACACATTATTTAGTGATCTGTGGATTTGCCATTTTCATATGTTGGAAAGTAAAAAAATATCACAAAGAGGGAAAATCCTACACCATTCACTGAAAATAAATTGGATGAAAAAATATTTGTTCCAGATTTGCCTCCTTGAAATCATCCAAGGCACACACAAGGTTCTCTCAGGCATTTCAGGGTTAAAGTCGATGGAAGATCAATAGCTGCACGCATTCAGGAAACGCTCCTGTTTAGTACAACAGAAGGTGACATGGAGTGAGTGGGTATGGTGAGTACCAGCAATTGCTCAATGAAGCAGAAATGCGCCATAGTGTTAATTGTTCCCATAAATAGGACATCCTGCCATATAGATCTGCAAAAATTACAACAAAATTGTTGCAGTTCAGTACTCCTTTTATAGAAAATACAATGCATCCAATCTCAGAAATTAGGTTAGGAAATTGCCATCACAAGACCAGAATTCTCACTGCACGAAACAAAGTGTAAATGCGCTAATAATCGTGTCACTAGGTGCCGGTACCCTTTGTTGAACCAAATGCCAAACAATGATTCATTTGACATACTAGTAACTGAAGAGAGGTGTGGATACTAGAATGAAGGTTGAGTAATCTTGAAAAGGAGGACCATTAAGAGGTTCAACTCATACCTAGGAACAGTTTGTGCCTCCATAGACAGTGAATGGCTAGAGGTTTCCTTCACAAGAAAAGGAACTACTGTGACAGGAATGTTGCTAACCACCGAGCCACACACGTCACACACACGATCTCCTTTGATACCAAACCACTTGAATGCACATTCCTTGTGCGCCAGAGCCATCTCGCCAAGGCAGAGGCATTCCATCTTCAAAGTCTCCCCATAGTCCTCCGTAAGAGATTCCATACAGATTCTGCATACTGCTTCGTCCTCAGGGATTGCTTCTTCTACATCTTCCTTAGTGTCTTCTTTGCCTGCAAATTCTGTTCGATCAAACTACAATTCCCAACTCGAAGAAAACAACCGAAATGACATCTTGCTAACGAAGAAGGTGCGAGAGCTTAAGATGGTAGCTATAGGTAGAAAAATCTGATAGCAATCCCATAGAATTATCTTCATAACTTTAATGTTTAAGTCACCAAAGCGATTGCCAAGACCTTCTAGAAAAGTAGTCAGTAGCCAATCGCATATTATTCATAAGCGATCTGTTAAATGATGCAAATATTAAAATCTTAAGTATGTGCTCTTTGGCTTTCATCTACAATAAGTCAATCACGTACTTCAGCATAAGGTTCAAGGATGGCGAGCTACTCTCTAACAAGAGGAAAAGCCATCCGCAGCGCATGAAATTTGCAAGAATGAATATCCTCACCTTTTTCAGCATCCAGTAGAGTTGATATTTCATGATTGACGGAATCATTCTGTCGCGAAGGTTGCAATCTGTGAATCCGAGGGGTTACAGATCTCAGCAGTACATAACCCTTGCGTTCCGAGCCATTTCTGCGAAAACTCTCAATCTTATTCACTAACACAGGCGTGGAGAATGACCGAACGATGTTCACTTTCCCATTTCCTGCCTGGAACATAAAAAAGCAGGGTTAGATCTGCTTGTCAGGTTCAAAAGCAGAGACTGATATGCTCCACATTTTCAAAATGCTCAGGTTATGAGGAATAACTTGGGAACTAGATGCATCATATACAATGCCTCTTCAAGGATCAACGTGCCTAGTAACCGCAGGTTGACAAACATCACGTCGAGGATAAGAGCTAACCTCGCTGTTTAGGTTATGTCCCAAGTCATGACTATGTCCTTTGTTAGAGTCTGGATCGATACCAGAAGTAAGTGCGTTTGTGCGCACAGGTAAAGAGGATGTCCTCTTATTCCATAAAGGTAGGAGTGGAAGTACAGGTGAAGTAGGTTGCAAAGACTCAGACGATCCTCTTTGCGTTCCAGTCAAATAAACGTTCAAATTCTTTTCAATGGACGCTCTCGATCGCAAACCCGAGCGAGGAAGCTGCCCGTGAGAACCAGAAAATATCCCAGACTTTGTGGTAGGGAGAGGAGGAAGTAGGCTTGAGTTGGCGGAAGGCTTAGCAACGACGTCAGGTGGACATGGAATTTGCAAAGCAGGTAGATTAGGCCGCATGTCTAAATTAAGTCCAACCTGCGAGAGCACGAGCCGATTAATACATTGTCAGAACTCGATATTCAGCTGTGAGAGTGGGTTCCAAGTTATTTCACATCTCACGCGCCATTCGGACACCATAGTATCAACCGATGTGAAGCACCAGAATAAACAGAGAGCACCTGGGAACAATTTTGCAGGTTGCGTTAACTCTCCTCCTAGTAACAAATGCTTCAGAAACGTTTTGCCACAATGTGTCAACCAATTGATAGTAAACCTACACCCCTCGCACTTCCAACAGCTTCACTACCTCCACAACATTATACTCGAACAGTGCTCTATGTGTATATCTGAATTCCGTATAGAGTCGGAATTCAGAAAAAGGTCCGGTTCAAATTCAAAACAGGAGCATAGTGCTCACAGATTCGTCCTTCACCTACCGTGCTACTTCCCAAGGTTCTCGGAAATCAGATTCTTCCCTTTTATTCTATCTTTCCATTGCATTTTTTGTTGCGTTTCTCTTTCATTCCATTTTTGAAGACTCGATTCTCAAGCTGAAAGTACACATACAAAGATTGAAAAGACATTATAAAGTGTTCAAATTATAACTGAACTAGATATGAGAGAATGGAATAAAACCGATTATTCCATTTTCTGGTAACCTCGCTAATTCCTCCCTTCCTTCAAATCACAAACAATCACAAGTAAGAACTAATAAAACGAACGAAGCTACAGACAAAGGCACCTCGGCAGAATTCGAAGATGAACAAACTCGTGCTCCACCAACTTCCATTGGCTGTTTGCTGTTTCCCTCCCCTTTCTCCACGAGGTCATATTGCGTCTCCATCTAAAATTCTTCCAGGCAACCCCGGCATTCTACAACTCATAATCACCACCGCAAGCATTAACATAAATGCAAAAAACAAGAAAGAAAGAATCCATCTGAATCAGATGTATCCAACCGAAAACTCCACCAAATTAGATGCAATTTTGAATGACCAACAATGCAAAGCCAACGTCGACAAGGGAAAACGCTGAAGTGGAAAATGTTGGAAGAAATTACATTGGAGAGAAGCTGGCCGGCGCGGAGGATCGCGATCTTGATCAGTGCGTGCCTAATAAGTGTGCAAAAGCAAAAGCAATGTTGTGAAGACGGTGGCACTTGGGACTAGGAATCACGGTCGGTGGTGATGATGCGGCAACAGACAGGTCACGGCGTGTTGCCTTGCTGGAAAAATTGCGAAAAGCTCCGAACCCACCACAGTACGAAAGTGACTGCACACAGTGACGCAGGAATGGCAGGATCGATCGGACCAACCAGGATTAAGTCGTTCCCGCCCATTTCATTATCGTGTCATTCGTGTGAACGCAACCTTTCCTTTTTATATCTTATTTGAGACGGATCCCGATGCCGAATGCAACCGACAATATCAGAAAGGATTCATCTACTGTATTCAAAGTACTGTATTTAAAGTAGACAAGCCTATTACCACCCTGATTTGCAATCTGAAATATGTTAGAGCCAACTAGAAGAGGTATATATTTTTTAAAGGTGTACATTTGTTTCAAGAATCAAATCCAAGTGAAATTATAATTTTCTTGATTAAAATTGTAGTTTTGGTGAATTTTTGAAGCTTTGTGCCTTGAATCGCCAATACAATAGTCCTATTAACAACCCATAACTCCTTTGGAGTGTCTTTATTAGCACCTAAGTATCTACCAATCAAGGATTGACGCGTTATCCAAGTTGGAATCAAGACATTGATTGTGTTAAAAAAAGTAAATGGTTTTAGGGCCGCTTCATACATGGGCCAAAAGTCGAGAGTCCATCAGCCTCTACTAATTAGATTTAAGAAGACCTGGACTTTGGCCTCTCGACCCTTCACACAAGGTGGCACAATCCAAAGTCCGTTGCCCTCCAAACTACCTACATGGCAACCCAAGCTCCTATGTGGTGATGGCCTCGTGACGGACTCTTGACCAAAGTTTGGATCGCCACTTTGTGGCAACTTAAACTCTAATTGAGAGTCCGTCAAATTTTACCATTTATTGCTCATTTCTTTAACCTCTCACCCAAAGTTTGGCCATGAACTCCCACGGCCTCTTGACTTGGTCGGCCCATGTGTGAAGCACCCCATAGATGAGTTTTTTTGTGGTAATTGAGGCCTAAAGTAGGATGGTGGTAATAGACAAATGGCAAAAATGGGTTGGTTTATCTTGTTTGGTTTCATTGATGAGAAGTTTACTTCACTAAGAAGGAGGGGTTTTTTTCTTCATTTATTAAGAAGGGCTAAAGTGGCAATATAAAATGTTATAGTGGTGCTCTAAATTTCAACATTCATCCACTTCTGGATAAAAAAATATCACATTAGTACATATCACATATTCATAAATTTTTTTCATCTATAATCTAAAGATTACATCCAGGATTTTTTTAATTTGAAGTTTCCTAGCAAAAATCTTCATAGTTTGCCATTTTTTGTCCCCCTAAAAGCCTTGCTAAGAAGTGAAAAATAATTGATGGAGTTGAGGCACAATTTCCATTCAAAATCATTCCCAACTAAATAAATAATTAGAGTTGACAAATGTGATTTAGCACATTACAAAAACTAAAAAGACACACCTTTTTTTCCATCTAAATGAAATTAAAAAAATATATATCCCAAAAAATTTAGCATCTATGTTTAAAAATAGTTTTTGCCAATTTCGACTACAAAGTATAGTAATGGATTTGCAAATTTTCACTTCCTACCTTAGATATAAGGCAATGGGATTTTTGATCCTAATAGAATTTCAGCCATGAAATCATTTAAATTATGAAGTAGAGTTGAAAATGATTGGTTTTCAGAAAATATTAAAACCTTTATTTAAAAGGTATATAAATATTTAAGCAACAAATTTGAATTGAAACTTACATAATTCACCTTATTAATTAATAATACAAAGTACCTAACATGATTCAAAACCAAAAATTTGCTTGGACTGGATTAAAGGTTGGAAGGAATGTAAAGAAATTACAATAGTTTACATGTACTTTTAGCAAAATGAATCAGAATTAGAAACTAAATAAGGCATATATACTATTGGATATTTGTTATAGAAGCATGATTCTAGCATTAAATATCTAAGGACCATAAATTCATTGCACCTATGCAACTCCACAATAAAAACAAAGGTTGTAATCCACCTCATAATGTATCTATCCTATTTTCAACAATGGCCCAATCTACACGATAAACAATGACCTATTTTTATAAATGAAGAAAATAAAATGTAATTTAGCAATTCCATAGTTGTGTGACCAATAACACATTCATACCTTTTAATGACACATTTTAGTTTTGCACCTCTCAAAAAGAGATTTAACTATACATTGAAAATAAGTTGGACTATAATTGTACACTTCCTTAATTTATACTACTAAAATGGATTCAAAATTAAAAAAAAAAAAAAGTGCAATCTTCATTAATTCAATTCCTTCACCAAAGAAAATTGTACCTCCCCTACCATTCGACCATTGCTCAATTCGACAAATGCTACATGCATAACATTGTCCAAAATACGTGATAACTTTAGTTTAAATCATCAAATTATCCCTACAACACCCATATAACGGTTGTGGTAATTAATATTACTACATCTTAAAACTCAATAAGTTAACAAAACTCTGTTGTAATAAAACATTTAGCTTGTGCGATCAAAAAATTATTCAACAAAGATAGATGCGCCATGAAAATTCCAGTGCAAAAGCAATTCCAGAATAATCCACACGATAAGTCCACTGAGACTCCCCTATCGAAACAATTTGGGCATAAATCCGTAGAGATCACTTTTAAGTTCATTCATAAAATTGCGATTGTATCTCGACCAAATAAGGTAACGCCAATTCCGGAACCTGGAACGACACGGAGCTCATTCAATGATCTTACTCAAGGGTAATGAGGAATACACCTCAGCCAGCAGCAAGTCGACACTCTGGTAACCGCTTTTCACTAAACCTGTCCTGAATGGCCACAAATCCTAACCTTCCCAGTTCCTGAATATCTTCGAGAACAGTGTACACGACGGAGTTTCGCAAAGCCTGGAGCGCATCAACATTCTGAATGACAACCCCAAGCGCTCTGATCAGGTGTCCCTGGCTTCCAGAGAACGGAGGATACGCCTGCAACAAGCCCTCTCCTGCACCTCACGTGGATGGGCCACTGTACAGCCAAAAATAAAGAACACAAATGGGCTAATAATAAGGTCGGTAGCGCATCGGCCTCCTGAACCGAGGGACCTTCCTGCACAACACGACAACTCCACTACATAAGTACCCAAAAACGAAAGTCACAGCTTTACCAAATGAAAAAAACCTCCTTACTCAGGATCACCCTATCAACTGCAAAAACAAGTCCTCTTCGGAAAACATGATGCACAGCACACTCCAAGGACATACGACTTTACCAGCAGTTCACGGTCACGACGAAAAAACAACGACTCAGAAAAAGAAAAAAGAAAAAAAAAGGAAACAAGCAAACTTTGAACTCAGTATGAAATATGCACTCCACAAGTCAGAATGGAATCCACGGAGGATACCCACCCAAAACCATAGGGAGCATACCCATAGGGAGCTGAAAAGGGCCTCCTCGAGCGGTACCCATAAAACGGGGAGTACGGTCGACCCCGATAGCCCTTCATTCCGGGGACATTGGTTCGCTTCGCCGTAACCTGACAATATTGAAAACACTCCGCATCAGATGGAGGTACGGAAGGCATTCAAAACGGAACGGCTCGCTTTCGAAACCAATGAAGAGGTCCTCACGAGAGAATCAAAATAAGTCAATCAAACACGTTCATGGAGAAGATTCTCCACACGAGAGAGGGACAACAACCTTAAGAGGGCGATTATGCAACTCAGATTCGCTTAAAAGAATGGCGTTTTGAACGGCTTCCACCTCCAGAAACTCCACATATGCAAACCTGGTTGAAAAATAAACACCAAGTCAAGACGAGACAAAACTAATCGGTAATTCAATAGATTACGCGCGTAAAACACGTCTCCGTTCTACCGCGGAATCGCTAATCCGATGTCGGAAATTCGAAAACCAATCATCCCGCATAAAGCCCGGGAATTCAATGAACTTCATGAACTCATTGCACGCTGTTCAATTCACACAAGAATGAAAAACAGCCATTACCCCTTCGGCTGACCAAACTTGTCCGTCAAAATCGTCACGCGATTCACTGTGCCACAAGACTGAAAGTGCTGTTGGACTTCTTCTGGAGTGCAAGAGTAATCCACCTGAAATACAAAAAAACAAAAATTCTTAAAATCGCTCGAATGGTCCACTCGACTTTGATTCCGCTCCCAGAAACGCAACAAAAAATAATCCAGAAGCACAATCGCAAAAACTGACAGTCGTAAACCAAAAACTGACAAAGGGACAAAAGAAAAAGGAGAAATTACATTGCCAACGAAAACGGAACGAGCATCAGCTTCCTCTCGGTTGGCATGCGCTCCATTTGCAAGAGCTGGGTCTGCAAAAGCGATTCACGACCAGATTACGAATTGCAAGACAATAGCGTAGAATTGCAGGTCACGAGCGAAAAGAGCTTCATTGATGCTCAATACAAACATTCACAGCACTGTCATGAATTCCAACAATATATCAAGAGTTACGAGGACAAGGAAAAAATGAAAAAAAAGCTCAAACGTCAAACACCGATTCGTCGAAATATCTTACGAAACACGAATGCTCTGTAGCGCAATCTACTTGCACTCTCCAACCCAACCAGGAGGTGAGAGCAAACGAGACAATACGAACCTTGACTGCCACCCATCTCCTTTTCAACCTTAGCTTGCATGTCACGGAGCGCAGCAGCCTCTTCCTCCATCTCCTTCAATCGCTTCTTCATGTCCTCTAGCTCCTGAACACCTCGGAATACGGACACGGAACGATTAGGTTATGATCCTCGTCCAGCACCACATATGCTAACAAATTATTTCCAATGGTCATAAAAGATCACCTGGATCTCACCTAACCGATAAAAATTTGCAGAGCGCTCTTTCAAACTTCCCACAAAGACTTTAGAGTGTCAAACTCCAACTACGAAATCTGGTCACCGAATAAACATTCGAGACTAATCCTGATTGGGACACACTTTCTTGGCTTAATAATTTAGGATAGAGGAATGCTCAGGTGACGCCCAGTGTAGTTCTACGGGGAGAATTTACCAAGAGTGGACACTTCAGGGGGTTGGAGGTCCATGGGCAGCGCTGGTCCCGTAATTTGGAATCCAGAAGCACTAAACCTAATTTAAAGCCCGTCTACTATTCGGATGAAATGCATAAAGACGCGGCCAAAGCTTAACATTCACTGAAAGTTATCCAAGAATCCGGATGGTCCGACTATCAATGAAATTTCCGAAAGATGTGCAGAAGGCGCACCTTAGAGGCCACTTCGTCCGTGGCAATGTCGTCGCCCTTGAGCAAGAGGTCATCAGGCTCCCCGTCGGAATCCACTTCCAGGTCCCCCTCCACTTCGTCGGGAATATCACCCCCGTACACCTCATGCTCTTCCTCCATGTGAACCGCCGAATTACTGCGCCACTCCACCAAAACCCTAATAGGAATTTATTGAATCCGAAACAGGAGCGAAATCGAAGCAGAAAGAATGCGGCGGTTGCACTTCAGCGTATGAATGAGGGAAAGAGTAAGGGCTCGAAGAACACAACTGCGAAGGAGGAGCAGTAGGAGAAGCTTGCGAGAGAAATGGCTATGGCGGAGTATGCGTTTGTTTGAATACAAATGTTCGGCAATCCGTCCACTTCGCCCGCGCAGCTCAATGGTGCTATCAAACATTCATACCGGTTACGGTATATGTATATCTATACATACTTTTATAAACATCCATACCATCCATATACATACACACTAGTCCTCCTATTAAATTAGGCTGTTTTGTTTTTTTGTTTTTTTGTTTTTTTGTTTTTTTTATTACGTTGAGATCTTTTGGACTGTGCGTCTCCCATTTGCATGTTTGGTAATGTAGAAAAGCCCTTGGCGAAGAGGGGTGCACAGGCTTGGTATCGTGGTGTTCCGATCTATGGCAAGAAAGTTCTTGAGTTTTGAAGTTCTTATGAATTAAAAAAATAATAATTTTTTTGTTTTGACCATAGCAATGGCATGGGGTACACTAGTACACGTATCCTTAAATTAGGTTGTTCATTTTGTTTTGATTAATACATTGAGATCCTACAAACCGGGAGGTGTCCATCAACATTCTTGGTACCGCTCAAAAGCTCTTTGCTCAAAGGGGTGCACGGACTTTGTTTCAGGACGTTTTGACTTAAGGTGCAAAAGTTATCGAATTTCAAAGTTTTATGAATCAAAAAATAGAATCAAACTATTCATTATTTTGGAAAATTCACAACTTTTGCATTGCATATCCAAACGCCACAAAACAAAGTCTTTGCATTCCTTCATAGGTAAGGCTTTCTATTCATGCCAATTTTGTGGCGTTTGGACCTACGGTATAGAGGTTACAGGTTTTTTATTTTAAAAATTGAATTATTGAATTTCAAAGTGTGAAAATTTTTGAATTCCAAAGTCTTACTAATATGCCCTATGTTGTTGCCATGGTCAAAACAAATGAAAAAATAATTTCTAATTTTTTTCAATTTATAAAAACTTCAAAATTCAATAACTTTCATGCCTTAGGCCAGAACACAACGAAACCAAGCTTGTGCATCCCTCCTTGTTGAGGGCTTTCTGATGATATCAAACACGGAAATGGAAGATGCACATTTTGAGAGATTTCAAAATAACAAACAAAACAAAATAAACAACCTAATTAATAGGAGGATTAATTTCATGTATTAAAAAAAACAAAAAATGACTTTTACTTTTATTTTGGTTGTGGCAATGGCACAAAGTACACTAGTCTATACCCTTAAATTAGGTTGTTTGTTTTGTTTTGATTGATACATTGAGATCTAATAAATTCTAAAGTGTCCGGTGGCATTTTTGGTAAGGTAACTCTGCCTATGACAGTCCAAATGGGAGCCAACCCATCACAGGCATAAAATTTCTAGTGATGCACATTTCAAGAACTAAAATGTACACCATTAGTACAATTTTGCCTGTGATGGGCAGGCTCCCATTTGGACTGTCATAGGCAGAGTTACCTTACCACTTGAAAGCTCTTAGTTCAAAGGAGTGCATGGACTTTGTTTCGTGACAATTTAACTTAAGGTGCAAAAGTTATTGAATTTCATAATTTTTATGAATCAAAAAATAGAATGAAATTATCCTTTATTTTGTTAAATTCATAACTTTCGCTTCACATGTTCAAAAAATTTCATTTCTAGTATAAGTACCAAGATTTTGAAGAAAGATTTTTTTGACATGTAATTGTAGGATCTTGTAGTATGTTGACTTAAAAACATGTGATAAAAAATTCAAAAATTTCCATTGTGTGGATTACAAGATAAAAGCATTCCAATTCACTTTAATCATTTTTTGGGCCCTACCAAAAACCAGGCAGGTGCACTCCACAAGCTCACTTTTCTATGAAAACATGTCGAAATTGGTGGTGCTTCTTTGGATTTTTTTTCCTACACAAGTTGGCAACATGATTAAAAATTTTCAAATCATTTGGAGTTATACAAGATATAAGAAAAAAATAGTAAGTAGAAAAAGTAGAGAATGATTCAAAATACTAAATTGTTAAGAATTTATTTATGGAACTGAAAAATGTCAATTCCAATGGCTATAATGTTGAAATAAACAATCTACATCCTATGATATTTTTTTTGGAAAAATATTGAAAATTGAGTTAAATAAACAACTTTAAAGTTTATTTTAGAGTAGTTAATCCTTAACTATCCATAAACTAAAACTCCTCATAACTTTTGATTCATTAATTGAAATGGAATGATTCAAAGCTTTTTACATATATATAAATCTTGAAAATCAATTCCAATGATTTTGAAAAAAATGACTTTTTGTTATTTTCCCGGACTGCCAAGTTGAGAAACAAACAACATATTATGCAATAACTTTCGATTCTTACTTCCAAATGTTATGAAATCTAGTGCACATGAAAGATATTCCTTGTCCACATTTTCCATTAAAATTTTAGCTTAAATTATATAAATATATAGTCATAAGTATATGCCTAAAATTACTATATTGCTAAGAATAGTAGGCTAGATTTATAGGGGTTAACCCCTAAACTTCGGAGATTATGTTTTCACCAAAAGCACTCCAAAACTGCCATTTCTGATGCAAGCACCAAATTTCAAATGAAAAACATTTTTGGACGTATGTAATTATAGGATCTTATAGTAAACTAGTTTGAAGAGATGTGGAAAAAATTTCAGAATTTTCCACTATTTAGATTGCAAGATATTAACATTTGAAGTGACAAATATCATTTTTTGGGCCCTATGAAAATACAAGCAGCTACACTTCACAAGGTCACATTTGCATGAAAAAATTGTCAAAATGGTAGTGCTTCTTTGGATTCATTCTTCAAAGCAAGTTGGATACATGCTTGAAAATTTTTAGATCATTTGGAATTGCACAACATATAGGGAAAAAATAGTAAGTAGAATGAAGTACAAAGTGATTCAAAACACTAAATTTTTAAGAATTTCGTTTTATAATTGAAAAATTCTAATTCCAATAGTGGTAATGTAGTAATAAACAATTTACATTATATTTTTTTATTTTTTTCAAAAAATATTAAAATTTGAATTAAATAAAGGATTCCAAAGTTTATTTTCAAGTAGGGAATCTATAACTACCCACAAACTAGAACACCTCATAACTTTCATCTCATAAATTGAAATGGTATGATTCAAAGCTTTCCATGTACATATAAATCTAGAAAATCAATTTCAAATTTTTATTTTTGAAAAAAGTGAGTTTTTAAGAAGTTTTTGGGTTGCCTACTAAGCATTGAAAATTACATGTCAAACAATAACTTTTGAACCATGTAGTCAAAAGTTATGAAAATTATTGGGCCTTAAAGCTACTCCTCGGGCATATATTTTGTGAAAATTTCAACAAAAAAAAATAGAAACTCTATTCATAGTGAACTGCCCAAAATTGCTTTGTTGCCAAAAAACGGAGTTTTGACCTTTAGGGGTTAAGGTACCATGTCCTATATATTGAATTATCTATAAGGCATATTAATCTCCCTTTTATGGATAATAACTAGTCATATTTTACCTTTTCTATTTTTTCTTTTATTTATATCATAAGCTTGTAATCACATCTAAACAAATATACATAATATTTCTCTTATTCCTATAATTTCTCTAATTGAGGAACAAAATAGAAGGTTTGGAGTTTAGTGGTTAAGAATAAAGTAGTTTTGGGAAAGAAAACAATATTTTCTTGATTTTATTGTTGAATAGGATATCTTTGTGCACTTTTGGATGACTTGTTGTTTGGGCACAAATGTTGAGTCGTAGAAATATAGGCTCTAAATTAACTTTGGATACCATTGATGTGGACTTTGTTAGGTCCTAACCGAGATGCATTGATAAAGTGGGGACTTAACCTCTAAATGCCCGCAACACTATAATTTGGTGTTTTTAAAACTTTATAGCTAAATAAAACCTAATCAAGTTACTATTTTTAGTAGTCTATACTTTTGGAAACTTCTTCTTGAAGTTTAGTTTTAGTATAAAAAATTTCATCTTAAAAATAAATGATAATGATTTTTCTATTCAAGATTTTGTGCAAGAGTGTCACGCCCCTATCTCCTTGAGGTGCCCGAAGCGCCTTAGTGAGCAAGGGGGACCTTGGTGGTGACTCCCCAAGCTTTGCAATAAATTAAGAAGGGAGTTTTGAGACACTCCCGAGAAAACATGGCGCAATAGCATCCTGAATTTGAAGGTTATGGTAAAGTGTCATATATTTTTGAAAAGCTCTTGAGAAGACGCACCTAACCGTCCAAAGAACGTGTGATTTGAACTAGTTGGCTAAAAGTTATGACCATTCAAAGTTAGAGGTGTCCCGGTGGTGCCGGGACACTTTAGGCCTAAGAGTAAGGGGTTCTCAAGGAATCATTCAAGGAAGTATGGCATGTAGTATATCATTGGAAAGCTAAGAACACAAATATGCTAGAATGACAAGCATTACGAGGTTCTAAGGTATGAGTCAAAAGTTATGGCCAAGAGAAGGGCCGTGGTGAAGGCGTGATGCCTCCCTCGATGGACCCAAATTTTTGAAGGACCATAACTTCGTGAGAACTTATTCAAATGAGACAAGAGAATAGTCCATCAGCATCTATTTGTCGCGTAAATATCTAAAATGGGCTCACATATTGGATTTGGAGCTTTGAGCGCAGAGTTAAGCCATTTGGAAGTTTAGTAGTCCAAATGGTGAGGAAACGAAGGGAGTTGGGGTTGGATTTGGGTGGTCTTCCAAAACCCAAGGTGATTTGGGTACCCCTCTGATATAGAAGGGGGGTGGGGGGTTTGCCAAATTCCATAGAAAGTATTATAGGAAGGATTGGTCTCCCTCCTCAATCCCTCTTGGAGCCTCGGTGAACCCGGTGACTCAAGGTTGGTGGTAGGCTTTCAGCACTAACTCCAAGGCACTATAGGGCACGTGTGTAAAGTGTCCCATGGCATCGATTGGGATGGAATCCCACCTCAAACTAGTCCACACTCAATGTATCATGAGTGAGGAGTTCTGATTAGAAATGCCAAAGAGTAGCAAGTACATAAAGGACTAGTTTGAGATAGGGTTCCTCTTAAGGGCAGTGAGGACCATGGTGAGTAGTGCCACCACAGGCCTTAGCACTCCAAAATGGAGCTCCACCCCTTGTCACCAAGTGACATGCCTGATGGAGAGTATGTGTTAGAGTCTCAGTAATTGGGACTTAACAAAGTGAGTTAGAAATGGAAGTTAATATTGTGGGTGGGTGGCACGTGCAGTGTTAACTAGTTGTGGCTCAAGCAAGGTTGGAAACAAGGCATGGTAAACCCATTGAGTAGTAAAGTGTGTTTTGAGCTGTTACAAAGGGTATCCATTGCAATCTTGACTTCCCGTAGTGTTGAAAGCTCTTGGAAATGAGCCTTAAATACACTAGATTTTGGAGAAAAAATCACATTCAAAATTCATTAAAAAGAATTATAGAGTAGATTTTTAGAAACCATAAATAGATTGGGGTTATAAATGTTAGACCCTTTAACCTCATATATTTTTTGTCACTAAATTTTTAGATTTGACTTGAGAAAAGAGGATTGAAAGACTTCACATTACTTTTGCAATTTTAACACCCTCCTGGTCAAATATTATAGTCTTTCATTCTATAAGTAATATTGTTGTATTTTTTTTCCTACAAAATCTCTAACATGTCTATATTGAATTTGTATAGTTATAATTAAAAAAAAATTGATACAACTTATTAAAATGTGGGCATTTTATTCAATTTAGAGCAAATTTCAAAAAGCTCAAAACAGGCCTCAAGCATTTAGGGGTTAATTGGTTCCTACCAAGGACTTAAATAGATCTAGGCGGAAACTTATCTAGGTCCAAGGGACTTTTATAGTTAGATCAGGGATTCAATCATCTCTGGATAGGAACCTATTCATATCTAAGTAGGGACTTTAATCGTCTAGATAGGGACTTAAGCATGTTTGGATGGAGATACTAATGGTTTTGACTAGGACTTAAGTATGTTTGGATGGGGATGCTAATGGTCTTGGTTGGAACTTAATCTACCCCTTGAACATTATGGATGCATAGGCACAAATATAAGAATGGGGCAGTGATGCATGGGCATGAATCCAAGGGCTCCAAGTTCACTTCTAAAACCGTGAGATTTGGGGACTCGGGCTCGGATCTAAAGATGCAAACTTAAAGGCTCTAAGTTGACCTTGGGAACTTTGAGATTTTAAGACACTTGGGCATGGATGCAAAGGCACAGACTTAAGGATGTATAGACGAGGACTCTAATGGTCTAGGTCGGGATTTAAACATGTCAAGTAAAGATGCTTATGGTCTTTGCTAGGACTTAAGCATGTATAAACAAAACTCTAATGGTTTGGATTGGGACTCAAACATGTGTAGGCAAGGATGCCAATGGGCTAGGCTAGGGCTAAAACATATAATAAAGGTGGAGATGCTAATGGGTTGGGTTGG
Source organism: Pseudoscleropodium purum (assembly GCA_963969395.1). Taxonomy (NCBI): domain Eukaryota; kingdom Viridiplantae; phylum Streptophyta; class Bryopsida; order Hypnales; family Brachytheciaceae; genus Pseudoscleropodium; species Pseudoscleropodium purum. Next base: position 22,613,892 of record OZ017796.1, read on the forward strand.
GAGTTAAGAGTTATGCACGTGGGGATGCTAATGGTTAGGGTCAAGACCTAAGAATGTATGGGTGGGAATGCTAATAGACTAGGCCAAGAGTTAAGCATGTTAAGTGGGGATTCTATTGGTCTAGGCCAAGACTTAAGCATGTTTGGGCATTCACACCCATGCCTATGTTCTTGTTGCTACTTCCCAACCACTATGGCCCCACTTGTCTTTATATGTTATATTATGGAAGCAAATTTTTTTTTCAATTTTTGACTCTAATTTTGAGAGACTAAGGGCATCAAATATACCATTGGAAAGGTATTTCAAAGACTTTTCCAACGGTATATTACATGCCTTATAATTTTTTTAATTGCAATTATAAAATGAAAAAGAAATTTGCAGCCATGTCCTTGAGTCCCTGCCCATATATTTGAGTTCAACTCTATGTCCGTGTCCCAACTTTGAGTTGGTAGCTAAGTGTCATCAAAGTAAGTATATGTTAGTTTTTTCTTACCTCCATAGAAAGTTAACAACATATTGACTACATCCATCCGTCCAACATGACAACTCTAGACATGACTAAAGACATATTGATTGATGCTTTTTGAATCATCTAGAAAAACATGGATTGCCGTGTTAGCGAGGAGTTCCATTTTGACCACGAATAAGTCAAAGAAAGTTACTAAGATCTAGGATAAAACTCTTCCTTAAGGTGAAAAAAATGGAGAAGACAGATGTAGTCAAAACTTTGTCAAAAAAAATGATGGCATGGAATACAATGTGTCATTTGATATGGAAATTGAGTGACATAGCATCCTTTGGTGACGATGTGGCATGCTACATCATCACAATTGGTTGCATCTACAAATATTCAATAATACATGTATAGGCATTATCATCAATATCGAGCCATTGTATAAGACATCATTGGATACAATATTGTTTGAAGGTGCACAATAATGTCACCGTTTGACAGAAGACATCCAATATGCATTGCTTAGCTTTGAATGAAGTACTAATGGATTCATGGCGGATAGTGCAATTTTTACATGTAATAGAGAAAATTATATAGGTGGTTTAAGTTAGCATCCCTTCAGAGGGCATTGAGATCAATCAAATGTCACATGCACCATTCAATTCTACTATTTTTATCCTTTGATGAATTCAAACACAAAGTTTTTTGTATGTAGTCCCAAAGTTTGCATCTATGAAGAGCCACTTAGTACCTACTTGAAGTGAATGACTTCTTTCTTTTGTTAGACATCTAGTGGAGGACAATATGAAGCATAACATGCAACCCCTTGAGTAGAATGCAACATTGCATTGTCAAATGTATTGTTTTGATATGCATTTGTATATCTATAGTTCAAAAAGTAGTCTTGTCACCTATGACTCATGTGTGGTAGTGTCTTTCTCCCACTAGCTTTGTTGGGGATCTTGTAAATGGGAGGTTAGTAGAAGACAATTAAGAATATATGGGGTATGTTGAGGAAAACTTGGTTCTAAATCATCAAAAAATTTACATTAGAGTTTTGCTCTGGAATTGCTTCAGAGTTCTACTTTGGGACATGAGATTCTTATTTTTCTAACATTTAGAGGGGTAGGTATGGCTTTAGCATGGCAAACTTCAATCAAAGAATAGATAAAAAGATGCATGTCAATTTTTTTGCATTTATTTTGTATTGCTAGCTAGTAGTTTTTTTTCTCAAACGAACTATATTAGCTTGGGTAGAACCATGGAAGGTTGTCTATCAAATATAAGTCAAAGGTAGATGTAGTTCACTACATTTTCTACAAGCCTCTCTAAATGTGGTTCAATTGTGCATGCAAATGTTTGTTACATGATTACATAATATGCACTAGACATCGTGCATGACATTAGCAAGCACATCAATGTTTCTAAGAACAATAATGTAGTATTGCAGACACTCTTAATTCCTTCCAACTCCATGCCTTTACCTAGATGCATTCCCTACATCATATATCATTCCTAGTATCATTTCAATGTTTTTTAGAAAGTTGTGCTATTACATTGCAAGTTGAATTCAACATCATGCATATAGGTGAGTAATATTTACATCAAAGCTATTAACTCAACCACAATGTGAACAATTGAAAATAGACTATGACATCTACTCATACAATGTTGTCGACCTTAATGTCCGTAATTACATCCACCTACAATTTAGAAATACCTAATGGACATCTACATTAGTGGATTTGGCATAGACAATATGTGCAATGTCTAGCACTTAATGTTGTCACATACATTACAAAAGACTTTCTATCACTAACTTGCACCAAAATGCCAAGCATAATGCATTGTCAAGGATGAATGCATATTTGTCCAAAACGTACATTATTTGCCATTTGCCATTGGTTTGGTGCACTACAATCAAGATTACAATGTATGACTTTGTAGTTTATAATAAAATCTTCTTCTACATTCCAAACACATTGCACCATTCTTTTGTACTCTTTCATGTACTTTGTACAAAAGTTGAGTGTGTTTTCAATCCAACAGCCCTTTGCAATGCATTCTTTTGGATATGCATATGTGTAGATATAATCTCCAATTTATTTCTTGCAAGGTCTCTTAAAAACTTGGCTCATTTTTCTAATAGCCAAGTGCACATTTTGTTCAAGATGTTATGAACAACCACTTGTAGAATCTGCATAAAAATGGAAATTGTTGAATTGGGTTAAAGTAAGTGCTACACTTCTCACACTATAATGCTTAATCATGTTGCACATAATTTCACTAGTACATATGTCTTTGTGTAAATGTCATGAACAACACCAATATGTCCACTAAGACATCCTATATGGTGATATAATGAGAAAACACATGTCCTCTACAATGTTGTTGTACAACTTTGATGTTTTCAAAGATAGTCCAAATGAACAATTCAACCAACATTTAATCCACTTGAAGACACCCATTTTCTCTATAGTACATTTTCATGTATACCCTACATGAAGATGGACAAAATTCAAAGATAATGTTAAAAAATATAAAAGAAAATATCCCTTCCAATCCCTCTCTCAAAATCTTCCATAGCTTTTGATTTTAGGCTCAAACTTTAAAACTAATTTTTGAGATGAAAGTTAGTTTGATTTCTCAACTTTCATTAGTTCAAAGGTTTTTGAAAAAGCTAGTGTACTATGCCTAATTAATGTCTAAAATATTACTTGTAGAAAAATTCCTATGATTTACAAATCCCACATGGTTTGTCTTACATCCTACCACCCCACTTGTGTAAAGAGCTTGTCTTCTTGACTCTACATATTCTCACTAAGTGGCTCTTGAAGCCATGAGACACATTTTCAAAGTACAGTGTATTGCATTTGATTTATTGTATTGGACTTGTAGTGTGCAAAGATATTATGAAATGCATATAGACATCATGTGTGACTATGCATATTAATGTCATCCACCTATAGTACATTTAATTACACAATGTCAAAGGTAACATCATTATCTTCCCTTAAATTATATTGGTTGTTTGAAGAGGTGTTCACAATGAAATGTATGTCTAAATTGATGCACAAAATGTTTGAATGATGAATATTATGTCTTTATGAATGTCCCAAAAAACTTTTAGATGTTCTAGAAAACATCTAGATGTCTAAATTAACATCACAATTTACAATATTAAAATTCTCAAACGGTAGAAAATTGTATTGACTAGGCACATCATGCTAGCATTGTTGGATGCCACATAACTTTTCTCCACCACCACGTCAAATACCACATCATGACCATCATAGACAAAACGGATGAAAAAATTCCTATGTGGCTTTTAATGCACATGTGGCACTAATGTAAAATTAAGGTGGCAACCACATGATAAGATTTTAGTATCTTGTTGACCCATATTTTTGATGTCTAATAAAAAAGACCTAATGTCTCGCAAATTTTTTGATGATTTTTGTATATCAATCTTGACTCAAAAAACATCTATATTGACATCTAAAAAACACCCCATACAATGTCCACATACAGAATCAAGACACAAACCCTCCTGGGTTTCTTCTATTGTAGCTTGAGGTTTGGTAGATATTCTATCATATCTTGTACACATCAAAAGCCATCTAATCATTGACAATCCATTAAATTAGGTTGTTTGTCTTGTTTGTTGTGGTGAGATCTCTAGAGCCTTTTATCCCTTGGTTGCATTTATGGTACCATTAGAATGATCTTCGCAAAAAGGTGTATATAAGTTTAACTTTATGATGTTTTGACTTTATAGTTATCTAATATATAAAGTATATAGTGTCACAATCTCTATTGGCATATTGGATTTATTTAATGTTTAGATTCAATTTCTCTAGATTTGTATTGTTGTAATTAATTGAAATAATATTGTTAAAATTATTGCAGTGTGTTTGACATAATTATTTATTTCATCTTGATGTTTATAGGTTTGCAAAATATAACCACATTCATTATTATTAAATTAAAAAAATGTAAGGCATAGAAATGTAGCAAATAGTAGATTTTTCCAAATGGAAGTTGCTCTTCTTACAAAGAAATGCACTTTAGTTTTGTTTGAAAGAATCACACATGAAGCACATGAGATTAGGAGAACTAAAGAAAAAAAACATCTTTATGATCAAATACTAAAAAAAATTTGGAAGTAAAGAAAATTAAAAAGTAGTTTGAATTTTTTTAATACACCACATGTAAAATGCAAATGCATAATAGTCAAATGGATTCATTTTGTGTATTTGTAACAAGTTAGGTTTTGGATTTATTTATTTATTTGTAGCAACTGAGAATCTTAATTTTTATTTTTAAATAATGCAATGTTTGGATTCATTTTGTATTTTTGTAACAAATTAGGTTCTAGATTCTTTTTTACTATAACAAGCTACGTTTTAGAATCTTTCTTTTTATTGTAACAAGATAGGTCTAGATTCTCTACTTATTTTTGTAACAAACAAGTTTTTAATTTTAGATTTTTTATAACAAGCTAGGTCTATTAATGAACTCTAGTAGGAAACCTAGTTACAAAATAGAGCCTTTTGAACTATAGGGGCTTTTATAATGTTGCAATGTATGGTCCTTTAAGCAAACCAACAATTAAAACAATTTCATCAAGTAATGAGGTTCCAAGCTCATTCTATATTTTTACTTAGCTACTAAGTCACTTTTTTATCTGATTTGTGTAATGGACTTGTTAGCTTGACCTATTTCATGCATAGAAGGCTACATACTAACTAGCAAGTTGCTTTTTTATTTGATTTATATAATGATCTTGTTAGCTTGTCCTACTTCATGCATAGAAGGCTACATACTAACTAGAAAGTTCTAACTTTTTAGATGGTAAGGATGGTTTGCTATGTCAATTTTGTACATGGTTACTATATTGGCAATGTTTCCTTTAAAATCATTTTTTTTAAAGGGGCCTAATATTTTTAGTCTTGAAGAATTATAGCTATTACTTCATGAATTAGCTCATGTCAAATTCAACTACGCTAAGCCCTCTAGAGGCACTAGGAAAAGAAAAATTAAGAAAATTAAAAAATGCAACTTGCAAGCCTTGTTAAACATTGAAACACAACCAAATACGGCACTTTCATTGAATGTAGTGTATACAAAGAATTTTCTAAGAAATTGAATTGGAGTCACTCAAAAAAATGGTAAGAAAATCATATTGCTACTTAATTGATGCCATCATGTAATATTGTAAAAGACTCATCTCAATAAAAACCTTAAAAAAGAACTCAAACAATGTTGTGTACAAAAAAAATTTAGCAAGAGCATCCTATATAGCCCTTCTAAGTTGCATTGAATTTCCTATTGTGTTGAACTTCTAAACACCGAAGTGGCAATTTTTTGGTCACTAGCTAATCTTGGTTAGTATTTTCAAGCAAAGTTTTTTTTTTTTAAATTTCAAAAAAGAAGAAGGAAATTGGATTGCCTTTATTTCTTCACATTCAAACCTAAGATTGTTGAAGTCAAACAAAAATTATAATAGAAATAGAATAAAGTCTTTAGAACTTGCCCATTGTTAAAAAACTTACTACTTGGAAAAAGGATTTGTGTTTACATTATTACATTTTATGCATTTTTTCACAAATCAATAGAAACCACAAATTTCACTAATAAAAAGAATTTTAAATGCTAAAAAGAGAAACTATATTTTAGTAAACTTTTGCAATTATATCTTTAAAACTCATTTAAAGAGAATCTAAAAATAATTTTATAATTTTAACCATGCGGATACTATCGACTTTTCATGCTTCAAATTCTCTTCATTTGTTGATGAAAGCTTAAAAAAAAGCAACTAAACTTATAATTTGTAATACATTTGTGCCAGCTTTGTTCAAACCCCTTGTGCTTAGAGGGATAAAAGAATTCACTTTCAATTTACGAAAAGGTAAGACGGAACGGACGAGAACTGAACGTAGAAAGTGATTCGTCGCACAATACTTTCGTTCTGTTCTCGTCCACGAGCGCCACCTGAATGGGAGCTGCGCGGCCAAAGTGGGACGTTGCCGAACAAACGCTTCGCCACAGCGAGCTCTCTCGCAAGCTTCTCTATCTGCTCTTCCACCGTCGTTTTCGTCGTCTTCTTCAAGCTTTGGCACTTTCCACTCATCCTCGCGCTCAAGTTCAACTTCAGCGTCCGCCTCTTTTCGTTTTTATTTCGTTTTCGCTGGTATTCTGAATGCATTGAATTCCTGTTAGGGTTTTGGTGCCCTCGTCCATCCTCCTCCAGGGTTTTGGTGGAGCCGCATCGTGACTCGGGGTCCCCAATGGAGGAAGAACATGAGGTGTACGGGGGTGATATTCCCGACGAAGTGGAGGGGGACCTGGAAGTGGATTCCGACGGGGAGCCTGATGACCCCTTGCTCAAGGGCGACGACATTGCCACGGACGAAGTGGCCTCTAAGGTGCGCCTTCTGCACATCTTTCGGAAATTTCATTGATAGTCGGACCATCCGGATTCTTGGATAACTTTCCGTGGATGACAAGCTTTGGCCGCGTCTTTGTGCATTTCATCCGAATAGTAGACGGGCTTTAAATTAGGTTTAGTGCTTCTGGATTCCAAATTACGGGACCAGCGCTGCCCATGGACCTCCAACCCCCTGAAGTGTCCACTCTTGGTAAATTCTCCCCGTAGAACTACACTGGGCTTAAAAAAAACGGAACTACAATGAGCATTCCTCTATCCTAAATTATTAAGCCAAGAAAGTGTGTCCCAACCAGGATTAGTCTCGAATGTTTATTCGGTGACCAGATTTCGTAGTTGGAGTTTGACACTCTAAAGTCTTTGTGGGAAGTTTGAAAGAGCGCTCTGCAAATTTTTATCGGTTAGGTGAGATCCAGGTGATCTTTTATGACCATTGGAAATAATTTGTTAGCATATGTGGTGCTGGACGAGGATCATAACCTAATCGTTCCGTGTCCGTATTCCGAGGTGTTCAGGAGCTAGAGGACATGAAGAAGCGATTGAAGGAGATGGAGGAAGAGGCTGCTGCGCTCCGTGACATGCAAGCTAAGGTTGAAAAGGAGATGGGTGGCAGTCAAGGTTCGTATTGTCTCGTTTGCTCTCACCTCCTGGTTGGGTTGGAGAGTGCAAGTAGATTGCGCTACAGAGCATTCGTGTTTCGTAAGATATTTCGACGAATCGGTGTTTGACGTTTGAGCTTTTTTTTCATTTTTTCCTTGTCCTCGTAACTCTTGATATATTGTTGGAATTCATGACAGTGCTGTGAATGTTTGTATTGAGCATCAATGAAGCTCTTTTCGCTCGTGACCTGCAATTCTACGCTATTGTCTTGCAATTCGTAATCTGGTCGTGAATCGCTTTTGCAGACCCAGCTCTTGCAAATGGAGCGCATGCCAACCGAGAGGAAGCTGATGCTCGTTCCGTTTTCGTTGGCAATGTAATTTCTCCTTTTTCTTTTGTCCCTTTGTCAGTTTTTGGTTTACGACTGTCAGTTTTTGCGATTGTGCTTCTGGATTATTTTTTGTTGCGTTTCTGGGAGCGGAATCAAAGTCGAGTGGACCATTCGAGCGATTTTAAGAATTTTTGTTTTTTTGTATTTCAGGTGGATTACTCTTGCACTCCAGAAGAAGTCCAACAGCACTTTCAGTCTTGTGGCACAGTGAATCGCGTGACGATTTTGACGGACAAGTTTGGTCAGCCGAAGGGGTAATGGCTGTTTTTCATTCTTGTGTGAATTGAACAGCGTGCAATGAGTTCATGAAGTTCATTGAATTCCCGGGCTTTATGCGGGATGATTGGTTTTCGAATTTCCGACATCGGATTAGCGATTCCGCGGTAGAACGGAGACGTGTTTTACGCGCGTAATCTATTGAATTACCGATTAGTTTTGTCTCGTCTTGACTTGGTGTTTATTTTTCAACCAGGTTTGCATATGTGGAGTTTCTGGAGGTGGAAGCCGTTCAAAACGCCATTCTTTTAAGCGAATCTGAGTTGCATAATCGCCCTCTTAAGGTTGTTGTCCCTCTCTCGTGTGGAGAATCTTCTCCATGAACGTGTTTGATTGACTTATTTTGATTCTCTCGTGAGGACCTCTTCATTGGTTTCGAAAGCGAGCCGTTCCGTTTTGAATGCCTTCCGTACCTCCATCTGATGCGGAGTGTTTTCAATATTGTCAGGTTACGGCGAAGCGAACCAATGTCCCCGGAATGAAGGGCTATCGGGGTCGACCGTACTCCCCGTTTTATGGGTACCGCTCGAGGAGGCCCTTTTCAGCTCCCTATGGGTATGCTCCCTATGGTTTTGGGTGGGTATCCTCCGTGGATTCCATTCTGACTTGTGGAGTGCATATTTCATACTGAGTTCAAAGTTTGCTTGTTTCCTTTTTTTTTCTTTTTTCTTTTTCTGAGTCGTTGTTTTTTCGTCGTGACCGTGAACTGCTGGTAAAGTCGTATGTCCTTGGAGTGTGCTGTGCATCATGTTTTCCGAAGAGGACTTGTTTTTGCAGTTGATAGGGTGATCCTGAGTAAGGAGGTTTTTTTCATTTGGTAAAGCTGTGACTTTCGTTTTTGGGTACTTATGTAGTGGAGTTGTCGTGTTGTGCAGGAAGGTCCCTCGGTTCAGGAGGCCGATGCGCTACCGACCTTATTATTAGCCCATTTGTGTTCTTTATTTTTGGCTGTACAGTGGCCCATCCACGTGAGGTGCAGGAGAGGGCTTGTTGCAGGCGTATCCTCCGTTCTCTGGAAGCCAGGGACACCTGATCAGAGCGCTTGGGGTTGTCATTCAGAATGTTGATGCGCTCCAGGCTTTGCGAAACTCCGTCGTGTACACTGTTCTCGAAGATATTCAGGAACTGGGAAGGTTAGGATTTGTGGCCATTCAGGACAGGTTTAGTGAAAAGCGGTTACCAGAGTGTCGACTTGCTGCTGGCTGAGGTGTATTCCTCATTACCCTTGAGTAAGATCATTGAATGAGCTCCGTGTCGTTCCAGGTTCCGGAATTGGCGTTGCCTTAATTTTCTCCGTGTGAGTTATTTGGTCGAGTTATAATTGCAATTTTCTGACTGAACTTATTGGTGAACTCTTTTGATTTTTTCTCAAATGGTTTCGTTGGGGGAGGCAGTGTGGATCCTCTTGTTGAGTACGGGTGGGGTAAGCGGACTGATTATGAACTGCAGCCAATGCGGATCCCTAGTTCAGGACCGAATTTCGTCGTCTTGCATCCTAGTGTGAAAATTGCACGGACTGTGGAATTGCGCTTCGAAGTGTTGAGTTGAAAAGTTGAGTCACCATTTTATAAACACAAAATGATCATGAGCATGCAAGTTTCTACAGATGGGGAAAGATTGATTCCTTATCACTGACGACGAAGGTAGTTAATAAAATGCTCCAATTATTGGATCAATATGTTCATTCTTTGAGTACACATTGAACAATTAAGTCTTTCATTGTACACTTTTGTTGGAATAGTGTAGGGAATTAAGAGAGCTACATTAGCATCCAATAGAGAAGATTAGTCCCCCTTTAGTGTCATGAATGTGAAGTTTATATTGCCCATAATTGGTATGTTTTGCATAAAAAATGAATTGACTAAAACATATGTGAAATATTCTTTGTCTTTGTTCTTTTGTTAAAGAGTATTATAAGTTTAATAAGAGTCACTCATTGTAATAATTGTAATTTTCAAAATTGTGAATTTAATATGCATAGTGTTCAAGAGTTCTACAATGGATTCTTTACATTAGATTGAAAATGTGTTTTTTTAGAAAAAGAAATTTGGTTGATAAGTCTTACCTTTCTAATTGAACAAACATCTTTGATGGATTATTTTAGATTTGGAGATTGCATTGATAGATGAACCATTGTTCTAAGCAATTTGGGATAAAGCTCTTCAATATAATGTCTTTGAATAAGGTTTGTACACCTATAATCAACACTTTTTAGATATTGATGACATAAGAGTATGAAAGTTTATAAGAGCCTATTTGGAGTCTTTAGAACATCTAAAGACAATAAATTGGAAATTTATATTTTATTCATACAATGCCCAAATAATGCATACTAAAGTGAGTTGGAATCTTTTAGTTGCTAATGCAATATAATAAAAGTAATTTGTGTTTAATAATCGTAATTATATTTAGTTGTATTAGTGGCAATAATATACATGCATTCCTTAGTGAAGGTGGAGAAGTTAATTTATGTAAGAAAAATTAACTTATGTAAGACAAGATAATTTTAAAATGAAAAGATTGTCATTGTTCTATATTTTCCTTGTTCTTTGACATTAGAACTTTCATTTATTTTGAAAAGACAAGACCTGGCTATCTATAAATAATTTAATTTTTTAATGGATTGGTGTATTTTTGTTTCTATAATAATCTTGAAAGTCATTCATCTAATACAAAACTTTTGGAGCATCTTTTGAGGATTAGGTGCTCTTATTTCCTAAAGCCCGTTGGAGATCTCACATTTATTTTTTCTTAATTTATCTTTAAATGTCACTTTGTCAAATTTTCCTATAAGCTTGATTTTCTTGTGATTTCTACCAATTGACATTCATAGCATAAAATTTTGCCTATTAAAGTTGATTGTGAGGTGCATCCATAATTATAATGCAATAATGTTATGAGTGTATAAGCTAGAAGATTCTTTAATTATTTGAGTTTCATCTTCAAAGTATATAATTGTGTGGTAAACTAATAAGGGGGAAATACAATGTTTGAAGTAAGATTAAATCAAAACATAGTCACAAAAATATATATCATTCATCAATAGAAAAAGGGTTGTAAACCTCTAAAAGACTAAACTAGCTTAATTTTTTGACAACATAGCATGAGAGGATTTTTCAGGCTTCTATGGAAACTACATCTAATTTCAATAGCTTTCTAAAATCACATAGTCTAGATCCTTACCTAAAATGTACTTCCACTATTCATGAGAGCTTATATTTAGTTTTAAAAATGCCTATTTTTAGTACTTTGAAAATCTATAGTTTATTTATGATGGTATCTAAAAGATGCATCCTAAAAAAATTTAGAATCTCTTTTTGACTTCCAACAAGATCCCATACAAGAAATTTCAATATAATAATGGGACCATGTTGAATTACTCATTTGTGCAATTTTAGGTGTGATTACCTTACAAGACTACAAGTTCCCAAACTCTTTGAAACATGATAAAGCTGTAGGAATGTTGACACATGTGCAATCTAATGTGGTTAGGAGACTTCTATGTTAGATAATATTAATTAATTAATTGATATTTTTCAAATCCTTCAAATTTAAAAAAAATTAATTGATTAATTTTTAAATAATTATAATTATAATTTTATATTTTGGAAAGTTGTACACTAATTTCTAGTCTTGAGAGTAGACTTGAAACAATCTTCTAGAGGCTTGAAAATCCCTCTAATGTGTGTTTGGTCAAGTCACTATTTGTAGAATATTGAATAATTTGGGTCGAAATTTTAAGAGCATAAGTGGATAAAGAATAACTTTTAAGGGCAATGATTTTCAATCTTTTCTAATTCATAGAAAGAAGTTACTACTAAAAAAAGGACTTTCTTTGGTTGAAAGGTAGCACAAGTATATCCATTTGCACTATGGCTGAAAATTTCAAACCGTTGTCCAAAGTCCAAGAAGCATAGTTAAGGCAAGGGTATCTGCTCATTTGAAAATAGATACAAGGTAGTTGCAAGAAATACTTGCTGTTCTTTTTGACCAAAATGGCCTTAGGGTTGCTTCACACATGGGCCCAAGGTTGAGAGGTCGTCGGCCTCTACCAATCAAATTTCAGAAAAACCCTGACTTTGGCTTCTTAACCCTTCACACAAGGCGGCACAATCCAAAGTCCGTCACCCTCTAAAGTGCCTACATGGAAGCCCAAGCTCCTACATGGCAATGGCCTCACGATGGATTCTCAACCAAAGTTTAGGCCGCCACTTTGTGGCAACCCAAACTTTGGTCGTGAGTCTATCGAATTGTTCATTTATTGCCCATTTATTGCCCATTTCTTTGGACTCTCGCCCAAAGTTTGGCCATGAACTCCCACGGCCTCTCAACTTGGTTGGCCCATATGTGAAGCATCCCTTAGTAATGAAGTATAGTGACTTTTGGAATAATTTTTTTAAAATACAATAAAATACAAATAATTTGTAAAGCATTCAAAATAATGTATGTGTGAAAATTTAGGCTAGAAAATCAAGACCACACTATCCCTTATGGAATGAAATATAATTTTGTAGTATTATTAGTGGGTTCACAATTAGAAACTAATAAAAGGTCGTCCAATCCTTTAGTTACCTATCCACTCTAAACAAGTGGTTACCCATAATCTACTAGCTTTGATCATTATAGGGCAAAATGACAAATGACCCATTTACTTTTAAGATGGCTAATGAAAATATACTTTATAATCTTGTTTGAATGATCTTCTAATGTGGTTTAATCCCCAACATCTATTGGATTTGAGGTTTTTTTTAAAGAGCTTTGATTATTAAAAATTGAGGATTTAGAATAAAATACTTTGCCCAAATATTTGAACAAAATCAAAGAATCCATTAATTTTGAGAATTGAATTTAACCTCCTAGAATTACACATCTAAATGGTTTTTTAATCTCTCATCGCCAAAACCCTTTACAATAATTTCTAGAATTTGCTCTAAATTGAACTAGAAGACATTATTTTGATAAGTTGGATTTATTATTTTTGAGTTTGAATGAATAAATGAATGAATGAATGCATCCATGGAATTTTAACCGCCATACATTTCTTTGCATCAATGAAGGCTATGGAATTTACCATACTTGCTCAAAAATGTTAAAAAAGGGATAAAATCTACTTAGTATATACATAAAAGGTGAAGTACATAGTCCAACAAAAAAATTAAGCCCTTATAAACATACGGCATCCATCTAGCTCTTCTTAGTTTTTTCCCTCTCACTAGAGTCCTTTAAGGCCCTCCTCTCTGAATTTCTTTGATTCTCAATGTCTTTTGCTCTTAGATTTCTGATTACTACGGCTGGGTCTTCCAAAACCTTGCTTTTCCAAGCATTTTGCAACCTTTTGTTGTTCTCAAGAAAAAGACCACTTCTATATGTAATTGCTTCCAAATCTTTTCGTCAATGAGACAATTTGCTAAATTTTTCTTCAACTCGCCTACATCCATTTCAAAGCCCTCAGCTTGCATTGTCACATCTTGGGCATCCAATTCTACAATACGATCAAGGTGTGGGCAGTCTCTAATTCCCCTTAGGTGATTTAACCTTGCTTGTGCTACCTGTATAGATTCTTTGAGTGAGGCACAAGTAGCTTCTTCCACCATACAATCTTCCATCAATTTGGCAAGCATTCCTTCTGTCATTACATTCCCCATAGAGGAAGATGCTCCGTCACGACAGTGAGTGAAATTGCGGTAAAACACCTCCAAGTCTTCTATGTCTCGTTGTTGCAAATGCAAATGAGTTTTCCCACTTTCAATTTGTACTTGAATCAGGGTTGACAGGACGGTCGGATGTCCGGGACGTCTGAACGCGAACACTATGTCCGCAGTGTTTGCTGACATTCGCGGTCTCGGCAGACGCAGCGTCCGCTAGGACCACCCCGTCCGCTTCGACTGCCCTGTTTCCCCCGACCGCAAAAATATATTTCATATTTTAGCTTTTACATAAATAGTGATATACAACTCTATTGAATCGCAATTGCAATATAAGAAAAATCAAAATCAAATGACTTCACTCTTAATCTCTCATTGGTGAAAACAATCAAAACGAAAAACCCAAAACGGGTTTTCTAAGCTGCCCCGCCTGTCTGCCTTCCGACGGCGGGAGGGACGCTGGGTCTGCTGGCGTCCGTGAGGACGGACGTCTAGGTTACGGACACTATTTTGGGGCGGACGTACTGATTTGTCAACCCTGACTTGAATGGTGACTTCATTGTTGGGTTGGTTGACTTTTTGAAGCTTATTTGGTAAAATCTCACGCTCCTTATTTTTTTGGGCCAACTCTTCTAAAATTCCCTTGAGTGCAATTTTCAAAGATTTTTTCATTTCTTTATTTTTCCGAGGGCGCAATGGATTGGCAACTTCCACTTTTTTTAATGAAGGACTTGCACCAATTCCATTGCTATGGGTGGGGGTATGTAGGGAACTATTGCGAGGCTTCCTAGCATATTTCTTTTTTTTGGTACCTGTAGATGTCCTATTTGGAATTAATTTTTGATTTTTTTTGGTGAATATTTTGAGTTTTTTGTTATGATTTTGTATGTTGATTTTCCAATTTGGGTGTTTTTGTGTAAATTTTAATTGAATTGGAAGGGAGTTTAAGTATACTTTTTGGTCTGTAAACCAACTTGGAGTTTGAATGTTCAGTCTAGTTCATTAAAGTTGAATTGGAATTCCAATTGGGGGAGATGGAGAAGATCCAAGTTGGATGTGATGTATGCTGGTGAGGATATTTCGAAGTAGGTGGTTTTTGACTGGTTGTGGAAAAGAGTTCTTAGTCGGTAGTAAGTGGGGAGTTGGCAGTGTAGAATTTCAATTAGGATGGTCAGTTGTCCAATTAGGCTACGGTTAAATAAGTTGGGTTGGTTATTTCCTAATGGTGGGTTGTGCAATTCCAAATTGGATTATAGGCAATTAGATTGTCTCTTTGAGTGAGTAACCGCTGGTTTGGAATTTCCTATTTGGTCTGAATTTGTATTCATTTGTTTGTACCGTCTGTTGACTGAAATCCGGTCGTGTCCCAATCCAAGTTGGCTGCATATGTTTTTTATTTTGCGTGTGTGATTTTGTGTGAATGTTTGATTGTTTGTGTGAGTCCTATTTGGGAGCTGAATTTGTTAGAGTGAATGGCAATGAGTCAGTCCTAGTCGGAAAGAAGTACAGTGTGTGCACTGTGTAGGAAGAATTCGATTTGAATGTGGTTTAGGGTTTCCAAGTGGAAGAATCAAGTTGGAGTGAAGAATGTTTGGTCAATGTATGAGTGTGGCAGCAGTTCAACAAGATTTAATATTTCCTAGTTGGAGAGAGTGAATTTGCAGGAAGTTAAAGAGATTCTCTGAGTAGATGAGAAGTAGACAAGTTAGAGTGATACAGTGAGAATCAAAGTAGTCCTAATTGGAAATTAGGATGTTCATGGTTAAGAAAGAGAAGTCCCAGTTGGAAATTAGAAGAAAGGACTTAGAAACTATTAGAGTGCAGTGGAGATAGTAAACATTTGAAATTTGAAAGCTGGGAGCTTATTGTTGTGAACGGTGATATTTTCACCAATTCGGCATTATATGAAGAGAATTATTTGTCAAATTGGTGTTCAGTGTGTGGGAGGGAGATTATTTTGTGTTACAAATCGGAAGTGAAATCTGTGTAGCACATGTCATTTATCTTGTCCAATTTGGAGTATTTTATTAAAACTGAAGTCTGATTAATTTTCAAGTTAGAAGTTGGTGTCATGACATGTGGTGTTATTTTAGAATCCGAATTGGAGTAATTGATGAACTATTTGCAGTGTCAATTTATTCCTACTAGATGTTGATAATTGAAAGAAGTGACATTTAATATTAATTCCCAAGTTGGTAAAGAAATTGATTAGATGGAGGATGGTTTGAGAATGTCTATCTAATTGAAGTTTAGGAGAGCATTAGTGAGGTTTTATTGCAATCCAAATGGGAAGTTTTATCTATGTGTCATTGTAGTTCAGTCTAAGTGGAATTGTGAGGATAATTGTAAATGGTTTAAATGTCCTAATTGGTAGAGCATAATGTTTATTAGGGAGGAGTTACAAGTTGGTTAATTCCAATTAGGAGAGTTTGAGTATGAGGAGTGATGTCATGTTATGTTAAACAAATTGGAGTTAAGGGAACCAAGTTGGTGAGATGTCAAAAAATGGAAGATGGAGAGCCTGTGATGTTGAGCCCAAGTTGATAGGCGAAGAACTAAGTAGTTTCTGTAGAGTCCAATTTGGAAGACTACAAGTTAAAGATTAAAGATCATCCAATTGGGGAAATTACTAAACTCTTGTGGCTATTAAGAGGGGAATGAAAATTGTGTAATTAGTTTATTATGTGAAGATTAATACAAATTGTATGTGGTAAATGAATATTTTCTCTATACTTAGATTGCAATGACTTATAAATTCACTATATTAGAGATATTCCTATGTGTAAAGCCTCCCTAGGAACGAACTTAACTATAATTTGGATAAATCCCAATTGGGTACCAAAACAATCTACAATACCTCTTTACCAAGTTCCATTGCTACAGTCGAGGGTACGTAAAGGATGAATGCTAGTTTTTTGGCACATTCCCTTCTTCCGCTACCACTTCAGGTAAATTGGGAGGCAAAGTTGTCTCCTTCATCATGCTTAGGCTAGCAGATTGAAGTTCTTCATTTGGTTTGTCTTCACTAGATGAAGTTGAACCAGCTGACCACACATATTTTGCATCAAGCACTCCTTGCTTGATGTTCTTTGCCTAACTTGTCCCAAAGATTAGTAGAGAGAGTTGTCCTTTGAATGTCTTTGGTAGTTGGAAGGGTGGCTTGCTTTCCTCCTTGAATTGTCCTCCAATCCACCACCCAAGACAACATAATCTCTACATATACCATTTCACATATAAACAACAGAACTTCATTCCTGGGCACTGTCTGGGTCTCGTACAAATATCGATACACTTTGATGCATCATTGTATGAATGTATCATCCTTGCAGTAATACAAATTTGCCACGTTTATGCTCAGATGAAGCTTGTGCCGATGATATGGAAATAGCTTGTCAATGTGGCATCAACTTACAAATGCCTTACAAATCTTTGCCATCCAATCACCATTGACCTTATCCCAACCTGGATATGCCATAGCCTTGGGGTTCATTACAATATGTCATTGTCAATGTTGGCTTTGTCCTTTCTTCTTGGTCTTTTTTATGTTGGGTGCCATCAAGCATGGTCTAGGATTGAATAATTAGAAATTTAGCAAAATATTACACTAAGTTTCTATTGAAATTACTAGACAAGAGTGAACTGTGACCCGATATAATTCACTCTTATAAAAACATAGTTATTTACAAACCTCCTATTTCAAATTAGTCTAAGCGCTTAGCCGAGTGGAGTGTAACAATAACACAATATGAAAATCAATGTGCAAAGCACAAGAAAGTGGCAACCACGGGTCCACGCGAACATTTAATTCCCTTTAGTTGCCTAGGGGCATGTGCATGTTTAGGGGCACGTACGGGTCCTCAACCAAGGGCAACTATGGGTGGGGTGTCGTTCAGGAGGCGACCGCGGCTACACAAAGGAGAGAATGCTTTGTCCATTCTTTCGAAGGAGGCGACCATGTGTAGGGCGACTGTGGTTGTTAGATAGGATAAGCCCCCTTTGAATTTGCAATTGAGTGAGTGTTTTGGAATACCTAGTATTTTTAGTTGGGCGATTGTGTTTTGAAATTCCCACTATTTTTAGTTGGGCGACTGCGAGTCCAAAGGAACAAAACTGCCTACGCTTGAATTTTTGAGTACTCTATTGGGTAATTGCATGTGGAATGACTACGGGTCTAGGGCAACTTCATAGTCATTCCATTTTCAAATATGAAGGGAGGGACCACAATTTGAAGGGAGGAGCCATTTTAATCCCTAAATGCACCAAGCAATATAGATAAATGGATATAATTTATGCACTTAAGATTAAATGCAAAGTGTCCACTATAAATCTTGATTATCTAATGTATGTGATGACCTTAAACTTGCTTCATATTTTTTTTAGATGACATGTAAGAGAATTGAAAGAGGGACACAAAAGTTGTCATTGAATTTGGATTATAAAGTTTTGCTAATCAAGCCAAAAAAAAGGGAAGAAAATGATTGCACACAAAATAAAAGTCATTGACTTCAAATAGAAGTGGTTTAAAAAACAAAGCCATAAAAAAAGGATGAAATGACTAAAACATTTGAGCAAGCATATCGATTTATTTTAAGGTGAACATTTATTTTATGAAAATGGTGAACTGGGACAAATAAATGTAGTTTGAGTGAGTAGGATTGCAAATCTATTTAAAAGTTAGAGTGATCGAAACCAAAACCTAAACCCTAAACTCTAACCTTTATAATTGCTTTTGACTAAGTGCTAGAATTGCGATAAAGTGTATTGTTGACCCCAAAAAATTAATAAAATAAACTAAGATCATTGTCATATAATCTAACACACCCAAAAAATATAACATATGGAATTGGTTTGGGTATTAGGGTCATATGATCATAATGATCCAACACCCAAAAAAAATATGGAATATTTTATGATTTGGGTGTTAGATCATATGATCTAACACAATAAAGCCAAAAAAAAATATGGAATGACAAAATGGTTTGCTTGTTAGGGTCATATGATCTAACACACATTGAAAACTTAAATGGAAGAACAAAATGGTTTGGAGGATATCAATATGATCTAATACCCCCAAAAAATATGGAATATTTTTATGGTTTAGGTGTTAGATGACTTAGATCATATAATTTAACACACTAAACCCAAATAAAAATATGGAATAACAAAATGGTTTTCTTTGTTAGGATCATATGATCTAAATACTAAAGCTAAAAGAAATACTTTTCTAAATAAAAATGATTAGAAATAAAAACTTCATTAACTTCAGTTTCCCTTCAAAGTTTTGGGAACACCTGATTTTAAGGCTTTAGAAAGGATGAGCAATGGATTAATGGAAGTAGAGTAGAAAAAACTTATTCATTTTGTTTTATTTGCCTTCCACCTATCATCTTTGCTATTATTCTCTACCCCACTTCATTGAAAACAAAAGGGAGGTAGGCAACATTTGCATTCAAAATTCCCCTTTTCATTTTGGCAATTCATGTAATCATGTTTAGAAATTACTTTAGAAATTTATTGAAAATGTAATGGAATATGACATATATTTCAATTTTCACATTGCCTTTTTAGGCTAAATTCAATAGTTCCCCAAAAGGTTATAGTATTTTGTAATTTGGAGGAATTCATGATGAAAATTGAATAATGAAGTAGAATATACATATTTAAATCAATTCTTCATAAGACAACAAGTGAACTTGAAGTAGATAATTTTTTGGAATGACTTACTAGTATAATGTATAGACGTCAAATTTTGGGTTTGTAGGAGTTAGGATTTATAGGATTTAAGGTTTGGAAGGACTTTTCACATTGCACAAAAGTTGGATTTTCTTTGGACTTCACTATCACACTGTAGGAATCATTGAATTTCCTTCTTCATGAGTATAATTGTAAGAGCCACCAAAATCCTACAAAATCAAATGAGTTAAAGCCAATTAAATGTCTCCTTTACTATCACCTTCGTATATAGGCGACCTCGAATAAATGCGACGCCATGTTTGGACAACCTTGCATCTAGGGCAACCTTAGGTGGAAAAGAACTCCTCCTTTCTTGAATGAAGTTTATGTAAAGGGCAACCTTTGTCATACGTGCAGTCTAGGTGTAAGTATCTTTACATATGAAAACGTGGTAAGATAATACAAATTATTATCCCAAGGAATTCCAAATGTTCTTCCAAACTTTAGTATTCGAATGATTGTTTTTTCCTCTCCCAACTACTCTCTTTCTCTCTTTTTCCGGATTCTAATTGCTAACTAGATTCCAATCTGGATCCAATATCACCTGGTTTCCAGTTATGTCTCTCAATACACTAGTTTTCAATTCCTTTGTTTTACCATCAAAAGGTCCACTATTGATCTATTGAGAGGTAGGGATTTCACCACTCTAGTCTCTCTCTACTTTATTGACAACAACAACAAACAAACAAATACTCAAGTAATCAAGGTGTTGCAACACGAGAAGAAGATCCGTATCCTCACAACGTTCTGGATGGGTGATCCGGAATGTAGGTCACTCAAGACTACGTTCATTCCTCCTTACTACAACGACAGATCTCAGGCATCTGGAACTAACAAAAGGGTAGTCTTTCTAGATGTAAGACGGATTCCAAGGTTGGTAGACCTTCTAGTGAGTGGGAGTTTCTTCTAGCGGTTGCTAATCTTTGCACGGAATCATTTCCAATTCCGGATCTACACTCACACCATTCTTTAGTATAGCTGGATTACCATTCTAGTAGTTCTAAAGCACCACGCACAGCTCCTTTGTCATGAATCTAACACCATTATAATAGTACTTCCTTAATCAAATCTAATTATATAGAAATCCGGATTCTTCTTCACTCATCCTTTTCACATCTCAACGCTTCAAGCAACAAACCAAGACAATCTAGACACAAAGTCAGAGCCAGAATGTTCACTAGGTGGTTTAGATTACAAAAGGGAATAAAATACAATGGAATAATCGCTAGGATGGAATGAGAGGGCAACAAACTTGTTCACCCTTAAAAAACCAAAATCAAAACCAAAGTCAATGCCTAAAAAGACAAAAAAGCACCTCAGAAATCAAAGTAACTAAACAATGAACACCTTGGGATATCTGGAAAGTTCATAGTCCAACTGTCCCTACAAATTTAGAACCCCTAAAAATCTAGAATCTAGGCCCACACTTAGGAAACCCGTTTCGGAATGAAAATCCTATCTAATTGCCTACAAGCTATCTATTTACTTCGTCGTGCCTTCTTCGTGCTATTGTCACTTTGGTTGCCCGGAGTCTTCACCGAAGCCTTCACTAGCGTATGCTTTGTTGACAATCAAGTTTGAGGCTTACGTGGAACCTCTGGAGGTGACTCTTCAGATTCCTTCTCTTCCTCGGATCTGGACTTCAACACATCCTCTTCTGACTCTTCGATCTCTGGATCTTTAGCTTGGGACGATTCACTCAGTGCAATTTCAGCACGATCCCTCTTGGGTGTCAACTGTTGCATGTGCAAGAAGTCCTTTGGATGAGATCAAGTCGGATTCATCATTGCTCTAATTCATGCATCAAGGTTGCCGCAAACAGCCAATTTGGGTACCACGAACTTTTTGGCAATGATTCTCTTAAGTGGTAGAAAATTTGGGACGGAAACTCCTTGCTCTACTAGAATGGACTTTCCACTTGCCTCTGACTCAAATATTATTGGTCCTATTGAAGTCTGCACTTAACTAATTGATGGACCCGTAGTTGGAGTGAGGATAGACTTCAGCCCTTCCAATTGTGGCTGAATCAGACCACTAGAAGCCTCCTAGAACAGAGTTTGTCAAACCGGGGTATTCCGGAATATGCTTCTGAGGACCTTCGGAAATCCTTTTAAGTCAATGACACGTTCTAAATCCAAGTATCCTAGCAACTTGTGCATGTCTTTCAAAACAATCCCTATCTAGGCTTTGAAATCGATTAGGATCTTTACCATCTTTGATCTAGTCATGTACCCTTCTTTCTCCAATCAGGTGGTGTAGAGGTCAGCTTTGATCACCGTATGCTCTAGAACCATGACAAGTTCCTTGAGGTCGTGGACAAGTTGAAGAGCCTTCGTCTTCTTCCGTCTCGCCGCATTTAGTTCTCCTTCCATCCACTGTAGTTGGAACTTGAGGCTATTTCTTTCCTCCTCCAACTTCCAGATTTGTTCTTCCTTCTATCGGAACTCTTCCAGATCTAGACGTTTCTAGATCTCTTCCAAAATCTGGTCCAACTCCACCTTGAGTTCACCCGCAATCAGGGTTGATAGGACGTCCGGACGCGGACGCTGTGTCCGCAGCATCCGCTGACATTCGCGTCCCGGCGGACGCAACGTCCGCCTGTCCCCCATTCGCTTGTCCGCCTATCCGCCCGTCTGCCCCGTCCCCCCGTCCGCCCAATTACGGCCGTCCGATCGACGCGCGGACTGATCTGGTCCGCACGATCTGGGCGTCCGCCCCGCCCCGCCCGTCCGCTTCTCGACGGCGGTCGCGACGCTGCATCCGCTAGCGTCCGTGCGTCCGGAAAACGGACGCTATTTTGGGGCGGACGTTGACATTCGTCAACCCTACCCGCAATAAAGAGCACGTGATCTTTTAAGTTGCCATACATCTGTTTGGCCTATACATCCATTGGATTTCGGCTTCAAAGAAATCTAGGTCTTCAAGATGTTCCAAATCTAGAATCAGTTCTTCTCTATTTGGTGTTGGCACCTTCCCTCATGCACCCGGATTTGTGGACTTCCTCCATTTCCAGTCTACCATTTTTTCTTCTTCTTCCGGTTGCCTTTCTTCTTTGGATTCCTTCTCCTCCTTCTCCAATTCATCTATCAGGCCATATTTCAGGATCTCGACTCTGGTGTTGTACTGAATCGTCTCCTTGACACTCAAGACCACTTTGTGGTAATAGAGGTGGAATAGATATGGGGTGATAGGGTTGTATTTCACTTGGGTCACATGATTTGCTAGTTTATCCACTACTCCTTAAATCACTCTCCCCCAATGGACAATCCGGTCCTCTAAAGCCCCCAAAATGGTGTTAGCCACTATGACCGTAACCTGGGTAGGCTTTTCCAGATACAAGATTGGAATTAGGAAGTCCAATATCCATCTATGTCTCTCGTTTTTGTAGTTGCTAATTGCAAAACCCTCCTTTGAATGAGCTTGATTCTAGAACTTTCTGGCTACATGCTTATTTGCTCTTCCGACTAGTCCAAGTTCACTCTTTTTCAACAAATAGACATCCGTCCAGATGTCTTCCATTCAAACTATGGGTCAACTTCTCACCGTCAACTTGTACTAGTTCGAAACTCCATAAATGAGTTCTTGGATCATCTCTTTGTTCTTCATACTCCATGGCCTATCTAACAATCCGACATAGCCGATATACATGAGGTTTTCTTCTAGCTGAGCTCAGTGGCCTGGATCGGAAGGAATGACTAAACAAACCATTCGGGCTACTACTATAGACTTTTGCACAACTGGATTGCCAGCCACCACCATGAATCACCGACACTCGAAAACCTAATCCAGTGCAAACGACACCGACCTTTCTGTTCTCTCCTTATCCCAATTGTTAATTCACCACTTTTTTTTCAACTATACGTTTATAAGGTTCAGCAACCTGAAAGGCAGAAAAAGAGAAGTGATGGTGAATTTAAGTACCTTATGCGCGGTTGGCAATTTTCGATGGAAAACAGGTAGAAGACTATTCCCCTAATAGTACCCTAGTTTTCTAGACCGGAAGCCTAAAATATAGGTTTCAAGAATCCGGTACTTTCCCGGATCCCGGATCCATATTGGATTTGTTTTCGTAACGCTAGTAACAATTCTAGCAATCCGGAAATTGACTATTTCTACAATAGTCTTAAGGTAGTGAAAATCTCTGTGAATTACCAAAAAAACAAAAATGATAAGTCTATCTAACCCTATTCTACACTAATTCTATCCGGTTTGAGTTTCCGTACTCCTACAACCTCATTCTAGGGTGATAGCGGGTACAGGGGAACCACATGGAGTGGGCAACCTTGGATGGCCAAATATCCAAAAAAGCCAAATCTGTTTTCCGAGTGGAGAAAAGGGCGACCTTGTGTCCAAGGTGACATTTTCTTCGAGCGCACTTGAATATAAGAGAACCCCCCCTTGCTTGAACAAAGAGTATGAAAAGGGCGACCTTTTTCTAGGGTGACAACGGGTACAGGACGACTTTGGGTGGCCAAATACCCTTAACACTCAGGGTTGACACGATGTCCGGACGCGGACGCTGTGTCCGCAGCGTCCGCTGACATTCGCGGTTCCCGCGGACGCAGCGTCCGCCGGGACCGCCCCGTCCACCCCGCCCGTCCGCCCCGTTCGCTTTGACGGCCCTATTTCCCTCGACCGCCCTACCCAAACTGCCCCGCGGTCACTCCCTTAATCTTTAAACAATTTAAAAGATTATAAAGTTTGACCATGAGTCCATGATAGTCTTGAAACTATGAAAAAATTCCAATTCATTTTCAAAAGGCAAACTAAAAAAGTTTGTGACTTCAAATATATATATATACTATTTAAAAAATCGAGATCAACACAAATACAAACATAATTAATATGGGCAAAATGTATTCAATTTAATGTAGAATACCATACATTGTGCACATTTGGCTAATTGCACATATAATTTTTTTTATTCCAACTCTATATTTCTAAACTAATTTTTAATGCCTATATAACCTATTCAAGTATTCAACTACTACTTCTGCACTACCAATCTAATATAAATGGCGGAAATGTTCATCTGGCATCGGCCAACGATATGTATTAAAAAATCGCGTAATCACATGGGCCAAACTAGTATTTTCATCGTCAGTCTTCGAAGAAATGCGCTTCAAGTAAGCATAAAACACTTTTGCAAAGTCATGAAAGGCAAATTGTGTCGCACTAGGTGTTTTTCGTAGCACGTTGAAATACGCCTCTGACATTTTGTTTCCATTCATCCGCTGAGCAATTTTTCGAATGGCATACTCTTCCGACTTACGTGAATACATCGGAATGACTTCCACATCTGCATCTGCTTTATGCAAATATGCAATACGTGGATCTACCCACCATCTCCTCTGTAAAGTCTGTTTCATCTCATTTGCTGATGTAAATGTGTACAAAGACTTCATTGGCTGAGAAGCTAAGGTGGTCATGCCCCAATCGCAAACTCCAATGTACACACGTGACTCATCCTCTGAAAAATGCAACAAAATGTTGTCCGGAGAAAGATCATTGTGCAAATGTCCAGCAAGATGCACTGCATACATTATATGCATAAACGCCCATGTCAACTCCGTGCGCTTCTTTCGATATCGTCCTAAATGGTGAGCTTTTACAACCTCCTCTTCGGTTGGATTCGTATACATCAAACGGATTTGAATGTTGTCTGGATAGTCTTTATCCATATTCAACATTTGTCGAAGAGTTCCACCATTCCACCAATACGCATAACCTTCACACGTCGTTCCGTGCACCGCAGCAAACCGTATCACACTCGCGTGTGAAATTCGAACAGCCATTGATTCGTTTTGATGTTCTAGCTGTGCAAGATCAGGTCGAGTTTGGTGGTGAATGGATTTCTTTGCCGCAAACTCCCAATGAGGAAGTATTCGTGGACATCCTTCAATACGAACCTTTCGAATCGTTGTATATCCACCTCTCATCGTTCTATCATCAACAACAATCACGCGTGTTGTATCTGGAAGTGCTATGAGGTGCCGTTTGGTCCTTTCCGCTTCAGCAACTCCATCATTGCTTTTCCACCAACCAATTGAACCAACTCGATTGTGCGTTTTGGCGAATGGAGCACATCGCCCCCTAAATAAGTCCGCTTTCAGAATCATTTCTTTAAACTGGGCGTCATTGGGTCGATATTCCTTGCCATATTTAACCAAAATGACTTTGGAATTCCACAAAGCGTCATGAACCTTGTTCACCAAACATTTGGTGAAGTACGTTTTATGCATTTCGTCATGCCACTTCGCCACATTCAATGCATCCAACAACATCTGTGTCATGTCTACCTTGAATTTAGATACGCACTCCTCTTGATATCTGATGTACTTATTGTTTAAAGACAATGTTGTTTCCGATTCATAAAATTGAACGATGCGCTCAATCATGAATTTCTTGCATTCTTTCGAAGGACTTTGGCGAGCTACTTCCAAGTTCGATGGTCCCTCTCCATGTTTAAGCTTCGCAACCTTCTTCGTCCCCTTCGTCATCGTGACAAATGAAATTGATATAGATCAAATTTTTTAATTTGAAATTGAATTCACGCGCAAGTGTCCAAAAAATTGGCAACAAGGAGGCCCCAATAAATCACTCTTGCCTTGCCTCGGAAAGGAGCCAATGGAGGATGAACCACCAAGCTCTCCGCTCCACCTTGCATTCACAAGGGGCAAAGCAAAAGTGACAATGCGGACGGGCCGGGGGTGGCGGACGGATCGGCCGTCCGCCTCCCCGAAATCCTAGAGCCCCGTCCGCTCGATCGGACGGTCCGGGGGGGCGGACGCATCGCCGTAACGGGGCGGACGCCGGATCCGACGGACAGGGCGGACGGGTATTGGGGCGGACGGGGGTTTGGGCGGACAGGTATCGGGGCAGACGGGGATCTGGGCGGATGGGGTGGACGGGGCGGTTTCACCCTAAAGCGACCCTAAACCCATATTTTGCACAATAAACAGAGGTCTTCATGGCACTGTATAGTTCAACTAACTTTTCATTCATTCAATGTAAAATTTGAAATTAAAAAAGGTAGCCTTCCTTTATGACCAAATTTATGAATTCTTGGTAAATGATATTTTTGTACAAAGATATGAGCTAAAATGTGCAAAAATTCACGAAAGGATTGCGACGTTTAATATATGTATCCAAATATTCACGGTGCATTGTGTATAAAGCAATTGTAAGAAGGTAGTTGAATAAAAATTCTACTATGAAATTGAATTAGTTGACGTCTAATCACTTAGTAAACCGCTAAATGTCCAAGTCCTTGCAAGTGTGTTTTGGCTATCGAAAAAGAGCATGGACTTATAGTTATCCCCAATGAAGCAAATTGTTCTTTTTTCAAAATCTCATGGTATAGATGTTTAACCTCTAAAGTTCTTTTCACTAAAAACACTTCAAAACTGCCAGTAGTAGTGCAAATACCAAGTCTTAGAAGAAAAATACTTTGGGGCATATGTAACCGTAGGATCTTGTAGTAAATTAGTTGGAAAAAATGTGGAAAATTTTTTAGACAAATCCACCATTTAGATTGTAAGATATTAGATATTGAATGTTTCATTTAAGGGGGCTACTCAATTATGTCTATTAATGAACAATTGGTAGGCTAACAAACCTAACTTAGCATGTATTTTAATATTTGTTGCAATTGTTTTAGGAATATTATAACATAATACTATTATAATATTCTTATAAATGATATAGTACTAAATCATTTCAAAATCAACAACATTTGAACACAATCTGTCAATCTTGTCTTCCATACTCCTTTAATGATATATATATATAAATAGATATACATATATAAAATATATTAGATAAATCAACATGAACAAATCAATGATTATATATTTCATAGATCTATTCTTCATCAATCAAATAAGAGTGCATGTGCAAATATAGACAAAGATGGTTTCTCCATTTGTTCCCAAAAATTAAATAAACAAATAGAGAAAGATATGAAGTGAATATTACTTGGAGAATTGAAGGGAAAGAAATTGAAGTACTCAATTGCATTTTATTAAATTGGAAAATTGCATGTGGATGGCATGAATTAATCTTTATAGATGCTAAACTCATACGAGTTGCATTTCAACATTTATGATTTATGCAATTGATTGAATTGAAAGCTCTTGTAATTACATTTTCAAATTTTCGATTCAATCATTCAAATTTGCAAGAGTGATTTATGATAGATTTATAACTTTAAATGTGAAAGCATTCAATGCCTTTATGCGTTTGTTCATCAATATATTAATTTTAAATAAATAATATATATTTTTTATAACATATGCATAAACCATTGCATTAAAAAAAACAAAAACTAAGAGCCAAGCCAAATAGGCTGGTCAAATGAAGAGAACAAGAGAACAAGAGCCCTACGAGAAAGCAAAGGAAAAAAAAAATATCAAAAGGATTCAAAGGAAGGAGCAAGATGCATTCTTGCAAGACCGTAGAATACATAATGAGATAATGATTTCAAAATCCAAACACAAATATATTTTCTATTTCAATGAGAGTCAAAAATGAACTCCCCTACTCTCAAAGATTGTACAATGTACACGTTATACAAAACGAACATATAACAGAAAGAGTAGAAGACATCGTTTATCATGATTGAAAACTGAAATGATTTTTTCTTTCTATGTAGAATATTTTATGAAATGTAACAATGTATTTAATTATCATAGTAATTGATAGAAATCTTTGTGCAATTCATAGAAACATTTCATTCATGTGGAATTTTTTCATTTATTTAGGATTAAAATTGAAGTATTATACTCTACAAAGTACAAACCGAAAACAATATCATATACCTAAGTTCAAAAGTTTGCAATTGTTTCGTGAATTCATTTTGAAAACTCAAACAAAGAAATATTTTATAATATATATCTTGTTCATTTGAATCATTTCAAAATTCGAATTCCGAATTCTATTCCTATTTATAATAGAAATTATGTTTGTCAATTTTTTAGATCTTTAAACAATGAACCCTCTTTTTTTTAAAATTAATATTTAAAAACATCTGAAATAAGAATATTGGAATTACCCTTCAAAATAAATATAGCACATGTATAAGTGTATAATGTATTCTACTCAATCAACTCAAGTAACGAATTTTATTATGCTTTTAAGGAAAAATATAGCCATATATGATTTGAAAGTTAAAACATTGATTCTTTTTCTTTGTTTTCAAATCTAATCAAAATTTCATTAAGAAATATGAAAGACTCGATGTTCATTTGAAGATCGTGATGCACTTCTAATTAGAAAACACAACCTTTCATTAAATATCATGAGGTTGAAATCCATTAAACTGTTATTCTAATTATGTATTGGGGCCTTTTTTTAAATTTTCATTTGCTTATGATGAAAAAGGAATTGATTATTTCTGCAAAACATTTGATTTCCTAATGAACTTTAAAAAAATCCCCACCATCTTTAGATCTTCTCAAAACCTATTTAGAAGGATAATATGAGTAAATAATCCAAACATATTCAACTTAACCACATTCCCCTCATTCGTAAAACAATTTAGGGGAGAAAAGAAAAGGTTTAGGATAATTAGGGTATAGGGTTTAGGGTTTACATTTTTTTTTAAAATAAAATGATAAATCAATTACATTGATCCTCATTTAGTAGTGATTATTAGGCTGTTTTTTTTTTGAAATGTTACCGCTTTTTTTGAGTAATATCGACCTTTTAGGATGCTCCAATGGACAACTGGGCGGACGCTGTCGGCAGTCAGTGTTTAAGTGGGGCGGTCGGTGTGTCCAAAGTGGGGCGGTCGGCGTCGGAAGGCGGACAGTGTGGACAGTCCCGTCCGATCACCCCGTCCGACCGCTCGTCCGACCCGTCTGGCTTGTCCGCCCGCCCGCCCCTGTCCGCCTGTCCGCTTCAACCCCGTCCGGGCCGTTTCTTGTTTTTGAATGGAAACCCTCAAAATGAACCTTTAATTTTCTGGAGGGGACTATAAATGTTAGAAGAGAAGCTTTGGTATTCATTCTCGAAAAACCGAACGCTAAGATTTCCAAGGGCTATGAGCTTCAATTTATTGAGTCTCTTGCTTGGTAATGCATAGTTCGGTGGACGGGGGGGCTTTGATTTTCAAAGCTTTGTGTGACTAATTTCATTGATATTGTATACATTGTCACGTTGTGGGTTTCAAATTCAAAACATTCTATTGGTTTCTTTTGAAATTGAAGTAAAACATACACTTGTCAGTATGGTGGCCAAACCGACGGGGGATTTTTCTCCTTGGTTTAGTGTGCAAGAGGGTGGTAAAGTAAAATGTAGGCTTTGCAAAGCGAGCATGTCAAGGAAGCTCAGCCGTATGTTCAGCCACTTAGGCTATTCTGGGCCTGAAGGTGTACGTGATAAAGGGGTGAGCCTTTGTCCACAATTACCAATGGCAGTTCGAGATTTATTTCAGCATTGCGAAGGAGTTTTTCCAAAACGCGTTGTATTGGACAATGTGGATGGCAACCCTGGCCCTTCAGATGTTCAAGAGTTTTCGGCTGGAAAGGCTGTGTCGCATTCTGACTACGAAGGTTCTTGTCCAGCGTCCAAAGAATTGGTATCAATGGTATGTGCTACAACTGAAATGACTTTGAGTACGGAAGCTTCTGGTGAACGTGAAACCCCGAGGGCATCAAGTTCTAGGCCTTAGAGGCAAGGCAGCTTAGTGAATGGGTTTGAAGAAGGTCATAGACGCAAATTACATTCAGTATGGGCAAATTTTTTTTATTCGGCGAACATACCATTTTCCGTGGCTCGAAATCCAGCTTTTAAAGAAGCAGTGAAGAAAACGGCTGCGTTTGGTAGGCCATACATTCCTCCCTCATACCACGACCTTCGGTACAAATTGTTGAATGAGGCGAAGACCAACATTCAGACACAATTGAATGCATGGACTGAAGATAGCATTCGAAAATTTAGAGAAACATTGTCCATTGATGGATGGAGCTCGGTGACTAATCGACCTCTCATCAATGCCATGCTTGTATCATCTGCAGGTGAAGAATTTCTTGGATTTGTGGATACAAGTGGTTGTGAAAAAAATGCGGAGTATTTGGCAGCTGTGTTGGAAAAGTTCATTGAACAAGTGGGGTCCAAGAATGTCATGTTAATAACTATGGATAATGCTCCCGTGAATCCGTCCGCATGGGATGTAATATCTGCAAAATATCCTCATATTTTTTACCAAGGGTGTGTGGTACATGCATTGAATTTGTTGTTGAAGGATTGGACTGCACAGAAATGGATTGCTTCCAAATTGGATAAAGGAGTTCTTGTAGCTAAATTTATTAGGAAGAGACATATGCCGCTAGCTCTATTGCGAAAGTATTCGCCAAATCTTGGTCTCTTGATGCCTGAGGATACAAGGTTCGCCTCTAAATTTATCATGATGGAGCGTTTGACAAAATTGAGAGGAGCATTGGAACAAACGGTGGTAGATCCACAATGGGTTGAGTATGTACATACTCTCAAGAAGAAACGTGGAGCTAAAGTCCAACCAAAAGACTTGGCCTTAACGGTG
This sequence comes from Pseudoscleropodium purum, assembly GCA_963969395.1. Lineage (NCBI taxonomy): Eukaryota > Viridiplantae > Streptophyta > Bryopsida > Hypnales > Brachytheciaceae > Pseudoscleropodium > Pseudoscleropodium purum. The sequence continues at coordinate 22,644,981 of OZ017796.1, forward strand.
AAGAAAATTGTTCTTGATGACCATTTTTGGAATCGGTCCATCAATTATGTGGAGATGGTTGAACCAATCATATGTGCACTCCGCGATTTGGATTCAAAATCACCATGCATGGGGAAGGTGTTGTATATCATGAGAAAGTTAGAGAAGCACGTGAACGGATTACAAAGTCCACCATTTTGTTTGCTAGAAGAACTTGCAATTCCATTGGTACAGTCTTTTTATGCCCGAAGAAGAATGGTGGACAACGATCTCCAATCAGCCGCAGCTCTTTTGAATCCATACCTTCTTCATGACAAAGAACTAGCGGATGACGTAGATGCAATGTCAGGATGTAAGAAAGTTTTGGAGAGAATATGTAAACCGGATGAATATGTAGCAGTGGTGAAGGAATTTGTAGCTTTTCGACACAAGGAACCTCCATTCCACAATATGTTGAATCTGGGAGATCAAATGTTGTCCGCACATGCTTGGTGGGATTTTGAAGGTGCATGTGGCAAGTTTATAGCTCCATTAGCGAAGAGGATATTGGCTCAACTGGTGTCATCATCTTCATGTGAACGAAATTGGAGCAACTATTCTTTTGTTCACAACAAATCTCGAAATAAATTGAAGCCGGAGAGAGCAGCGGATTTGGTGTACGTGTATACCAATTCCAAAGTATTAAACACCAAAGTATTAAATGCATCGAAGGAAAAAGATGAAAAAAAATGGTATAATGATAATATGGATTTGATGGAATTAGAGGATTCAGATAGGCCGACGTTAGAAGACGATGATGACGATGATGACGAGGATTTGGAAAGGGCCTTTTTAGCTGTAGATGGTGGAGATGACTTCAATCGTGCGACAGCATGGGGAGATGAAGACGTTATGCAAGACTTTCCCGATTTGGTGAATGATAGGCATGATTATCATCTAAACCGCAAGGATGTCGTTCCCGACAATGCAAACGATGCATATACCTTTTGTGAAAACGAGGACAATGTAGGGGGAGAGGAGAATCTACCTTCTTTAGCTACATATTGCAATAGAACGGGATACTTAAATAGCGAAAACATTCTATCGGAAAAGGCAAACGCTATTGCCAAAGAGGTGAAAATCAATGAGAATGCTATTGGTGATGATGGGAGAAATGAAGAAGTTTTAATTTCTCAATCTCCATCTGTGGCATTAAATGTAGTGCAAGGAAACGACAAAAGAGAAGATGTGGTCATGGAGGTGGACGTTCCAAAAGATGTGGGCAACAATAGTGGTAATGAGGGGGAACCAAATATTGCGGTACAAAAAAATAATGATTCACTTGGGATGGCAGTCACAAATTCGGCAATTGTGAAGAGTGATAAAGGAAAGGAGCCAATGAAGTCAATTTTTGAAGTACCGAGATCTAATGCTCTTCCACCAATACCATTGAAGTCTGTTAGCACACGATTGAATGATTCTCAGAGCTTTGGATATGGAAAACGCCTAATGAACATTTCCAAAGAAATTTCTACAGACGGTAATCTACGGAAAGTAGCGTCATCACCTATAAGCCTAAGTGATACGGATAGTGATCGGATGCCATTGGCATCTTTGCGTGCTCGCATTTTAGCAAAAGGAATGGCGCAAGAACCGATCAAATCAACAAACGGCACTCTATTACTTCAAAAGAAAGCCAAAGTGGAGATAACCATTCATGGACATGTCGACCCTACATCGAGATTGATGGTTCAAGAATCGAGTAAGGTGAAAGCGAAAAGAGAAATGCAACCTTTTGCTATCTCTCCAGTGAAGAATAGGACCCCTCTTGATGAAAATGTTGTTACTTTGTCAAATAGAAAGAAAAGAAAGGTTTCCTATTCAAAAAACCTTTAATCGTTCTGTCAAAGTAAAAAAAGAAAAATTAAATTCGAAAGAAGGGAGTAAACCTACTTCGAGAGAAGACTTGAAGGAGACAACGATATTTGATTTCAACAATGAAGATGACTCCGACAATGAAGATGACTTCGATAATGAAGATTTTGAACGGAGAGCTGCAGGAGAGAGTAGTGGGGCTGAGGTTAGAGGAGATGTGGATTGGCGTCCATAGGAATTGTGGAGATGTGAATTTAGTTGTTTGATTGTTTAGTTGCTTATGATATATGGAGCTCATGTTGACAAATGACAATGGTTTCTTCAATCATTTTATTATAAAATTGTTTGTTTATTGATGATATACATCTCACTGGATTTTAAAGTGATTTTGTTTCTAAATCAAAATGAAATTCAACAAAAAAAATTAAAAATATATTTCATATTTTAGCTTTTACATAAATAGTGATATACAACTCTATTGAATTGCAATTGCAATATAAGAAAAATCAAAATCAAAATGACTTCACTCTCAATCTCTCATTGGTGAAAACAATCAAAACAAAAAACCCAAAACGGGTTTTCTAAGCCGCCCCGTCCGGCCGCCCCGCCCGGCCGCCTTCCGACGACGGGAGGGACGCTGCGTCCGTGCGTCCGGACGTTCGGAAAACGGATGCTATTTTGGGGCGGACGTAGAGATTCATCAACCCTGTTAACACTTGATATTTGAGTTTTGGAGCCCTATATTCACAGTCACCTTCCATCGATGTTGCCCTAGAAGAAGCATTTGCCCCAGGTGATGTTGCCCAAAACATGCACGTGCTTCATCCGAGGTCGCCCAGAATACACACACGCTCCAAAGGGCAACTGCAAGTACTTAATTATTCACCACCACCCGCATTCTCCAATTCTCTAGCCCTACACATTGACTCTTATCTACTTCAAGTAGCTAAATGCATACTCATGGACTAGAGTGCGAGTTGGAGGGGAAGTTTTTTGCCCTTTTTTTCAACACATTACTACTAAATTATTGAGATTACAAAATTATGTTATGAGAGAAAGGCTTTACTTAGATGGTAGAACGATACCAAGCCACATAAGTGGGCTCAACTTAAGCGAGAAGCCTTTTCTAGTTATCCACAAACCATGTGGAATAACTAACTACATTGGGCTGCCTTTGACTACGAGCAATACCCATGGACTCTAACACTAACTAAGTGTCTAAAGCAACTCCTAAGGCTAACTGTACATGGTCTACGCTAGTATGTACAGAATCTCTAACACTCCCACTTTGAGAGTGGTCAAAAGGTGCAAAGCCCCATCTTCTCAATGAAGCTTTGGTGTTGTGGCTTCCCAAGGGCCTTGGTCAGCACATCAACAACCATAGCTTTGGTAGGCACATACTTGAGCTCAATCATCTCATCCTCCACTCGTTCACGAATGAAAAAGGTGGCGCACATCAATGTGCTTCGTCCAAGAGTGATGGGTGGGATTCTTGGCCAAAGCAATGGCCCCTTGGTTGTCACACCAAATGGGTGTGCTCCCCTCTTGCGCAAGACCAACATCAGCCAAGAGTTGCCTTAGCCAAATGGCCTCCTTTGAAACCCCTTCCTCACAAACATGCCATCAATATTTCGATCCCAAACTCTCCCCGATTGCTTCAACCCGGGAAGTGCCTTCTTCAACTTGCACTTCAAATGCTTTTGGCCTTCTTGCACAAAGCCTTGGGGCTAATCCATGTAGATGACCTCCTCTCCTTCCACTTGGGAAAATCCCCTAGCAACCAACCTTGCCTTGTACCTCACAATGTAACCCAAAGCATCCCTTTTGGTAGATAAAACCCACTTACAACTCACACTTGATCTCTTGGGAGGGAGGGTTGTAAGCTCCCATGTCCCTTTGTTAATGAGGGCCTTATACTCCTCTTGCATGGCCACCTCCCACTTGCTTGCATCTTCGCAACGCAACACCTCTCCAAGCGTGGATGGATCTCCAAGGAAAGCCACATTGGCTTGTTTTTCTTGTTGTTGGGGAAGAATGTGATTCAGCCACCAATCTCCAGGGGGCTTGCGGGTCCTCGTTGGATAACGTGGCTCCTCCGGGCCTTGATCTTCCTCACCAATGGGCTGATCTTGCTCCTCCAAGGGCTGATCATGCTCTTGCTCCCTTGGTGAAGTGCTTGGAGAACCCGCCGCTGATCTCTTCACTTGAGGTGTGGTCATCTTCTTCTTGGGCTCCACAAAGTCCTCATCTTCAGCACCTTGCTCTTCATCTTCATCTCCATCTTCTATGTGCACTCTTGGAGTTGTGCCCATCTTTTGGGCTGGTCCTCCACTTCTCCCACTTGGGCTCATCTCCAAGAGCTTGGGATCAGCTCTTCCATCCTCCAAAAAGGTCACATCTCATCACTTGATGATGGCCTTGGTCTCCACATTCATCAGCCTATAAGCCTTGGTTCCCTCACAATAACCAAGGAAAAGGCACTTGATGCCCTTAGGATCCAATTTCGTCCTCTTGGCACTTGGGACCAATGCATAGGCAATGCACCCAAAGGTGCGCATGTGAGACACGTGGGGCCTTGTCCCACTCCAAGCTTCTTGCGGTGTCTTGCTTGTCAACGCTTGGGTGGAGCACCGGTTCCTCGTGTAAACCGCAGTGGACACCGCCTCCCCCCAAAGCTCAAGCTTCAAACCTTGACCATAAATCATGGCCCTTGCCATCTCCACAATGGTACGATTCGCACGCTCCGCTACGCCATTTTGTTGAAGGGTGTAGGGTGCGGAAGTGTGGTGCTCAATGCCATGGGCCTTCAAGTACGCCTGAAAGGCCTTGGACACATACTCCCCTCCATTATCCGACCGCAGCACCTTCACCTTACAATCCGATTGAGCCTCCACGAGGGCCTTCCAAGTCTCAAAATGCCCAAACACCTCACTCTTGCACTTCAACATATACACCCAAATCTTGCGAGAGAAATCATCAATGAAGGTCACAAAAATACCTTGCTCCTCCGATGGACGTGGTCTTCATTGGCCCGCACACATCCAAATGCACAAGCTGCAATGGCTTGGTGGCGCGCGTTGCCCCATCTTTGGGGAAGGGCTGCCTCGCTTGTTTGCCCTCAATGCACCCCTTGCACACCATAGAACTCCAATCATGCTTGCGAGAAGAGAGGTTTAGACCCTTCACCATGTGTTGGAGGCTCTTCATGCTCTTCACATTCAAGTGCCCAAGCCTCCTATGCCAAAGCTCCACAAGGTCTTCATGGGCTGATTCTTGGGCAACACACGCCAAGGAAGTGCCATTCACCTTGGTGAAATGGAGGTGGTACAAGTTGCCCTCACGAGGGGCTGATGCAATCAAAACTCCATTTGGTGAACGCACCACACACCCCACCATGTTGAAATGCACTTTCAAACCTCCCAAAGACAATTTGCTCACCGAAAACAAGTTGGCATGCAACTTGGGGACATGGAGCACCTCTTGGATTTGGATCCTCCTGGTCTTCCCCTTCACTTGCACCTCCACAAGGATCTCCCCCATGCCAAGGGCCTCCACCATGCCATTGTCTCCCAAATAAATCTTCTTCCCTGAAATGGGCTGATATGTGTGGAAGGCATCTCGATGGCTGGTCATATGTTGCATGGCCCCCGAGTCCACAATCCAAGTGAACATGTTGGCCTTCTCCCCTCCTCCATTGGCTGCAAAGGCGAAACCCTCTTCTTCCTCCTCTTTGGAAGCTGGGTGTGCACTCTCCTTGTCCTTGCCTTGGCTGATCTTGCAATGCCTAGCAATGTGGCCCGGTTTGCCACACTTGAAGCACGTCCTTGTCTCCTTGAACGCCTTGGTGTTGCCACCTTTTCTATGTCTTGAGACAAGCGCTGATCCCTCCCCTTGGGCCTCATTCTCCTTGCGTTTGGTCACTTCATGCATCAAGCGTGCGGTCACAAACTCCATGGTCAGCTCCTTGGTGGGCCTCGTCTCCAATGCAGTGATGAGGAACTCATAAGACGATGGCAAGCTTGCCAACAAGGTCATCACCACATCTCCCTCGATCACGGGCGCCTCCAAACAAGCCAACTCATCCGCAAGAGCCTTGACCTTGTTGACGTGATCCAATAAATCGTCCTCCTCTTGCATCTTGCTAGTGAAGAACTTGCGGCGAAGAAATAAGAGGTTGGAGAGGCTCTTGGTCTCATGGATGTTGCAAAGGGTGGTCCATGCTTGGGCTGGTCCCTTGCAATGGCGAATGTGTGCAATTTGCCAATCCACAAGGTTGATGGCAATGAGAGCAAAGGCCTTCTTCTCCTTCCTCTCCCATGCCTTCTTGGTCTTTGGATCCGCATCTTCACTTGGAGGCTCCTCACTCCCATCCACCACGTCCCACAAGTCCTTCTCCGCAAGGATCATCTCCATCTTGAACTTCCACATGCCAAAGTTCTCTCCATCAAACTTGTCAATGATGCGCACGCCCTCTCCTCCACTGGATGCCATGGTGATGTAGCTCCCACTATGTTGGATTTCACTGGAAGGGTCTTCTTCAGCTGGTGTCGGCTGGCAGCCGATACAAGTGGTCACAGATTAAAAAATTAAAAAATAAATTTTTTTTAATTTTTAAAGTCAACGCTGAATGCAGCGTTCAAATGAGTGAAAACAATTCCGATTATTTACACTTGCACTTCTGTGCACAATACAAAACTACATGGCCTTAAGTACCAAGAAGTCCGCTACAGTAAGAGGCACTTCGCCCGAGCAGCCCAAGCGTTCTACATTCATGTTAGCTGCCCGCGCAGGCATACAAATCCAATCGCAGTCCATAGGCATGGCTCATCACTTGGACATGACCTTCATCCTCTACCATACCTTGGTCCTGTAATCAATAAACCATTCTCTACCTTCTTGAAACCAAGCCATGGCCAACTCACCCGTCCGAAAACAGTAAACCCGGCTGAGGCCTCCCAAACATCTTCTCCACCTCTAATTCAGACCCTAATGAAGCTCCAAACTTCCAATCAGCCCTAAATGGAGGCTACTACTCACAATCAGCACCTCAAGGGCAACAATGGCCTCCAACACCCCTAGTTGGATCACCCAAACTCCAAAGTAGCCTACTTGCCTCTCAATGGCTCTACAAGGCTTACAAGGACACAACTCAACCCTCAATGGATGGCAAATTCCACTCCCTTGCCTCACTCACTCACAAGGGCACAAATCAGCCCTCAATGGATAGCAAATACCTCAAGCAACCCAAAGGTGCTTCCAAGCCTCACAAAAGACTCTCACTAGATTGTAATTGCCACAATCACAATCAACAATGCACCCAAATGCATAATCAGCCCTCAATGGGCTCTCAATGTACTCTTCTAAGCACAAACTCAAACTAGGAGCATGCAACTAGCCCTCACAAGGTGTGATTACTACCATAAGCAATCTCTCACCCAAAATGCACTCAAAACCTCACAAACCAACCAATAAAAAACCCCAAATAACTCACACCATATGGTTTGTAGGTGAATAAGACACAAAACGTTGATTGCTCCTCCAAGCTCCAAGATCGCCTCCAAATGATATGAAATTCTCCCTTAAGCGCAACTCCAAGTGCGTGGGCCCATAACCTATTGAGATTACAAAGTTATGTTATGAGAGAAAAGCTTTACTTAGATGGTAGAACGATACCAAGCCACATAAGTGGGCTCAACTTAAGCGAGAAGCCTTTCCTAGTGTCGTAGCACAAGGCAGGTAAATTCCCCATTATACTCACAAAAATCGCTCTAGAGTATAACTAAGTGACTCTAAAGATCGAACCCACGAGATCCTGTGAAGTATCTAGCTCTATTAAGCAGTTAAGCTCAGTCAGTATTCCAATCTTACTTTCCGGTCCTAGATCTAGAACCAGAAATACCACCACACCGGATAACTATAGACCGGATTACTCCTTCTTCCGATCCTACTAACTATCCGGTCTATGCAAATATCCAAATCCCAGGATCTTTACAACTTCCGGTCTGGATGGTCATCATGTATCCGTAATCCTATCCAGTTTGGTTTTGCCTCTGTTTCACCATCAGAGGGGTCGCCGCTTAATTTTGAGAGTGGTAGGCCCACCACTCCTTCCATGACTTATAGTGGCTGAAGATCCACTGTCCTACTTCCTAAACTCCTAAGCTAATCCGGATCCGGTTTGGTCCTTCACAACAACCCAGATAGCAATCCGGGTTGTAGGTCACACAAAGACCCCACATTCGACCCTCTCATACTACAACGACCTTGATGCTACTTCCGATCTGTGTGAAGATAGGTGGTTACAAGTGTATCCGTCCGTTCCAACATCAACTAAAGTTCTTCCGCTTACCCACACGGGTGGTGAGACCTCACAGGAGATCGAACACTCGACCGGATTTCCCACCCGGGAGTTCTAGCGCAGCTAAGGAATCCCTCCCTACCCGCCTAGCCTAACAACGGCTTTCTCACCCGGAACCTGGAACTCTAGAAGTGCTGAGGAACTAAGTTCACTCCCAACTCTTAGATACCTACTCACATGCACATAGAATCGGAAAAGAAAACACCAAGGGGAGAAATCACTCGCAAACCGGCTCACACTATCCTAACTCCACATCATACAATCCTGTCGCACTGGAGAGAGAGACATAATGAGGAGAAGAGGAAGGCACAAGAGATTTGCAAAATGAAGACTCCTAGTTCCCATTGCAGGAACCGATTTATATACCAAATGTAAAAACCCTAAAAGTACAAAGCGGAGCGGAAAACCCGTGGGGGTCCGCCGCCACCCTAATTCAACTTCCGGTCTAACCTAATACTGTTGAGCCGGATCCCAATCCGGATCCGCTCCTACTCCTAACTCAAATCAAAATCCTATCTACTCTACAACCCTAGATCCTACTGTCGGGCTTCTGCTCTGCGGATCCAGCTGCTCGAAGACTTCACTCAAGTTCCGGTTCTGTTCCTCACGTTCTCTCTCCGATCTCAACCGGAATCAAAGTTTGCAGCACACAAACGCAAAAAACTCTACAACGCGCGCTCAAGGTCGAGTTTGTAAAAAGGGGTGCAACTGCGAAGGCTCCTCCTTATATAGTCTCTGGACCATTTCCGGTTTGGTCGTCTTGAATCCGGTTCACCCATAATCTGGTCCTAGACCTAATCCGTGTTGCATTCCGTTTCCGTCGATAGTTACTCCTGATCGGATTAGATCTAAGAGGCCCACTACTTCATGTTCTGTGCTAGTTTTGAGTTTTCCTTCTTCACCTAATCGGATCCAGTTCACTAATGGCTAGTTTCCGTTCCTATTTTGGTGCATGCTAAGAAAACCAAAATTTTAAGTTGCGACACTAGTTATCCACAAACCATGTGGGATAACTAACTACATTGGGCTGCCTTTGACTACGAGCAATACCCATAGACTCTAACACTAACTAAGTGTCTAAAGCAACTCCTAAGGCTAACTGTACATGGTCTACGCTAGTATGTACAGAATCTCTAACATAAATTACTTCTTTTCTTGCATCCAATTCGATGTCTAATTCAAGTGAAGGTAGTGGTGCAACGTGGAAATTCCTCTAGATTTGGACTTTGACAATTCGTCAACATTTCAAGTGCCTATATCTACATGTGAGGCAATAGGAAGTGTTGGATAAGCAAGGATCAAGAAGCCAAAGACCACACATGACAAAGACCCAACATATCCTCCTACTGGTTATACAAAGTATGCATACGAGGTGTGTTTGCAATGGTATGTAGAGAAAAGTGTTTTGTTCTTGGAGGCCAACTACTTGAAGGATCCATCGGTGGGTACTGTAAAATTGACAAATGATTTGGAGGCAAGAATTTTAAGCAAGTGCCAAGAATCCGAGGATTATGAAGATGTTAGTGAAATGTACTATTCCTAGTTAGTCTAGTGGTTGGACAACACTATCCAACAATGCATATTCAACACCAAGAAATTGATGTTGGACTTGCATCCACATGTGTCGAGAGGTGTTGTAGATGAAGAGGCCAAGGAATTCCATGAGAAAAGGCAGTAGTGGTAGGCAACAATAAAAAAATTGTCAAAGTTAGAAACAAGGGATATGAAGTGGAAAAATGACATGTTAAAGGCTACATTTGCGCAAGATGCTAGATTGTGTATTACATCAATCTCACCCCAAGCAAAAGTGGTTCCCCTCACTAGATTTTGACCATGAAGTTGGGCATAGAAAAGTGCGCAAAGTGTGCATTGAAGGAATGGATACAATCCCGTCGCACATTGCTTTTGCACGAGATGCTAGATTGTGTATCACATTGATCTCAACCCAAGCGAAAGTGGTTCCCCTCACTAGATTTGACTGTGAAGTTGGGCATGGAAAGGTGTGCAAGGTGTGTAGGGTGTGCATTGAAGGAATGGATACAATCTTGTTGCAGATTGCTTTTGCGGGAAAAGTGCTAAAGGCTCAGAGCTTGCGTGCTGCAAGGGAAGCACGGTCTATAGAGGCTCTAGCTTGCCCTTTAAATTATCCTGCTGTCATTAAATTCTTTGCCATTCACGAAAGAACTATGGAAGCGTACACATTGTAGTGGAATGGTGGTCATTTGCTTCAATTGAAGCAACTAGACGATAAGGTGTCTCAAATTGTTGATTGGCAAGACATGAAGAAAGTGTGGAAACTTCTTAAGGAGAAACAAAAAGAAATTACCCTCTTCCAAAGGCACAAGGCAAAGTTGGCATAGGCTCTAGTGTATGTGACAAGTCTGATGCACAAGTCCTTGGTGCTACACAATGACTTGTCCCCCATGAACATCTTGTTGCATTATCTTGATTATTCAAATGAGATTATAAACATCGGGATTTGTGATTGGGGAATTTCAAGTCGCATAGATGAAAAAGCCCACTCCTGGTATAGATATACATTTGAGGCGGAGATGGAGCGACAATAATGGGGCCGTTAGTAGGTTGCTTTGGTGATATTTTACACATATGGCCCTAAGGGTTCCGATATAAGCCTAGACATTATGCAACAAAGGCATAAATATACAAAGCAATCGAACTCATATACTATTGGAAAGATAACCAAATGATGAAAATTGGTGACATGGTTGAGTATGACAAGGACATGTTTAGGAATCCTAATGGATTAAGGTACTTTGCGTTCAAGTTAGGTCAACTTACAAACCCAGACCCTCAAAAAAGACCAACATGTAGTGAAGTGATCAAATTGCTCATGGCTCCACCATGGAACATGAAGCCCCTTGAAGTTGTTTTCTACGATTCACCATTGTAGTAGGAATGTAGGAGATTTTTTTATAATGGTAGCGGTAATGCAATTGTTGTTCACATGTATGCCACTCATTTTGTAATATCAATGTCAATATATAAATTTTTTTCACCACATGCAATGTCTTTCCAAATCCAAGTGTAAACACCAAGTTCTATGTATTGAAACATGAATTTGAATCTTGTCATGCAATCCTTCTACAGTTTAGGATTCACATATAATTGGCTACATTTTCCACATATGCTTCCAAGTAATGTATGGTAGAGATATGATACCAAATGATACTTAATTTCTTTCTAGTACTTACTATTTATTCCCGCATCGAAATGAATTTTCTCTTCTTTGCCATATTTTTAGGTATTTCCAACTTATTTTTTTAATACTTCAAGGAGAATAAGATATAGTTTGATCTATACATTTTGCATAATTGTTCTTACAATAACATAAGATGCTTAACCCTGGAGCGCTCCAAAATCCAATTTCTAGACAACAAACAAATTGAAATTCAATTTTTTTCTCATTATTGCTTGGATGGAAGCCATCCAATACATAGAGATATTTAATTAAGTTGTTGTCCTATCCAATAGTGTTACTATAGTTCATATTTTTCTAAAATAAAAAATAAAAAAGTGTGTCAAGCCAAGAATTGCCTTGATTTTAGTTCAAAATTGAATTTGCAAAAATGAGGTCATAGATGTAAAGAACACCAAAATTTCAAAAAATCACCATATGTAGAGAACCTCATTTCAAATCCATTCCAACAAGTTTTACTCAAAAATGATAATATTTTTCTTATCATTGAATTATAAACAAAAATTGAAATTTTCCTTTTAAAATTAAGAAAAATATATTGGTGAGAGCTAGGCACTAGTAAATCTAATTGTACGGATGGAATTTGAAACTTAAAATCTACAACTTTTATTTGTATATCAATTCCAAAATCTTATTCTAAATAGCATTTTTTTTAAATTTTCCCAAATCATCAATTTTGGAAAAAGATCTAAACATTTAGAGGTTAATAATAATAAAAAGTCAAAGAACTCTCTCTCTTCTATTTTTGAGGTAGACCAAATAGGAAGAAAAAAGAAAAAAGGAAAAAAAAATTAATTAATGAAAAGAAAAGAAGAGAAAGGTAAACATGAGTGCTTTTAAATTTTGGAGAGTTTTTTTTTATTGAGCATTACCAAAATCTAAGAGCATATGAATTGGAAATTTGGCCCTAGAATCCGGCCCAAGGGGTTTATACTAACATGGGCCAGGTGGAAAAACTGGGGCTAGAGTAAGGGCCAAATTGAAGGCAAATTAGGCCAGCCTTTGATCAGACCCCAGGTGTAGTATAAACCGCCCTTCAAATTAAGAAAAATTTGGAATTCAGTTGGAAATGTGTAAACCCCTAACTATCCGAGGCACCTAAATTTGGTGTTTGCAAAGTTTTAGTATGAAAAATCTATTATTGAAAATAAATGATAGTGATTTTTCTATTCAAGATTTTGTGAAGGGTGACCATTGCAATCTTGACTTCCCGTATTGTTGAAAGAATGAGAGCTCTTGGAAATGAGCCTCGAATACAATAGATCTTGGAAAAAAAATCACATTCAAAATTCATCAAACTTTTTAGATTTGACTTTTGGAAAGAGGATTGAAAGACTTCACATCACTTTTGCAATTTTAACACCCTCATGTTCAAACATTATAATCTTTTACTCCATAAGTGATATTTTTTTCCCTATGAGATCTCTAGCATGTCTAGTTTGAATTTGTAGTGTTACAATTCTCAAAAAATTGATTTAACTTATAAAAATGTTTGCATTTTGTTCAATTAATACCAAATTCCAAGAAGCTCAAAACAAGCCTCAGGCATTTGGGGGTTAAACAAAGTCACACAGTTGCCTAGTTCACACAGTCGCCCTATGCGCGGTTGCACTTATAGGGGTATCCTACACCTCCGGTCATCTAATTTCCGCAGCTGTCCTATGCGTGGTCGCTTGACCCAATTCGGAGTGAACCCATAGTCGCCCTTCCTATAGTTGCCCTAAGCGTAGTCACTTGAACTGATCTTGGGCAAACCCAAGGTCGCCCTCCCTACAGTCGCCATACGCGTAGTCAGTTCACCTAATTTGGGGAGAACCCGTGGTTGCCCCTATTTGAGATATGTACACACACCCTAGCAAGGTCACCCAACGATTTTGGATACTAAAGCAGTCACCCCACCCATAGTTGCCACTTTTCCTTGATTGGCGTAACATCTTTCATCTACCTTGAAGTGACTGATTGTGTACTCGTGATCAAAGAATTTGAATTGTGAGGGGTATATTTTGTACCTTCGCAACTCATGTTCATTGATTGTTTCCCACATGCCCTTTACTTGGTACCCTTTGCTTAGTTCACTAGGGTTTTTATTTCATTCATGTAAAAGATTTTATTATTGTAAATGTGAAGTAGAGCACCTTTTAAGTTAAACACTTCTAGAATACTATTTTAGGTTTAGGGTAGTTGGTTGACCACGTTCACCAATATTTTGCATACAAAGTGGTTGCTAATTTGCTATAGAGGACACACACACACACCTTGAACCGCCACACTGTAAACATGAAAACTTAACTTGGAACAAAAGGAAGGCTCTTTGAGACAAGTCCAAGAAAAGGGTTGAAAAACTCTACAAGAAGCATGTGGCTATCTTAATGCATCTATGGATCAAGGCTTTCTTGGGTTGGAAAATTGAACCAAAGCCTTAGAGTTATGAAATGGTCAAGAACTATGTGGATTGGTGCCACATCAACAAATTGTTTCCATTGTGGCGTCATAAATCGCATGTGAACAATAACAAGGTAAATCTTGTTTATTGCAAGCAGTGAGATTTTTAACAAAGATGTTTAGAGGTATGGTAAAAGATCTATTTAGAAGAGGGCCCTCACAAAAACAACATTTTTTGTTTCTTTCTTGTCCAAATGGTGTATGCTAAAATTGTACTAAGGAAGCAAGTGGATTGGACAACCTTCAAGGAATTGCCTATTGGTGACCACTCGAATGAACCCATAATTTTGAGCGAAGATGAACCAATTGATGTCAACAAGTTGTTGACATTGACAAAGCGTGGGAAGGGCTTTTTTCTTGATGAAGTAGTGTGGTCGGTTAATTCTAGCTTAGATGAGCACACCCATAAATATAGTGGATATTCTTTCTATAGCAATGACAAAGATTTGGTCATGGAAGAACAACAAAAGAAATTGGTGTTGGGAATTGATAGGAAGGGGAAACAAAAATTGGAAGAGCCTATGGGAGATGTGGAGCTTATGGAAGTGGGCCAAGCTTTTGGAGTGGGCAATAACAATAGTAGCTCAAGCGATTCAGAGGATGATGAAGAGATGTTGACTTCAAGGATCAGAAATGCCCAATTGGCTTTACAGAAGGTGAGTGAGGAACTTCAAAAGTTAAAAGAGGATGAGCAATCTATGGATGTTGTGGCTAGGTTGAAAGTGGAGTTACTTGCCATAACAAAGGCCATTGATGAAAACACCAAAATTCTAAAGAATGAAAGTAAAAGTTGCAATCATTATTTTAAGAAGGTTCAAAAAGAGTATGTGTTTGCATTGGATGAATGTGGGGTATATCAAAAGAAACTTCAACTCCTACAGCACAATTGTTCCCAATTAGAGATCCAAAGGCAAAGCCTTGAATTCCCAAATATGTGAGCTAGAAAGAGAGTATTACAATGCTGCAATACCATTAGCCCCAACATTCGATGTTTTAGCTATGGCTCCTAAGTATAGTAGCACTTTTGAAAATTAGAAACGCTTCAGAAGTTACTGAAGCTACATGAGAAGAAAATAGGATTGCTAGATGAAGAATGTAAAACAGTAGTGGGCCAAAATCATTATTATGTAGCACGGAAGAAGTGGTTACTTTTGGATGCAGTTGCAAGTCGAGCCGAAAAGGAGAGATTGGGCCAGAGGCAAAAGAGAGCGACTATGTGGTCTAAGGCTAGATAGAGCACATGGAATTTTATTGGAAATTTAACATTTTACCTCCAATTTTGGATGCTATAAACTTTGAGGAAATATAATTTTACAATGTTTATTCCGTCCCATCATAGTTTTTTTTAATTCTTGTGTTGTGTACAAAAAGGCTATGCAATTTACATGATGCTCCATAATGGTCTTTTGGAGGTTAGCCCTACAAGTTCAATCACTATGTTTGCAACTTTGGACTCATGATGAACATAAATTGTCATTTGTAGTACAAGTACCAATTTTTTGGGAAGAAACTGTTTCGTACTTATTTAGCTACACGATGTTGTAGTATGTTGACTTTAAAATATATTATAAAAATTGCTACAATTAGAACTCATGGACTGCATTGAAAGATATATGCATTGAAGATTAGAAATTCACTTAGGTGAAAATTTGGACCCTACCAAGAAACTTGCAGTTTTTTTTTCACATGTACACTTTTCTAAATAAAACCTTAAAAAATGGGGCTCAAACTAAAAGAATTAATTTAAATTTTAACATCCACATTTACTAACATTTAGGTGAAGATAGTATTCATTCAAAATCAAAGCAATAATAAATTGCTTTACATAAACACAATAGGTAGCCAACTAGTCGTGGTTTGTGAAATTGTAGAAGAAAGACATCCTAAACCAAACCCCAAAACAAAATAGCTTGATAGTATGAATGTGGATGTAGTATGATCCTATACTCCTACATATACATTACATATTGTTGTATACTATTACAAGAACTTAAGAAGTGCTATTAAATTGTTTAGCCAACAACATCTAGGCCACTTGACTCATTTCGAAAACCACTTCCTTCACCAACTTCATAGTTGGATGACTCTCCACCTCCGAGCCTCCACTTGGCTCAAGTTTGTGAAGTTGGTCCATTCGCATTCAAAATGGATTCCAAGACATTAGAATCCTTGAGAGCTTGGAGGGTTCTTGATGTTTGTGGAGAGTGTTCTTCTAACAGATAGTCAAGTGCTTGACTTTGGTAATAAGGCCTGTACGTAGAGTCTAGATATTGCATAGAGTTCAAGTCTTCTAGAGAGGCACTTTCATCTTGATTGGCCACCTTCTCCCCTTGTAAATTCCAACGGTGACTTTGTGGATGAGGACCCCATTTGAAGGTTTCGAAACTCTTGTCAAAATGTCCACCAAGGCATTAGAAAAAGAATACTCTTCTCCCTTCATTTTGTAGGCCTTTCCCCATGAGCTTAGGTGCTACTTTGACAATTTCTACCACATTTATTTTCCAATTCAATTGTTAGCTAGTAGTTCCCTTTTCCTGATCATGTTGGCCTTATTGCCAACTCCAAAGCAAGTCGCGGCCCCAAAATTTTGTCTCTATTGTCATATCAACGTTGTGTTCCCAAAAAGGTGGCATATAGGTCATTAAGTTAAACATGGTATACAAGCTATGATGGAATGGTACTGAACAAATCATGCAACGTCGTCTAATCAGACATTGTGTGATGAAACATTGAGGATGGTACATGTGTGCACATGTTCCAAGTGTCCAACCTCCTTCAGGGCCAAATTGCTTGAGATAAATAAAACATTTAGTATGGTCCAAGACAAAAGGTGTAGGCTTGGGCCACAACAACTTCCTATCCTTCACTTTGAAGTGACTAGACATATGATTTTCATGGTCCCAACCATTCAATGTCCAATCTATTAAATCCTTTTCTGGCACATTTTGCATGGGCATGCTATCGGGAAACATATCTTCCAACAATGCCCATGATATAAGTCCGTTCTCTTGCTTAGGTACATTTGCAACAAAGTTTTTTGAACCTTTCTCCAATTCTTGGACAACTTATTGTAATCTGTCCACAAAGAGAATGCAAGCAACCTTCCAATTATAGTATGTAGCCACCAACTATGACAATCGAGATTGCAATGTTTTGTTTTCCTCTTCAAGGTTAGATTTTCTCAACAATTGTATGGAATGTGGAATTGGTGGAAACAAAAGAGAATCTTGTATTTCTTGGAGGTCATTCGTGTCCATGGGAGTATCTTCTGTGATGGTAGGAAGAAACATACTTGGAATAATTGAGGTCCGCTTTGTGCGTTTGGGATGAGGAGAATGGACCAAAACATCACTTGTAAGGTCCCCTACAAGCTTGTCCAAATGATGTGGATCTTGTTTGATGAAGCCTTCATCCATGTCCGACAAAGTCAAAGTGTCTAGCTCTTTTTCTTGAAGGCATTGCAATTCTTTCAATTGTAGAGAAATAAGGGCATTTTTCTATTCTCCATCAAATTGCAATTTTGTAATATTGCTTTGCAATGAAGCAATTTTGATGTCTTTGGTCTTCAAGAGTTGAAGAGCCTTCGCTAGTCATTGTATTGTGAACTTAACTTTCTTGAGATTGAGGATTAGAGCTACGCATAGGTACTTCTATCGGTGTGTTATTATTTGGTGTAAAGTCAAAGACATTAGTGGCATCCTGTGGGGGCAATGGTGGATTAGCAGTTGTTGTTGACATTGATGCAATCCTAAACTACGTAGTAGAACGTCGCACCTTTGGAGGGTGTCTCATTCTTCGTCCTTGTGACATTGAACCTTCCTTGGTATTGTGAGCTTTAACTCCAGTTGAGGGGACATTTTTTCCCTTGGCTCGTGCTATTCATAGAGTTTGTGTGCCATTAGAATCTCCATCTTCTTCAGATTCCTCAGTGGCAACTTCATGAGTTTCTTTGTTTCAAGGATTACTTCGAATAGGTCCAAGTCCACCCTCAAAGAAAGTCAAAACCCCTTTTGGTATTAATCCAATGGCTGGACATTCTGCATGGGGACTTTCTTTGATTGTACTCCAATCCACCTCTTTATTTAAGGCCACCTTTGTATATGCTCCTCTAGCAATGAAAAAAGGGACCTCATTTCTATCTACAAAAGGAGTTTTATAAAGAGCCTGCCACAATTCCAAACACCTTTGAAGCAAAGTAGGACTTTCACAATACTTTAGGTTTGCTTTGTTGTTGTATTGGTTGTGATAATGGTACCATTCTGGAAACATTTTTTAATGTGGCACCATTCAATATAATCTTTGTAGATTTGCATTGTCCATGGCTTTGGCTCTTCACTCCACCCTTTAAAAGCCAAGTGGTTTTCACTCCACAACACGTGCCATCACTTTCGGTGAATGGTGCCCCTTTGCTTCTAAGTCTTATCTTTGGCAACCTTTCTGATTTCACTTGGAGTGTATGTAATTTGTGGGAGAAGAAGAGACCTTTTGCTATTGCCTCTAATAGCCATGAGATTGGCTTGCATTTTGAAGTCAAGATTAGAGAATACACCCTAAACTCAATAAGAAGTAAATATTCACAAGCGGTTCATGCATGCAACCAATAAGGAATGCAAGCTAAAGAGTCTCGATGGAGAATGAAGGTAACGAACACCTCATGGGTGAGTGCATTTATAGGTGAGGCGAGCATGGATGACTTTGGTGTTGGAGGGTACGTGCAGATGGGCAATCGCATGAAAAGTGACTTTGAATAAATCAGAGTGCTTTCAATCTTACAAGAGAGTGACTGTGGGTACTTCAAGACAACTACAAATCTTAGAGATGGGCGATTATGGGTATGATAGGGCGATTGCGTGTCTCAGAGGTGGGTGACTAAGGATATGCTAGGGTGATTGCGGATCTCAAAGCAGGGCAACTTCGGATTCCAAAGAGGTGACTACAAGTTCAAGGTGGATAACATCAGGTCTTTCTAAGGCGACCACGGATCAAAGGCAGCAACAACGGATATTACTTGGGCAATTGCTAGTCAACATGGAGCGACTACGGGTCCATGGGGCAACTATGCCTTCTCTACCGCCCACTCATGATCACCCTACCTTTAATGCAGAACCCGAGGTCGCCCTACCTATTGTGGCCCAGAAGTTGTTGCCATGACACACATTGTTACCCTTAATGCAGTTGCCTATACATGTGATCGCCTTACAAGAAGTCTCCCGTATACGCGGTTGCCTAACAAGAAATCGCCTTAATACGTAGTTGCTTAACCCGGAGTTGTCCCTCTTGAGATGATGCACATGGACCCAAAATTGTGCTATGTAGAGGACACATGGCATCCAAATGGTTGAGGTAAATGGGGGGTAGTTTTTAAAAAGTCAAAGGTAAATTTGACCTTATTGGACATTGTGAAGGGTCTACTAGACATTGTTAGACGTTTGTCTATCGCGGTGTCTGTCTGTTAGGGAAGACAACCCTACTAATTGGTGACCTAGGCTATCCGTTGTTTCCTTGGCTAATGGTTCTTCATCAGAGTCACATTCAACTATGTGTGGCAAAAGCTCTCTTCAATAAAAAGCTCCGTAAGGGTCAATGCGTTGTTGAAAATGCATTCGGTATTTTGAAGTAGACTTTCAGAGAGGTCTTGACAAAATTTGATTTGGATGTCACATTTTTACCAGATGTGATTGTCTATTGTGCTATCTTACACAACATGCTATTGGAATAATCTTACGAGGAGGTGAAATTTTTTTTCCAAATACTACGAGATGAGCAGGGTTGACGAATTTCAGCGTCCGCCCCAAAATAGCATCCGTTCTCCGGACGTCCGGACGCACGGATGCTAGCGGACGCAGCGTCCCGACCACCGTCAGAAAGCGGACGGGTGGGGCGGGGCGGACGGACGGGGCGGACGGCCCGACCGCCCGAGGCGGACGCCCAGATCGTGCGGACCAGATCAGTCCGCGCGTCGATCGGACGACCGTAATCGGGCGGACGGACAGGCGGACGGACGGGCAGATGGGGCGGACGGGGGATAGGCGGACGCTGCGTCCGCCAAGACGCAAATGTCAGCGAACGCTGCGGACACAGCGTCCGCGTCCGGATGTCCTGTCAACCCTAGAGATGAGGTCCAACTATGCGGAAAAGTAGTGGACGATGTTCTAAGTGTACTCGATGTTGCAAATGGTGTAGACATTAGAGATGGACTAGAGGACTATGTTGTTACTGCTATCGCTACAAAGAAGAGGCAGCAACTTGGCCTTCATCTTAGCTAGCAGAGGCAGCTGCTCTTGTAGACTTACAAGTAAGGACATTCTCAAATTCCCAAATACTTTTAAAGCGTTTTGGATCCTTTGAAGAACTTCAAGTTGCATTCATGTATTTCTACAGGAGTGCATACAGAAACAAGTTCAAAAGTGAACAAGTCTTTTATAGAAGTCACTCATAATTGTTCATCTCAATTTCTATCTCATGACATAAAAAACAAAACAATTCCACTAGAGAAAGTCCTATACTGAAATTTCCTTCTAATTTGACCATGTTGCTCTTTGACAAGGAAGTTTTTGAAGTTCTTAAGAAAAAGGAGCACATATTGGTGATGTGCTAGTCGGTCCTAGTTATGTTGTTGTCTTTGTCATTGTTGTTAGTTCTTGAATGCAAGATGGCCATTTGCTCTTTATGTTACAGGTTGTCTTCTGTAGCTGCAATAGCATCCACGTCATGTTCATGTTGTCCACTACTGATGGTCTGTCCATAGGTAGCTACTGATGTGGGTTGTGTTGTACAGGGTTGACAGGACGTCTGGACGCAAACGCTGTGTCCGCAGTGTCCGCTGACATTCGCATCCTGGCGGACGCAGCGTCCGCCTGTCCCCCGTCCGCCCGATTACGGCCGTCTGATCGACGCGCGGACTGATCTGGTCCGCACGATCTGGGCATCCGCCTCGGCGGTCGGGCCATCCGCCCCGCCCGTTCGCTTTCCGACGGCGGTCGGGACGCTACGTCCGCTAGCGTCCGGACGTCCGGAAAACAGACGCTATTTTGGGGCGGACGTTGAAATTCGTCAACCTTGGTGTTGTATCCTTCATAGTTAACCCATTTTTTGTTTCTGTTGGTAATGCTTGTATATCAGGGCTGTTGTTTTTTATCAAGCTCCTGCCTATGACGGTGGATAAATGGGAAAGACAATTGACAATGTCACCTTGTTTCAAAATTGACAAACATGCATTCTCAATGGCTTGCACAACATTCTCATACAGACATCTATTTTTCCCACGTTGGTAAGCCATATGCTCAGAAAAAAATTGGAATTGGACTTCAATTTTTGAACATTCCAAGGCTTGACTAGATTGTGCAATATCTTGCATTTGCTTCACCATAAGTTCTCCATTAGACTTTGTGGCCTCTGCAATTACGGTATGCCCTAAAACTATTTTCTTCCTCATCATTCTATTCACTCAAACTAATAATTTGTGGAGTGATGCCTATTAAGACTACAGGTCGTGTTCTAGACAATGGAGTCTCTATTGACGACAATGGTTGAACTTCAAAGTTGGGCATAGATGATGACGTTATTAGAGAGTGAGAAGGGGTGGTCTGCTTCAGTTGTTGCCATGTCCATTGGGTCATCAATATCATACTCATTGGTATTGTCATCTTCCATTTTTTGTTGCTCTTTATGTGGTCTATAGTTGTCATCATTTCATGCAAGTAGGTCCTTCACATAAGGCAGCTAAATCTAAGAACGATTGCCATACTAGTTATCTATGGCACCAAAAATGTCCTAGGGGAAATGTTTAGACAAGCTTTCTTCCTTCCATTCTGTTGTAGATAACTCCCAGTAGTTGGGGACATTCCTTCCAATGCAACAAAGGTAGTCTAAAATCCTCTTGTAGTCGGGGAGGATTTGGTTCTATTTTGTCTTGTAGGCCAATTCATCGCATAAGCAAGGTGAGAACCTGTAGATTAAGTTGGTACCTATTTGGATTTACCCAACTAATAGTTATGTTCGTTCCAAGGGAGGTCTTTTAAATAGGATTGTTTCTAATTTAATCAAAGCTAATCCCAATAGGACATTGCAACATAAGATAAAAGAAATAAAAGTCCTTAATCTTTTATTTCTATGTTAATCTTGCATGATAAGTCTAATTGCACAATTTGGACATTCCACTCTTAAAGCCACAAGGGTAAGTAACCCCCAATTGTTCTTAAATTCTTCTATACTTCATTTATCTTTAGCTTTCGAATTCCAACTCGGTCTTGACTGCTCTCCAACCACCCACTCGGATGTACTTGACTGCAACCACCAACCAAGCCAAAATTTGTCTTTATTTTGGTCTTTACCGCATCTATTTAATTTCGTCATTACAGCTTCCGACTTGGTCATTACTTTGTCTTCAAATCCTTGTCTACAACTTCCACGGCAACTAAATCTACCTTGATTAATTCTCCTTGCCTCCTCTTCATCTCACAACTTGGTCTCCAAAAGTTTTGATTAAGACATAATTTACATTTCTTAGGTCCCAACTTGGAATTAATCATTTTTCTCTCAAAACTCTCTATAACTAAATACTATTCTCAATTTTCCATTCTCAAATTAAACAAGCATCACACCTTAATGTATAATCAAAATTCGGAAAATTAAACAAACAACATTCAACCGACTTGAATTAACATCGAACATTCCTTATAGCTTCCATTTGACTCATTCATCACAACATAATACATACATACATTATAACTTCACTCTCAAATAGTCTCTCAATCATTCTCCATTTTTAACTTGACAATTCAGGCATCCACACTTTGAACCCGATTTGGTTCCGACACCCCTCATACAAGCCATACATTCTTTATCACCAACAAATCAGTCTAACACATTCACTATTCTTTCAGTTATAACAATCTCTTTATAACTCCGATTTGGTGAATAAATTTATCGTAATACAATAATTGAGTTCACAACACTAAATCTTCAACATTTCACTTGCTGCACTCTAATTCCCTCTAAGCCCTTTCTTCTAATTTCCAACTAGGACTTAGCCTTGAATTTCTTATCCACCAACTACTCCTTCTACAAAGCTTCATTTTAGCACAATCTCACTAACTAAATCTTCATCATACCAACTTGAATTCATTCACTCACAATTCGTCAATTTCTCACCCACTTGGTAATCACTTCAACTTCCTATGCACATGAACACACAAATTTCCACACGTCCCTAATTTAGACACATATAATTCCTTTAAACTTCTCACTCACACCATGGTTGTCATAGTGGACGGACGTCCACTTCGCCCATCCATCCGATTCGCCCGTCCGTTAGAGGTCCCGCCCGTCCGATACAGTCAACACATAGTTGACTTTCTGATAACGGAAAAATAGGCCACGTGGATGCCATGTGGATTAAGGAACATGCTGAGCGCGGACGAGATCGTCCGCGCCCTGGATTTTGCATTCCGAGGTGACGTGTCATTCCGCAAAATTGCACAAGTTACAAAATTAAAGCCGTCCGGACCGTCCGTCCATCTAGTCCGGTTTGCCTGTCCGTCCGTCCCGTCCAATGACCCTAACTCGCCCGTTATGACAACCATGACTCACACTCAAGACAAATCTTCATCACCATTTCGTAATTGACAAATTTCCAATTTGCTCTAATGTCCAAACATCACACAAGCCACTCTAACTTGACACAACATTCACACACACCAACCAAAGAAAAATACACAACTTTTGATAGGTTGGAACTCGCACTAAACTCTCCTTCAACAATGGATAAGTAAAAATAAACACAAAATTAGCCCAAATAGGAAATTCCAAACCAGACGGTTACCCATTCGATGAGGATGACTGAACTGCCAACAATCCATTTGGAACCGCCCCAACTTGCCCAACTGCAATCTGACTTGGCATAGCATACACATACAAAACTTCCCAATTGCAATTGACCCCGCCAACTTCTCCGACTTGAATCCTAAATATAAATCACCTCCGTTCACACCAACTTGGACTCATATACAGTCTTCACCTACCTTCCAACCACTTCAATTACTCACCTAATTTGGTGATTACACAACAAAATAGTATGAAATTCCATTCATACACACAAAACACACACAAAATGCATCCAAAAACACTTCAAAAAATCAAAATTTACCACCAATTAGGCTATTTACAGAACCCAGTGTGCATAACCTTGTGTATTATTTGCAACCCCTTTATACTATCAGAAGTCATTGGGTCGCATCCATCTACTACATCCATCTCTTCCAAAAACATCTCTCATTTAGCTGCAATGAGTGCCAAAATTTCATTGTGCAACCAATTCAGACTAAGATCTTTTCTTGCCCTCTTATAGTTGTTGGCTATTACGAGTGGGCCATGGATGCAGGTCGAGGGCTTATTGGAATGCTATGTCCACTTGCCAAGGGCTGACTATGTTGAAAACTTTGAAGTGGTATGGTACTTGCACACATATATCATTTTAAAAGTTAGCGTAGTCTTGTGAAGTAAGAACCAGAAGTCCAAATCTGAAGTTAGCAATTGTTCCTCTCCACAAGTAGCAAATGGAAAATATTAATCACCATGTGGTCTAAGCCATTCACAGCAACATGGCAATATGGAAAATGGTAAGGTCCTCAACTCAAACTTTGTAATGAAAAGGCTCATGAACCATTTCTCATTGGAGCATTGGAGTGTATTTGTTCTATGTGCAAGTGAAGTATTGACAAATAGAAGAAAAGCTACAATATAAGAAATAAGCATGTGGAAGGTCACTAATACCAGAGTATGGAACAAATTATTGTGAAGAAATTGAATTGCAATAGGTATAGAAGGAATCATTGCTCAGTTCCATTCTTCTATATAGAATAATAGAAGTGATTGTGATTTTCAGATGTGAAGAAGCATCCTATGAATTACATATAACCATTGCATAAAAAAGAGCTTGAAAGGCAATGCTGAATAATGCTTCTGGCATTCTTGTGAAAGTCGAGTACTCACCGTTAAGTAGCATGCCAATAGGATAGAGTGGCATAGCAACAAGATGTATAGGAGAGTTGTAGAAGTTGGCGTCTAGTCAATTCTCCATTTTTTTGCCAATGCATATTGAACCCTACTCGAAAGAGTAAACTCAAATAGGATATTAGTTGTAGGATGTTCAATCATGAGCAATAAATTGTATTGTGATATTGAAATAAAAGGAGGACCACACACACTCATGCAAACCTTGAAGGCAAAGGCCTTTACTATTATGACTATTGTTGCCAATAAACAAAGCAAGCATGAAAACAATGCAAATATACAAGAAAGTAGAGTAGTACTTGAAGATTGTCGTTGTTCCTTGAATTTGACTACAGTTACTATCCATGCTTCAATTTATTGTGTATGGAGTTCAAGCCAAACTCTTGGCCGCCACCTAACCACCGTTGTAGCAACTGTGAGCCAAACTGGTAATTTCGGCTCTACTTAATCGAGCGTCACTATATAATGCAAGATAAGATTGGGGATAAGAAAAAACTACACTTACAACCCCAACTTTTCCTAAAATCTAGAAATCAGTGAGGAACTACTACTATCAAAAAGTTGCTAAGAGTGCTGAAATTCTTGCCTAACAGTCAAATATTGTACAAATAAAATTGTTGTTTCCAATGTGCCAACTAGGATGCCATGTAGGTTCAAGTTTAAAACTTGGATATGGTGTGAACAAGCACAACAAAACAACCCTGAACCACCTCTCTTTTGAAATTCATAAAGCCAAGTGCAAACTAGTCTTAACTAGGAGAATTAATGTGTTGATTTAAGTTGTGGAATTGTGTAAAGTTAGACTGTACAAATCATTAGTGTAGACATGATTAAGTTTGTTAAATTTGACAATTGGTTGGGCTATTGCAAATTGTGAATAATTGATCATTGTGAGGTGTCATTATTGAGAAATGCAATAGGGATTTTCTTATAGCTCATAGCTAAACAAATTATCTAATTTTGACTTATTACAGTTGCATAAGATATTTAAGATTACTAATGTTTGGCTTGAGTGATAAAAACAAAATGAGAAACATTAAAATGTCACAAATTAATTGTTTTGTTGTTGGTTGTCGCATCATGAGAATCATGAGTTGGAGAAAGGAGAAAGAAAACTAGACATTCTTCAAACAAATTGTAAAATTTGGTTGCTGATTGGTTTTAAAGTAGTAAATTTTGTGTTTGTTCTTTTGTCTATGAGAATCGGATTTTTGGAATTACAAGGATTGGAAATACTGGTTTGCATATTGTAATGAATAGTGAATTGCCTTCAAAAGGTGCAATTCTGAATTGATATAAATATATATACACTTTCAATTTAGACAAATTGTTCTTTTCTTTGTGAGAAAAGTAGTTGGAGAAATCACTGAGACAACTTGTATGTTAGACTATTGGTAGTTAAAAAGGAGATTAGATGTTGTTAATTAGGATTTCTGAACTTATCATTTGATTTCATATTGAAAATTGGTTGGAAGCATTAGATTTGTTGTTATCATAGACAAATAGTGGTTGAGTTCTTCAACAAAGTTGGTATGAATTTGAGTGCTATATGCAATGTTTTAGCAAGAAAAGGAATATGGGGTAAGTCTTTATGTCTTGACTTGAGTTATTGTAGGGCTAATATCTAAGTTGAAATAGAATTGATATTGATTTTTAATCAAAGATAAATTTAAGTTCTAATTGAAATTCTAGATACAAGTTGAGATCATTTTGTTCGAAGGCTAAAAAATTGTCATATATTTGAGTGAAGTTGTGCATAGTTTTAAGCTCAAAGGTTGGAGCAGTCTAGCTCTTCCATTTTGATATTAGTTGGACAATCATTCAATTAACAAATTGTTTCATGATTATACAACCACATTAAGAACTTGCATTAGACACTCATGCCCTTGTATTAGTTAGTGACCAATTATTTTACATAGGACAATGACTGCTTTTCTACTCATCTTGAAATGTGACTAGGCTAGCTAAGTAGTGATTGCAACAATTTATTTTGGTAACCATTATCACCAGTAATGGAGGAAACATATATGTGAATATGATATAAAATGAATTTATATTTTATTATTATTTCATTAAGGTTCTAGAGTATATACAAGACAAATTGTTACTTGACTATTTGTCTCAAAGTAAATCTTTAGAATACTAGATAGGGCCGTGATGACATTTCATGCGTTCATAGCATTATTTAAGGGATTGGCAACTAAATTCAAATTTTGAAAATTAGGTTATATGCAATTTATTTTATAATAATGGAAATTAATACCAAATTACATATAAATCTTACACACAAGTGACTTTAAACCGCAGAACGATAGACTATTTCACCATTTCTTTGATTATAAAGAACCCCTATATTTTAATCATGGGGGGTTATGAGTTAGACAAAACCAAGACTAGAGGTACCAAGATCCAAAATTTTGAAATTTTTGGAGGCTTAAAATCACAAAAAAAAAAAATTTGAGATGAAAGAGAGCTAGATCTATTGACATTTTTCGGTTTAAAGTCAACCGTGGTGTAATTTTTTATTAAATGTGATTATAATTTGGCAAAAAAATTATTCTACTATGCCGAAATGGGGTTTGAAGCTTACATTGAATGCAATTTTGGGGGTTAACTTTTGACAATGAGTTTTCAAGCTCTTACCTTTAGATTGTTCCATATCTTTTGAAGATTCTTGATAGGTAATGGATTTCATTATATAAACAACCTCTCTATTTTACATTATACTATTGATTTCTTTAATGTTTTGGTTCAAATCATTTTCTTGAATAGTATCATTGTTTCTATTAGAGTTGGAATTAGCCATGCCAAAATTTTAACTACAACATTAGATATAAATAGGCATATTGGACTTCTTTTAATGTTTTGGTTTGAATTGTTTCTTGAAAGGTATTGTTGTTTCTATTGAAATTGGATTTAGCAAAACCAACCAAAAAAAATTTAACCACCATATTAGATGTAAATAGGCATATTGAAACTCTCTTAATGTTTTGGTTGAAATGATTTCTTGAATGGTGTCATTCACTACAAAAAAAATAGTGTCTTAACTAACATAAAAATCATATCATATATATTCGTTAGGATAGTTGGTTAGAACAACTTAATTTGGACAAATAATCAACAGAAGTGCATTGATTTTATTTCTTGATGTAATCAAACTCAAAAAATATTTTATTATTCAATAACATCAGCAGACATACAGCTGGAAGATTGCCACATCAGCAGACCTACAAATTTAATAAGGCTGCCATGTCAACAACCACTACGAGGCAAAGCCACTGATGGAAATTGAACCCACAACCCATCGCCCGTATAGTACATTAAATGATGTTTCTAAACTAGATTCTACACTTCAAAATTTAATTTCAACAAATTCATTAGTACATTAATCACAATCTAGTGTATCTAGCCATTGAACTATGTATGACATTCACCCCTACAGATTGTGAAGGTTAGAAGAGAAGCTCTTTATATAATTGGGGTGGTAGTAGATAGAACAACCCATATGGGATAAGTAAATTGGGATTAGTAGAAGCTCATAGTTAAATCAAAAGTATGAATTGTGGTTAAAAATAGAATTTCAGACTTCATTTAGGACTTAAATTAAGCAATGTAGAATAACTTTTTTCAGAAAAATTTGAACTAAACTAATGTTGAAAATCAATCTAAATTTCATCTCCAAAAATCCATTTGAGATTTCAATACTCTAATCAAAAGTTATGGACAAATTTTGAAGAAGGGATTGGAAGGACATTTAGTTTGACAATTTCGAATAAATTTGATCCTAAATTTTTATTGGAATATTGAAATCTCAAATAGTTTTTGGAGATGAAATTTGACTTGATTTTACAACTTTATGTAGTTCATAGTGTTTTGATAAAAGTTATTTTACTATGCTAAAATGAGGTCTAAAATTCCACTTTGTATACAATTCCTAGATTTTGACAATGAGCACTCAAGCTTTTCTCTTTCAATTATCCTGTACTCTTTGAAGATTCCTAATAGACAACAAATTTTATTATAAAGACAACCTCCCCCTTCATTCTCAATGCACAACAATGAAGTAAGTCCTCCATTTGGACATCTAAAAATTTCTTAATGGTAGATGGCCATTGAACTTTCCTTTTTCCTTTTCTATTAATATTAAATATTTTAATTTTTTATAACATTTTGATCTTTTAACTTTTGCTGAATTTGACAATTTTTTCTTATTCATCTTAATTATTTTATTCATTTTTCTACTTATTTTTAAATAATTATTGCCAAATCAACTACCAAATCAATTGAACAAATTTTTGTTTGTTCGTATCAACACAAGTATGTTGAATAATGTGTAGAAGAGTGGTAGATTAACAAAATCCAAAAGAAAATTGTCAAAATCAATACAAATGCATTGATCTTTTGTTAATTAGGGCCCCAATTTTTTATAGTGATTATTTCCATTGGAATTGTATTCAACCATGCCAAACAAAGAAATTCAAACTAGATGTGAATTACAAAATCTATCATGTTTCCATTTTACAAACATATAATTCCATTATCAACCAACATTCATAATGGAAACCTAAAGAACAATTAACATTCTTATGATTTGTCATGTAAATATCTATTATATTAAGTATATTATGTTACGATCTCTATCATAAAATCTAATACTTTTTCATTCTAGAGACATATAATCCAATTATTTCATTTTCATTTCCTAAATAAAATTTCCTAATGAAAACCTAAAGTACACTGAGCATTCTTATGTCATGTACACATTTCCCTTTGCTCTTGCATTACAACCAAAAAAATACAAAACTATTGCTACAAAACTTAGCAATAGTAGTACAAATAGTACATATATATTATATACATGTAAATTGGCATAAACTAACAATGGTAGATATACTTGTGCACACACAACACATTAAATGTTAAGAGTTAAAATGAAAATAATGAAATTATATCCAATTTGATTGATAATAAAAATATATTAATAAAATAGTCATTTTTTGCATTTAGTGATATTTATTATACAAAAGTTAGTAATTTTTGTACCCTCCCTAATTAATAAAACTACAAAAATATGATCCTCCTCTCACAACATAATTAGTACTCCATAATCAATAAAAATCATGCCCATAGGATGCAAAAGTGACTTGGAATAAAATGATATAAAGTTGTATACGTCCATTAAATCTACATGATCATGTAAAGTGACCATTGTTTACTAGAGTTTTAATGAAAAAACATGATCAAATCTCTTGGCATGATGTAAGCAAGCTGGCTTGTACTTCTATATTATTCTCTACATGACAATGTCATTATCCTGACTAGCAAAAAAACAATAAATAGATAACCTAAAACCATTCACTTAAGTTGCTGCAAAAAAATAGATTAGAAATTACAATTAGGATTACATTCAACTTGCATCATAATCAAAATAATAAATATCCAAATCACAAGTCACAAGGGGCGCTTTGAAACTACCTAAACAATGACTCGTTGTCTTCACTTCCAACAATTCTACCATACTGTGAGCATGAAAATGCCAGCATCTGAGCCTTCAGAAAATGTATAAATAGATATCTTACAACCAAATAAAATATACAAACACCTCAAATATATATAAATATCTAAAACATAGTTGCACTATCATGATGAAAAGTGATTATATCAAAACAAAATAACCAGAAAAATAAGGTAACGCCAATTCCGGAACCTGGAACGACACGGAGCTCATTCAATGATCTTACTCAAGGGTAATGAGGAATACACCTCAGCCAGCAGCAAGTCGACACTCTGGTAACCGCTTTTCACTAAACCTGTCCTGAATGGCCACAAATCCTAACCTTCCCAGTTCCTGAATATCTTCGAGAACAGTGTACACGACGGAGTTTCGCAAAGCCTGGAGCGCACCAACATTCTGAATGACAACCCCAAGCGCTCTGATCAGGTGTCCCTGGCTTCCAGAGAACGGAGGATACGCCTGCAACAAGCCCTCTCCTGCACCTCACGTGGATGGGCCACTGTACAGCCAAAAATAAAGAACACAAATGGGCTAATAATAAGGTCGGTAGCGCATCGGCCTCCTGAACCGAGGGACCTTCCTGCACAACACGACAACTCCACTACATAAGTACCCAAAAACGAAAGTCACAGCTTTACCAAATGAAAAAAACCTCCTTACTCAGGATCACCCTATCAACTGCAAAAACAAGTCCTCTTCGGAAAACATGATGCACAGCACACTCCAAGGACATACGACTTTACCAGCAGTTCACGGTCACGACGAAAAAACAACGACTCAGAAAAAGAAAAAAGAAAAAAAAAGGAAACAAGCAAACTTTGAACTCAGTATGAAATATGCACTCCACAAGTCAGAATGGAATCCACGGAGGATACCCACCCAAAACCATAGGGAGCATACCCATAGGGAGCTGAAAAGGGCCTCCTCGAGCGGTACCCATAAAACGGGGAGTACGGTCGACCCCGATAGCCCTTCATTCCGGGGACATTGGTTCGCTTCGCCGTAACCTGACAATATTGAAAACACTCCGCATCAGATGGAGGTACGGAAGGCATTCAAAACGGAACGGCTCGCTTTCGAAACCAATGAAGAGGTCCTCACGAGAGAATCAAAATAAGTCAATCAAACACGTTCATGGAGAAGATTCTCCACACGAGAGAGGGACAACAACCTTAAGAGGGCGATTATGCAACTCAGATTCGCTTAAAAGAATGGCGTTTTGAACGGCTTCCACCTCCAGAAACTCCACATATGCAAACCTGGTTGAAAAATAAACACCAAGTCAAGACGAGACAAAACTAATCGGTAATTCAATAGATTACGCGCGTAAAACACGTCTCCGTTCTACCGCGGAATCGCTAATCCGATGTCGGAAATTCGAAAACCAATCATCCCGCATAAAGCCCGGGAATTCAATGAACTTCATGAACTCATTGCACGCTGTTCAATTCACACAAGAATGAAAAACAGCCATTACCCCTTCGGCTGACCAAACTTGTCCGTCAAAATCGTCACGCGATTCACTGTGCCACAAGACTGAAAGTGCTGTTGGACTTCTTCTGGAGTGCAAGAGTAATCCACCTGAAATACAAAAAAACAAAAATTCTTAAAATCGCTCGAATGGTCCACTCGACTTTGATTCCGCTCCCAGAAACGCAACAAAAAATAATCCAGAAGCACAATCGCAAAAACTGACAGTCGTAAACCAAAAACTGACAAAGGGACAAAAGAAAAAGGAGAAATTACATTGCCAACGAAAACGGAACGAGCATCAGCTTCCTCTCGGTTGGCATGCGCTCCATTTGCAAGAGCTGGGTCTGCAAAAGCGATTCACGACCAGATTACGAATTGCAAGACAATAGCGTAGAATTGCAGGTCACGAGCGAAAAGAGCTTCATTGATGCTCAATACAAACATTCACAGCACTGTCATGAATTCCAACAATATATCAAGAGTTACGAGGACAAGGAAAAAATGAAAAAAAAGCTCAAACGTCAAACACCGATTCGTCGAAATATCTTACGAAACACGAATGCTCTGTAGCGCAATCTACTTGCACTCTCCAACCCAACCAGGAGGTGAGAGCAAACGAGACAATACGAACCTTGACTGCCACCCATCTCCTTTTCAACCTTAGCTTGCATGTCACGGAGCGCAGCAGCCTCTTCCTCCATCTCCTTCAATCGCTTCTTCATGTCCTCTAGCTCCTGAACACCTCGGAATACGGACACGGAACGATTAGGTTATGATCCTCGTCCAGCACCACATATGCTAACAAATTATTTCCAATGGTCATAAAAGATCACCTGGATCTCACCTAACCGATAAAAATTTGCAGAGCGCTCTTTCAAACTTCCCACAAAGACTTTAGAGTGTCAAACTCCAACTACGAAATCTGGTCACCGAATAAACATTCGAGACTAATCCTGGTTGGGACACACTTTCTTGGCTTAATAATTTAGGATAGAGGAATGCTCATTGTAGTTCCGTTTTTTTTAAGCCCAGTGTAGTTCTACGGGGAGAATTTACCAAGAGTGGACACTTCAGGGGGTTGGAGGTCCATGGGCAGCGCTGGTCCCGTAATTTGGAATCCAGAAGCACTAAACCTAATTTAAAGCCCGTCTACTATTCGGATGAAATGCACAAAGACGCGGCCAAAGCTTGTCATCCACGGAAAGTTATCCAAGAATCCGGATGGTCCGACTATCAATGAAATTTCCGAAAGATGTGCAGAAGGCGCACCTTAGAGGCCACTTCGTCCGTGGCAATGTCGTCGCCCTTGAGCAAGGGGTCATCAGGCTCCCCGTCGGAATCCACTTCCAGGTCCCCCTCCACTTCGTCGGGAATATCACCCCCGTACACCTCATGTTCTTCCTCCATTGGGGACCCCGAGTCACGATGCGGCTCCACCAAAACCCTGGAGGAGGATGGACGAGGGCACCAAAACCCTAACAGGAATTCAATGCATTCAGAATACCAGCGAAAACGAAATAAAAACGAAAAGAGGCGGACGCTGAAGTTGAACTTGAGCGCGAGGATGAGTGGAAAGTGCCAAAGCTTGAAGAAGACGACGAAAACGACGGTGGAAGAGCAGATAGAGAAGCTTGCGAGAGAGCTCGCTGTGGCGAAGCGTTTGTTCGGCAACGTCCCACTTTGGCCGCGCAGCTCCCATTCAGGTGGCGCTCGTGGACGAGAACAGAACGAAAGTATTGTGCGACGAATCACTTTCTACGTTCAGTTCTCGTCCGTTCCGTCTTACCTTTTCGTAAATCGAATGAATTCTTTTTCGTTTACTCTTAAGTGCTTTAATGGCCCAAATTGACCACTTTTTGATCTGCATGACAGAATTGAAATGACTTTTCTAGGAAGCTTTCTAGAATGTACAAAGAGGAAATTATATACAAACGATATCTACAAATGAAATATACATTTTGAACGTGAGTCATTGGATTTCACAAATAATATCCCAAGATTATTTCCAATATTAATTGAGGCGTATAGGATGAATTATTGAAATAATGTGGAATTGTGCAAGATGTTGTCAAAAATCATGTGTTATGAACTTGAATAATATCATCTTCAATTATAAATAGTAGTAGATTTAAAATTGAAGATTGGAACTCGATATACACCAAAGTTGTTATGAGGGACCAAATGGACTTCATGTAGGCTCTTATGGTCTTATTTTTTTATTGTGATTCTTTGAAACTTTTTCTTTGGGATAGAAAAATACACTAGCTTTTTGAAAATATAATATTTATTTTTATTAGTGCATAGGAGCAAAAGTTATGCCATTCAAAGTACAAATTTCACCTTATTGGGCAACAAAAGAAATCCAAGAATACATGAAATAAAATTTTAAAAAGTTTGTTTCTTACATCTTTTTGAAAAAATAATGTATTGGATTTGTTTTATGATTCAATTTTCACAATTTTTCAGAAATAAAAGTTCCACAAGGGTGAGTTAGTTTGCTAACACAATCTCAATATTTGAATTAGTGTGTTTCAATTCCATCTTTGAGCTATTAACAATTTAATTTTTTCCTTCTATCTTGTATCTATTTTTGTTGAACAATTTTGTTTAGGATGAAACTCAAGTGATTGTTTTTTCCCAAACCCTAAACTCAAATTTTGGGATATTTTTTAAAATTCAAACTTTGTAGTGCAAAGAAATTTAAGTTAAAAAGATTCGAAGGCAAATAACCTAGTTACCTAAGGTGCAAAAAACATTTGTTTTCTTCACTTTGAATGCAAATATCTTGCAATCCACAATTTACAACTAAATTTTCTGAAATTTCTTTCAAACATTCTATTACTAGTCTAGCACAAGATCTTGTGGTTAGATATGCAAAAATATCAATTTTCAAAGTTTTTTGTTCTGTGCAATAGAAATGACAGTTTTTGAGTGCTTTTTGACCAAAAAAAAAGGTCAAAATCTTTTAGAAGTTAAAAAGTGACTAAAACATTGATGGCTTAAAAAGTCATTTTTAATAACCTTTATTGGTAATTGAAAATGCTATAATCTTGTAATCTACATAGTCAGTTTTAGAAAAAATAATCCTTCCAATCCAATAGTAGTCTATACAATCTTTGATGGTTGAGTTTTTATTTTAAACTTTTGTTTCTTCATTTTTTCTCAAAGCACTAGACAATTGTAGTTTTTTGTCAATTACTTGCACAACATGTACCCCATACTTTTAGGATTACCTTAGGTTATTCAAGCCATATCTCTTTTAAAGTAGCCACTTTGAATGATACTTGGATATTTGAATAGATGTTATTTATGTTATCATTCTTACATCCAATTGGATTGATCTTTGTAGTTGAAAGGCAAGAGAAGATGGTCAAAACTTGCAACACAATTTTACTCCACCTAAAATCATTCATGTAAGAATTGAGCATGTTTTTCATCATTATCTACCTAAATTTCTGTTGGATCTTGTTAGAATAAAATAAAAAAAGATTGAAGCACCTCTTTGCATAAAAATTTGGAACAATATGTGAATAAATTAGGAATTTCCAAAGTGCTAAAATTAGGCTTGCTTAAAATCAAACCTAGGCTTTTGTTTTCAAAGGGCTTACATAATACAAGTAGGAATGGACAACCTTACACTTCCTTGTTTTAATTTCCACATCATAAGCACAATGGATGTATTAGAAATTCAAAAAGTAGAATGGAGAAAAAAAAAATAGAAATAATACACATGGCTTTGTGCTTTGTCAATGAATTCAAAGGTTGTATATAAGGTTTAAAAGGTGCCCCCCAAGTGTGCCAATGACCCAAAACTGCCATCATCACTCTATACACATCTCCAAAATCAATATGTACCTATGTAGAAGAAACAATTTTAGAACCTTTACCCCCAAATTGTTTCTTTCATAACTTTTGCATATAGTATCCAAATGCCACATTCTTTGGTGCGTTGGACCCTCCTCTCACTTGCCAATAAGAAGAAGATAGGAAAATTTGAACAGTCTTATAATAATAATTAAGCACAGTAACAGAAGGTGTCGGTTTTGGGGGTGCCCACTTTATCCAAATGCAGTGATGCTAAAATGCAAAATGACTCATCTTCATCTTTGAATTTATGGCTTCTAATCTCTCAATCAAGTCCAAAAATATCATTTAATTTGAAGATTTGTCAAGACATGATGCCGGGACATGCAATTTGGACAATTGAGTTCAGTTTCGATACCTAATCAGAATGATGCAGACCTGACTCATACAATTATATTTCATAAACTCTCCTTTGCACTGAAGGTGTCACAACTTCTAGAAATAAAACCAACCACCACAAGAAGAACAGAGAGATTCCAAATAATATATTATAACTCAGTCACGACTAATAAAAATTACAAAATAAGGGGAGAAATACTACCGTAATCGTGAGTGTCAGCCAGTCTTTTTTCTTTTTTTTTCTCTCTTATAAACCAAATCAATGTACTGTACAATGAATCAGTCCATCGTAACATATAGTTCTGCAGTCCGTACCAAGATATGAATCTATACTGGTTCCTGCCTATCCACAATACTTGCTTTCTAAGATCCAAATTTAAATCAGTAAACAGAAGCTTAATACAGATACAAATCATGTGAGTGGATAATCCAATTGGGTGAGAATTCGAATCACCATTTCAGGGTCCAAAAGCTAATGGAATATGTACTCTAGAGATGGATTTATCATACATTTTCAAAACACTAATAAGTCGAATGGTCTTTAATATCTGTCACCAAAGATTTCCGATGAGCTGTACTGCTTGGTGAGATGGAGATTAGCGGCAATGAAATCAATTGAGGGTCTAATTAAACTCTAGATACCGAAATCGATTCAGTTCCATCGCTTGGAGTTTTTGCTCGCCTTCCCTTTCGCTTTGCTCTGGGAGAAATTTTGGGCTTTCTGCTTCTTCTGCAGCTCCTTCTCGGCCTGTTTAACATACAGACCAGAGCAATTCAGGTAAGGTCCATTGCACAGACAGGTCAACCCAACAAGCTTGAGAATTACAATCATCACAATGTTACCGAATCCCAAGTCCATAGATAAATACGCAAGTTTCTTCCCGTCGCATACCTTAGACATTTTCGACTTGGCCTTCACGGTTGGACCCTTCATCTCCAGTTCCTCCTCACGATCTAATTCTTTCTGTCGAGCTTCCATATTCTGCTCCAAGTAGTACTGCACAGCACGAAATGAAAGAGAGTCACATGTCAAAAACAGGAAGGTTATGGTACTACCGCCACCACCAAAAGACTAACAGTAATATGTAAACCATCTTATTTGTGCCACAATTCAGTTACTGCCTATTTGTGCCATTATGATACATAAAGCACACTTCCAAATTTGGAATGTACAATAGTGGTACAGAAAAAGGCCACAACTGAATTGTGACACAAATCGGACGACTTACCTTAACCCGTTTTCTGAAGGTGAGAAAAAGAAATAAAAACCAATCAGTGAGGGATTCAGGCATGTAAGGCAAGAATGGTGAAATGAAGGACTTACATTATAATCGCCACTGTAATCTCTGAGTTTATGATCAGCCACTTCCACCACCCGATTCACAATTTGCCTCAGAAAGTATCGATCGTGGGAAACAGCAATCACTGTACCCTTGTATTCCCGCAAAGCCTCCTGTAAGGCATAAGCTTTGTTACTAAAACTCATCAACAAGCTCGTTTTCTGTTACTAAAACTTATTAACAAGCTCGTTTTTTGTTACTGAAACTCATCAACAATTCGTATGTAAGACGGTTTGGAACGTGGTTATCAAATTGAACAAACGTAATCCTGCTTCATTGCTTACTCAAAGCTAATCCTGGAGTGCCAAATGGTCAATAGTGATCACTTCCATCTCTATGGGAGTTGAAATGAATCACTTGGGAAGCTTCCAAAAGAATGAAAAAGAAAGAAAGAAAGACGGCATACCCTACAATTCCAAACAATGAAAATACATACTTTAGGATTTAATGTAATTGGTTATGAGCTCCTAAAGAAGACTCTAAAATTTAGTTCAGACACTAAAGGAGCTGAACTGAGAGAATTAAGAACTTGTGAAGACTTGAGTGGGATTAGAAATATTACCTCCAGCATTTCCTTAGAAGGAATGTCCAGATGGTTGGTGGGCTCGTCCAGCACTAGCAAAGTTGAAGGTGTCACCATGAATTTACAGAGC
Organism: Pseudoscleropodium purum; assembly: GCA_963969395.1. Classification (NCBI taxonomy): domain Eukaryota; kingdom Viridiplantae; phylum Streptophyta; class Bryopsida; order Hypnales; family Brachytheciaceae; genus Pseudoscleropodium; species Pseudoscleropodium purum. The sequence goes on from OZ017796.1 coordinate 22,683,028, forward strand.
GATAGACGTGCCTGCCAAATTATGCGTTATGTTAAGACACTCAAGAACTCGGATACACTTGCAACATTTTCTAGCAAATGAATACAAAAATTTATACATCTCAAGGTAGACTGTAAGTTCATTCAGTACCTTCTCTCCCCCACTCAGAAAGGCAACTTTTCGATCCAACATCTCGGCTTTAAAGTTGCAACGCCCGAGGAGGGCTTTGATGTCATTCATTCTCCAATCCTCAGCAGCTTCTTCCACCGTTTGAAGAACTGTTTTGTCTAAATCCAAGGCCTCTGCCTGCCCCATATTAAACCAATGAATTAAAGCCTCTCACAACAGAAATCCACACCTCAAGTCAACTAGAAATCCCAAAGCTTAACACCAAGAAACTTTCCCACATTGATTCTCATGCTTTTCTTTGCACTTTTGAGTACAAATCATGTGGAGACTATTTTTAAGTCAAACTTTTTTGATTTTTTGCACTGCTTTTCCTGGATACTGCTAATACCAAATTTGCACCCATCTGAATACATTATTTACATTATTTACAATATCATAAAGTAAATTGGTCATTTTGAAACCATGAACATACATAACCTTAGATTCTTCTTGTGCACAATCTTAATCTCATCTCGGATGGGAGGTACCAAAAGATACAGCGGAAATGGCCACTCACTAAGAGGCACGCATGTTCTCTCTACAATGAATGTCAAACTCTATGTCAAAACATTTGAGTCATTTTTCGTTTCTATCTACGGCAAAGAAGGGTGAATTCTTATAGCTGCTAAAAAATGTTAGGAATAATTGAAGGACATTTTAACTTTAAAATCTAAATTGAGAAGGGTCTGGTCACCTGATTTTGCTCAAAGTAGTTGGGGACGACTCGGTATTCTCCGAGAGATATCACCCCAGATGTTGGTTTTTGCGTCTGCATCAACATTCGCAAGAGAGTACTCTTGCCGCACCCATTTGGACCAATAACTGCTAATTTCTCCCCTCGCTCCACTAGCAGCTGTGCATTGTCAAACAACACCTGCAAAAAAAAATTTAATAAAAAATTAGTCATGTGTAAATTGCCATGTTCAAAGTGCTGCAGTGAAATAAATATCAATCATTTCTGAATTCACGGATGATCTCAAGACTAACATTTCGGGAGATGCATACCTTGTTATCATAGCGACAGCCCAGTTTCTTAATCTCAACCACCGTTTTTCCACTCCTCTCCAACTCGGGGAACCGGAACTTGAGAGGCTTCCGTTCAAAAGGCTTTTCCACAATCTGTCCTTCGTCTTGCATCTTTTCTAGTTGCTGCAATCCACAAAGTTTCGTCACAATTAGATCAACGTACATTAGAAGAAAATCCTTGTATTTTGACCTCCAGGACTCCTAATTTCTTGTGTCCACTAGTACACAACCCCTGAATTTTTTTTGATTCCATAGTCGTTTATTGCTACATGGAGAAAACGCCAAAATAGCACAGATTCTGAATCCTGATAATTGTACAATTGTTTGGAAAATATATGATCAACTACTTGAGAATTTCATGGAACCTCTTCAGCAATACAATCCTCAATTCCTTAAACCCTACAATCGACTAAAGAGATGAAATCAACTCCACGCAACCCTCTCTAATTACACTACCTCAAGGTTCAAATGGGATCCTAAATGCAGTCTCACATGTGTTTACAACTTGACAGACTTTCAACAGATATCTTCCTAAATATGCCGTGTTTCAAAGTGGAAAAATTGTGATAATCAAAGTGCAGAAAGCTGTAAATCAGAACTGCTGTTCATCTGAGGTTCTAAACGACTAGAAAGGAGGTTATTTCTTCTAGACTTCAGCCATAATAACAAATTTTCATACAATCGAGGACATGCATGGAATGTGCAATTCCAGAGCGTGTCATGAGAGAGGGATGTATGCGAAGGGGATTGATGGAATTCAACAACTACACTGATTTGTCCTCTTGTTTGTCCCGAGGGTGGGAAATAAGCGCCGCGTAGAAAATTGGTGTCAGCACTAGACATTACTTTTGTGGAAATTGTTACATTACAGTAATCTTTCTATTCGCGTTCGTTTATGAAGTGTGAGATTTCGGTAAAATAGTGTCGTACGCACTATTATGTGATAACTCAGTGAAGCAGTTGCCCACCTTGGCAGCCGAAGAGGCCCGTCCCGAGTTCGCCCCACTGCTGAGCCTCTGGATCATATCCTCCGTGCGCGCAATCTCCTTCTGCTGCTTCTCCCACGCCATGCGCTGCGCCTCCCCCCACGCGGCCTTGGCCAGCACGTACTGGCTGTAGTTCCCAGGAAACGTCTGCGCCACGCCCATGTCCGTCTCCACGATCTTGGTGCACAACTGGTCCAGGAAGGCACGGTCGTGGGACACGATCACCATCGGCACCTCCTGCTCCTTAAGGTACCGCTCCAGCCACTCGATGCTGTCCAAGTCCAAGTGATTCGTCGGCTCATCCAGCAATAGTAAATCCGGCTCCTGGTGCAGAAATATTCGTTAAAAGGCGTGTTTTCAAGCGACAGAACTATGGCAGTCGTTATCACAAACATCAAGAAACTCCGACAGGTACAGATCCGAAGCTCTGCATAAGTGGCATGATGTGAAATCACCATTCACCATACAGTTAGAAAGAGGTTCCATTCACCACATTGGTGAAACCTTTCCCTGCAACAATCTAGAAACTTGCACAATGGTGAAGTTTGCGTATTTATTTCGTGTTAACCTAAAATCGATTGCAAAAAACAGAATGCCAATACACGAAGTGTTTTCACACTAAGCACAAATTCAAGCTCACCTATATAGTCAATGGAGCCGCTTATGCATTGTATGGTTAATGGAATCTCTACCTTACTTTTGAAATTTTGACTTTTTTTGGCAATTGATGGTATATTCAGTGAGTGCAAGCGTCGATCGTGAGCAGAAAAGAGTTGCCCTCGTCAGAGAAAAGAGAGGAGTTCGAAGCTAAACCTGAAGCAAAATCTTCCCCAGCGCTATGCGCATTTGCCAGCCTCCACTGAAGGAAGCCACCAAGCGGTCCGCGTCGTCAACAGTGAAGCCCAATTCGGGCATCATCTTGTTGATCCTGACGTCCATACTGTAGAGATCGGATGCCTCCGCCTTCTGTTGCAGCGTGTCGAGTTCGTCCAGCAGTTTCGCCATCATATCCATATCATCCGTGGCATTCTCAAGCGCCACCTGCGAAAAAAATGGATTATCCCATCGTTATTTTCAATCAATCAGCAGTGAGAATCTCGAAACTATTTGCGCAACACTGAAGCAAGGATTTCTGTGTAGCAGAACCATCTATGCTATTTTCAACGGATTTGTCAGTAGAATTAGATTGTTTCAGAAGAAACACCACAAAAAGAGACTCCCCTGTAATTCATGTAGTGATGATTGTATAAAAGCATCCCTACCTTCCGCAATCTAGGGAGATCTCTACATAATCTGACCATACTGAAACCTCGTCATGGATCATGAATCATGGGATAATCGTTACAACGATGTTCTGCTAGAATCGATCTGATTTTACTGAAAAACCCTAATATACTATTGATCCCTGATTCAAGAGGCACAACCCTTTCTGATACTCGAGCCCTGGACGAACCAAAACAATCAGACTTAAAAATTGAAACCTGTACTAGAAATTAACACTGTTGAGGAAGTCAGTCCACAAACCTGCACTTTCTCCATCCGTGCTGCGATGTCCATCTCACTACCAAAAGTGCTCATAAACTCTTCTCTTAATGTCCTCGAACCCACTACTTCAAACTCCTGGCTCAAGAACGCGATCTTCATATTTTCCCGGGCTTTCACTACATTCCCCGAATCCGCTTCTTCCTTCCCTGCAATGATGTTCAATTGCGTGGTTTTCCCGGCGCCATTGATCCCCACTAGCCCCACTCGCTCTCCCTTCTTCACATCCCACGACACATCCTTCAACACCGTCGCATCTTTGTACGTCTTGCTCACATTCTCCAGCTTCACGCCCGACAGCACTGTCGACGCCCCGGACTTACTCTCCCCCTTCCGCTTAGTACTCTCCTTAGACTTGCTCTCCTGGGGCTCCTGCCCACCGCCGCCTTCGGAGACATATTCTTGAGTCGAATCCTTCTCGAAAGCCTCTTCCAGCATGAAGAGTGGGACGCCTTCCTCCACTGCGGTTCTCACGGCGGGAACACGCGTGCTGGAACGCCTCGAAACCACATCTCGTTGAAACCTCTTGGAACTCGGAATCCGCACCGACTGGCAGCTCGTGCTCGTCACCTCGTCGAACAAGCTGCTGCGGGACAAGGTGCGCACCAATCCTGCCGACTCCGCCACAAACGTCAACGCCATGGTCACACCGAAGTCCTCCAAGATCCTCTCTCAAATTTCACCCACCCACTCACGTTCAAGTTCAAATTCAAACGCGCATACACCTCACCAACCCCACGCTCTCACTGACACAAAACCACGCTACCAAATCTCAATCCAAGCAGGTCGGTATCAGGAGACTGGAAATAGGTCGATCAATTTCTTAACTGTCATCAACAATTCTTTCACTGGTAGTGAATTCCTTCAGTGGTGATCAAGAAATTGTTCCTGGACTGGCTGGCTGGCTTTCTCGTGAGCGCCACCAGCTCCGTCCACAACTGGAGTGAGCAGCTGCAGCCACACTCACTGGGGCGATCTGGGCCAAGCAGGAAAGTGGGGGCAAAATCCTGTGCATTGAATGTTTCAATTTTCATCTCATTGGTGAATTGGGGCGTATGGTGTTGATTGGAACTGATGAAGTTTGTAATTCTTCTCGACATTCGTAAATTGGGTTTCGATTGTAGTTGTGGTCGGGAACTGACGGACGGAATGGCTGGTATTTTATTTGGACGTGTACCAGTGGGAGAGCAGGGCAGGGCTCGTCCTATCCAGTTGGTCCGCTTTCTCGGTGACCAATTGTGGCTGGGCAGGGTCCAGCGAAGGACGGAGAGGATGCCGTGCGGGTGCGCATCAGCAAGGGAGCAATACTCTTGCGCAGATATCTGCGAATGCGAAGCGTTAATGGGTTCCACGCGCTCCGCGTCAGACGTGGCTGCGGCTGTGGGTACCGATCGAAGATGCGAATCCACCGCGCGGCGGCGTCCAGGCGGCCTGCTTCCAGTCCGCTCTTGTGGCCAACTCTGGGCTACTCGTTGCTCCGTATTTAGAGCATGCCCTTGGTCCTTCAAATGGCTGCTGGAGCTCCAGTTTGAAGGTCCTACAGGTTTTAGCAAGAAATGAGATCCTCTCCACCTTGCTAAGATAGGAGGTACATGAAACACCCATTTAACCCTTAAATGACACCACAGCTGTTTTCGTCCTATGAATGATAATGAATCTCTCCATGCAAGATATAAGTACAATTATTCATCTTTAGAATTTTGTGTAGAAAGAGGAGGTCTTCAATAGTAGTTTGACTTCCAATGAGTGCTTTTGCATTTTTTTAAGCCAACAATTCACACAATACCAAAATAAATGATTTCCACATTGACAAGCTTGTCCTTTAAGGGTTAAGAGCTAGAAATTAATTTGGGGAGGTTAGATTTCTTTTTTCAGTAAATTTTCCTTGACATGCAAATGGAATTGGCATCTAATCCAAGCCACTTCACATTTTTTGGAGCTTCATGAATTTGGTTATAAATTTTTAAAGTTGAAACCTAGTAGTCACAACGAGCATTCACCTCTTGAAGTGTACACTATTTGTTCATTGCTGAAGCAATGAAAAAAATGTGCAAAAAGTATACATATTAGGAGGTGGATGCTTTTAGAACCTAAGCGCTTTATAGACATCCTACATTAATAGGCTCACCTTTATGGCAAGCTTGTTGAAATTTGATAATTGCTGCACTATATGAGCTCTCTTCAGTGAGTTTCAAAAAAAAGAAACATGGTAAAATATTGTCATGATTGCACATTGACTCTTTTAGTGTAGAATTGATCCTCCATCCTACTACCATATATCTTGTCTTTTGTAGAACGAAGTATTGTTGCCACCTTTGTTTGCACTGCAAAGGTTTCCATGCATGTCACAAATACCAATCAAAATATAAAAAATACTTTTCATTAATTTGGAGGAGCAAATTTAAAGGTTCATAATGACACTCATAACTACACTACTTTATCTTCTTAGCGAGGCACAAAATTAGCGTCACTAGACTTACAGAGGTGGTTTAAATACTTAAAGATAAGATTCAATGCCAACTTGTCTAATATCATGTCTAAGTTGAATATAGCCAATTAGGTTGTGTTCAAATATCAATCCTATTATTTATGATTTGAAACTATGAATTGTATATCACTATGAGAAATTTCATTAAAAAATTTTAATTGTTATCATTTTTTGAAAAAATTGAAAAAATAAATAAAAATAGAAAAAACAATAAAAAACAATTTGAAATTTTCTCAAGACATACAAGTAGCAATGATAATTAGTGTGAAAAAAATTTCAATTGGTTATTTTATTTTTTACATCCAAAATAGCTACAACAAAGATCTTGAAGTCAAATTGAGCTATCAATCCAAATTTATATTTTTATTAATTGATGTATAAAACTTTGATATTTTTTTTCTTGTGGAAAAAACTATTGTATATTTTTTTTTTTTTTTCAAAAAAATGAATGAAGAAATCAAATTATTGTAATTTTTAAAATTAAAGGTGAAAATAAAACTATATAAATTATTATGTATCTTAGAATAATCTCGAATTTTTAGAATAAATGAAGATTAGAATAAAAAGCTTAATGTTATACTTTAAAATATATTTTAAAAGAATACATGAATGAAAAACATAGCATACTATGTTATTTGGATTCTAACACATGGAGCTTGCAATTGCAACGATTCTATCAATTTTTGGATTCTTTCAAAATTTCAAGATGAAGTAAAAAGATATCTTTTCTAGTTTCATTTTAAAAATTTGAATCAAATACCAAAAATTGTTATATTAAAAGTTACAGTCAAGGTTGACTAAGGCACATCCATTTTTTGGATGTATGGATCTTTAGGGTTAATCTTTTTGGTTTTAAAGTTTTTTGAATGAGAGTAAGAATGTAGATAGAATCTTCAACAAATTTGGGTTGATTAAAAACTAAGGAACTAAAGTAGAGAATGGATAATAGACAATGGGCGTGTGCAAAATTAGGACAATCCACCCTAGGTATTGCAAGAAATTAGAAATTATTGATATAGTATACAACATTGTAGACAATGTTATATGAAAAATGTGCTAATTTTTTCCTAAAATACTAGCAAATCATAAAAAGATTCACGTCAAAAACCTTTGAGTTTAGTAGACATTACTTTTATGATTCATATAGAGCATCAACATTGAAAATACATATCTGTTATGTAAGAATAAATGCTTTATATCAAAAGTACTCAACATGGGCATATACAAGTTCAATTGAAATATAATGACAGAAGTTCAAAAATTTTGCTTCTTGTGTGCCCAATCAACATTTGTAGGGAGTAGTTGAAGCTAGAATCTATAACAAAAGACAGAAAAAAGACTAATCTTGAAACAACATATAGTAGACTATAATATGTGAAATTGTTAAAAACATTGCTATACATAGTTTTATATACCAAATTTCTTTATGATGAACTTCTTTTGAAAAAGTGCTTATCCACTTACTGAAAAAGGTCTTTGTAGTGACATCTATCAATAATTGTATACATCAAAAAGTTCAAATCCCATTATCTCTACTTGATGAATATCACTATTAATAGTTATTAGCTAATTTGTAGATCTAACTTAGGTGACAAAAAATCCAAATGGAACACCATTGTAGTGTAAACAACATTGAAATAAACATCCTTGGTACACAACCTTTGTATTATATCCAAGGGGCATCAATATTAAAATGGCTTAAAGAAGAGCTTTTGTAAAAGTTATATCAAACGAAAAGGACAAAAAAGTTAGGTGAAAACCAAATTAAACAAAATAACATATAAAAATTGTTGAATTGCATATTTATTAAGAGAAAACTTGTATATACATCAAAAAATAAAAACAATTGAAACAATATTGAAATAGTGTGGTGGCAATTATTTCTATTTGTTGTACAAAATCAAAATTGTTTCAAAAAAGTTGTAGTTGTGAAACATTTTGTTTTGTTGTAGTGTTTCTTTTGTAGAATTATCACAAATATATTGAAGTTGAATAGAGTGTGAGGGAGCCGACTTCTTCTTGAGCACTTAACCCCTAAAGTTCCATGACTATGTTTTCACCAAAAATGCTCAAAAGTTGCCATTTTTAGTACAAATACCAAATTTTTGAAAAAAAAACTTCTTTTGAAATATAAAACTATAGGATCTTGTAGTATATATTATCAAAAACATGTGGTAAAAAATTTCAGACATTTTCACCACAAAGATTGCAAAATATAAGCATTCAAAATTCAAATTCACTAAAATCACTTTTTTTACCTTGTGAAAAACGGGACAACTACACTTCATAAGCTCACTTTTCTATGAAAAAATGACCAAAATGGTAGTGCTTCTTTGGATTATTTTTCCTAAATAAGTTAGCCACATGCTTGAAAATTTTGAGATCATTTAAAATTGTACAACATATAGGAAAAAAAATAGTAAGTTGACAATAGTAGATAATGATTCACAATACTAAATTGTTAAAAATTAATTTATGGAATTGAAAAATGCCAATCCCAATGGTTCAAATGTTGAAATAAACAATCTACAACTTATGATTTTATTTTATTTTCAAAAATATTGAAAATTGGGTAAGATAAAGGATTTCAAAGTTTATTTTAGAGTAGGGAATCCATGACTATCTGCAAACAAAAAACCTCATAAATTTTGACTAATTGATCAAAATGGAATGATTCAAAGCTTTCTATATATATTTAATTCTAGAAAACTAATTTCAAATTTTTGTTTTAAAAAAAAGTGCTTTTTTTTAATCTACCCAAATTGCCTAGTTATCAAAAAAAGTAACATATTATGCTATAACGTTTTATTCATATTTCTAAATGTCATAAAATTTAGTGCATATGAAAAAAATTCCTTGTTTCCACCTTTTGTTAAAATTTGGGCCAAAAATATAGAAATCTTCAGTCGCACACACCTACCCAAAATTTCTATGTAACCAAAAAACATAGCTTGGTCCTTTGAGGCTTAAGTAGTTACACAAATTTGGAGCATGGATTTCCAAAGTGCATAAATTTTTCCATATATAGAAACAAAGTTTAAAAGGATTCCATAATTTTTCAGAATTTTAATTTTCAAAACATAATTTCTATAAATTTTTTAGTTGAAGATTATGGTCCTTCCACACTAGTAATATAGACTTTCTTATTTCTGACTAAGGCTGGTTGCAAAAATTGAGAGTCTTGTAGATAATCACAATGAATTACAATTGCACTAGAAATTGTGCAATAATTAAACATTGTTCAACTCCAGCTAAGCCAAACTACACCACTCTATTTTACCAGAATGAAAGAGTGATTGGAAAGGAGTTGGCGCCCATAGCAATTTATATTAGCAAACATGTTGCAATATTAAAAGTAGAACTAAATTTTTCCATACTATTTTATTTTTGAATTATTATTATTTTTTTATCTTTTTTCAATTCTAAACTACAATTGAAATAATATGCAACATTATTATTGCAATATTGCAACAATTTTGAATGATTCTAGTTTGCTGCAATATTGTTACTATTTTTTTTTTGTTACATATTATTGTATTGTTTTAGAATTGTTTTAGTTTAAAATTGTATTGCAAGCAACTCATTAGTAGTACTAGTATTTAACTTGAATCCAACATGGAAGGGTATTGTTGTAATTTCAATTTCAAAATCATTATTGTATCATTATAGAACACTTTCAAGACTGAAATTGTATTGCCAAAAAACCTCATGTTCAAATAGACTTAATTTAAAATTTTCTATATGCCTCATGCCTCTTGTAGTCTAATTTTTTAAACTTTTTATAGAATTTTTTCAATTTTTTGTGGCATTTCCTATATTATTTATATATATTTTGAGTATTTAGTGTTAAAGTAGTTCAAAGTACACTAAAAGTTCCAAAAAGTACAAAGATACTTTAGTAAGTAGCCACAAATTAATAGAAAAGGGCAAAAAGGCAAAATAAAAAGTTAAAGTAAAAGTTCCAGAAAGAAAAAGATAAAAAGAAAAGGAAAAAGATAAAGAGACTGGCACAAATAAAGAAAAGATGGGAAATTAGGGATTCAGAGGTGTGCGAGGAGATTCCACAGGTCGAGACGTGCCTCGTACCACCTCCGATCACCCCTCGAATTTCTCCTTTTATTCCTCTCCTCTCATCTCTCTCTCTCTCCCATGCGGTATTTGTATTCTTCTCTATCAGTGCTGTGCTTCACATTCAATTGCGCTGTTTAAATTTGTGCTATAATTTTTGCGCATGATGCGCTGAATATAATAAAAGGAGTTATTATAAATGTGTTGGTTATCTGTGTAATTGGGTTGTTTAATTGGAGTGTGTAATCTTGCTTTTAGAATTGAGGTGTAGTGTGTGATTGGCAACATTTGTGTGATAATTGTCAGAATCTTAGATTGCCAACTGATCATCGTACGCAAAGCTTTGACGGACCTACTTCCTGAGGTGGGGCTGGGGAAATTGTGATCTTCCAACCAAACTGAAGCAGAATTGTCAAAATTTCCGATTGGGAAAAGCAGAGTAAGTGGGATTTGACGAACAAGAGGTCGAAATCAGAGTTCAAGGCAAGAGAACTCGAAATTTGGAGGAATACCAAGGCAGTCTGAAATTGGGAAAGAATTTGAGTCGCAGCCGGCACTCATAAATGCGGTCAAACATTGACAATTTTGGCTGATTTGGCTGAATTGTGATCCATTGAGGTTTGGTGAGGACCTCATCAATCAAGCGAGCACGGATTTTGCAAAACAATATCGAGAAATTTGACCAATTAGATCAAATTGTGTAAATTTACAACATTCAGAGGCGTGGGGAGCAAACAACCGCGGCGATGAAGCAGGTCGCCGAAGTTCAGTCACAGACAGGGCGACGACGAACGGACGGGGGTCGGGCCGGTAATCGAAGGCAGTTTGCCGGGGTGAAGTCCGTCGGACCAGTGAGTCCGAGGGTATCTCATGAAGACGGATATCTATCGATTATTACACAGGTAAAAGGGTATCAATCAGATGTGGGTATTGCTAGGGTATCGGAGGAGGGTATTAACCGGGGTCTTAGATGGATATTGTACGGGAATAGGGCCTAAAGGCTTTTAATTTAAAAAAAAATTCAAAATCATTCATTAAAAACAAATTGAAATAAAAGGTCAAATTTTTTCGAATAGCCCAAAGGGCCGTGCCCCTAAATTGGGAATTAGATTTAGAATTTTGTTATTTATTTTGTATCAATTGTTATTAGAGTTTGCGTTGGAAATTCCACGTATATGTTGTAAATTTGAATTTTGGAATTGTAGGTTGTTGCTAATCCTTGATATTGGCCATATTGTCCTAAAGCATTGGGGTGATTTATTGTAAGCCTCTCCAAACCCTTAACTCTAAATTGGTTTGAAATATTAAATACATGTATTTGTACTATTTTCAAAGTATTATAGTGGGTTGTACTAAAGTCTAAGTCCTGCACTGCATCCATACACAAGTCAATCCACATTGAACTATTGTCTCACAACTATTGTCACGAGCCAGTAGTACATTAGACAAGACTGAAACGTCATACATCAGTCAATAGCATCTACTAATGGACAGCTTGAGTGATACCTTGGGTTTTAGTGGGATTAAGAACAAATAAGTATCTAAATTTTGCACATTTATACATTGTGACTTTTAAACACATTACGCTAGCCTTATATAGTTCATTCTCTGATGTTCGAACTCAGATTTAGTTGAATAAGATTAGATTCTGAAAAATATACTACACCTCTTTTTACACTATTATTTAAAGTTTCATCCCCATAGACTAATATTAATTTTGTACTACCTTCAAACTCAACATCTTTTAAGTTATTATGGTTAAAAGACACATTCATATTCTCACATGGCTCTAGTTACTAAATTGTCATATTCATGGAAAAAATTAGGAATTCCATTAGTAGTCTTTGAATAATGTTTCAATACTAAAACAAATACTTAACAATCTAATTTTGTTGCAAATTACAATACTACTACTTAGAATTGAGAATTTTTTTCAGAGATATAGAGTAAATTTTATGAACTTACATTAATCACTTAAATAACTATAATTATTCATTATTTTCTTTGCTATCATTAGCTTTGAATGGGTTCCCATCTATGCAATTTATGTAGTAGTTCTTTTAGAACTATCAAAGCCTTAGCCACTCATAAAGCAATTTGTATAGGAAATAAGATTCCACATGTAGAATCTTCTTCAAGAGGGAGGAGTAGTCATAGACCCCAAGATATTTCAACACTTGACTATGGGGATGTGGTTGGACCAAGTGAACCTATTGAACCAAATGATTGAACCTTTACAATTTCATTTGGATGGTTTAAATCTAGATGATTACGATGATTGTGTAGAAGAAGACTTTTTGAACTTTACTTCTTAGGAGTCTCCTACATATGTAAACAATTCAAATTTAAGTCTCATCCATTGGATTAGAATAGTGAAGAAATCTTCAAGCTTGTCTAATGAAGATATAGATAAATTGTTCACAAATGTTTTGTTTCATCCAAATTTCAAGTTGGGTGATGTTTCTCTTAAATGTGCATATGATGTTGATAAATTTGAAAGATCTTTGTATAGTGAGGACGATGGATGGGAGAAATAAGACCTTGGTGAACTTGTGTTAGGCTACCAGAACCCAACGAGTGCTTTGGAGTCATTGTTTTCTTCTCCCACGTTTGTTGAAAATTTTACATTGAATAACCATATCCAACACCAAACTATGTACTCATCACAAACCAACTTCCGTTTCAAAGCTCCACTTTACACAATTACAGAACCTGACGATAATAAGTCTCAAAGTGATCAAGCTCAATGGAGTGAAAAATAAGTACTAGGCAACGTTCAATTCACTGCCCTAAAACTCTGCCGGAACAGTACCACTCCGCTACCATTCTAGATGGTTTAAATTAGGAAAAAATACTCAGCAATCAATCCCAAGTTTCTGAAAATGAATTTCTGCAGAATTATCCCCACATCGAACCAGAACGCAGATTCAATCTAGATTCAACATCACGCACCACTGGAAGTCAGTCGAAGCATTTGAGCCCGCATGTACAATAAGACGGACACAAAAGCAGGGGACAGTACAATCATATCCAACACCAAACAATGTACTGTACATAAATCACAAACCAACTTCGGTTTCCGAAACTTCAATTTATTCAAGAGAACCTGGAGACAATAAGTCTCAGAGATACCAAGCTCAATGGAGCGAAAAACATGTACAGGCAATGTTCAATTCACTGCCATAAACCTCGGCCGGAACAGTACCACCCCTGCACTCCCCTGACCATTCCAGATGGTCCAAACGGGGAAGAAAACTCAGCATTCAATCCCGAGCTTCCAAAAAAATGAATTTCTTCTAAAATTGCCTTCCTGGGCAATGAATACGAATCTAGATTGAGCATCACTCAACACTGGAGCTTAGTCGAACAACGTGGCGCCTGAGACAGGACCCGGAGCGGAAGCCGGAGTTTCGGAAGGGCTGGGACCGGAGCTCGGAGTGTAAGCAGGGGAGCCAACAGGGGAGCCCGCGGGAGAGTAAGCTGGAGCATAACTTGGACCATCGACAGCAGTTTCGGGCGCTGGAGCTGAGGCGAAAGGAGCAGGAACAGGCCGCGCTGCATCCGCACGCGCAGCGAACACAAGCAGCAATACCATAGCCGCCGCCATGACGCCTGCCATTCTGTGCGAGTGCGCCTTCACCATCTTTCTCAACTGGTACTGAATTCAAATCAGGGGCTAGATCCCTTCTACTGAGATCGACTTGCTACTGACGTACCCACGTCGAATCTGAGTCGCAAAAGCTGAGAGCTCGATCTGGAAACAAAATTGGAGTTGCGAGTTGGATACTTGTGCTCTGAGAGTTTGGGTATCGATCGATATGTGTGTCTGGGGTGATTTGCCGTTGTTTGATGCAATGGCTGTGACGAGAAGTGTGGGAAGCTGGTGGATTATATAGCAGCCCACAGCTGGACGTACGAGCGATCTTCGGAAACTTCAACTTGAGCCGCGTGCGTTGGGACCAAGTAAAACTGCTGGCCATGGTTGGTCAACACGGCGTGACCGTCGACCACGATCCGCTGGCCTCGTAACTGACCGCATTCTACGATGAAAATCCGGTGTTTAGGCACGACACTTGTCAGTAACGAATGTCGCCTTTGAGAGCCTTCCACGGCAGTTTGCTCTGAACGCAGAGGGGCCAGGTGTTGTGAGCTGCGATGTTGACAGAGTAGTGGTTGAACAATTGAACCAGTTGGATTTGTGCAAAAAAAGAAAAAGTAACGAAAGTCAGTTGCTGCGCCGTTAGAGTAGTTGAAAGAGCGAAGTCGATGGAGCTTCATCAGGCATCAGCTCTCGGGGGCGTCATTCTCGGAAGCAGCCTCTTGCGCCTATTTACCCGAAAAGTCTCTTCGGAGTGGCGTACGGTGCCGCTCTGCTTTGCAACTGCGTGCGCTTGCTGTCAACGAGAAGCCGAGATATATGCTCACACTTGTTTCACAATTTGCGCAATCTTAGGTCTTGATGACTCTTCACTTCAGTTGGCGGAGGTGAGATATTTGCGCACAATTCTTACTCTGTTTTTCTTTTTTCAATTGTGGAGCAAATGGAAGAAAATTCGTTGCAAGAAAGAGAGCCACAGACTTGGAGTTCTTCAACAAAAGCACACTCTTGAGTCTTGACACTTGGCGGAGCTGTGATTGTCTTACTTAAGTGTAACTTACCCGCTTGCCAAAGGCGGACTCTTGACTCCATCTTCACTTGATGGAAACACACAAATTTTCATATTTGAGGTAAGGTAACTAAACCTACTTCTTCTTTTTAATTCTATTATTAAATGGCCTAATTTTTTTTATTGGATTTTGCTAGAAGTCAATAGGGTATTCTTAGAATTTCTTTTTAAGAATTTTTGAGATACCATATTTAAAACTAGAAAGTGGTATTGAGAGTAGCCTTTGACTAATAGAGAAAGTACATTTTAGGTAAGAATCTCAAAGAGTATCTTAAAAACGGATTATTGTCAAGTGGGTATGATTCCTTTAGAATTGTCACTAGCTTTCTATTCACCTCTTAGTTCACCTCTATTCCATTTAGCATAGGATGCCAGGGTTGACAAATCTCAACGTCCGCCCCAAAATAGCGTCCGTTTTCCGGACGCACGGACGCAGCGTTCCTCCCGCCGTCGGAAGGCGGACGCGCGGGGCGGGGCGGACGGCCAGGGCGGTCGGGCGTACAGAGCAGACGGGGCAGACGGACAGGGCGGACGGGGCGGACTTCGCATTGCCATTAGTCATTAGAAAATTTTATATTGTTATGTAATTTGAATGTTACACAATCACAAATGAATGCATCCACATAAAATAAGATGTACATATAAAAATATTTTTATACGCAAATGAAAATATAGCATCTTTATATATAAATATATATGTATAAACAAAATACATGAAAACATAGTTCCAATATCACTATTGAATCCTATACGATCTTTTTAAGATCTAAATCTTTCACATTCTTTTTTGTTTTTAAACAATGAAAGGACCATTGTTTTTAAAAAACAAAATTCTCCTCAAATCCTACTTTCCACCGGATGGACCACTACCTTCTCCCAAAACAAAAGGAAAATCTGCTGTACCGAGGAGTTTAGCAGATGATTGACGAGTTGACCGTTGTTGACTTGGATGGACTATTCGCCCTCCAGATTGAACTTCAATGTCCACCTTATGAAATTGTTTCTTGGTTTCCGAAGAGAAGTCATCGTCCTCTTCACGCTTCCTTTTTTGTTTTCTTTTTGGTGATAAATCGACTTCGTCTGCCTTCAAGGTTCTCAAGTTGCTCTCCACACGATCTACCATCGCTTGAACAACTTCATCATCTCCTTTCCCTTGCCATACTGTGAGGCAGTCTCCATCCAATAGGAAAGCCTTCCAATGCCCTATAATATCGCCAATGCGCCTATCAAATGCTGCTGCCACATCTACAGATGAATGTCTTGTTCTTGTTAGTCCATTTGTTTCGTAGACAGCACGAACTTTTGCAGCCTCTTCCAACTTCGACAATAGAAGGGCCCTACCTACGAGGGTGTGGTCGTATGCCTTATACTGCTCATCGAACTCTTTTCCATGGTTCACCTCCACCCAACTGTCTTCTGGTCCTCTCTCCACTTTTTAATCTGGAAAACGAAAGAACTTTTCGTGTTGCAAGCTCCAATGTCCCCCCATGTTGCGACAAAACATTTCACGGGCCGCGTCATCTACGATTCCTCGAGCCCGCAATTCCACCTCTCTATTGTGAGTCATCCATACATCCAAATCCAATGGTTGCTGAGATTCCTCGTACAAATCATGCCTCTGTTCATTTGCATTCCACCGGATTGGCTTCCCCCAATGTTGATAATTTTGAAATTTGTACGGCGCTTGATCAAGAGGAAGATTCCAACAATTGTACTCGTGGCTTGGAGGTATAGCTTCCAAGATACCAAACATTTCGTAGAACCTAGCACTCAATGGACTACGACACTCGGCACACATCGAACGAATGAGTGATGCTTTCACAATGCAAGTGACATGGAAAGTGTGGCGACATTGGCCCATGGTTACCGCACCTTCCGGTCCGAAGAGGCCTTGGCAAAGGCTACAACAACCATCCAAGATTGGAGAGGCTGGATCACAAGCATGCACCACTCGCTTGTCTTTCACATTGATGTATGCTGAAAGTGTGTTGTAAGGGACCCATCCTTCCTCTACTTCCAAGGCCCAATTGATGGGTGGAGCTTGGTCCTTCTTTGTGTGGTTTAACCGCTCAAACATGGCATCCATGTCTCCCCAACATGTGATCTCTGTATATCCCTTTGAAGGATGTTGATCAAACATAGTCTTGAACCAACTCAAAGAGCTTTGAATGGCATCGTAATTTTCATTCAACTCCATTGCCAATGTTTGAAGACCTGCCATTGCTTGAGATACTACAGAGGGTCTGTCTTGGAGTCTTTGTACCCATGCTAACCATCGAGACTTCAAGCCGCTAGATGGCATAAACTTCTTCAAATCCAAGGACAATTGCAATCGATTCAACTTGGATTCAAAGATTCCTTTTGCTTCAATTGCCTCTTCCAATTTATGCTTCAACTCTTCAAAGTCACAACTCTCCGTTTGCGTCTCCGCATTCACGTAAACGGATGAAAGCTTTTCCATTGATGGTTGTTGTGTCGTTTTTAACATGCTCATGTCGTGACTTTCTTGTACATTCACAATGGCAGGATTGTCGCTTGCTTCGGCCTTATCAAAAGGAAGAGAGAGCTTATCTTCACTCTCTTGAGTCTCTTGACTGTCTCCGAGTACAATCATTGGTGAGATTGCAACCTCACTTGGATTTTTGGAGGTCCCTTGCAATTTTGCAATCCGTTTATGCATCTTCATCAACTCCTCCATTTGCCTTGATGATTGTTGATTTAAATGTTCAACCTCACTCTCCGAAGTCTTTAATTTCAACTCCAACACTTTGCACCTTGCTTCCACTCCTTCAAGGTCAGCAATTTTCTTCTCATATTCTACCAATTGTAGTATGTGAACATCTCTTTCTTCGAAAAGTGGTCCGAAAGTCTTCGTGAGATTCTGAAATGCTATAGTACCTTTCAACATCTCTGGTGCTATTAAAGAAAACTCCTTGGCCAAATTCATAAAAGTCGGAGCAGCTTGCGCTAAAAATTCAGCTGACATCGTTATCTTGAAAGCTGTATCAAGTATATGTCCAACATTCTTTGGATCTGCAAGTGGACTCATTGGAACAGTAGTAGCACCATCATCGGGGTTCGACGATCCGCCTATTTCTTCATGAAGGTTAGCAAACTGAACCGAGAGCTTCAAAAGATTTTCCAATTGTTTTGGATTGGACATGTCTTGCAAGGTTCGATGTAGAGGACTTGGCAATGCCGCTGTAAATGGAAACTCCTCCACCCGCCTTTTACGCTCGGAACTCCATAATGACGATATATTATCAATCGTCACGCCTTGTCCACGAGGCGTATGTACTTTGTCTTCTAAACTTAAGGCTGGACTAGATTCAACGCCTTGATGCACAGGCGGAGATTTGTAGATCAAACTATCAAAACAATTGTTGGCTACCAGACTATCAATTCTAGCATTAGCCTTTGCCACTTTCTCCGCCAAGACTTTGTCTACTTTACTTTTTGAAGTTTCCCCGCGTTCCGTGCAAACCTTGCCTTTGTTTACAAACTCCGTTTACGTTTGTGCCGCAACATTTAGTGTAAAGGTCAAACGCATTGGAGCTGTGGAAAAGACTTCACCCTCCTACACCTCTACATCTTTCTCCACATCTTTCCCCACATTTTTCGAAGAGCTTTCATTGATTGCTTTTGTTGGAGATTGTACAGACCGTAATTCTTCAACATTTGAGGCTTTCTCCACACCATCCGTTTTCACCCCAATAGTATTTTTTAATACTTTTTCTGTTTCTCCCTCTGAATTGTACAAGTCGGGAATGTCCTTTTGATTGGCTTCAGGTAGAAGTGGGCAAGCTGTTGTCGTCGAAAACGTGCTCCAATCGATCTTGCGCTCTAATATAAGTTCCGCATAAACCATACACGGCACGCTATAATTAATATAGCCTTTACTTCTGCGCTTGTTTCCGAATAGAACACGCCACACCTTCTCAGATCGATGGACAAAATGTTTGTTGTTGCAAGTCCATGGTTTACAACAAAAATCCCGTGTATGACTCCTGTGCGACTCCTGAGGCCACAACTTGTCAATGTGGTACATTTTAATATAGGTCCTGCACATTTTTTATGTCCAATACTCCGCATCTTCATCTTCCCACCCGCTCTCTGCTTTAATTGTAGGGTCATTTAAAATGTCAAGCCGAAGGTCATGCGTAGCCCTCTTCACTTTGCTTTTTTTCTTCACTTCGCTTCCCGGAGTCACCCCATCCATATTTCAATCACCTTCGCCGTTCATGATTGTCAATTGGATTCAATAACCAATTGAAGTGAATAAAAAAATCTCATGTGATAGTCAAAAGTGATGGCATCAACCGCAACACAGTAACACAAGATAGAAGACCCCAACTCTCCACCCCGTAGGAGCAACTAGCGCATAAAGCAATAGTAGCACATCCAACTTGGCACCGAAGGAGAATTGAAGTGAGAAGAAATGAAAAGTCACTCCACCCTTATAGCCGTCCGCCACCGGACCTGCCCCGGACCGCGCGAAGCGGCCCCGAATCTCGCATCCACTACCGAAGCGGACGTCCGCCCGTCGCCCCGTCCAACCGCCCCAACTGACCGACCCGTCCGACCGCCCTGACCGACCGCCCTGACCGATCGCCCTGACCGACCGACCCGTCCAACCGACCCGTCCAACCGACCCGTCCAACCGACCCGTCCGACCGGCGCGTCCGCCTGGACTGTCCGCACTGTCCGCCTTCCGACGCCGTCCGCGCTTTGGACACGCCGACCACCCTACTTAAACACTGACCGCCGACGGCGTTCGCCCAGCTGTCAATTGGTGCATCCTATGAGGCCATTATTATTCAAAAAGAGCGGTAACATTTCAAAAATAAAACAACCTAATAATCACTGCTAAATGAAGATCAATGTAATTGGTTTGTCATTTTTTTTTTTCTAAATGTAAACCCTAAACCTTATACCCTAATTACCCTAAACCTTTTCTTTTCTCCCCTAAATTGTTTTACGAATGAGGGGAATGTGATTAAGTTGAATATGTTTGAATTAGTTACTGATATTATTCCTCTAAATAGGTTTTGAGAAGATCTAAAGATGGTGGGGATTTTTTTAAAGTTCATTAGGAAATCAAATGTTTTGCAAAAATAATCAATTCCATTTTCATTGTAAGCAAATGAAATTTAAAAAAAAGGTCCCAATACATAATTAGAATAACAGTTAAATGGATTTCAACCTCGTGATATTTAATGAAAGGTTGTGATTTCTCATTAAAAGTGCATCACGATCTTCAAATGAACATCGAGTCTTTCATATTTCTTAATGAAATTTTGATTAGACTTGAAAACAAAGAAAAAGAATCAATGTTTTAACTTTCAAATCATGTATGGCTATATTTTTTCTTAAAAACATAGAAAAATTCGTTACTTGAGTTGGTGGAGTAGAATACATTATACATGTGCTATATTTATTTTGAAGGGTAATTCCAATATTCTTATTTCAGATGTTTTTAAATATTAATTTTAAAAAAGAGGGTTCAATGTTTAAAGATCTAAAAAATTGACAAACATAATTTCTATTATAAATAGGAATTGAATTCGGAATTCGAATTTTGAAATGATTCAAATGAACAAGATATATATTATAAAATATTTCTTTGTTTGAGTTTTCAAAATGAATTCACAAAACAATTGCAAACTTTTGAACTTAGGTATATAGTATTGTTTTTGGTTTGTACTTTGTAGAGTATAATATTTCCATTTTAATCCTAAATAAATGAAAAAATTCCACATGAATGAAATGTTTCTATGTATTGCACAAAGATTTCTACCAATTATTATGATAATTAAATACATTGTTACATTTCATAAAATATTCTACATAGAAAAAAAAATCATTTCAATTTTCAATCATGATAAACGATGTCTTTTACTCTTTTTGTTATATGTTCGTTTTGTATAACGTGTACATTATACAATCTTTGAGAGCAAGGTAGTTCATTTTTGGCTCTCATTGAAATAGAAAATATATTTGTGTTTGGATTTTGAAATCATTATGTATTCTACGGTCTTATAAGAATGCATCTTGTTTCTTCCTTTGAATCCTTTTGATATTTTTTTTTTTTTCCTTTTTTTTCTGTCTCGTAGAGCTCTTATTATCTTGTTCTCTTCATTTGACCAGCCTATTTGGCTTGGCTCTTAGTTTTTTGTTTTTTTTAATGTAATGGTTTATGCATATGTTATAAAAAATATATATTATTTATTTAAAATTAATATATTGATGAACAAACGCATAAAGGCATTGAATGCTTTCACATTTAAAGTTATAAATCTATCATAAATCACTCTTGCAAATTTGAATGATTGAATCGAAAATTTGAAAATGTAATTACAAGAGCTTTCAATTCAATCAATTGCATAAATCATAAATGTTGAAATGCAACTCGTATAAGTTTAGCATCTATGAAGATTAATTCATGTCATCCACATGCAATTTTCCAATTTAATAAAATGCAATTGAGTACTTCAATTTTTTTCTTTTCAATTCTCTAAGTAACATTCACTTCATATCTTTCTCTACTTGTTTATCTATTTTGTGGCAACAAATGGAGAAACCATCTTTGTCTATATTTGCACATGCACTCTTATTTGATTGATGAAGAATAGATCTATGAAATATATAATCATTGATTTGTTCATGTTGATTTATCTAATATATTTTATGTATGTATATATATATATATATATATATCATGAAAGGAGTATGAAAGACAAGATTGACAGATTGTGTTCGAATGTTGTTGATTTTGAAATGATTTAGTATTATATCATTTATAAGAATATTATAATAGTGTTATGTTATAATATTCCTAAAACAATTGCAACAAATATTAAAATACATGCTAAGTTAAATTTGTTAGCCTACCAATTGTTCATTAATAGACATAATTGAGTAGCCCCCTTAAATGAAACATTCAATATCTAATATCTTACAATCCAAATGATGGATTTGTCTAAAATTTTTTCCACATTTTTTCCAACTAATTTACTATAAGATCCTACGGTTACATATGCCCCAAAGTATTTTTCTTCTAAAACTTGATATTTGCACTACTATTGGCAGTTTTGAAGTGTTTTTAGTGAAAAGAACTTTAGAGGTTAAACATCTATACCATGAGATTTTGTAAAAAGAACAATTTCCTTCATTAGGTTTAGGGTTTAAGATGAACCGTTCGCCCTGTCCGCCCGATCCGGCGTCCGCCTTGTCCATCCCGTCCGCCCCAATACCCGTCCACTCTATGCACCCCGTTCGCCGCGATATCTGTCCGCCCGTCCTCCGTCCACCTTGTTCGCCCGATCCGGAGTCCACCCTGTCCGGCCCGACCGCCCCGTCCGCCCCGATACCCGTCCACCCAGTCCGCCCTATCCGGCGTCCGCCTTGTTCGCCCAATCCAGAGTCCGCCCTGTCCGGCCCGACCGCCCCATCCGCCCCGATTCCGCGTCCGCCCCGACCGCCCTGTCCGCCCTGTCCGCCCCGGTACGGCCATCCGCCCGGTTACAGCCGTCCGATTGACACGCGGACTGATGTGGTCCGCATGATCTGGACGTCTGCCTCGGAGCATCCGCATATATATATGGGGAGGCGGACGGCTCATTCCGAACAATCGTTCTCTTTTGAAGTGGGCGGACCAATGCATTGAAAGCTCTGCGCGCCCCTTCCGCTTTGAGTGAATGATTGTTGTGAGATTGTTACAAATTTTCACAAAGTTCACTCTTGTAAAATTTTAATTAATTAATTAAATCAAAATTTTGGTTCTTAAGCTTTCTAATTGTTTCATTCTCTTTGCTTCAGCTTCATCATGCCGAAAGATAGAACACCTAAAAAAAGTAGTCGAAAGGGAAGACCCCAATTGTTCGATTGGGATGCTTGGGCCGATCCATTGTGCGTGGGTGAACCGGGATGGGAAGAAGAACCAACAAGAGTGTGGGATTGCTCAATGTGCAAGAAGTATGTAAAAATGACTCACATTCAAAAACTTTGGCGACGTGAACGTGTAGACCACCAAGCGCCACGTTGGGAAGGACAAATGTCTACGTGCCAAAGTGAGCACTTCAAACAACGATACACACAAGTGCATCGAGTTCTTGGCATTAAAAGCACCAAACCAAATATAATGAATTATAATGTTATGGCAATGGTTTGGGCAGAGATTGTACTCCACAAGGACGTGGACTGGCGTACTGCTACAGGTCGCAATGTCGAGAACTATACGCGCACGGATGCCGTTATAGATACACAGTGGAGGGGCGCAAGCGATTGCATGCCAGAGTGGTCTAATCGAGGTTATCTACAACAACCTTCAGTTGTTCTACGAGATGCTGAAGATGCGTGGACAGATGATGATGATGACGATGATATGCAAGCGCTTGTCACATTTGGAGTTAGACACGAGCGGGTAGAAGAACGAATTGAATTCGAACAACAAATGCAAGAGGCAACACGCAGAAGCCTTCAAGATCGTGGACGGCAAGATAGGCATGGTGGGTCCTACGGACATGAACATGGAACGCGAGAATCTGAACAAGGAAGAGGTCATTCATACTCTAGTTACGATCCTCAAAATAGATATGAAGGTGGAAAAGGGAGCTATGGATCTACGCATTATGGTGGTTCAAGTGCAGTTGGTTCTCGTTATGGCACTCCCCCTGAAATTGGCTCTCTAGGTGGAACAAGTAGCTATGGCAACACGCACTATGGTAGGTCTATTGAATCTGGTTCATATTATACGACGCCCATTCAAGTGGGTTCCGAAGGTAGTAGAGGAAGCCATGTAACCCCGCAGTATAGTTGCTCTCTTCACGGAAGCGCCCAATACTATTCGGAATCAACTAGAAGTAATTCATACGGGCATCATGGGGCCTCTTATTACGGGGCTTCAAATGAAAGAGGATCAGAGCCTACTACTCCGGTTCCTCCTCCCACTTTTGGAGGTTCAAATTATGGACAAGGAGGTGCACTGAGTGGATATCACAGAAACTACGAAGGTGGTCCATTAATTGGAGTACAAAGAAGAGGCAGTGGTCAACAATTTGAGTCCGATTCAGATTCCGAATAAAAAAACATGCAAGTATATAGTGAGCATGTATTTGCTCCATTTTCTCATTTTTACTCTTACGACAAGTATAGAGCACTAGATTGGTAGAAATATTACAAAATTTTAAATGAATAGAACAATTTTGAACAACAATTTTGTTCACTTTTTCAAAAAGTGTTGTGTAATAGTGTACACCAAGTATGTATGTAGGCAAGCATATTGTTGAAGACATCATTGTATTATTTTATAATAGCATTGATGTATAAGGCTATAAGCGACTTTGATAAATAATAAAAATATGAAGAAGAAATGTAATTTTGTAAGAGCCATATTATGTCTATTTTTGAATTTAGCATTCGAGGTTAAATATGTACTAGCATGGTGTGTATTTTGAAATTATTGTTGTGTGTTTATTACATTTAGAAACTCGTAAATGATATAAATGTATTTCTAATTAATTTATGAAAGATTAAATTATTTGAATATTTGAAATTTTTTTATTTTTCATTCAACGATTGCTAAAAACTAAAATGATTTCTTATTCGTATGAAGAAATGCCCAAATTAGACAATTAGTGGTTCTTCTTTAGATTCTATTTTCAAATATGAAAAATAAATCGGATCGGGCGAACGCTTGATTTGTCCGCCCGTGCCCATCCGATCGGGCGGTCGCGGCTGTAGGGTTTCGGGGAGGCGGACGGCTGATGCGTCCGCCAGCCGCGGCCCGTCCGATCAAGCGGACAGTTTGGGCCGTCCGATGGGGCGGATGGGCCGTCCGCCGCTGCCTGTCGGATCGGGCGGACAGCAGATTTGTCCACCCGTGGCCGTCCGATCGGGCGGACGGGGCTCGAGGGTTTCGAGGAGGCGGACGGCCGATGCATCTGCCACCCCCGGCCCGTCCGATCGGGCGGACGGTTTGGGGCCGTCCGCGCCCCAATAAGATGCGCGGACGGGCCGTCCGCATTGTCACTTTTGCTTTGCCCCTTGTGAATGTAAGGTGGAGCGGAGAGCTTGGTGGTTAATCCTTTATTGGCTCCTTTCCGAGGCAATGCAAGAGTGGTTTATTGGGGCCCCCTTGTTGCCAATTTTTTGGACACTTGCGCGTGAATTTAATTTCAAATTAAAAAATTTGATCTATATCAATTTCATTTGTCACGATGCCGAAGGAGAAGAAGAAGGTTGCGAAGCTTAAACATGGAGAGGGACCATCGAACTTGGAAGTAGCTCGCCAAAGTCCTTCGAAAGAATGCAAGAAATTCATGATTGAGCGCATCGTTCAATTTTATGAATCGGAAACAACATTGTCTTTAGACAATAAGTACATCAGATATCAAGAGGAGTGCATGTCTAAATTCAAGGTAGACATGACACAGATGTTGTTGGATGCATTGAATGTGGCGAAGTGGCATGACGAAATGAATAAAACGTACTTCACCAAATGTTTGGAGAACAAGGTTCATGACGCTTTGTCGAATTCCAAAGTCATTTTGGTTAAATATAGCAAGGAATATCGACCCAATGACGCCCAGTTTGAAGAAGTGATTCTGAAAGCGAACTTGTTTAGGAGGCGATGTGCTCCATTCGTCAAAAAGCACAATCAAGTTGGTTCAATTGATTGGTGGAAAAGCAATGATGGAGTTGCTGAAGCGGAAAGGACCAGACGGCACCTCATAGCACTTCCAGATACAGCACGCGTGATTGCTGTTGATGATAGAACGATGAGAGGTGAATATGCAACGATTCGAAAGGTTCGTATTGAAAGATGTCCACGAATACTTCCTTATTGGGAGTTTGCGGCAAAGAAATCCATTCACCACCAAACTCGACCCGATCTTGCAAAGTTAGAACATCAAAACGAATCAATGGCTGTTCGAATTCCACACGCGGGTGTGATACGATTTATTGCAGTGCACGGAACGATGTGTGAAGGTTATGCGTATTGGTGGAGTGGTGGAACTCTTCGACAAATGTTGAATATGGATAAGGACTATCCAGACAACATTCAAATACGTTTGATGTATACAAATCCAACCGAAGAGGAGGTTGTAAGAGCTCACCGTTTAGAGCGATATCAGAAGAAGCGCACGGAGTTGACATCAGCGTTTATGCATATAATGTATGCAGTGCATCTTGCTGGACATTTGCACAATGATCTTTCTCCGGACAACATTTTGTTGCATTTTCCAGAGGATGAGTTACGTGTGTATATTGGAGTTTGCGATTGGGGCATGACCACCTTAGCTTCTCAGCCAGTGAAGTCTTTGTACACATTCACATCAGCAAATGAGATGAAACAAACTTTGCAGAGGAGATAGTGGGTGGATCCACGTATTGCATATTTGCATAAAGCAGATGCAGATGTGGAAGTCATTCCGATGTATTCACATAAGTCGGAAGAGTATGCCGTTCGAAAAATTGCTCGGCGGATGAATGGAAACAACATGTCAGAGGCGTATTTCAATGTGCTACTTAAAACACCTAGTGCGAAACAATTTGCCTTTCATGACTTTGCAAAAGTGTTTTATGCTTACTTGAAGCGCATTTCTTCGAAGACTGACGATGAAAATACTAGTTTGGCCCATGTGATTACGCGATTTTCTAATACATATCGTTGGCCGATGCCAGATGAACATTTTCGCCATTTATATTAGATTGGTAGTGCAGAAGTAGTAGTTGAATACTTGAATAGGTTATATAGGCATTAAAAATTAGTTTAGAAATATAGAGTTGGAATGAAAAAAATTATATGTGCAATTAGCCAAATGTGCACAATGTATGGTATTCTACATTAAATTGAATACATTTTGCCCATATTGATTATGTTTGTATTTGTGTTGATCTTGATTTTTTAAATAGTATATATATATATATATTTGAAGTCACAAATTTTTTTAGTTTGCCTTTTGAAAATGAATTGGAATTTTTTCATACTTTCAAGACTATCATGGACTCGTGGTCAAACTTTATAATCTTTCAGCTTATGAGAGACATTGTTTTAATAACAAATCGCGAACCATTGCACTTCATTTAACATTTAATTGTTTAAAGATTAAGGGAGTGACTGCGGGGCAGTTTGGGTAGGGCGGTCGGGGGAAATAGGGCCGTCTGGGCAGACGGGCGGGCGGGGTGGACCGCGAATGTCAACGGACGCTGCGGACACAGCGTCCGCGTCCGGACGTCGTGTCAACCCTGTAGAATGCACATGTTTTTTGTAGTCTTTGACTAATTATTCCAATAATTAGACCACATACTTATGACATTGACTTGCACTAATTTTGAAGTTACATATGAGCAAAGAATGAATGGTTTTCAATCCTTATGAAGAAGATTCAAAGATGCAACTATGCAATACTTTAAGGTTTTTTCAAGTCTATACTTGAAAATTTCAAAGAGATTACAATCATCTTATTCAAAGTCTCTTTCTCTCTCTAATGTCAAATTTGTCAAGAAAAATGATAAAATTGGCAAAAATTGCACTATTTCAGATGTCTATTTGGAATCACATATCTGTAAATGGCATAATTCCTATGAACCCTATATAATTGAATGGCAAAACATTTTTTTGCTAGAAAATACAACTTGGATTAATTATATTTTAGGTTGTTGAAGACAACAAATATTCAATGAATGACTTTTCATTTTACATAAAAAAATAAAAAAATAAAAATGCACCTATTCATCTCAAAATTTGATCATTTAGAGGTTAACTACCTTATTAACAGGCTTTTTTTGTTTAAATTTAACTAACACTATATGTATTAAAAAATAAGTATTATAAACTTTGTGGACATTGACGGAATGATAGATGTCCTTCAATTCTTAAAAAATGATTAACAAGCAATTCCACTTCAGAATGTCTCTTGTACATCTATTAGCACATGTACAATCCTATATACAATACATTGACTTCAAGCTAGATATACATATAAAATACTAGGCCATTGATTGTTATACATCATATAACCAATGGAATAGTTCATACACTTTTCAACTTACTAATTAATTCCTATAGGATTGTTCAGGCTAAAATAACCTATAGTTCACACAATTAGTGGATATAGGGTATGAGAATGGTTGTCATTTTATGCAATTTGGAACAATTGTCTTATCAACACAATGATCATAAATAGAATTTAGGAATATTTTTGGGACTAATCTTGACCCAACTTGAAAATTCTATGCCCATACAAAGGTTTGTCTCCTTGTATTTCTGCATATATATCAAAATAAAGCATATGTTGTAGCAATATCTTGTGAAGTTGGCAATGTATACATCCCTTGTGTATGGTGATTGGCCAAGCCGGGTCTAGGGTAGTTGGGAGTATGACTTACACTATGAAAAATAATCTTGCATGATTGGATATTTTCATCATTTGAAAACAATCCCTTAGAATCTATGATCTATAAATTTTGAATCACTATAGTACTTACAGAAGATTGATAACAATTAACAATCTCTCACATTAGTTCAATTATAGGTAATAGTAGATTGTCCAATTAAAATGTAGTCTAGTGTGATAGTCAATTAGACAAACCAAAATGAATTATAAACTTTAGTTGGAGTTAAAGACTTGAAGTTTGACATTGCAAAATTTTGTTTTACTTTATTTTAATCAATTCTCTGTTCATTCAACAATGGGCCCAATTTCTTTAATAGCTAAAGTTTCAAAGTATGTACAAATGGTAAATCTAGTCAAAATTTTGAGCATCTAGGTCAACCATGTTATAACTAGCACCTTGTACATTAGCAAAGACAATGTGAAGCAAAAGTGATGAGACAACATTCATCATTTATAAAGTCACATTATCAAGCACAATCTAATTGTAATCAACTTGAAACAAGTTTAAGAGACCTCAAGGAAGTGAACTTGTTGCATCTTGATGTTTTTTGAATGATGTCTTTTGAAGGCAATCTATTGTTGTATCAATCCCAATGTGCTTCATATTATGTTCTTCAAATGTTCTTTGAACTAAACTTGTTACATCCCCCTATTCTTGTTTCATTAGGTGGTAGTCCAGTTTTTTTTAAAAGCTTGTAATCTTCTAAGCAAGTGATGAATACACTCAAGGTAACCGAAGCACTCATATATGGCACTTTGGATCTTACCCTAGGAATTGTCTTTTGAAGGAATAAATGTCCACATCAATACTTTGCACCTTGATATACTTGCTTTGCATCTTATCTGTGGAGTATTGATATAGTTTTTGAGGCATTCTTGCAAAAAAAATTCTAAACATTTGTAGACACTTGAAGTTGAGTATGGAAAACCATGAAGAAATAGAAAACTTCATAATGTAGCTACCCAAAAAAATTTGAGTGAGATTTAAGTAATTTGTTTACAATGGGCACCTCTTCAAAGACATTGTGTACAATGTTTCAATGGTGCTTGAACTCTTTAAGGCGTATAGAGAGTTTTAAGACACTTGAGATTTGATTATTTTAAATCAAAATTTTAGTGAACTTTTGTTCAAATGCCTTTGTGGTGTTTGTGCTCAAGTTAAAATCTCAACTCCATTGGAACATCCAAACTTTATATAAAAATCACTATACTCAATACTACACTTCATATGCCAAGAAACAAAATGTATCCTCAACTACTTCGGAATTAAGCTACAAGCACAAGTGGTGCATAAAACACGGTACTAATCATACCACGTAAATGCTCATTGAAAAGAGGACAATCACCAAGGTATTTTACAAGCAGTTACTTTAAAATCAATGTGAGACTTATTATAGGATACATTTCAAATGATGGAGCTAATAATATAAAAAATATTCAAATTAGTTTGGCATCACTTCTTTGAAGAATACTATATTACAACTACTATATAGTATATTTTAATGATCCATAGTAGATAATTTGAGTTTTATTTTTTTACCATGGATGAATAGGAAAATAGATAGAACCGTGAAGTATTTGAGAAAGTGCTTTAAAATATCTTATTTCTTACAAGTCATATGTTTGAATGATACTTGTAGCTTAGTCCACAAGGAAGGGATCCCCAAACAAATTGAAACATCATTTAGTGACCTATGATCCAATGAAAAGATGTAACGCACCTAGTTTCAATTAACACCTCCCCCTACTAACCAAAAAAAAAAAAGGTTGTTGATTCTAAGAAAATAATTTCCTGTCCCCCCTTTGACACATGATTGATCTTGAAGAATAAAAGATACATAGAAGGATATGATAGGGGATGTGATAAGGGATAGATACAAATTTAGAATACATACAAGAAATACAAATATGAAATACATGAGCCATTGACTCATATTGTTTGCCCTTACAGGTTGTCATGGTAAATATAAGTACCATTGGAGGGGGGTTTCTAAATAAAGAAATTAATTCCATTTTGAATTAATCACTGAATTAATTCAAAATGAGCACTGTGAATCACTATCTGTTCAGAATACAGGTACACTAAAGGTAAACATCAATCGATGACCTACAACTCCCAGTAAGGAAGCAACAAATTTCACATTTCATGTGACCAAATCGTGCATTTGGTCACCACTGTGAAATGTAGCGTGTTCCTAGAAAAAGAAGCCTTGAATAAGTTCAACCCAAACCATTCAGAAACAGAGTCAGAGAGTGAGTTTGCACTTGAAATTGATATCTAAAATTCTAGGGGCATAGAAATACAATGCCCTCACATGAAGCAGTGATGGACAGGCCTACAGTCGATCGCTTCTAGAAAATGTATCGACTCCGCACGGGCTCTCAATAAATATGAATAGAGAAATCACAAATAAGCTACATCTCTCTCTATTAGTTGAATCCCGCCTCCACAAGTATAATAACATACTTGTCAATCGAAATAGGGTCGAAAGGTTGTATAAAAAAGGTCAATTTAAAAATTCCTATGCCGAGGCCAAAAATAAGCTACAGTCCTCCTCCAAATGATGAAGTAAAAGCTTGAATCTTTGTGTAATTATTCTGTTTCATATGAGGGTAGAGGTTTAGAAGATAATTAGACATAAAGTCATGTCGTGTCAAGATTCCAATTATGGGTTGTCCCTGCAATAACCACCCAAGACAGGAAGGAAAATAAAAGTTAAAACCCCAAATAAATCGCTCTGAATTCCACTTGAGTCACGAATACAAGTGGCAGACGTGTAATCACTAGAAACATTAATAAAGTTGGCGAGTTTGAAGGTACTTGTAACGTATTCCTAAGACGTACTAGATAGAACAATTCCAAAGTTGATTCCTTGACCGATAAAGGGAAAAATCTATAACTGTACAGTACAGCAGATAAAGGTGATGCGTGAGTACCTCAGAAGTCCTTGGCACGACACAAAGATGGCGGAGACCAAGCTGTCGAAACAATGTGTACGCCTTTGAAAGCGACATGGTCTCAACCACAGTGTACGGAGAAGTGTTGGAAACCTCGTGTATATCTAGGAACATTTCCTCTTCCTCAGCGGACAATTCGATGCCTTCGATGGTCAGTCCCTTGCCAGAGCCGGGTTTGGCAAATTCAGCTGCCGAAATAGGACTTGGATGCTCCTTTGAGTAAGAGTGCTCATGGTCTAAGAACTGCTTCTTCTTCAACAAGACGAGCAGGTGTGACCTCAGTACGAGGCCCAAAAGAACTGGTTTGCCACTGATTTCAATATCATCATCCACTACAGGAAAAGCGTGATGACTTGTGTTTCGCAAAACCTCCACAATTGCACCCACACGTTCAACTTTGGAAAACCAAATCAACGGTCGGGTGATTGCATCGCGGGCGGTGAGTTGACTCATGAACCGCGGAGGATGAGCTTCGAGAAAAGGGATTTCCTTAATATGTACATGTAGCGAGTACAGACCATCATTGAAGCAGTCTCCCACAGTCTTGGAAATCAGCAAGACAAGCATGATAAGAGGGAGCAACAGTAAATTATTTGTCAGCTCCAACAATATGATACACAGCGATACAGTCATTCGCATGGAGCCCCCAAGAAACGATGCTGCTCCCAATAGAGCATACACCCCCTCATCGATAGGCCCATTCTTGTAGAAAATCCCCATAATCATGCCCACGATCCTGCCATAAGCAGCGCCACAGAGGATAGCCGGGACAAAAAGACCGGAAGGTACTGCAATACCATAAGTGAGGAGCGCTAATGAGTAAGCAGATCCCAGATACAGGAAAAGAGAGGTGAACTGAAACTCTCCGTTTGTGCCCTTGCTAAACAAATTTCTGATAGTATCCTCGTTTGTGTTGAAGAACAGGCCTGCCAAATCGTTGTAACTTCCAGTAGGGCAGTGGAAATTCTTGAAGTTGCCAGTACGCCCATATGTAGGGCATGATTTTAATCCGGGTATGGTCAAATGGTCTGGACAGGGTCGACACTTTGCTAGCCATGGGAGTCCAAAACTGCATATCGAGGTAATGAGGGCAACGATGACAGCCTGAGCTATTTTGGCAAATTTGCCTTTCCTGCAAAAGCCAGAAACTCTGATTAGAATCGTATTTGATACCACATGATATGTGGAGCACATACAAATATCGCAATGGAGATACGGCATCAAGTGCATTCAAAATAATGTCTGATTCTGTTGTTGGATCAAATATTCATCAATTATTCGTCAAGAAATCTTACTTCTTCAGCCACCGGTCACTCCACAAAATAATCTTCGCATTAATTTGATTGAAAAGGCTGCCAAATACCCCCCCTAGCAGTCCCAAAACGACCACTGGAACAAGTTCATACAACCCATAGTTGTCTTGCACACCGCTCACGTCGAAAATGATCAAGCCACCTTCACCAGCCAGCCCACAGTGCCCCTCTTTGCACCAAGAAATTCCAGTGCGCAGAACCACAGCAACCACGGCCGTGGTGAAGAATGCCCTCCACAAAAGAGGACCTCGCCACCTGGATATTCCCACGTAAGAATTGATCATCTACAAAGGTGGATAGAGTGAGAGTTGAAAATCTCATCCTGCAAATGCACCCTGTTCTAAGACAAGAAGAATCCGAACTGAAGGAGAAAGTAGGAAGGTGCGTGATAAAAAGGTACAGTAGATACCAAGAGGTAACTTCTTCCAATGCAAATAGAACCCCTCCTACAGGTGCGCGAAATGCCGACGCAACTCCAGCAGCAGCTCCGCAAGTCACGAGATCTCGCCGATCTCGATCATTCTTTAGGTAGCGCAACCATTTACATGTCAAACCATGTCTTACAGACCCTCCCTGGCCAAGCAGTGAAGCAACGCAGGAGCCCACATGCACAAGTGGGCCTTCCTTTCCCACAATTAAACCACCAGCTACAGACCCTATGCTCCCCAGTATCTGCAATTCAAATCAAGAGAGGCATGAGTAGTCAGCATCTCGCATGGGTCTTTTTTCAACTGGTGTCCAGATCACGGTGGAGCAAAAAAGAGAGGGCAAGAAAGACCTCCCGCTACAAGTATTGAAATCAAGTCCCTCGCAATTTAAGACACTACCAAGTCCTTTCTTACTCAGCATTCCTCAGGGAGGAAAAAAGTAAAAATAGGAAACCAATCTACCCACTGATGCCAGACTGAGATTAAGATATTAGACGCTTACCTTAACAATGAGCGTCTTGAAAGAAAATATATTGGGAGTGTCAACACCGTTGAGGTAAGCCTTCACCTCAGGGATTCCTGACCCCGCTGCAGAAGGGCCTATATATACACAAAGTAAAGCGGCAACCATGACCAACGTCACGTTGAAACCGGCATATACCAAGAACGCCATAACAAACCTGTCACACAAATACGTCTGATCAGTCAGTAATTTCCAAACCACAACAGCAAAAGCAGTGCTCTATCACATCGCTGGCAGGATTACTCAGGAAAATAACTCACTAACGCATGAAGACTAACGTGCTGTAGAAGGCTGAGACCAAAGACAAAATGGAAGGAAAATCGCCTCTCATTAACACGATAAATAGTGATCGTTTCTGTAATCGAAATATGCGACACAGAAAAGAAGCAATTGACAAGTTTTCTGATAAGACGAACCGAGGAAAGTTCGATGAACAAAAGATGCGAAGTTTTTAAGGTCGGCATCAACAATACCATCCGGACACGTTACAAGCTAAAATCAAGCTCACATCCAGACGTAGCTGAGACATTGCAAGGTAATATCTTTAGCAATTTGTAATTGTCAAGCTTCATCACAGATGTCGAATCCCGGACACCAGATTTCAACACTACATTAGAGAAGCATAGGTATAAGGAGAAAAAAAATCCTTGCCTGTCCGACTGCATGAAGTTCACCGTAAGCGAGAACTTCAGTCCTGCAATATTCTCGACAGCAATGTTGATCCCCAAGGCAGCTAATGCAGTCAGAAGGCCAACAAGAAACACGAAGGCCCACTTCACAGCAACGTATTGTAGAATCTCGCTTTTCTCTCTGGAACGCCAGTCTTGTCTGAATAGTTCGTTTTCCACAAGTCTGCAGAACAACCGCCCAAGAGATCAGTGCACTACTGGAAAAACGCAAATTGCGTACAAAGAAGTATTTCCTCGCATCCCTTTCCGAGAACAAAGTGCTTCGCAGGTCTGCTAAATCTTCAAAACAAACAGATAGTACCCGTCGATTCCGAGGAGTTCCCTAACACTTCTAAAATTAAACTACTCTACCTCTACCACCAGATTCACAACATTCAGATCCACGACAAATTCGAAGCAATAACCCGAAACAACTCGCAAATACTCTACGACTGTTTAACCCATCCACGGTTGATCCTTAGAACAAATAGGAGGAGAAGTTCATCCACGATCGCTACCACGCCGAAAATCGTACGAATCTTGAGAACAGACTCTTAAATCGCCGGATTCTATTACACATCTATACAAGAACAAGCATTGATGGCTCAAAAAGTGCAACTTACTCGAAATCAAGACTCTCAATAGACGCCACTTTCGTGCTGATCATAGCCACATGAGGCGTTCTATTCGTGGCGTCGTTCCCGTTACCATTCCCGTCAGCCTTTTCCTTCTCCAATAGAGGCTCATACAAATCCAGCTGCGGAGGCCGCTGGACGACCGCCTCCACATCCTGGCGACCTTCCTCGCTCCCTCCCATCGCTACAAGCGACCACACTCCTTCATCACACTACTACACACACTCCCTTAAAACCCCTCACTCACTCACTCCAGCACCGTTCTTCCCCTCGCAACACGGCGATCACCACACCAAACCTCACACTCTGCTCCTAATTACCGCAATCACGCTCCCTTTCCAGTTCCTTCAAAATGCACAGCCCAGGAAGCACGAAAAGACAGAAAAAAGAGAAAGAGAAAAAAATGGAAAAAAAAACTCCATCTCACTCAACGCCGCAACGTCTAACTTAGTTCCGGCTCCGAGGGTCTAGGTCCACTCCCCCGGAACTTCCGCTAAGACGTTAATCCGAATCTGCTGAACATTTTAACCTACTTTTTACCTTCCTAAATTGCTCTGTTCATCACATCCTCTGCAGTTCAATTTCACCCGTGATCACCTGTCCTGTACCAATTCTCAGCTTCCCGTCAGCTTCCAAGAATCATAAGAAAAGCCAACCAGCCTACCACGACATCAATTCTCGCTCTAAAATATAATTACTCGCCTCTCACAAAGTCACAAATCTTAAAAAGACGCAGAAAAATGCGAAACTTTCCAACATTCCTCGCACCATCGGCGATGGCGCCACCTGCAGCTCCGAAGACACCTGCGGTACAGTACTCGTTTCGCAGGCATGACGCTTTTAAAAGGCTTGCCTGACCTTCGCGGCCTTTAAGATACGTACGACAAGAAGCCTTCATCCTGACCCTCCACGCGTTTTCCTCTGACTAGCGTCATTACCGTCCGATTGTTTGGGAGCATCTCCATCCTGGGATGATCGTGTGCGGATAGTACCGTGCATGTCTGTCGGTTATACGGGCAGACGGGCAGTCGGGCAGCTTGGTTGTACAAAAAATCGAAGAGGGAAAAAAATTGGTTCGTTATCGCAACTGATCATGAGGGTATTTCCGGTACAAATGGAAAGCCGTCTTTGTGGGGAATGTGCACTTCCAAAGAAATTACACTGTTTCAATATTAGAAGAGATATATATTAGAAACAAAATTATTTATTTTGTCGATGTAGAAAAAGAAGAAGTTTGATTCATATAAAACTAGAAACATGGAACATAAACAATGGAAAAGGACCAATGGTTTGCTTTTCATGATTTTATTCTTTCTAGTGATTTTTCAAGAAGATACTACTAAATCTTTTTCATACTATTTTTCATCAATGCAAAATTTCCTTTTGTTGGTTCACAGAAAGTGCACTCTCAAGAATTCACACAATTTCAACGTGGGAAGAGATATTAGGGGAAAAGTATATATTTTGTCAATATTACATTCATTCGTACAACATAAAAAATATGGTGTACGAAGCAAGAAAAATGAAAAACAAGTCTTTCTTTTCATTTTCTTTTATTATTTATAGTAGTTGAATTTTCAAGTAAGGTATTATTAAAACTTCTTTGTAGTAACTTCTATCAATGCAATTAAATTTATGTAG
The DNA here is from genome assembly GCA_963969395.1 of Pseudoscleropodium purum. Classification (NCBI taxonomy): domain Eukaryota; kingdom Viridiplantae; phylum Streptophyta; class Bryopsida; order Hypnales; family Brachytheciaceae; genus Pseudoscleropodium; species Pseudoscleropodium purum. Next base: position 22,719,518 of record OZ017796.1, read on the forward strand.
TTTTAAGTGATGGAAAATTTCAAAAATTTAATAACTTCTACTTCATGAGTTAGAATAGCATAAAATTTGTTGTGAATGCTACGTTTGCTAAGTAATTTTCAATTAATCCCCATCTATTGGCACAGCCTTTCCAACGATACAAGGTACTACTATAAAACAAACAAATTAAAACAATGCACTAAACCCAAAAGTGGAGTACTCTAAACTATTACTATGAGCTTTATAAGGGAAAAAAATCCCTTTGTAGAAATAAACACTAAAAAAATTTCCTTACATTGTAGTGCTTAATTTTGTAATTTGTTAACCCCTAAAAAGATAATTGTCTATAAAATAAATGATTGGAAAGTCAAACAAATTCTTATAATGTCAATTTTGAATGAATGTTTTCAAAAAATTGATGCATGTTATAGACATTTACCTTTTTGAGAATTAAAAAAATTATTATTAATTTAGTGCCCATATTAAAAAACTTGTTTGCCCAAAATAATTTGTTTAGAGCAAACAACTTTTGTTACATGCCTTTCTTAATTATAAAAATTTGTAACTATATAACTAATATGATGTAGAATGTAATTATAAAAAAATTGTTTGGTGGAAAGATCTTATTTTAAGAAGAGTCAAAAAGTGTTGATCCAATAAGACCTAGTGTTGAACAAGGGCGAGGAACTCAAAAGATTCAAAGTTCAAACACTAAATCTTGCAATCTACATGGTGAAGCTTCCCGAAACTTTTTCGAAACATTCCCCAAGTAGTCTATTACCAATTGGTGTGGTTGAATGTAGGAACAAAACACTTTTTGTTTCTATGGTTCTCAATGTATAATAACATGGTAGTTTTTGACAATTTCTGCTTGTAACATGCCTTGACCCTTATTGATATCCTCTCTTGACTAAAGACCATGTTACAATACACTTCACATGATGTCCCATGACTTGAACAACCTTAGAATTTAACCCTTAAACAATGTTGAAGTCAAAAAATATCTGATGGATAACTTGATTGTTTACTATAGAAACAAATAATGCATTGATCAGTGTAATAATTAAAGCATTTTGATGACTAATTTGGTCATGGGAGATCACATCCTTCAAGAATTAACTTCCCTGATGAAGAGAATTTTAGTTAAACCCGTGAATGACAACTGAGGCCAAAAAATGTCCAATGAATGAGTTGACTAGTCACAGTAGAAACAAAGAATGCACTAGTTGGTTCAATAATCAAAGCATTTTGATGACTACCTTGGTTATGGGAGGCCATGTCCTTCAAAGATTAATATACATTATGCATATGTGAGTATTGAGGGGGGCCTTGATTTCCTACAAGGGGTTGAGTCTATAGTAGTGCAACCGGACTCTTGCAAAGATTCAACTAAGTATGAATGTAAAAAAAAGACCCTCTATTTTGTGTCATATCAATTTTGTTGTTAACACCTCCCTCAACTAGTAGTTGCAAACTCTAATTGCAAAAGTGAATTCAAAATTTGCAAAAAAAATTCATATAGCACTCAAATAAAAGGTTTCCTATATTACCCAAGGGGTAAAACACAACGGCAAAACTACCTCCGCAAGAGGCTCATTGTGTTACTAAAGTAGGAGGTCTTGAAATGGACCATTTAAGGGCTAGAACTAAATTTTGGGGACATGAAACATCTTGAAATATTTTTCATTAAATTTTCCTTAAAAGACAAGTGGAATTCACATGTAACCCAAGTTGTTTCATATTTTTGGGAGCTTTTTGGATTTTGTTATAAAATTTTGAAGTTGAAATGGCATAGAGCTCTAAAATGGCTCCCCCCTGAAATGTACATTGTCTATACATTGATGAAGGCTAAGAAAAAACAACATGTACAAAATGTGTACATTTAAGGAGGTGGGCCATTTCAGGACTCCTACCTTATAGAATTGACCCTGTGAGGCATGAGGAGTAGAATCTACCAAACTGAGATAACTTATGCTTTTTCTTGCACACCACCGACCCTGAATTTTGGTTTCGAAGGACTTTGCATGTTTACTTAATATATGCTCAGCTCCAGTGAGAGCAATTGAAGGCAATCTGAACAGTACTGGCATGTGCTTGTAAATGGCATCAAGAATATTGGTTTTACTCCACCATTGGAATATTGATGGTGCTTGCAAAATCAGTACCATAGTGTACCCTATGCCGTTGCCACAGCCAAAGTAAAAGTAATTTTCTAATTTTCTAATTCATAATAACTTCGAAATTCAACATCTTTCACATTGTATTTCTTATAAAGCAATTAACGTAGGTACACCCAAATGTGCCTCTGTCCTTAAACCACCATCTATACTATTTGTACATCTCCAAAGTCAATTTTGTACCTATGTGGAAGAAACGCTTTTAGAATTAAACTTTGTTCCTTAATAACTTTTGCATATAATATCCAAATGTCATGTTCTTTGGTGTGTTGGAACCTCCTTTCACTTGTCAACAAGAACATGTGAAAATCTAACCAATCTTATTATAACAAATAGGCTCAGGTCCATTTTACACCTAGAGGCCGAGCCAATTTTCCTGGAGGTTGATTGCACCAAATTTCAACCCCTTTTGAGCTAGAGGCCGACCTCAACTACTTACTATAATAAGATTATAATGGGTACTGATTTTCCCAAGTGTAAAGGCCTTGAGGCCAAGAAATCGGGCCAATTTTTAAAAAACTAAAAGAAAAAGAAAAGAAGGTTGAAATTTTCAGGGCCACTTTATATCTAGGGACCAATTGCCTGAAATCCAACAGATTTGATTTGTTGAAAAAAATAGTTATTAAAAAAATAATTTTTTAATTGAAATCTAACATTGGCCTCCCATTTTTGGTGCATCCAATTTAGCAAGCTTGGGCCATGTCAAATCATGTCCTTTCTTAATAAAAAATTTATTGCACCAAAGTAGCCCGGCTTCTAGGTGTAAAGGGATTGGAACCAATTTCAGCATTTTGTTCAATCACAAGTGAGGATTTTTGGCCTTTGGTATAGTGAATTGGCCCAACCTCTAGGTGTAAAGCAACCCTTAGTAGCAAAAAATGGTAGTATGGGGAGTACCTACCTTAGTTTTAATTATATTCAACTTGTTTAGGTTAAAGGTCCAACAATTGCCCTAAACTTGATTGCTTTCAAAACTTTGGACGAATTCTAGGGCTCTACATTTGCAAACTTCTATGGATGAATTGCAAATTCACACACACTTCAAATTCTTGTCCTCACTTGTCAATTTTAAATTCAATTCTTATACATCAACAACTTTGTGGAGCCCACAATTTAGGGCCATCATACGCAATAATCATAGCAATGTAGGTTGAATCAAGAAATTTTAGAGGTACAAATGAGAATTGATATAGTAAATTTTCCAATTGACTTCATCATCATGGAAGAGGTAATGTTAAAATGGTGAGGACGAATTGCTTTTAAGATTCATTTTGTACTTGATAATTATTTATTTTCATTTGGAAAGTGAAAATTTGACATTTGTATGCAGATTTTATATTTAAAGTTTATAATATTCTTTAGGTACCTAAATATTTTCATTTGTCATTTAATATCTAAAATAAAATCATAAGTTTGTAAGAAATATGACTATTTAGACTTTTATTTTTTGGGGGGTTGTCTATTTCAAGTACTTGACAATAAAAAATTAGGGGAAGAGGTTCTCGAGTTTCTTGAACAATTCGTCAAAAAAATGCCCTAGATGTAAATATTACTCTAAACAACCACAACAATGTTGCAATAACCAAAAATCAACTTGGCCTAGTTGTCTATGACAAGAAAATAAGAGTTATGAAGTTTATTTTGGATAGCATTTTTTTAGTTACATTTATCGAGAATGCAATCACTTATAACCTTATCAAAAAGACTATAACTAACTACAATTTAGTGAAGGATCCAAAAATGTCACTCTTTGATATTTGAAAGTATTATAGAATTTGTTCACACTTGATGATATGAGTGGTATTTGCAAAGTGAATCTATTCCAAAATCTTGTGCCCTCGTAAATGGTAGTGTTTAGAAAAGAAGAGCCTTTGTGTATTAATGGAAATAGGGTTCATTTGTCAATTTTTAATGCAACATAACTAAAGCCACCAAACTAATTGAAGCTACCACAAGTGGAGCTCCACAATCATAAAGTCACAAATATTACTTGCCTTTTTCATATGTACTTTCATCTACAATGCATTAGATTGTTAGCCTTTTAACTCTATCACATTTGTCTAACGTGCATTAGCTATTTGAAGTCAATTCTATTAAAAATAAACATCTACTTTTGAAATATCAAGTTACAAATTCAAATTTTTTAATAAATTTTTTAATTTTAAACATTAGAAATTTAAAAAGCTTTGCTTACATTAGTAATACTAATGAAAACTAAATGAAATCTTGAATTTTTGAAATATCAAAATATCAAAATCCTAAAGCCTTTTGAAGTCTACAAACATGTAATTTCAAATTTCAAAATCTATAATTTTTTTATTTAGAAATTATAAATTTAGAACTTGAATTTTGTAAATTTATATCATATTTGGCTATCAAAATTAGCATTTCAAGCTAAATATTTAATTAAATCTTGCAAAAATTGAAAACATGAATATTCCTTCAAAGTTTGTGTTTCTACTATGTAATTTAAAATAAATAAAATTTTGGCATTTATTTTTAGATTTATTCTTTTGCCAACCTTGATAGCTGAATATGATTATTTAGATTTTTTTAGATATTTTCAATTTATGAATCTTTTAAATCTACAAAATTTATAAACTTATAATATTGCTAATAAAGAGAATCTATCTTACGTGCACAAACTTCTAATGGATCGTGACCAAATGTATTCTAGTGAGAGGACATATAAAAGTACAAGCAAAATTCAAAAAAGTTTGTAGCTTTAAATTTAGAGGAGCTTCAATTGTAGAACTTCAAACTTTCAAGGATCCACTTGTATTATCTTAAAGGAATGTTATATACCTTAGCCTCAAAAGAACCCCATAATCACCAATAAACCATCTTCCTATCCCTCCAATTTTGGAAAACAACATTTTACAATTGAACTCCCCCCAAACCTATTTCTTTTAATACAAAGCATCATGTACATATGCTATCATTGGAAATGACATATATGATGGAATCTATGTCTCCAATGAGGTTGATTACTTCAATAGAGTAACATGTGAATTAGTTTTTATACAACCAATCAAATAAGGTAGTTGTACCCATTTCTATTTCAAATATGATAGGACTCTTGAAATGCTAAAGTCTATGATTGTGTGGTCAAATATTAGTCTTCTATCCTAGATGCTTCATTTTGCCATTGAAAAATGAATGGAATTTTTTTTTTTTACTTTTCAAAGATTAAGTCACATGTCTTCAATATAGCTCAATAATTGTAGATTCTTCTAAATTTTTAAAAAATTACTATGAATTTTGAAATTAGAATTAAAAAATTTATTATTAAATACAATATATGCTTAGATCCAAAGAAAGAAGCATTAGAGGATTTTTGAGGGCAATAAGAGACTGTGAGTAATCATGCCCTAAAAACGTTGTGAACATTGCCAACGGTGTAATCCGATGTGGTCGAGAGAGTGCCACGTCACTTTCCAAAAAAAATTAATTTTTTTTTCAACTTTGTTTTTGCATTTCAAGAACTAATTTATTTATTTTTCGAATTTTTTTTTCTAATTGCCTACTATACCATTTGCTACAAGGGAACAATGACGGGAATAGGCCCAAAATGGCACTTTACAGCCCTCAAATTTCCTTTAATGCGCAAATTGCGAAAAATACATTACATATTGATCCATATTTTGGGAATCAACATTTTTCTACAAATATTGATGTCATCATTCACTGAGTTGTTGATGCTTGTACCTAAAGACCACTCCTTCCAATGAATCCCCCCCAAATGGAAGAAAAATAGTTGTTCTTCATCCCTTGTACAACTTTCCATTCATCAAAAGAACATTTTTTTTGTCCTTGTTAGTAGTAAATGGTTAACGTTGTAAGGATGTGTGAACCATTTGGATCTAATGGATGGTTAAATAGTCTTATATTATATTGAAAGATGGTTGATTTTCATCCAAAATTTGATATGAGACTTTAATAATTCTATATCCACATGCATTGGATGTAGTTTGTCAAAACAAAATAAAATTCAAGTCATATTATTTTTTATATTTTATACATCGTAATTTCTCAAAAAAATAGTATACCTCTACAATGTATTTTATATTTTAAGCTTTTTTTTCCCTTAAAACTTGATTTTGACATTCAAAATTATTTCTTGAATTTTGAGTAAAACTAACAAAATGAAACTTTTAAAGTATACTTTCTATTGTACTTGGAGAATAACATTCTATTGAAGTATTAAATTTTATTCTATAGCCACATTGATGGGCACATTGAGCATGCTTTTTATTTGATGAGAATTTTTTTCACTTTTTCTTCAAAAATTCTTGATAATTTGAAATTGTCCAAAAATAATATGAAAATTTTATCACATGTACCAAACCTGTGATTTCATCTCTCAAAATAAAAATAAATGCTTCACTCCTAAATAGTAACAAAATGGAAGATATGAAGTGGTCTATCCGGGTTTTGAGGTTTGACTATAGGGTCATGATTTTTGTCCTAATAGTATCAAACCATCCATGTGAAATGCTCCATCTATCAATGTACATTTGCTTAAATGGTTTTAGATATTTATACCATACACTTAAATAATGAAATTAGGCTAATCCTCACTAATTTCTCAACATTTTACACTAGATCAATATGTTTTTTTGTTATTGTATAAGGATGCCCTAATTTTCATCAATAATTACTACAATAAACATACCAAGAGTAAACCCTAGAGAGTTGCGTTGTGCCTCCAAGTGGACAAGTGGTGAGTCATGAGGTAGCTTTTCTTTGTACAACAATCTAATTGTTTTATACCCCCTACTTTTACTATTGTGTATAGATTCCAAGTTTTCCACAGGTGAATGCAAGAAACACTATTACTATTTTGTGTCACACTTGCAATTTCTAAGTTGTGATTGGCCATATCTTTTGCAGATTCAAGTCAATATACTTGAATTTTTTTTGTGAAGATCAGTATTTAGACAGTAATTAAAGAAATTATTTTTCAAAAAAATTCAAAAATCATTTTATATTTAAATACAATTTAGCTAATTTATCAAACTTTGCAATTTAGGATTTTTTAGTACTAAGGACTATCCAAAATTAATGGTCTAGAGCTGAATTTTTTTTTGCTCTATTCCTACACTAGAGAGGCATGTGCCCACCAAAAACATTATTTTATGTCTTCTACATTCATGCAAACAAGGCTCCCTTGCATGCAAAATTCCGAACATTGAAAATGGTTTCAAGATCATTTATTTAGTAAAATCTATTCATCATGAAGTCTTTTCAAATTGACAATTTTTAGTTTCTTTGAAAACTATTATTCCTATTTTCTTTAAAAATTTTGTTTTTTTAAATTGTGAATAACTTTTGATCCAAATTTTTTTGAGATCTGAAATTTTGGAGACATAATATTTATAATATTATACTAATTATCCATTTTTTTTTTTAAATATTTTTTTTCAAAAGGTCAGTAGTACTAACTAGTACTAGGTAAATGCAACGAAAACAGAAGGTGTTTCTTGCATTCACCCCAAACTGAAAGCTCATTTTCCAGAATGTAGCCAAGTCAAGCTTTCAAGGCAGATTTGTTACCATTCTATAAGATGGTCAAAAATGCATTATAATTCATAATGTAGCCCCTCTTTCTACACCCTTAGATATGTGAAAAGTATAGATGTGGACATTTGTGATGAACTATTAGACTTGGCATTATGTACCGATAATGCTCCAGAGCCCAGATCTCACCTCTCAAGCATTATCTAGTCCATTATAATAGTGGCATTTGGCAAAATAATGAGTATTAGACTACCCAAAAAAGTTGCCTTACGACTTGTCCACATGGAGCCATGTGCTACTCTCTAAACCTGAGCCATGAACTAGCGCACCAACCAATACGACACACATAAATCCTACATCATCGCATCCTTCTACAATACCAGTACATATTCATATGATGTAGAATACCAAAAAAGTAATATAGGAAAACCTAATTTCACTATTTTGTGCACCTCTCTTTTTAGTGTGGCTCCCTTGTCAAGATACCAAGCTCCAACACGTTAGGTAGGTGACTGTGTGTGTCCAACCAGAGCACGACAAGAAGCGAACCGAATCTTCTGGAGACTTGGAGTTTGGAACAAGAAAGTGGAGTGGATCATTGGATCATACTGAGCAATTTTCCATCAATCGGGGCCTGCCATGTGGCAGCGGAGTATGTCTTGGACCATCTTCGGAAATCCACTGCAGTGCCGTGAGGCCGGGAATGATTAGTTGGAACTTGGATATTTTTAATTTGCTTACCAGTAATTCTTAAAGAACAGGCTGGTGACGATGGAAGCCATGTGTTTAGATACTGTGGGAATCATTAGCTTAAGTAAAAAAAAGAAGCAAAAGCACTGATTGGAAGTCAAAGTCTTATAGAAGACCTCCCCTTTTCACACAAAATTTTGAAGCTGAATATCATAGTTGCACTTATGTCATACATGGAGAGACTTTTTGTCATTCATCCTCCAAAAATTGTCCTCTGTGTCATTTACGGTTCAAAATCTACCGTCTCTTCTTCAAACTACAAACCTGTTCAGCGTCTCTCAGTATCTTAACCTTGTAATGTTGCTGCAGACACTAAATGTTCGATGGAAGACAAAGAATTCTCCTGTATAAGACAGAAGTGCAACTATTCATCCTCGGAGTTTTGTTGCGAAAAGGGAACATCTTCTTCAGTAGTTTGCCTTCCAACGAATACTTTTCCATTTTTTTTAAGCAATGGATTACCACAGTATTAGAAAATGATGATTTTTACGGAGACCAGCCCGTCCTTACAGGGTGAACTTATTACTCTCGAAATACCAATGAGGAAAGATGCGGCCTCAAGTTTTGACTGATCGATTCCACCTACCAAGGAAAGAGAGCTGAGCTAGCGGGAGATACCCAACTTGCGTTTCTTATTACGCAATAGTGCAATTGGCGCACAACTTCACTAATGATATTCCTGGCCGAGCGGGTGTGCTGGTGTGGCGAAGGTCCCACGCTCCCACATTGAAGACCACGTAAATTATTCCAGAGTTGGACGAAGGTTCCAATCACACTGAGGCACCGTTAAATAACGAAGCTGGGCGGGCGGGCGGGCGAGCAAGCAGGCAGGCAGGCAGGCAAGCTAATAAACTAGTCCCGGCGGGAGCCAAGCGAACTGAACTTAGTATCAACTTCCTGCAAGTGCCCGACGGCGGAATGCCAGGACGGAGACTGACCGGTAGAAGCCGGACGACGGAGAATCAAGCCGTCTAGCTAGCTCGTTCCTTCGAAACTGTAGTGTAACAACAACTTACGTTTCGTTACGTGTGCATGATCAGATCAATCGGCATCTTCGGACTGAGAGGGTTCCGATAGGGGAATGACTGATTGGATAGATTCCCTCCACCTGGGCATCTGCGCATCTGGGCCCTGCGGAAGACCAAGGCTGGAAGCAATCCAGACCACAAGCAACTGAACTGACAGGGCGACATGGACACCTCACTCATCGTGGGGGCCCAATTGCAAAACAAAACAAAAAAACAAGACAGAAAGGGGAGGAAAGGGAAGACAACACCACGTTCATATGTCGTCCACGTGCGGGGTTCAGTTGGGCAACCGACTTCCGCTTCTCGCTAATAAGATCTCTCACTGTTACTACCCTTTTGCTGTTGATTTCGCAAATGAGGGAGTTCTTTTCATGGCAAGAGTCAAGTCAAGCTAACTTAAGTTATCTTACACAACTGAACCCAGTTCCGCATCAGGTCACACAGAACTGGCAACAAACACTAGGAGTACAGCACAGTGACATTGGGCGGCTCGAGCACTCGCTGAACCTCAGGATCTTGCTCCATCCGTTTCGGCATTGCTGCGATAAAGCAGTAGAAAGGAAGTGGGCCAGATATGATCAAAAGGAAGTGGACCAGATGCGATCAAAAGAAAGTAGGTTAGTTGCCACACCTAGACGATTCCAAGGCTTTCGTACTATATGGACTCTGCTTTGTGGTTCATCTCTTTGGTTGATTCGGACTTCTAGGAACAACAAGGTGTTTTCCCATACTAGTTGGTCTTTGCATTTTATTCAAAATGCGTTATGGAGTTCACTTCTTTTCATTTAGGCCATGCAGCACAACTGAAAGCTCACATCAGCGCCAAACACAAACCTGAGCGTGCTACTAGTATCTAGACAAAATTCGATAGTATATGGCTCCATTTTCTTGTTCCAATGCATAGAGTAGAATAAAAAAATTATATGGCATAAGCAAGCCCCTCCCATGTGTATATTCACTTAGTCTTTGGTTCGGTTTTTTGAGTGTTCTTATTTCTTTATGTCCAACCTTCGGGCTTGGTTGTCTCACTGTGGTTTTTAATACAATGGTTCTCTCATTTGTTTCAAAAAAAACAAAAGTAGGTTAGTTGCCAAATCCTTCCCTCTCAATGGAGTACATCATTGTTGGGACTAAGCCAGAAAAAACAGAAAAAAAATTCTATTTGATAAGCTCTCTCAGTGATCAAGTTGGACCAGTTCAAAGTTCAAAGGCCATCCTCATTGTGAATGCTAACCTAACACGGCAACAACATACGGAACGTGGATTTAGGGTTTAAGAAAAAATGAAACCGAAAACCACCAAAATGGAGTGCTCTACTTTTGAATGAAGGCCACATTTCTTCACTTGTATAGTATAGTAACAACTTTTCATTTTCATTTTCTAGATAGAGTATGTGAAGTGAGGCAACAAATCACAATCTAAGGAATCATGGCAATATCCAAGCATTGAAGAGGGAACAAAAATTCTATTCTCAAAAATTCTCTAATACATTTGTAACCTTCATTATTCATCAATCCTTTATTTTACAGCAAAATGGTGCCAAAAAGCACCACTACAAAATTATTGGCAAAAAAGGCATTAAGAATTTTTTTAATTAGAAATTTGGGGCCATAAAGAAGCCTATTTTTTCTAAGGGGGGCTAAAAACCCCATCCCTACTCCCTTGCCTCTCTTGCACCATTGTTTTGAAATGAGGTTTATGTTTGCCACTCCTATGCCACCTTAGTTGTCATTTCACCTTTTTGCACTATTCCATTTATCGCTAGCATTTAGTAAAGATTGAAAAGCAAAATCACCAAATGTTGCCTCTTTTATTTCCACTCCTCCATGAAGATGTTATAGTGAACATAATTGTTGACATAAAAACACGGCTTGTTACATTAGATATCTGAAAAAATCTATCAACTTAGACATGGGTTTCTTCTATGGTTGTAGTTTTTCTGTTCTAGCTATCCCTATAGTTTGACAAGCTCACCAATAGTAGTTGTATTTTGCGCTTAGCTTTTCATTTCTGTTGATTTTTGGTTGCCAAACTTTTGTACAATCTTTTGCTATGGGTGAGGAATTTACGATTTCAACGAACATAGTTTTGAGGGAAACATGTCTTTGAGGCTAGAGGTAGAATAGAGCAACATGTGCAAGACTAGTGCACCAATTTAGGATGAATTTTCCAAATTTTCGCAATAAGGGCAACCCACACATCTACACGCAAGACAAAGAGAGGCTACTCTTTGCCACCATGACATGAAGGGAAAGCATGTTTGTAAAGAAGATACAAAAACTTGTTGAAGTGCATGGGAGGCAATGTCAATTGCCAAATTCTTTACTATTTAGTTCACAAACCCCCAACAATGCGCAACACTTGCATCTTATCTGTGATTCTACGCCATCACATCCAAAATTCACTACTTCTGAATCTACTTCCAAACCCATCTCCTTCAACACTATGGCTATAGATACAAAAGTCTTAGAAATTGAACCTTCAAACTAGTCGCAATAAGAGAGTAACTCCATTGGCCGATCAAAGTCTACAATAGTAATAGGTGCAACTCATCAAATACACCATTAGCTAAGGGATGACATGGTTTACATTTTTATGGAAAAGAAGATGTAGAATCCAACAATGACTTCCATAAGATTCCACTACACAAGAAACCAAAAATGAACTATGATCAAACTCAACACTCTCAAAATGAATGGGTTGCTAAATTAGTATGGATAGAACCCAATCGAGGAAATGATGGTTACGTTCACCTAATAAAATGCACAATTTGTTCCTCTTTTGAGAAGCAGCTCAAGCAAGACCTTGGGCTTCAAGTAGGACACGTTCACCAAACTCGAAGGGAGAAGGAAGGCAACATTTGATAATTCAAATATAATGTGAAGGCAAGTGAGTGGTACATTTCAAAGACTAATTGGCATCAAGTCAATTTAAGGTGTTTTGTAGCTAGGCAACCTATTTTGGTCCTTCAACAAGTGAACACTACCACTTCAATTTCACACTCCAAAAAAATTGTGCAGCTATGCACAATCTATTAGATCTTGTCAATTACACATTCTATGCTTGAATATAAAGAGAGTCAAGTATTATATGTTTTCCTCAATATTTCAAACTTGCTTAGGATGCATTAGACCATCAGCTCTAAAGTAGATTTCAAATCTCAACAATGAATTCACCCTGCTTATTTTTGTGGCAAATGGTGAGAAAGTGTGGGTAATTTATCAAAAATCACTTATGGAAAGGGATGTTTTGCAGTGATTGTCACTATTATTAAGACAAAGTGTGTAGGTATGTCTTTTTATGTTGTGTTTTGTTCATGTTGTGCTTATGCCTTGTTGTATTTGGCAAGTTTTTGTAGTAGGCTCAGTGTGGTTACTTTATTATAAGGTTGCCTTATATTTTAGTTCGTGATTTCATTTTGAGTTTAAAAAAAATGTACTTGCTTTGTAATTGATGCATTTATGTAATTAAAAGTGCCAATCCCTTTTGGATTCATTCTTCAAGGCTAGTTAGCTACATAGTTGAAAAATTTGAGATCATTTAGAATTGTACAACAATATAGGAAAAAAATGCAACATCATGACAATATTGACCAAATAATTTAACATGGACTAATTTCAGGAATTTCATATCTTCTTTGTTAAAAGTTTGAAATAAAAATTAAATGGTGGAGACCTTAACCAACCTCTCTTCTATCACTATGTTTTTCAATAATCAAAATTCTAAAATTTGAAGATTAGAGGAGCTAGATTGAGTTTAGGTTGTTTTGAAAGAAACTCTTCCAATAAGGGATTCACTCTTTAAATTAGTAGTCTTGCTTTGCTATTGCTACCTAATACATTTTTGCTCTTGCATATTGTAGTGTTACAAACTATTTCTTCTTGTATTCCTATTGGAGCTGGAGGAAATAAAATAAGAATTGCTTAAAGATTGAATATACTTTAAAGTTCATAGAAAAAAAAATCGCAAGTGCCTACTACAACAAATAAAATCATAATTGCCTATCACAAATGTACAATCCAAAAATATATATTAATCCCATATCAATTCCTACATTCAAAACTTCCCTCCCAAAATGAAAAGTGAATTGAAAATGGCTTTGCGAAAACCATCACAGCACATGCCTACATCACCAAACAAGGACTAATAAATTGAAGAAGGACAAACATTGAAGTAGAAGGAAAAGCAAGTTCATTATAATAAAGGATTCCTTATTTCAAAGGTGCAGATTAGGTTTCAAACTGCCTATTAGCAACACAAATAAACAATTATACAAATATACAAATAAAGTCAAATCTTCGCTCATATGTATTTGCCCCAAAAAATCTATGTTGCCAAAAACAATTAGTTGGTCCTTTAGGGGTTAATTCTTCTTTATGAGGGCAACCCGTTAGCTATTGAGAGAATTGGAGTCACAATTTCCCTCTCATCTTGTCATGAATGCCCTTCGGATAGTATACCTACAATATTGATTGCAAAATGAAGAAGAGGAAAGTATTTATTAGTTCTCATGTCTTATTATTGTGAGTCAAAGTTAGTTGAAATTAACAAGGTTATGCATTTGTCCCCTTTGTTCTAAGCCGGAACAAATTGAAGACTAAACAAGATTTGTTCAAGTTAACCATAGTGAACAATGCCAAGAAGCACATAGAGCCTCTTTTTGACTTAAATTCCCTCACAAGTCCATGGCATTACTCAGATTCATATATTGTTCTTAGAATCAAGGCATTCATGGAATGCTACAAATTGGCTAAAGTGGCAATTGTGCAAGTTCTAGGGTTTGTTGAGGATGAGAGGTGCTTTAGCACTCTAGCATTCTTAAAGAACAAGTTGAAGAATTTCCTAGACACCCATCTTGAATGTGTGGTTGGAATGTATTCTCATAAAATTTTTACCTTAGAGACTTTCTTTATGACAATGCCTATAACCAATGGATAGAACGAGCAAATTGTCAATATAGGCTATAAGCTCAAACTTAAAGTTAGTGGGTAATAGTGAAGTCCATGATCCGTGCATGATTTAGGACTTTTTCTTTTGTGGATGGGCCCAAGCTTGGCCATTTGTGTTCTTATAGACTATTTTCAAATGAATTTGATTTATATTACTTTATGTGCTTATATGGACATGTTTTGGAAGTAAATTGCCAATTCTTCATTATACATAGTATAGCATGGAGTCAATATTCATCTACAACATCTTATGAATTTGCCTTATTTTTCTTGTAACAAATTATCTTAGTGCCAAAATACATGATAAATGCCACACAATTTCACCTAGGAAGCTTAAAAACATTTTTTCCAAGTGCCAAAACTTGTCACCACTTTGTTACAATTTTTGGAAAGTAGATATATATTTTTTTTAAAAGTGTGTGTGTGTGTGTTCTTATATACTTATTTTGCTACATACTTACAACACATTCATCAAGGATACATTGGGAAGTTCATTCTAACAAATGACACCTTGAAATCAAAGGTCTCCAAATCCATTTGGTACATTGCTTTTACAAAACTTACATTTCACATTCATAGTAATGATATTCATAACTAATGAGAGTGCTCGATATCTTTCTTATTTTTTTTGACTTTGACATGCTTGCAACATGATTCAAAAATTCATTACTCACTAATATGTGGACAAACAAAAGTTACTTACAATAGACAATTCAAATATCTTCAGCCATGTCTCTTGTGTGTCATAAGGTAGCCAACCCAATTCCAACCACTCAAGCAATTATGCATATGTGAAGCAAGGGGGGCTTGGGTGCACAATTTTCCCTGTGTATAGAAAAAGAATTTGGAAGGATTACATATTTTTTGAAAATTTTATTTCTCAAAATATAATTATTACAAATTTTTTAGTTGAAGATTTTATTCGACCCATCCTAGTAATAATTAAAGACCTTCCTATTTTTGACTAACCAAGGACCAATTGCCAAATTCACCAAGGGTTGGTTGCAATATTGAAAGTCTCATAGCCAATTGTGATGTGTTGCAAGTGCATCCAAGAACTCTACCACAATTGATCACTAAGGTAGGAGGTTCTAAAAGCACATAGGTTCTAGAAGCGTCCACCTCCTTAAATGTACATTGCTTATACATGTTGCTTTGTTGTAGCCTCTAGCCATGTACAAATAGTTTACATTTTAGGAGGTGAACCCTATTAGAGCCCTATGCCACTTCAACTTTAAATTTTCATAACTAATTTCACAAAACTCCAAAAAATATGAAACAACTTGGGTTAGATGCCAATTCTACTTGTCTTTCAAGGAGAATTTACTGAACAATATTTGTAGAAGTTTTACCTCTCCAAAAATCAGTTCCTGCTCTTACATGGTTGATTTATGGACCTCCTACCTTATTCATCTCTTCTTGTGCACTGAAAGAGAATAACCTACACTGTGAAAATGAGGAATGGAGTACATGATCAGAAAGGGGTCCACTACGATACAAGTCTATTTCCATGATCAATGACTGACGTCAAATTTTAGAAGGACAATCGTACCTTGCCCATATCTATAGCATTGTGTCCAAAAAAAATCCATGAGATTCTTCAATTAGTAGCGTGCATTGCTGGACAATTGACTCTAAGTTATTGTGTTAAAAGAAAAAATCCATGAGATTCTTCAATTAGTAGCGTGCATTGCTGAACAATTGACTCTAAGTTATTGTGTTAAAAAGAAAAAATCTATGAGATTCTTCAATTACTAGCGTGCGTTGCTGGACAATTGACTCTAAGTTATCAACTCAAAAGAAAATTCACTGGGCATGTATCATGACTCATGGATATAACTGGACACAATGAGCAGCCGTCAAGCGAGCTCTTCAACTTTTCCACATAAGTTACCACTTGAAAGTACAGGATGCAATGATGCAATGATCAGTGGTTCCCCAAGTGTTAAATAGATTAATAGCAAATACGTGCAGTGTTTGGGATTTTTTTGAGTTTAAACCTTAAAAGAAGGACCAGTCACCACAAAAATTGTCTGTCTTGGTATTGTGTGAATCTTTGGATTGAAAAAATACAAAAATATTCATTGGAAGTCAAGTTATTATAAAAATCTTTTTCTTTTCACACAAAATTGGGAGGATGAAAGTTGCACTTTTGTCTTGCATGAAACGACTTTTTATCATTCATCAACCAAAAAACGTCTGCCATGTCATTTATGGATTAATGACCTCATGTATGTTCTTTGAACTCCCATTGAGCCATTTTTCCAAGTACCAAGTCTCGGGGGTTTCAAAATTTTTTTCACCCAATTCGTCTGGATGGTTACAAATTGCAACTAGTTTTTCTCTCAATTCCACCAACTAACAATGTACTGAGCTTAAGTACTACCTTAACTAATGTTGGACTGGTATCTCCAATATGTATTTGTCATGCACATGAAACAACCATGGTATCAGACTCTGATTGCCTTGATTTTGCTTTTTACCATAACTGCACTAAGGTAGGAGGTTGTAAAACGGTGCAGGCACTAAAAATGGACCCTATAAATGGCTATGAAATGGACATGGGTTGGTTTTGAAATTGACTAGTATAGTCATTGAATGAACCAAGGAAAAAAAACATTATTAATTGCAAGAGTCAATCATTCTCTTTGTTTTCCCCATTTTAATTTAGAATTACAAGTGAACCGTTTATGAAAAACCTAGAGTCACAAATAGGGACCTAAGACCCAACTCGTTTGAAAATTCATAAGTAATTCAAAAATCTTTGGAAAAATACGAAATCACTTGGGTTAGATTCCTCATCAATCTTTCTTTGTCTGAAAAATGAGCTAAAAATATTCCCGTCCAAAGAAATACATTAAAAAGGCAAACCAGCCCTTAGATGCACCATTTCTGAGCCTCCTACCTTGGTAAGTTACTAACTGGTAATTCTCCCTAAACATCGATGCATGCATTCTTGTACTTACTTTTCTTTTTCTTTTTTTCTTTCTTTCAAGGTACCATACCTGGGTTGATGCTGGCTTGATTGAGTGAATCAATGGTGATTTTGACTTCTTTTTTTTATTTTTTTTTGAGACTATATAAATAAAAAGAATTTTGATTTTGATTTTGTAGCCACTGTTATTGATTGCAACAGTGAATATTGTGAGTGTTGTTCTACAAATAGACATGAAAATATTCATAAATGATCCTCATGCAAGAGTAGGTGAAATTGTAAGTTTGGTGAACTTTGAAAATATTCTATGAAGAGGATGAATGTCAATTATTAGTGGACATCCTACTCTGACCTCAAAACTGTACTGAACTGTACTTCTCTGACCTCATAACTTGAGTCAGGAGGCTGGGCTGCACAGAAAATCAGACACGTCATCTGCCTCGGATAGCTTATCCCGGTGGTCAAAAAATGATGGAATTTTAATGTCAAATTCAATTCGCCTCCTCTATCATAGCCTCATGAAGAGTCTCAAGTAGTTTTGTATTTCCGACACTCACATGATATTCTATAAATTTTCAAACCTGAAAATATAGGGTGCCCTATATAGTAGAAACACCTGTACCTAACCGAGGACTCAAATCCAGTCTATAACATGCATTTATTTTGAACCAAAGCTTGGAATGTCTGTTTTTCTCCTTTTTAAGATTGGGATTAATAAGATGATGACGCATGTCCCAATATAGCGAGCAAGAAAGTAGGAAATAGTGAGAGGGAATGTAGTTTTGAAATGATCCGAATCTGAAGACTCTAGACATTGGCTATTGGTGAAGAGCACTTTTGGGCTCCCAAAATTCATTACAATTTCAGTTTTAGGAATAAAATTCCAAAAAAATTGTAATTTGCATTTTATTGATTTTCTTTGAAATTTTCACATAGCATGTGGTTGAGGAGTAGCTTCAAGGCCCAACAATTTTTATAACTCTTGACTACATGGTTAAAAAGTTACTGCATGACATGTAGTTTTCATTGCATCGCAGGTAGCTCAAATTTTTTCTTCAAAATAAGTTCTTAAAGGAATATATATTTTTGAAATTTGTATTCTAGATTTATATATAGGTGGAGATATTTTCATCATTCCATATTGATTGATGAGGTGAAAGTTATGAGGAGTTTTAGTTTGCAAGCAAGTATGGATTCTCCACTGTGAAATAAATTTTGAAGTCCTTTGCTTAATTCAATTTTTAATATTTTTTGAAAAGTAAAAATGTAGGATGAAGGTTTTACAACATTACAACCATTGAGATTGGTGTTTTTCAATTCCATAATAAAATTCTTAATAATTTAGTATTTTGAATCACTCTCAACTTCTTTCTATTTACTATACTTTTTTATATATGTTGTACAAATCCAAGTGAACTAAAAAAATTTCAAGCATGTAGCCAAGTTGCCTTGAAGAATGAATCCAAAGAGGCAAAACCATTTTGGAGATTTTTTCATACAAATGTGACCTTGTGAAGGGTAGTTGCCTGTATTTTTACAAGGCTCAAAAGGATTTATGTCAATTCAAATGCTAATATCTTGCAATCTATAGAGTGAAAATTTTTGAAAATTTTTCCACATCTTTTCAAACCATTGTATAGTACTACAAGATCCTACAATTACATGTGTTCAAAAATGTTTTTTTTCTAAACTTTGGTACTTGCCCTAGAAATGATAGTTTTGGAGGGTTTTTTGGTGAAAACCTTTAGGGATTGATTGTCTATAAAGTACAAAATGCTTCACCTCCCATTGGTTGCACTTGAAAGAATGAGCTTATCAAAATTATGAATGTGGCAAGTTTTGGTTCAAACTACATTATAAATTATTTCAATTAAATGTTTGTAGCAAAAAAGTTGAATAGAATGTAATGATACATATCACACTAAAAGTTGAAGAAAATTTACTAACATAGTTTTGACATTTTTTTCCTTAAAATCATGTAAAATTTTACAAAGTTTGATATTTCAATCAATCACAACTTTGGCATCATTCAAAATGTTTTATACCAATTTTGATGCACTCCAATCAAAATTTGTAAAATCAAAAGATAGATATGTTTAAAAATATATAAAATATGATAACCTATAAATAATATTGATTTCAAAAAATATTTGGAGAATTTTCATTAGAAGATTTTTGGGGCCTCTGGATGCCTACAAGTTATCACAGCCTGTGAACGCAGGAAACAGGTTCGGCGCAACAATTTGACATGGTCGAGACCCTGCCACATCATTGACCCAATTTTTTTCATTTGGAGACTAATTTTTTTTTAATTTTTTTGTGAAAGAAAAAAATTCTGATAGCAGGCCGTTCTCCTCGTTGCGGGGAACAACTGCAGGGGAATAGGCCCGAAACAGGCTTCTAGACCCCCCAAAACTCTTCTAATGGATGGGATTAAAGACATAAGTGCTTAGTAGCCATTGTTGGGAATCCAGTGGGAAATCCATAGGTTGCAATATGAGTCATTATTAACTTTACCTTATATAATTTTAAAGATTTTTATTCTATTTAATAACTACCATTAATTAATTAATTTTTTATTGTTCTTATTCACTTATTTGTAATATTCTATATTAGGCATCTCTTCACATTATATAATCTTTGTGTTCAAAGCATTTGATTTTGATCACTTTTGCTCCATGCATTGTAGTTTTCAATTTATATGCTGAATAGTTGTTGAAGTAAAGATATTCACGATGGCAAAAAAATTATGTGAGTTATGTCACATTTCTCATTCATAATGTGCCACCTACTCTAAAAAAACATTGCTTTTTCAATGCTGCCATAGTGCACTTTCTAATACTTACCAAAAATTCAATCATTTGAGATCAATTGTTGGTATTTTGAATAATAACCGTACAATGGAATTGATGTTACCACTACATTTATAATTTTGTTGCATTAAAACAAGGGACCTCTACAATCACAAGATGGGAGGCAAATTTGTAATGAATTTCAACTCCCCGTGAAGATGTGGAGTACCATTATTAGATTGAAAGACCTTGTGCACTTTTCTTAAAAAATGGTAACAAAGTATGTATAGACTAGAGATACCACTAATAAATAAATAAAAACACCAGGCCACTTATACTACCGTAGTATCGATAAACTTATAATGACATTTAATATTTGCAACACAATTACAAACTCTAATACAAAATGTCAACACGAACACTATTTTGTCAAATAAATGAGAATCAAAGTGAGCTACAATAAGTGATAGGGTAAGTAGTACTAAATATCATTAATCCCTAAAGGATCAAACAATATTTTTTGGCAACATAGTGATCTAGGCATTTTGGAGTAGCTCACTATGAACAAAATTATTAATATTTTTCTCTATGAAATTTCCAAAAATCATGTGCCCAAGGAGTAGCTTTAATGCCCAACAATTTCCATAACTTTTGACTACGTGTTCAAAAAGTTATTATATGATATGTAATTTTCAATGAACTTTGGGCAGATTGAGTAGTTAAAAAAAAAAATCTTATAAAATCACTTTTTTCATAAATAAAAATTTGAAATTGTTTTTCTATCATTCTCTACTTCTTTCTACTTATAGTTTTATTTCCTACATGTTGTACAATTCAGAATGATCTAAAAATTTTCAAGTTTTATTTCCTATATGTTGTATAATTCAGAATGATCTAAAAATTTTCAAGCATGTATCCAACTTGCCTTGAAGAATGAATCCAGAGAAGCATCACCATTTTAGATATTTTTTTCATACAACGGAACACGTTACGCGAGTATGGAGCAGATTCAAACCCATTTCAGAACCGGCGATGTTCTCAGATCCACCATCCTTTGGAAAATCTGGTGTGCCCGGAACCGCCTCGTTTTCGAAGGCCAAGATATCAACACTTCACACGCCTACAGCCTCGCCTGGAGGAACGCCATTGTTGCAGGCATGGCACACAGCAGCCATGTTTTAGCCATCCTTCACCAGTGTAGCGAAGACATTCAGACAGGCCTTTCTTTTGCCAAAGTTTCATGGACACCGTACCTGGTGCAAGAACAATGAGTTCTGCTCGGGCACTCTCCACAAACCCGAATGGCATCTCTCGCTCAGCCTGCCTCCCAGGCTCAATTGCCCTAGAGATCCTGACTAGCTAGTTGTTGCTTTTTCCGAATACGCTCCAAAAGTCCCTTTCTTTTGTGCCGCATTAATTATAAAGTTAACAACTTTTCAAGAAAATTTGGGTTCTCTGATTGCAAATATGAACTCAAAATTTGCAAAAACAAATTTGCGAAGCAAATAATAGGTTTCCTGCGTTCTCTCCAGGGGAAAACCACCGCGCAAAATCACGGGGCGAAACCACCGCCCCACAAGAGGCTCGTTGCACTACTGTACGCATAACCCATGCAAATGTCGTGGGTCTGTTAATGTCATTTCGCAAGTCTTCTCAGACCACGTTCCACTCATGCCATAACTTTGCACTGACAAGCTCTAGTACTGTGAACCTCCACTACTAAAGCTCTGCAGGGACAACCCTGATTGAATGGGAAGGCCCCATGAAATCCGTGCTGTAGATTTGCAGTGACAACTTCAATGGAATGTGGTCGCTGGTGACGATGCATTTCAACACTAATCTTGAAATACAAAACTCTCGGCAAATTCCAGAGACCGATCAAGCCCTCCAGCAAACCTGGACAGGCAATTCCATTCCAAACCAAGCCTGGTCTGAAGCGGTTACAATGGAACTGTCAACACAAGCCACACACATCTGTTTGTTCAATTGACATCCCAAATGTGGACAGGCAAGTCCCACAACCCTAGAACCTCCATGGTGAGCAATCCTAAGCACCCTTCCAACGCCGAAGATAGAATAGATTTCTCAGTCTCCTGGAACATTCGAAACCAATTCGTTAAGCTTACATGGTGTGAAGGAGTTCACGTGACATAGCTTTCCATTTGCACACCATCAAGCGACCAGATTTTCTGCCAACCCTAAATGCTTGCATTGCACATACCTGAGTTCGATCATATTCGTCAAACTCTCGTTGCTCGCTCTATCCGACCCTTTTCCTGATCGTTCGTTTTTGAGCTCCATCAAGATCTACTTACCTCGCTGTCGGAGCAATCAGCATGGCGAGGCCGGGGGCGAGGCCGACACAGTCACAGATAGACGACATTTACATGAACATTTTGCAGTCGAGACCCAACATGCTGGATGCCGCCGTGGAACAGGCTGCTCTTCAAGTTGTAATCGCTCCCGAACTATTTCTACTGTTGGATGTTTCCCATTTCACGCAGGAGCAATATGTGTCTTGGAAGAATCCGTATGATGTACAGAGCCAGTCAGGAAGCATCCACATTCATCACACAACGCCCTGTGGATTAGAAGCACAACAATTTATGAGGTCTTTTGAACGACGCGAACTTGAAACTGGAGATTTTGACACTAGTTTCAAAGTCAGATGGATTGATTCTGCTATCCGTTGCACACATTTTCTGGCTCGAATCTTAAGTTAACTTATCTTACCCCTTTTACTTGTTTCTCTCGAAGGAGGATTTCATTGCAAGATTCAAGTAAGTTAGAAAGGCAGACATGCATTGGGAGGCTCGACTGGCACGCATTGAACCTTTGGATCTTACGGCCCCGTTTGCGCATTGTTGCCATGAAGGCATGAACCGAAAGAAAAAGAAAATTGGCAAGATAAGGACAATCTCACGGATTAGTTGTCAGATAGATAGATAAAAACTCCAGTCTTCATAGAAAGCGAACGCGAATAAAGTGTCTGTTCTTAATGACAATGAATCAATGTCCAACGTATCATTTATTATTTGCCATTTATTGCCATTACTAATTAACGCATGAAGGCTCGTGGTTGATTTTGGAGGTGGGCAAGACATTTTCTGGTCTTAGGTTGAATATGGGAAAAAAACAAACCATGATGCATTCAAAAAATCTAATCATAAATCTTGGGATTCAACTAAGACTAGTGGAATTGGCATGAATGCTTGGGGCATAGTGAATGCATGACAAATTTTGTATACATTTCTGCAATGATTTTCGCATCTTCAACTAATGTTTCATTTGTTATTTCAACTCCAAAATTGCAAGCCTGCATGCAAAGATTGTCCTCATTCTTCTCCCAATGCATTTGATTCCCAATTCCCTACACCCATCTCCTTTCGTCGGCATCCAAATTCATTCTAAAATTGTGTCTACCAATGAAAATGTGTCAATTTTGACTAGAAAGTAGTCGACCAATCTTTAATGGGTTAACAACACATTGACTGTGGATACATTATGAAGTTCAATCCAGTAAATGACACCTAAAAACCAAGGGCCCCAAAGTACACTTTGTACATTGCTTTTAAGGTAATTACACTACTCGTAAAATCACACAAATAAGCAATTCAACATGGTTTCTATTATTTTATTGAAACCTTTTTGTGGGTCTTGGTGGTAGTCAAAAGGGGATTCTAGATTGTCTTATAGAATGCATTTTTTGGACACCATATGAATACATTACAAATTTCCAAAGTGCTAAAAATAGGGGTTTCTAAAACTAACAATAAACTCTCATGAATAGTGGAAGTACATTCTTAGAAAGCAGTTGAAAAGTTAAGAGTAGTTACTTTACAATGACTACATGTCACATTATTTCATAGTAATGATATATGTAACCACCAAGAATATTTGAGATTTTATTTTTATTTTCTTGAATTGGTCATGCGTGCAATGTGATCCAAAAGTTTACTGGATTCATCAATATGTGAACAAATGCCGAAAGTTACTTGTGAGGGAGCTGACTCATTTCCAACCACTTAAGCAATTATTAGGGATGTAGAGTGCGGATTTCTTGATGTAGAAATAGAATTTGGAAGGATACTATAATTTTCGAAATATTTTTAACTCAAAATATAATTATCATAATTCTTTTAGCTGAATTGTATTGTACGACCTGTAATAGTCATATAGACTTTTTTTGTTTCCAACCATGGGCTAGTTGCAGAATCAACCAAGGACTAGTTACAATATTGAGAGCCTAACAACCAATGATAATGCGCCACAACTACTTCAGGAACCGCACCACAATTTCACAGAAAGAAACCAAGCTATAGGTTGGAAATGGGGGGTGATAAAAAAATGGGTCCACTCCTATAATGGACAATTCTAAGTAAAGTATCCTTGAGCATCATTTCCTGTGTGTGATACTTACAGGGCTGTTTTCCGTGACCATTGACTGACATCAAGTTGTAAAGGGACAGTCGGACCTTGGCCGCCACCGTTATAATTTTGTATGTCAACAAAAAAAATCCTGGAGTGAGATTCCTCGGTACTTAAGCTTAAGCATAAGTCAAGTTAGCGTGTGTCACTAGACAACAAACTCTATCAAGTATCAACCAGAAAACAAAGAAAGTTGGGTAAGCATGTGTCATCACTTGTACTTGAAAGTACAGGACACAATGATTGCAATGATGCATGGTTCCCAAATGTTAGAGTAAGCACCCCATTCTTGACCATCACCAGCCCTTTTATTTTTTTACTTTTTGAGAAAGTGCCAAAATGGCGACCAATTAAAATTTGGTGAAGCATTGTATTTCTACATTCATTCATTTTTTGATCCAGAAAACACTTTTCAATAATATTTATGCACTTCTTCATCCAAATTTGGAAGTTTCATCCACATTTTTAGTAGACATGAAAAAAAATTGTCAAAAAAAGATTACTTTTATTCAATGAAAAGTAGAAATTTATTTTGAAATGGTGCAATCTCGTCCCATAGTGCTAGAAAATAAAGCTAATCACCACCCCGCTGGTTTCACCATGTAGGTTGTTGTATTTTTTTATTGGAGCTTTATTTTAGGAGCCCCAGTTTAGGTGGTAGCTTATGTAGAGTGGGACCAACAAGAATAGTAGAAAATGTCAAAGAAATAGGTATACAATGAGAACATAGAATGATCACAACATCTTCATTGAAAGACACAGTTATCACTTATATGAATTTTTGTAACCAACCTATGGTTGGAAATAGAATGATTTACATATAATAAGAATAGGTTTAAGAAAATCTTCACAAAAAAATTTGATGGTAGTTTCATTTCTTAGGAAAAAATCTAAAAGAATTTCAAATCCTTTTGAAATCTATTTTATTGCACAAGGAAAAAATTTCCCTCACCAAAACCATCCTACATATATGCTCAATTCCTTAAGTATTCGGAAAAGGGGTCATTTATTTCTACAAGGATGATTTACAAATGCACATCAACATTGGGGATCTTTTTTCTTGAGTTGAATGACCTATTTTCAATTGAATTCCCAGCATTTTTCAAATATTAAGTCTGGGGGGGAGGGGATTTTTTCCACTAGGTTTGTCCCGATGTTTACAAATTGCAACTAGATTTTCCTCCAATTTTACAAGCTAACAATGTAATAAGTTTACACTAATGGGCATCCCCAAATGTGCCATTGACCCTAAAACCATCTTCACTTTATATACATCTCCAAAATCAATGATGTACCCATATGGAAGAAATACTTTAGAACCAAACTTTGTTCCTTCATAATGTTTGCATATAGTATTCAAATGTCACATTCTTTGGTGTGTTGGAACCCTTTTTAACTTGCCAACAAAGAAATGTAAAATTTCAACATTCTAATAATAGTACTTAAGCACAATAGCAATTAGTGGCAATTTGAGGAGTATTCACTTTAACTAGTGTTGGACTAATATCTTTAATAAGGGTAGAATTGTCTAACACCACCATTTCTCCAATTTTGCCACCTAAAGGTTCTTCCCATTTCCGTCACTAGCCCCATCTATTACCACAATTTTACTAATCCATTATCATGATGGCAATGCACTTAAGAGCAAACACATTAACCCAAGCTTCAACAATGGTATGATCATGCTTCAATAAGGGTCTACTTACAATTTTACATTTTAACTTTGAAAAATCACAAAAATTTCAACTTTTGTCAAAATATCTTCATTCTTTTTGCAATTGACTTCTCTCAAACAACTCAATCTTTGAAAAATATGAGAGCTCATAAACAGATTCTCCAAAGTACCTAGATTGCAAATTTGTATGGTAATGGGTAACTTAGTTTTACCTTATGTAACTTAGTACTTGTTATGCACATGAAACAACCATTTTATGAAGCTGGCATTCTTTTTCTTTCATTTTCTTTGTTTATCTTTGAAGGAACTGTACCTGGATTGATGCTGGTTTAATTGAATCAATTGTGATTTTGATCTGTAGCTGTAGCCGCGGTTATTGCAACAGTGAGTGTTGTTCTAAAAATAGACATGAAAATATTTGTAAATGGTCCGCATTCCAGAGTAGGTGAAATTGTAAGTTGGGTGCAGTTTGAAAATATTCTATGAAGAGGATGAATGTCAATTATTAGAAGTGATATACTGGTGGTCAAAAACGATGGAATTTTGATGTGAAATTGTTAGCCTCCTTAAAGGTAGCTGATCCATTTCCAATCACTTAAGCAATTACACATATTTAGAGTGCAGGTTTTATAAATGCGGAATTTTTTCAATGTAAAAAAATGGTTTGGAAGGATTGCATATTTTTCCAGAATTTTATTACACGAAATGTAATTACAGTGAATTTTTTAGTGGAAAATTCTCTTTGACTTGTAATCGTGATATAGACCTTTCTATTTGTGATCATAGGCTAATTGCAAAATCAACCAATGGTTGGTTGCAGTAGTGAGAGCCTTGCAACCAATCGTAATGCACCTCAACTACTCTGGAAACTATATCACAAGTTCATGGAAAGAGAGTAGCCTATAGATTTGAAATGGTATGTGTGATCAAAAACATGTTGGTTCTTATAGCTTCATGAAGAGTCCAAGTAAGGGAGCCAATCCATTTCCAACCACTTAAGCAATTGAGCAAATCTAGAGTACAAGTATATTGAGTGGTAAAATTTTCCCATGTGCAAGAGGATTCCATACATTTTTAAATTTTATTTCCCAAAACAAAATTACCACGAATTTTCTAGATGAAAATTCTATTCATCTCATATTGGTCTTATAAGTCATCCTGTTACCAACTTAGGGCTAATATTTCTTGTAGCCCAATTGTAATGTGCCATTAATGATCACTTACTCATCTTATACATGTATGGAAATACACCCCCCTATAATGCTTAAATGGATAGGTGATTAGAAATGAGTTGGCTCCTATAATTTTGTATTTTTTATACTCACACAATATTCTATAAATTTTCAAAGTTGAAAACATAGAGGGCCCTATACATGCTACTTGATTGTCTACTCTTAACCCCTAAAATTCTTGTAAATCTGAAATATTTTTTGTGTGTGTTGTGCATCAAAAGTGAAGTATTAGAGTTTAGATTTCTTCCCACAATTTTTTCAAATTGGAAAATCAAACCACCTTCTAGGGAATTTGATTTCTATAAAAATAGTTGGAGACTTTTGATGGATCACGGACATAAGGGCTTAATAGCCATTGTTGGGAATCCATTGATGAATCTAAAGGTTGCAATGTGAATCATTATTGACTTTACCTTGTATACTTTTGGAGATTTATGTTCCCTTTAATAACAACCATTAATTAATTAATTTTTTTATTTTTCTTACTTCTTTGTAATGTTTTATATTAGGCATCACTTCATACTATACAATTTTTGTGTTCAAAGCATTTGATTTTGATCCTTTTTGCTCCATGCACTGTAGTTTTCAAATTATATATTGAATAGTTATTGAGGTAAGTATTGGCCATACCAAAAAAATTATGTGATGAATGACACATTTCTCATTCATAATGTGCCATCTACTATAGAAAAAGTTGCCTTTTCAATTGCCACCATAGTGTAGTCTCTAGTATTAATAAAAAAATCCAAGCATTTGAGATTAATTGCTAGAGTTTTGAATAATAACCATACAATGAAATTGATGTTACAACCACATTCATAATATTGTTGCATTGAGACAAGGGACATGTACAATCACAAGATGGGAGGCAAATTTGTAATACAATTCACCCCCACCCCCTTACCCCATGAAGATGTGTAGTACCATTGCTTGACTTAAAGACATTGTGCACCTTTAGTAAAGAATGACAATATAGAATGTATAGACTAGAAGCACCACTAATAAAAAAATAAAAACTACAAGACCACTTATACTGTTGTAGTGTTGGTAAACTCATGATGATATTTAGTATTTGCAACACTAATTACAAACTCTAACACAAAAGGTCAACATGAACACTATTTTGTCAACTAATATAAGTTTTGTAATATTCATGTTGACACGAATGGTGCACTAAATGTCAAAAAGAACACTATTTGTCAAATAAATGAGAATTAAAGTGAGCTACAATAGGTGATAGGGTAATTAACACTAAATATCATTAACCCCTAAAAGACCAAATAGTATTTTTTGGCAACATAGCAATTTGGGTCAGCTCACTATAAATGGAATTTTTATTTTTTTTCTTTGAACTTTTCACAAACATATGCCCAAAGATTAGCTTTAAAGCCTAACAATTTTCATAATTGTTGACTACATTCTTTAAAAGTTCTTATATGATATGTAATTTTCAATGAACTTCAAGTAGACTAGACAATTCAAAAAAATTCTTTAAAAATCACTTTTTCCAGAAAAAAAATTTGTAATCTTTTTTTTAGATTAATAAACACATAGAAAGCTTTGAATCACTCCACTTTGATTAATGAAATAAAAGTTATGAAGAGTTTAGATTGTGGATAGTTATGAAATCTCTGTTCTAGAATAAACTTTGAAGTCCTTTATTTAACTCATTTTTCAATATTTTTGCAAAGAAAATAAAAAAGTGGATGTAGATTGTTTATTACAACATTACAACCATTGGGATTGGCATTTTTCAATTCCATAACTAAATTCTTTACAATTAAGTACTTGGAATCATTCTCTACTTCTATCTATTTATTATTTTTTTCCTACATGTTGTCCAATTCTAACCATTGGAATTGGCATTTTTCAATTCCATAACTAAATTCTTTACAATTAAATACTTGGAATCATTCTCTACTTCTATCTGTTTATTATTTTTTCCTATAGGTTGTACAATTCTAAATAATATGAGATTTTTCAAGCAAATAGCCAACTTGCCTTGAAGCGAAAATCCAAAGAAGCACCACTGTTTAGGACATTTTTTCATACAAAAGTCACCATGTGAAGTGTAGCTGCCCATTTTTTCACAAGGCCAAAAAAGAATTTTTGTCAATTCCAACACTAATATATTGCAATCTACATAGTGGAAATTTTATGAATTTTTTTCTACATCTTCTCAAACTAGCATACTACAAGACCCCAAAGTTATGTATCCAAAAGTGTTTTTTTCTAAAATTTGATACTTACAAAAAAAACTTAGAACATTTTGGGTGAAAATATAGTTAAAAACCTGAAGGGGTTAATAGTGTAATAGGTCTTCATTTATTTATTTATTTTTATTTGGCACAAATGAAAATTTCATTGCAAAAAGAGAGAATGTTATATAACGATTGAGTCTACAAAAGTGCAATGAGCCTTCTGTGAAGGTCCAACCAAGGGTGAATGTAAAAAGGAAGACCTCCTATTTTGCACCATACTAATTATCTAATTTGGAGCCTTTGATTTAAAATATGAATTCAAAATTTGCAAAAAAAAAGCTATAAGGCAAGTAAAATAGAAACACCAATTGTTGACCACACCCAATAACCAACTTGTAGGGTGCAACTATTTCCAACTAAGATTGGAACAAATTTCCAACCATAGCTTGAAATGTATTCTTTTGGTCCTTTTCAATGTTAGGACTAATAATGTATGACACATGTCCCAAAGTAGTGACCAAGAAAGCAAGAAGTAGTGAATAGGAAAATAATTTAGCAATGATCAAAATTAGAAGACTCTAGACATTGACTACTAGTGAAATGCACTTTACGACTCCCGAAATTCATAGTAATTTCACTCTAGGGAATAAAATTCTGACAGATTCACAATCCTCATATTTCCTATTTTCCTACATGGGAAAAATTTCCAAGACCTCATACTCCTCACCATCTGCTCCAAAATGACTTATTTGATCAGCTACTGGTGCTTCTACCTTACAAGGTTTCCTGCGTTTTCCACGGGAAACACGGGGCGAAACCACCGCTCCACAAGAGGCTCGTTGCACTACTGTACGCATAACCCATGCAAATGTCGTGGGTCTGTTAATGTCATTTCGCAAGTCTTCTCAGACCACGTTCCACTCATGCCATAACTTTGCACTGACAAGCTCTAGTACTGTGAACCTCCACTATTAAAGCTCTGCAGAGACAACCCTGATTGAATGTGAAGGCCCCATGAAATCCGTGCTGTAGCTTTGCAGTGACAACTTCAATGGAATGTGAAGAACAGGTAGGAGGTCGCTGGTGACGATGCATTTCAACACTAATCTTGAAATACAAAACTCTCGGCAAATTCCAGAGACCGATCAAGCCCTCCAGCAAACCTGGACAGGCAATTCCATTCCAAACCAAGCCTGGTCTGAAGCGGTTACAATGGAACTGTCAACACAAGCCACACACATCTGTTTGTTCAATTGACATCCCAAATGTGGACAGGCAAGTCTCACAACCCTAGAACCTCCATGGTGAGCAATCCTAAGCACCCTTCCAACGCCGAAGATAGAATAGATTTCTCAGTCTCCTGGAACATTCGAAACCAATTCGTTAAGCTTACATGGTGTGAAGGAGTTCACGTGACATAGCTTTCCATTTGCACACCATCAAGCGACCAGATTTTCTGCCAACCCTAAATGCTTGCATTGCACATACCTGAGTTCGATCATATTCGTCAAACTCTCGTTGCTCGCTCTATCCGTCCCTTTTCCTGATCGTTCGTTTTTGAGCTCCATCAAGATCTACTTACCTCGCTGTCGAAGCAATCAGCATGGCGAGGCCGGGGGCGAGGCCGACGCAGTCACAGATAGACGACATTTACATGAACATTTTGCAGTCGAGACCCAACATGCTGGATGCCGCCGTGGAACAGGCTGCTCTTCAAGTTGTAATCGCTCCCGAACTATTTCTACTGTTGGATGTTTCCCATTTCACGCAGGAGCAATATGTGCCTTGGAAGAATCCGTATGATGTACAGAGCCATTCAGGAAGCATCCACATTCATCACACAACGCCCTGTGGATTAGAAGCACAATAATTTATGAGGTCTTTTGAACGACGCGAACTTGAAACTGGAGATTTTGACACTAGTTTCAAAGTCAGATGGATTGATTCTGCTATCCGTTGCACACATTTTTGTTGATACAAATAACGGTTTACCTTTACTGCAAGAAGGGCAAAATAGAAGGCCCAGCCGCAAGCAGCCTGGGCCGGATTAAAGTTGCACACATTTTCAATCTCATCGCCATACCTTATCCCATAATGCCAATAATATTTTGCCCTGAATAATAATCATTACCTAAGCCATTACCACCAAAGCTGACGAATCTGTCAAGTTTGTTGGTGATGACGATTGCAAATCAATAAGTGACCTGCCATTTCACAATAATGACATATCTCTCGCCCTGGCAAAAATTGTGCAGAGAGGACCCAACATAAGTCGCCTGTTGTACGCCGGCAAAATTCCCGAGGACAAGCAGCCGGAAACCTCAAAGGACCGCGTAGTCGGTAATCTCCAACCAATCACCCCAATTCCGTAAACTGCTTACACAAGTCTTAAACCCTAAAGAACCAAGGATTCACATTACTATCCCAACCAATTTGATTGACCATAACGTGAGGAATACAATTCAGAATCAGTGAAGAACACCGCATGCGTAGGAGAGAAAATAAAGTGAATTGAATAAAAAGAACATCCCCAAATGACCTTAAATAAACACGAGACCCAATTAGAGATTCCTGGTTTGGTAGGGGTAAAAAGAAAATCATAAAAAATGTTATTGATGCACAACTGAAAAGCGAACATTCAGCATGATCAGAATGGAGAGCATTTCCATGGCTACTAAAAATCGAGTTGGCCGCCGTGACTAGGTGTGCAGGATGGCACGAATCGACGATGAAAGGCGCGGGGCTGATCTCCAGATTGGCAGGGTTTTTGATGGTGTACCCGACGTGTGTAGTGCATTTGCTAGAGGTAACCCAAAGCACAGAATCAAGAGCACAGAGCAAGGTTGAATTTCTTCACCTGGGGGTCGGATGTTTGTTTCTTTGTTTCTTTGTTGCAATTGAGAAGGAATGGTGTGCAGGCGGAGACGCCAACGCTGATGCATGTGGTGAAAGCATTGCGCGGCGAAGGTAAGCTGGAGCCCATTCTTGAAGGAGTGTGCATCCTCTCCTTCACGGAAATGGTAAGACTCAGTCGGAACTCCTAAACCCTAGAAGAACAGACCCATGACCACTGCTTTCAAGCCTCCCTGTCCCTGTCCATCTTTCTGTTTGCTGCCATTTTGCAACTATGTATGAATGAAAAAAATTAAATTTATTTTGCAGAGTGGATACTACAAGTCATAAAAATTTCAAAATTTGGGGGGAACATTTGAAATTATTGTGAAGTTTTTTAAGAAGAAAAAAAAATTGAAGAAAATTCATATCAAATACACAATATACTTGAAAAATATGAAATCTTCACCAAAGATATATATTATAGTATATAACATCATGGTATAAATCAAAGTTACCATGTCACTCTCAAATTACAAACCAACAAACCATGGTTATAGATCCAAAGTTCACATTGCAATAAAATATTGAAATTTATGATTCTTTCAAAAAATTTAGGTGGAGTAGAAACTTCACTCGTTAAGCTTCATTTAATTAACAAGACTCAAATTCACAAAATATTCCTTTTATGGCTAAAATTCACATCAAAAGAAATTAGCAAGAAATGGCCCAAGTATACTACAAGGATGATCCATAGATTAAGCATCTTTTTCTTTAGAAAAGTCAATAATACTATAATGAGGGAATTTGCAATATTTTCTTAAAATGTACACAAATAGATTTCCAAATTTTTGGATGAAAAAATGTTTATTTCCCTCCTATAGTCTAAGATGAAGTCATCCAAAGGAAGTTTTGCATCCTTCACAACATTTTAGAGTTGGAAGGATGTGGTCCCCTATAACCAAGGAGTTGCCAATATATTATGATAATTGAACCAATAGGTGCATTCTATATTTTTACAATTAACAATGAAGTTATCCATTGGACATTTTAGATTTGCAATGTCCTTATAGGGTTAAACCCAAAATCTAGAATTTGGTCATTTCATCGCAAAATACCACCACCACCTAATCATCTTTGTATTATAGAGAGAGAATTAACCCCAACCATATAGATTATGATAATTGTTAGGTAGGTTGTTGAAATACCAAGTGTGACTCAATTTCTATCAAAATGTATAATTGTCATTGTTGAATGCCAAATGAAGACCATTCAAAATTCTTTATTTTAGGGCACTTCAAGAATAAAAAAACTTGAATGGCCAAGAATGGTGTATTATAATGAATGTAGTCAATACATTTCAATGGAATTGGATCTACACTTGATTATACAACAACCTACTC
Organism: Pseudoscleropodium purum; assembly: GCA_963969395.1. Classification (NCBI taxonomy): domain Eukaryota; kingdom Viridiplantae; phylum Streptophyta; class Bryopsida; order Hypnales; family Brachytheciaceae; genus Pseudoscleropodium; species Pseudoscleropodium purum. Next base: position 22,753,419 of record OZ017796.1, read on the forward strand.
GAGCTAACATGAAGAGTTTGTTCATCCTAGATCTCACTATTGATTGTAAAGTCATAACAACTTCATATTGCATTTGATATTGATTTAACCCCTATATGAAAATAAACTCCTGTGAAATTTTTTGAAAACATAGGTTGGTTCATATACAATCATTTTTGAATGGATGAAAGTTTATTTTTTTTTACCAAAGATGCATACCTATATTAGTTTTGTGAAAACATGATTTTTTTCCAATTGGATGCCTAAATCAAAAGTTATAGGTCTTTAAAGTTTAGAAGTAACTTGGGCAAGAAGCTAATAGAGAAGTGAGTAACCAAGTAAGCAATTAGGCAAGCTAAGACTTTTTTTCATTTTCTTTGAATGCTTATAGCTTGCAATCTATGAACCCAAATAGGCTGAAATTTTTTACCAAAATTCTTACAATAAAATAGGGACATAATGTATGGTTGAGAGAAGAAAAAAAATATTTTTTTCGTAATTTTCACTCAATGTATTAAAAATTGAAGTTTTAGACAATTTCAAAACCATTGACTCAAATTCTAGAGTATACTCATGAGAGTTAAAATTTATACATTATATATATTTTAAATCTTGATTTAGAGAAGAAAATCTTTGAGTTGATTGTTGGAATTTTGATTCTTCCCAAAAAGGAGCTTTTGAAAAACAATTGAAATCTTGCTCATGTAGTTACTTTTGGGTGGACTTTTTCTTGGTAGAAGATAGTTTTGGATTTGTTAAACACTTCCATTATCTTTGATAGTTGGCATGAAAGTAACTAACATAAGTACCCATCTAATGATCCAAATTTCCTAAGTTAGAAAGTGCTTTGTGCACCACAAAGTTGAGTGAAAATATATTAACCTTGTTGAATATGACTCAAAATTTCTTTTCTTCTAACTTCAAACATTTAAGCATGCAAATTACATGAACAAATGGGCTAAAAAAAATTCTATAAATTTCTATAGTATTCTAGTACAAATTTGTGTAGTTGAGAGTTAAAATAACATTTTGGTATCTCAATTATACTCAATGAACTAGAAAATAGTAGTTTTGGATACATTTGGTAAAAAATAGTCAAGGAATTTTAGAAGTTAATGCATTATTAATGTGTATTACTTGTATTATGATTGCAAAGACTCTCCTCCAATCTTCATATGCCTTTTGTAAGAATTTCATTAGAATTGAAATTTTAGTGACGTTGTAAAAGTTGCAATTCTATAGAAGTAATATTCGAAGAAACATTTCAAACTTTTAGCTTCTAGATATCTCCATTAAATGTACAAGAATAGAGCCTGTTGCAATGCAATGGCAATGCAACATGATAAGGGTGCAATGAAAAAACGTGACCATTTTTGTGACATTGGGTCATGACAAGAGTTGTGACCATCTATATTTAATATAATAGATGAAAATTGCATGAAAGTTGCATCTATGGGGTATTGGATTTTATACATGTATATGTATATTAACTTCAGATGATAATGACTATGGGTATCTTCCGTTTACATTAACTCTTAAATGCTTAAGGCCTTTTTTAGCTTTTTGGAATTTTCTCTAAATTGAACAAAAAAAAACATTTTGATAAATTTTATCAATTTAAAAAAATTATAATTGTAAATTCAAACTAGACATATTAGAGCAAGTTTTTTTTTTCATCTTTAATGAAGTGCTACAATGGCAATACAAAATATTATAGTGGTACTCTAAATTTCAACATTCATCTACATATTAGATAGAAAATATCACATTAGCACATATCACATATTCATAATTCTATTTTCATCCACAATCCAACAATTTCATCCAAGATTTTTTTAAATTTGTAGTTTTCTGACAATTTTTGACCTTTTTAACCCTATTTATATTCCAAGGTTTTAGTGTAGGGCCCATTACTTTGGTATATATTGCCACCAAATTGCCAAAAAATAAACAATGTATTGAAGGTCACATGGAAAAAGGGAACACACAATATTACTTATGGTTTGAAAGATTATAATATTTGATTATGAAGGTGTTAAAATTGTGAAAGTGATTTGAAGTCTTTCAATCCTCTTTTCACATGTCAAAGCTAAAATTGTGGTCACCCAAAAAATATAATGTTAAAGGACATAACATGCATGATCCCAATCAATTTATGGCTTCTTAAAATTTACTCTACAATTTTTTTAAATGAATTTTTAATATGATTATTTCTCCAAGATCTATTGTATTTGAGGCTCATCTCTAAGAGCCCTCAACACTAGAAAATTAAGATTTAAAAAAAACATCCTTGCTTAAAATCTTAAATAGAAAAATCATAATCGTTCATTATCAAAATCAAATTTTGATGCTAAAATCAGATTTTGTTAACAAGATAAATTAGTGTAGTTTATAAATTCAAAAATTTTGGGTCTATATGGCTTCATCAAATGTATTTGCCTCTAATTTTATACATAACTTATTTTCAATGTAGTTAGCTTATATTTTTCTTAGTTAATTCTCTTTTATGTAGTTTTAATAGGCATTCATTGCAAAAATTATCTTGTATGTAGATATTTTTTGTTTCCATTTTCCAATGTTTCTTCAGCATATGTGAAAATATAACATTTAAAGGTATTTGTAGATGTATAAGGAGACAAATGATTATTAAAGTGTAGAATTTTTTTTTTCACATAGTTTTCTAAATTAATGGAATATTGACTACGTATCCTCAATATTTATTTTAGGCATAACTAATATAAAGCCTCAAGTTCTAGTGCAAGATTTAATTATTTCTTTTCACTTTGGTCCATTTAGTTATGAATGCCAATAATAATTTTCAAAATACTAACCCCTTTAGATTTTTTTAAATGTTTTTGTAGATAGTGTTTTATTCTAAGAAGAAAAATTGAGACTTAGACACTTTTTAGTGTCATTGATTATGAATAGAAGTCCCAATTCTAATTCCTAATTAGTACTTTGTTTCTAAATAAAAATTCCGAAATTCAACTTTTATTTTTTAATGTAATTCAAATTCAAATTTGGAAATTAAAGAATGGTTTTATAGTAATATTAACTATGTAAATCACTTAAATTATTATAGATCCCAGTTAATTAGTATAGACCAATTATTTTATAATTTTCAATTCATTATTTGACTTTGAAGACAAAATTTAGGTATTTTTTATTTCACTTTGATCTATAAATAATTTTATATCTAAAATAGTTAAACACAATATAATTCAAATGGTTTATAGAACCATAGGAATCAATTTCTTCTATACTTGTGGCGATAGAAGACAATAAAGAAATAAAAATTGCAACTTCAAATGAGACCTTAGTGTAGCTAAGGCAATGTAGCCAATGCATCACAACAATAGTGGCAACCATCAATTTTTCAAATGCATCAATTAATTTATTCACCAAAAGAGCCCTTCATTTCAAACTTCTAAGGTGCCCTTTGCTTTTCTTATTTCAATTTTGGAAATTCTTTGATCAAATTCTACTATCAAGTTATCCAAATAATCAATTAACTATCTAGAGAAATATAGGATATAATATCCATATATATGGAATGAATATAATATGATATGGAATAAATATAATATAATAAAATATGGAATATGGAATATATAACATATATGGTATAAGACTTGTTTGTAAAATTTATACTATAGGTAGACAATGAATCATATAGTATATGGCATTGTGGCATAATGCCCAAATGTCATCTTTTCAAACAACATTTGAGCTTGGTTGATGGCAAGTAATTAATAAAAAATTAGAAATATGTCCATTTTTGGTTGCATATTGGAAGAAAAAAATACACTAACTACTCAAGTAATGCACCAAAATCAATAAATATATGATCACTTTCATTTGAAAAGTATTGAGTGGCATTACCTTATTAAACCATACTTTAAAAAAAATAATTCAATGATGTGCCAAATCTCCTATACTGTCACAATATGTGAATATATAGTCTTGTATGAATGGAATTTTTTTTTATTTTTAAAAACACCACCTTCTTCATAACAAATATTTAAGAATAAATTCCAACAAAATTAATAGCAAATATCATTGAACTATAGAGATGGAAGAAAGAAACATTGTATCCATATGCCCCCCTACAAAGACTCAAAGTCAATGATTTTACTTTAGAATCCTATTATGTTGATGGAAAGTTCTATAATATTCTAATTTTATATCTTTAAAAAGTTAAATCAGTATCATGGCTAAATGATTCTATAATTTTGTTATATCATTCTTATTAAAAAATATATTATGAAGCAAAAATCTATTGATTTCCAACATTCAATATATTGGTTCAATTCTTATTTATGAATTATAGAAGATAAGACAATATTATTAATCTCAAAAAATGCAATTATATTTGTCTCTCTATGTGTATTGTATATATATTAATTATCACATTGAGTAAAAAGAAGAATAAACAATAATAAAAGACAAATTTGGAAAATAATAAAGTTTTAATTTTTCAAGGCTATATTTAACTATGGACACTTAGATTTGAAAAGTGGTGATGATATAGGTGCAACTTCGAGCTTGGCCAGCATGGATGAATGTGTATATTAAAAGTGAAAATCTAGGTCCGTACAATAAATTCATTCTTGAAGATTTTAATGTAATTCAAAAGGTAATTGTTCTAATTCAAATCATATCATGAAAGTTTCTTGAGAAATAATGATGGTACTATATTGAGTGCTATATACATAAAGCATGTGTCAAAAATGTTCTATACAGTTAATTTTCTTGAAAATGAATTAGAAATTAAATTCTTCAAGTTTCTAGAAATAAAATAATATTAGAAATATAAAATATATACATTTGAAAAAAATATTTATTTTTGGATTAAGACCTAAATTATTAATAGTAATTATTCAATATTATTTTGAATAACCAAAAAAAATGATACCTAACTTTTGTATAGGTTCATATTTCAAATCGATTATCAATAAGTCATTTTTTTCAATATAAAATTCCATTAACTCCATTCTTAATTTACCAATTTAATACATTGAAGTTGACTAATAAGTCATTTTGTTTGTAAGTTAACAAAACTGTCACTCCACCAATATATCACTCATTTTTGTTTTTTGGATTCACCAATTTATTACCCCATCAAGATGAATGGATTACTTTCTTAGTTGGTGGATCAAGAGTTCATCCACTTACTTTGTAGTTAATGAAATTTCATGGATTGAGACACAAATGTGACTTAATAAATTTGATAGATTGAGCAATAGATTTATAAATTAGTGTATTGAGTGATTGATCTAGATAGATTAGTGGATTAAGTGAAATTTGATAGAGTGAGTGACAAATTTGTGTTAGCAAATATAGACAATGGATTGGGTAATAGATTTGAATTGATGATTCTAGTAGATTGAACAACCAATCATGGTAGATTAATAGATTGAATTCTCATTGTACATACTTATAAGCAAGTCCAACAACGTGTCTACTATCCCATGTCATCTACTTTCCATTAAGATATCCTAATGAATCAAGCTACTCTAAAGAAGTTTCTCTAGATTCAAATTTGCCAAGTATGGGTGTACAGTGTGGTAATATTCCCAAAGACACTTTTGTAAATCCCTATAGTACATCTTTCTAGGCTCACTATTATAGCTTGCTTATGACTTGTTCAAAAAAATGTAGCAATAAATTAAATAAATATTAGGTAAATAAAGTACATAAGATGTTGATAACTTACTGTATATGCATACATAATTACCATATATCCATCTAAACAATTTTGTATCATTGAATCAATGGGTATTTTCTTCATTTAAAACTAATTTATAATTAAGTAAATCAATATATCAATGAAACAATATGTGAGACCTTCATCTCTTTCAATTTCTCTAATACTAGCCAATGTAGACTTTTTTTTTAATACAATTCTAATCATTCAACAATTTGTCTTTCAATCCGTGAATCAAAAAGTTGTCAATTCTTTAAATAGCTTGTATATGGTAAATCATATAAACTTGTTGATCAATTCTTTAGTCAAAAACTTACAATTTGTATTTTCAATTTTTTTTCTATCCAAAGTCTTCCTTGCTAGTTGCTACTCACCTTGCTGTAATATACATTAATACAAAATAATATTTTTTTAGTAGTTCATAAAATATTATAAATATTGGTATGCAATGATAATTTCATTGTAATACAAAATTTACAAATTGATCTTTGGTTGTTTATAAATAGATCATTGAAATAAATATCAACATACTCAAATGTGGTAGAATTTTTACAAACATGACTAAGGTTTGATACTTTCTTTAATAAAAAGATTAATCAAATACAGTTTATATCATATACTTCTTTTATCCCCAATTGATCTTTTAGTTCCCCTTAATTTTATTGCAATAAGCTTAATATTATATTTTGAAAAGGGCTATGGAACTCAAAGTTTTGGGATGATAGGAATGCCAAATTCTACTTACGACCCCAAATATTTTGTTTAATAAGGGGATCATTTGGAGATGGAGGGATAAACTTGCAATTCAAATTTTGAACTTACAATTTAAAAACAAACTCTTGAATGATATTATATTAAAATTTAATATATAATATCTTAAGTTTTGATTACAAGTAAGATGTCACACCTCTTTACTAAATACATATATCATTAGGATGAATGGCCAATTGCTTTGGAATCATTAAGAGCCACTGTTGAAGATCTTTTAATTTATGACCCTAATGAAATATGGGCTTGTAAGATTTTTTCATATTTCACTAGTTCATTTTTGTAAAAATATTTAAAAAATTATAATAGTAGTTAAATCTTTGTAATAATATGATGGTTAGTTTAAATTAAAGGTTGATATCAATAAAATGAATGCCTGAATTATTAGTTAGGTTAATTTGCTTGCAATATTTTCATATAAAAAAATAAAAAGTTCATAGGAGTTTAGTTTTTTTTGTTTATGAATTAATTATCTTTCATCTAAACCCACTATAAGAACTGAGTTTTTTTCTCAAAATTTTAAAATCTTCTATTAATGAAAAACTCCAATCTTCTTGCAACTATTGAATTCTTTCTTGCAGTTGAAAATTTGGCCAAGTCAAATTATTCAAAAGATTAAAATCTTTCAACCATTTTTTTGGATGTTACATTAGAATAAGTATTCTTTGTAATCTTACCTTAAAATGTCATTGCATATTTTTCATATTTAAGTGCATGATGCAATGAAATTTAAGATAAGAGACTCTACTTGTACCATACAACTATTTGTACCTCTTTGTAACCACTTTGTACTAGATGAGGACATTTGAAAGTTTGAAGTGCATACTACTAATAGATAATGGAACAAATAGGATAGCTTCTTATTTGTGATACAAATTAATAAAGTCTTATAATTTAATTCTTGGCCTTCCAAATCAAGACTCTTGCATATTTTTCATATTCTTCATCCACCTTGACCACTCATAAAGCCAAGCATTTGGTATATATAAAATTTGTTTTCAATAGCCAAGGAGATAATATGTTAAAGAATATTTGTTTGCTTTCATTTTCATTTATGTACACCTAGTGATATCAACTAATGTCTCTTACCTTAAATTGTGGTTTGTAATTTTTTAAGTACACATTTTTCAATTGTATATATAAAATCAAAAATGATTTTTATACAATACCAATATAATAAATTCAAATTTATATAAATTCTTGAAAATCATAATTTTAAATTAGTCTCTTCAATTAGAATTTCAACAAAGCTCTTTAATAATTATAGATCATAACAAGAACAATTTTGAAAAACATGAGGTTCATTTATATAATGAATAATAAGTATTTTAGTCAAATATAAAATCAAATTTAGTCTAACTTGAAATAGCAAAGGAATGGAAAAAATCATGATATGTTAATAAATTTTGAAATTATATTTTTTAATTATAGAAATCTTTATCAATGTACCACAAACAATATGGAAAAAAATCATTTGTATTAGATTCATAGATTGAAATTTTACTGAATAAATTTAGCAAAATCAAGGTTATGTAACATTATGGCTTTTCTCCCTCAAATCACAAATACTATCCACTTTTGTGATAATTTTAAATCTCAAACAATCTCCAATTTATTTCCACATCTAGATCATTATCCAAAAGTGAATGTAAATAAGCCTATTATAGGCAAAATTGTACTAGTAATGTACTTCCTATACTTTAAAATGTATACCATTTGTACAATTTTGTACATAATTGGCTTGCCCCAATTTGTATCCATGATGGGCCCATTCAACCATTCTCCTTGTATTATTATAACAAATGTATTACATTCAATAGTGGAAATCATTTTTCAATATGCAAATTATTTGAGGAGTTCACTAAGTAAAACAAAAATTGAATCACTATGCTATTGATTGGAACTATCCATGTTGGATGAATCTCATGTCTAAAACTAGTCGATTATTAATTGGGTCTACAAAATTGGCAGATAGACTTCATATTTGGAATATGAAATGATTTTAAGTAGCCTTTATATCATGCAAAGATATTCCCAAATATACAACAACTTGTTGACTTGGCAATGAATGTGACATCTTCAAGTACCATACATACTTCACCTTGTTATATTCGCCTTTAATTTTTTTTTTATAACTCACTACAAATATCTCCAAAAACTATCAAAATAAGATACAAATATTAGAGTTAATAGTAAAGTATTTGAAATGAGGGACCAAGAGTTGAAGTTTGAGGATATTAGAAAAAAATACAAGACAAAATTCTTCCATGTACAAAAATTGGGATTTGATGGAATTTGGGATTGTGTTTCAACAAGCTACTTTGCACTATTATTTGTCATGGAACCTTTGAGGCTCCAACAATTCTTGTACAAACTATAGACAATTTTACAATTAACCTCCAAAAGCCAAACAATGTTTTTTTGGCAACATAGAAATTTTAAGTAGCTCACTAAAGACAAAATTTTCATTTAAAATAAATAAATTTCACACAACATGTGGTCGAGTAGCTTTAAAGCACAATAATTTTCATAACTTTTGACTATATGGTTAAAAAAATTATTGTATAATATGCAGTTTTTCCTCAACCGAAGACACTTCACTGATAAAAATTGATTTTCAAGAAGAAAGTTGTAAATCTAGAAAAAAAATTTAGATTTATATATATGTAAAAAGATTTAAATCATTTCATATTGATTAATGAGATGAAAGTTATGAGGAGTTTTTGTTTGTGGGCAATTATGGAATCTTGATTCTAAAAGAAACCTTGAAGTCCTTTATGGCTTTATTTAGGTCAATTTTCAATGTTTTTGGAGAAAAATAAATTAGTCATAGGATGTAGATTGTTTATTTCAACATTTCAACAAGTGGGATTGGCATTCTTCAATTCCATAACTAAATTCTTAACAATTTAGTATTTTACATCATTCTCTACTTCTTTCTATTTACTATTTTTTCAAGCATGAATATGAAAAAAAATTAAAATTTATTATATGTATTTCCAACTTATTTTTTCAACATATTATGTAGAGTTGAAAATTGTAGGATCTATTCATTTTGGAGTAAAAAGTTTGAAAAATGAAATCTAACCATTTCAAGGGCAAAGTTGAAAATACTTCTTAGAAATTCAAGAATCATGGTCTTACAAATGGTAAGGTTTTTTATTCTGAAATTTTAGGAGGATGTATTCTAACAAGTTAACTAAAAGATCCTATGGTTGAATTTGTTAAAAAACTTGCCTTGTTTTATAGGATTTAAAGATTTTAAATAAAATTCTTTTGAGAAAAATAAAATAAAAGATAGATAGTTTGATAAGTTTTAGGTTCAAACATATTGTAACTTGGTAAATGTAACATGTATTAACAAGTTCAAACAATTTTTAACAAAAAAGTGTAACTAGAAGAATGCTTAGATAAAATTCAGAATACCTAGATAAAAGAGTGGTGGTAGTTTTGAATTATAGTAATATTTATATTTTTAAGAATTTTGCAATTCATCAAAGTTTTGTCATGAATATTAGAAATATAAATTCACCGAGTGTTATTTCTTTTAAAACTTTATGAATTTATTCAAAAAAAATGTCATTTTCTTTGCTAAGCATTAAATTTTGTACCCATTTAGATTATTAAAAAAATTAAACTAATTTGACCAATAACAAAGGTTTGAATTTGATAATCTTTCTTCAAATTCAATATATGTAGAGTATGTTACTGTGCATATGTCCTAAAACATGTCCTAAAAATTTAGAAATTTAGATTTCTTTTTTTAATTCTTACAATTTTTGAAGTATGTTTTTTAATTGTCATCTAATTAAAGATCAATTTGATCTCCATATCAAAAGTGTAGGGCACATTTTGTGGAAAATAATTCTTAAAATAAATTTTGAAAATAATTTTTCCAAAAAATTCTATAAAGATCATATAATAAAATCATTTGATGATTTCTATTTTTAGCATGTGTCAAAATTTCTTTATTGAAAATAATGAAATACTCATATTTAAAAGATATGTCCTAATTGTACCCTTATAGTAGTATAGAAAAATAACTTATATGCAATTCAAATGAAGACTTCTTCAAATCTTTTGAAATTAAGTAAAATAAAAACACATTTTGTCACATGATGATTGAAATTTTCTAATCCAATTAAACGTCAAGAATTTCCATGAATCATTATTTCATTATCAAATAAATTTAAGAACATTTAAATTTAATATTTTTAGTAATTTATATAAATGGCAAAGTGCTATATTGATTTCAAATAAGTGGTCTTTGAAATGTTCCATTGATTAAAAACATGGAATTTAACAATGGATCAATAGGCAAAGCTTTGAATTTGAAAATTCTCCATTCCAAAAAATTCTCTTAAATAATAAAATATGTCTTTTTTAATATTATTATAAAAATAATATAATATATATGAAAATGATAAGGTAATATAGTAGTAATGATAAATATGCTATTTACTTTTATTAATTGAAATTTTTTATTATTGGTCTTAAAAAATATAATCAATTTTCTTATAGTATAATAATATTAGATATTTTTTAATCTTTGGACATGGTTTTGAATTGATTATCTTAGTTTAGAATACCATACATTAAATAGGAATAGTCTAGTATAATGTGCTTTTAAATTTTAAAAGAGTTTTTCATGCCTAAAGTAGATACTCGAAGTATTACAAAATAGTCTCTTGGTTACATAGGTGTAAATAATCATTGATTGTTTTTTATTTTTATAATAGATTTTGTAAGATCTTTATTTATATCTACATCTATATATGTGCACTTTTATAAATATTTTCAAGTTAGTATGATTTTCATATAAATTTTCATTTAGAATATATAATATATTATAATTCTATTGATTGGTAGTAACTTATAAAATATAAATTGTACATTGACAGTAATGCAAGCTGAGAAAACTCCGAAATTAAATGATTTTTGGCAACTTATGACAGAACCACCAGTAGTGTCCTTTGATTCTGATATCCTTTTTAAATTAGTTGTTTATACTTTATTAATTTATAAATTTAAACATATGATACATTTTTTCCATTATTTCATTCATTTTTATAATTAATATTTTTTTTTTCATAATTTACATTACAATAGGAAAAACTCTAAATTTTTTCTTTAAGAGTATTGGAGTGTTTTTATTTTTGATGAAGATGAATATCAGTGATGTTAATTTTTTTTCCTTGATGATTAAAAAAATGCTAAAATGATTTAAACTAATTTTCTTAACCATTCATTAGCACATAAAGTATGGCCTATGATGGATATTCCAATTAGAGTATTGGATTAGTTTAGAATTAAAATGTTGTTAAACATTGAGTATTGTGACTATTTTAATTTATTCTACTAGAAGTTCTATTGTGATATGGAACAAAATTTCTAGCATAATTTTCTTTTAATTTTGCAAACCTTCATTTAGCAACAATATATAATATTGATAATGATAGTTTAATAAAAACTTAATAAATGATGTTCTTTTGTATTACTTTATGTTGCAGTGGAGCATTATGAATTCAATAAACAAAATTTTATTTTTAGATCAATTTTACAATCGCCTTCAAATGATAAACATATATAAGTTTAGTTCATTTTTGAACATGTACAATTTTGAATTACAAGTTTTTTACATTCTTTTTTGCATTGTACCATTGTAAACCATTGACTTCAAGATTTCCTATTTTTTTCCTCGTACATTAATTAGGGATTTGGCTTGGTGGATTTAAGTATATCAAAGTCTGATGTTACTTTGATACATTTTGTCAAATAGTTTAAAAAAATTCAAAGGGCTAGTTTGGCAATTCAATTTTTATTAATAAGTTATTTGACAATTATTAAATAGTTTTCTTTACTTTTAGTAATCCTTAAAATAATCTTGGAAGTTGAATGGTTTTCTTCATTACATAGAAAAGCAATAGTTATTGCTTTCTACCAACTCATTAATTTTTATAGTATCCCTACTTGTTTTAAATTTAGAAGAATGGATTTAGATTCTTCATTATTTAGTGAATATGTTCTAGGATCAAGTTGTACAAGTATGTTTTTCAACATTTTGACTTTCTTTACATTTAACTCATGAAAGACCAAGTGATTGTATATAAGAAATCTTAAGTAGTTGTGCACAAATTCAAGTTTGTTCCAATGTTCACAAAATTTTGACACAAGTCAATTTTCACATATACGCCCTTGGTGGGAATATGATTTTATTTCTCATTGGATACTTGAATCATAAATTATGCTACCATGAACTCTTGGGACAACTTTGGGCAACATATACAAAACTCCTCTAATTTTGAAATTTGGTAGGTAACTAACATGATAAAGAATGCAAATGTAAAAAAAACAAACTATGTATAAGGTAGAACAACCTATAATGAACAAAATTACTAGTTTGCCCTCATGCCATAGTTGAAATTTAAAAAATAAATAAATTCACATAAAGTTAATTGTGTAAAACAGTGAGAGCAATTGAAATTACTTTTTTTTTTAGAATGAATTTGTTATGAATTTCTAAAGTTTGTTACCAAATTGGCACAAAAGAATCTCTAAACTACCCCCAAACCAACAAGAAGTGCATCCATAATAAGAGTCGAGGTGAAATGACCCCTTGGCTTGTCCCCTAAAAGTTATTCCAAGGGGGTATGTAAAAAAAGACCCCCTATTTTGTACCCAATTAATTTGTCCTCTACACTTCTCCTAGCTAATTTGGGTCACTAATTGCAAATATGAATTCAAAATTTGCAAATTTTATCACGCATGGCAAATGCAAAATTTTAGCATTTTTTTCTCATGGAGACAAGCAAGGAAGTTAGTTTACTTGGCCAATAATAATCATCTTACTCACCTAAATCATTGACAATATTTCCTAACATGGCCACAACGTGAAGGATTAAAAAAGTCACTTCATATAATGAATTCAAAAGGTCAAAGTTCCTATTGTAGTCACTAATCACTCAATTATTGTCCCCTAGCACATTGATTGTGGCCACTAACTCAATTGAATGTAGCCCAAATTTCATTTATTGAAATTTTTTTGTCATGGACCATTTCTGAAGTGTCACGAATAGATCTTTTACCCATGATGGGCTATTTTACTTTAGTACAAAAATCTCACTATGGGAGGAGTAAAAGTCTAATTGATTCTATCAATTACAATAAGAAAAGAAAATATTTTCTTCTAACTTCAAAGTTATAATATTTCAATCTATGCAATCCAAGTTTCCACACATTCCTATAGTGGTTTGGTAAGAATTTGCAAGGTTGAATTTTTTTTTTTTTAAATTTTCATTTTTTTTTCATTACCTTGAAAAGGGTTTGTTTTTGATAATTTCTAATTAAAATATACCTCAACCCTTTACAGGTTAATTTCTTTGGATTTGACAAAGCAACTTATTAATTTCTTAAACTATCCAACTTCAAAAAATTTAATTATTTTTTGTTACAGGTGACCTTAGGCTATAGTATTGCGAATCCAACTTTGGTAACACTTTTAATTTTGGGTACCCAATTATTTCATGCTTTTGTAATTTAACCTCTAGCTACTATTATTAGTTATTGTAAGCATTTAAGAAGAAAAAGAATTTCAATTCTCTATAATCACATGGCATAAAGATAGAATCCAAGGAATGAAAACATTTGCAAGAAAAAGCACAAACAAGCAACTAATTAATTACAAATATCTCAATCTTTGCAAATTAAATCTATATCTGTTAGAAAGTTTTTTTTATACACCTCTTACAATGCAATCCTTCATCTTTAGACATTGTAAATTTTGAAACCATATTTTAAAATCTTAAAATGTCATTTTTTAATTAACTTCAATTCTTTGTTCTATAAAATATAAGAAATCAATTTTTAATAATGATGGTCCCAATATGCTATAGTTAACTTAACAAATGCCTCTTTTATATTTGCCCTTCAATAATTTTTTGACTTTAGGATTAGAGTTTAGAATTTAGGGTTCACTATTCCTATATAAATAGGGTTATAATTCTACTACTATATATTGTATACAAGAAATAAAGTGTGTGCACTATTAATCATCACTAAATATAATTGAGCATAGTTATTATTTTTAAACATATATTACTATTATTGAAACTTATTGGCAATTGCAAGAGGTGTTCTATATACTTTAGCAAACATTATTTAGACACTAAATGGATAAATTACAAATTTTTAGAATATTATTTTAAAATATACCACAAAACAACAATAGGCTCACATAAATATTCATGTTTTGATTTTATACAATTTGTATATATTTCAAAAAAAGAAATGCTTTTAGGTTCAAATATAGGTGTTACATTTTAGGTAGTGATTATATATATATATATATATATATATATCCTACATTTGATTTCATACCTTGTCAGCTTTCAAAAGCTTTCGATCATTATTTTAATGTCTTCTAATAAATCGAAATAAAAAAATCATCGTTTTGCAAGTTAATTTTTACATGAGATTTTTGAACTTAATCGTGTAATACTACTACAGACACTAAATGTCTAATGGATGATAAAGAATTCCCCTATATAGGATAGAAGTACAACTATTCATCCTTGGAATTTTGTCATGAAAAGGGAACATCTTCTATAGTAGTTTGACTTCCAATGAATACGTTTCTATTTTTCTCAACAATTGATTCTCACTATATTAGAAAATGACGATTTCTTAGGACACCAACCCATCCTCATAAGATTAAGTTATCCAAAATCTTTGAAATCTCTACACTTTTTAATATAGATACCTAATAAAGATATTTCTCACTTTTTTGTAATATCTTGAACTTGATAAGATACAAGAGTTTGCATTGTTTATAAATGAAAAAAAAAAAATAGATTAGTTTATACCAATACATATCACATGTGATGAATACAGAAAACGTGTACCACTCGGATGACATGGGAGAAAAATTTGTGTGATTTCTTGAAAGTAAGATTCTTTGACTTTGATATATAATACATACAAAAATTACACACTTTCACTATTTAGTTATTTAAAAACAATGTGGTTACCTACTTTTACATAAACTATACAAAGAATGACTTGGTTTCCAAGCGGTTTGAGAAGTTCAACAAACTGATCCATGAAGTCATCACTGATACCTTCAGTAAAACAATAAGGTTTTCTTAAGCACTTGCAAATTACTCGAGTTCAAGATTTAGCAAAGACAGATAAGTTGAAAGGCTTGGAATGGAGAAACTAGAGGTCCTAGAATCCTATATTCTTCCTTCACAAACGAAACATTTCAAGTTGGTCAAGGATTGTATGACTCACAAATACAACGCCCACACAACAGAACAAAGCGGTCAAACACAACAGACCTCACCCCACAAAAACAAAAGAAAAGGTAGTACCTTACTACAATCCGGAGCAAGTCTAATCACTGTCCCACTGAATATTTCATCATATCCACTGGCTCATATGCAGAAAGTTAACGTAAGTAGATATTCCACGTTACAAGCACTGCTTGTGCTACACAAGCTATTACTCCACCCCCAATTGAATGGTCGGCGATTTCAAAGCTTCAAAGCACAACCAACTATAATATCTCAAGGCTCTTCGCCAATCTTTTAGTATATGCGTGTACTTAGCCAATCGAGTTCCTCGCATAAGCAGCAACCATCCAAAGAAAGCCACGGCATGATGAAATCAATGGAAATTGAGGCCATGAACTCTCACAAGCTGAGAGACTGATGTGTTGGACATTTGGACGCTGTAGCACTTGCAATTTGAACTCCAAACTAAATTATAATTTACGACCGAGAAGTTACCAGTACTCATCGCCAAGGCCACCATGGAGAAAGTGGAACTCGGTTGCATACGGCACCCCCACGCTGTAGAGAGCAAAAAAGATGGCCACGGAAAGGCCAAACACAAGAAAGAGCCTGTAAGGATGGAGACCCTCGTTTAATAAAAGATAGGACTCCATTGCGTCATCGTCGTTGTTTTCAGCTACTTCTTCAACATGAACATTCACTTGCACCATCGGGCAAGTGAGTAGGCCAAAGATCACACCCACTGCTGCTGCACCCAGATGAGTCCTGCAAATGCGCAACCACAGTCTACAATCAAAAAATAATCACAGAACAGTCATTGAGGATCACGAAACCAGTAACTAATTGCAAGTGCCTTTACCTCAAATTGAAATGCATAATTTCCATGTCTCTTTTCACATAATCCCGAGTATTATCTTCAATATGATCCTCATGGATTGAAAATTTTAAAACTCTATTCGACAATCATAAGTTGCCAATTAAAAACTACAACCACATGTCAATTCTGCTCAGCAATTTCATCGTATAGAATGATGGGCTCTGACATGCTACTGTGTCTCATTTTCATCGGGCACAAAAACCTTCCACTTTCCGGAACATTGATTAGTCTCTCCCCTTCGGATATGGACACAGAAAGGGGGTGAGAGTACGAAAATAATTGTTGGAAAATAAAAAATAAAAATCGCTTGTATCACTTACATCTAACTCAATTGCATAAGTTCACGTAAATTACTTGAATAATCAGGAAAGGAGTTTTCTCCAGTAAACTGGATACAAATTAAGAGATCAACTTACCAGTCATCAACAGGGAAGGAGTTGCACAATGCGTAAGTAATTGCAGTAAAGATGACAACTTTCCGAACCATGTCACCTGCCACGTCCAATCCAATAATCTCTCGGTTGCGCAATAGGTAGACCATCCAGGTAGCCATAAGGGCATAAATGGGACCCTGTCCAAACCAATCACATGATCAGTTACATTAGGTTGTTACCGTAACAAAGGAATACATGAAGTTGCAGAAGCGTTGGAAATTAAAGACTAAGGAATACTGGTTACGCATTTTAATCCTTCTTAAATTTTGGTCAATAGTTAGTCGGTCCTCAAGGGTAGGAAATTCTTGGCTGTTACTGACAATTGCCACAACACTGGGAGGAATACAATGGGCCCACAGGTAATATCACAGGAGACATGCATAGATAACTTACAGAGCCGCCAACAGTGCCTTGAGGTGTGTGGAAGAAGCTCAAAAGGTTTCCATACAACCCGCCAGTCACGTAGATCATGGAAAACCCTAAAGTTCCATACGCACTTTCGACAGCTGGTCCGAATTCAAGCAATGCCCAAGTACTCAAACCTAAGTGCAAAAGACCCGAATGCTGTACTCACAGAAATAATAATAAGTTAGTATACTTAAATTGTATCTGTAAGATGTTCGTTGCATCTAGGATTCAATTTCCACCCAAATCCTAGATGGCTATTCACTCTAGATCGCCATATCACGGTACCCATGGGATAGTCAAAGCAAGGACAGGACAGGGCAGTCACAATTACCAGAAAAGTTGGGGTAATTAAACGCCACCACTCTCCATTAACGATGAGCTCGTTCACTTTTGCTCCATACAAGAAAGGAAGAGAAGCATCTACCATACCCGGCACCTCCAGCGGACTTGCCAAACCGAATAAGTAGACGGCGATATTCAAAGCCACCAAGCCATTCCTGCAGGTAGAATTGCATTCAGATCATGTTGTTGTGAAGCTTCGACCACTTGTGGAACTCCAAGACCAGATTTCACACTTCCATGCTTCTGAACGACACATAAGGAAGACTGTCACAACAAAGCCTCTAGAGAGCAGGGTATTAGTACAAGGTCACACTAACCTACAGCCACCTGATTTGGCCGTTTCAACCCCTAAAGGGACCAAGAAACCCAAATCGGACCTCCTGTTCTTTCGTGTAGGCCACAGGAACTTCTTTTGTCCAATTTTACTAATTTTTAAACAAGACGTGCAATGTTCGTCACTGATTCTGGTGATATAAAATTCGGCCCCAGTTGAATTATATTCTTCACAGTATAATCGATCGACTTGGTCATATGAAAACCAAATATCCTTGGGCTTTTGAGGTTAGGAAACAATCGCACATCGTCAACGAGCAGTGTGCAAGAAGTGCAAACGGTAAGAGAGGGTTTCAGAGCTTACACAAGATAAGAGTTGGAATTGCCAGCTTGCAAGCCCCAAGAGGAACCAGGTAGAAGGTCCTCCCTGTCTAATGTATTTCCTGATGCAGCTTGTTGCTCAAGGGCCTTTTCCAGCTCTTCCATAAGTTCTCTATATTCTGCTTCCTCCTCTTCCTCTACAGGGGAGTTCGATATTATCTTTATGTTTACTTTCTTGTCTTCTTCCTTATATAAGCTTTCTTTGTTCTCTTGAACTGCTTTCTCAATCTCCCCGTGCAACGCTGTCTTTACATCCTCCTCCGAATTGGCAACTGCAAAAAAATGATTTAGCATGCAACAATCGGAAACCTAATTTTTCTCATTTTCTCGAGAAGCAGACCATATCAAGAGTGACAATCCAAGATTTCGGAAAGCAGCGACTGGCATCAACTGGATCACCTTTTCCAGGTTTACTGGGCCGAAGTTTGGTGAAATATGAATCCAGTGCATTAAGACCCCCTACATTTTTTTCATCATGGCTTTCTTCTACACGATCCTTCGTCACGTTTCCTGTCTGCAAAGTTCCTGAAGAACTCTGACTGCTTGGAACTGACCCTGTGCTGGACGGCGGTTGAACAGGGATATTCACCCC
The DNA here is from genome assembly GCA_963969395.1 of Pseudoscleropodium purum. Lineage (NCBI taxonomy): Eukaryota > Viridiplantae > Streptophyta > Bryopsida > Hypnales > Brachytheciaceae > Pseudoscleropodium > Pseudoscleropodium purum. Next base: position 22,772,470 of record OZ017796.1, read on the forward strand.
ATTAGTTGTTCCTTGCGAGTGGTCTGTAGTTTCATTAGGAGGCTCCTCCACCCTGCTGGCATGGAGCTTGTCGAAGTAGGCATCCAGAGCATTCAAACCCTTCTTCACAGCCCAGTCCTCTGTCCTTGCAGGAGCAGCAGGAGCAGGAACAGGATCCAAGTTCTTGCCTTCCTGCTCCACTTCGCTTGTTTTCAGACAATAAACGGGACCAATTGAATGCCAATTCCTGCGACATGGTGGAGGTAATCGCAGTCCGTGTAACCTAGTACGTGTCAACCTCTGTTTCCTTACTTCATAACTGAAATCTTTTGGTTTACCCACATGGTCACCCCTACATGTATTGAAATTGCTACTGAAATCACTAAGCTGGTGGGGAGGTTGCAGCTGCCGAATATGACTGTAGAGCACAGTCTGCATTCCCTGCACCATAGCCATGGTCTCAGTCCGCACACTAGTGATGGGTTCCCAATGACGAATACCTCAAGATATGGCATTCATCTTGCATCCTTCTCTGGCGAAGGATTAGAAACTGGGAAACTGGGTTGGTAAGATCGTAGTTTCTGGCTACCTGTGACATCAACACCAAGCATCAATGGCGAACATTAATCTCCACCCCAGAATCTTTTACAACCACGAAGACACACGCACACGCACACACACAAACTTAAACATACCTGGCAACATGGACTAGACCACAAATATAATGATATGGCCCCCCGTGATTGCAAAATTAGAGGCCGTGAAGACAAAGCGAGAGTGTCAAAAAGCAACTCCATAACGGATGATGACCAAGAACAAGAACATCTAGCTCGTCTCAACTCTTTCCCTACGAAGAGGGAAACCAAAATCGACGCCTCACTTCAGATAGACAAGAGAAGAACGAGCCTAAGGCAAAGCACGCAACAGGCAGCGACTCATGACCTGAATTACATAACCTTCAAAAACATTTGCGAAAACGGCAACGCAAGTTCCCTACTCACAAAGGCCAAGAGTCTCCCGCGTACTTCCCAAAACCGACTGCGTCTTGTCAGTCTATCATATCTGTTTGTACACCTCCGCAATGCCGAATAAGCGCAGAGACGACGGTCACCACACTTTGTGGCTTTGAGAAAAGGATGAATGTTGCCAACGAATGTTGACACGTCGAACAGATACTTGTGTATCCTCCTGCAGTAGAGCCTCCCCTGTAAAGTATCTGTAATTGTATCACTCCATCGATTGCCAGAGGCCGCTGGCTCTCTCTATCAAATCAGAAAGGGAGCTTAAGGAATTGAAGCCCAGTTCGAACTGACAAAGAGGCAAGTGCTCGACCAATACTCCATGGCGCTTTTGAAGATAACGAGTATGGGCGACTGACTGGGACCCAGCGAGGACACGTCCATTGGTCGTTTCGTTGCTCTGTGAGGATAAGGGTCGACTTTTTTATTGCTTTGCCTTAATTTGACCTAAAACGAAAGGGCCTTCCAAAGCTTGAAGCGTGAAGCATCTTGAGAGGGAGCTAACCAGTGCGCTTCGAGATTGGATGTTGCGTGTTTGCCTCTGCTTGTGTTGATTTTTGTTCCGTCACTTTTGAGGAGATGAGATGAGCGATGATGCTACCAAGCGTTACTGGTAGGCTATTTCTACAGTATTGTAGTGCCCTGGAAATAGCATCGTAAATAAGGTCCTATCCTATGTGCAGCGTGTGCTAGATGATGCGATGAGTCGCGATCCTCGTTGCAACGAAACGCCTTTTTCTGAAATATGGGCGTTCATTTCAATTGGGTGAATGTGCAATGTCGGAGAGAATGATTTGGAGACTAACCGATTGTGTGCAATTACTGGTAAGTCCGAAACGCGAATTTCATTTGACACACACCGGAATGCTACGAAGCGCGTTTAGGGTTTCACTCTAAACCCTCCGCATGTGTTGCATTTGCACTCTGTTCTCGAGCAATCAGTTGGGTGTCTAGTTTGATCTGGTTGTGAATGGATTCTCTCTTTCTCGACATCTCACAAGGGTAGTTATATTGGCAAATGAAGCGTTTGTTGGTATTGGCACTGCTCGAATGATGTGTTCGAAGATCCAAACACACTCCAAACCCTACCGCATCTTCCACGATAATCACGTTGGTCCGAACTCTGCATTGATGGATCCATGAACCCTGAATAGCCTCGCTTCGATTTGAAAGGTGGTTACGCAGTGCATGGCAACGTTGGCGTTCAAACAGCATAGACGAATTTGTGCATCAAATGGTTGAGGAGCTACTCCCGGAAAGATCTGACTCGGACATCAACCATGATCCCCGTGCAATGTGCAAACCCCTAAGAATCTGGTGGTCTACGCTCTCTATTGACTGATGAATCTCTAACAATTTCGCAGGGTTTGGGGGTCTGGAGAAAATTCAGATGTTTTTTTCTTTGCAATCTAGAGTAAGTTACAGGTTTAGAGCGACGTTGTCGGTAGCAAAGCCATACTTTGGAAGTGGTGTCAGGGTTTTGGATTTCAAAACGGAACATTCTTTAGCGACCATATCAGGCCCGGTTTCAGGTAGTCTGCTCTTAACCCCTCAAGGCCCGAGGCCTTTTTGGATTAAAAAACATGGTAGCTTTTGAAGTGCTATTAATGTATCTGTGACTAAGTTATACAAATCTTAACCGTACAATCATGTAGTACACATGTTGTAAATGGCATGGATCAAATTTAAAGTCATTTGATTGTGTAAATTGAAAGATTATAATGTTTTAGTGTTGAAAAAGAATGCTGAAATTTTCCTAAAAACACATTTGGAGGTGAAATTTGAATTTTGAATCTTCTCAAATGAAAAAACTTTAAACTACAAAGTGCTTGAAAATCAGCATACAAATACATTGGTGAAAAAAAATATCATTTGATTGACTCATTGTGTCTACAAAATGACTTTGAAATGTCAAGAGAAGTTGCCAAGAATTACATCCAAGGCTGAACCTCCTTCTACTAAAATGCCTCTGAGTTACTCATTATTTCTTGGATTGATATGAAATTTTATTGAAACAAAGTAGACTAGTATGTGCAACTTTCCCAAAAAGAATTATTGAAAATGGGCATTGTATGAAGTAGGAATAAGGTGCCAAAGTTCACAATAATGAAAAACTATTAGGGTTTTGAACTTCGAATTGCTCCCAAACATTCAAAACAACCTAGATTGATATGAAAATTTTACCACAAGAATTAGACTTCAAGGGGAATATAATCCAACAAATTTTATTTTGAAAACCCTTTGTATGAAGGAGATACAAGCCCCCAAAGTTGCAGCCATCAAGTGCAGTTTTGTGAACCCAAATTATACTTGTGAACTTCGATTGGATTTGAAGAAACTAATTCATCTTGGATTGATTTTAAAATTTTACCACATGAACTAGAAAAGTATTTTCAAATTCTCCAACAAGTTTTATTGGATTTGGACATTAGATGCAAAAGTTACATTACTTTGAATTGGACTCAAACTATGTGAGGTTGCTTTTGAGGTTGAGGGGTTAAAGCAATCATTTAAGAGCTGATGGCCTTTGAGTGGAAACTAAACTCCTTGAAACAATTTTCAGAAAATTTTAATAGGAAGAAAAATGGAATTGGCATCTAATCCAAGTCATTTCATATTTTTTGGACCTTCATGGAATTAGTTACGAATTTTTGAAGTTGAAACGTAGTCGTCACTACAAGCGACCACCTCCTCAAAAGTACATTGTTGGTACATTGAAAAAAACAAAATGTACCTCTACCTCATGATCGCCTTTAGAACATGGGCACTTTTAAAGCAACTATTGTACACTAAAAAACAAGGGGGCCAAAAAAGTGAAAAGTCTCCCCCCTCTAAGTCCCCTCATTTGTCATCAAGAAGTTTTCCTTTGAAAATCATGAATTTGGGATTGGTGTAAACCTCCCAAAAGGCATAAAATGGAAAAAATAAATTTAATAGTGCTTTTCAATGAAGACCCCTAGAATTTCAATTAGATTCACCTCTTTAAGTAGGATTTGACTTAATCCTAAAGCACTCAAAAATTGAGAACTTTTAATGTTATATAGGAAAAAACTGCACTTCATAGCATCAAACCTTTACAGAGAGACTTGTAACTTCTCATTTCATGATTTTAATTCATTTTCCAAGGATTTCTCAATTTCAACTACTCAAAACTTTCAAAAAGTTGGTCCCTTCACCTTTAATTGGATTTGGTGTAAAGTGGTCCTCAAATTTTTGAATGTCAACCAACTTAATCCCTTTACTTAGTGCTTGAAATGAATATTATGTGAAGTCTCTATTCAACATACAATAAATGAGAGTCAAAAATCTTCTATATAAGGGAATCCAAACACATTTTCAAAAGAAATTATTAAAGTTATGAAGATTTTCAAAATTCAAAGAACTCTCAAAATTCTATAACATAGTGCAATGTTGTTGTACAAATGCCCTATATATTATTTAGTAAAAAGATGTGACACACTTAGTTTCAATTAACACCCTTCCTTACTAAAAAAAAATGTCCAATTAACACACACACCTTACAACAAAAATGAGAACAATTGATTTTAAGAAAATAATTTCCCCTCGCCCCTCTGACACCATTGATCTTGAAAAATAAAAAATATGGATTTGGATATGGTACGGGATATGGTATAGTATAGATATGAATATAGGTACATACGAGAAATATAGATACAAAATACATGAGCCATTAACCCATATCATTTGCCCATACATGTTGGTCTAGAAAATATAAGTATGGTTGGAGGGGAGGTTTTGAAATGGAAATTAATTACATTCTAAATTAATCATTGAATTAATTCAAATTGAGCATTGTGAGCTCACTATCTCTTTAGAATACACGTACATTCTTGCCTAAAATATATACTTTTAACACATTTGGGTTTAGGCTTGATTTTGAAGACACATAGAATAAAAACTTTGAAAATTAAGTGTGAACTTATACAATAGTGAATGTTGAAACTAGGTTTTTATAAGTGCTTTTAAAAATTCTTCTTGAGAAAAAGCAAGCACATATTCAAAAGAGATCGTCAAAATCTGAAGTGTTCAAAAAATCTAGTGAACTCACAAAATTCCAAAGTTTAGTGCAATCTTATTAGAGAAGCAACATGTATACATTCTTGTCCAAAATATACATTTTCAAAACATGTAGTTAGATTGATTTTGAAGACACATGGAATTAATACTTTGAAAATTCAATGTTTATTCATACAATAGGGGATGTCAAATTGGATTTTCGAACACAATCAAAATACCTTTTTTTTTAAAGAAAATCAAGCACATCTCAAAGAAAAATTCTCAAAGTTTAGAGGATCTTTGGAATCATTTAGTTTAGTGTAATCTTCTTACAAAAGTCCCCTACATACATTCTTTCCTAAAATATATAACTCTAGGCTAGGTTTTGAAAATACATGGAATTAGAACTTTGAAAGTTCAATTTTTACTCACAAAATAGAGGATGTCAAAATTGGATTTTAAAGGAGATTAAAAAATCTTTTTTAGGAGAATCCATTGTATCTCCAAAAGGGATTTTCATAACTTATAAGATCCCCTACATTGAGAGGATTCTCAAAATCTAGAACATTTTCAAAACCTAAAAGAATACTATAATGTCATGGAGACTTTGTACAATCTTGTTGTAGAAGTGACTCTTATACATTCTTGCTTAAAAATTCATTTTATGAATATGTGGGTCTTCAATTGATTATGAAGACATATAGAATTAGAACTTTGAAATTCAAGTGTTTATTCATACAATGGGATGTGAAAACTAGGTTTTCATGGGGAGTCAAAAAAATTCTTTCTAAAAGAGACCTAAAAGTATACATAGCCTCTTTGACCTTCAAAAGGTTAGTGTTTATTCACACAATAGGGATTGTGTGAATTGGATTTTGAAAGAGAGTCAAAATCTTCTTTTTGAGGAATGCAAAGCACCTCTCCAAAAGATATTCTCAAATTTAAAAAAGTTCTCAAAATCTAGTAAACTCTGAAAATCCATAGGATATTTAAGATCCAATTGCCTCTTTAATGTTCAAAAACTACTTTCAACAAGACGCAAAAGTCTTTCTCAATTGTCAATGAGATTTAACAAAACTAGGATAGTTAATACTTGGTAGATGCATTATTTAATTCTTTTCAATGCAATTACATGAAAAAGAATGAGAATTGGATCAAAATGGGCTCAAATTTTGAAGGTGAAATTGAAATCAACAACTTCTTTTGTTGAAACAAGATCATTGGAAATCAAAGGCCTTGATTAGATGCTAAATCTAGGTTGCTACTTCCATTGTTCATTATTTTCCCTCTTCAATTTCCCCCTAGGCTATCTTATAAGTACATGAAAAATTATACTTCAAACTCTACAACATAAATATATAATGTGTAATCAAATGATCCAATAGTTATTATAAGTTATTTGTAAATTAGTATAAAATCTTAAAAAATAAGATGAAGCAAATTGATTAACCTAATGAATGTAGTGTAAATGCCAAAATGGAGGACTTGAATAGATTATGCTACCTTATGTGAGGTGATTGTTGAGTAGAACTCACGATCAATTCAAAGGTTGTTGTTACTTTTTTAATAAACTATTTAATCAATTTTAATTTTTAGAAAATTACATTGAGCAATTTCTAAGATTACTAGCAATTTTTTTTAATGCAATAAAGATTGAGGTCTTGACTATTTTCACATTTCATGCAAAATTTCTTCCTTATGAAATTTTTTTTAATGGTAAGAAATTTATTTCAAAGCCCTTTAGCAAGCTACTTTATTCTAGTACTACAATAAATAAATAAATTTGTACGTACATTTTAATGCATGTAAGCTTGGTTTATTTCTTGCAAGTCATTCCTGTACAACAAATTTTTTTCTACAAAGAGTAGTATTCAATCAATGGAAAGATTTATGGCTACTTTGATGTGAGTTGGTTGGTTTTCCTATAATGTTGATTCCTAATTAAAACTTCAAACAATTTGTTAAGTATTATTTCTATAATACTTGTTTCATTCAAGTAAAACTATAGGAAACATATTAAAACATATTGAAACATATTAATGAACAAAACTTAGATCATATATATGGGAATAAGGGTCTAATATTCTTACAAACTATTTATTTTGCCATTCAAAGAATACTGCATATTCTAAAGTATAATTTCCATTACATTGTATTTTTACACATTTCAATCAAATATTGAAATTTTAAATTTTAAAAATTGAGCTCTATTTTTGGCAAATTATATATATAATTTTTATAGATTGACATGAGAATTGATAAAAAACATAGGTGATGAATTTTTAAAATTTTATAGATATGTAGGAAACTTCATATGTACATCTTTCGTGTCAAAAAAAATGCCATTAAGTGACAAAAATTTGATCTATAGGAAACTCTATAAAGAGTTGTTCTGTGCCCACATAAAATAATTAAAAATGAATGTATTGTAATTAAATCTTACTATTTGAACCTCACACTACTAACAACTAATTTTGTATATTTTAGTATAAAGGTACAATTAATTTGTCAAAATATAATAGACAGGTTATAAAAAAATTGTACCCTATTGAATAATGACCTCATTCAGCATTCAAATGTATAATATTGACAAAAATAACTAAGAAAACATTTTTTTTGTCCTCAACTCACATTTTTTAATTTCTTTTATTCATCTTTTATTAATTTCTTCAATGAGTCTTTAACATGGTCTTCTTTGCTTTATATTTCAAATAGTCATATTGTTTATCTTTGGTTTAAAATTGTAAGTCAAGTTGAAAAATTGGACCACTTTGATAAACTTTCACTTCAAAATCAAAACTACTTGTGATTCGTTCCATCAATCTTACAACAATCAACAAACCAACATACACCCCAATCTATTTATCTATATATACCCCCCTATTAGAAAATTCCCCATTCATTTGTTGGATAGGTTATTTAAAGTAATTACCACATTATATAGGTCCATTAGCATAATTGGCCATTACAGAATCTTCATCTATAAAATTTTATGTTCCTTTAAGTTTCTTGCATAAGCAATTTATTCTAGGCAATATATCCTTGTTGTTGGAAATTGTGTAGAAAAATATGTCTCCTTGTCAAGCTCCATCCTCCTCGTCAACATATTTTTCTACACAATTCCATCCTCTACGTGCATTGTCCCATACACAATACTATATTCTAAGACAAAACTAATTTCAACATTTGTCTACAACTTTAGATGAGTTAAAGTAGACCACGCCAACTTTGATCATTGTCCAATTCCATTCCCTACTTTTGGCCCCAATTTTGTCAAGAAAAACATTCAAATCTATTCATTTTTTGACAAAATTAGTGAATTAATGCTTACAAGGGGTAATGTATCAATCCATTGTTGGTGAGTACTTAAGGTAGTTATGGGTTGTTCACAAAATGTTTATGACTCCACTCTATAGGCAATTTTGTAATTTCACATTCGACCACTTCAAAAATTCACAAAAAATACAATTTTAACCAAAAAAAATTATAATTCTACTTGGGTTTGATTTTTAAAACAAGGATATACCTTTGAAAAACAAACATGTGCCCTTTTTGGAAATAGTTCCAAGATATTCAAATTGCAAATCAAGGTGGTAATGGGCTTCTCTACTTTAAGGTCAAAACATCCATTCTTTTCCTTGTACCCATTCATATACCCTAGATTTCTATTAAATCGTTCCTACACTTCTATTAAAAACATCCTTAAAAAGCATAATTAAACCATCTCCATACTTAATTGTAATTAATTGATTGTAGATTTTGTCAAATTTTAGTTTCAAATCTATCTAAATGATGGTTTCAATAGTCTAGGGAGCTTCCACTTTGAAAATTCATAGAAATTACATATCATATCCAAAAAAACCTTTTTTTTCAATACTTGATTTTCAATTGCTACTACTTCAAAAATATTTTTTTCTAAAAAAAGGTGAATCCAACTATGTTGAATTGCTTCTATTGATGGTTTTAGGCATTTCTACTATATGGTTGGTTTGATTTCCAAGCTTGAACCCCCATTCTCTAATTTAATTCCTCACTAAACAACATTTCTTCTTAACCTATAAATGACATTGAGGATGTTTTTTGACCAATAAATGATATATAATCTCTCTATATAGGATAGAAGTGCAACCATTCATCTTCTAAATTTTGTGTGAAAAGGGAAGGTTGTCTTCAATAATTTGACCTCAAATTAGTGCCTTTGCATTTTTCAAAGCCAAAAATTCACATGGTACCAAAACAAAAGATTTGCACATTGGACACCTTGTACTTTCCAGATTAATCCCTAAAGGACCAAGCACAAATTGTGAAAAATTGTCACTTTTAAGGGCAATGAAAAAAAAATGAAAAAAAACTTTTTTTTTTCAAAATTCAATTGTAAAAATTTGTACTAGACTAATATGGAAACATGTGGAAAAATTTCAGAAACTTTGACCACACATATTATAACATTTGAAGTTAGAAGAAAAAGTTTTTATTTTTAATCTTATCCAACAAGGCCAATACACTTTTACTCTTCTTAAAGTAAGATTTTTTTACACTGTACATGGGTTTTTTTACATTTGCATCTTATATCATGTAAGTTACATACTTGCCAAATTTCAAAATTATTGGAGGAGTTTTGTACATACTACCTAAAATTGCCCAAATTGTTCCAAAAATTTAAGGTAGCATAACTTTTGATCTTGGCACCCAATTGAAGAAAACATTATATTTCCTCTAAAGAGGTACATGTTCACACCTAGTATCAAAATTTTAAGAACATTCATTAAAAAATGATTGTATACGCACCTACCTAAAATCACATACATACATTCAACAGTCGTTCAATCCTTCAGGGGTTAATCATCTAAGTACTACAACTTGCTATATTAACACTTAAAGGACAAAGAGGTGAGTTTGGAAATCATCCCTTTTCATTACCAAGGGAATCATTGGCTTAAAATATTGCAAAAGTACTCATTGGAAGTCAAACTATTGTAGAAGACCTCCCCTTTTCACGACAAGATTTCGAGGATCAGAATATTTGAACTTCTATCCTATTAGAAGAATTCCCTATCATCCACTACACACCAAACGCCCATGTCAACATTTAAGGGTTAACCCCTAAAGGGCTAAGGGTGCAAAAAACAGTGTTGTAGAAACCATGTGGTGACTTTATGATCCTTTAGAGGTTAATCATTCAAGAGCTCCTCTAACTTAGGGGTGTTTCATACATGGGCTGACCAAGTCAAGAGGCCGTGGGAGTTCATGGCCCAACTTTGGGCGAGAGTCCAAAGAAATGGGCAATAAATGGGCAATTTGACGGACTCTCGACCAAAGTTTGGGTCGCCACAAAGTGGCGACCCAAACTTTGGTCGAGAGTCTGTCGTGAGGCCATTGCCACGTAGGAGCTTGGGCTTCCATGTAGGCACTTTGGAGGGCGCCAGACTTTGGATTGTGCTGCCTTGTGTGAAGGGTCAAGAGGTCAAAGTCGGGGTTTTCTTAAATTTGATTGGTGGAGGCCGACGGACTCTCAACCTTGGGCCCGTGTGCAAAGCGACCCTTAATAGGCAGTGGCAGTGATCATAATGTAGCATTTTGTGGCTCGAGGATCTGTAAGTTGTGTCATGCAAATACCGACCTAAACATACCTGCAGCACATCTCAACCAAATTTGAACTTGACTGGACCTAAGATTGTGTGCGTTTGGGGTAATTTAGGAGTCTCAGGGAGGGGGATGACGATGATGACTCCCAATCACTTCTGCAATTGAACTTAAGGTACAAGACCGTGGCAGACAGTAATTAAGTTAAGATGGTTTCTGTGTGCAAATAAAGCTTGCCAAACAAAGCATCCACATTGGAGTAAGGTAGGAGGCTCGAACTGCGAGCGGGCATTTTGAACCCATCGTGCAACAGAGGTACATTATGATTTTTTCAGTGTACGAAAATGTACAAAGGGTGTACATTCTAGGGGGTGATCGCTTTTACAGCCCTATGCCACTTCAGCTTCAAATTTTCATAACTAATTTCACAAAGCTCCAAAAAATATGAAACAACTTCGGCCACATGCCATTTCTTCTTGTCTTTCAAGGAAAATTGACTGAAAAATATTTCAAGATGTTTTACCTCCCCGAAATTCAGGTTCAGTGCTTAGATGATCGCTTTACGGACCTCCTACCTTACGTTAAGCTAGTACTTGCAATTTGTCGTCGTGTCATCCCGTCCTCCAGTTGGCAAACCTGGGCAAGGTAGGTGATGCCTCCAAAAAATGGCCCAAATCTCCGTTTCCAAGGTACTGTACAGTACTCTTATGCTTTGGCGGGGGAACCTAATAAAAAAAACATGATTCTTGCCAATGAATTCTTGTCAATTCCATGACGGACCTCCTCTTAAGAGCAAAGCTTCCAGTGCCTTTCACTTGTTAGAATGTGGGTAAGTTACACCCAAAGTTAATAGCACCTTGCCTTTTAAATCTGCCCTCATCACTCTGTGTACAGTAAGGTACGTCTCCAAAATCAATATGTATATATGTTGAAGAAACAATTTTAGAACATGTGTCCAGAAAAACTTCGACCAAGATTTATAACTTGGGTAAGCTTATACAAAATTTAAATGTTGTACATTCTTTTGTGCATTGGAACTTCTTTTTGCTTGCCAACAAAAAAAAATAAAGGAAAATTTGATCATTCTATTATTAAAAAATAGGCTTAATAACAAGAAGTGGTGGTTTGGAAGGTACCTACCTTGAACAAATACAGCAAAGAAGTTTTTGTACACTTAATTTAACCAAAAACAATTCCTTTCATTTTCCATTGGAAAAAATAAGGGGTATAATGGTTTTTAAAACCTTCTTCTTAAGCAATTTTGTTCAAAAATTAAATAACAATCAATCATCAATACAACTATACAAGACCTAATGCTACATGCTTAATAAAGGATGCTTTATACCTAAAGGCTGGGTCAATTTGTCGTATAAGAGGCCTCACTTGTGATTGGACAAAAGGTTGAAATTTGTGCAATTGGCCTCAAAGGGAATGACCCGACCTCTAGATATAAAGCATCTCCAAACATAAAAATTCATATTATTTCATTGTCAAAATACTTTGAATCAATAAATCAATTGTAGGATGCTCATGAGGATGCATGGTCTTACCCCCCTATACAATAGAGGCCAAAAGTCATGAAAGCTAATTTTCAATGAGAGCTTTGAAATTCAAGAAAACCAAAGAATTCACACTTAAAATTCTCAATTTGAAGGAGAAAAAAATTGATGGACAATACCATGGTCCTCATTTGCAAAAGAAATGCATAATATTTGAGTCCCTCACAATTGTAGTTAAGCTCATTTAGAGAGGTGGACTTAACTACAATTATAGAGATCCTTAGGCCAAAAAGATCATAAGGAATCATTTAAATAGAACTCATATTATGTGTTGCTTTAGTTTAGAAAATATTATAAAATTGTAGATTGAACCTTTTTAGAGTCCTCTTCCAATTTACTATACTATTGCTTTGATCTCTAATAAAAAAAAAAGCCTGATAATAATAACTTCAATAGTATAAATCTTACAAAAAAGATTTGTAATAATTTCTATTAGTGTTTTTTTTATTGAAGACAAATACTTGATTAATGTCTTTAGGCTATAATTACTAAACTATACCTGTCAAAAATCCAAAATTAATAAATAAGGTATGAATGACTATTTGTTTAGGTTTTTAATATTTTATACCTATTTTTCAAATTTTTGGTTCTATTTTCACATCCCCCCAATTGAACAACATTGCTATTGTTTGGGTGGATTCTAATACCATTTTTAATCCAACAAATGAAATTTGAATCTAAAAAATGAAATTTGAGTGTACATATACCAAGGTCTTATATATTGGCAAAGAACGATCTCTTCTCAAATATCATATTTTTTTGCCTTAAATTGTTGCATGTACTCAAAGTGCATATCAGATGTATTATACCTTGGATTAAAGATTCAAAGAATTTTTTTTGAGTTGTAATTGGTGAACCTAAATTTTTTTATCAGTTGAAATTAGTTAAATCAATTTAATTTCTAAAGTTTTTTTTCTTATACCATTAGTTTGGTATTTCATTTCAATTAACTTAAAATCAAAAATGAAACATCACAAATTTTCCCATATTTTATATGTTTTTGATCATAGGGTTTGAAAAAAAAGTTAGTAGTTGTTTATTACTTACATAACTAATGATATGATAGAGTGTTTTAAGTAATGTAGAATTCCATATTATAATTTGACACCAATGGAGAGAAAGTAATCGTCAATGGATATGGACGTTGTGATTTTTGGAAACATGAGCCAACGGGCATCTACTTTGTTTCCATCCGTTGGTGCACACATCCTATCCATTACAATCCACTTCTCTTCCGTTGGAACACGTTGGGTTTTAGATGTTACATTATGTGGACAAAACACGTCAAGTCCTCGTAAATATGAATTCCTTTCTTAGATGGTCAATATAGTGTTGACTACATCTAATAGATGAATTGAATGATGTGATATCTTAACAACCTTGTATGTAAGATGTATGAAAATCATGTAGACCACATTTACTTACATTTATTTCATCCAAAATACTATAAAATTCTATGTCACTAATTATGACTTGCAAATTTTTTTAATCATTTTTATAAATAGTAAAATTTAATGTTATTATTGTAAAGGCTATTATTTGAATGAATTTGATACCAACCATATTTCAATGTAATAGTTTGATTATGTTCTAGTATTTTGAAATTTTAAAGAATTTCTCCCATTATTCTTGAAAGTTTTTTCACTATGTTTTTATCAAAAACATTCCAAAACTTGTCATTTTTAGTACAAATATCAAATTTTAGAAAAAAACCCCATTGTTAGACGCATGTAACCATAGGATCTTGTAGTATGTTGGTTTGAAAAGATGTGGAAAAATTTCATAATTTTCCACTGTGGAGATTGCAAGATATTACCCTTTGAATTGACAAAAAGTGTTTTTATGGCACCGTGAAAACACAAGGAGCTCTACTTCACTCAAAAGGTCAAATTTGTATTGGAAAAAATGTTCAAAATGGTGTTTACTCTTTGTATTTATTCTTTAAGGCAAGTTGGCTACATTCTTGAAAATTTTCAAATCATTTGGAATTCTACAACATATAGGAAAAAATAGTAAGTAGAAAGAAATAGAGAATGATTCAAAACACTAAATTGTTGAGAATTTAATTATTGAATTGAAAAACGTCAATCCCAATGGTTTTAGTGTTAGTAAAATATTTTTATCCTTTGTTTTAATTTTTTTTAAATATAGAAAATTGAGTTAAATAAAGGACTTTAAAGTTTATTTTAGAAGTTAGAGAATCCATAACTACTCACAAACTAAAACTCCTCATAACTTTCAACTTTCTAATCAAAATGGAATGATTCAAAGTTTTATATATATATAGAAATCTAAAAAATCTATTTCAAATATTTATTTCTTAAAGAAAAAATTTAAGAATTTTTTTGAGCTGCCCACACTTTGTTGAAAATGACATATCATGCAATAATTCTTTTAACTATGCTATGAAAAGTTCTGAAAATTATTGGGCCTTAAGGCTACTCCTTGGGCATATGTTTTGTGAAAATTTCAAAGGAAAAAAATAAATATTTTGTTTGCAATGGGCTGCCTCAAAACTCTATGTTTTCAAAAAAACACGGTCAAGGCTTCAGGGGTTCAATTGAGGGATTAAATTGATACCTACAATCTTGCAAAAATTATATTTGGTGTATAGATGAGACAATTTATTATTTATTAATAAAAATTTAGAAATATTACATATCTGAATTGAATTCTTTTGAGTATAATAAATTAGTCATTCAATAAATAACTAATGTATCAATGTGCTTTAAATTTAAAGTAAATCCGAAAAAAATAAATTAGGATTTAAATTTTGAACTTAAACTTACTCTTTAGGAAAATAGGTGAAAATAAACTCACTGTCACTTTTACATAAGTAAAAATAATGAATCAATATTTCGGGATTTGAGATTTAAATAATGGTATGTCTATATTTGGATTTTTTTTATTATTTCAAAATTTGGAGATGGTTTTTTTAAATAATATTCAATTTAGATTTATTACAAAAATTTAAATATAAAAATTAGAATTCATATACCTTCAATGTTTAGTCAAAGTATTATTTATGGAAAGATACTAAAACTATAAATCTTCTAGACAATTCATTTTAATAGACCAAAATTTGAACTTTTAATTATATGTATACAAATCTAAAAATTGTAATGTTGAATATTTTAATAATTCAAATTCATATTATTATTTTTAAGTGGTTTTAAAATTGAAACTTTAGTCAATATGACACAATAAGCTTTATTCAATAATTGATTCATTGTCTTTGCAATTGCCGTGTAGAGAATATATAGACTAATTTATATCATCAATTGAAAGAATTAATCATACCATTTATAAAATTATTGCTAATTTTTATAATGATTTAATTTTAAACATTGAGATCTTTTTAAATTCTTTGCACAATGCCCTATATAAAATACTGTGACTGCATAAAAAAATTAAAATTTGTATCATTTAAAATTTGTCCAAAATCTAACAATCATTATGTTCTTGTCATTTGTTTTATTAGAGCTTAAGTTCTAGAATAGGATCCAAGTGAATAGAATGAATTTCTAAAATGGAAAATGTAAGTATTCAAAATGTATTTCATAGAAAAATTAACAATTAAGGGTGCATACTTCTATATATGGGGCAAATTCTTCATTAGATTCATTTGCAATGATTCTTTATAGTATGCACTTTGGTGCTAACGGCAATGTCGGAAAAAAATGTCAAAAACATCATTGTTTGATAATATATCTATGGTTATCTAGCATGATTTCTTAGAAGGTTCTCTATTTGCATGAAGAAAAATAACTAATTCAGTCAATCCATCTTCTTAAAAGAATTTTGTTGTACGAGAAGTTTGGTATTTTCTTGCAATTAATTAAAAATTATAATTTAAAAATCATCTAAAATTTATAAATTTGATAGATTAAATAAAAAAAACTAAATAATTCAATCAGCAAGTTAAAAAAAAATTTAATTTAGAAAGTGTAGAAGTGTGAATTATACAATTTACAACTTTGTAAATTTATAATTTTTTCTTAAAGTTAGGAACTCTTAAAATTTACAGTTTTAAGATTAATATTTTTTCATACCATCTTGAAAATATACAAATATAAATTTCAAAAAGTATACAAAAGAATCTTCCTATCTATGCAAGACATAGTTGGGGTAGTCATTAGATGAAATTTGAGGCCTCCAACAGCTTGTTTTGGACCTCTTCCAGTTGTTGTTCCCCACAACAAAAGAGACATTTGACTATTCCCACAAAAAGATTTGAAAAAAAAAAATTGGGGGGGGGGGGGGGGGGGGGGGGGGGGGGGGGGGAATGACATGGTACTCTCTTGGCCATGTCAAACTACACCACTCACCACATTCACTGCATTCTTAGGGCCAAATTACTTGCAGTCTCTTATAGGCCTCAAATTTCATCTAATGCTTTCAAGTTTAAGATAATCTTTTGGATTACAAGTAGCTAGAAGAATATAAGAAATTTAATTGGAAAATTAAAAATTCCATCAATTGAAGTTAGTATTTATAATTTTCTATTTTTTTTGTATTCAATTTACCATGTGTCAATTTTGTCATCCTCGAAGTTAACTAAAAGAATTAGATGATTACTCTCTAATAATAAGTTTGTTGCTCAATGTTGTGGCCATTAGAAGTGAGTAGAATGACCATTTTAGAGTAAATTTGTTGGCTTAGAAGTGATTTAATAACTACCCCAAGCTTTAAGACAATGCACTTTAAGAAATCACAACAAATTTTAAATGTTGTTGGAAATATGATTTACATGCGTGAATAAAAGGATTTTTTTTCCACCATTCAAAATTTCATATAAAAATAATAAGATAATAGGATGCTATAATTTTTATTTATTTTTATTTTACATGAAATTATATTTTAATACAAATGATAGATGGTGTATTTTGTTTTTGCTCTTCAAATTTCTTCTTTGAAAACTTGGCTTCAACCTTCAGAATGATCTTTTGTGATCAAAAGAAAACATAAAATGAAGCACATTTGTCCTTTAATAATTCACATAATTAAAGCACTAGATGCTTTTATTTTCAATTTTTTGCTTATATCTTTGTAAAATGCATTATTTATCTCAATTACTTATTCTTCAAATTGGTTGTAGAAGAAATGCAAAATAAATACTTCCATGGATAATGGGTGAATGCAAATATATAATTAGGATAAAAGAACACCTAAAACAATTTTTTTTCCATTTAGAATATAGTCTTTTATCTCTTAAAGGATCAAGTGATTGTTCAACATACACAAAAATCTTTGATAGATTCACACAAAGTCAATTTTGAAATTTGACACAAGATTGGAACATTCACCTCCTTTGTTTGGGATAAAGAATTCCAACTGGATGCCTAAATCAAAGTCATGTTGCTAAAAAAATCTGGTTTCTTTTGCTAAATTCTTCATCTATTTAAATTTAACAAGTATATAATCAACATAATACAATATATTATTTTCAACCTCCAAAAATCTTTTAGTACAAACTTTCATTTCAAGAGGAATCAAAACTCTACTAACCTTTCTAGGCAATGTTCAAAAAGCATTTCCTTCTAACTACAAACTTTGTTAGTGTTAATTGTAAAGTGAGTGCAATGAGGGACTAGAAGACATGAGTTTGAGGAAAAAACACAAGATGAAACTCCTTGAAGCACCCAAACTTAGTGTGATCAAATTTGTTATTGTGCTTCTTTTAGACTATTCTTAATTAAACTTTCCTTTGACACCCCTTCTCCAACTAGAATTTACTTTACAATTAACTCTATTATCTTGAATTTTTTCATATATTCCAATTGTTTGTATCCAAATTCTCACAATTTGGATTAAAATTAAGAATTTCTTCTCTACATATTAAATCATCAAAAACGATTTGAATAAGCTTATAACACCTTATGGTGACAATATAAGTGTCTCAATGTATTTTATGTGGCTATGTAGTGAAATTTTTCTTCAAACAAATTAGTGTATTGTAGTGAAAGATACTACAAGTATAATCTAATTTTTTAAAAGCAATACGGTATAGGCCAATACAATAGGTCATACTCAATAGGAAACAACACATTTTGAATCTTAAACAACTAGAAAGTGATGTATAAATAGAAGCACCTATGAATATCCACTTTATTAGTCTACTCAACTTCCTAAGTAGGAATCTTAGTATTTTCACATCTAGATTTAATTTGCTATGAGGCAAAATGTAGGTGTTCATTTTAAGTACTTGTTATATTGTAAGGTGATTTAGAGTAAGATAGACTTTTTATTTGCTTTTTATATTTTACTTACATATACTTAACAAGATATAGTCTTTAATGATATAGGAGCTCAATTTTGTGCAAAGATAAAAAAATTTCTCCATTGAGAGGTCTTCAAGTTCGTTAATCCACTCTCACAAAAATGAAAAAAAGATTTTTTTTTCTCCACTTAAAAATGTTATAATCTTTCATCCCACATGCTCAAATATTCTAATTTTTTTGCCAAAATGGTCTACTACTACTGAATTCTTGAAATATGGTTGAAATTTTTAAAATCTTTAAATTTTTCAATCTCATTCAATGTACCAAAAATGGCAACTTTTGACAAATTCTCTTAAAAAAACACCTTGATATTTTAGAATTTAAATACGTATTTAACATTCAATTTAGTTATTATTTCCTTCAAAACTAAAAAAACACACTTTAAATTGCTATATTAGATTTTTAGTAGTATATTGAAGTTAAAAGCCAAAAACATTCCCTCCAATATAGAGTGAAATAATTAATTTGGCATTAATATAATGTTATGCACTACAATATAAAATCTACTTGTATTGAAAATTTACAATTTTGCTCTGCATTTTATAAATGATATGATTTATTTCTACATTTTCTTCAAATATTTATAACACTTCAGAAGTTCAAATCTTCAAAAGATAAATTTCCTTCATGACTAATTTGATGAAACTAACAAAAGTTATATACACAAAGACATAAACAAAAAATTTGCAAAAATTCATAAAATCATTTATGAATCAAAGGATTTAAAGTCACAAAAAATTGAGATTTATATGTCAATATTTGAAATCATTTTGAACACTATAAAAATTCATATTTTTATTCATAAGTTGTCCAAAAAATGTATGCAAATCAAAAAAAAAAAATTTAATCCTTTTCTGCATACAAATAGATCCAACAAAAGCTTAAATTGCTTAATAATAGAAACCATATTTGTTAGCTTGTTTGGTGAATGTTACCTACCCCTGAAAGACCAATTCCATCGCCATTTAGTTGAACTTTTTTTTAACTCAATTTAGCCTTTTAAGTCATACTAGAAGTTCAATCTAATCTTATCTGAATAATCACTTAACAATTCAAAATAATTACTTAACAATTTTTATTATAAAACAATTTACAATACACTTATTTCCCAAAGTTGCATTTGGTTGCTAGTCCTTTAAATAATGCTATGAACACATGAATGTTGTCCTAGTCCTAACTAGTATTTAACAAAGGAAATTACAGCAATTTGTCAAGGTTGACCGACAATTTGTCTTATGCATTCACTATTTGACCTTTAAGTGCAATTATCTATCTATCTATCTCTTTAATTATCAGTGATGAATTTATCTTTGTATTTGACAATTTGACTAGTTACTATTTAGCTAGCCTAATTACTATTTAGACGAATAACAAACCGGTCCCAATTCTAATGGCAATTTGTCTCTAAATAATGCAAGGGGAATGAGTGTGTAATGCAAGCTCTATTTTCAAATCTTGCATATCTTTAGACAATTAGTCCATAGTTCCCAAATTACCAAGGTAAAAGAATAAATTTCTCCTTATTCACAATTTGTTCATCTATGTACATACACTCATAATTCAAAGACTTAAGACAATTTGCCATAATCTAAATTCCACAATTGCACTTCAATTCAATAATCTCAATTATTTACTAAAAGTTATTTTATTATCCCTTCAAGGACACCTTAATTTCCACTATATTTATTTAAATACCACAAGTCAATTTGCCTATGTTTTTGAATTTAATAAAATCAATTTGACACATTTAGTTAGGTTGGAACTAGACAATAAATATTATTGGTTTTATATATTTTCATAATCTCCAGCCAATTAGACTTTCACTCACTTAATGTGGAAATTACATAATCAGTCAAGTAGCCTTTCCACATACATGCAAACTCTCAAAAGTTTCACATTCAATCATTCATTATGACATGTAAATCTATCATAATTAAGTCATATAAAAAAATTTCATTACTTTACAAGGCAAATTGTTTACTAAACTCTTATTAAGAAATTATTTCCTTTCTCATATTCTCAATATAAATCTTTATCTGTCAATTGCTTGGAATTGACAAATGTCTAAGTCTAAGTCTTTTTTGTAAGATTTATAAAAATTATCTATCAATTCCAAGCAAATAGTTCTGAATATTAAATCAATCCATAACAACTTGCCAAATTCCTGCAGTGTATTGACTTCAACACTTCTCCAACAACATTGGATTACTATCCAATTTGTTTAATCTCAAGGCAATTTGTTTACACACAAAATACACACTAATTTAGTCACAACTCTTTTACAAATCAATTGACAATTGGCCAAGCCATTCACACATAAAATCATATTCATCAATCATAAAAGAATATAGTCAAATAGCTAACACTTAATACACGCATCCAATTAAGTAATTGCTACCACAGTCACACAAATAATTAGCCTTCAACAAATTCACCACTTATCTTCAACCAATCCTTGGTCTCAAACACAACACGAAAAAATTGACAATCTACAAATACAGTGAATCCAATTACTACATTTATATAAGAAATTGTAAGTTCAATGCAATTTATCAAACTCATACATAAAAGATCCAATCCCTGGATCACACACACATACCATAAGACAAATTGCTAAAAGATTGAAAATTGTATTGAAGAAATACATTGATACAATGATAGACAAATTGACAACAAAAGAAGACCAAGAGAGTAAGAGAGGAATCTGTATCCACTTGTCAAGTTATACTACCGTAGGGCCCACTAAACATCAAAGAGGTTCTAAATCAATTTGCCACTGTTCAAATCTTAGGAATTTGGAAGGTTTCATATCTAAGTCAATTAGCCTCTATTCCTTTACTACAAGGGAATTTACATATCTATTGGTCCCTTTTTACACTACTCAAGGCAATTTGTCAAAAAATTGAAAATTTTAGTTGTCTAAACTTACCATCGAAGGTACCTTATAATATAGGTACCTATAATGGAAGCACCTCATAACCAGGAAAGGTATGAATAATATAAGTATTTATAACATAGGTGCCTAGCATCATGGGATATTTTCACATTTTTAGGGCACTCCAAATTGGATTAAATTTTTTTTTAAATGCCCACTAGGCAATTGTATATCCATGCCTACAACCTTCAAAATTATTTACACTTTTTGGGGGTTGTACAACAATGATTTCTATATTAAAACTATAGCTTCCCTTTGCAATTGAGGATTTGGACACATAGCTCAAAGTTGCTATCCAAGATAGATTTTGACATGCTAAATAGCAATGCATTGATTTTCAACCTCGCATGTAGACAAACAATAACTATCCTAAAAATGAAATAAAACTTACGACAAACTAAATATTGCGTAAAATTTGGCAAATATGATGCTTTCCATTCTTGTAGAGATAATAACAAAATTATAAAAGTCAAACATTGGAATACATATCAAATGGCACAAAAAACAAATTTAAAATTGTACATGCAAAATGTCCTCAAGTGTTCATGAAACATTGTAGTGGCATGATAATAAAACTTGTTGGATGTTCAATGTTTGTATCATGTACTAAGACACAATCAACTTTGTCCAAACAATTGTTGATGTGATTGTACATTAAAAAGAGGTTGCACGTTCCTATTCCTCCATTTCCTCCTTCCCTCGGCCTTAAAATTTGACAACCATTGTTTTTTTTCAAACCCTCCTTCCCATGCTTTTGATCTTGAATATAGATATAGGATGCATATGGATACAAGTATAGATATAAATATGATATGAGACACAAGATATGGATATGGGTAACAGATACGGGATATATCCCATATCAATTGCTAGTCCCACCTCCACATCGAAATTACAAAAGGGTGGGAGGGTAAAATTGAAAAAGCAAACTTAACCCCTATACATCTAAATCCTTTTCTAAAATTGATGGTTTGGAAAAAATTGATATAAAGTGCTAGTTGGAAGAATATTTTGGAATTGGTGTACAAATAAAAGTTGTAGATTTTGAATTTTAAATTTCATCCGTATGGTTAGATTCACTAGTACTATCACCAAAAAAAAATTTTAATAAATTTTGAAAGGGAAATTTCAAAATTCCTTCAAAATTCAAATTACAAGCAAAATATTATCATTTTTTGAGTAAGACTTGTTGGAATGGGTTTGAAATGAGGTTCTTTTAATATATTGATTTTTTAATTATTGCGTTCATTAAAGCTATGACTTCATTTTTGCTAATCCAATTTTGAACTAAAATCAATGCAATTTTTGGCTTGACATACTTCCACATTTGTAATTTTAGAAAAATATGAGCACTGGTAACACTAAATCAAACCATTGAATAGGACAACAACTTGATAAAGTATCTCTACGAATTAGATTACTTTCATCCAAGTACTAATGAGAAAGAAAAATAAATTTCAATCTATTTGTCATTTAGAAATTGGATGTCGGAGTACTTTAGGGTTAAATGAAATAGGGGGAGGGGAGGAAATTAAATGAAATTTGAATGAAAACAAAATTGGAGTTGAGATGTGGGTGCATAGTTGGCACTATACTATACATTCAACAGAGGTATTTACTATCTATTCACAGATTGATCATGTGACTAGAGCAATAGAAATCAAAACTACCGTACTACAAATAAAAAAAGTCAACCATTCCAAAACAAAAGCCTAATTGCCTACATCTAGTGACATGGTTGTTGGCTATTCATGACTACATTCAAAGGTTTTATTGGTTTTCTTGCTTGCACTTAGCAAGTCTCTAGTCTTCTATTGTTTCTTTACACAACATGGTCTGAATTGTGAAGTGTTTTTGTGCAAGGTGGTTTATCAAGCGGTTCCAAATTTTACTTTTGTAAAATAAAACGTTTTTAAATGTCTTGCTTGTCTTCCACACTTCCTAAGTCCTGCATTATCAAGTAATAAGACTACCATTGTTTGTATTAATTTTACCAAGTGTGTCTACGTTGTGTTGCCATGATTCTCAAGCTATGCAAAAAGTAGCATATAGTCAAGCTTAAAGAACATTAAAAGCCAAGACACGTACCACTCTACATAAGTAGTACAACATTGAAGCTAAGAGTAGTGGAGAACTAATGCATTGTACCAAGGTGTCTCCTAGTGAGCAATCCTTCAATAATTAAACTCGTTGGTTTCAAAAGAGAGGTGACTGTTTTGGTAGGAATGCATTTAAGCAAAAGCTTACACCACAACGTGGCTCTTCATGAATCATCCATATAAAAGTATCGCTTGGTGCTACCATTACTAGCTTGCTTAATGCTCGCCTAAGTGATGTGCCGACGCTTCATTTCTACTAGCAAGTGATATGCATGCATTGGGCTAGCAATTTCTTCGTAATTGGATTCTCTCATTTTTTTTTCCCCATAGAATTTTCTATAGTGTCTTTTTCAAGCCATCCATAGACTATTGCTTTGGTGCAAAATTTCACCCGTTAAACCCACTAGTGCCTAGACTCCTAGGCTCAAGATCCTAAAGTCACATGCTAACAACCTTGCAAACAAGGCCAATCCACTTTTTGAATGCAAAAAACTTCATGTCTACAAGTAAAGTGAGGAGCTTTTAAGGTTCAAGGGGAAAAAGACCCATAATTTCATCTCTAAAGTTTTCAAGATTAAAATATTCAATATAAACTATATTAAAATTTTCATTCATAAATAATGAAAATAATGATATAATGCAAATGAAATATGCAGACTTGAATACATGGTCAATTGCTCCTATACGGTTCTTTTCTTTAGTTGTTATGTACCTTACCTTTAGCATTTTGTCTTTCCAAGCAGATACTCCATCCCAAAGTTATGCAAAGGTGGCTTTATGGGGAATATTGAGAACATGGTTTACACGTGTCATGCTCGGCATCACTGCTCTAGGGTACCTGACCGGTTTACCAGTCCTTTAGCTTGGCCATGAAAATCACATCATTCGGAACCCCCTTGCAATGAAATTCCGTTTCATTTGTTAATTTTATAAAAAGGAAAAAAGTACCCTATGTGTAGGTCAGTTTCATAAATAATTAGAGGATAATTGGAACATGTCTAAAATATGAAAAATTGTACAACCATTTTTGAAAATTTGAAAAAATTTCATTATTGCCAGTTTATAGATATTCATATTCATTTTCATAAATCATTCTTGAGAAAATTCAGAAAAAGAAGCACATTTACTCATGAATAGGAAAAAAAACATTATTGTAATGAGGATTGTCCAAAAATAGGAAGAGACAAACATGAGTCGAAAGTCAAGAAAATATGATCAAGCTACTGAATTGTCTGAATGCCAATATTAAATTTTTTCAGCAAGAAGGTGTCAAATTTGACCTCATCGTGTAGTAAATCAATCAGAATAAATTAGAGACGAGAGGAATTGTATACACAGTGTTTCTTATACATTTTTGAAATTGGCATAATTAATCTGTGAAGTTTAAAAGCCTTTTTGCAATAAAAAATACTCTCAAGACTGCCATTTTTATTTATTGGAAAGTATAATTATTTAGAAAGTTGTCTTTTTATAATATTTAATCATGTGATCTTGGACTAAACTAATATAAGAATGAGTAGAAGAAATTTTAAAAACCTTGACAACAAAGATTGCAAGATATCCATACCATAAGTTAGGCAATTTGTTATATTTTGTTTGTTATAATGAAATCTCATGGACTATGTATCTCCTAGTCACGTTCTTGGTACCATTAAAAAGCTCTTAGCAAGGAAGGGTGCATGGGCTTTGTTTCATAACATTTTGACTCACGAAAGAAAAATGATTGAATTTCAAGTTTTTGTATATATATATATTCGCTTTTATTTTGGTTGTCGCAGCGACATAGGGCACATTAGTTTGCATTTAAAGTGAAGACAATGATTATTTTGCACCTTGCTATACTTAAATTTATAGACTTCAAATTTTTTGCGTTAGAGATTTTTAATTAAAAATATTTGTGTTGGATTATTGAATTGGGAATTTAGGAAAAGAATAAATTAAATTTGACTTTCATTCTTTAAGAAATTGTTAAGTAGAAGTATATGCAAAATAGAAGGAAAAATGGAATTGAAACACTACTAATCTTAGTAGTGAGATTGTTTTTGCAAGTGAATTTAACCTTGTGGGACTTCTTCTTTTCAAAAATTGTATAAATTGTATAAATTTGAGCTAGAAAATGATGAATCAATATGTTATTTGCTTTGAAAGATGCCATGGTTGCCCTTAGAACAAGAACCTTATTACCTTTAACATCACTAGGTAAAAACTTTCTATCTAGACAAAAATATAATCTATAAGAAACAAAACAAAAATTTAATTATTTCAAATTTTTGTGTTATTTCTTATGCTTGGTGTACTACTTTTGGTAATTGGCCGCAGCTTTTGTTCCTAGTCACCGATTGAAATAAAAATTGTATTCCCCAAAAATGAATGCACTTTTTTATTTTAATAAAAAGTTTTACAAAATCTTGCCAAAAATTGAAATCATAGAAACTTTTCTAAACCCTTCAAATGTCTCCAAGGGCACATTTTGAACTTTAGGGGTTAATTATAAATTTTAATGAAATTCAAACACGTCATTTAATACTGGTGTTGTCCAATGCAAAAATGGAGATTCAATTTTTCAAACCAAATTGAAACCTACTTTCAATTGGATAGATTTTGTATTAAATTCAACACTTTTGCTCAACTACATGTTTTACTAATTTCCGTAGTAGGGGGATTCTGAACCTTTTGGAGGTCTTATAGGAAAATAAATTCATAACCGCTTAAAACACTTCTTTCTTTTCATACAATTATGATTCACTACAAATAAATTGTTTCATTGATTAAAATATAACTTTGTTTTCAATAATTCACTATAAGCTTCTCAAAAACACCATGAATATTAAAACGTAGATATTTTTAATTCTAGACTATATATTGTTTATGGGGGTTTGATTTGGCAAAGATGTGCCAAAATTGAATTTTTCACATTAAATTTCTATGATTCAACATCGCCTTACATTGATTATGATATGTGACATTTTCTTTTACAAAATTGACTTAATTTATACCAAATTTGACCTTCATATAGATGTTGGCTAGGGAGTATCATTCAAATCTTTTAGATTCCCAATTAAAGTTATTACACTAAATATTTTATAGGCCCATAATTATGCAAGCTCATGACAATTATAAACCAAAACCCAATCAAAGTTATACAACATGTAAAAAATAACTTTCTAAAACCATTATTTAGAACTCCTCCTTCTTTTTAATTCCTAATTAAAAAATTCTAAACCCAAACCCTAAACCTTAATTGAAAGCCTCTTTTTTAACATCAAATTAATAATAAATTTTTTTTTTTTTGTTGAACTAGTTCAAAGAGTAGGAGGCCCCACCAAAAGTTAGTACACAATCTTACAACCACTTCACACTATGGTGGAGAGGTGTTCTAGTTGGTCCAAGAAGTGTTGGCCAAAGACATGGTTATTTGAGGCAAGTTGTGGGATATTGGAGAAGATGCAAAGACGATAAAATAATCCCATAAGAAGTCTCAATGACCATATGTAATGTCAATACCAAGTGGAGAAGTTCACAAATGATTGAAGTCCACCGGACAACCACACCCAACGGAGAGTTTTGACAATGTGAAAGAAACAGGAGGCAAAAAGCCAACTAATTATTTGAAATAAAAGAAGCCCTCAATTACACAACTAAGACATGCCACGATGAAAAGACAATAATAAATGAAGCTGGAGTTCTCGGTCCCAAGGCAAAGTTTTTGGCTCCAAGGTGGGTCGAGTCCGCCCTAAAAAAACTTGACCTCCACAAAACTCCCCATTCAAGAAGTGTTGCCACATCGGCAAAACCGTGTCAATTTTTTTCAACCACGCTTGACGACAATTCTCCCGATCCAACCCAACCACTCTCAAACCCAATTTGCTGAAGAACGAAATTTCCTCCAATCCTATTGCTCCACCATTTCCCTCCAATTCTTGACCCGTACACTTCTCCACTAAGTTACCGCAAGCTCAGTGGAAAGCGGCCCCCCTCCGCCCACAAACGGACGGAACTCGAAGGGAAGTGCCTACGCTGCGTTCAGACTTCAGAAAGGTCCGGAATTTGACTTGTGGCGAGGGGGGGTCGGAGGGGGGGGCTTCAGGACACCACCTCGAAGGCTGCTCAAGTGCACTGAGAATTTCTAGGGATGCTCTCAACGCACTTCCTTCCTCGTTCCCTCCTTCAGTCTAAGTAAGCTGAAGCTGCTGCTAGGAAGGAGGACACAGTATTTACACTATTGTACTAATTGATTGCTCGCTCACCAAAAAATCGTCAGTCCCCCAGCAATTTTTTTGATTTTTTTTTTTTTTGCATTTTTTGAAGTGCCAAAGTAGCGATATAAAATGTTATAATGGTGCTCCAAATTTCAACATTCATTCATATATTGGATAGAAAATATCACATTAACACATACAGTATCACTATCAACACTAAATTCATAATTCTGTTTTCATCTCCCAAAAAGTAATTTGAAGTTTTCTGGCGAAAAACTTCATCGCTCACTAAAAAAATCCTCAGTCCCCCAACAATTTTTTTTTGCATTTTTTTGCATTTTTTGAAGTGCCAAAGTAGCGATATAAAATGTTATAATGGTGCTCCAAATTTCAACATTCATTCATATACTGGATAGAAAATATCACATTAACACATACAGTGTCACTACCAGCACTAAATTCATAATTCTGTTTTCATCCCCCAAAAAAGTAATTTGAAGTTTTCTGGTGAAAAACTTCATGTTTCAGTTGTTGTAACCAAATTATTTTTTCTGCTGCAATCTAAGTTAAGTCAGCACTAAAGAGTTGAGCTGCTGCTAAGAAGGAGGACACAGTATTTCTACAGTATTATATTAATGGATTGCAGTTCCCAGGCAGTTCCCAGGCAGGCACGTTGGGAAGGGTGCTATCCTAAGCTCAGCTCCCGCTGAAGAAAATTAAGAAGTACAAAGTGGGGAACCCAACCCAAGTACCCGACCTAACTTTTTTACTTAGCAGCTGCGTGCATGGAAGTCAATTAAGGAAGAAGGGCATTCAATGCTCTAATCAACCAATTCAAAAAATGGCACCTCATCAGTAGGGGCACCTCACTAGCTCAGCAAATTAAAATAAAATAACCCACAAGTGAGCACCACTCCAACTCTTCAAGTGCAGGAGGCTTCCAGAGAGTTGATGAGTTCCGAATGATGATGAATTGATAAGCTTAGCTTAGTTCCTTTTTCATTTTTTTTTACAGGAAAAATGATGTAAAAAATGTTGAAGAATAAATTCTTGAATTAATGTGTGCCCGACTTTATAAAGTGAATGACATGGAGGGGCTCCCCTTTATGGTGCAAGGACTTTGCTGTCATAAAGAGGCTCAGTCGTGTGATAAAACTTGAATTGTAAGTTTGGTTTAGTTGGAGAAAGGGCTGTTGTGGAACTGAATAGTTATTAAGTTAGTGCCCCTTAGTGGTGGAATGGTGGACTCTCATCAATGCCATGTGCAGCAAATTCAAATTAGGAGAACCCTTGTTATTATTACGTTAAGCCCTTAAGAGACCGAGACTGGTAGGAGAGGGAATGTACATCTGGAGCATTTGAGGCAAAAGAAAAAGGAAAAAAAGGAGAGCTTCAAAAGAATCCGAATCAATTTGAATCATCTCTGATTCCTGTCTTTACATGAACTAAGGTGGAAGCACCAATAACCGATCAAATAAGCAATTTGGGAGCAGATTCTGTGTAGCATGAGTTGGTGAATATTTTTCCCATGCAGGACTATAGGAAATATGAGGATTGCTAAATTTTCAGATTTTTATTCAGAAAACTGAAATTACAGTGCATTTCAGGAGCCAAAAGAACTTTTGACCCATAAGCAATGTTTAGAGTCTTCCAATTCTGATCATACAAACATAGTACTCTCTTGCTCATTACTTTAGCTAATGTGCTATAGCCTTACTAGTTCCAACCTTGGGAAGGACAAAAAAATCAAATTTCAAGCTTGATAACCAGCTAAGGTTGGAAATAGCTCATCCTATTTGTTGGGTATTGGGCGTGGTTGGTAATTGGTGCTTCCACCTTAATTCAAAACTTTGCACAAACATTGGACCTATGAAGCACCTGGTTGTTGACCAACCAAACCTCAATCACACATTGCTCAAGAATAGACAAAACGTGCTTTTTGAAAATACTTGGATGTACTTCATTCCCTTTGTAGGGCTTTGGTTTGCAATAAGGTCTTCAAAGGTTCATCATCCATCCATAGGATGGGAGCTTTTTTAGGGTTTATATTGGGAAGGATGTGGCCCTCTGTGCAAGGAAGCCCAACCCAAAACTATTGTGATAGATTTTTGGATGAATAGGTGCATTTTTCATTTCTATGTTTTCCATGAAATTGTTTGTCTTTTTTCGGTGAATGCCACTAGCTTTATAGCTTCATTAGCAAATATTATTTCCAAATTTATCTTGGTCTTTTAAATATATAGAGAAATTTTAATTCCTAAATACCCATGGCATTGCATTTTTGTGTTGACATAACTTCGAGGTTAAACAAAATTTACTTGAGTCATCATTTTCATATTTTCTTTTTATGTGAACACTATTTTTCAAGTCTATCTTTTAATCTACAAAAAACTAATTTCAATCCATATGTGATATGCATTTCCCCCCTAACTAGTAAATATAACATCTAGTTTGAGAACATACAATTATAATTTGTTTTTTTTAAGATACAAACTATAAAGCTTTGGCTTTTTGTTCTAGATGGAACAAAGTCCAAGAAGCTCAAGAAAGCCTTGGGGGAATTTGAAGACAAATTTTGTATTTTTATTACATGAGACTAAAGCCTATTTTTGGATTTTTATTAACTTGGGCAAGCTCTATTGACTTTGCTTTGCAATTTTTCATTTTTTTTCATTTTTTTAGAATGAATCCTAATCATCCTTATCCCCAGGTGGAGTTTTGTATCATGTCGTTCTAATAATTATATCAAAAGTTATAAGATTTTTTTAATTTATATTTTTGAAATTGAGTAATAAGATCAATTTGATGTCAATGTCAAAAGGGGCGACTAAAAGTATATTCTAAAACAAGATTAATTATCTTTATTTGATTGTATAGATTGATACCTACATAATAATATTTAAACTATCCAATTTCAAATAATGAGATTAAAGTTATGAGGAGTTTTACTTGGTAGTTTAGGGTAGATTAAAAAAAACATTTATAATTGTTTTTTGAACTCAATTGGAAATTAAAAAAACAACATGGGATATATGTTGTTGACTAGAATGTATATACCATTGAGATTTATAATTTTCTATTTCTTGTCAAATTATCAATGATTTAGGTTTTTCTTTTGTCATGTACTAACACCCACTTTATAAATTTCTTAAAGATGATAATGAAAGGGTTTTTTTGTTAAATATTTTTCCATGTATTTTTGGCCCATCTTTCAACATATTTGCTAAAATTCTCAAATCATGGTACACATGCCTTTTTTTTTAATTGTTGAAAGACTAAACTTTGCCTTTGGGAATGGCTACAAAAAAATACTTTTGAAGTTTAGATACAATGAACTTGCTATTGGTGGGGATCTTCACTCTAAAATTTTGTGAGAACATATATAAACAAATTAACTAAAGGATCCTATAGTTGGATTTGTTACAAAATAAATATGGATGGAGATTTGAGCTTTGTTATGGATATAAGTATTCTTAAACAATTTTGGATCTCAAAACACTATTAAGACTTTAGGGGCTAATTGGTTTTGTGAGATAATTTATTTCCTATATTTTTTCATAAGTACAAGTATGTAGCAATGAAGAAAAATGTACAATTACTAGGTCAAAGTATCTATCTTTTAAAATTAAATTTAGTTGAAATATTATATTAATTATAATATACAAGAATATATTAAAGTTTTACTATTGTTTGTACTACAATGACACCTTCTAAAGGTGCTTTGAAGACTTTGGGGACAAAAATTTCCAAAATATTGTCATGTGGAAATTGAAATTCAGATTGATTTGATTTGAATGGTATTTGATACATACAAATTTGTTAGCAAAATAGATTGCATTGACATTTCTACCATCCTTACTAATGACAATCAACAAAAGGTTTGGAGCTTTAGAGACTATAGAGATGAAAGTTTTCAATACTTTTTCATACAAAAATTGGAGTCAACACTAGCTAATTTTTAAGATGAACTGTTTTGGGGGGAAATTTGAGCCAAAATGTCCAATATCCTTCATTTTTCATTTGGAATAGTTAGCTTTCATTAAATTTTTTTGAAGTACACCTTGTAATTTTTTTAATGAATTAGATTAAATAAATATAGTTTGACAATTTGATTGAAGTTTTAAATTTGAATAAAAAATTTGGGAAAACATTCTTGCTCATATTATAGTAGCTACCAATTCTCCCCGTACATTGTCCCGACAGTCATATGGCCACCAATGCTCCATTAGGGAAAATTTTAAGCCTTAGAGGTTTGCGAGTTCTGTACCCCACCCATTGCAATTATAGAGGAAACAAATCTTTTTTATTTTTTCTTATTTAAAATTCGGAATTTGATGTGGCACTATTAGCGACATGCTAGATGCGACAATTTTAAAAATATCTTAAAATATCTTAAAAAATAAATTATTATTATTGTTACCACGGGGTCAAAAATTGAAAACTTAATGGCCTTCGTAGGGTTCAGAATTTCTTGTAATGCTTCCTTGTAGGATGCTATTCCATGAAGTAGGAATTACATGTTGAATTTACCCCATTAGGAACAATGCAAATTTTTTATTTATTTTCCACACATAAAATAATATGCAAATTCTCAATCTAATTAGAAATCAAAGGCTCCTAATTAAGAGAGACAAAAAAAAAAAAAAAAAAATTGTCAAGGCACAAAATAAAGGACATTTTTTTTTCACAATTACCCCGCAGAACACAAAATTCAGCCTACAAAGGGGGTTCAGTGTCCTCTATGAAAACAGTCCTGTTGCTGCTGCATGAGAACAGGACTGTGAGCAAATGAGCACCCACCGAATTAGAATCGAGAAGAAGCACATTCAGTTTGACTGAACGACTTCTATGGGATTCCCTGGAAAGAACCGAAAGAAATGAAAAGGAAAGAGGGCGAAAAGAAAAAGATGGGGCAGCGAAAAGAAGAATCCCGCGAGGAGAGGAAGGGCCGAGGTCGGGTCGGGGTTGCCAATCTGGAGGAGGAGACTGCCCGCGGGCAGAAGGGGCGGGGTAAGAAAAGAGGCAGGGCTCCATCGTCTCTCTGCTTTTTTTTTCTTCCTCCTTTTGCCAGCTCGTGGTGCGTCTCGCGCTCCGTGTCTCAGATCTACAGCTTGCTTTTGTACAGCCTTTTTGCTATTATACCTCCTCCATTGCTACTCTTCTCGCAGGCTTGCTCTTGGCAGTAAGTAAGGTGTCTCTATGCGGCTCTGCATCGTGTTGTTTTCACGGAAGCGTTTGGTTTGGTTTGGTTTGGTGTGGTGTGCTGCGGGAGTAGTTCGCTCCTGTGGTGTGAAGGACAGCTGGCAACGACGGCTGGGACACGCTATTTGCAATAGTAGTGAGTGGCGTGCGCCTACTTGCTTGGATCCGTCGCTTTCGTGGCGTTGTTTGCGGTTCACTCTGTGATCGTGCTCTTGCGATTTCGTGGCCGAGGGAGTAGTGTGCTAGGCAGGTTTTGGACATTTCGGATGCTGCTGGTATTTCTTGGTCTGTGGCCCGTGGCGGGGTTTGATTGGTGATCATGGAGGGGCTATTATTGCGGAGGTCGTGAGTTAGGTTGCGTCGTTTGTGGAGTGCGAGACGCGCTTGAGGGAGCGTGAGCGGTGAAAGCTGCGACGGGAATTTTGAGACCTGGGAGGTTGTGTCGATAGGTAGGCATTCTTATTTGGATTCTGGTGAAGTTTGCCTGTGTTCCGCGCCGTTGGGTATATTTTTCCTGTCTATGCGATAGCACTGGAGAAGGATAAACAGCGGCATCGTTTTGCTTGCATTCGAAAGCGATTTCTTGCTTTCGGTTGACTGTCTATATTCGCTGTCTGGAACGCTTGATTTTCCTTTGTGGAGATATTTCGGAGATTCGACGTGCATTTGTACCTGAAGACTTCATGTCCACCAACTGAAGGATGCCAGGTCGTTTGGTGTAGGAAGTAGATCCTAGTCCCTTTCTCCAGCGAGCGGACTAGTTGTTTACGTCGGTAGGTGGACATTCTTATTGGATTATGGTGTAGTTTGCTTGTGTATGTAATTGTTTTTTTCTGTCTCCGCGATCGACGGACAAAAAGTACAGCGCTGTAGAAAGATAAGGAGCGGCATCCTTTTTGCTAGGATTCGCTGGTTATGTTTGGGTTTCGGTTTGTTATCTTCAAGCGCCAGCAGAGCTCCTGGTTTTCGTTAGTTGAGACGCTTCAACGTTTCTACTTGCATTCGTACTCTTGGTACTTTATGTTTAGCATTAAATCGCCAGGTGTTTCTCTCAAGAGATTCTGCAGATCGTAGTCGCTTCCTCCTGCGTGTGGACGAGTTGTTCGTTTCACTTCGTTTAGATAGACTCAAGATCTTGCGGAGCACTCTGCATCTGAGGTGATATTGGACACTTTCTGTAGGCGTTGGATTGGACTGCCGGATTTAGTTTCATTCTCATGTTGCTTGCAGCCATGGTGTTTCAGCCCTCCTATTTTCGCGAACATTGTCTCTTTTATCCCTAGCCGTTGTTCTATCATATAATCGCAAGACATCCTGTAGAGTCCTGGCATTATATGCTGTGCAACTTTTTGGTCTCTTATTTGCTCGTTCTTCTTCACATGCGCCAGGTCTGAATGGGAAGCCTAGCCTAGGAAGCGCCAGGTGGCGAAGGACAGGGGATCCTTCGCAATTATTTTCGAATTGGCTTTTGGAGAAGGGTGAAGGAAATTGCCAGACTTAGCTCCTTCATCCGGTGCAGCGGCAATGTAATTTTTCAATGTTAAAATTCAGGAAGGGTACTAGCTAGCTGTGAAGATGCTGCCATGCGAAAAAGAGCTAGTCATGATACACAAGAAATTGATTTCGAAGTATTGAGATTTTATTAACTGTGGAGAGCTACTCCAGCAGCAATTTCAAATTGGTCATTCTTGAAGGTCTTAAACGGAGGTTCTATCACACTGATTTCAGGTACATGCAGATCATGTTACTGAAAATCTTTTTCTTTGCGTTGTCAATTAGGATTGGCAATCTGGAATTTGTGTTTTGTTTCCACATCCTACTTTTTTTTTTTTATATAGCTTACGGTCCCTTTGAAGTTGCAATTTATAATCTCCTCAGACCTCCGAAAGGTGAAATAGATTTGGATGGTGATTGAGGCTCAGTATTGGTACTTAGTCGCGCTTCTGTCGGACTTTCCCAGTAGTGCTATCTTGTTGTTCCCCCAGTCATGTATTTTGAAATGACATTCACACCAGGGCGGCACATTATTGCCGATTGCCATATTACGAGCTGTAGCATGAAGGGAATCACAGGTTGTTCCAGCAAGTATTCTCTATAATGTTGTCACTTTAAGGTTTGTACAAGTTTCCCTCTAAGCTGATGTCTTACTAACCTGAACTCTTCCACATTCAAGAAGGTCATTAATTCGGTTTGAGACTCTTGTGTGTTTTAAATATTGGGCGTTCCTGTGGCGTATGGGTGCAGATTTTGCGAATACATTGTGGGATTTAAACCTAATCCAATGCAAGACAGAGAGCCAGAGGTGAGTTGTGAGAGTGTCTGAATGAGTTTACTTTTCTTACAAACTGGAGTGTGTAGTAATAGCTGGTGGTAAGGGGAAAGTGATTTTGGGCATCCTCCATGTTCACCTGTCACTAGATATTCGTCTGTGTAACGCGCAATCTCTGTAATGGTATTGAATGGTACGTTTCTAGTTTCTCTCAATGCACGATTGGTTTCAAATTTTGGTTGGAATAATATATCTGTGACTATAGATGAAAGCCAGGGGTGAGAACGTGTTGTTTTTACCAACATGTGGTTATTATCAAAAAGTTTAGGTGACTGTAGTTTATCTGCAATGCATTGAAAAGAGTTCTTCTGGTCCTTGCAGTCGTGGTCTCAACTATTGTTGAAGAAGTGGCTCAGCTATCAAGAAACCGGAGATGAATTCGAACAAGATACGGATTCTAATGTTGGAGAGTTAAGTGAGTTGGAAGACTTCGATGATAGTGATGGTAAGTTATTGTCCTGATGCAATCAAATCTTAATTTACTGAAAGTGTGCTCTACTTCGCATGATATGCGCTTACCATCACCATGTTAATGTTAAGTGTTTGTTGTGCATTGTCTAGGTAGTGAAGGAACAAGCGATTTTGAAGCAAGGGGGCTGACCCAATCAGACCTCGACTCAGATGCCACAGTTAATGCAGGTCAATGTCATTTACAAGATTCTCTGTATCCGATTAAGATTTATTAGTGACTGCATATTTGAATCAAAATTCCTGGAAGTTTCTGTATTTCAGCATTTTGAAGTCATTGTAAAGATTCTTTTCGTTTAGTGTTAGTGTTGGATCACTTGCGTTGGAGCCCGTTCTTTACTTGACGAAGTTGCATTTTGCTTGCTTTCAGATTTACATAATAGCCCACTTCTGCGAGTGCATTCAGAGACTCTCCGTGAGCAGTTCGTAGTCAACAACCAGTATAAGTAAGTTTGTGTTTATTTAATTGGAACTCTGCATGTCGGTAGCCTGGTAGATTTCGTGGTCTTAGTTTTTCTCTGGATAGTTATTGTGAGTTGTTATGTGCATTTTCTTTACTTTTTCACAGTTTCGTTTTAAAAGCATTGTGTTCCTGCAAATGCATCAGAATTGCAGTTGGAACTTGGAATGTTGGGGGATTGCTTCCTCCAGACGATATCGACCTTGATGGGTTTCTGGACTCCTCTGATAGTGCTGACATTTATGTACTTGGGTGAGTACTGCTCTTTACTTTTTTTTTTGAGATGGATAATTGAGTTCTACACTTATTTGCATGCTGGGGGTTAGGCCCCAATAGATAAACAATATGATGCTGTTGAGACGTGTTTCCTATTATGATATTTTGTTATACTGTCTATTTCTTCTAAGGACCCTGGATTGCGAGTAGGTTCTTATTGTTATTCGACTTTAATTGGATTTTCAGGTTTCAGGAGATTGTGCCACTCAATGCCAACAACGTGTTGTGTGTCGAAGATGACGCGCCGTCTGTCGTATGGGATGGTCTGATTCGGCACGCTCTCAACACCAGGGTGAAATGTGGCGAGTGCTCTCAGAGAAGTTATACTGCACCACCATCTCCAGTGCGGCATAAGAAAGATGTGATTACTGATGTTCCTGAAGTCTCCGACGTTGAAGGCTTAATGGGCTCCATTGTCAATGACGAAACCCTTGAATCATCCTTACTTCAGAAACATCCAGATTCAAGCGATAGACAGTGGCTTAGTAAGAGAACCAGAGCAAATATTACTGATCAGACTGTGAAGGATTTGACCAAAAATGTCAAAACAGCAGAGGATTGGCTCTGCGAGGCAATTATGCCTGATGATGATGTTACTGATGAAACCCCACTGATGAATCCTTCTCATATCCTAAGTCAACATTCTTGTAACCAATATTCTCGAGTTGCAAGCAAGCAAATGGTTGGAATTTTCATATCTGTATGGGTGCGGTCAGACTTACGACGATATGTGAACAACGTAAAAGTTTGCGTTGTTGGTTGCGGAATCCTGAATTTCCTGAGAAATAAGGTACATTTTTGCCTGTCTCCTGTTGTTTTGAGATTGCAATAGGGGAACTTTTTAAACTTTAACTTTTCGCGCGATAATGTTGTGCCCTCCTGAGCGTCTTCTGCGTATTAATATTAGCTGGAGTAATTGATTTCTTTGATGAATTTTGGGTTCTGATAATAGAAGCTACTGCGCAGGGTGCTGTTTCTGTCAGTATGTCTCTTCACCAAACCAGCTTCTGCTTTGTATGTACGCATCTGACATCTGGCCACAAGGAAGGTGATGAACTTCGTCGGAATAATGATATTTCTGATATCCTTCGTCGCACTACGTTTCCTAGATTGGTCAAACTTTCAGGGATGCAGCTACCTGAAACAATCATGGCACACGAGTAAGCATCATCTTTTGTGCGGCTTGTTTTTTCTTGAATTTCTGATCCACCATTAAATGTTCAAATTCTTTGGTTTTCACCCAGCCTTCTTGTTTTGCAGTTGTTGTCTTGGAATTTTTGAATGAATTTGAGTGACATAAATGTACGCAAGAAATTACGTTTGGTTTCCGGCATTGGTCATGCCTCATTCGTCAACTCATGGATTGACTCTTCAAAATGATGACATGCAGTCGAATCGTATGGCTGGGAGATCTGAACTTCCGGATTGACTTACCGGATGATCAAACGTGGATTCTAGTCAATCAATGTGATTGGAAGAGTCTTCTTCCTAAGGACCAGGTATTTTTTGGGTATTTTTTACATATTTCACTGTAAATAGTAGTAGTAAGCTGTTTCTTCCTGTAGACTCCCAAGTATTTGTGCCATTATGTGAACCGATGTGATTTTCTGAAAATTGCTACGGATTGTACTTCAAACCTCTTTCTATCCATAGCTAACCCAACTGTTGGACATGCAGTTAAAAATAGAGAGAGACGCTGGACGGATCTTTCAGGGTTGGCATGAGCATGCTATTCATTTTCAACCGACTTACAAGTTTTTTGAGGAATCCGATCAATATTTTGGTGAAAATACATTCAAGGGAGATAAGCGGCGCACACCTGCATGGTAAAGGCAGTCTCCACTTTCAAGAAGAAATGTCTTTTTTTTGCTTGTGGTGATACTGTCAATCCTATGTGGTCCATTGCTTTGGGGTATTATTGGTTTCACCTTATTCAGTACGGAAACAGCCTGTGAATCTAAATGTCCACTTTGGACTATGCAGCGGAACTTCGACTAGTTTGATGCCTTAAGCTTTAACTCTTTTCACATGTGTTCTCATAAATTATGAGGACGTGAAGGGGTTAGCTTTTTACTTAAAGATTGCAAGGTTGTACCTGCAGGTGTGACCGAATACTATCCTATGGAAAAGGTCTGAGACAATTGAGTTACTCAATGGTCGAAGCGAGGCTTTCGGACCATCGACCTGTTATTGCAAGATTTATTGCTGATGTGGAAGCAGTTAGCAGGAGGAAACTTAGCAAGACTAGCAGTCTCGCAAATGATGAAAAAGTGAATGCTGAGGAGCTCTTGCCAAGGGTTTTCCCGGTCAGCAAATTTCACAGCCTGCAGAATCATGAGGTATTTTGATCAGGAACTTTTGATTGGTTGTTGGATGAGCTTGGGAAGGTTCGCTCTTTTTACTACTGCCTAGTTGTGTGCAATTAATGAGTTTCTCAGCTAAATTCATTCCTTTTGGGAGGCTCACAGATAGCTCTGTGTGAATACTAGATAGTGGACCGGAAATGATTACCGGTGTCACCCTCAAATTGTGTCAACTTTATGGACCAGAATTAGTCGGTGGCTCTTGTATAAGAACAAATTTGTCGGTGAGCCTCCCATCATTCTCTAGAGTTATGCTGATCTGACTTGAGTGCTCGCTCAGATTACCATAAATAGTTGCATCCCTGAATTTATTTAGAACACTATCACAACGCTTAAGAGAGACTGCGCTCACGGAATTAGCTTTAAAAACAGTGTAAAGCCTTGTAGAAACCAGGGCCTTGAATCAGGTAGCATTCCTGAATATCTATGTTTCACCCTCAAAGAGTATGCAGAATCTTATTTTGAAAATTTTTAATTTTTGTTTTTTGATTTATGTGCAGCATATTGAACACTCTATCAAACACTATTGCAATACATGCCGGATCAGTAATGACGTTTTTTAGTGCAATATCCAGCTGGCCTCAATTTCTGCCTGACCTTGGAAGATTTCTAGGTCATTACCGCCTTTGATGAATGTAAGTTTACTATTCAGCAGGTAGCCGGTGGATGTTGAAACTGTGGTCCTTCATTTTGAAGTTATGTTTGTTTTGTGTCGAATCAATGTACTTCATTTTTTTTATAAGCCAATGTTGGATTGACTTCCCATGTGAAGTTTTTCCGAGTACTCTATGTGAAATTCTAAAAATGTTTAAAATAATTTCCCTTCATTTCCTGAAATATTTTGAACTTGTTATTGGATAGCGATGGGGCTTTTCTGTTTACACTATTATTTCTTGGATGCAGGGCGGTTTGTTAGGAAAGCAAGGGCTTCTGCTGAATTTCATGTACAAAATTGAGTGTGTAGTGCATGAGGGATAGGTGTATAATGTACTAAACAAGCCCCATGGGGGTTAACTATACTTGTTGGAAGAGCAAGACAGTTCATCTGTAGCATACCATGAGAAAGTTCATGTTCTTTTTATTACACTGTTTTACATCGTGCCTTGTTAGACTTCAAACCAAAGAGACCTTGGTTTGAATTTTCGTGCCGTTGTTTTATACCTGAGTGAGAAGTAGAGGTGCTGTGTACTTCTGTGATCTCAGGATTGAGCACAGCAAGATTTTCTTAACTTTCTCAGTAAAGACGTACCGAATCAAGTTTATTTAGCTCTGCTCAAATGCTCTGAGTTTGTGGAAGAGTGGGTTTAGGTTATTCGGTGTATTGCATCTCCCATTAGGAGCGATCAGGAATGAGCAATTTGGGGAGTTCCAAGTTTTGCGTGCAACTGCGTATGTCCTTCACTTGTCAACTCTATCCACTGTCCCTTTACTTTTACTTCTACATAATACGGTTCAAATGGGGATTTGGAGCTTAACACAACACGCATGTTTTTTGCCCCGATTGTTGACGTGCGAAGTTTAACATTATAGGTGGGATCATTCGTCTGCCGCTTCTTTGATGCCTTCAATTCGGAATGAGATGACACTAGTGTTGAAATTTCACCAGTGAGGAGCTGTAATGAGCTCGACTTCTTCTGTGTCGACAAGAACGGCAGGATGACCCTTGAGGTCCAGGACAGGTTGTGCTGTCGCTTTGAGTAAGTTGCTTCTCACTCTAAAGGAGAATTTACTCCTTTCCTACATTGGTTTGTTCCTCAATACTGTACTTGATACCGACAAATGAGTGCAGGTTCAACACGATACCTCTTGCTCAACTGGATTGATCTCTTAGACGCAAGCCTTGACGCAGAGACCTTCAATCTCCGGTGTAAGCTTTGAGGCGTATTGAACTGTGGAGTAGTCAAAAATTCGACCATTCGTGCAGGTGACACGCAGGCCTCCGCGAAACGAAGATGGATTGCAGCTGAGTTTGCGGTTCCCGGAGCATTTCCAGAAGCGACTGGGCACACAGGTAAGGTATTGGCACCAGGAGCAGCCACTGTCGATATGCATTCCTGCACCATGACAGTCATTTGAACCCTGAGAACCTGTGCAAGATCTGATTCAAACATGTGGTGTGAGAAATTGCGTTCTAACGCTCGACTTTGTGAAGAGCACAGCGGAGTCCATACCTGAGAACAATGCAACCAGGCCCATGGTGGTGGCCACAACCAGAGCCGCCATTGAGAGGACCCACGCAATGTCGAGCATGATTGCGTTCTTCCGCTTGCTCGGCATGTCATGATCCTGATCGTACACCTCCGAGGATTTCCAACAGCGGAAATCGTGCCGGATGAGGAACAGATTCCCGACTAAGAAACCCGTGATAGCGCCCCCCAAGTGCATGAAGTTGTCGACGAAGGGCAGGAGCCCATACACGGTGTTCAACGCGGTGAAGAAGACGACGCCCGCCAACGTCCGTGAGCGGTGGCGATGCGAGTTCCAGTTGACAACAATGGATGATAGCGTTGCGCCCAACAAGCCCATGAATGCGCCCGACGGGCCAGCCGAGACACGCCCATGGACCATCAGCGCCGAGAGGATGCTCCCCATGAACCCACTCAAGACGTAGATCACTCCAACCTGCAATAGCAATGATTGCAATTTGTTTGCAAACTTCACAGTAAATTTTTTGGGTTCAACCGAAGCTAGAAAAGGAAGGAGCTAGAAACCCTACCTTTACAAACCCTAGTTGGCGCTCCAGCGGGATACCCAGCAGTATGATGCCTAGAACAGAGCCCATGACATGCAACACGCCTGCATGGAGCCACATTGTGGACAGCAGGCGCCAGCCCTCGTGCGCTTTGGTGACGAGCTCCGCCTCCAAAGCTCCCATCCGCACCAATGTTTTGGCCGAAGGCCCCAGCAGAGGGTTTTCGCCGAATGGTTCGAACGCAAATCTTCGAAGGGGCGCCAGGAGACAGGCTTTCATTCGCCCGGACGATGGGCAGTCGTTCTGTTGCATGATCATAATGAAAATCACCGTGTAGGCAATTGCAATGGCCAGAGAGATCCATGGAACATGTTTTTGTTGCTCCACCTCCACCTCACGAGCTGCTGCATTATAGCTCATGTCGGCACTCGGTTGATATAGCCAGTTCCAACTACCGACTGGAATTCAGAAACAATAAGGTCAGCACACACGGCACTGAGCAAACGCAACGATCATGCGAATCAAAAGCGATGCGAGAAGTTTGAATTCCTGACCTCCATTTTGACTTTGCGCTTTCTGATAAGTGCTATCATATCCTCCTCCGGCCATGTATGCCGGTGGCCCAACTGCGGCCCGAACAGAGGAGGCCCCTGAGTAGGGGGCACTTGCGTAGTGATTACCCGATTGGTATTGCTGCTGCTGCATTCCCATGTGGTCGTAAGGGCTTTCGTAACAGGCATTCACGATGCTGGACAAACCCATGCATCCCGGATCCATCGCTGGCCCAGTCGTCCTTGCTGCCCCGCTTCGTGATGCTCGATAAGATTCGTAGTCGAATAAGGGCGTCACATGCTCGGTTGTTAGAGGGGATTGCAGCCACCGCGCACGATAATTTTGAAATGGGGGTGCGGACGGTTGTGCACTCCATGCCATTTCTCACTTGGGTACGCGAGATCAATGCCCTCCCGTTCGCTTTCGCTCTCGTTTCCTTATCGTGTATGCTTCGGCCGGCAACATTAGCTCATTTCCGAGTATTTATCTTCTCACAAACTGAAACGAAGGATGACGATTGGCAAAGATCAAGCCTCGCCAACATGAAGAGAGCTGTAAGAAAGGTTGTTGGAAATCAGTTTTGCTTGAGAGCAACCATATTGTACAGTCATCAGTCTTCATATTTGCTAAATTCAATTGCTACTTGCACTAATCGAAACCCTTGTAGTCAATGCAAGATTATTCCATCCAGCACGTTTGAGGGATATGAAGATTTGAGTTTCGAGACACTGCTAGACTGGCAGTGCTGTGGATTGATCGCATGTGCCTGTTGAAAGGTTGCCTGCTCAATATAAAAACCTCTTCCACGTGACCCCTCAACTGTTTTCATAATGCATGGCATATCCTTTGAAAGGCACCCAATTCTTGATGCAACTTTTGGCAGAGACCAACTGATAAAAGGAGCAAAGCGTCATGTGTCATGTGTAGCTGAAGCAAGGTTCTCCGTGGTGACCAGCTGTCGCTTGCAGCAAGGGGAAGTCAGGTACATGAAACCAACATGTGTCGAGTCATACTAAAGAGAGCATTTACATTTAACCCTGTAAGGACAGGGTGGTCTTCAAAGAAATCATCATTTTCTAATCATGTGGGAATCAATTGCTTAAAAAAATGGAAAAGTATTCATGGGAAGTCAAACTATTGTAAAAGATGTTCCCTTTTCACAACAAAACTCCGAGAATGAATAGTTGCACTTCTGTCCTATACAAGAGAATTCTTTGTCATCTATTGGACACTTAATGTCCGCAACAACATTATAGGGTTAATAATGTACCTAGTTGAAAGAAAACTTCTTCATTTTTATTCCTTAGCATCCAAGGCATCAATCTTAGCATCCAAGACATCAATCTTAAGTATTGGCAATCCTTTGAAATTAAATAAAATCCAATGAAGTTGCTATTTTCAGTAATTATATTTTTGAAAAATTCTTCTTGAAATCTAGTTTTAGCATCAAAAATCTGATCTTGTTAAAAAATGATAGTGATGTTTCTATACAAGATTTTGTGCAAGTTAACCCATTGCAATCTTGACTTCCTATAGTGTTGAGGGCTTTTGGAAATGTGTCTTAAATACACTACATCTTGGAGAAAAAATCACGTTGAAAATTCATTTAACCCCTAAATTCCCATTGTCCGCTTGGGGACACATTCACACATCAAATTTCGGATAGGTTTTTGTGATCTCAATTTTTGGTGAATTGTTTTGAAACTTTCTCGTAAGATAGAGAAACTGATTATTTATGTGGGAATATAATTTTTATTTCAATTGGTGCCTAGGGACAAAAGTTACACCACCCAAAGCTTGAAAGTGAACTCGGCGGGTAGCACAAAAAAATTGCAAAAAATCAAAATAAATTTTAATTTTTTTTCCCTTGAAATTTTTTCTATTTGTCTACATGTGAAGCTTTGATTCGTTCTATTTGGACTAATAATGAGAAAGTTAAAGACAATTTTGTTTTTCGGGCAATTTTAGCATCTTTTTGAAAAAATAACTTGTAGGGTTCATTTCTAAATGCAATTTTCACAATTTTTTACAATTTTTTTTTGAGATTGTTGTGTTCAATTGCTAAAACAAACTCACCATTGGGATTATTGTCTTTCAATCCCATCTTGAAGTTATTAACAATTTAGTT
This sequence comes from Pseudoscleropodium purum, assembly GCA_963969395.1. Classification (NCBI taxonomy): domain Eukaryota; kingdom Viridiplantae; phylum Streptophyta; class Bryopsida; order Hypnales; family Brachytheciaceae; genus Pseudoscleropodium; species Pseudoscleropodium purum. Next base: position 22,816,611 of record OZ017796.1, read on the forward strand.
TTTTTTCCAATCTTGGACCTATTTTTATTTAGCATTTTTTTTAAAGAATGAAAATCAAGTGTTATTTTTTTGAATTTTTTTTCCTAAACTTTCAACTCAATTCTTTAGCATAAAATTTTTTAAATTCAAAGTCTATAGTGCAAAAAGTTTTTACAATTGGCGGTCAAAGTCATATGAAATTGCAGGCCAGTGTTCAAAAAAACTTTCTTTTTCAACTTTGAATGCTAATATCTTCCAATTTATATGGTCAAACTTCATGAAATTTTTATCGTGTGAGCTAAGACAAGTAAAGTACAAGATCCTATAGTTAGATTCTGAAAAATGATTTTTTTTGTATTCTTGGATGTATGCAACAAAAGAGGTAGTTTTGAGTGGTTTTTTAACAAAAAAATGGCCTTGGAAATTTAGGGGTTAAAAAATTTACAGAGTAGATTTTGAAAAGCCATAAATTGATTGGGGTTATTCATGTTATACCGTTTAACTTCATATTTTTTTGATGACCAATTTAATAAATTCTACATATAAAAAGAGGACTAAAAGACTTCCAATCACTTTTACAATTTTAACATCCTTATGATCAGATATCATAATCTTTTAATCCATAAGTGATATTGTTGTGTTTTCTTTTCCCATGTGATCTCTAACATGTGTAACTTGAATTTGTACGGTTACCATTAAAAAAAAAATTGACAAAATTGAACAAAATGTTGGCATTTTGATCAATTTAGAGCAAATTCTAAGAAGCTCAAAAGAGACCTTGAACATTTAAAAGTCAAGCAAGGTGATTTTTCCAATTTTTCCAATTTCAAGATATTGACTCTAGACCAAAGGGGAGGAGGTTTTGCATTGAGAAAAGTTACATTACAAAAAACATGAGTAAGTTTGAGTATGAATGAAAGTTAATGTAGGACCGTAATTGAAGCACAAGCAAGTGCTAAATTGACGGAGCCTCTCGTACAACCATAGAAGAGTAGCTGCTTGCCAATTTGTGATGCTTAGAATTCAAGAATCCTCGTCACCTCAACTGAAGCAACAAAACAGATGAGATACTTATCCAGTAAGAATGTCGTGCAAATCAATCGATAGTAAACCCCTAGTCAAATCAAAGACGGCCAAATTATTGAGTATTAGGCAAAATTTCAGGTTTGAAATAGTGAAACCGCTTGCCACCAACACTTATGGGCTGCAAGTCATTGCAACACCACAGGTGTGCTCCAACCCCATTTCTGATCAGCTCCTAAGACCTAGATTGCTAACCCTAGAACTCAATCAAGCTGGAACGAACACTCTCGAATCAGCCGAATCCTTCGTTGACAATGCTGGTTGGCTCCAACTGAGAGGGAATCCGACTATGCTTCATCTGCCGCAGGGATTCAAAAAGAAAAAAAAGAAGACCTTGGATAGAAACACACAGAATGGAGGGATTGGAACGCTCATTCCATCAATGCCGTGGCGCCAACAGATTTCAGCTTTTCGATGATTTGCTCGGCCTCCTCCCTCCCCAAACCCGACTTGAGCACAATTGGCGCCTTCTCGACGAGCTCCTTGGCCTCCTTCAGCCCCAAACTCGTGAATGTGCGCACCTCCTTGATGATCTTGATTTTGGACCCGGCGTCGAACTTCTCGAGCTTCACGTCGAAGGCCGTTTTCTCCACCTTGGCTTCTTCGGCGACAGCAGGGGCGGCACTGGCACTCCCCATCCCCATCCCCGGAAGCATCATCCCCATCCCCATTCCCATTCCGGAAGGCAATCCGAGTTTCTTTCGCAAAAGGGTGGTGAGATCCGTGACCTCCAGCAACGACAGGGAGGAGATATCCTCAGCGAGCCTCTGCACCTTCTCGGACGGAGGCATCCTGCCCTCGGTTTCATCATCAGACGACTCACAGCTCTTCACAGCGATGGCGCTACTAGAGAAAAAGCGCAATGGAGAATGCCCATTCGTGGTGGCAATATAACGAATGGAGCGACGCAATGAAGACGACCTGGCGGGAGAACTCCACAATTGACTCATGGTGACAGGATTCCGCTCGCCGTACAAGTCCTCCACGCTCCGTCATGTACGTGCCACCGGACAATGTGAGACTCCAATGCCGCTTTTCAAAACATTTGAGCTTTCGCCAACCCTGAACCCACTGAAAAAGCCTTAAACCCTGAGAACGAGGTTCAATCGCGAAACTGCAATCAGGAGACTAACTTTGAACCTCTGACTAGATCACAGAGTCCAGACTGAACATTCGCCAACCCTAAAACCCTGAACCCGCTGAAAAACCCTTAAACCCTCAGAACGAGTTTCAATCGGGAAACTGCAATCAGGAGACTCACTTTGAATCTCTGACACGATCACAGAGTTCAGACGGGCTGAGAAAGCGATCCGTCGCCGCGGTAGTGACGACGATGTCGCCGTCCGAGAAGAATGATAGAAGTTGGAGCTTTCCTGTCATAACCCCTTCACAGTTTTCCGAGTTGAATTTCAAAGGATTACCTTGTCACTTCTCAACGTGACACACGATTGTGTTCGAAAATGTGAGAAAATGAGGGTGCATGCGGGAGCAAATGCATTCCAATTCCCGGTCCTCTCAAACTTTCTCGTGGTGTCAAACTATCCCCGCCGTCGCCACTGGCCTGCTCTTCTAGATTTTCAAACGAGTCGTAGATCTGTGTGCCCTTATTCGTAGATTCGACTCCCCGGAAATTAGGGGAAATAATATTCGCATAGATTTCAGGTCGCCCAAGTCTATTCAATTCCTGTGATTGATTCCAGGTTTTTTGAAGACCTGGCCCACCATGCAAGGCCCTAAAACCCTAAACCCTAGATTCTTTAGTGCTCTCCTTCACGTCACCGAGTGGGCAATGTATCCTGCCTCACCAATTTTCTCTTTTGGTGATTAGCAGCGTTTACGATCGATGGTGCGACGGGAAGGCTGATGCACTCTTTGTCATACTTTTGATACAGCACGGGTTTTAGGTAACCGGCAACATGAAAATTTTGGCACCTCGTGTTGACTTTACTATTTGTCCGGAATTGTTCTTTCGTGTCTCTCCTGCCCCAAAACAACTGTGTTTTTAGAACTGAATTAGGAATTTTCATTAAACCGTTTCGGAGACTTTTCTGAGATTACAGTTCGTAATGTCGGCTCGTGCTATCAGCGTCTCGCCGTCGCAGGGTCAGGCCTTCTATCCCCGCAGCGGGAGTCAGAATTCCAAACCGTTACAAACTCTCGGGGAAATTCTCTTTCTCAAGCGCGCCGGAACTTTCTCATGTGGGAGATTGGTGGCGAACCAACCGCGGTGTCAATTGCACGACACCCTAATCTCCCAATGGTCTGCTAACTACCCGGACCCACCCGCGGATGTTCGCAACGATGGATTAGGATTAGAGCTCGTTTTCGGTGAAGGAATTGCATCGAGCAGTAGTTATGCTCAATCGAGTGACATGCGTGTCCCTGTCAACGGAAACTCGCAACATGGTGTGGACGACGCTGCAACAAGGGAGGATTGCCGAGAAGATGTTGCTGCACGGGTTTTTGATGTTGCCTTGGAATCGCAAGCAGCACGATTGGACGACAACGACCTCGACTGCTATGTTCCCGTTCCCGGAGACCGTGTGGTAGGGGTGGTGGTCTCCGGCAACTACACAAAGCTTGATGTGGATATTGGAGCCGCCAACCTTGGCCACTTGCACGTGCAAGATCTGCTTCCTAATGACAAACTCGATATCCATGGGAGTAAATATATCCTGCCTGAGGATGCTAGTGATGGCGGAAGTCGCGGAACGCCGTTCCTTGGAAGTCCTCATGTTGTGTATGATGAGCAGGTTTACAGCTATGGAGCTCCTCAGCCCCTTGTTGTTGATATTGGAACTGTGTTAGAAATGGAGGTGGTAGGGCAGACCGTGAGCGGAAATCCTCTCCTGTCTGCACGCAAAGCTGCTCAGCGTCTTCAATGGGACCGGGTCTTGCAGGTGATTCTGCTTACTTTTCTTTGTTGAGCCTTAGGGTTTAGGGTATAGCGATGCGCTCCATCTCTTTCGACGTGATTGTGTGAGTGCTCTTGATAAATTAACACGGTGCTATGTGACTTCTGGGGTTTGTGTTATGGAACAGATCAAAGAACGGAACGAGCCTTTCCAAGTGAAGATTCTCAATTTTAATAAATCCGGTCTCATAGCGACTGTTGAGGTGCACGACTGACCTTCCTGTATGTCTGTTCTGCCCAGCAGATATCCATCTTCAATTTGGTATATTCAGAGACTTGTTTGAGAAGTGTTCATCCGTTAAGCATGATGATAAGAATTTATCCATATAGTTGACTTGGAAAACGCTTCGTAGATCTTTGTAAAATTAATTTAAATGGTTTTACTCTGAAGATTCACCCAAAATATCATTTTTGTTTTTTGTACGTGAATTTTGGTTTGATAGGCTAATATTGTAAGGCGATCAGCATGTTATAACAAGTGTGCAAAATCTAGTATTTGATCCGTTCAAAATCTTTAAACTTTCTAGAGTAAAAATGTTGTGAATAAAGGCAATAGACATAATTTGTGATTTGTGATTTTCCATATTTCAAGAGAGCATGCCTTGGTGCTGCAGGCATCGCTTCTGAAAAGTCAACTCATTACTCAGTTTAACAATACCCGAGCTGTATGCCTTCTAAGAGAACTCTTACTAGATGAAAGCAGTGGTTGAATGTGATAAATGTGACTCATGTGTCCTGCATAGCATTTAGTGTCCAATAATTGTCTGTTTGTTTCTATAGTTTCCTATCCCATCCCATGTCATGATCCAGTTCTCTCTTGAACAAGGTCGGTGAGATTCATAGATGTTTTCTGGGTGCAGGGGCTTCGAGCATTTTTACCTCTAGCCGAGTTTATCAAATATCCTAATGCAGCAAAAGGCGAAAGTTTCGAATCTTATGTAAGTGGGTTCAGGATTTCCCCGATTTTGACATTATGAATGTTTGCGGTTTACTTGCTCTACGTTTTGGCATTGATTTTTTTGTCTGATTGCCTATAATTTTGATTACTGAGTTTCAGTCCTATGATCGTGGCAGGTGGGAAGAAAATTGTGGGTGACTATTGCTTATGTAAGGGAAATTCGTGGGAACATTACTCTTAGTGAGAAAGAGGTCTGGGTAGGTCGAATATTTCTTTATTCTACCTCTTTCTGTCTTGGCCTTTCCAATTTTCCCTTTCCTTCTTTCCGCTTTGATGATCATGTACTCTATCCGACTATCCGACTATGCTCTAGGAATCGTTTTAAGTTACTGGATTGAAGCACACTTGCTATAGCTATGGGTGAACAGGCAAATAGCATTGGAATGTCCATTACGGAGTATAATTTCTCGTCCATCTCTACCCTTGGCTCTCTTTAGCGGAAATTGAACGTCAACCAGCACTAATATGGTTCATCGTCTGCAATTCATTCTGCCCTGTTGAATATCTCTAGCTTGTTGATTTCGCTACAAGTAATGAACTAAACACTATGTCATTGCAGATGAAACGGAATATTAAGCTTGGATCTGTTCTCGATGGCACTGTAACCAAACTTTATGGCTTCGGTGCTCTTGTCCAGGTCAATGACACCGACATATGGTATGAGATCTTTTGAAGTTTTGATTGTTCATAAAGAGTAAAACTCATGAATTCTATTGAGAAAAGGGACTGCAATTTATGCCGCTCTATTGTTAACATGCTTCGTGTTCTGTTATGAATTCATAGCTGTGCTTTAAGATTTTATCCGTTGGCTTCAATTCAGTGTCTTGTTCAGTCATCCAAAGCAATTGTGAGTACATGCGATTTTTGACATGCACTGCCCCATGGTATGCAGGGGAATGATACACATAAGCAATATCGCAGATGGACGTATTAACCAAGTATCGGACGTGTTTGAAGTTGGGGAACAGGTCAAAGTGATAGTAATTAAGTCTCCTATTCCGGACAGACTTGCCTTCAGGTATGCAGCTCTCGTCTTTTTAATGCGTTGATGAGGTGCTTCATCTTTGTAGTCGGCCAATACTATTTTAATACTAACAAGATGGTGCAATGGATCTTGCTGTTGCTCACAAAACATATGGTAAATACAATTCATCGTTTTAAACTTATGTCCACGCACTGCAGTATTTATGTTTTTTTGTTCAATTTTATGAATGTTGAATCATGAGGTTGACGTTCTTGTGTCTGCAGTACTGCTCTTCTGGAGAGTGAGCCTGGGCTTATGCTTCGGGATAAAGAAGTATGTTTTCTCATCATTGATTTCCAGTTACGTGCATGCATCAAAATGTTGCATTGATGTTTGTTTAGGGCATACCGTTTGGAACTACTGACGTTTGGAATACTGACGTTTTTCATGGCACTATTGGCTGGAATTTCAGCGAGTGTTTAGAGAAGCTGAGCAGACAGCAATAACACTTTGCGATGAGCATCCGGAATGGAAACAGCCAATAGACGATGGCGCTGAAAATGACGCTGAAGATGGCGCGGAGACATTTTCAAAGCCAATCTCAAATTTGGAGTGGGTGAAGTTCCAGCAACGAACGTAAGCAACTGAATCTTAGTTCTGAAGTGATTTCAACTGCTTGCACTGTGGACCGCAATTACAGACTTGTTTTGATCATTCTGTGTGCGCTTCAGACATCGCTGTCAGGTGTCCTTTGAGTTTCGGAAGTGCATTCATAACATTATTAATCCGTTCTAGCAGTGTCCTCTTGTCTCCCATGGAAATAGACCTCCTAGAGGTGTCAGCGACCTCTTTAATCAAAGTCCCTCCCCAAGAATACATCAGGAAGTGTCATTGATGGCCTAGCGGAGGAAGTCTCCAGGTTATGTTAGTTTACATTGTTGAATGATCTTGTACATGTTGAGATCATTCAGCAATCTTAAAATCTTAGTGAATATTCCGAGAGCATTCGTTAATGTTGAATTTAGGAATTGAAGCAACTGAGTTGTTGCGTATCTTTGCCCCTCTATGAGACGAAGTTTTGAAAGGGCTTATGGTACTTTTAGTCTCTCTTTGTACAATCACATATGAATATGTCTAGCAAAATTGATTCGAGCTCAATGTTCAATTGGTAAATTTTTTGTATTTGTCAATGCATATGTATTATTATTTGCTGGTCAGTCATAGGGTATTTAGGACATTACTAGTGTGCCTTGTGCCATTGTCACAATATAATAAAATAAAAGTTAAATATTTTTTAATTTTTTGATTCATAAAAACTTTGAAATTCAACAACTTCAACATTGTAGGTTGTAATGTTAAAAAAAAAGCCTATGCACCCCTCCTTGTAGAGGGCTTCTTGGTGGTACTAAGAATGTAATTGGAGGATGCATAATTTTTAAGATTTCATTGTAATAACCAAACCAACAACCTAACTTATTTGATATTACAATATGAGATTGTTGTATTTCATGTAGTAGCATGGTGGTACTAAGGTAAAACAACCTATGATGGTCAAAATAAGGAGTTTGGTCTCATGGTGTTATTGAAAATTTTCAATTTTTTTCCCATGTAAAGATAAGTGTAGGAAACAATGAGAGCAATTGAAATTATATTTTTTTGATAAAGTATAAATTTGCTATTAATTTTTGGACTGAGGAATGGATTGTTTGGCTTTCTAGAATTGTGAAAATCTAGGGAAATGAAAAAGTGTTTGTTTTTGTTTTTAAAAAAAAAAATTTAGTCCCTAGTCTTGTATGGCATACACCATGATTATATGAAATAAATTTTTTTTTAAAATTTAAAATTAGTTTTTAAATTATTATTATTTTTCTATATTTGCATGTTTACATGCAGTCAAATGACCCATTGTTCAATCCAAATTTTCTATAATGCATACAATAAGTGAGGCTTGATTACCAATCTATTTTGTTTTAACTCCAAGTATTTTCACATCTATATTTTGAATGAAAAACATAGTGCTTTACCCCCCTAATGACACAATATTGCTACAAAAGGGTTTGGAGTATAGTATTGAAAGTGTATTGTTGCAATACAAAAGAAATACCACAATAGTATAGTTTCAATGGGAATACATTGTTTTCACTAAAATTATATTGTTGCAGTACTACTTTTGTACTACAACAATACACTTTCAATATTATATTGTGAAAGGAGTGAAAACATTGAAACAGTATTGCAAGAGCATTAAAATAGAAGGGGGTTTAGGATTTGTCTACATATCTTTTCATTCATCCCAAATAATCCTTGAGTCACAAGCAATATTATTAGAACAAATCATATAGTCCAAATGACAAAAACCTAAATATTTATTGATGCATGTTGGTTTCTGTCAACAATCACTTACGTCTACATCTCACCAAGTTGTCTTTGTTGCTATTTCTTGAGCAATTGTATGCCAACAACTTAAGTTCAACAATTTCAGTAAGTTATTTCTTTTGTAATGATGTTGTTTTAGTTTTCAAAATGTCGAGAAATGGTAGTAAATATTTCAAAAAATTTAGTGCATAAAATTTTAGTGTTGCAACTCAAAAGGCATTAATCACCATTATAGAGTTAATTGAGAGTGCAACCCTTAACAATAAAATGATGTATGTAATAAAATAGTTTAGGGTTTAGTCTTGGCCGGAGGGATCATGAGAGTAGGGTTTCGTTGCACAGTTCTAGTTTAACATAGGTCAATTTTAAGAAGCCAACATGGTTGCCAATCGGAAGCAATTTCGGAAACGTAATGTTCTGGAATGGGAAGATCAATTTGAAGATGACGATGAAGTTAGGTGAGGATTTCATTCCAAAGCCATTATTTCTTTTTTTTCTTGCAATCATTTTATTTAACGAGTCTGCATAGCATCTGATTTTATGTTTCTGATTCTATCAAATGTCAAGTTGAAGTGTATATGATGGTCAAACTCTTGCTATTAATTACATTGCAATGAGCTTCTAAGAGCTCTATGGGAGTAGAAGAATGCGTAATGAAATTTAGAAAAACAAAGAAATTAGTCTTGAGCCAAGGGTCATTCCAAATGCAATGCACTGTCTAATTCTCAAAATATAGGATGCAACCTTACAAAGGACTAACTAAGATGTGTGGATGAAGTAAATGTTCAAAATGAATGAGATCTTTGTGATACACTAGTGTAAACCTTGTGTTAAAACAACATTAAGAAATCAACATTTGAAAAACAACCATCAAATGTTTTATCAACCAATTGGGAGGTTGGAACATCATTTCAATAGAGGATTTCACAAACTACTTGCTTATTAAGACATCTTTGGTGATTATCAATGGTTTAGTTGATGGTATCTCCCCTTGTTTAATCATATTTCTCTTGAATAAAATAAATCTTACTTAACAAGGTAGGCTTTTGGAATCAATTGTTGAACATGGAGGTCTCTGCAATACTGGTATGCTCTACACAAAAATAAGGGCTCTTTTGTAAGTTCTTTTTCCTTCATTTCACACTTTGAATTTTCACGTAACACTTTTCAACACTCCTAGTAGAAGGTGCACGATCGGTCCACATAGCTTCAACAAGACCAAATGATAAGTGGTTATTCAAACATGAATAATAATGTGTGAAATGGACTGAAACTATTATTTTTTTTTAAAGTTTTTGCTTCTTAAAACATGTTTCAAGGGGGGTTTGCATTAGTGTTATGACTCAATTGTGCTTATAATTTTCTGATTATGTTGACGAAGATGTGTTTCCATTCCATTTGAATGTAGCAGATCCACGTTAGAGGAGGTGAGGTTTCTGCAGAAGCAGAGGGAACGGAGGTCTGGAGTGGTGGCCAACCAACTTGCGCAGCCTGTTGGAGGAGCCAATTCCAAAGTAGCTGACAAGGGCGAGATTGAGGGGGAAAAGGAGGAGCTTGTATTGCAAGACACCTTTGCTCAAGAAACTACCGTGACCATTGAAGATCCCAACATGTGAGTCCATTGACACCTTATAAGGTATGCGCACCTACAATAGTTTCAGTTACAATGGAGCATACTTATTATTATTAAACACTATTTTATTGGATCTTATTGGCAATTGAAAAACTGAAGATTCCAATGCACTTTAGCATGCATTATTAGGACATTGTATGAATAAGTTGATGAGTTTTCAAAATATTGGCTATAATTGTACCTAAAACCAACAGTCTCATAGACTCACGTTTTGATTCTGTTTTGCCGTAGAATTAAAGAGAGGATTTTTATAAACTTACTAAATAAGAATAATACAATACATGTTAGAAACATTGACTATAAATCATAGGATTGAATGACATTTCATAAATCTGAGTCAATTTAGTATTTCTTAATGTCTCCAGGAATGTTCAGAAGTTTTTATTATTCAATATCTTTTCATTTGACAGTCTTGATATGTACTTGTCATGCTACTACTTTTCCAAGGATTCTTGCTTAACAAAATTTAGCTGTGAATTAAGATTCCTGATAGTCATTTCAAATTAATTGCAATATGGGTGCTCTCATTCTACAATTGCATCAGGTTGCAATACATTGAGCAAGAGATGGCAAAAAGGAGGGGTAGGGAGCTAGGTATTGTAGAAGAAAAAGTGAAATCTCCAGAAGATGATCTATATGTCACACCCGAGCATCTGAAGGTATGTTTTGTGAACCTTGACTCAATGTTTAGGAGACATCTGTATTTGCGTTCTATTTTACTTCAGTTTTAGATATTTCTAGGGATAGTGGTGCAGAGGATCCGTTGTTCAGATTTAGTGTTTTTTAGGGTACTGAAGTCCCAATTAAACTATGGAGGACCCCATTGCATTTGCTAAAACCAAAGTTCAAAGAGATCAATTCCTAGGGGACACCTCTCTTGTAAAGAATCATTTTGTTTATCTTTTGTGTTGATTTTTGCATGTGATGTTTTGGTTTTGCTGAGTCGTGATGCTTTAGTGTATTTGAATCGTCTAGGTAAGAAAAAGAAATGCAGAGGAGAGCTCTACACAATGGACAACTGGAATCGCTGAAGTGCAACTACCCTTTGAGTGAGTTCTTTGGTTAGTTGGTGATGGAGGAAGCTAGCTCACACACTTATCTTAATTCAAAATAAGTGGACTAACTACTAATACTGCACATGGTTCAGATACAAGCTCAAGAACATTGAAGAAACAGAGGCTGCAAAGAAGCAACTACAAGATAAGCTCCCCTTTGTAGGTCGTGGCAGGACTCGGTCCAACATACCCGCTAGTTACAACGCTGATTACTTTCATCGAGGTCGGGAGTATGTTGAGAAACTTTGGATTAGTAAGTAAAGAAGTACCTAATTTCCATTGTCTACCTCAAATATAAATGAATAGTTTCTATGTATTTTTATTCCACAAAGTCCTCATTACAATCTTCACTAATTGAAAACTCCTTTGATTATCTTAGAATGGCACTATTCCTTAGAATTCTATTAGACAAAAGAGACTCATTCTTTGAAATGATGGACCCTACTATTGCATTTAACGCGACCTATTGTAATTGGATACTAGAACTTTCTACATTTTCAAACCAATGCTTGGTCTTGATCTCATTTTGGGATAGGGACCACTTGCCTCTGAAGAGTATGCATGAAGTGTATCTCTCTTAACCCATAGGAGCTACTACATTTGTAATTTGGATGATGAATAGAGTGCTTCAAGTGAATGTTTTGTCCATATACCTTTTCATTCTTCCAAATCAATTCTTAAATAGATGAACTTTCTTTATGATTCCAATCTGATGAAATTGATAGATAATATATATGTACCAAGATAGAAGCAAGAATTCAAAAAAAGGTTAATCGTTTGTATGGCTCTTGACATTCCAAGTGTTGGAAATTGTAAGCTCCATCACTTTGTATGTCGTACAAGTGCAAACTTGTGCCACTAGATTTGGGAATTTCTCTCGCTACTCATTCTTCCAATATGTTTTTTTCATAACAGATCATCCTGACCTCTACAAAAACAACGTGAGTGCTGAAGGTGTTGGGCGAGGGGCAGCTATTGATTCTTCTAGCGACACTTTGGATGTGGAGAATGGGAGGCAAGCTTCTACTGATGAAATTATACTAGAGCGTTTTAGAAAGAGAGAAAGAAGCCGATCAGTGAGAAGGTAATTGGCCTTGCAACTTCAGCACTACCTTTGAAATTTTATGTATACTGTTGACTCCCTAGGGTTCATTCTTGAGTAGTGGTGGCATAGTATCTTCTTTGAGTAGTACCAATTCTGAATAATTTGTAATCAAATTTTGCCAATTAAAGTAAAACAAGAAAAATTAGAGCTCTGATATACTTTCACGTGTGAAGCCAATGAGTCATTGGCTCAAGGAGCTCTCACTTGTTCAATTTGAGCTTAAGTTTGCAAAAGAAGGGGTCAACCCCTAAGTACTTGAGGCATCACATTTTGATGTCAAACACTCTCATGGTAGTGTTTTCTTTTCATATGTGATCCTTATGGTCATCTAGTTGAATTCATGTGGTTACAATTCAAAGAGAATTGATGAAACTTATCAATTTTGACTTTTTGTTGAATTTAGAATAGATTTCAAGAAGCTTAAAAACATGTTAGATATTTAGGAGTTAAGGATTGTGATTCCAAGGTGCTCCACAAGATTCTCTAGATTGTTTTGTGGGCCTTTTGGGGCCTTGATAAAATCAAATGTTTCCAATGGTAGACATATTATTTTATGCATGAAGTGTACATCACAAGTATGGATAGTAATACTTGCCTTGTAGTCTTATACCTTTAGCATAAAACTAATGAAAACCAAAAAGACACACATATAGGAATGAAGATATTTTTGACATTTGGATCTTGATGTCTTGGAAAGAGATATAAACTTACACTAATATTGGTTCCCAAAATTTTTGGATATTTGTATAGTATAGTACACATCTTTCTACTATTAAATCCTCAATCATAATTCTTTTTGCTACAATGTCTTATGGCAATTTACAAACTACAACACCTTCTCAATCTAGATCTTGAATGAGGATGTACATATATACAATTTTTGAACTTACATCTAGGTTTTGTTTTACAGACTAATATACAATGATATATATATATATTTCCTTTCTCGAAAAGCAGAAACCACAAAATTGCTACAAAATCAAGGAATAGTATCATTTTTTGGGAGAAATGTATACATTTGGACGAAAAGATATACGCTCATCCATATTTGTAGATTTTTGTCATCCATGCAAATGGATATAATAGCTTCATCACTCTAGTCAAGATCCCTTCATTTTTACATGCCCGAAGTAAATGAAAGAAAACAAACTAATGAGGAGGCAATAGACTACTTCATAACCAATAAAATGTGAATCCATAATGCTCATCTAACTCACCTAAAGGAGTCATAATATTTTCTAACATGAAAAACCTATTAAACCAAATCTTACAAAGATTTTACATTAAAAAGTTGGAAGCTCTTGAAGAGGTTACTAGTCACTCCATCACTATTATGTAAGACATTGATGGTCTCCATAATCTCACAAATTAGAAGAAAACCATGATGGATCATTTCCTAGCTGTCCGTCATGGGTCATTTGATCATCATGGGCTAATTTACCTCAATACCCTCTAAAAAGTTATGCAACCCAACTATGAAGTCTTTCAAACTTTTTCTTAAAACTTTATTTAAAGAATATACAATCAAAGTTATTCTATTAAATCTATTACTTTATGGAACTGTATCCAACATATGAAATTTCAATACTAAAAAATAGGAACTCTATTTTCAGTGAATTATTTTATTTGTTTTTCATGATTTTACATAATAATTAATTGAAAAATATGTGTGATGACTTTTTAAGATCCAATTGCACATGTATGTAGGAAACATCATTGTTCACATCTTTCATATTACAAATGCTCACACTATGTAGGTAAAATTTTCCTCTATGTGGCTTTAATATATTTTGTAATTTTCTTTCATATTCGTTCAAAGCAAAGGAAAATAAGCTCATCAATATTTAAAAAAGTTGAACAAACATTGTCAAATAAGGTATCAATTTAAAGCTATAGTATTCGATGTAGAAGCCTACTTTAACATGAATTTCACATTATGTCTTTGCAACAAAATTATGAATTCACTACCCTCAAATACTACCACCTTGAGTTGTTATCACAATTTCTATTTAGTTTGGCATTGTAGAAATTAACTTTTGCATACTTTCTTGAAGTAACTATATCCTCCTATGCTAAATTCACTGATGTCCACATTTGGTCTTTCTTATCTTTTTTACACTCAGTCTTTGACTTGCTTCTATATGTTTTCTATAGGACTGAGGTCAATAAAATTGGATAGCCATTCAATGAATTTTACATTATGTAATGGGGCAAAGTTAACTAACAATATTTATAACTTCATAAAGTTTGCTTATAGAACTCCTAGCAACATCGCATATACAATATCTTAGACAAACATCAATCTTTTCCTATAAAACTTTAGGCTATGTTTATAAGCAACAGTCATTAGAAGCATGCATGTAGTATTGTTGATCCTCTTAACTCCAAAGCTAGTTGAAATCCACTATTAATCTATGATTTGCAATGAAATTTTCAAGTGTAAGATTATATCTTTAAATTCAGCTTAGTATTTCCCAGATCAATCACCTCTCACAAAGAGAGATATTTCTAAAAAATTTAATGAGTCACAACAAGGTACATAACTCACCTTGTCAAAGGCAAAAAATCCCAATCAAATATCTAAGTTTTACTTATCTAGAGTATGTTTTGTAATCAAACTACTTGCCTTAGAATTAAAAATAGGGTTGCAGGACTTCTTGAAGGGACTAATAAGGTGTTATTTTTGCAATGAGATCTTTGATGTGTTACTCACTCTTATGATTAGTGAACTTGATGTTCTTTCTATATTATTTGCGCTTGTGACATTGTTCTCAAATGACCCACATGCGGAAGATGTCATGGTTCTATATATTTTCAAAGTTTCTTGATTCAACAAGTAAGTCTATTTTGAATTTGCTTATTGTCTTTAGTTTTGAGCCTTAGCCTATCTTAAAAATCTCTAATACTAAATTTTGTTTTTGTAGCATGATATCTATAGAAATATGATTGTTTTATTCATAGTCTAAATTTTTCTTGAGCCTAGAGAAGCTATATTTATTGTCCCAATATGTCGAGGCATTAGTTGTTGAATTGCATTTGAGCAAATTATCCTATATGGAAAAAGGCTATTACTTTTGATCCTAAGGTTTTATAGTTCTCAAATGTGAAAGTTATAGAAATAGATGATGAAACATCATTAACTAATAGTAGTGGCCATTCACAATTTATGTTTTCATCTTTTATGTGATTTTATTTCTAATCATTCCCATCACTCTTGTTGAATCTAGTTTTTAATATATTGTACCTTATTTTATGAAATTGCATAACAAAGGCAATACAACCAATATTTATTTTTCCTAAACTTCTAATTTGTGTTGTAATTTACTTGTTGTGGCTTAAATTTCTTCTCTATACTATAGTGTGAACCACCATGATGCAAATGGAGGATTCTACTCTCTGAAACTTGACATGGTTGAGTTGGTGCAATAAGTGTTAGCCTTGACTTTGTGTTGCCTTCAAATTGGCATGATCTTCTTCCAAAGGTAGATTCCAACTTTTAGCCTTTATCAATTGGTTGGTCTAGCAATCCCTATCTAGATATACCTAAAGAACCTCCTACTTGAATTCCATTAATACAAGGCAAAAACCTTTGTAGGGTGGTTGGTACAATCTTAGAAGAGAATTTTAGAGTTTGTTCTAATAAAGACCCCTGACTTTGTATAGTCATAAACCCTTCATGTAGATATGTCTTGATGATTGCAATGGTTAATATTGTTGGGCAATCCTCAAAAGTCATAGTGGAATATGATGTAAACAAATTCAATTGCATCTTCTATCCAAATCCTCCCCATAATCCAGACAACTGCCCTAGAAAGGGCCTCTTTAATCCACCTCCCTTGACATCTCGCCTAGTTGTTTCTAACTCTCCCTACACACCACATCTACAAGCACCAAACTTGCAGCCACAGGGGTGCATATTGCTCTTCATTTCTCCCTATAACACTAGACCCTATATCCACTCACTCCATCTACAAGAGGATGACGGCTTCACACTGGTCCTACATTGGCACTACTTGCCTTGCACATTGTCCACACAATCTAAGCGACATTGTCCTTTCAACTCTTCAAGTAGCCATGCCCTAGGAATTCTCCGGCCTCACATCCTAGGAATATAGATGTGGAATTCCCCCTAGCTCCTACTATCCTACCAAGCGCCTACCATCCTACTCCAACCACCATAGAGGCCTTCCCCACTTGCCATCTTCTCTTAGCTCCAACCAGAGCTCTTCTCCACCTTCACCTCAATCATCCTTCCACATGACTCCTATAGCTTCATAATTGCTACCCCTTCTTGAATCTTACGGCTTGCACCTCAATCCGGATCCAATAGGACCCAACACTTGACCAGATGGCTCAAATGGATTTGGATAATTTAGTAAAAGATTTGTCTTCTTTTGTATACAAGAATTACTTCAAAATTATTCTTCAATCCATGGTGATGGCACAAGGGGGACTTCACACCTCTCTAGAAGTATTCTTCTAAACTAGGATATTTATTGCTTACCAACTGTTGGGTCGTTGCAAGAAGTACCAGTCCCATTTTGTATCACAATTGAAATGATGTTGTTGTCTTCTAGTATAACTTTTGAATCCCAAGCCCTAAAAACTTGAAATTTTTATTGGAGATGTTTAACTTGATGGTAATCACATCCTTTATTTTTTAGAAATAAAAAAAAATCATTTAATATTTAAAATTTAATTTTGTTAATTTGCCACACTTAGAGATTCAAGGGTTTTCACTATGTGTAGGGTATCCAAATTGAATGATTTAGGGTTGAAACTTTGGTAGTCTATTTCTATATTAGGTGGGCATATGTCTACTAAGGGGCATCTATAAATATATTATTTTATGTCCTCTAGGTCCACGCAAATAGGGCTTTTATACACAAGCAATTTTGAATATTGAATATGGTGTCAACTTCAATTTTTTGGTGAAATTTGATCACCATCAAGTCCTCTCAAATGGCAACTTTTAACTAATTTTTGTTCATAGTTTCTATTTGTAATTAATTTATACCTCATTGTTTCTATTTTTTGTGACAATGTCTTTTTTTTCCATGGTACTATTTTAGTACTTGCAAGTTGTCCAACACTACTTTTAGCCATCAATTTTTCCAATCAACGGTTGTGATGTTCCACTACATAGTACTTATAGTACTCTGCAATAAAAATGCAATTTTTGCCAAAACACTATGAAAAGCACTTAGTGTTTCTTGCAATGACCCTGCTCTATTGTTCTCCAATCCATAGTGGACAAATAGCATGGAGCCCTCCTAGTGGTGTACCACCCCTATTGGCTTGATGTTTGGAGCAAATTGTACCCTCCAAAGATGCATGTGTTCCTATAGTTTGTCTACAATTGCATAATTCCAACCTTAGGCTAGATCTGCTAGTTTTGAAGCTTGAAATTTGTTTTTTCAATCCTTTTCAAGTTTGCAACCAATAAGGTTATGACACATTACCTATAGAAATGAGCAAGAAATTATTGTCTAGAATGATCAGAATTAGAAGACTCTAGACATTGCTTATGGGTCAAAAATGTTCTTTTGCCTCCTGAAATGCACTGTAATTTCAATTTTCTGGATAAAAATCTGAAAATGTAGCAATCCTCATGTTTCCTATCTTCCTACATGGAAAAAATATCCACCAAGTCATACTACACAAAATCGGGGCCCAAATTGCTTATTTGATTGGTTATTGGTGCTTCCACCTTAGTTGCTGTCCATCGTTGGAGAAAGGTAGCTGCTCCAAACATTTCGACTTGGCCCTGTCCGCCTTATACACTACCCTGGAGATTCCGACTATTGAAAGGCACTACATAGATGGCCCTCACATGGCAACAATGCGTTTTGGATTCAAAACTTCCTCGACAATTACAATCACAGAGGGGTACCTCCTGGCTCGATAGGAACGCAACCTGCTTCAGCAATGCTCCCTAGCTCAGCTGAAGCACAAGACCGAATCGGTTCTCTGAGAGGCTTTCTCAAATCACGCCTGGGTGGCTTTGCACAAGACGTCCAAATTATATGCACTATACCTTGACATGGTGGAAATTTTCCTTCGAAGGTTTGAGTTACAATCAAAGTTCTTTGGTGTTCGAGCCCACCTTGAGATAAGCTGGAACATGGCTCCTCCCAAGCTGGGCAAATTGGCGTAAAAACTAGGCTTGTGGACTCTGGCTTGCGACGCAGGTCCCTGACCTTGTTACTTGTGAGTCGCTAGCCCTGTTAGTCTGTCTGAAAACGAAAATATGCTCGCCGAGGTTCTCCTCTGGTTATCTGTACTGTTTCCTCTTGCAATGGAGATTGTCCAGTTGTTAGAAAAAAACCGAGGTCATTTCTGGATCAACCTCTTTGCTACCTTCAGGATTTAAAGGGAAAACCCAACTCTGGATCATAAGCTCAGTGAATTTGTCAAACAGTTAACAAGATCTACAGCATTGTGATCTTGTCAATCACAAACAATTGAAGAAGGCCCAATTCCAAAATCTACAGTATTGTGATCTTGCCAACCACAAACGAGCAAAGCATTTCACATTCAAGTACCCAGAAATTAAAAATTCCAACCCTTCACTTTCTCAGGTGTTCTGCGCACAAAACATCTGTCATCCAAAACTTGTATGTTACAATTGTGGTTGTTCATCAACGGCTCACCACACCAGTACATGGAGCCCGTAGTAAACACGGGTTGTGGTTTAGCCTGTCGTGAGGTCCAAAACTGATGCCAATAGGCATGTGCAAACCTCAGATCCTCCTTCTACCTCAAAAAGTCTAGATAAATTTCAATCCTCAAAGTTTGCTAGCAACGTTTGACTAAGAGACATGCTCTCTCAATCACCTTCCCAGTCCGGTATGAATAAGCCCATGAAGAGAATATTCTTGCCTGCTTCTCACCATATCATGACAGGAAAGCACAAAATTATGTTGCTGCTAATCTCAATTAGGCTAGACAACCTTTGGCTTGACTCAAAACTGCACGCTCACAGCAAGCAGACGAGCTTAATATTTGCAATGCAGAGAGATCTTGTGATGAAGAAGCCATTTACCAATTCTATATTGGCATTCACCAGTTGTAAACCAGAGTTCAGTTTGTCATATTTCCAATTGTGATATCTTGGAAATTTCATCTCAAGTTCTGCGCCGTTTTAAGGGAACTTTCTTCTCAACAACATCATTTGGTGTATCACGCTTAGGGGAAGCACGGATTGCCTCCTCCGCTGTCTGCTCTTCCTTCTTGACCTGCTCATTCTTCTTGGTCTCTGGAACCACAGAAACATGGTTCACTATTTTCGTCACAACACCGTATTCCGAGGTGGAACCTTGGCTGGTGTCAGGAAACGCTTGCGCACTAATCAATGTCGGCACTCCACATATCCCTTCCTCCACGGCACGTAATCTCAGACTGTCCAGAGCTTCCGCAGTATCAACCTTCTCTATTTTCTTTTGCTCTGGTGGCGCCTTCCAAACGAGAAACCAGAACAGAAACAACTTAGGATTATTTGATTATTACTATATTTTGGATGGACTTCCACCCTCACACTAACATCTATATATTTCTTCTACACTTCTCAACATACCGCTTAATGATGACATGATATGAAAGCCATCGATTGTTCAGATATTGTTCAATTATGGCTTCATGACTCGATCTTGCCTCTATAAGCTTGAAATAATAGGCCACTTCAATCTGTCCCTAATGATAATGACATGATTTTCACATTCGACTCGAACCAAAAGTGGCCCTATAGGAGTGAAAACAGTGAAAACAGATCATTTGGGAAGTAGTAAGGAGGGAGGCAACAAGATGTATCAACAGAAAGAAGAAATCGTGCCCTACATTTGTGGATGATAGAAATATGTTTTAAGAGTTACTATAATAGACTATTAACTTCAAAAGTAGAAATTCTACTTTTAATTTGTGCACTTAGGGGCTCATATTTGCATAGCTGTTACGTACCTCAAACGTCAATGTCTGAAGAATGTCGCTAGTGGTGCACATACAGCCCTCCACAAAGTGCAATTTAAGGGCAATATCCAACTCTTTCAGACGCATGGTTTCCCTGCTCCCAGTTGAGGCACACACCCACAAAAAAATCAATAAAAAAGGCCTGCTATTATAAAAAAAATATTTGACGGCCGCCCATGGATTTTCTAGCATTGTAAAGAAAGATAAGTTTCCTCTACATAGAATTTCTTCAGAATGACTTCACATCCCCAAATGGGACATACCTGCGAACAAGACATGGAGGTTTGGTGAAAGTGGCCGGCTTGAACTCGGGTCTACCTGGAAACATTACCTACATTCACACGTTTCGTGAATACATGACCCACTCTATAAGATGAAAGTTTCTCGCTGCTTCACATCATTAGCGAAACAGACTTGGGTAGAACACCATCTCTTGTCCAACACTCTTGTAGTATGAAAACCTTTCCAACGCTATTACAATTGTACGTACTATTCAGTTACTAGTCCAGATGAGAACAAGCACCAGCGCTGATACATCTAATTGTGAACATGGCAGATTCCATCACCCTAGCATTGATATAGGCACACCACTGACGCCAACGATGTACAGCCTACATGACTGAAACCTGTAAATATTCAGTTCACAATAGACCCTGAAAGTTACCTCAATTGATTTGATAAAAGGCAAAGCCATTTTTGGTCCATGAATACTTGCAATCCGGAAATACCACTTCACACTCTTCTTCTCTGTATCAACGAATTAAATTCAGTGGATATCTCAGTCGAAAGACTTTAGGCAAAATAATGATATGTTCAAAGAAAGAAACAGCTACACTCTGTTCACTTATCAAGTTTACTATCAACACCCAACCATATGATGGTCCAAGCTAATTAGGAACTAAAATACTGTTTAAAATCTTACAGTGTGAGTATCGTGACTAATAATGCTACAAGAGGAATTGAACTTGATAAACAAGTGTAAAAATGCAAGAGTTCAGCGTTCTTACTTGTCCAGTAGTAGTAGTAGCTAAGAAGAATGCGGTCAATATGCACATACGGTGGAATAGTCCGTTGCAGGCGGCTCATCACGCCTGAAATTACCTGCATAGGACAATCGATGCACTACCCGCTCAATTAAAATGAAGCACTTATTTTTATCTCGTTATCAAGGATTAGAAAGGAGCTTATCGCCAAATGGTAAAAAAATATGTAGAAAGCATACAATACCTCATCAACCCGTCCCCGGATTAGCAAAGCTGCACTCTTGTCCTTCGGAGTTGCCTGCCCATTGGTCACAGATTAGCAAATTAGGGAGACACAAATGAACAATTTTAGCAGATGTATAAGACACGCAAGCAGAGCAGAATACTACGGGTCATACAAGAATGCAAGATCCGAAGTAGCGCTGTGCAACCTCAGAGCTGGGAAATAATCGCAAAGAGTATCCCACGGTTGGAGATGCCCAACCGAAAATGGAATCGACAGCAAGCACTGGATATGCCCCAAGTCTGTTGCAAGTCTACTCTACAGTACATTGACGCACTTAAGGTACCTGAAGATTGACAATAACCATTTTACCCCCTGCTCGCACTGTTCTCAGAGGAAGATTGCATGCAGGGGTGATCTGCAAGCTGCAAAAGAATACAACAAATGAGACTTGTAGAATCAAGACTCTATTCTTAACGCAAGCCGCCCAGTTTAACGAAGGCGTCAGTGCAGGCAGGAACACAGATTTCGGCTTCCAAAGACATAACGCACTTTCAGTAACAATGGGATATAAGAAAAATCAGAGAGAAACAACAAAAACAAAGAGGTTCAAAGACATTGAACAAGTGAGTTTGTCTTCACAAAGAGGAAGTTCGCAAAAAGACAGTAAACGGACATGTAAGTAACAGATACCTTGTACCCAGACACAAAACCAAGTCAGCCTTTTTTGTATGCTTTTCTGCAGCCCTCAACTCAGCAGGAGGCAATGCATCCTGACAAACAAGAAACATCGATGTTAGGTTTCCCGACAACACGATACCGAGTATTGGTTCCTCAGCGCGTTAGACCTTAAATAGATCTCAGAGTACCCCCAGTAATTGACAGGATAAAATGGGAGCCACAAAGGCCACAGGGAACAATGGTCTTGCAAATGGTCTGGCCAGAAGAGTCTCTGCTATCACAAATTTAAAACAAAGCTTCAAACGAATCCCAAACTTGCAAGTTAAAGATGTTCTTATGATAGAGCACACCTCCCAGTCCACAATGGTGTCAAGAAGCTTCCCTCCGCATTCGTGTTCCGTACAACGGCGCCCCGTGGGTTTACACCCTAAAGTCTCTATCTCAAAGTCTCGAAAATACCTAACATCACAAAATGAAGGGGTTAGCAGAACCAAAACAGATTTACATGGAAGTGGGACAATAATTAAACCTACACTTGCACCTGACACATGATTCAGAATGGAAGGGGAAACATGAATAAAGATAATAGCAGCCATTATATCTCGCTGACTTGCAAAATAGAATGGGAGCTACGCACTATAACATTCATTTCACCTAAAAATTTGCTCCTGATCGAACCGAATGACCAACTGCATTGCAATGTGATGCTTAAACAATTGACACTGCAATATATCACCTCTAGCACAATAAACCATAAGCAGTTCATGAAATAATCAGTACTCTCAAAATATTGAAGCCATATAAAATATAGATATTATATAGCACACATAAGTCCAATACAGAAAAAAGGTAGCATGAAACATTGATACGCAGCAGTTGAAGCAATCGTAATTAATCCAGCCCTATTTGTTGAACTTGAAATCAGATGTCTTACTCTTTGTCACAGGAGGCACAAACTTCACGAAAGCAGTTACCGTGAAGCTCCGCCAGTTGCGACCTTGCAATCCCGGATCGTAGATGCAGCCCATCTATATTCTACTCCCATGAAAAGAGAAACATCACATCCGCTTCAGAAACAGCAGTTTCATGACATTGATTAAAATTTGCACAATGTCTAAGGCTCACATCATTTGAGCAATTCGCAATTAGGTTTAAGGATTTGAGAAGCACACTGTCACAGAGAATAATCCTTTGAAAGATCAGCTGTCACAGAATTATCTAGGAGAAGATCCTTGATAAACAAATGCAAAATAAAGAAAGATAACAACACACGTATCTCCAAACAACCATCACATTCTGAACCTAAACTTTCTTTGCTAAATTAAAGACAAGCAATTCAGGAACTGAACATCAGTTCACAAAGTGAAAAAAAGTCAGATCTCATAAAACCATTAATCAAAGTCATTTTCTTGTGCACTAAAGACCAAGACAAAAGGAACCAACGGGCACCAGAATGATGAGAACTTCTATAATGCTCGACATGAGGCCATTCAAGGACTTAGGTGATTCAAGTCAATTACCTGGCTGACGATGAACTTGAGTATTCCAGCTTGCTGGAGTTCAAACAGCGCCATATGCGTAATGCCCGGTCGTGCCTGGTCGAAGGGCACTTCTATTTTCGGCATGGGTTTTCCTTCGTGCTACAAGGATTTGAAAAGAAAATTTGAAAATTATTGAAAAAATTAAACCAATAAAACAAACATCAATTACAAGCTCTGAAACTCAGATGATTAAAATCAGCATAGAGGTAACACGGTCAAGGAGAGCTGCGCCCTAAAACAGAGTACAGCTGCGCCCAAAAGTGGGTGAGCAAGCGCTCTAATAACCAGTCATACTGGCCTAACGTCTTGAAAAATATGCATACATTCTCCGAAATTGAGAAATGCTATGAAGATATGCATGCATGTAAAGGAAGTCAAAGTGAGACCTGCAAAGTCCAGATTCCTTTTGGACCCCGGAAGTCGGGGATGCCGCACGAGGTAGAAATGCCGGCTCCAGTAAAAATGACCAAATGCCGGCTCTGCGCATCACAAACTCATTAGAAAGGCCAGAAACTTCCCTAGAAATTTCGTATTCTACAGCATCTCCGTCATGAAAAGCTTGAGCACCCGGAGTCCCACACCAAAAAAGTATAAGAAATGACAAGGCAACAATGCTGTAGGAGGCTCGTGATAAGGGAACCCACCGCAGATATCAGTTGCGCCAGCTCCTCGATCTTCGTGTTCCAACATCCCGACAAAGCACAAGATTAGGAACATGCATTCCACCGTGGAGAAAAAGGGCATAAATAACGAAGAAAGCCCATCAAGGTTATGCCTCCCACCATAAAAGAAATTCAAATGCATTTGAAGTTCACACAGCTTTCTAAATCGGCATACATCTGACTATGACAGGCGCAAAGGTGGCTGTGTATCCACACCGCGAGAAGATGCCCAAGAAATGGCCAAAAAGAAAAATAGAAAAGAAATCGATAAATCCTCGAAGCTACATGCGGTGTGATGTTGCTCACAAGATCCAACAGTACCTTAGATTGAAGATCGCCGCTGGAGTCAAAGAGCTCCGGCATTCCCACTGTTCCCACATCCGCCCTATACGATAACTTCTCGGCATATCCAAGAGAAGACATATCGTCCTGCCCCTGCCTCCCTCCTTCGAGCTCCGTTCAAAGCAATCTGCTATTCTGTAGATCAATATCTGAAGACTTAGATATTCTGTAATGTACTGATATACATATATGCATTGTTATCAGTGCATTACACTTAATTGTTCAATATAATAATGCTTTCCATCGATTTCCATTTCAATACACACTAAACCTGATCTGACTATACTACCTTGAAAGAAACCACACTACCTAGTTCTGTAATAATATGGAGGTTTGAAATATTGCATGACATAATGTGTGACATTATAGAGGGAAAGTCTAAAACCCTTGCCTCTAAAACCCTAGCTTCTAAAACCTCAATCCTATCAATTCTATACACAATTTATCCCCTCCATATTATCACATTTGTAATGCAACCGCTGATAGAACAAATACAAGGGGCATTTGGAACTTAACTCAAGATATTGATGCAACCGATACTCTATAATTATGCAAATACAGAGTGTGTAATTTAGAGAGGTTCAAATGTAACGCAGTTTTCCTATTTGCACCATGGACACTAATTCCCTCTAAGACTAATTCAACTAAAGTCCAGTACGATTAAAGAGCATCACAAGTAAGATTAAAGACCAATCGATTAAGGCTCACGAATACAAAAGCCTTCGTGAACTCGGTTCAACATCTCTGGATAAAAGTAAGTTGATGTGGATAGTTACGGTACGTTTAATAATCACAGATGCAATGCTCATGGATCAGTGCTCGGCTAGGAAAATTGGGACCCTAAAATACCTCCAATGCAACAATTCAAAACTGGTTCATACGGGGTCCAACTAATGACATACTTTCTTCACCGGAAATCATACTCACAACGAAAATCCAGGCGATATCATGGAAAACACTCACTAAAAGACGAAAGGGCGTACACTCACTCAACAACAAAGAAAACGCTCGTCATCAGCCACTTCAAGCGTCCAATTCACCAACTACACACCACAAAAAACAAGTCCTACCGGTCCTTCCAAGATGACACTCCAGAGCATAAAAAAGGCCACGAGAGAGATCGAACACAGAGACAGGTCAGCAGGACGCAAAAACTCACAATCAGAAAGGCGTCCTCGCGAATGTCAAGCCCCGCCAGGCGAGTAAGCTCCAGCACATTCTGCTGCTCTGCACATTGGAAATCCATCAACATTGACGCCAAACCATGCGACGCCGAAACCAAAAAAGACAAACGACGACAAAAACAACTCCTCGACCTCAACAATGCAACTCGGAACCCTAAATCCAACCCTAAGAAACCCAGATCGCGGGGAGGAACCAGCTCCACCAACTCGCAGCAGCGATCACGATCCACGCGCGCACAAAAGACTCCGAAACGGACCCGAGGATGGTCATCTCGCGACAACGCCACCACCCCAAGGAGAGACCCATCCCGGGCCCGATCCAGGACCCCAGTGGCCCGCCAACTGGCCCAAAAGAAGCTCTGCGAAAATGCGGAGTGGGAGGAGCCACGAGGGAGACGAGGGCGAAGGCGCAGAAGGGAGGAACAAACGTACCTTGCGACAGGGGCGTGGAGGGCGCCATGCGCCATAGCCAGGGCCTGAAGAGCACTTCAGCGCAGCGTCACTACTGATTCAAGGGGCTCTCTCTGTGCATTTCTTTGCTTGCTTGCTCAGTTGTGGCCTTGTGGCCCTGGCCGGGCTCTTGGCTCCATGGCTCCACTAGAAAGGGGGAACTCAAGGAGGTCAACGTTTCCAAAGACATGAAAGAAAATGGGTTGAAAAAGTGTAGCAGGAGAAAACACTGGGATTCATTTGGTGATGCTATGAGATGAGAGAGTTGTACACCACAATTTATATGGTGGATCAAATCCAAAACGGTGGAATGACTTGTTGCACTAACCAAATACGGTCGATGTAGCATAACAAACTTTGAAATCAAAAGTCAATACTTCTTTTCTAAGTTGAAACATGATTTAGGACTTAATGCTCTCCACATTACACATTACCCATGTGATCAATTGAAGTTTTTTGACTTTGAAGACTAGAATCTTCAAAACATTGTCACACACATTTTGGAGTTTCGTACATGAAATGTTTCAACTTTCATAGGTGACTTCAAGCAAAACATCCTTTTCAACTTCCATTGGTTGTACTTGAAATTTTTTGTAGGTTCTTGATTTTTATAGGTGTTTATTCAAGGCCAAAATGTAAATGAAAAGATACACAAAATGGCTCTAGAATAGTAATGAGTTGTGGGAAAGTATATAGTAGTCAACTATATATCCCCTTGTGAAATCTATTTGAAGTCACTTATTTATAAATGTTGGTGTTTTCTATAAATCTTGAAAATTTGAAATAGCTAGGTAGAAAAATGAAAATGTGTACAAAATAGGAAATAATGTAAGAGATTAAATATGATGTCCTAGACTAGTCCCCAAGAAGTTACTTAGTTTAAAGCTTAACCAAGCTAGAACATTTGTTTTGAATGAGCAATGGATGAACGTCTCTATATAGCATGAATAGTTGTTTGTTTTAACTAATCATATTTTGTTTATTTCTTGATTAGGTACATGGTAACAAATCGGTTTAACTTATTGATTCTCTAGGATATAGAATATGATATTGCAACAATGCAACAAACTACTCATTCTCTCTACGGATCGAATCAAATGACCATCTCTAAGAACGTTTGAAATTCTCTCAATTGTTCTCTAGAAGACAAGTAGGAGAGCACTACAAATGCAAAGGTACACCCTTCTTGATAATTGGTGCAAATTCTGGATCCAACAACACATGTGCCTCATACTTCCTATGGGCTCTAATGCCATTGACAACAAGATTCAATGCCATGTTGACACCACACCTCGCCTGCTACTTTTGTAGTAAATGCAAAATACCACAATTACTTTCCCACTAAACAACATGGATTGGTAGCAAGCCAACGTGGCAATTTGGGCTGTCATATCTGAATTCCAAGGTGGGGATCCATGGATCGTGTTGCCACCTTGGAAGTCATGAGTACTTGGGAAGCGCCACCTCTACAATCATCATTCCTTTTGAAGCATATTAACCCCTAATTGCCCACGGCACCAAATTCTAGTATTTACAATAATTTGAAGTTAAATAAAATCCACCCAAATTGCTATTTTTAGTAGTTTATATTTTTGAAAAACTCTATTCAAAGTCTAGTTCTAGCATCAAAAATCAGATCTTGAAATGATTCATTATGATTTTTCTATTCAAGATTCTGTGCAAGGATAACCATTACAATCTTGGCTTCCCATAGTGTTGAAGGTTCTTGGAAATCAGCCTCAAATACACTAGGCCATAGAGGATGAATCACATTAGAAACTCATTTAAAAAAATTGTAGAGTAGATTTTAGAATGTTGTAAATTGATTGGGGTTGTGCATGTTAGGCCCTATAACCTCAGGTTTTTTTGGTTACCAACTTTTTAGATCTCACATATGAAAAGAGGTTTGATAGATTTTTGTAGTTTCAACACCCTTGTGATCAAACATTATAATCTTTCAATCCATAAGTGATATAGTTGTGTTTTCTTTTCCTATGTGATCTCTAACATCTCTAGTTTGATTTTGTATAGTTACAATTTTTTTTTTAATGATACAATTTATTAAAATATTGGCTTTTTGTTGGATTTCAAGCAAATTCCAAGAGCCTGAAAACAAGCCTTGGGCAGTTAGGGGTTAAGACTCATGATGTTGCCTTAAAAGTGATTATAGGGCTTCAAAGCACACACTCAAGCATTTCTTAATCCTCTTTCCCCACTAAGGTAGGATCGCCCATAACCATTAGTGTACCCATTCTTTGAAAGTAGAACTACCTTAAAATGTTCCCAAGAGTACCTTGAAATCATGTCCAAAGTACCTTCAAATCATCTCTATATTTAATTGTGGTTGGTGAGCTTTGATTTTTTCAGATTTTGGTGCTAAAATCGAGGCAGATTTAGTAGAGTACGGTTTTGGGTGCCCTATGGATTTCTACTTTGAAAATTTGTAGAAATTAGATGCCTTATCCAAAAACTCTAAAAAAATTTTAATTCATGAATTTTAATTACCAAAACTAAAAAATTATTTTCTTAAAAAAATTTGCCTCCAACCACGTTGAATTGCTTAAATTGATGGTTATGGGTGTTCCTACCTTAGCAAAGGACCCTATTCTAGCCCCATTTTTCTTCTAATATATTACAATGACCATTGATGCTTTAGGATATAGAATACAATATTCAATATAAATATGATAAAAAAATATGAAATACATTTAGAATATAAACAAAAACATATGACATATTTGTGTATCCATACAAACAAGTATTCATACACACATATATGTTAAAAAATGTATATAGTTATATAATATACATTTTAGATATCTTATATAATTTGTAAGCAAACAAATGTCAAAGAAATGCAATTATAAAGGTAAACAAGGATCACTACTAGAGAAATAGGGTCCAAATGAAGAGAAAATCAACAAAATTTTGTTGGTTTTCTCTGTTGGTTAGGAATAGTTGGTTTGAACATCAATTTGAAGACCTTTATGTTGATTTTGTCTTGGTTAATTTTTTGTTAATTAATTTTTTTTTCTCTATTGCCCGAAATTTTTGGGTAGAAAAGAATTTTTTTATGCTACTCAAATTTTTCGGGCAATCCAAGCCTACCTTCAATCCAATTTCACTCACAAGGTTTGAACTCAAGACCTTGCAGTCTCAAGTCTAAGGCCTTAGCAGTGGGTTATTTTTCGGCAATTTGTTATCAAATTGTACCAAATTTTTTTGCTTGCTTCCAAGCCTATAGAAAAAAGTGGTAATAAAAGAGCTGAAAATTGCAAAAAAACTTAAAAAACTTAAAAAATCTTGGATGAAATCACCTAATTATGGATTAAAATAGAATTGTGAATATATAATATGCACTAATGTCATATTTTCTATCCAATTTGTAGATGAATGTTGAAATTTATAGCACCATTATAATATTTTATGTTGCCACTTTGCCACTTTGTAAAAACCAAAAAAATAAATAAATCTTGGACCTTGGCCATTACAATTACATGTGTAATACCAATAAAAAAAATTTACTTATGCATTTTCAATTCGGCGTATTTAAATTCAACAAATTTTGGCAGCCATTTTGGTATAATAGAACAACTTTTTTCAAAAAACTTTGAACTAAAAAAAATTGGAGAATCAAGTTAAATTTCATCTCCCAAAATTCTTTTGTGATTTTGAGTCTTTAATCAAAACATATGAACAAAATTTAGAGAGGATATTTGAAAATGTCAAAGGAAATGTTTTTTTGGTACCCTTCTCTGAACTTTGTTTATAACTTTTGATTTGAGACTCTAAATCATGAATGGATTTTTGAAGATGAAATTTAGCTTAATTTCATAACTTTTTTTTGTTCAAAGTTTTTTGAAAAAAGTTGTTCTACTATGCCAAAATGGCTGCCAAAATCTACTATGTTTAAATAACACTGAATTGTGAATGGATATTTCTTTTCCTTTCCACATAGAATTTCATTTATGATATTTAAAATGTTGCCCCAAATGAGGAAATTTTTTTTCCAGCACTTGTAAGTCAAAATTGTATATTTGTATGCCTTTCAATTTTGGAGAATGTGCGAAAAATCTTGTCCAAAGTATGTGTTAATAATTAATTTTCAAACCAATTGGATGATTTGTCATAGCTACTTGAAATTGCCCCAACTAAAAAATAAAGACATTTTGAGATATAAATTTTTATTTGTATCTTGGATTGGTCTAAAATTTTTAGGCATTGACTTAGTAGTGAAACACATGTTTCATAAAAATTTCACAAAAATTGTATTCAACAAACATTGCACCCAGAAAGGCCTGTTCTAAAGTAGAAAATGGTTTGAAATCATGCTTCAAGGCTTTAACCTCTAAAAGTTCAAGAACTTTGGACAAACACAAATGTGTTATAAAATATAAGTTCTAAATTTTTTTTGAAGTGTGCATCAATGAAAATAATGTGAAGCACAAAAGTAAAATGTATTCATAAGGTCAAAATTTCAAAATTATTTTCTAATTTTCTTCAAATGAATTTTGAAAATATAACTTCAGATTTTCACCTAAAATACAATTTTTCTTAGCATTTGAAATTTTTGGATTCATCAGAATTGTAATTTCTATTGATTTGTGAAAAAATATGTAAGATCTAATATTGGGAACACCAAGACTTTTCCTAAATAGTGAGATTTTTAACATTATGCAAATTCTAAACACTTTGTATTATTTCTCTTTTAATTTTTGTTTGATTACAATAGTCTTAGTATTCATTACAAAGAAAGAAAGACAAGCTAGTCTTTTTAAACAATAAATAAATAAATAAATTTCCACCCAGAAATGCAGCCTAAAGTTAGAGATTAATGCAAAAGGGTTACTTGAGTGTTTAGGTGTTAAAGATTAATTCATTATTTAGCATCAATATTGCTATGATACAAGAACATTCTAATATATTCCAAAATATTATGTATATACTAAGTAGAGTCTATAAATTCCAAAAGATTTAAAAAAGATTCTATGAGATTCTACAAGATTCTAATAAGTATCTAAAAAAATTCCAAAAAATTCCAATAAAGATTCTTGAATTTCCTAAAATTTTTACAAAATTGTATTGAATTTGTTTAGTTATGACCACTATTGTCCAAAAGAATAGAAGATTGTTGATTTTGGTTCAATAGAACACATTATATATTGAACCAAGAGAAAACTTGTTAATGTGGTTTAAAAAAAGCATTTGAGTTCTAAAAATCATTTTTATATTGGTACCAACAAAAGTGTGTTGGTTTTGTCTTAGTTTTGAGTAGTCATCTAGTAGTGGTTTGTCACAAGCATGCATCTCTTTCTCTCAACAATTGGGAAGGCGACATGAATACCCATTTAATTTATTTTTTTAAAGTTTCACCACCAATGGAAAAGCGACAAGTATACTTCTTCAATTTTTCATATATGATTTCCTCAAAAAGCCATAGTTTTTCAAAATGTGTTCAAAAGAAGATGTAACTACCTTATACGAATATCGATAAAGAGACTTGTTCACATGAGTTAATCCACTTGTCCATCGAATAGTAGTTGATAGTTTAAACTAAAACTACCCTAGGAATCCTAATTAGAAATATCTCAATGTCTTTAGGATGTAGCTACGGGGTAGAGGTTGCTTAACAATATTATGTAGAAGATTAAATCAATTTGACACGGTATTGCAAATTTCATTTTTTCTTTCACCCTAAATAAATGGTAAATCAATGGAGTAGATCCCATTCACCATAAATCATTTGCTTCACTAAAGAATTGGAAACTTCAACCATTTGAAGCATTGGCTTAGAGCTATAAAATATGTGTTGACATATGAAAAACCAAGGTGAAAAAGTTAAGATAAATTTGTTACCATGTACCTAATCAAGAAATAAACAAAATATGATTAGTTAAAACAAACAACTATTCATGCTATATAGAGACGTTCATCCATTGCTCATTCAAAACAAATGTTCTAGCTTGGTTAAGCTTTAAACTAAGTAACTTCTTGGGGACTAGTCTAGGACATCATATTTAATCTCTTACATTATTTCCTATTTTGTACACATTTTCATTTTTCTACCTAGCTATTTCAAATTTTCAAGATTTATAGAAAACACCAACATTTATAAATAAGTGACTTCAAATAGATTTCACAAGGGGATATATAGTTGACTACTATATACTTTCCCACAACTCATTACTATTCTAGAGCCATTTTGTGTATCTTTTCATTTACATTTTGGCCTTGAATAAACACCTATAAAAATCAAGAACCTACAAAAAATTTCAAGTACAACCAATGGAAGTTGAAAAGGATGTTTTGCTTGAAGTCACCTATGAAAGTTGAAACATTTCATGTACGAAACTCCAAAATGTGTGTGACAATGTTTTGAAGATTCTAGTCTTCAAAGTCAAAAAACTTCAATTGATCACATGGGTAATGTGTAATGTGGAGAGCATTAAGTCCTAAATCATGTTTCAACTTAGAAAAGAAGTATTGACTTTTGATTTCAAAGTTTGTTATGCTACATCGACCGTATTTGGTTAGTGCAACAAGTCATTCCACCGTTTTGGATTTGATCCACCATATAAATTGTGGTGTACAACTCTCTCATCTCATAGCATCACCAAATGAATCCCAGTGTTTTCTCCTGCTACACTTTTTCAACCCATTTTCTTTCATGTCTTTGGAAACGTTGACCTCCTTGAGTTCCCCCTTTCTAGTGGAGCCATGGAGCCAAGAGCCCGGCCAGGGCCACAAGGCCACAACTGAGCAAGCAAGCAAAGAAATGCACAGAGAGAGCCCCTTGAATCAGTAGTGACGCTGCGCTGAAGTGCTCTTCAGGCCCTGGCTATGGCGCATGGCGCCCTCCACGCCCCTGTCGCAAGGTACGTTTGTTCCTCCCTTCTGCGCCTTCGCCCTCGTCTCCCTCGTGGCTCCTCCCACTCCGCATTTTCGCAGAGCTTCTTTTGGGCCAGTTGGCGGGCCACTGGGGTCCTGGATCGGGCCCGGGATGGGTCTCTCCTTGGGGTGGTGGCGTTGTCGCGAGATGACCATCCTCGGGTCCGTTTCGGAGTCTTTTGTGCGCGCGTGGATCGTGATCGCTGCTGCGAGTTGGTGGAGCTGGTTCCTCCCCGCGATCTGGGTTTCTTAGGGTTGGATTTAGGGTTCCGAGTTGCATTGTTGAGGTCGAGGAGTTGTTTTTGTCGTCGTTTGTCTTTTTTGGTTTCGGCGTCGCATGGTTTGGCGTCAATGTTGATGGATTTCCAATGTGCAGAGCAGCAGAATGTGCTGGAGCTTACTCGCCTGGCGGGGCTTGACATTCGCGAGGACGCCTTTCTGATTGTGAGTTTTTGCGTCCTGCTGACCTGTCTCTGTGTTCGATCTCTCTCGTGGCCTTTTTTATGCTCTGGAGTGTCATCTTGGAAGGACCGGTAGGACTTGTTTTTTGTGGTGTGTAGTTGGTGAATTGGACGCTTGAAGTGGCTGATGACGAGCGTTTTCTTTGTTGTTGAGTGAGTGTACGCCCTTTCGTCTTTTAGTGAGTGTTTTCCATGATATCGCCTGGATTTTCGTTGTGAGTATGATTTCCGGTGAAGAAAGTATGTCATTAGTTGGACCCCGTATGAACCAGTTTTGAATTGTTGCATTGGAGGTATTTTAGGGTCCCAATTTTCCTAGCCGAGCACTGATCCATGAGCATTGCATCTGTGATGGTCATTGAGCTTAGAAGTTTCTCATTTCTTACTAGTCTCATGTTTGAATCACACTTGTATTGTGAAGTGGAGACCTTCCCACTGACCGGGAGGGTACTCCACGCATAATGATGGGTTGCCCTATCGTAAATATCATCATCGTCAACGGTGGATTTCGTGATAGTGCATGCTTTGCAGTGAAGCCAATTTGAAGTAGCTGATTCGTACGATTGTTTGCAAACTCGAAGGGTGTCGAGAATTGTCTAAATCCGTGGATGTGACTGGGTGCAGCTGTGGGAGTTCATGCAGAGTAACGTCGCACCCATGCGGGTATTGCAGTTTCTCAAGTCTTTAGCAGGTGTTAGACCGGAAGCAGCTTCAGCAGCAGCAACCGCCGGATCACCTCTTTCTGGACCTAACGAAACTGGAGCGTGAATTTTTCAATTGATAGTTTTGTCTTGATAGGAGGGAATTTACTCGTAGATTTACAAGGTTGCAGGATGTCAGGAGCGGCGTCCGCCATTTTTTTAATGGACATGAAGGGCCGAGTGCTCATATGGAGAGATTACCGGGGCGATGTTTCTGCTCCTCAGGCAGAGCGTGCTTTTGCAAAGCTAATGGAAGGGGAGGTATGATCTCTCTAGGACCACATTGTCCTCGTATATCAAGTATTCCTTTATCTGGTGGCAGTTATTTAAACTCATCTTAGCAGGATTTTGATATACCAAGAAGAAACTTGAATTTAATCTATATACATAAATCGTTCTTGTCCGCTAAAATCTCAGTTTCGATAACCGGAAAATGCCTCAGTAATTTAACTCCTCAAGGATAAACTGATCCAATTTGGGCCTGAACTTTTTTGCAGTTTTAAATAGGTCAAGAGCAAACTTACGTGTTGTCCAGTTGTATTTATTTTTGGTCCATCGCATGCAATGTACTTCACTGATTCTGATGATATAAAATTTGGCCCCATCTGAATTATGCTTTTCACGTTATGATTAATCAATTTAGTCACTTTTAAAAACACAAATCCTTGGTCCTCTAGGGGTTAAGGGCATCCTACTTTGCACATTTAAGTGTGTTTCTTCTGCAGGGTGACCCAGCTTCTCACGATCCAATTTTGCTGGAGAGTGGAGTTACTTACCTTTTCATCCAGCATAACAACGTCTATGTCATGACTGCTTCTAGGCAGAATTGCAACGCAGCTAGTCTCCTTCTCTTCCTTCATCGCATTGTCGATGTAAGCATTTTGATTCGTTCCAGAAGATAAATGCTTTGTGAATAATTAATAAGTTGTCATTGTGTGAATTGCTTCAATTTACGGTTACGGCTGCTTCTGTTGAAAAATCTCCAAATCGAAGGCGAGATTTTTGGTTACCATTTAATGTGGTCTGAAGCATTTTTTACAGACTGGAAATTGCACTTGCAGGTTTTCAAGCACTACTTTGAGGAGCTTGAAGAGGAGTCTCTGCGTGACAATTTTGTCGTTGTTGTGAGTACAACAGATTTTGAGCTGAATGCTGTTACAGGCCCTGTTTAAGACCGATCCCTTTCTTGTGTGTACGAGTGGTAATTCTCTGTTCTGTTAGAATGCTTGTTAGTGGAGGTTCATTCTTGTCTAACATGCTATTACCGGACTTTGCAGTATGAACTTCTTGACGAGATGATGGATTTTGGATATCCCCAGTATACTGAAGCTAAAATTCTTAGCGAGTTCATCAAAACCGATGCGTACAGAATGGAGGTGACGCAGAGGCCTCCCATGGCAGTAACAAATGCTGTATCCTGGAGAATGGAAGGCATTAAGTATAAAAAGAATGAGGCAAGCATCTACCGTGTCAGAGTAAATGTTTGGGAAGGTTAATGATCCTATTGTGCTGACTATGGCAGTCGTTGACACTCACTGGGCTGTCATACATCGCTAATTATATTCAGGTTTGCAAGGTTTATTTATGATGTATCAAGATTATTGACTAGTTTTCTGGAACTTGGACAGGTCTTCCTCGATGTAGTAGAAAGTGTGAACATTCTGGTCAACAGTAATGGCCAGTTGGTGCGTTCAGATGTCGTCGGTGCGTTGAAGATGCGCACATACTTGAGGTGAGTATCTCTTTCCTAAAGTCGGACGTTGTACTCTTTATTGAGAATAGCCATTTTCTCCCTAGAACTTGATTTAGTTGCTTGCTGTTCTGTGTTTTGCTGTTCTGTGACAAAGGTGCTATGATGTATGCAGTGGCATGCCAGAATGCAAGCTTGGTCTCAATGACCGTGTTCTGTTGGAAGCGCAAGGTCGAGCTACGAAGGGGAAGGCAATCGATCTTGACGATATTAAATTTCACCAGTATGTTTCTTTCTTTTTGAATACATTCATTATTGTTCTGATATCAGTCACTGCTTTAGTGTACGTACTTTGTGAAATTGGTAAGTCAGGTTGAATATCCAGCTGCATCGGGAACGTCAAGCGGTTTTGTGCTGATTATTTTACTTTAATGACGCAATAGATGCACAGGATTGACGCCGGATTACTAGAATCATTATAGCTACCCCAGAACGGATTCGCACCACCCGGCTAATTTTAAGATTAATGTGCAGGTGTGTGCGACTGGCTCGCTTTGAAAATGATCGGACTATATCCTTCATACCTCCGGATGGTGCTTTTGATTTAATGACGTACCGCCTCAGTACACAGGTAACTGCAATGTGGAGTATTAATCAAGTTATGGTTGTGATCAGATTGTGTGACTTGATTAGGCCGTCTTTTTTCTTTATATTGAAAGTCAAAGTACTGATTGTTACGCAAACTGCAGGTGAAACCCCTAATTTGGGTGGAGGCTCAAGTAGAGCGGCATTCCAGAAGTCGCGTAGAGTTCATGATCAAAGCACGGAGTCAATTCAAGGAACGAAGGTACTTTGTGCAATACTGTAGTTGCCTCCTGAAATACTTGTTTGCAACATGGACAGGCTGTTGTTTATTCTCTGATTTATTGCCACTTCCTTTTATTTCTCCCACAGAATTTTTAACGTCTTCCGTGAAGACCCAGAAATTGATGTGATTTGTTTCTGAATGCCAGTACGGCTTCCAATGTAGAGATCGAGCTGCCCGTGCCAGCTGACGCTTCAACCCCTACTGTCCGAACATCCATGGGTTCAGCTGTTTATGCTCCAGAGAAGGAGGCTTTAATTTGGAAAATCAAGTCATTTCCAGGTGGAAAGGTACCATATCTGGTTTGTATTGTATTGATCACTGTGTGCTTTGTTTCAATGCATGATTAGTATATTACAAGAAAGAGAACCACTGCGTTCATTTTTGTGAGTGTTAGGAATGCATCTCGTCATCATAGCTGTAAACGATAGGACTCAATATATTAGATGGTTTACTTATAGTATTGAGACCAAATATTTCAGCACTCTATCGAAGAGTTCATCTTACCTGCTGGCACTTCACAGGAATATATGATGAGAGCGAAGTTTGGGCTACCAAGCATTGAAGCTGAAGAAACTGTAGTTGAGAAGCGACCTCCCATTCGAGTCAAGTTTGAGATTCCTTATTTCACTGTTTCTGGCATCCAGGTAACTTCAAACCTTCGCCTATTTTCTGAAGAGCTAATATTCACATATTTCTTAAATTTAGTTTGGTACTTCTGACCACCTTGAGAGCTGTAACGTAACTTACAGCCCCCCTTGAACATAATTTGTTGTGGGCCAGGTTTATTCGCAAATGAACACCCGTAGTATATGGTGCGTTTGGTTTAGTGTTTCAAATCATCTCCAGGGTGTTGGTGCCTTCAGACTCCGCACATAAAACTTCGATTGTCACATTCTGTGATGGAGTGCCTTGAAATGCAGGGCCCCTGTGACGTCAGCCTAGTTGCTCTTGTTGATGGTTTTAAGTCTCCGTGACTGTGCGATGTTGTGTAGGTACGGTACTTGAAGATTATTGAGAAGAGCGGTTATCAGGCCCTGCCATGGGTGCGGTACATAACCACAGCAGGCGAATATGAGTTGCGTATTTAGGTGTACTGTCCACTCTCACACGCATTCTCTACTTCTGAAGCTCGCGGAGGCACCGATGTCCGGTTTCTGCTTTGTTCTTGGGGGATGGTAGGTGTGACAAGCTTCCTCAAGACGAGATCTGGATGCTAGTGCTTTTGCATGAAGGCCATTCTAGTCCTTCTCACCTTTTGCTGAGCTTTCACCAAATAGTAGTATGCCAGTTGATAAGCCTTCTAAGCTGGTCCATCGTCTCATTTAGGCAGATTTTTTGTCTACTCCCTAGTTATTACCAAGCTCTGCTCAGTGCTTTGCTTCACTGGTTTTGTCTATCGGTTTGTCATTCATTGATTGAAGTTCGCAAATCTAGAATCGCCATGCAGAGTCTTGTAGCATTGATAACCTGAAAGGAGCGTCTAGAAATAGAAGTAGGTCGAAACTACTCCCTTGACACACTAAGGTACGTGAGCCATTCCATCATTCCATTCCAGGCCAAATGGGAGCGAGTCCATTGCGGGCAAAAATATTATATTAGTGGTGTACATTCAACTTCCACCACTAATATAATCTTGCCTGCAATGGGCTTGCTCCCATTTGGCCTCACTTACCTTCCTGGAAATCGTGACTTGCTCCTTTACTCCGCACAGCTACAGTGGTGGAAATCACGATATGTCTGCAGGGCACGGTCGTCAACCCAACCTGGCTAGTTGCAGGTTGTTATCAGCCTGCCTGAAACTCGAGATCCAAGCACATCAAATTTGTCTCAACTTCTGTCCTCTCTCACCGAAGATCTAAGCTCCATTATTTTTAAATCCAACAACTGGGGAGAAAAAGAAATCTATCTGAATTTCAAACAGGCACTGCCAAATTTTCAATCGCAAAAGATCTTGTCAAAAGTCACAGCCCCAACTGTATTGCCGACCTGGATTTCAAACGGACTAGCGTTAAAATACTTATTGAAGGTGCATTCTCCGGAAATGAGATTGGAGGGAGGTCAAGGCTTGGCATCCACAGAAGTTGTTACCTTGAGGAAGTTTGAATAGCTAAGGTACTGTAGTGTGCTCTTGAAAGTGACCTTTGAAGAGCTGATTGCATTTGGGGGGAATCAAAGCTAAACTTGTTGGAATAATTTGCAATAAATTTTTGTAGGAAGGAATATGGAATTGGCATTTAACTTGATTTGTTTTATGTTTTGGGGACCTTTGTGGAATTAGTTACAAATTTTTGGAAGTTGAAATGCAATGGTCACTAGAAGTGACCACCTATTGAAATGTACACTATAGGTACTTTGAAGAAAGTAAAATGTATCTTAAGTTAGGGGTCACTTTTAGAGCACTTTACCTTACCTTATTCAAAACATGAGTCAATGCCTTATGAGTAAATCATGTGATAGTATATATAGTTGTTAATGATTCTTTTTTAGATTAAAATTTTCTCCTTTGATGTGAATGTATTGTAAGGATTAAGTGTCTAGTATATTCAAAATAATTATTTGTTTAGATACACTTATTGTAGAAACCTAATTGTCTTATTTAACACCTCAATTCTAGCAAGTATGGAGTATTTTTTTTAACCATTGTCCAATTTTTTGGTGTTTTTTTTAGATAAATAAATAATTATGACTAAATTTGTAATTATGAATGCATTTTAGATTGGGTTACCATTGAATATTCTTATTCAAACTAAGATTACAATTATAAAAAAATTGGTCAAATGAAAGCAGCACAAAGTTTTTGATATTTTGCCTTGTATTGAAAATACTACTATAAAAGAATTGGTGATAAAAGCATTACAAAGTTTTCACTATTTTGCCATTGTGTTAAGAATAGGCAAAAGTATTAATGTTTTCATTATTAAATCTTTTGTATTTTATACAAGTCAATTAAGACTAAGGTTTAGTAAATCTTTAAAAACTAAAACAATAGCAATTGTATTTTTAGTGAATTTTAAGATGAATCAATTCTAATTATTCTATACTTAAAAATTTCTCCATTAATTTTGCATATTCTTATCTTTTTTTAGACTTTGAGATTTTGAAATATCAACATTTCAATATTTTTAATTGGTCAGTATTAGCCCTACAGCGCTCCAATGTCCAAAATCTGGACAACAAACAGATTGAAATTCAGTTTTTTTTTTCGTTATTGCTTGGATGAAAGTCATCTAATTTGTGGAGATTCTTTATCAAGTTATTGTCCTATCCAATGGGTTGGATTTGGTGTTATTACATTTCATATTTTTCTAAAATTACAAATGTGGAAGTGTGTCAAGCCAAAAATTGCATTGATTTTAGTTCAAAATTGGATTTGCAAAAATGAGGTCATAGATTAAAAGAACACAAAAACTTCAAAAAATCACCACATCAAGAGAACCTTGTTTCAAATCCATTCCAACAAGTTTTATTCAAAAAATGATAATATTTTACTTGGAATTGAATTTAGAAAGAATTTAGAAATTTCCCTTTCAAAATTTATAAAAAATATTGATGATAGCACTAGTGAATCTAACCATACGGATTGAATCTACAATTCCTATTTGTATGCCAATTCCAAAATATTCTTCCAAATAGCAGTTTATAATGATTTTCCCCAATTCGTCAATTTTGGAAAAGGATCCAAATGTTTAGGGGTTAGTGTTGAGGAGATAATTGAAGTCGTAGTTATATAAATATTCATATAATCATAATGTTGTAAAATTGGTATTATACATTCTTATACAATTAATGATATAATTCTTCTTCTTATTTCAATTCTTTTCATATGCTAGTGAAGAAAATCTCATGTAAAATCAATATTTTTCAAAGTTAGTTTAATTTTATCAAAGATAATTCAATTATAAGGTATAGCACATAACATATTCACCAATGGAGATGGGGTGCCGTTTGAGTGAATCTAAAAATAAAATACTGTAAACTAGCTCATATTTCATCTCAAAATAACTTTGGTCCAATCTAGTGCCGAATTTGCCATTGATTTTTTCTCACTTGTACTAACTTATCAATGTCAATTTCTTCTTTATTGTTGACATGTTTATTGAATTTTCAACTCTACTCAATAGTGTTGTGCAAAAAATTGAAACTTTATGAAAGCAAACTTGAAATTTGTATGTAAGTATAGAGTGTTTCATGTAAAACCTTGCCGAAGGCTTGAAGACAATTATGGTAGAGAAAGCTAGCAAAACTAAGCAAAGTCCTAAAATGAGCCATCAATTCGAAGTCCCATTTTAAGGCCACCATTTTGTATTTCTAGTGCAATGATTAAAAGTAACAAATAGAGTGGCTGTTGTCATTATTTAATCCCTAGAAATACAATGAGCCGGAAGAGGATTCTTAAATAAAATATAGATTTACTATAATTTATATTTTATCAAATCAAGAGATGGGAAAAGGAAAAATATTTGAAGGTGAAAACATCATTACTTTAATAATAACCTTCTTAACTCTAAAAAATATCAAATATTTTGCAATCTTTACTTTTGTCATTAAAAAATTTGAAAACAGAAGCAACATATCTATACCAAACTACCTCACTGTACAAATTGAATTTTTAAAATTTTTGAACAAAAAGCTTTTGCACCTAAAAATTGTTGGTTGGATTTTTAATTTCTAAAATTCTAAGGTTAGTGAACCTTTAACTTTGTCTAAAATTATCAAAATCTTGAGCAATTTCTTTAATAATTTTTTCTACAAATTGGGTGGAATGTAATTGAAGGATCTTGTAGTTTATATTGAGAGTTAGGACCTCAAAGAAATTCAAATTATTTCACTTTAAAGATGAATAGGAAATTGAATTTGAAGTTTAATTTAGATAAAAATAAATAAAAATAGGATAACCCAATTTAGAGAAGCATATCATATAATGTAGATATTTTCAAACAATGCCTTTTGTACTCAATGAAAGATTAAAAGTTGAAAGTGTTTATTTAAGATTTCACAATATTTTGGTCATTTTTCAATTCTTGGCGGAGTTTGCAATGCATAGTGATCATTGAACTAAAGATAGTTTTTGAGAGAATGAGAAGAATGGTCACTTTTGTCTTTTCCTTGAACTCTATGAATCTTCCATTCAAACCTTATTTATGAAGTGGCAACAATCCTATAGGTTGGCCTAAATTTTAAAGCACATTGCACTTTTCAACTTCAAAAGAATTTGTGAGGTTAAATTTGACTTGAAATTTGATGAAATTTTTGCCATTGGATTCATTATGTTGTATATTTTCAAAAAATATTTTTTCATTTTAAGAAATCTATTTTTCTTAATGGGCAACTTAAAAATAAGGGAATTGAAGCAACTAAAAAATGGTCACTAGCAAATGTTATGAGGATAATAGGTCTTCTAATTGATCACTTGTGTATGTTAACATTACCAATGTGGCTAGATGTTCTCTACAACAATTTGCAAAACATTCTACTAATCATTGTTAGATGTTGAAACAAGTCAACCAACAAGTCGAGCCTTTGAGAGCTAGCATTAAAAGTTTGACACAATTAAGTTTCAAGTCGTAAAGCAAAAAGACCAAAAACAATGACTTTTGGGGGGTGATAAATCACTTAGTCTTTCCCAATTTGCAATTGTATACTCAAAGCATTTGCCACTTACATTTCAAAAAAATCTACTGTTGGAAACTAGTTTGAATAATAGTTGGACCATGAAATCACATGAAAAGAGTGGCTATGCTCGTCTAATTGTAGACGACTTCATATTTACTTATATTTGATTGCAATCATTGCATAGACTCAAACAACAATCCAATGCTATTTTTGAATAATATTATAGTTGTGTTCACAGCCCATTGAAAAACATCCTATGTCAATTTAGGCAACATCATTAGAAAATGTTGGATGTAGCTCCAATTCTATGCAAAGATAACAATCTTTTAAGCATCTGGTATGTTAAACCGACTAAAGGACAATAAATTCGTGTGGTGCTTTCTAAAGAATTAAATAGGTTCATACAATCTCTATTTTGAATGAATGAAAGTAAATTTTTTACCAAAGATAGGTAATTGTACTATCTTTGTTGAAATGTAATTTCTTGCCAATCAATACATAGATAAAAAAAATTACAAAGTTCAAAGTTTAAGGGCCATCTAGGCAAAGTGCTAATAAAGACAGCTAGCACTTAGGCAAGCTATGAATTTTCTTTCATTAACTTTGAACCCTTATATTTCACAATATATGAAGCCAAATGGGGTGAAAAAATTCCACATTTTCATAGTAGTATAGGAAAATAAAATTTACATGAAAATGAAAAAATATATTTTCTTTCAATTTTCATTCAATGCACTAAAAATGGCAATTTCAAAACCATTTCAAAACCATTAGCTCAAATTCTAATGTACATTCATGAGTCTTTTGTTCCTCTTTTTGTATTTTATTTTCAAAAAGAATCTTTTCGTTGAGCATTCAGATGTTGAGTTTTCTAAAAAAAAGAGTTTCCCAAAAATGGTTGAAACCTTGCTCATGTCATTGCTAGGGAGGGCGTCCATCTTCTCAATGCAAGATGATTTGGGGTATCTTAAACACCTCTAGATTTTTTTTAAATTGGCATGCAATTAACTAAAATAATTACCTATCCAATGGTCTAAACTCCCAAAGTTGAATAATGCCTTTCACCACAAAATTGAATCAAACTATGTTGTCTCTACATAGGGTCAAAATTTTTTTTCCTTCTAACTTTGAATGTTATAATCTCATACTAACCTACATAGTCAAATGGATTAAAAAAATTCTCACATGAGTTATTCTACTCTTAAAGTGACTATTTAAAAGCTTATTACCTTTTAGAGGAAGCTGAACTCCTTGAAACAATTTTCAATACATTTTTGTAGGAAGGAAAATGGAATTGGCATCTAACCCAAATCGTTTCATATTTTTGGAATGTACCTTATTGGAATTAGTTTTAAATTTTTGAAATTGAAACACAATGGTCACTAAAGAGACCACCTCCTAAAATGTACACTATTAATACATTGAAAAAAGAGAAAATCTACCTTTGTTTTATGATTGCTTTCAGAGTATGGGCGCTTTTAGAGTTGACTACCTTATTCCTAGAGCAATTTAGTTCAAATTTGTACGGTTCAAAGTTTGAAAGACGTTTTTACATTTCAATATTGTTCAATGCACTAGAAATGGGCACTAAAATGGATACATATTGTGAAAAAAATTCAAAGAACTTTATAGACTACATAACCCCAAGTCTAATAGTTCATCACAAACATCCGTATCTGTACTTTTCACAAATCTAAGGGTTC
Organism: Pseudoscleropodium purum; assembly: GCA_963969395.1. NCBI lineage: Eukaryota > Viridiplantae > Streptophyta > Bryopsida > Hypnales > Brachytheciaceae > Pseudoscleropodium > Pseudoscleropodium purum. The sequence continues at coordinate 22,860,633 of OZ017796.1, forward strand.
AGAAAGAGAGAGAGGCTATGTTATGAGTTACAATGCTTTTCTGACTATCCAACGAAATGGTGACAAATCTGTCTTGAAAACTGAACTCGGCATTATAGATTGAATACTCCACAACGTACCAAATTGCATGCAAAGAAGGCTTTGCTGGTTGTGAATCGAAGTGGAGAAGGCTTTGTACCAAAAGAAGGTCCATTTGAAATCAGCTACGTTTTTCGAAAACGGAGCCCGTGCTCCAAGGCCGCAGAGGCCGCTTCGCTTCTCATATTGTAAGTACGAAGTTAGTGAGGATTTCTTGGTTTCCGTGCCCATGACGGAGTTCTCTCAGTCTTTTCTTGGCTGTACTTACGTACGTGGTGTAAGTAACTTACTCCGTATCCACTACCAACCAGTTTTAATTCCGATGCCGGCAAGGAGTGTGCAGGGGTTTTTCTTCTGTAATTCTGTATGCAATTTGCACACCGAAAACGTGTCCAGTTGCAAACTCCGAGGCTGCAGCTACTTGCTTGCATTGCGTAGAGAGTAGAGACACACACTCACACACACACTCTCTGTTTGTCAATGATTGCACCAGGAATCAGTTCAGGCGGGGATCGGGGTCCGTAGACTATATAATTAAGCTTGGTTATGATTGATTGGAAGCTACACTAGTGGCGTTTGAATTATATACTGAATGCATGCTCTCCAATTCAGGATATATGATTCAGCAGGACTTTGGGAAACGGGACGGATGGGAATCTCCAACTGAAACTCGACCGACATTCTGTCACCAGGAATCTGCAGGGTGGGAGAGAGTGGCCTCGGGGGCGGTGAAGAGCCGGTGACTTGCACTCATGGCTTTGCCGATGGGCCTTGGCGACTCAATGCCACGAAGACTGAGTGCGTGAGTGAGGAACGCTTAACGCTAAGGTCGCCTCTTTTCAGGCAGGCAGGGACCGAGGCGTGACTTCAAAGGCCCTTCATCAGACTGTTGGAGCCACCCCACATCAAGCCAAGGCTTCCGATAAAGAGAAGGTAACTCTGCCTAGGACAAGCAAAATGGGAGCCAACCCTTCACAGGCAAAAGTTTACTACTGGTGTACATTCCAATTCTTAAATGATTGAGCACCACTAGAATAATTTTGCATGGGATGGACTCCCTCCCATTTTGCCTATCATAGGTATTTGAGTTACCTTATTGAGGCCTACACTGGCTTCATTTCATTCTTTCTAGCTACAATAGTGTGCCTTGTGGCAACTAAGTAAAGTAAGCAATTTTCGAATTTTTTTATTAATAAAAATTATAAAATTCAATATCTTTTTTCTATTGTAAATTGGATTGCTACAAAACAAAGCCTATGCACTCCTCCTTGAAAAAGACTTTCCAACAATACCAAGAAAACGACTAGGGGATAGAAGGTTGAAGAGATCTAACTATAACGAACAAACAAACAACCTAATTTAAAGCATACAAATTAAGGTAACTACACCTAAAATTGACTAAATAAGCAATTTAGCACACCATAACAAACAGAACAAGTAAACAATCTAATTTAAAGAATATAGATTAAGGTAACTACACCTAAAATTGACCAAATAAGCAATTTAGCATAGTTCCCATTATTGTGTTGAAAAAAAAATTCTAGACTTGTTGGTAGTCAAGAAGGGATTCTAGATTCTCCTAGATTGCATTTTTTGGATAATGTATGAATAGACTATGAATACTCAAAGTGTTGAAAACAAGTGTTTCAAAAACTAATTTTAGTCTCTCATGAATAGTGGGAGTACATTTTAAGCAAGAATTTGTAGGGGTTGGTTTTAGAAAGGGGTCAAAATTTGGTGTAGTTACGTGAGCGTGGTCTACACTAAGAGTATTTGCAATGGAATTGACTTAGTTTTAAGATGGTAATGGCATAATTAATGAAGTAGCAACTCTAAAAAATATTCCCCAATGCAATTGATATAGGTCTATCTTTATTTCTAGACCCACCATTCTCCATCCCAAAACCAACAAGTTGGTGAAATATGAAGGGCCTACATCTTGGCTCACAACACAGTAAAGGAGATTTACCTAGTATAAAAGGCTATGAGTTCCTTAGGATTCTTAGCCCGTTGGATTTCACAGCAGCTATTGTCTGACATGCAGGGTTGACGAATCTCTACGTCCGCCTTAAAAAGGCGTCCGTAACCCAAACGTCCGTCCTCACGGACGCCAGCAAATGCAACGTCCCTCCCGCTGTCAGAAGGCGGACGAGCAGGGTGGACGCCCAGATCATGCGGACCAGATCAGTCCGCGTGTCGATCGGACGGCCGTAACCGGGCGGACGGGTATTGGGGCAGACGGGGCGGACGACAGCCGCGAATGTCAGCGGACGCTGCGGACACAGCATCCGCGTCCGGACGTTCGACCGTCTTGTCAACCTTGCTGACATGGCATAATAACTGCCACATATTTTCAAATTTTTAAATTATAATTAAAAAAAAAATTCAACTTTTCTTTTTCATTTCAAGAATTTCAAAAAAAAATTATGATAGCCTAGCATTCTTTAATTGCGAGAAGAACTGTAAAGAACATAGGTTTGAAACAACCCTCTTGCCTCCCAAAAACTCTTCTAATGATAGAATGTCAAATTTATAATTGTCATATCTTTCTAAGCTTTGTTATATGTGCCAACAAATTGAACCTTTTTTTTTTTGCATAAAAAGTCCCTTTCTGATATAGAATCTTTTCTTCTCTTTTTTATAATGTAGAAAAGTTCATTTGACATTTAAATTTCTGGCTATGAATTTGGTCAAAAAAATTTAGTCTATGATCCTTTTCCTTGAAAATTCCAATATTTATATTTCTAATCATGCATTATGGATACTATAAATAGATACCATGAAAATATTTGAGATAATTTGCTTAGTATTGCTCCTATAATTTAAAGCTTCTACACTATTCAATAATCAAGTTTTTATTTTTAATTTGAATAGTGTTGCAATTACATGTATATAGTGTGGACATAAAAACACTTAGCAACCACTAGATTTGAATTGGGGTAAATTACAATCTATACGAATTGTTGATATTTAATATGGCCCTATGCTTATAAGGAAAACACTATTTGAGAAGTGACACTACATAGAATGAAGAGTGTAGTTTTATATTTGTTGTTTTATATTTCACAAGAATCTCATAGCAGTAACTACAACTTTTGTTTAAATGTCACCACATTAAACTATTCTACCAAGTTTTATTATTGAAAATCCACACTATCTAATAGTTTTTAAGTCCTAAATGTCCAATCAAACATTTTGTAATTATTGTCCAAAATTAGGCAACATTTTTGGAATTTTGGGGAAAAAAAACTTCATTTTCAAAAAATTATTATTTCTATGCGACTAGGATAAAATTGTTCAATTTTTATATTCAAAATGAAGTTCATTCACTGAGGTCAAAAAAATATTATAAAGAAAATAATGCAAAGTGTTTTAGTATTTATCTAGTGTTAGAAAATTTCTTATTAGAAGAAAGTGTTGATATTGTTTTAATTAAATATTATATTTTTTTCATCAATCAAATAAATTTTTAATTTTGAAAAATCATAATTTTTTTTCAAGTTCTAAAAGAAGACATTGATGTTTTGGGTGATTTATCAATTTGAATCATCAAATTTCATTTAGCACAAATCTACAAATAGTTTAATTTTATTAGCAATATGGATACTTTCTACATTTAATGCTTAACATTGTCTTTTTCAAAAAATTGATAGAACTTATATATAATAATACATTTTTGTTTTGTTTCCAAACACTTACATCTTTAAAAATAAACTTCCTAAGGATTGGGGCAAATTTTGGGTAGATATTGCTAGAAATTGCTACCTTTTAGGGAAGCGAGAAAAAATGAAGAGATAGTTTTGGAACTTTGATTGTGCTTTCATAAATAATTTCTTAGTGAAAAATAAATTATCAAATAATGGCTAGTATTATTATTGGTTTGTTTGACATGCTTGCATTTAGAGTATGTTTGATCATTCATTTTCTTAAAAGAATTTCATGCATATATGATCTAGCAAGATATACTACTAAATAATTTAGAGTGTCAAATTTGAATAGAGTATCAACTTCACTTCAAGAGGTTTCAAAGTTTGTTGAAGATGTCTAAGGCACCACCAATTTTTTTTCTATTTTTAACACTATAATCTTGCAATCCATGGTTGTAGTCAAATGGGTTGAATTTTTTTAATATATGTACCCAAGGTTTTACTATACTTTGTTACAATTAATAGTAAAATTAATTTTTAGCTTTTAATTTTTGTCCTTACACCAATAAATGGTTGTTTTTGACAATTTTTGCTAAATAAATACTCTTGATTCTATAGGAGTTAAAAAAATATTATAATCACTTCTATTTCTTGTGTACATTAAGAATTGAATACTACTCAACTATATTATTTGTTCAAGTTTGATTTTCTAAATAATTTTTAATCATCAAGTTTCACATTTTTATGCAAACTTCAAAAACATGTAGATGTCTTGTCTTATAGCATTTGGATATCTGATATTCTTCTTAAATTTAAAAATTAAAGAAAAACTAGCATATCATTTTAGAAAAGTTGTAATTATCCTCAATTTTTACTATAGACATTATGTGGTTGGAATCATTATAATTGTTAATAGGTGATTGCAAGAAACACTTACTATTTTGCATCACATGTAATATGTTGACTTGTTTTTTCACCATAACTTTTGCATTCTAGAACCAAATGACTCTATATTTATAGATAAGGCACTTATGACTATTATACACCTTATATAATTTTTTTGCAATTTTTGAAAATTTTTTATTGTCCAAAAATAGCCCCCAACTTTATATCACACTTGCCAATTTGAAGAAGTTTAGTACAATTTAGTACCCTAAAAAACGAATTTTGGAAGTGAAATTTTGGAAAAGATGGTTTTCTAGTAGATTTATAGCTATTTTTAGAATGAATTCTAAATATAGTTAATTATATGTTGTGTAGGAGTCCACAAAGTGAGCTTTTCTTTGCTTGCATTTCAAAACATATAGTATGATATTATGGTGGTTCTTTTGGTAGATGACCATCTCCATAAAATTACAAATGGCAATTTTTTTTCCTTGAGATTTTGCACTCTTCTAATTTCCTACTTTAAGAATTTTTCTATGATTCTTCTTTGGTATTTACCTTCATCTTAAAAGTGCATACATAGACTTAATTTTTTTTAAATTTAATTTTCAAATATTTCTAAAAAATAAGCATGAGTATTGAGAAAATGCAACAAAATTAGCAAGTGTTTCTTGCAATCATCCAAATATTAATTTATAGAATAAAGAAAGTTTAAGCTTACCCCATGTAAAATCCATATTAATAATTATGAAGCAAATTACAAAAAGAAAAACTTGGTATTTCTTACCACATGATCTAATTTGAGGAACTATTTCATTTAATTATAAACTCTTGTCTTACTCATGTCATGCAATATACATAGTCCAAACATTGATTGATAGTAAGGATTCTTATAAGTAGTTTGTTGAAGCCATTTCAACAAACTTAAGTTACATTTAAGATCTCTAGCTTTTTGTGAAGTTCTAGAGAAAATGGATTGCTCCAAAGTGAATCCAATTTATTATAATCAAGGTAGGCTTCCTATGAAATATGTATGAAGTGTATAGTCAAATGTTGTAAATTTTACAAAACTCGTAAAGATGAAAAAGATTGTTGCAAAAACTGTCAACTTTGTCTAACTTCCACAATACAGAAGGCTAGCACTATACAAGGCTTTTAATTGAAATTAAAAAACAAATTATCCAATCTAGTCTTATAGAACCAATTTAAGTGACTTTTGAAGCTAGTTGCTTTAAAAGGCAACTAACTTTAATAGCCACTTACTTTAATTTGTGGGTTTGGAAATGAAAAGAGGAACTTTTTTATACAAGAAGGATAGTAGTAGGTAAAACAATCCATGTAGGATATGTACATTAGAATTAATAGGAGCTTAACTACTCATAGTTAAGTCAAATGTAGGAATTGGATTCAAAGTCAAATTTTAGGTTTCATTTTGACATAGTAGAATAAGTTTTTTCAAAAAACTTTAAACTAAGTTAATAAAGGTAATCAAGTGAAGTTTTACATTCAAAAATCCATCTAAAATTTCAAGACTTTAACTAAAAATTATGGCCAAATTTCAAGGAGGGGTTGGAAGGAACATTTTTTTGGACATTTTCAAGCACCTTCTCTAAATTTGTCTATAATTTTTAGTTAGAGTCTCAAAATTTCAAATTAATTTTTAAAGATGAAACTTAACTTGATTCCAAATTTGACTTTAAACACAATTCTTACATTTGATAATGAGTGGTCTATCTTCAAATTATCCCATAGCCTTTGAAAGTTTATGATGAACTATATATTGATCTCTCTATAAAAACAACTTCTTCACCTTTCATCCTCACTAAATGTCCACAAAATAATTCTTTCACATTGTTATAAATAAAACATTCTTGGTGGTAGTCCTTTGGACTATTTTGGGGCATTTGCATTTTTTTCCACAATTTTGAATTGAGTGGAAGGTGTATCCGAATAGAAAACATTAAAGTGTATGAAAGTTTTGATCTCAACCTTGATTGTTAAACTTTCTATTTGGATTTAGAGCCACTGATGAGTATCTAACATCATGACTTTTGGTAAACGGAAATAGGAAAAAATAATAATTTCTTAAGTAAAAAAAATGTAGTTTATAAGGTCCTTAGAGGGCTATGGAGCAGCCCTCATGAGGCCTCGTATTTTCTCTGGCTATGAGTTGATGAATATAAAGGTGATCCAAAACTAGAAGGTACAATCACACAAGTCAAAATCTCATTTGAAATCCATTGTTGTAACAATTAATATTAAATGGATTCCTATTCTTATTCTCAAAATACAATCATTGTAAATCAAATCCTTCAAAATGATATTTTAGTCTTCCAATGCCAGTGAGAGTATCTATCCAAACATCGTCTTATCTAACAAAGAGAATCAAATCAAAATTATATGAAAACCTTGCAAGAATCAAATCAATAGCATCTGCAAACCTTGCAGATAGTGCCATTTTTTCCCCGCCTTGTTTTCATAAACAGTCACAATTTACTTATGGATTGGATTGCTTGCCAATCGACTAATTGATTGAGGGTCACTGTGACTGTAACGTAGCTAGCATCACACTAATGTTTTCAAAATTAATGTGACTCTGAGGCCTTATGCTTCTTCATTCCATACATTAAATTAGGCTTTTGTTTTGTTATGGTAGGTGAAAACTCCAAAACCATGTGTTTCCAGTAGTGTTCTTGGTACCATTGGAAAGCCCTCCGTGAGGATGGGCGCATGGGCTTTGTTTCGTAGCATTCCAACTCATGGTAGAAAAGATATTGAATTTTGAATTCTTTTATTAATTTGAAAATTTGAAAATTTGAAAATTACTTTTACTTTTTATGGAGTATTATAAGTTACAAGTGGGCAACGGCACAGGGCGCACTAGCTAGTACGTCTTCATGAGAGAAAAAATGACAGCACCGATTCACCTCACAAGGCTCCCATTTGCCAACAAAAGAACCCCAAGTCTGCCTTAATTACGAGCAACACTGAAGCTGTACGTCAGTTAGAAAAGGCTTCGACGTGACGGACTCCCTCAAGTGAAAAGTCTGTCCCAACCAGTTCTCGGTCCGCGCACAGTTCTCGGTCCTCGCACTGCTCACAACTCTTCGCTTGTCGTTTGCTCGGAACTGTAAGAAACGCGGTGCAGCATCCCCAGTTAAACAAAGTAAAGCCCCGCTCAGATTACAAGGCAGCGGTTTCCGCTGAGACTTTCTCCACCGAAAAGCCGAAGCTTTTTCGCAGCTCCTCACTACGACACTGCATCGGGGACCCCCACTTGCGCTCTTGGAAGGAAAAGGGGAAACCTGTCACAGCCTCCTATGACTGATGGTGACAAGTTTCAAAGCAGCAAGGAATGGTATCGGCTTACAACACATGGGACGGCTACTGGGGCCATGCCTACAAGGCCCCATCACTCATTCATTCCGACCCGCCGGCCCTTCTTCGATCAATTCACTATCAGGCCAGGCCAGGCCAGGCCGTGGCTAGCTTGCTTGCTTTTCCACACCAGCTGCAATGCCTGCCTGTAGCTAGCTCCTCCTTTTTTTCATCCATCAGGCTAGCTAGGTCACGTACAGAACTAACGTCGCGTCGTTCCCGGCCGTAGCTTTCATTTTTCCGGCCCACTTGCGCGCACTGCAGCACCAGGTGTGTCTGGAAGGACGACTGGTTCATTTGTCTGGTCGGTTTCTATGTCAACTGTTAAGTTGAATTGTGTCCACCATTGCGCGCGGCAGAACCTCTGGCCCCATGCAGTGCTCAAACAGCTAGCTACAGTACGTACCTACATGCACATGGAATTGAAACCGACCCATATCAGATCGATCAGAGGGCAGCTAGCTAGACACGGGAAAAAAAAGTAAGTAAAATCGGTCATCTTGGCCGGAGCGTACACGCACTTGAATTGCGGCTAGCTGAGTGCATGCCAGCTTCCTTTGATGTGGAGCTTCCGAAATTGAGAGCCTTGCAGGCAGGTGATTTTGTAGGGACCATTGCAATCGTGTGTTCAATTCGTAGAGTACAGAAATTATTTTGCCAGTTGGATAAGAAATCCGTTCAGTGCGACCTGCGCTGCATGCATTGAGTGGACGCGACATCACTCTCTGTGAAAGAGAAATTTCCTGCAGACATTTGTTGACTGCGTCGTCGGTCCCTCCTTGAAGTGCAAACTAAAGGACGCTCTGGACTTCGTAGAAGCCGTGACCTACTGCAAACACGAAGGTCACTCCGTACGTCGCAGACCCATCCATTCGACAGCTCCCCCAGCCAGCCCAATTGCGACCCCGGCCAGTAGCGCCTGTGGTACACAATCTCTTGCATCTCAAATTACTTGGTGAAAGCTAGTTGTACAGCAAGTTTACTTACATTACAACAACACAATGTCAGATTGGCATTGGGGTTGAGAAGGTTGGAATTGGGTTGGAATTGGGTTGAAATCAGTGATCATTTGGATTAGTGTGCCTTGTACTGATGTCACAACCAAAATAAAAGTAAGAGTCATCTTCTAATTTTTATATTCAAAAACAACTCAAAAATTCATAACTTTCACACCTTATCATGTCTAAACGTCATGAAACAAAGCCCGTGCATCCCTCTTCATTGAGGGCTTTCTGTGGGTACCCAAAACGCAATTGGAGGACACATGATTCAAGAAATCTCAATGTAACAAACAAAACAAAACAAAACAAACAATCTAACTTAATCCCTAAAGCCCCACTGTCCCTTAGGGGACAAATCAGATTTTGGGCAAGTTCCTGTGACCTCAATTTTTGGCAATTTTTTTTAAACTATCCTATAAGATAGAAAATTGATTAGCTATATAGGAATATAATTTTTATTTCAACTGGTGCCTGGAAGTAAAAGTTATACCACAAAAAGCCTAAAACTAAACTAGGTTGGCAATACAAAAAAATCAAAATAAATTCTATGTTTTTTTCCCCTAAATTTTTATATTTTTGTCTAAATGTAAAGCTTTGATTTGTTCTATTTGGACTAATAATGAGAAATTTAAGGACAATCTTGTTTTTTGAGCAATTTAAGCATCTTCTTGAAAAAAATAATTTGTAGGATTCATTTCTGAATGCAATTTTCACAATTTTTCACAATTTTTTTTGAGGATGTTGTGTTTTCTTGCTTAAACAATCTCACCTTTGGAATTATTGTGTTTCAATTCCATCTAAGAACTATTAACAATTTAGTTTTTTTTTCAATCTTAGACCTACTTAACAGTTTTTTAAAGAATGAAAATCAATTGTTTTGCTTTTCTTTAAATTGAGACTTTTAACTAAATTATTCAACATAAAAAAATTTAAATTCAAAGTTTATAGTGCAAAAAATTCCATAAATGGCGGTCAAAGTCATCTAAAATTGTAGGTCCATGTTCAAAAAAACTTTCTTTTTGAATTCTGAATGCTAATATCTTCCAATCTATATGGTCAAACTTCATAAAATTTTTACCTCATGAGCTAAGACAAATGTAGTACAAGATCCTATGGTTAAATTCTAAAAACATATATTTGTTTGTTTTCTTAGATGAACGCAGCAAAAATGGTAGTTTTGAGTAGCTTTTGACAAAAAAATAGCCTTGGGACCTTTGGGGTTAAGGGATGGATCATTTGTGGTGAATTGGAGACTTCAAAGAACCAAAACTTGCAATTAATAGAAATGGAAAAAGTTTCATTTTTATATTAAGTTTTTGGATTTTATTAAGCTTTAAGATGGAATAGAAATATACATTAGAAGATTTGGGAGGGTCCAAGAGGGCCATTTCAAGTTGGTGCTCCCCACAATTATCCTTGTAGTAAAAAGAATGCTCCATGACCAAAAAACAATTGAAAAAAAAATTAAAATTAAAATTATTTAAAATGAAGAACAAAATTGAAAAAATAAATTTAAATAATAATTTTTTAAATGACATGGCAGTTGTTTTGCCATGTCAAGCAATAAGTTTCAGTGAGTTTGCAAAGTTACAAAACATTAGGGAACTCACAATCCATTCAAACCCCCGAAAATCTTCTAATGACTTGTTGGACTTCATTTAATTACATGAAATCAAATAATTACAAAAATGAATATTGTGAAATGATAACCAAGTTAATTATGACCAAGGTGCATTTACTTTAGGGATGTGGAAATCTTTAGGGGACAAAGATTTAGTAGCACCTTCCATAATTATGTAATTATCTAAAATAAAAAATAAAAAATATTAGATTACTTGGATTCTCTTGAATATACAAGAAATAGAATTTTGATTAAGTAAAATGAATTAAATAATTTTTTATTGCATTAAATCTCAAAATTTTGTCCTGATTTGATGCCTAAAATTTCTTTAAAATACTTATATCCAAAGGAAGGCTATGATATTCATCTATAATTATTATGTGAAAAATTTGGTTGTAAGATCTTTTATTTTATGTGTTCAAGTGCATCTTTCTAAAAAAATTGATTGACTCACACACATCAATTGCAAGATCAATGAGCCTAAACTTTTATGTGTGTAAGTGTGTGAGTGCGATCTTTATATATATATATAATTATTTGTGTAATTTAGCCAACATATTACAAACTAGGTTGAAAATATATGAAAATAAATTTAACCAAAATAAATTTCATATTCATCTTCAACTATTTTATAAAATAGAAGGTGATATTTGATGAAAGAATGTGAGAGTGTTCTATAAAGCAATTCAGATCCCTTGACATGGTTGTTTTTATATTAAAAAAAATTTAATTGTATTTAATAAATTAACAACTACATTTGTTTGTACTAATAAACTTTCATCGCATAAGCCAGTATTCAATGGCTTAAAGTTTAAGGTGCATGTATGGATCTATCTAATCATTGCAACCAAATAATCTTAACTAATCTATTCTTAAAACATATCTCTAATTATCTATATTAATAAATAATAAAATCATAACTTGTAATTTTAGGAATACTTAATGGAATGACTTGCAACAAAACTTCAGACATAGAGTATAATGCGTAGAAGGTAATCTAGAAGTTTCATACAAAAATTCAAAATATAAAGTCAATAGAGCTTGGCTCTATTTCTTGGGGAGGACATTGTTGAAAAACATAGGAACTATGTGCGATAAAATATAGGATTTAATATATTATTTCTACGTAAAATTTGTAAAATAAATTATATATATATATATTATAGGGTGCTTTAAAAGTGTGAAATATGATTATATGTAATATAGGGTCATGTATAATATTATAGAATTATATGAACAATACATGTACATACCATATTTAAAATGATAAATCTGCTTTTTAATTCTAGACATAATACTTCACAAATGGTCACAACTTCACTTTAGTATATGTATCTAATATAGTATTCCATTTCCATTGTGTAGTATTTAAAGTTTAGGATACAATTATTAGATTGGATTGCCATGTAGAAAAGACTTGGGAAGGAAAATACAGTGCCCACATATAAAATTGTAACTTCTAAAATGAGTTATTAAACACAAACTTGGTTTTTATTTAGTATTTCATTTTTTCTTTTGTAACATTCATCATGTTTGCTTTTCTTTTCCTATTTTTTTCTTTTGCATATGTATTTTAAGCATTGCTAATAGACTTGCTATGCATTTTGACAATTCTAAGGCAATTATAAAAAAATAATTTTTTAGTAATATGTACATCTAAAGAACCGAAACAAGAAATTATAAATACCAATAGGGTGCCTCAAGATACTAACATTTACCATTATTTACCATTATAAAATACCATGCATTATAATCCACTCTACTAGGTAAATAGCCTCCTATAAAATAAAACATTATTGCAGGCCATCGCATATTCTAAGAGGAAGTGACCTCCCCGAGCCGTATTTGCTGAAACTAAAGTCAACTCTTTAGGCTTTCAAGGGTTAAAATATATCCAAAATTTACATTTAATCCCTAAAGGACCAAATTACTCTTTGGAGGGTAATGTATCAATTTTAGGCAACACACTACGTATGGAATTCTTTTTCTTTGAAATTTTATACAACATGTGAATAAGGAGTAGTTTTAAGGTTGAACAATTTTCATAACATTTTAAAAAAGTTATGGTACAAAATGAATTTTTTTTCCCAAATTAGGCGGTCCAACGAGACAAAAAGAATATTTTTCTTTTAGAAACAAAAATTTGAAATAGGTTTTCTAGATTTCTATATACATAGAAAGCTTTGTTCAAATCATTCCATTTTTATTAATGAGATGAAAGTTATGAGCAGTTTTAGTTTGCAAGTAGTTATGGATTTTCTAATCTAAAATAAACTTTAAAGACCTTTATTTAACTCAATTTTCAATATTTAAAAAATAAATAAATTATAGGATGTAAATTGTTTATTAGTTGTCATAACATAACAACCATTGGATTGACATTTTTCAATTCTATCACTAAATTCTTAACACTTTAGTATTTGGGATCATTGTCTATTTTTTTCTACTTACTTTTTTTTCCTAGATGTTTTACAATCCAAATGATTTGAATTTTTCAAGTATGTATCCAACTTGGTATGAAGAATGAATCCAAAGAACCACCACCAACATGACATTTGTTCACAATAATGTGACCTTGTGAAATGTAGCACGACCCAAAATAGGTTGATTTGGTTGGTTTTTCAATGTGGTGGAGGTTGATAGGTTTGATGGAAAAACACATTTAACTTATTTTTCTATTTAATGCCATGCCATGTGCTCTTCTTAAATTCAACATATAATATTTTTCAATTTTAATATTAAATAAATATATACATGAACTTAAATTCTTCAATTTTTCATTGGTTGCACTTAAAAAAATTTATTGTAGTTCTTGGTGGTGCAAAGGACTATTCAAAGCCCACATGAAGATGACAAGATAAACAAAATGACTCAAAAACTCCTTGGGAGTGTCTTTTTCTATACCATTTACTATAATCTTGGGAGTTGTGTGAACTACAACATAGACTAGGACCATAAAAGAATCAATGTTTCAAATTATTATACCTTATACCAATTGTTTCAGACACATATAAAAAAATACCATTTGATTTTGGTTTGAAAGTTGAGCTTGTTGTGGTAAGGCACTTTTATCACAAAATAAGAGACTTACCTGAAATCCAAAAATTTATTATAATACAAAATAGAAATATTATAAGGTTATTAACTCAATATTTGAATTACCAACGTCATCCAAAAAAATCATAGGAATCTATCAAGAATTTATTATAATCTATTCAGAATTGAAGTTTATCTGTTCAATTTTTACATATAAAAATACAAAACTAATATTTTTTTAATCCAAAAATTTCCAAGACTTTAAAATTTTAATTTTATATTAGTAAAAATTCCAAAAGGATCTTAACCCCTAAAGAATCGAGGCCTTTTTTCTGCCAAAAAACACTGAAAACTGCCATTTCTATAGCAAAGAGTAAAAAAAAACTTAATTGTTTTTTTTTCACATCTAACCGCATAATCTTACACCTCACCAGTATAAAAATGTGTGGAAAAAATTTCAAAATTTTTCACGGCACAAATTGCAAGATTTTGCATTTAAAGTGGAAAAAACTAGTTTTTCAGCACATCGCGGGACTGAATTTTTTGACTTTGAACATTTTTAACTGAAAATTTTTGCACTATAGAGTTTTGAACTTTAAATATTTATAGTGGAGAATTGAGTTGAAAGTTTGGGGGAAAAAAATAAATTAAAAAAAACTTAATTTTCATTCTTAAAAAAATTGTTAAGTAGAAGTAGGTACGAGATAGAAGGAAAATCTATAATATTCATATATTTTAGATGGAATTAAAATGCACTAATCCCAACGGTGAGATTATTCTAGCAAGTAAATTAAACCATGAAAAATAAAAAATTATTTTGTAGAAATGAATCCTACAAGTTATTTTTTTTCAAGAAGATGCTCTAACTACTTGAAAAACAAGAATGTCTGTAACTTTCTTATAACAAATCCAAATGAAATTAATCAAAGCTTTTTACATAGAAAAAAATATAATCTATGAAGAAAAAAAATATTTTTTTTTAAATTCAAATTTTTGCAAAAAAAATTTTGGTGCCCAGATTGCCCTTAGTCCTTTGGTTTGGGCTTATTTGATCAAAACTATTGTTCCTAGGCACCGATTGTAAGAAAATTATACTCTCATTAATCTTATTAGTTTTTTTATCTTCAAAAAAAGTATCAAAAAATCATGACAAAAATTTAGTCCATAGGTACCTACTCGAAATCCCATTTGTCCCCCAAAGGGTCAATGGTCCTTTAGGGGTTAAACAATATCCATACTTCATGTTAGGACTTCTAGTAAGTGGCACTATTAAATGTTATATTGATGCTCTAAATTTCAACATTCATACACATATTAGATAGAAAACATCACATTAACATATATTACATATTCATAATTTTTTTTTCATCCACAATTTGGTGATTTTATCTATGATTTTTTTTTTAATTTGAAGATTTTTGGCAAAAAAGTTCATGGTTTGTTGTCATTTTTTAGCCAAATTTCTTTTTCCTGTGCAATTTCACACTATAAAAAAAAGCCCTAGTGGATGTTCATTTACATGAATTTGCAAAGACTATGGCCCTTTCTTTGCTTGTTGTAATATGATTGAACCTTTTTTTCTCAATTAATAGGATCTTTTTAGTGCTTTAAATTGTGACCTTTCAAATTTGGAAACACTAACTTTCTAATTAAAAGAATAATTTTTTAAAAGGACATAAATAATATTTAGATCTTCTATGTAGGCTTTCAAGTAATTAAACTTCTCTTTCACAAACAATTGCAAAGGTCATAGCCTATATTTGGCTTGATGTAAACTACACATCATTGAATTTTTTGTTCTCAACCAATGGGATCTCTTTGTTTCTTAAAGTCTCAATGTTGGAGGAAAAATCAAAAGTTGCAATCTACATTCAAGACCTAAATAACTATCACAAATAGTTGCAAAGGTCATGGCCAATATATCTTGCTTGATGTAAATTGTTGATGACTTCACCTTTTGTTCTCAACCAATGGCATCTCTTCATTGTTTGAACTCCCTATCTTTTTAATTCCTAGATTTTTGAGTTCACATGCCAAGACACTTGGAAGAGAATTTGAAATTGCAATCTATAGTCAAAAGAGGTATCACAGACACTTGCAAAGATCATCATCGCCTGTCTTTAGCTTGATGTAAATTAGACAAGATTGGACCTTTTGTTTTCCAATAGTTGCAAAGGTTATGATTGATGTCTAGCTTGATGTGAATTGAACAAGATTGAATTTTTTGTCCATACCTAGTAGAATTATTAGATTGCATGAAAGCCCAACTTTTTTAAGCCACAAGATTCTTGGGCTCACATCCAAAATACTTGGCGAAGAAACCTAGAAGTTGCAATCTAAGATGGAGACAAAAATAACTATTGTAGGAAAGAATATTTTGGAGGTGACAGTTGACACAAAAGGTTGAATAGCCCTCAAAAAGTCCAACACTATCAACCTTTGCTACAATAAAAAAAAAAACTATTTCAATCTGTCGATTCAACGTTGATATCTTGCAGTCTACATGGTAGACCAATGTATTACAAGATCCTACACATGTGTCCAAAAATATTATTTTTTTCTAAAATTTGGCACTTGTACTAGATATGGTAGTTTTATAGCGTTTTTGGTGAAAACTTAATCAGAGAACTTTAAGGGTTAAAATGTAGCCACATAAAAATGAAAGTTGTATGTCTAGGCATTTACACATGTGATTTACAAAGTAAAGCAAAGTAAGAGTTTACTCTCCCAAGATTTATATATACATATACTTGATCAAAATTACGTACAATACATATATGTGATTAAAATTATAAATGACCTTTGGAATGATGTGTATTAAATGATTTTGTGAAATATGAAATAAATAAATTCACTTTAATAAAAAAAATGAGGTTCAAAATGAACAACAAATATCTATGAATTGTTCACAAATATGAAAAATATTCTTATTTTTAAAAAATTTGAAATTGTATACATACTTCAACTTTCTTTTTCCCTTAATTTTATTTTTGCATATATATATATATATATATATATATATATATATATATATATATATATATATATATATATATATATATATATATATATATATATATATATATATGCTTGTTTAATAATAGGAACCATATTCAAGTCCTTATTGGACAATGAATTAAGACATTTCAATCAAAATAGCCATGCTTAATCAAATGATTATTTGTTCAAACAATTTTAGGCAATGAATAAGGATAACCAACTATAAATATAAGATGAGATGCTTTTTCTTAGACTACCAATTCAAAATCAATACTTCAAAAAAATTACTAATGATTTTTTCCAATAAATATTAAATTCAAGTAGAAGTTCACAAAATAGCTTAATCATGCCATAGAAAATAAACAAATAGAAAAATACAAATATTAGCAAGGTTGGCTCAAACTTGTCTCCAAATGTTGTTTCAAATGAAGTGTGCATACAATTAGGACACATAAGGTAACCACACCTAATTCTCACCCCTACAAATTCTTGTCTAAAATGTAATCCAACAATTCATAAGAGTTTAGAATTGATTTTAGGAACACCTATTTCTAGCACTTTAAATACTCACAATTTATTCAAATAGTGTCCAAAAAATGCATTCTAAGAGAAAATAGAATCCCCCTTTCAACTAACAACAGGAAACCAAAAAAATTTCAATAAAATATTGGAAACCATGTTGAATCTCAAAATCAATCGATTCTAGGGAAAGTTACCTTATGTGCAAGAGTGAAGGCAAACTTATAGTTTCATTGATACTAAGGTAGGAGGTCCATAAAGCTCTTCATAAGGCTCTAAAAACATCCATGTCCTAAAATGTACACTCTTTGTACATTTTTCTTCTTCATTGCAACAACCATGTATAAACACCGTACATTTCAAGAGGCGGACACTTTTAGAGACAACAACATTTCAACTTCAAAAATTCATAAGTAATTCCATGAAGCTCCAAAAAATATGAAACAACTTGGGTTAAATGCCAATTCCATGTGCCTTTCAAGGAAAATTGACTGAAAAATCAATTTCAAGAGGTCTAACCTCCCCAAATTCATTTCCATGATTCCATCCTTTAAATGGGCACTGTATAAACCTCCTACCTAAGTTATCATTAATAAGAGCTGGTGCATTGACAATCAGCATTGAAAGTTTTTTTCTATCAAATCTGAGACTCAGGAAGGCATTTTTTTTTTGAGTCCTAGTTTTATTTCAGTAAAATCCAACATACGGTAATAAGGAGCAGCCCAATGTGAGCCTCTTGTGGCCAGGAGGCCCACTTTCAGACAATCAACAAATGTCTGGTAACTCGATCAGTGGAATCTCTAACGAACAAAATCCATTGAGATCTCAATTTCTCTCAATCAGTGCGAGACTCCTCATATGGGAATGAGTCAGACGACCTCGTATAAGTACGTGAATCTCTATCTGCTTTAATTTTTGTTTTTGTTTTTTTGTGTTTTTTTCAGAATCATGGATGCAGTAACTAACGAAGTACTAGATCGATCTATTTGGAGTATGTGTCAAAATCTTTCTAAACTCATGGAGACTAATAAGGTGGGCTATGTACACACATTCAACGAACTGAAAGCCAATTAATAGAATTGCCTTCAATATAATCGCACCAGCTGCTGCTGCTGCTGTTGCTGCTGCTTTGCGAGTGACCACAATTCAGATGTCTTCTTGACTCGCCTGACGCGCTTGAGGACGTCCTCCGCCTTCAGATTGCCGTAGACTATGACCTTTCTATTCCATTGATCGCACAATACACTCTCCACACCTGCAACAATTGAAACAATCCTCACATCTGAGTTTGGGTCGAACTCAAAACCATCGTAATTTACTCAGCTTTGTTAAATTGAAATGTTTGGTGGGTACTGGACAAAGTGTTAGCTAGCACAAACATGAATGCACAAGCTAGTACAATAGCAACTTCGATGGCTTTGATCACAGAGACAGAGAGCCATCCACTTACCATGCATCCTTTCTAAGCACGACCTCACTTTGCGTTCGCAGTTGTCACAGCAAATGGGCACCTTCAACTCCACAGATTTGGACTGGCTGCTAAATTGCTGCAATTACAAAATGTAGCCCCACAAGTTAGACGCAATCCAAAATCAGAGGGAAAAGAAATGAATTCCTGACATGCACTTCTAGCGAATGATCAGCAAAATATATCGTTGTAGAATCAAAAGACAAGCCCAAAGCAATAAAACTAGATTTCGAGTCCTACCATTTGCTTGGGCTGTGCGCCATAATTTGGCTGGAAACTCGCAACATGGCCGCCGTGTTGATTGGCACCCCCCTTGGAGCTCCCCTTGGAAATTCCTTTGGCACCACCATGACCGTAACTCTCGTCCTCCGAGCTGGAGCTGTCGTCCCCAAAGCCAAGCAACCTCGAAATCTTGCTTTGGCCACCATGGCCATGACTGGAGGATTTCTTGGAGCTGGTGGAGTGGGAGTGGGACGAGTTTTTCACCCCTCTGGCATTCGACTCGTACCCGTGGCTGCTGCTGTTGTGACCGTGGCCAGAAGAAACCTTGCCGCCATGACCGTGCGTGCTCTTGACGCCCGTGCCCCATTTGCTGCTTCCATTATTGTGTCCGTGCCGGTCGTCGTCGTCGTCTGAATCCGAGCTCGAGGAAGAATCGTAACCCTTCGTGTTGCTTATGGTGGTTTGCTTCGAAGACGTCTGCATGGAACTAGATTTCCCTACAGGTTTCCCAAAGCTCCCAGTCTGGGAACCCGAAAATCCCACTTGTTTAGTGCCAAGGGAGCCCTGGCTGTTGCCGTGGTTGTTGCCGTTACTGTTGCCGTTACTATTGCCGTGACTGTTGCCGTGACTGTTGCCGTGACTGTTGCCGTGACTGTTGCTGTGACTGTTGCTGTGATTGTTGCCGTGGTTGTTGCCATGGTTGTTGCCCTGGTTGTTGCCGTGACTGTTGCCGTGGGTGTCCCGGTTGCTCATGTTGCTCGCCATGTTGCTCCCCATGTTACCCCCCATGTTGCTCGCCATATTGCTCCCCATGTTGCTCGCCATGTTGCTCCCCATGTTGTTTTGGTTGCTCATCATGTGGGTGTTCGTCGGAAGGTCCATCTGCCGGTACTGCTCCCCGCCCTGATTGTTCTGGTAGTACGGATCGATGCCGGTGCCGTTGGTCAAGGCCCGGGTGGGCAAGCCTCCGGGCGGTGGCTCAGGCAAGCCTCGGTACCCCTGGCCATAGCCATAGGGAGCTGGGGGGGCGCTCATGGCGTGCACCCAGTTATCATCTTGCGACTGCTGTCCCCGGAACTGCATGGGCGCACTCACGGCGAATCCGTCTCGTCCGTAATTACTGTAGTTGAAGTTGTAAGGGGAGCGTCGTGTGTACATGTCCGTGTACATGTCGTCGCGCACGAGCTCCGGCCGCTTGTACGGCATGAAGTTATTCTCGCCGCGCTGCGGGAGGTACTGCTGCTGCATCACCTCGGGACCTCCTCGTCGGCTCGCCAGTTGCTGCTTGTAGAGAGTGTCGTCGAACGACATCATGCGCTGGTCCATCCAGTAGGGGACCACAGGGTCGTAGCGGCCGTAGAAAAGCTGCAACACCAGGCATGTTATGTTCAGTCACAATTCCAGTGCATGTCTGGGCGCCTCCATTTGATCGATCTGATCTCATCTGCTTAGCATCGATCAGCTACCTGAGCTTCTTACCCAAAAGCTAGTTCGCCATGTATGCATGCTCGCAATAATCCTTTTCCACTGAACCTTAATTAATGAAATGCGTTCTGTGAATACTACAGTCGATCACAGGCCGGTGGACAAGCACATGCAGGCGCATCGACAGTTTAGATAACAGAAAGTGGGTATGCTAAACGTTTCCCTGCCGACAAATCGACAATTTATCACAAAACAGCAAGAAGAAGCTCCGAGTCGATAATCGTCTGCAGATGAAAACGTACTCACCTCATCCAACGGCAGTAGTCCGGTATGGCCGTTGTGGTTATAGAAAGGTCGAGGGTCGTAGAAATAATGCCCCGCCATGATAGAAAAATTAATCGGCAACGAACGAACGAACGCTCCTCAATATTCAACAATCTCGTCACTGTACAGATCAGATCAAGCACCCTTAACTTGGTGATCGATCGATCGATCGATCGACGTCTTCTAGACACGATCGAACTTCAAACTCAACTGTGGACAACTCAATTGCACGCCCGTCGTCTAGATCGATCAGGCTGCTCTGTACGAATTTTCGCCGTGGAAACAATGATCAATTCGAATCGCTACACATGCAGAACCACCAAGTGGAACTGCTGCCAACTTGCAGCAGTCAAAGGCGGAAGATCGACACCAGTTGTATGTCGAATGCTACAAGAATGCTGTACCATCAATTTCGAATCTGGAACACCAGGATTCAACTCTAGATCAAAAGGTTATCAAACGAGCCGGCCTTTCTCCGCTTCTCTCGATCCTCTCCCTCTCTCTCCCTCTCTCGAGCTCCCTCTAGCTCTCCCTCTCTCCGATCCCTCTGTGATCGATTCTAGACACACGCACTGGAGTGTGCGCTTGCTGTGGCTGCAGGAAAGGTGGTGACTAGCTTGCTGAGGGAGTTGTTGTGAGTGCGTCTGGAGTGAAGACGCCTGGACTGGTTACTTATACGGCTTGCTGAGCCTTGTTAGGGTCCCACTATTTTTCACTCTCTGGCTGGGCGGCCCTCGGGACTCCTTTTATTTGCAGAAGGGCAGGAAGGTTTTCACTTGCATTGCAACTTCTGACTTGCAGAGGCTAGCTGACGCGCTGGCTGTCCTCGAGCGAGCGATCCCCACTGTTCCCCCATTGATTATTTCGCTGGGAGCAAAAAGGGGAGCTCTTTCTTATTAGTTTTCTGGTACCGAAACAATTCTGAGTAGCTGATTATGGATATCCGTGGGAAGTACTGTACCGCTCTAGCTGCAGTACCTACCTCCCGAACGATCTCCCTCTTGTTGGCTAGCCTGTTGGCACGGCCGCAGGTGCAGAGCTGGGAAGCCCTGGGCAGCGTCATTTGGGGGTCAATTGGCTTGGAAGATGGAAACCGGAGAGCCCGTTGGAGTGGGAAAAACGAAACTTGCTGTTCATTGATCATGGAATCATCAATTTGCAGATATTTGGGTGAGATGCTTCTTTTTTCTCTTTCTCTTTCTTTTTCTTTTCTTAACTTTACGAAGATTGAAGATTTTTTTTAATAGGGAATGCCTTACAGTCAAGAGGGTGCGCATTATGGAAATTACATTAAGGGTCCTGGACGAGGAGGGTGAGTGAAGCCCGACAAATAGGGCTTGTATTTTCCATTGATTCCCGACGAAAAGGGTGTTACCTTGGGTAAACGATTGCCAAGAAATGAATGAGCATGGATGAGCTAGGCATGGATGGAAAAGGGTAATGCGTGATTATGCAAACAATTTGTATACTAGTAAATTAAGCTTTACACAATGTATCTGGAAAATGGATAGAACTTACATTTTTAATTTTTTGCAATTTGAATTTAAATAACATTTAGACATTTCATTCCAATTTAGAATCACATGTCAAGAAAATGCCTACCACACAAGAATCAAAGGAGAAGACCCTTGGCAAGAAACCATATTGTGCAAGGTGTTTTGAGAAGTCAAGCATTGATAAAATGAAAATGGCATGGATTGGGCTGTTTCATAACACTTCAATCACCCAACATTTTCCTTTCATTGTCATTGTGGGGGGCATTTTTTCCTCCCTCATTCATTCGATCTTGGATATCGTTTTTTCACAAACCCAGTTTGAGTCCACACATTTTCTCCTCATTTGATTACAATTTTTCCTCCTCGATCAATCGAAGCAAACAAACAAACGAACAGACCCCAAAAGAAGCACCCACCTGTGTCCATAATAGAATTTTCGATCATTCATGCTCTCAGTTGGGGAGCCGAGAGCGGTTGCCTCCCTCCCTCCGTCCGCATCATGTGAAACAAGACATTTCCGCAGACTGTACCCGCAATAAGAAGGGAATCACAGCAGGCGTTGTTTTGTCGCATATGAAGTGTGTGGCACACACTTATTAGGGGAAGAAAGAGAATGGGAGCAGTGCCTGCAGACTGCAGAGCTGGTGCTGGAGGAGGGGGTGGGTGGGGGTGGGGTGGGGGGGTGGGGGGGGTGCGAGACTTCAGTGCTGCTGCTGCCAAGAGATGTTTGTAGATTTTCTGTGCCCACCTTCTTGAACATTTGTACTTGGAAAAAGCTGTCCGACCCAGTGCTTGCTCATTCGAGCAGTCGGAGTCCTACACCACACCACAACACAACAAGGCCCTTTCCTTTTCCTTTTCCTCACCATAACTTGCCTGACCTTGAGTTGCAGCGAAATTATGACCCAAACATCCATTCGGCGACACACATGTCGGGCCACAGGTGCAGACTTGCAGAGCCTGGAGTGGTGGCATGGGCACAAACACCCATGATAGCTTAAGCTCTTGAATTCATGGACGCTCGCTTGCTCGCTCGCTCGCTCACTCACTCACCGCATTTTTGGAAGTGAGGGCATACGAAAGCTCCATGGCATTGTGGGCCTAAGTTTCCTCAGTCACGGACGGACGGAACGCAGCTCGGGGAGGCCTAGCTGAGGTCTCGGTGCAATGAATCCCAAGCCAACAGGAAATTTATATTCGGCTCTTGGAAAATGGAAAACAGAATTACGGAAACTAAGTTCATGGATGCATATTCGGAAGTCTTGAAGCTATAAAAAAAAAGGACAAAAAAAAATGGATTGGAGAGGGAATTTTAATACGTTTTTCTATATGTGCATATATTGGTATTTTTTCAACTGAGGAACTAGTGCAGGAAACTTTCAAACCTGAGTTCGAAGACGGGTCCAGTCCTCAATGGCAGTTGAGTCAGTTGCGGTGCTCCAATTCCCATGTTTCAGCAAGCTCATTTTAGAATGTCGGTCAGGTTTGTTGATTTCCATGATTCAGATTTTCATTTTTATAAATATATATATATATATATATATATCATTATATTATATACAGTCCCTCCCTTGCAGATATTATGATTGTAATCATTGAAAAACATTTGGGTTTCTTCAACAAGCTTTTAGTTGCATTGATGTATTTTTGGGATGCTTTTCTTTTTTAAGTCAGTCAGGGGAACTGAACTGAAATGCAGTGGATTGATAAATTTATTCCATTGAGTGCAAAATACCCGGTCCGGCTTTTTGTTTTTTCCCCTCCTAGCGAGAAGAGATCGAGGTGAGGACTGTCTGCCATCCAATGAAGTTACAGTACCTCCAGACAGTCCAAAGGCTCCCCATTGTCCAACAAATTGGGCGAAAGACCTCACTGAACATGAAGGGAATATGAGCTTGAAACCAAACCCAAAAGCTAGGCAACAATAAAATTAAAGAGCATGTTGCATTAGCCAGCCGGGTAGGGAGTGGTTCTCCCAACTCGGCCACATCAACAAAATATCACGACACAGTTCCCACAACCGCAAAATATTCATCAATGACATAGAAATCAGTGGTTTTCTTTGACCATTACTTTGTCATTTCCCTTGGTGGAATATAATGCATAGAGTTTGACAGATCTGACCAGGATGCGCATTTGGTACGGGCCAATGTATATTGCATGATCGAGGCTTGGATCTCCAATCCAAGGCGAATTAATAAAACTTATACTGTATATGCATATATGTGTCCAAGCAAGGTTTCAAATCAATAAGTATCAAGGTTTCAACCGAATTTTACGGCTCGAAAAACTCAAAATCATTTGGCAATGGGAGGCAAGAAATTGGTGCACTCAAAGGTTGTCATGGCTAAACACTTCTTACAAGACAAATATGGACCGAAACGTGTCGAACAAGACAATTCTAGGCACTCCTACAAGGCAAACATGGACCATGGACACACATACCAAGCTTCTATATAGACTTGGGGATTCATTTTATAAACAACAATGATTGTACGCAAGTGCATAGACATGAGCCTACAAGCCTTGAACCTAGTTGTACTGGTATGTACTTGTAACCATTTAAAGGTTTTTATAACATATGTACTTTATAACATGGAAAGAGTCTATAACATAAATACCTAAAATCATAGAAGGTGTCTACAATATAGATTCTTGGACTCATAGATTTACAAATTCTATGCTCACATACTAGCACTCTCCTTATATTAATGCTTCAATAGATTGCTATTATTATTTATGCCAATTGAAACCAATATAAAATTTGATATTTCACTAATCAAATCTAAATTTTTTTAAATGAATTAATTACTAGTGACCAAAGAACCCACTTTGATGGGGGAAGAACTTGGGTAGGCTCTATAAGTTTTGACTTTACAACTTACAAATTTTTGCATGAATTCAATCTTTTGAATGGATGCTTATCATCTTTATGTACACAAGAAACTTTATTTCACACATCATATCAATAAATATTGTAAAAGTTATAAGATTCTTTGAATTCAATGTCAAAGTGGGACGCTTAAAATATGTTAGTCTAGAAAAAGATTGATTAATTTCATTTGATTGATTAGATCAATACCTATTTAATTACAAATATTTAAGCCCATGAATTTTGAATAATGAGAAGAAAGTTACAAGGAGTTAAATTTTGCCAATTATGAAGGTGGAAAAAACATACAAAGCCATTTTTTGATTCAATTTTGAATTTTATAAAAATAAAAAGCAAAAATACAAGATATCTCTTTCTTACTAGAGCATTCTCACAATTTGAACCTATATAAAGAAATGACATAAAGAAAATAAATGTAGAATCTTTTTGAATTTTAGAATAGACTAAAACCTAAACTCCAAAAGCTTTACTTTTTTTCTATGAAACTTAAATCAAATAGAAATCATATTCATGATCCAATGAAGTTTTGATTGAGGGAAGTTCTAATGTCACATTACACTACAGTATATATTCCAAGTACTTTTTTATTCTTTATACACCTTATTCTATTCTAAATTCTATTATTCTACAATTTAAAAAATCTAAAAATTTTGAAGCAAAATTGAATGAAAGATATCTAATTTTCTACTAACAATGATTGATAAATCTTGAAAAAATCATATTCAAAATTTGATTGTATCTGTATTTTAAGTAAATTTTAAAATTCTTTCTAAATTTAATTGTGAATTGAAATTGTATAATTTTTAAAGATTAATTTAATCTTTTCCTTCGAAATGTTAAGCTATGATTGGGATGATTTTGAGGATGTTTTATTTTAATTATGATTGGAGTCATTTTTTGAAATAGAAAAGTTATCCATTGAAGTGGAACGTGCTTGTTACTTTTGACCTAGAGAAAATTTGTAAAGAAGAGCTTCCAAAATCTAGATTTAAGATATGTAAGAAGCCTAACACAAAAATCTACAAACATTCAAATTTTGATAACAAAATCAAGATAATTTTTTAGTTAGTTATGTATTTATGTTCATTGGTTGTTCAAATTTTGAACACTTGATCCTTAACTTCTAAAAGACTATGGCATGTTTTTGGCAAAAAAATATAGAAAATGGTCACATCCTAAAGCATTGAGAAAAGATGGGAGAAATGTTTAACAAAATTGAATTATACAAAATTGTCTTAGACTACTATGTGAATGTATGCAAAAAAATTCAAAAACGTTGACTACACAAATTGCAAGATTGTATTATTAGAAGTTAAAGCAAAAACAATTTTTTACATTATCAATAGACTTTGAGTCCTCTTGGAGTGAGATTTTTGAACCAAGACATTGTTTTTTCTTACAATTGTATATTTTATATCACGTTAATCAAGTACAAGTAGAAAAAAGTATTTAACCCAAGTTGCTTGAAACACTTTATGTAGTATAATTTTTAACCCTGTCATCCAATTGACCAAACAATATTTTCAAGAAATCTAATTCCCCCAAGTACATACATATCCACAACTTGAATCAAAATTTCAGAAAAATATATGAAATATTTACTTCATGGGTGCCTTTCCAAATTTCTAATTGTTTATTTGGTGGATAAATTGTCCATTAGAGGTTGTACTGAATATATAAATTTATAGTACACAACCTAACTCTGTGATAGGTATTCACTAAAATATGATTCAATTTGTATACCAATAGGTCAAGGCTTTGGGGGGGCTTTTTGGTGCAAAATTGCACTCGAAAATAATAATTTGGCTAAAAAATGGCAATAAAACATGAAGTTTTTTGGCAAAAAACTTCGAATTAAAAAAATCTTGGATGAAATCACCAAATTGTGGATGAAAATAGAATTATAAATATGTGATATGTGCTAGTGTGATATTTTCTATCCAATATGTGATTGAATGTTGAAATTTGGAGCACACCACTATAACATATTATAGTGCTATTTTAGCACATCATAAAAAATGAAAAAAACAACCCTGGAATAAGTGCCTTCTCTGTTTCTACAACAATAACAGAGAAAGTCCTTGATCAATGTCATTTTAAGGGTAAAATGTGCCTTTTGTTATGTCATTTTCTTTTTAAAAAAAATTGAAACAGTTCAGTTCTGATTTGCATTTCAAGAAGGGTTCTGTGAATATAAGTTAGAGACCAGTCTTCCTTGATTGACGTTCAACTCATCCACTTTTTTAGTTTTACATTGGATATAGTAATTAAAATATAGTGCGGCATCCCGAGTTAAAGCAAATAAAGCTCTTGCTGCTCAAACTACAATGAAGCAATTTTGTAAACGTGACTCTTTCAGGACACACATTCAACTGAAAAGGCTCAGTTTTTTTTTTGCTTGGTCACTCGTGGCATTCAAGCCATTGTGCCTGCCATGACTCTTGCAATTGAGAGTGGCTTGGCTTCAACATTTGGGAACCATGAATTCATCTTCTACTATATATCATGCATGTGGCCTAATTAAAATTGCCATCATCATTTTGTGTGCATCTCCAAATTCAATATTAGTACATCCCTAGGGTGAAGACTGATTGAATGATTACTGAAAATAAAAATCTGCTTTATTTGATTCTTCCTAACTTTTTGCATACAATACTCAAATGTCTCATTTTTTGGTGTGTTGGAACCTCTTTTGATAGAAGTCAATGAAAATTGGACAAGTCTTGTAATCGTAAGTAAGCGCAGGAGCAAAAAAAGTGGTGGTTTGGGGGGTACCCACCCTCCTAACTTAGTTATAAGTTTGATGTTTGATGGGAGATCAGTTTGAATTCATGGTTTCCAAGAGAGCGAGGGGCTGACAAGAATCCTATCATACAATAAGCTTATCACATGGGACGGCTACATTACGTCAACCCAGCTTGCGATGGATCCATTGGTCCACTCCGTCAGCCAGCCCACCTGCTGTTCCAACTGTTTCATAATTTACATTCCACTGTTCACCATTTGCCATCGCAGCAATCAATCCACTGGCAAACTTAAACGCAGTTGCAATAGTCTCTTTCCCACTTGCTTGGCCCACTTGGCTTGCTACTTATAAGGTAACTCTGCCTATGACAGTTCAAATGGGAGCCAGCCCATCACAGGCATAAAATTTCTAGTGATGCACATTTCAAGAACTAAAATGTACACCATTAGTACAATTTTGCCTGTGATGGGCTGGCTCCCATTTGGACAGTCATAGGCAGAGTTACCTTAAGCTTACTAAGGTCTGATTTCATAAGTTACTATGAATGATAACGTATGTCCCAAGTCCCGCTGAATTTTCAAAATCTGGTTGGTGGAGAGCTGAAAAATTGGGACACGAGGGAGAGATTTTCAAACTACATTTGGCCAGTCTCTCATATCACTCCCAAACACCTACATGCATGGCAACGCTTTTTGAAAGCTTTGGAGCCAAGGAAGTGGAACTTGGGGAGGCCTTGCTAACAACACCCATTTCATGTTATGTCCCAAGTCCCAAGCCTATTGAATTTTTCAAAGTTTGGTTGGTAGAGAGTTCCAAAATTAGGACATGAGGCTTCACACTAAGTCCCAAGTCCCACATCACTCCCAAACACCTATATGGGAGCACGTTTTAAAAAGCTTTGGAGCTGAGGAAGTGGGATTTGGGAAGCCAAAATGAATCTAGCCAAAATGGAAATTCAACTTAGCCTCTTCAATTTCCAATTATTTTTTTAATATAAAAAGAAGAGAAAAAAAAAATACCATATTTTGTAAGGCATGATTTTTTTCTCCAAATCTGTCCACTGCAGATTTGATGCTGGAAATGCCCAAAAAATTGAATTTTGACTTTTTGACCTATTTCAGGGCACTTCATTGTTGTATAATATTGTAGAAGGAAAAAAAGGTGGGACTGAGAGTGAGGACTTTGGCCTGCATACTCCGAGTCCCAAGTTTCAAGTATTTTTTAAAATATTTTTTATTCCTTTTTTACAACCCAAGAAAGCTGAGATTTGGCCTTGAACCTGGACTGAGAAAGTTGTCGCTTGAGACGTAGTTTGCGACACCCCCTTATCTTCTCTGAACCAGTGTGAAGCAGTGGTATACAATTTCAAACTTGTAATCAATCATATTGCTTTGTTGTTTAAAATATAGTTGAATTTTCTTGTCATGGGAATTGTGATGACAAGTACAAAACTGGTCCATCCTCAAGTCATGATAGGCACCTGTGGACAAACATGGTTTATAGTTTTGTCACTTACTATTAAAATAGTAGGGATTTGTGCCTACATTCATTATGGACAATTTGAAGGAAGGCATGGTTTTATTTAAGGTTCTTAAATCATAATCCGTCACCCATTTAACCCCTAAACTTCCAATGTTCTCTGCAATTGGCAATTTGAGAAAATTCATCATAAAATACTATTTGGAAGAATATTTTGGAATTGATATACAAATCAAAGTTGTAGATTTTGATTGTTTTAGACTCCATTCATACAATTAGATTTATTACTGTTATCACCAATGTTTTTCTACAAATTTTTGTGAAGGAAATTTCTAAATTCTTTCCAAATTCAATTAGAAGCAAAATATTATCAATTTTTTTAGTCAAATTTGTTAGAATGGACTCAAAACAAGGTTTTCTTGATACAGTGAACTTTTGAATTTTTTTGACACACTTCCACATTTGTAATTTTAGAAAAATATGTACACTTGTAACAATAAATCCAACCATTGGACAAGACAATAACCCGATAAAGTATCTCTACTAATTAGAATGACTTTCATTGAAGTAGTAACGAGAAAGAAAATAATCTTCAATCTAATTGTCATCCAAATATTGGATGTTAGAATGCTTCAAAGTTAATCGCACACTATGATGGAGTGAACAAGGTCAAATCTTCTATTTGAACTAAACAATTAACATTCTAAGTTAGTTTTTGTCAAACAAGGTAGGATGCTAAACTTGTCCTTTGAATTGGGCTCAATATGATGAATTTTATATTTTGTAGGATAATTATGGGAAAAAAAAAACTCTATTGTGTGTTGAATAGGGTAATAATATTAAAAAAAATCTCCCTATTTTGTATTGTGTTAATTCTATGTTCATTACTTTTTCTAGCTATTTTTGGACCTCTAATTGCAAATACAAATTCGAAATTTTCAAATTTTCAAATATGTCACAGGTTAGAAATTATTTTGTTTTCTTTAAGGATAATTCCACTTACTAAGCCTAGTTTGTAGGACAGGTTTAGCGTTGTATTCAAACAAGCATGTCGGGCTTTAATTGGCAACTACAAATTTGTATTGTATGTGTAGTCAATCCAGGGTTTGAAACAAGTTTAGAAATTATATCTCAACAACTAATTAACAATTTTAGAAACTTCACCCTTTAAAAGCTAGGCAGTAGTCCAAATTTCCAACTTAAAATAATAATTTAATGGTGATTCTTTAATCAGTAGTTTTAAAATATAATCTATAGATCATATCTATATCATTAGATTAGTTAATTCACAAAATAATATTTTTTCAATAAAACCCTAAACTAGAAATCGAAAATTCCTTCAAAAATCAATTATAGATTGAATATTAGTAATTTTCAAAAGATTTTTTATTCTTTAAGTTCAAAATATTAAATTCTAATCATAGTAATTTTTTTAAGATTTGAATTTTACTTCTTTAATTAATATGCAAGTTGTTTTTTGAACAAAAATGTTATTTTAAGGTAAAATCTACCAATACCTTTTGAATTATAGAATATCTACAAAGCAAAGTCATCAAGATCTATATTGTACAAATGTAATAGAACCAATACAAGAAGTTTTCAAAAAAAAATTGATGAACTTAAACACATTTTTGTATGTTTGTATTCAACCAATGTTCCAAAATTTGAATGCTTGGTTTATGAGGGGTTGAAGAAGGTTTTTAAAACCAAGGCATGTATAATGGAAGAATCAACTTCTCCAATTTTTCTTCAAAATTGGTTTGGCTTAAGTTTCTTTGTTTTTCCATCAAAGCCCACTAAGTAATAGTGAGAGTGACGCAATGATGATCTACATATCAAATTTAAGCCATACCCCCAACAATCCCATTTTAATTTAATTTTTGAAACATCCAGCCTTCAAGGGTTGCAACTAGTACTAACACAACACAAAATTAATGACAATTGAAATTTTAACCATAATTATGCACCATGAGTACCCTTGCTAGAGCACAAGAAAAGGGACATGAACAAGACCACCATGTGAGCAAAATCAACATAGGGAGTTGAATTGGTAACTCATGGATGCATCGAGAGGTTCCTTCCACTTGCCCCATCACCTAGAGTAGTTTAGGGTCATTTTAGACCACATTCCTTGTATTTGCAAAGCAATAAACATCTCTCTACTAAGGTGGACAATAATTTGTTCAATTACTCCACACCTTAAAATTTGTCTATTTATTTTTATTTTGTTTGTTACACTGCCTATGATCTCCTTGCCCATGAGTCTCTTAGTTGTATTCTTAATACTGTTGGACGAACTTTATATTGTAGTGTTTGGACCTATGGTGTAACAATTATTGCGATACAAAAATACCTCAAAAGAAAAAGAAAGCCATTCGGTATTAGAGTTAATCATAAAGTGTGTGTACAATGCGAGATTAGGAACTGACTTTTGGAAAATATGCGTGGCAAAACTCCTTGAAGTACCAAAATTGAGGTCCTATGGAATTTGGTGTTGTGTTTCTTTTGCACTATTCTTAATTATACCTTCCTTTGATAGTCTTATTTCAAATTGGGGGTTCCTTTACTATGAACTCTATTATGTATAAAGACTTCAATCAATGTATTTTGTTTTAGGGTGTTGCATATCCTACACTATTATAACTCTATAGGAGCAAACCCATTTTTGATCCCCCCAAATTTCCAACCTATCGATTGATTTCTTTCTATGAAGTTGTGGTGCGGTTCCCGAAGTAGTCGTGGTGTATTATCGTTGATTGTTAGACTCTCAATATTGCAATCAGCCCTTGGTTGTTTCTGCAACCAATCTATGGTTGGAAACAAAAAAACCTATATGACCAATACATATCATACAATACAAATCAGCTAAAAAATTTATGATAATTATATTTTGAGTTTAAAATTCTGAAAAATTATATAATCCTTCCAAACTCTATTTCTACATTAGGAAAAAATTTTAACTCAAGAAATCTACATTCTACATGCCCATCATTGCTTAAATGGTTGGATTTGGGTGGGCTCCCTTAACCCCTAATTGCCCAAGCCTTTTCAAGTGTGTTTTGACTATGAAAAAAAAAGCAAGGGCTTATAGTTATCCCCAATGAAGTAAATTGTTTTTTTTTCAAAATTTAACTGTATGGATGTTTAAAGAGCTTGCATATTAGTACGTGCACTAATTTTTTTGAGTGCAAAATTGCATGAGTTGTGAAATTATAACAAGAGAAATGTACATTTTCTATCTTTAGTATAATATTCCTCCCACAATGTTTTAGAAATTTACACATAAAAGTTTTTTGGAATTGGAGGTGACATGAACAACTACAAATTATGTTAGTACACTCAAATGCACTTTCAAAAAACTTAATTTTACACAAAAGCTATTAAACTCATTGTACAATCCACCTTGCAATTGTTGTGATGCAATTTTCTTTTATAAGTATAAATCACAAATAACTCCAAATCAACATTTTCATGTTTAAATTTTCAATGATGAAAATCATATAAACACTTTACTCTTTCTATTAGGACCATTTTCAAACCATATGGATAGGTACAAATTTTTGTATCTCAAATCAAGTGAAATTGCTCAAAGTCGGGAAATGAAGTAAAATTAGCAAATTTTACTCTTCCACTAATGAAAATATATAGCTTTGGAGACCTCTCAACAATCAAATTTGTACCTTTTTCAGTGAAAAATGAAAGTTTTCAATAGTTAACCCTAAAAATTGCTTGAATTTTTTTTTAAACGGTCAAACGAATTTAACTGCCCATACCAAAATGAGCCTGAAATTTCAGATTGACCATATATGGTCGCTTGGGCATTTAGGGGTTAATCCCTCACTACCTAAGGCTATTTTGGGTTCCAAAACATCAATGCTTTTGAAGGGATGTAGCTATAAATGTCACTAAGTTTTAAAGATCTTAACTATACGATCTTGTAGTGAACATGTTGTAGATGATGTGAATCAAATTTGGAGCCATTTGACTGTACAGATTGAAAGATTACAATGTTTTAGTGTTGAAAAAAGATGCTGAAATTTTCCCGGCAACACACTTGGAGGTGAAATTTGATTTCTAAACTTACTCAAATGAAAAAAACTTGAAACTATAAAGTTATTCAAAACCAACATAAAAACACATTAGTGAAAAAATATCAATAAATTGACTCAATGTGTTTGCAAAATGGCTTGCAAATGTCAAAAAATAGGCAAGAAAAGTTGCAAAAAACATATCTAATGCTAAAACTCCTACTAAAATGCTTCTTAGTCTCTCATAACTTCTTGAATTGATATGAAATTTTAGCCACACAAACTAGACTAGTATGCACAACTTTTCCAAAAAGAATGATTGGAAATGGACATTCTATGGAGAAGAAAGAAGCCACTGAAGTTCATTGTAATCCAAAAATGTTAGGATTTTGAACTTTGAATTGCTCCCTAACATTCAAATCAACTAGAATTTACATGAAAATTTTACCACAATAACTACAATTCAAGGAGAACATAATCCAACAAATTTTGTTGAAAACAACCCCCTAAAGTTTCAGCCATCAAATGGAGTTTGGTGGACTCAAATTAAACCTGTGAACTTTGACTGACTTTGAAGAAATCAATACAACTTGTATTGATTTGAAAATTTTACCACATAAACTAGAAGAGAGAGTGAAACTTTTCCAACAAGTTTTATTGAATTTGAATGATGAATGCAAAAGTTACAACACTTTGGATTTGACTTGAAACTCTGTAAGGCCACATTTTGGCTAGTGGGGCAGTGAGAGGTTAACCCCTCATTGTTGCAGGGGACCAAAAGTGTCCTCACACAATTTCAAATTCGATTCAAAGTCCTGTAAGTTTTGCATACAATGTCCAAATTTAATAAAACTTGTTGGAAAATTTGCGCTCTTTCTTCTAGTTTGTGTGGTAAAATTTTCAAATCAATTCAAGATGTATAAAGTAATTGGAAGCCAATCAAAGTTTAGAGGTTCAATTTGAGTCCACCAAATTGCATTTGATGGTTGCAACTTCAAGAGTTGTATCTCCTTTATCCAATGTTTGTTTTCAATAAAAATTTGTTGTCTTATGTTCCCCTTTCAATCTAATTATGAGTGACTAAGAAGCATTTTAGTAGGAGGTTTAGCCTCATATGTATTTTCTGCAACTTTTCTTACCTATTTTTTGACATTTGCAAGCCATTTTGCAAACACATTGAGTCAATTTATTGATATTTTTTCACCAATGTGTTTGTATGTTGGTTTTGAATAACTTTATAGTTTTAAATTTTTTTCATTTGAATAAGTTTAGAAATCAAATTTCACCTCCAAGTATGTTGCTTGGAAAATTTCAGCATCTTTCTTCAACACTAAAGCATTATAATCTTTCAATCTATATGGTCAAATGACTCCAAATTTAATTCACATCATCTACAACTTGTTCATGACAAGATTGTACAGTTAAGATCTTTATAACTTAGTGACATTTACTTGTACATCGCTTCAAAAGCAATGATGTTTTTTTTAATCCAAATGGGACTTTGGCGATGAGGGGTTAATAGACAGTTAGCGGATGCTGATTGAGCTGGGAGATTTTTTTCCCCGTCTGGCAAGTCAAGTGTCAGTTGGTACGGATTTTTTTTTTGCATGAAACCTAAGATGGCAAATTGATCGGAGCCATTATTTCATTATTTCATTCCATTCCATTCCACTGGGGCTTCTCTCTGGACATCCTGGCGATGATGATGTTGCGAGTCTGTCCAACTGCTCCACCTGCCACCCAAAGGGGGAGGGAAAGCTTGCTTCCTTTCCTTTCCTTGGAAACGACCACTGCTGCAAGCCTGGAGCCTCTGCACAGCGCCGCCCCCCTCCCCCACCTGACCCCGATCTACAATAACACTTTACCCACTCCATTACGTCAAAGCGCTCAAAAGGCACCCAACGGGGGAATCCATTGCCTTCAATGAAGGTTTTGTCACATTCACCCCCCCCCCCTCCCAAAATAGAAAAAAAGCAAAGAAGAAAAGTTTTTGTCACATAGCATACAGGACAACAACATATCCCTGGCCCATTGCCATTGTGTGATCTTCCAAGCTGCTACTGGAATTTGCTTTTGCAATTTATTGATCTTGAAAGGACCAAGGCACATTGAATTTTGGGCAGGAACCATGATAAAAAAAACTGACACTTTTTTGAGGGCAATGAAGGAAAAAAAAAATGATTTTGTTTTTGTTTTTTATTTTTCCAAATTTTGAATTGGATAAATTAGTATTAGACTACTATGTGAACGCATGGAAAAAATTTCAAAATTATTGACCATATAGATTGAAAGATTTAAATGTTTGATGTTAAAAAACAAGATTTGTTTTCTGACTTTGTTTGGCGGAACAAACAAACTTTAACTGCTCTTAGAGTGAGATTATTACATTATTACTACATGGTTTTGTTTTTTGACATTTGCATCTTACATCATGTAAATTGCATATTTGCCAAATTTCAGAAGTAGAGAAAGAGTTTTGCACAAACGGTTTGGGTTGCCACAAAAGTTTAGGACAACTTTTGATTTAAGCACTTGATTTGAAAAGAAATTATTTTCCCACAAAAGTGTGAACATCCAATCAAAATTGACTTCATACAAAACTATCCAGGATCTATTGCATTAATTGAATATTCACTCAGTCCTATAGAATTTAATAAATAATTAAGCATATTCAACATGATTTGAATTGTAAAATTGTTCCTCCCAATTCAAAATCAAAACTCACTTCTTCAAGTTGGATATGCTTTTCTAAAAATACTAAGTAGCAATGATGTGGTTTTTATCTTTAATACTTCAAAAATCTTGTGAATAGGCTTTGGAATTCCATGGCTAATCACAACTTAGACACACTTGCTTGCACATGCCAAATATGGACCCTCGAAAGACAACCTTGTAATATAAATCCCTAAAACTATCCAAATAAACATTTGAACATAGTTGTTATTATTAATTATAGCATTTAAAGTTTGATGGATTTTATTGGGAGTTAAATGAGTTTTAGATTTTTGAAGTATGTGCACTTAGACATCATATGAACAATTTATGATTTTTCAAAGTAAACTCAAAATCAATGATAAGCATTGATGAACAACAATCACACATAATTATCTTGAATCTTGACCCCTCAAGGACATTTGTCTATTAACCCCTAAAGTTCCTTGACTATTTTTTTGCCAAAAACACTCCAAAACTGCCATTTCTTATACAAGTTTCAAAATATAGGAAAAAAAAATTCTTGGACACATGTAACCATAGGATCCTGTATTACACTTGTTTGAAAAGATGTGGTAAAAATTTCAGAAATTTCCACCATGTAAATTGCAAAATATTAGCATTTGAAGTGACAAAAATTATTTTTTGTCCCTACAAAAAATTGGACAGCTGCACTTCACAAGGTCATATTTGTAGGAAAAAATGTTCAAAATGATTGAAACTCTTCGGATTCATTCTTTAAAGCATGTTCGCTACATTCTTGAAAATTTTTAGGTCATTTGAAATTGTACAACATATAGGAAAAAAATAGTAAGTAGAAAGATGTAGAGAATGGTTCAAAATACTAAATTGTTAATCATTTATTTATGGAATTGAAAAATGCCAATCCCAATGGTTGTAATGTTATAATAAACAATCTTCACCTAATTTTTAAATTTTTTTTTTCAAAATTATTGAAAATTGAGTTCAATAAAGGACTTCAAAATTTATTTTGGAGTAGAGAATCCATAACTGCTCACAAACTAAAACACCTCGTAACTTTTGACTCATCAATAAAAATAAATAAAAATGGAATGATTCAAAGCTTTTAATGTATATATAAATCTAGAAAACCAATTTCAAATTTGGATTTTTGAGAAAAATGATTTTTTCAGATTTGCTCAGATTGCCCAAGTCAAAAAATAAACTACATATTAGGCTATAACTTTTGATTCATATTTCCAAATGTCCTAAAATTTAGTTCACATGAAAGATATTCCTTGTCCGCACCTTCTGTTAAAATTTGAGCCCAAAACATAGAAATCTCTAGTCACATGCACCTACACAAAATTTCTATATTGCCAAAAAACATAGATTGGTCCTTTAGGGAATAAACAAATAATTGAAGGTTTGTAATGCCTATAGGTGGATTTCTATGAAGTCAATTTTGAATGGATATTTTTGAAATTTTGACACAATATTGTTATACTAACCACTTTTGTAGGAAGAAGGAGAAAAATATCTAGATTGGATGCCCAAGTGAAAATTTATACGTTGATAATTTTTTTTGATAGTTCTAGCAAAATCTTCATTGACTTTGCAATTTGGTATATAGTACTAGTAGAAAGGTGGTCTTTGGAGACCAATGAATAATGTTTGAGTGTGGTGCCCATGGCCTATATACGGGCTTTGAATACATACAATGCTTTGGCACTATTGCTTGCCACCCAAAGACCACCCTTCTACTAATGTATTTAACTAATATGCTATGGTATGAAATTGGTAAAAAAAATACTTATTTCAATTCTAAATCAACTCTAAAGGGACTTTAACTTTACCCCCAAAGGACTAAGCTATATTATTACAACATTACAACCATTGGAATTGGCATTTTTCAATTCCATAACTAAATTCTTAACAGTTTAGTATTTTGAATCATTCACTACTTCTTTTTGCTTATCATTTTTTTCCTATATGTTATACAATTCTAAAGTATATGAAAATTTTCAAGCATGTAGAAAACTTGTCTTGAAGAATGAGTCCAATAAGCACCATCATTTAAAACATTTTTTCATATGAATGTGACCTTGTGAAGTGCAATTGCCTAATTTTTTGCAAGGCCCCCAAAAGGATTTTTGTCACTTCAAATGCTAATATCTTGCAATCTACATGGTGGATATTTCTGAAATTTTTTCTACATTCTCAAACCAACTTACTACAAGATCATATGGTTATATGTATTCAAAATTTCTTCTTTCTAAAAATTGAAACTTGTGCAAGAAATGGCAATTTGTGGAGCGTTTTTGGTGAAAACATAGTCAAGGAAATTTAGGGGTGAACCTTTAAAGGACTATAAGGCTGCCACATA
The DNA here is from genome assembly GCA_963969395.1 of Pseudoscleropodium purum. Lineage (NCBI taxonomy): Eukaryota > Viridiplantae > Streptophyta > Bryopsida > Hypnales > Brachytheciaceae > Pseudoscleropodium > Pseudoscleropodium purum. The sequence continues at coordinate 22,898,938 of OZ017796.1, forward strand.
GCTTTTGCAACTACATTTGTAGAAAGTACAATAAACTAACCTCACCAAAAACTTTTGAACAATAAAATGACCTTAGATGATTTTTTTTTTGTTGAATCCGTTGATACAATTTGATTGAGAAATGATCAAGTATGCAATTTTTGGTGAATTTTTTTAGAATGGAAAAGATACTCTAGGTTGTTACTTCACATCTTCATATCTTTTTTTCTATATCTTAGAATTATTTGAAAAAAATCACACATCAATATCATAATGATATGTGCCCATACACAAAAATTAGAGTTTTGGGATCACTTTTGAGCATTTCCATTTCAACATTCCCATTTTAGGGTATGTACAAAGTACTACCTAACCAAATATCTTTCATTAATTTTATGAACAATGACATTTTTTCAAAACTTGAGCAATTTTGTTGATATTTTTTTGAAGGAAAACTACATAAGTCTTCTTCCATTTCAACAATGGTGATCATCAAAATTATTCCACACAAATGAGGAATTATGTTTGTTACAAGAGCTAGTCAAGAAAACAAGAGCTATGCTCAAACACCCTTTGGTCTTTTAGGATTTAATAACCATACTAGGGCACTTGAGTGAAAGCATTTTCTTCTAACTTCAAATGCTATATTCTTGCAAATTACAAAGTCAAGGATTTTGAATTTTTTTCTCTAAATTTTCAATGTTTAGATTTCTTAAAATTCTCCAATGCACAATAAATCATCAAAAATTGGCTAGTGTTTTGTTGGATTACTTGACACCCCCATATTGTAGGGCAATTTTGAATAAGGTAGATCCCTTCTTCTTTTTGAAATTTTGCATGAGTATACCTAATAAGATGCACTTATTAATGGTGTAAATCTTCATTTTTGTATAAAGAAAAAAAATTTATCTAAGAAGGCTCAAAGCTTGTTGATCTTATTTAGCAGAGTCAATTGTGGGGGGGGGGGGGGGGAGGGGTAAACTTTAAATGTTATAATCTTGTAATTCGTGCTATCAAATGGCATTAAACTTTTCCTACACATTGACATATTAGGCTACTACATTGTTGTATAGTTGAATTTTTTTTAAGTTTTAATTTTCAAGTTTTGTCAACTAACAAGAAGTTGGCAATTTCTAACGGCACATTTCTATTGAAAAACACATGTTGTCCTTTAGGGATTAAACATGATCAATTGTAGAATATTCAAAGTGTACAAAATTTGACATTACCCCAATCCTATCATTCATTGTTATGTAATCCTTGATATGGGGTTTTAATAAAGGAAACTCTTGAAAAACACAAGCTCTCGGAAAATCAAGGCTACAAATAGGAAAAAAATTCACCTCCTTTCAAATATGAATACAAATACTAGTGCAATATCTACATGCAAATATAGGTACAATATAGGTGTATATGTGTATACAAATGTGAGTACAAATTTGAATACAAATTTTTGAATATCCCATATTGCTAGTTGAAGTGTATGAGAAGTTTGAGTCATATATCCTACAACAAATTTCCAAAGTGACTTAAATTCTTCCAAAATTCAAACTGCAAAATTAAATTCTTTTGCTTCGAAATCAAATTTTGTGGTATAGAGAGGTTAGCCAATAATTCATTGATGCATAAATAATGTGGGAGAGTTTTGCTTAATGAACTATTAAATTAGCAAGGAATATTATGTGCTCACTTCTAATTGAGGTTGGTGATGATTGTTAAAGGGGAATACATATACTTCAAGAGAGAGTGTACATTGTGTGACTGCTATCCCCTTGTAAACCCCTATCAAGAAATGTCCCATTCATTTTGTGGGAGGATTATTTTTGGTAATTTACTCCTAGCATGAGAAATCTATATAATCGGTGATTATAGATTTTTCATTCATCAATCACATATGCCTTCTATTTTAGCTAGACATGTGTTTTTATATAAGGTAATCCTCTCATCATTAAGAAATTCTAGAAAAAAAATTCCTTCGACATTAATGATTGCCTTATACCAAAAGACCAATTGCTCAAAATTCATATATATTTTTTTTAGTGAGAACTCATGTCTGTGACCGTGGGTGCCTAATAAGGTGGGTACCCGTAAACTTACCACCACTTTTTGGTATTAGAAAATAGATTGCATGCCAAAGCTATGAAGCCTACCTTAGTCCAATTTAGATGGGGGGGAGATGGATGTTCTGAAAATGAGTTCTTCTGCATATGTACATATTGATTTTGAAGATGTACATTAAGCAATGATGGTGGATTTTGGCAGGGCACCATTTACCACATTAATTGTCATCATTCCAATTGAACTTCCATGTTCCATACCTTTAAGCTCAATTTTTTCTTAAAGAAGAATGGTGACTATTAAAAACCAAAAAAGAACAATCAATCCTTCTCCTATAGAGCCTCACGCTTATGCCATGAGCCAAACAAAAACCTCATTTTTACACCAAGTGTTCAAAAACTCTTGGTTAATAATTCCACCTTTAGTTAGCTCTTGACTATCTATATTATCAAATTGTTTTTACAATGAGTTGAAATGTCAAGATCCTCTTCCAACCCTCTTCTTCCAACCGTCCCTACAAGAAGCTGTGAAATGAACATTATGTGGTTGTGAAGTGAACTGTAAATAATATGAGAACATAATAAAATTTATTAGGTATTGGTTCCTACTTTGCTAATGGATGGAATAAGAGCCAAGGTGTTTCCATTTCAAAGCTAGAATGTAATTACTTCTTTTTTCTAAATGAATATTGATTGCCCAGTTGCATTCTAACAAATGTTAAAGAATTTAGGATTCATTGAAGTTTAGTAATGATCGCATTCAGGAACCTTATGTAATACTTTTTGCATGCTGTAGTGCTTGTTTTTGGTCAATCCATGTCATTTTTCAGATTGCGCATGTGTGAGTTTTGCAAGGCCTATAATCAGGAATAGGTACATGTGGCAGAATACTTTGGAAATTCATAATTAATTCATAAGTACTCCAAAAAATATGAAACCACTTGTGTTAGATTCTGCATCAGTTTCTCTTGAAGTTGAAAATAAGGGAAATACTTTGAGGCATCTGAAACCCATCAAAAAGGCCATCCAGCCCTTAAAAGGACGGTTTATAAGCACACTGCCTTATGCATCTGGACTGAGTCTTCAACCTTAGATTAGATTAAGTGTACTCTGTTGAACTTAGTTTGGCTCTGACTCATGTGCTGACAGACAAATTTTTCATTTACCATTTACAGCACATAAGACTGGGAGTCCTCATCAGTGAGACAAATGGAACTGGCATTGAACCCAAGTCGTTTCATATTTTTTTTTTGGTGCTTTGTTGAATTAACCCCTAAAGATTCATGACTATGTTTTCACCGAAAACACTCCAAAATTGCCATTCTTAGTACAAGTACCAAATTTTTGAGAATTTTTTTCTTGACACTTGTAATCATAGGATATTGTAGTTTGTTGACTTGAGAATATGTGGTAAAAATTTCAAAAATTTCCACCATGTGGATTGCAAGATATAACCATTCAAATTCACTAAAGTCATTTTTTGGGCCCAACAAAAAAAAAGGTAGTTGTGCTTCACAAGCTCAATTTTCTATGGAAAAATGTCCCAAATGGTAGTGCTTCTCTGGATTCTTTTTCCTAGACAAGTTGGACACATTCTTGAAAAATTTTAGATCATTTGGAATTGTACAACATATGGAAAAAAAATTAATAAGTTGACAATAGTAGAGAATGATTTAAAATACTAAATTGTTAAGAATTTGATTATGGAATTGAAAAATACAAATCCCAATGTTTGCAATGTTATAATAAACAATATACATCCTAAGATTTTATTTTTCCAAAAATATTAAAAATTGAGTAAGATAAAGGACTTCAAAGTTTATTTTAGAGTAGAAAATCCATAATTGCCCACAAACAAAGAATCCTCATAAATTTTGACTCACAAATGAAAATGAAATGATTCAAAGCTTTCCATGTATTTATAATTTTAGAAAATCAATTTCAAATTTATATTTTTGAAAAAAGTGCTTTTTAAAATTTTGCCTGGATTGCCTATACAAAAGAAAGTAACATCTTGGACCATAATTTTTTACCCATATTTCTAAATGTTTGAAATTTAGTGCATAAAAAAGACATTCTTTGTTCCCATCTTCTATTAAAATTTGGGCCCAAAATATAGTAATCTCTAGTTACACATACTTGCCTGAAATTACTATGTAGCCAAAAAATGCATATCAGGCCTTTAGGGGTTAATAATGAATATTTGAAGTTCAAATGGCATAGGGCTCTAAAATCATCCACCTCTTCAAGTGTACACTATTTGTACATTATTGATACAACAAAAAAAAAACATGTACAAACTATATACATTTGAAGAGGGGTAATTTTAGAGCTTGAACGCTTTAAGAACCTCCTATTGTAAGTGAAAATATGAACTAGGTAACTGATATGCAACCCCTAATTATGGGAAATAACCTTGGGCTAATATCCGTTGAGCTGCAAGAGCAACAAGGGAGGTACAACTTAAGGGTATTGTATTTCACATAACTTACTTATTTTGCAAATCAATTACTAGACATAATCATCAAAATAATCATCATTTTATTATGAAAATTAAGTGACTTTTTGGACTTGACAATCTAATCTACAAATAAATATAAAGATGGTTTGCCAAAAAATTAAAAAAATTCAATGGCAATCAATTGAAGCAAACAACAAATGTCATTTTACAATCTACCTTTGTATTAGTCATGTATAGAAGAGAATAGTTTATTGATGTTTTCATGAATGTAGAGGGTTGGAGAGGTTGTATTTAGAATGAAAGTCAATATCCGTTATGAATCTCCAAATAGTAAGGAACAATTTAAAGATGAAAACTAAGTATGAAAGCTTGAACTCTTTCTAATCTTAATTTACATATCCCACATGGATTGTTTTACCTCCTACCACCCACTTCTATAAAGAACTTGTCTTCTTTCCTTACTTCATTTGTGAAGGTGATATTTTAATTTCATTTAGGTCTAATCCTAGTTTAAGATTATAAATGACTTTAGAATCAATTTGGAGTAAAGTCCAACATCCAAAACAAGTTTTGATAGATGTTAGTCAAACCGTAGGAAGGGGGCTCAAAAATAATTGCAGTACATGTTGGGCCTACTAATTGACATGCTATTTTGCAACCCACCTTGGTGGGTATTCATAATGCCAAAGAAGCCCTGGGAGTTGTGGACCATAACCATTTCTAGTGATTGCCTACCATACGTAAAAGAATGGGTTGCATGATGATTATGGATTGTATAATGCCAAAATGCCGGGAGGCTCAAGAGCATTATACAATCCATAATATCAAGTCTAATAGTTCATTACAAACATCCATATTTATACTTTTTACAAATCTAAGGGTATAGAAAGAAGGATTGTGTTATGAGTTATAATACATTTTAGACTATCTAATGGAATGGTTACAAATCTGCATTGAAAGCCACACTTGGCATTATGACTTTTGTTGTGTGATATGAAGTAATAAGTGGCAACTCTAATCCTAATGAGAGTTTTCATATGTAATTTAACCCAAATATTTTAAAAAAATACAAGCAATATAAGACTTAAATTATGTGTAAAAGCCACAAAACTCCATTTGCCATGAGTTTTTGAACACATGGTGTAAAAATGAGTCCTTTGCTCTAATACTTGGTACAAGCATGAGAGGCATCTCTCTCTTAACCTTCTTCCTCAGTTGAATACTCCACCTTAAGTGGTTATTGTTTCCTTTTGTTTTTTAATGGTCATCATTCTTTTCCCAAAAAACAGCTTATGTGTAAAAGTCGAGAGCAAGGATATGGAAGACACATACAATGTGCAATAAATATTAATCATGGTGTGCAGATGATCTTGTATATGTTGAAGCATTTCATATCATGGAGTGGCAACCTCATTAACCATTAGGTTATAACATAGAATTCTTGCTCAATGAGATTCATTGATGTTTTGGGAATCTCCTCTAGAAGATAAGCTTAGCACCCTGGCTGAGGATCTGAATGGGTATAATTCCACGAGACTTATACTTATTTTTAAATCACAAGACTTGCAAGCAAATGATATTTCAACCTTTCATATATGATACTCTATTGATACAGAAGGTAAACAATGGACAATTTAGATCAAGAATCTTACAAGTTTTTCACATTTTTGATCCACATTGACTACTTATGAGGCCAAGCATCTAGTGTATGTCAACTTTGTTTTCCATAGCCAGGTAATTGCATACCAATGGTTATTTTGTTTTATTTGTCTAAATCTAGTTTTATTAACTACTCCACTATTAATGTGAGTTTCAAAGCTAAACTAAACTAAAAAAATTTATAATTTAAGTGAACAAATTTCAATTAATATATATGCAATAAAGAATGACTTTTATAAAGTACCAATACAATATATTCAAAAATTCATAAAATCTTGAAAATAATGTTTTTCAATAGGTCTCTTCAATTAGAATTTCAATGATTACTAATAACTATAGATTACAACTAATACAAGTTTGAAAAACATGAAGTTCATTTATATATAGAAAAACTAACATTTTCAAATCCTAGAGTCATGTATGAAATCAAATTAGGTTTGACTTGAAAATAACAAAGGGACAAAAAATAATCATGATAAGTAGATAAAATTTTAAATGATAGTTTTGAATAATTATAGCAATCTACACATTATTTATACTACAAAGAATATAGAAAAAACCCATTTGTATAAATTTTGTAAATGATATTTTATCAAAAAGGATTTACCTAGATTTAAATATAAAACTTTGGTCACTAATGATAGAAGATAAATAAATAAATGAATAATACATACATACATGAATTGTGATGTTTACAATGTCTCTTTCTTTCTTTACTTTAATAGAATTCTTTTTAAAGATAAATGATAAATAAAAATTGATATTTCTTACTTGCAACACAATCATTGGTAATTATTTAGAGCAATGCAAAGCCTAGTTTTATAGATTGAAATTCTATTGAGTACATTTAGCAAAATCAAGGTCTTGTAGCATCATCACTTTTCTCCTTAGAATTATAAATACATTCCATGTTTTGTAATAATTTTAAATCTCAAATAATAAACAATTTATTTCCGCATGTAGGTCATTAAGTATTCAATCAAACTATTCAAGTTCATTTTAGACATGGATATGAAGAAGCCTATTATAGGCAAAATTGTACTAGTGGTTTATGTCTTACACTTTGAAATTTATACTACTAGTACAACTTTTTTCAAAGTTAGCTTGCCTAAATATATGTCAACAATGGATTGATTTGCCTTATAACAAGTGTATCACATTCATAAGTAGAAATCTTGTCAAGTTATTTTGGTATCCCACCAAATATGGCTAAAATTGGGCCTATATTACATTGATTTGTTCCAACCAATATTAGATGTAGATTGGATTTGGGAGATATTAGATAGGTAATCATATTCATTTTCAAAGGGTATCATTGAGCTTGAGGTTATTGATTCCAAAATATTCTTGAACAAATAAACAAAAGGTGTCAATAAAATTAGAAATGTCTTATAGCAATCAATGTATTGTTTTGAGTTTCAACTTTTGAAAATGTATACTAAATTAGTATGTCCAATGGTATAACTAAAATTGCCCAATTGTTCAACAATTGACGAATACTTTTAATTCATGCTTGATGGCACTCAAACTAGTACATAAGCAAACTATATATATAGCTCAAGAATCTAACACAATACTACAAAAAGGAATGAACTTTATGATCTTGTACTTTTTTAGAATCTCAAGCATTACAAAAATAATTTCACTTATTGCAATTCTCCTACTTTGATTGGATTTATGAAATTGCAACAATTATACTTAGAAACACTACTATAGCTACTAATAGATTACAAATTTTTTAAATACATTGATGATATTCTTACAATATTTTGAAGAGCACTCATGGTAATGGTATGAAGTTTAAAAAATTAAAATATCTAGGGGAAGTTAACAATTGTGGTCCTTTAATCAAATGTTACTATGGTGTTTTATATATATATATATATATATATTTGAAACTAGCCTAGAATTAGAATATCAATATTCAAAATGGAGATGATATGTGGACTACAATGACATCCATGTCTAATGTTCAAATTATGGTAGATGAATCCCATGTATAAAACTAAGCGGCTATTGATTAGGTTTAGCTAAATTGAATGGACTTCACAATGAGTTGGAGACTTGGAATAGGACATCAATTTGACTAACGATTATACCATGCAATACAATTCTAAGTTACAACAACTTATTGACATGGCTTTGAATGAGACATCATTAGGTGTCATACATACTTGACTTTGACACCTTTCTTCTTTTATATATATATCAATAATTTTATTGTAATATAGATTTAGGATAAATTAGTAGTAGGTGATTGAATTGTTTTGAGCCATTAGAGTTTTGACACTAATATTTCTTACACATGTTCTATTATTTGTTTAAATAATAATGATTTCCATATAAAAACCAAAGTCCCAACTCTAAGTTTTAAGTCAAATACTATTTGCCAAGTCACAAGTTGATTTCACTTTCTTTTTAAGATCTAAATAGTTTCCAACCACCTCGTGGATTTGCAATGATGGACTATATTAAAAGTATGTAATCTTGAAGGCTTGATTTGATGGACCTTTGCCTAAACTCTAAAATCATGTATTGTCTCTGTTACTTTTGTTGATTTATTGAAGTTCTTCTAATATAAATACTTTCAAATTTAGGCTAATTTTTAAAAGATTTTTTATGTCAACAAAACTCTAGTTTGAAATGATGTTCTTACCCCAAGTTTTTTTTCATCATGTGGTATATTTTAGATCCTTATATAATTCAATGCAACTTTGGCTATGATTAAATGCATATAAAGTATCTTAGTCATATAGATTTAGGATTAATCCTTATATAATTAAATATGATGCCCATTGATATAGTTTGAATTGTATACAGAAGAATGAATATCATTAGAATTAGATATGATATTAGTATGGTACATAGAATATAATATTTGTCATGGTGATAGTGCCTTCAATGAATATACAAGAAATGTAACAACATTTGATTTTAAATATAATTGCCTACAATATGCACCTTATACGTATGGTTTTCACCTTTATTCTTGACTTTCATTAGCTATTTATAGTTTTTTCTATGTTGCTTGTTAGTTTCTGTCAAAGTTTGAGGATTGAATGCCCAAATAATGAGAGTAATCACTATTGCCCCATCTCTTTGTACTATGTACCTAAAAGATGCAAACATGATGTTTGCATTTTAATTCCCCTTCTTTCCCCCCACCCCCACTCTTCCTTGAAAAAGTCAAAAACCCTTGATCTAAGTTCAAGAAATTTTTCCCACCTTAATTTCTAAATGCCATCAATCTTCTTTAAAAAAAGACCAAAGTTGTTAATCCTTATGGAACAAACAATCTTGGCCATGTAAATTTTAATAAACAATACAAATATAAAATATAGATATTAAATACAAATATGGATATATGATACAAATATAGTTTTAGACTATGAATTACATGATATGGATATGGATATGCCTATAGAATACAAATACAAATACAAAATACATAGATATTCACAAGCACAAACTACAAATATATCCCATATGGTTTGCAAGTTCTACAAGTTTGCCATTTATACAAATATGGGTGGTTGGGGAATGCTTCTAATTTAAAAAAATTTAAGAGCTTAACAACCTATGGAAGAATGCCATTTATATGCCATTAATAATTGGCAATTTGACACTATTTGACAAAAAAATCATCTGAAATTGACTCTTTGTTACTATGTACCTAAAAGTGGGCTAACTTCTTTGGGTCAATGTCTATATTATATTTCTTTTGTCATATGATTATTTGGGGGAACAGGAGAATATGTATATTATTTGGCGAATGTATAGTAGAATGAATTACATTTTGTGTCTTGATGCACTATACGTGGCAACTTTGAGGATTTCAAAAGTTCATAGACAAATATTGAAAATTAATAATAATGTAAATTAGATTAATTTTTTTGAGTATTTCAAGCTTATGCAACCATCACCAAAAAATTTATAAAATATTTATTATATACCTATTAATACATTGGATTCTTTGTACACACAATGCATCCCACTTTCAAAAATATATTCTAAATTTCATGAGAACAATCAAAATGTTTTGGTTAGACTTTTGAGCTATGAATTTTTTATAATCTTTGTATTTGAAAATAATAAACCTTTTCAAATGCACAATTCTTAAGACCAAAGGTTCAAAAGAAATTGTCCAAACAAATATTAATATGGAAGTTTTGAAAATGAATAACTCTATCTAATAATCAAGTCAACAAAAAAAAATCTACAAGAGATGGAAATATTTTAAAGATAATGTTTTGTAATTCTACATGAAAAATTAATGTTCCTATTTTTGTCATCTAATAAATCACATTTGCCAAATTTAGTTAATCATTTAATAGTGGAGAATGTTGAACTTGACGATAGGGTTGGAGATATGGATGGAACAAGTATTTTTAGGATTTAGGATTTTATTGTTGCATAATTGATGATTATTTTGGAATAATTCTTGACATATGAAGACTTTTGTAAGGTCAAACTAGGATTGAAAACAACAAGAAAAGTCTCTTCTATTGCCTATACCATTTGTGAGGGTTGTATTTAGTTTAGAAGTATTGAAATTGAATTCCATGTCAAATTTTGAGAGATCCAAGTCATCCTAAAACAATACTAATATGATACGTGGGATTTTCTTAGGAACAAAATAAAGATATTTAATTTATGTGTAATCTCATCTTCATGTTGAGTTATAGGAAGCTACATGTATAATTTACTTACATTACATACAATATATTTTCATTCTTCAATATTGAGTTGATCTAAGAAAAATGAAATACAAGTGCATCCACAATACAAGGATCTATATGTGTCATGTATTGAAGACATATTGAGAATTCATAGCTCATTATTTAGCTCACAATCAACACATCTTTTCTATATAAGTTAATCACACCTTCTTCAATGTACATCCATTCTTCAGAGAATGGGGACGTTGCCGCTATCCATTGGCAAAATCTTCTTCTTGTACAAAATCTTCTTCATGTCCATTATTCTCTTTTAGAGGTGAAGAATGGACATGAAGAAGATTTCTTTATAGAAGTATATTCTTTGGGCTCCTTGTGCTCCTAAGTTTCACCACTAGAGTTGTTGCTGCCACATCCCCATTCTTTGTTCTCATCCTCCACAAAGGGAATGTCATGCCTTCTTCACCCGGAATTGCTCCCATTGGCTTATGTTTTCTCTCACCAACTTCTCATTCTTCATAAAAGTTTGCTTAATGAAGAAGGTGTGACTACCCGTTTTGGCTCTCGACCAAACTAAGGCGAGAATTGTCAAAAGTCAGAAGTGAGAAAGTTTGAGTAGGAACTTGCTATAAAAGAGCATGCATACCAATGCGGAAGGCACAAACTTTGAGCTTCTTGTAACCTGTTTGGTTGCTTGTTTTTTTGTAGTGCAAATGTGTCCGGACAAATGTCCAGATTATGAATATTTGACAAGATTCTGACTTCATCCTACCATGGAAGTTTCATGATCAGTTTTGAAAATCCAATTCCAAAATGGAAAGTTCAGTTGGGTAAGGTATCTCACTCTTTTGAAAAACTGGCTACTTAAAATTTTCTGTCAACAACCTTCCCTTCCCATGCTGCCGGTGCTGGTACAGTACAATGTTCAATATTGATTCCTTTTTCTTCTAAAGTTGGGTGTGTCCTGGAAAGATGGACGGCTTCCTATATTATATTATATTATATTCAATTAAGTTAGTTCAAACTGCCCTCCAAAAGCCTCACTGAGGCAGATTGAGTTCTTCTTCTCCTTTGTTCTGTATCTCCCCGTCCTGTACCACAGTTGACAGAGAGGACCTTCAGTTTGGGTGGAGCAGAAACCAGCATTTGGCAGCTACAGAAAAAGATTGAGCCAGGCGGCATGCAATTCAAGGTACAGTGGGGTACGAATCAAAATGGCCTTTTACGAATTTGCAGTGAAAGATATTTAAGTGCTGCCAACTTTGACACCCTTTCAAGAGTTGAAAAATTGATATTTTACCATGAAATTTAGAGCACATCATCATCTTTGTGTTAATAACAAGTGTACCAAATTTCAAGACTAAAAGATTCACAAAAAAAAAGATATTCAAAATCTACCAACATATGTAGTTGTGATTTTTTTTTCCATGCTATCAACTTTGATTGCCTCCAAGGAGTGAAATTTTTGTCACCAACAATTTTTGGAACAACAATTCCTCTATGTTAATAACATATGTTCCAAATTTTAAGGCCAAAAGATTTAGACAAAAAAAGATATTCACAATCTACCAACAAGTGTTGTTTTAAAAAACAATCGTGGAAATCATTTCACTACCGCCAACTTTGACACCCTCCCAAGGGCTGAAAAATTGCTTATTTACTAAGAAATTTTTGTCACCAAATGCTTCTATTTCAATAACATGTGCGCCAAATTTCAAAGCTAAAAAAGTCATACAAAAAAAGATATTCAAAATCTACCAACATGTATAGTTGCGAGAAACAATTTTAAGGCTACCAACTTCAACACCCTCCCTAGGGCTGAATTTTTTTTTTAATTATGAAATTTTATGGCATAAGACCTCTCTATGTTGATAAAATGTGTGCCAAATTTCAAGGCCAAAAGATGCACAAAAAGAAAATATTTGAAATCTACCAACATGTGTAGCTATGAGAATGATTTTCTACATTTGTGTGAAACTTTATCTATAAAATGACACTATCCCAAGAGCTAAAAAAATCATTCTCACAACTACACATGTTGGTAGATTTCAAATATCTTTTTTTGTGTAAATTTTTTGACCTTGAAAGTTGGCACATATGTTATTAACATAGAGATGATCTTCATGAAAAAAAATTCATGATAAATAAACAACTTTTTAGCCCTTAGAATAGTGTGAAAATTGGAAACAATGAAATTGTTTTTCACAACTACACATGTTGGTAGATTTTGAATATGTTATTTTGTATGAATCTTTTGGACTTGAAATTTTTCACACATTTAATCAACATATAGATAGTCTTATGCCAAAAATTTTATAGCAAATTTTTTTTCAATCCTTGAGAGGCTGTCAAAGTTGGTAGTAGTGAAAAAAATTTCATAGCTATACATGCTTGTAGATTTTAAATATCTTTTCTTTAGTGAATCTTTTGGCCTTGAAATTTGGTAAACGTGATATTAATATAAAGGTGATGTTGTGACCAAAAATTTCATGGTAAAATATCAAATTTTAAACTCCCAAGAAGCTGCCAAAGTTGGTAGCACTAAAATTTCTTTCACTGTATATTCAAAAATGCCATTTTGATTGGTACCTTATTGTACAATGAATAACTTAGATTGATGGATGGACTAGCTAATTTAGTGTGCCATGTGATGTTGCTATAGCCAAAATAAAAGTAAAAGCAAATTTCTAATTTAGGAAAAACTTTGAAATTCAACTTTCACGTTGTAGGTCAAAACACCATGAAACAAAGCCTATGCACCCATCTTCATAGAGAACTTTCCAATGGTACCAAGAACAAAAATAAGGGACACACAATCCAAAAGATCTCACTAAAACAAACAACTTCATTTAATCCTTGAAACATTTGAATGATCATTTTTTGATCACTACCCAACTTCAAATAACATTTTGGGGTGGAAAAAAAATTTCAATTAAAAAAAAGGACTAGGTTGTTTTCCAATATCTATATTTAAAACTAAGATTACTGTGGTCAAACAAAAATTATAACAGAAATAGCACAAAGTATTTAGAATTTGTCTAAATTCTAAAACTTACTATTTGGATAAATTATTGGTACTCTCATTACTAGATCTTATGCATTTTTTCACAAATCAATAGAAACCACAATTTTGACTAATAAAAAAAATTCAAATTCTAAAGAAAGATATAGTATTTTTGGTGAATTTTTGAAGTTATATCTTCAAAATTCATTTGAAATAAATCTAGAAATAATTTTATAATTTTGATTGTACGGTTATTTTCTACTTTTTGTGCTTCACGTTATCTTTGTTAATGCAAACTTTAAAAAATCTATAGAAATTATATTTTATAACACATTCGTGTTTTGTCCAAACTCCTTGGGTATTCAATGGTTAACCCCTAACTACCCGAGGCCTATTTTTAGGCTCTTGGAATTTGCTTGAAATCCAACAAAAAGCCAATCTTTTGATAAGTTGTATCATTTAAAAAAAATTGTAACCATACAAATTCAAACTAGAGATGTTAGAGATCACCTAGGAAAAGAAAACACAACAATATCACTTATGGATTGAAAGATTATAATGTTTGATCACAAGGGCGTTAAAACTACAAAAATCTTTCAAACCTCTTTTCATATGTGAGATCTAAAAAGTTGGTAACCAAAAAAATATGAGGTTATAAGGCCTAACATACACAACCCCAATCAATTTACAACTTTCCAAAATCTACTCTACAATTTTTTTAAATGAATTTCTAATGTGATTTTTCCTCCATGGCCTAGTGTATTTGAGGCTCATTTCCAAGAACCCTCGACACTATAGGAAGCCAAGATTGCAATGGGTACCCTTGCAAAAAATCTTGAATAGAAAAATCATAATGAATCATTTTCAAGATCAGATTTTTGCTGCTAGAACTAGACTTTGAATAGAGTTTTTCAAAAATACAAACTACTAAAAATAGCAATTTGGTTGGATTTTATTTAACTTCAAATTATTGTAAACACCAGAATCTAGTGCCATGGGCAGTTAGGGATTAAGGTATAGATATACAAACTAATGTGCCTGGTGCCTTTACCACTGTCAAAATAAATATAAATATAATTTTTTTTAATTCAAAACTTTCACACATTGTATGTGCAAATGCCACAAAACAAAGCTTGTGCACCCCTTCTCATTAAGGACTTTTTAGCTATACTGAGAACACAACCAAGGGATGCTTGGATTTGCAGAGATTTCAATGCAACAAACAAACAAAATAAACAACATAACTTAAGGTATGGATTTTAGCAATATGTGTGTGTATTGTATTGAGGTATAGACCTTATACCTTATACATCAAAGTATTGTACAAATACATGTGTAAGGGAAAAAAATTCCAACTATAAAAACACAAATAAATTATTTAAAAAATAAATATACAACACATATACACTTGACAGTTGACATAAAGAAAACATGCCTATTACCAACAAATTTTCTATTTTTCTATTTGTTATCTTGGAAGAGCTATTTGTCAACTCATGTATTTTTGAGTGATTGAGAAGTTGGAGAGAAGCCATTTGCAAATAGAATCAAGACTTTTTGACAAGAAATGGATTTTCTGTGAGTTTTCAAAGTTTGTTATGATGAAATCAGTAAAGTGCTATATCACATGGTGCCGTGTTCTTTCCCCAAGTGCATTGACATGATGCAAAAGGGTTGCTAAGATTGGGATAATGGATCAATGATTTTTACAAAGATCCAACATTTGATTAAAAAGTTTTGTTTTGTTTTGTTTTGATCTCCAATTTGATTAGGTGGAAAAAAATTATTTTGCTTCGAAATTTTTTATACTTCTTCCTAACTTAAGGCTTTACTCAAATCTAAAGTCTCTAGATCTTTTTGCAAAGTAGAATATGAGTTATCGGGCTCAAAAAAACTACATTGTCAAAAGCTCAAGTAACCTTGAAAAAATATTGTGTTCCTCTTTGTTGGGTCATATCTCACACATACAATACTTGTAGACCTCCAATTTTTCAAGCAAAATCCTTGTATTTATTCAAAAATAAGATCTTATAGTTATGAAATTCTAGAAAGTAATTCAATTTTGATTTACAAACCTATTTTTTCAAATATTTGCTTTTGCCAATTTCAAGAGCCTCTTTAATAGTTTTTGACCCAATGAACTTTAGATGTTAACCTAGTGCATTGTGATAAATCATTTTAGATTGCATCTAGCAATTTGCAAATGATTTTTTTTTGCAAATATATGACACTGGAGTGTGAGTGGGGAACAATGAGCAATGAGCGTTGAACAACAAGTGTTTAGACTTGAACGCTTACTAAGACTATTTTTCTAAAAATAGACATATCAGAGCCATAAATAGTGGTGTCATAATTAAAAATAGTAATGTTAAAATCACCAAAATAAAAATCCCAAAAAATCAATTTATTGCTAAAAGAAGTTTAATTTATGGTAGTTATTTAGTACCCAAATGTTGTAGGTAGGGCCAAGAATGAAAGCCTAGCCTCTCCCACACTATAAAAAGTACTACCATTGAGGTGATGAGTAGATGAATTTCATTCATGTCATCCATTCATTTTTGGGAATAATTGGAAATAATTCCAAATACTTTGAGAATCAATGAATAGAAAAAAGATTTTTTTTATATAGCAAATGGCTCATTAGATCCAAAGAGATATTTTTTGTTGCTAAAGGACCTTCTTTCTATTAATTAGGAGGATTATTTGAATTGTGATTTAAAAAAAATTCAAAAGAATTGTTTTTTTAATAATTTTTTTTTGTTAAATTTTAAATTTCTTTTAATCAGCAAATGGCTCCTCAAATCCAAGGAGAAATTTCTTGTTGCCAGAGGCACATGTTTTTTTATTAATTTAGAGAATATTTGAACTACAGTTTGATTATTTTTTTTTAAATATTTTTTCAAAAAATAGAATTATTTAGCTCAGGGCTCCTCGGAATCCAAGGAGCCTTCCTTGGCCTCCAAAAAGCCTTTTATTGGCATAAAGGGACATTTATAAAAAACTTCAAACTTTTAAATAACTCCAAACAACTTTTTCAAGCACCAAGAAAGGGCTTTTTGGAATCAAATAGGCTTCTCTTGGTAGTTGGCACTAATAAGGAAGGGCTCTTCAGAATCCAAGGAGTCCTAATTAAATAATATATATCATTCTTTTTGAAAAAAAAATTTGTTAAAAAATTAAAAAAATTTGAATCCTTTTTTTTATAGTGGTTTAAATTTTCTTCAAATTAATATAGGGATGGTGCCTTTAGCAACAAGAAAATGCTCCTTGAATTTGAGGAGCCATCTAATGAATTTTTAAAATATATATTATTATTATTTTTTTAATTTCAATTTTTGAAAATAAGAAAAATTTTCAAAGAAAATAATTTTTAAACTTTTAAATTTCACTTGTAGGTTTAATAAACTCCCAAATTAATAAAGGAAAGAACCTTAAGCAATTTCTTTACTTTTAATTCAAGGTACTTCGACATCAATCCTTATCTTAAACAACTAAGTTTTTAATCCCATTCAATAGACATTCATCATGACATCATCCAATGCAAAGACCAACACATATATTTCATCCAACAAAGTCAACTACAAGAAATTCATCTAAATCCATTCATCTCCATTCATTCTCCTTAAACTCATTTATAGCTATAAATATTTATCTTAAACCATAGATATAGGCATCTTATGGTGAAAAGTTTTAAATTTTCACAAGATTTTCTAAAAATGGTCACTATTCAACGCTCATTGCTTGTTGCTCAACGCTCAACACTTGTCATTCTTTGCTCATATTTTTAGCAACCCTAATGTAATGATCACTCTCTTGAGACATGCTATTGATTGGATTGAAGCATTTATATTGAATAGTATGTGCCTTCAATTGATGAAAATGTAGCAATGTTTGTTCACCATTTCTTTGCAAGACACAAATAGAGTGTCTAACGGTCTACTCCAATTAAATTTCTAAGCATTTGCATTTGGAGTGTCCAATGTCAAAGGTTCTTGTAGATTCAATGCCAAATGCTTATTCTTGGGTAGAACTTAGGAGCTACAAGTCTACCTTGTCTTGTGCATTAGAAAGTGGTTTGAGTGTAAGAACTTGCAATTGATATGACATAAGCATTTAGTTACATGCAAGGTTCCTTTAATGTTGTCATAAAAAAAAATAACTAAAAACATTCAAGGGACTAAAAGTGAGCTTGAAAAACAAAATTAACTCCTAAAAGTATTGGTTAATTTTTTAATTTGAATTTAAATAAAAATGTACTAAAAACAATAATTTGAAAAAATAATCAGTTGGTATTAGGGGCAATTGTATGGTTTAATGAATGCACTCGTTTCTATGTTTCAATGCTTTGCATTGTTTTCTATAATTTTCAAATTTTCATACCATCTTCTATTATATTGTGACACATTGTGCCAAAAAAATTATACAAATCAAGCATTATGTCATTTTCTAAAAAAAAGTGAAAAATTGAAAGAAAATAAACTTTTGTAGTTTAAATGAGTCAATTAGTAATAGATCAATGCATTGTCATACTCCTCAATTCATTGAAAAATTCAAAAGATATCATGGAAAAGTAGGTTGTAAATAGAATTACTAGCTTTAATTCTTTCAAAAAGGACATATGTAAAATGAAAAATTGAAATCATCACATATATCTTATTCTATCTTTTGATAATTGAATTCTTTTCAAACCTTATAAGTGAAAATCTTTAGGTGTGATTTGCAATAAAAATTCAAATTGGGTCTTTTTTTCTTCCAAAAAAATTGCTATACTGTGGACAAATTGTTATTATATGACTATATGAAAAGTTTCAAAGTTTTGTATTTTCAAGATAATTTCTTATCAAAAATTAAACTTCCAATTTAATGTTATAAAGGCACAAGAGTTGTCTATTACTATTCCAACCCAAGCTTACAACTATCCTTAATTTATAAATAAAAGTTGTAGATTTTACATTTTGCATTACATTTGTATTGGTTTGATTTAGAATAGCTATCAATGGAATTTGCAAATAAGATTGGAACCTAAAATTGAATAATTCCTTGGATAATTAATTACATCCTTAATCTTTTCAACTCTAGAGTAATATTTTTAAAGGGATATATAATTGTCAAGTTACAAATATAATATTTATTATTATTATTATTATTATTAAAAAATTACAAACCAAATTTTTGGTATTGTATTTGCTAATAATAATGACTAACTTACGATTTCAAACTTGTAGACTTTGGAAAGTGTAAAATCTTAATAAATCTATATATAGATTTGCAAATTTTTATATATAAAGTGATTCATGGGGATATAAGTAGATCAAAGGTGTTCTTTATACATAGTTGTTTTTTGTAACAAGTGAGGAGAATATATGAAATAAATGATTAACTAAAGAATTGATTATTCATTCATGAGTTTCATGGAATTTAATTAAAGCATGTAAATATTGCTTAAACATTGAAGAATTGAAGGTTACTTCATTTTTACATCACTTTAGTAAGTTTATCCATGCTTATGTCCTTATAGCCCTAATTTGTCACCAATTACTATTTTTTTTGAGGTGATAGTATAAAACCATGTATAAGCCTAATAGTAGGATAGTCATGAAATAATTTTTGTACATGTCGCATGTAGCCATTGAAAAAAAATCATTTCCAATTCCCTACATTGAAACACTCAATCCCTAAATTCACTTCCTCTTCAATCACTTTCTTTGCGCAACAAACTCTAAATTACATTGAAAAGTTCAATTTCTCATTTTTTCATTTATGTAAAACTTTTACATTCAATCCTAAACTCTAATCTCTTCAACAATTTTTCTTCAATCTCAAGCTACTAAAATTTGTCTTTTTCATGTTAAAGTTCTCTGAAATGAATTAATTTCAATTCATTCTCTCAACAAAATTACATTGAATTCATTCTCTCACATGAATTAATTTGAATTCATTCTCTCACGTGAATTTATTTCAATTCATTCTCTCAACAAAATTACATTGAATTAATTTGAATTCATTCTCTCAAATGATTAATTGGAATCCATTCTATAAAATGAATTGTACAAAAATTTAATTAAATCCTTTATTAAATTAAATTAAAGTTATTTCTCTACAAACAATTACATTTTCCAAAGTCAATTATAATGCATAATTCATAAATCAACAAAATCAATTAATTAAATTATTTGATTTACATATTACATGTTTATATAAAAAAACATAAATGAAGTCTTATCGTCACTACCACATACATATATTACACAACCAAATTGTACCATTGTTGACTTTCCGAAAGGAATTATTGTTTTCTTTTTGAATCATGCGGTTAATGTGACTTCAACAATATTTTTTTTCTTAATTCACATTGCACAGCAGTGGAAGGTGGTCTTAGGTTTCTTTTAATTTCATACAATGGTTACTATTTTTTCACTTTGGGAGGGGGGGGGCGTAAAAATAGGTTGCTTGATAATTCTCCAACTACACTAGTATGTGAGCGTGTGAGTGTGAGCTTGAGCCTAAGAGCGGTGAGTAGAGATTGTGTGAGTCTAGAGCCTAGAAATTTAGAATATGATATAATTTCTAAATTTAAAAAAAATAAATCAAAAGATTAATTTTTTTTCAACAAAAATTTTTGAATTAGAATTTTTTTGACCTATTACCACATGACCCATAACTGTAGATTTCAAATCTAAACCTTAGGAAGTTGGTGCTATTGGATGTTTTGAAATTTATATCATATTTTGAGAGGCTATCTTAAAATGGGTTGATGAGGTGAGAATACAAATAATTTAGAATCAAATCTAAGGATGGGAGGAAGACAAATGTAATGAAAATATCCTAGGATGTCAAAAATTGTGTATATAATAAAATATCCTTTTATTGCAAAAGTAAATACACATTAGAATATAAATATAAGATTTTGCTATTGAAATTTGGGGATTTTGAAGATAATATATTGATACTATGTATCCACTTTATATCATGCTAATATCTATCAATTAACTTACTCACTCGCAAGTCTTGATGATCTTAGTTGTAAGAAGCACTTACTTCACTTCATCTAAACTAAGGGTAGGAACGTGGATGAATGTATCTATCTTATAATTTAGTTTGCAAAAATAACAAAAGATGTAATAAAGGTGTTTGCAATTTATGTACATGCCACGCTTTCCAATGGAGGTTCCATTCATATTTCCATAATGGGGACAAGTATAAGATGGAAAATTACAAAGTGTAATATTATAAATCTTTTGGTTAGGCTCAATCCTAGACGAAAGTGTAATAATAGCACCAAGTCTAGGGGTAAGGAAGGAAGTTCACCCTAGTTATACTTGCGGTAACATTCCTTGCGCTTTCTCATTGATTGTGGTGATTTTTAATGGAGGCCTTATTGCTCCGCCAAACTTGTTTGCCATTTCAAATGGAAAGAATTCTTTCAGCATATGTTGGTTGAGGATGAATTCAAAGCATAGGTTCAAAAGTCTTGGATGAGGTGAATAGACATAGAGGTGACATTGGTACACTAAATTGTAAGCAAAAGCCAACTTCTTCAAGCTCTATGATTCCAGCACAAATATAAGGTTGGTATTTGTGAGAATATGCCAAACCTCAGGGATATTAGATTGGGTAAGATTATGGGAATGTTTAGGTTCCATGACACATCCTACAATTTAATCAATACAAAACCAAAAATCCTCGGTTTGAACAACTATATCCTTATATTTATGCTTCTACTTTTTGTAAGTAGGGACAACAAGGGGTTTACCATGCTTGACAATCAATAGCTTGCATTTGGCTTGTGTGTACTTTTGAATAGCGTGACATTGTTTCCTTGACTTGTATGAAATTCTTGCTATATACCATTCTGATGTAATCCAATCATTTTCTACCATAGATTGAGTATGGGATATGACTGTGTTAACTCTTCAACGGCAATTCCAAGTTGCACTTTAGCAGTGGTTGATCTAGTTTGAACAAGTCAGACTCGTGTTTTCCAAAAGCTTGCATCCATTTGTTGTGCATTGTTTCTATCAGGTTACATGTTGGAGTGTTTGCTAGTTCTTCTATTGTCAAAGATGATCAATGAAGTCATTATTCAAATGGTTTGTTGTTTAGAATAAAAAACAAAGAAAAATAAGAGTAGAATAAAGGTTATACCATTTCCATGAATCTACTCTACTAATGATATCGAAAGTGCCAAAATGCAAGCTAATCTTCAAGTTTACAAATTATTGATTTTCATGCAGTTCCAAAGGAATATCACCAAATTCTAATTTCTAGATACATCTTGTCTGCCTTGGACATTGATGTTGCATCTTTGTATTGCCTATAGAGTCAAATATGTTGATTTTGGAATTCTTTGGCGATTAGCTTCTCTATATGCTTGTATATGCTTGTTTTCCAATGAAACAAGAAGGTTCTTTCACGGTCCACCATTGGAATAGATGGATCCCTTGAACCATATACAATGTGAACTGCATTAAAGTTGGCTTGAGCACTATCACACATAAATCCCTTGAAGGTTAGATTTGATCCTCTATTTTCTATTATAATCTTATTTAGACTATGCCAAAAAATGATCTAGCGTTCGGTGCCCTTAGTTTGCATATTACAAATGGCAATGGTCATAACTTTGCAATAAGTAGAGTCATAAACATGACACGCAATAGTTATCTATAATTTCACCTTCTTTATATGATCAAACATGGTAAAACAATTCTTGAAGTTACCGCTTGATTGCATTCGTTGTACGAGATCAACTTCAGGTTCATTCATAAGCATTTTGAACAAATAGACCTTCTCTTCTTCTTGTCCTAGAAATATATTATTGTGGATATACTCCATTTTGGCATGTCCTTTTATGTTAGGAATCCGATTAATTTTGCTACCACTTTTGTTGTTGCTCTGAAAAGAAGATATCATGTTGTGTACATTGAATGAGCTAAGGAGCTAGAATTTATCCATAACATTCTCTAATGCATCGCCATGGAGCATCTCTTTTGGTCTCGGTTCATTATGAATAAGAAATGTGTCAAGGAACTTTTTGCTTGCCACCATGGTAATAACAAAAGTTTTGGCGGTTGGAATTCTAGCTGCTTTGTAAGCGATTAATCCAATGATTGCTTCAAGAGATTCTTTGCATTGGCCATCAACAATTGGATGTGAATGAACATCCAAGTGGATGCATACACATGATAAATCTCCACTTCTAAGTATGTAATATATTCTTGAGTTACATAGATTGAAGTAAGCAGAAGATTGTCTACAAACTTTACAAAGCATAGTGGAGTTTGATGGAGGAATTTGACCTAGGCTAAAAGAATGTTTAGTAGTCCCAATCCACTTAGTTTCATTACTTTTTGAAGCTTGCATGCAATAGTCACATCTCAGATTCTCATAGATCAAACGTCCAATACAAAGCGACTTTCTGAATTTTAAATCTAGGTCATTATGGATGTTAGACATCATAGTGCGACACCATGTGTGACCATCATACCGCTTATCCATGCCTTCCGTGCCTCTAGCCCCTTATGTAGATTCACAACATGGCGGCAACTCAAAGAGAACATTCCCATCAAATCGAGGCGGGAGAAATTGGACATTTTGAAATTCAATAGAATCAAAATCAATTTTTTCAAGTTCTTTTTGTGATTGAAGCATAGAAAACAATTTGAAAAGGCATTGCAATACACTTAGAGAATCATGATGATTAGAAGGGAGAGGAAGTCGAGAAAATTCAACTAATGCAGGACTACTAGGGATAGTGTGGATAGTAGTAGGAATGAATAAATCCACTATAGATGGCAAAACAACATTTGAAGAGGAAGGTTGATAAATTTTAATTGGCATCTTGCCTTCCAAATCACTAGATAACTCTATGACTGGTTCTAGAGACTTGCATTTAACATTGTTGATAGTGAATAAATTATCATTTGGAGAACATCCACTATCTAGAGACTCTACTTTTATTGGGTGTAATAATGGGCGTTCAACATTGGAGTGATCAGAAACAGGTGTTTGTATTTAAGTCAAAACTGGCAAGAATTCAAATAAGAGACCATAAATTCTATAGTGTCTTGGAAGAAGTAGCCAATAGAATCCTTTTTGATCACTACATCTTGCCTATAAGATAGTTTCTTTAACAATACCACAATCACCTTGAACTTCTACAACAATAGAAAAGGAGAATCCAAAGTGGATATGAATGAGATGGGCAGGCACATGTATATAACCTTCAGTCTCTAAGGGTAAAACAAATGGGACCTCATAACCTCTAGCAACAATATAAGCTATAGTGAAGCATTAAAGAAATGAGTGAGCAAACAATTATATTTGAAAGTGCAAAGGTTGTGAATATAAAGAAGAGTCATTCCAAATGGATGATTTGAAATTTGAATTTGGCATGATAATGTGAAGGCTTGTTATTACGTATCATATAAATATTTGATACAGAGGAAGGTATATAAAGAATGTTTGAAATGGAGGTAGATAAGGTGACGTATTGTATGGCATCAATTATTAAAAGACATATTGATCTTTGTGAGACCATATTAGTAATGCATGAAAGGGCATTGATAAGAGATGGTGATCCACATCATGATTGCAATTATAATTTCATATTTGGAGACTGCTCAAGAATCTTGTATTTGATTATGTTATCAATAGAAGACTACCTAAACCGTTAGTTAGTAATGAAATAGAACTTAACTCGTGTAGAGAGGAGCTTATAAAATCTTATAGAATATAAGAGCTTGTAGAATAGAATGAAGTACTATATAGAAATGCATGTTCCAAAGAGTGTCTAAAATGTAGTTTAGAGGACATTGATATTGTAATGCATTGCTAGTTGATTATTTTAGATGCATGGAAACCTGTCTCTTCCATTGTTAGCATTGGACACTCCAAATGAGGGTAGGAAAAATAGGAAGAAAATTAGTTTTCGTTATTCAAGTAAAAGGCAATTATTAAAGGCTAGAATGATTAGAAAGTTGCTTTGAATCACTATAGCTGATTTGTCTGGCACAATGAGGAATTTAACATATGAAGGTATTGTTTCATGTGAAGCAAGCAGGGGGGATATCATAAAGGCCAATTCCATTTCATGTGAAGTTCAACCAGCTATTGCTTCTAGTTGTTGTGATTGGGATCAATACATTAACAAAGAGGAGGAGGAGGAAAAAGTAGAAGTGGATAAAGAAGAAGAGGAAAAACAACAAGCACTACTAGCATTGAAGTTGGAGGTAGATCTTAGAAGTACAAAGAAAATGGTAAAGAAATAATTACCTCAAGTGATATTACCTTTGAATGTATGTGAAATTTTTTCTTAAATGTAGATTTTGCAACTTTGCATCATTTTGTACGCATCGGAATCCCGATTCCAACAGTATATAGGATGTAAAAAACAGATACATATTGAGTCTTTTACGGTTTAAAAACTAAAATAACATCTTCGATTCTTGCCTAAAATCTTCAGATTTCAAAGAATTTTAGTCAAAATCTAGCACTTTTATTTTTAGCAGTTTTTGTCGATTTTTGTAATATCACTAAAGTGTCTAAAAATCTTGAAAAAAACTATGGGTATAAAAATGTTTTGGCTTAAAATCTTAAAAATTGAAGAAGTTATTCAGAAGATTCCTTTGAGGTATATCTACCAATCTTTTTTTTTTCTTTTTTTGGAGACTAGTTTCAACCTAAACATTGTGTTGTCTCCAAAGGTGCCAAGGCAACATTCTGACAAGAAAGAAGAAGAAGAATCAATGGAGGAAAGGGAGGCTACTACCGTGGAAGAAGGGGAGGCTGCAATAAAATTTGAGCGGCAAAGATGGCATGGAGAAGCAATAAACAAAGTGAATGACGGGACAACAATCACGAAGAATGAAGCAAATTCAAGTGCATCGCTCGATTTTGGACTGCCTTCTTGAACTCCAACCATTAATGGCTACACTTTTCAAGCTTTAGTTTGCTTTCATGTTAGATTACAATTTGCTGAAATACTCTTATGTTTTTGGACTTCACAATGGATGTTCGTTAATAGCTACGTTTTCTTTAGATTTCAATTTAGAGTTTCAGATACTAGAATACCCTAGCCATTAATGGCTATGCTTTTAGGGATGCAAATTTGTTTTCATGATATATCTTAATAGTTCACTGCTGAAATTTTTTGGCCTTTTTAGACCCCTAGCCATTAACAACCATGCTTTTAGAGGCTCAAATGAGTTTCTGCATTTTATTTAAAATTAATTCACTGTTGAAATTTTCAGCCCTCCTATACCTCCAACCGTTAACGGCCACGCTTTTGGAGGCTCAAATGTGTTTTTGCATTTTGTCTAAAATTAGTTCACTACTAAAATTTTCAACCCTCCTAAACCTCCAATTGTTAACAACTACACTTTTGAACAGGGTTGACGAATCTCTACGTCCGCTCGAAAAAGGCGTCCGTAACCCGGACGTCCGTCCTCATGGACACTAGCGGACGCAACGTCCCTCCCGCCGTCGGAAGGCGGACGGGCGGGGCGGACGGCTGGAGGCGGATGCCCAAATCATGCGGACCAGATCAGTCCGCGTGTCGATCGGATGGCCGTACCGGGGCGGACGGGGCGGACGGCGTCCGCAAATGTCAGCGGATGCTGCGGACACAGCGTCCGTGTCCGGACGTCCCAGACGTCCGACCGTCCTGTCAACCCTGCTTTTGAAAGCTCAAATTTGCTTCACTACCTGATTAAAATTTGTCTAATGCTAAATTTTTTAGTACCTTCTTACACAACAGTCGTTAATGGCTATGCTTTTAGATTTCTTTTATGTTATGGTTGAAATTCCTCTAATGTTAAAATTTGTCTAGTGTGGAAATTTTTGGTACCTTCCTACACCCCCAGCCATCAACGGCTACACTTCTAGAGACTCAAATTTGATTCACTAGATGATATATATTTGTCTAATGTTGAAATTCTTCAACCTTCCTATATCCTAGCCATTAATGACCATGCTTTTAGACACTTAGATTTGCTTTTGTGTTCTAGCTGAAATTGCTCAAATGTTAAAATTTTTTAGCCCTCCTACACATTCAAATGTTTAGGAGATCCATAAGCACGAGGATTAGGTGCTTTACTTCAACCTTTTTCTAAAGATTAGTTGGAGGTAGAATTGCATGGATTATTGAAGAAAGAGACTATCAACACTTCTTCTTGTCTTTAGTGGTTGAAGTATCAAGCATGAGCAAAATCAAAAATCAATATTCCTTTGTATCATATGATTTCTTTGCCGGTTGTGAGACCTTTTTTGAAGAATAATGTCATGAATCTAGTTGCATACTTTGTTACTTGTGGTTATATGGAGGGGAATGGAGTTTTTTATATGGCTTCGGAGAACAATGAAGGAAAGACAATTGACGTCACGGATGATATTGTGAAATCGTAAAGTGACAATTGGATGCAGGCTAATGTTGTGTTTGAGAAAGAACTGCGAAATAATAAAGATCTCAAAGTTTTTTTTGGCAAGATGTTCATGGTGTGGAATGGCAATCACAGTTTACAAGTATAGTTGCCTATTATCAACCGTGATCATACCAATGACTTTACATGGCATTATGTTGTTGAAAATATTGTTTTGGAGGTCAAGGGCAACATTGTAACTGTATTGGCAACATTGCATGAAGTCAATTGATAATCTCTTCTATTTTTTTTTTTTATCAAATTTGATTTCATTTTACTACTTAATCTTTCAAGTTTGTTTGGTTTGAACCGTTGTAATTCTTAATATTCTACCTTCTTATTGGTTTGATGTTTACTTTGCACATTTTAACACAATGAATTTTGTTTTGACAGGAAAAACTAGAAATCTCATATTTCTATCAATCTTGTTCACAAGCTTTATTGCATTCAAAATATAGTTGGGCAAGCGCTTTTATATTTTGAAAACCTTGTCTCTATAGAGGATCTTATTGCAGCTGAAGCCAAGCAGAAGTCAAAACAGAGGATTTGGTTCACTCTTACTATTGAGGTTCTAAATAGAGTCTTATATTAAGTTCATTTCTAACATTTTCTTTACTATTTTGTATTTAAATTCAAAAATTTCAATCTTTACTTTGTCTGTTTTAGTTAATATTAGGTTGTTCTAATATGTATAACATTTGTCATTATATGCAATTTTCCTTATTCTTATACATTATGTACTTCATGTAGCAAGAATTGGAAAATACTACTGCTATTGTTCAAAGAAAATTTTATGAAAAGTATCTCAATTCAGCAGATTGGATTCTAGCGGTAGTTCATGAATGGGTTTTCAAAGTTGTTGACAAGGTGAAGGTAACTTCTCATTCAGAATAAAAGAAGCAACTCTCCATTGCACATCCAAAGCACACAACAACATTCTTGGAGCAAGTGAAGTATCACTATGAAATTTAAATAAGTGAAGTATCACTGTGAAAGTTCGGAGATGATTCAAGAAAAATTATGGATGGTAGCAACTTCAACAATGGATACTTCTATGAAGGTCAAGTAACTAGAGAGATGGAATAAGTCTCCCACTCTTCATGAGGCTCTCAAATTTCCTAAGGAAAAATTCAACGATATTAACTTTTCTGAGTGGCTTTATAAAACTACATGGTAGGCTTAGGTTAATACTTCTCTTTCTTTTTTATTTTCTTAGTATTGTTTCTTTGAATTTCTTCATTCAATTGTTACATTCTTCTAATTTAAATTTTGTATGTGGCAGTTGGCTATTAAGACAAAAAAAACTTTGTCATGCTACAATGGCTAATCTCGAGGTGTCTATTAACTATCTTCCAAATGATATGAATCCTTTGCCCACTATTTTTTATTATTTGGAGACATTGTGCATATTGTTGTGAAATATTGCCTTCTTTTGTGAATTTGTTGTGGATAAGGGAATCCACAAGAATTATAAGATTGACAAGCAATTCTACTTTAAATTGGCTATGTAAAGGGTTTTGTATATCTTTTTCCTTGTCAAAGTCATTTTCAAATGTCCCACTTTCTTTGCAAATTATTTAGACAAAGAAAGTGAAGAGTACATATTCACTAAGGGGATTATAAAATCTTGGGATCCCATACATTTGGGAAAGTATGGATGGTATTTGAATTGTCCCCTTAAAAAACCTCTTACTTTTGATATTGTACTTCAAGATTCTATTGAATCTACTCTCAAAGGTATAATTGTATATGCTCCTAAAATGATGAATAAAGATGCAACCAAAAAGCCTAAAAAGACAAAGGTAAAGACAAAGAAGTTAGTGGTTCAACTTGATGATTTTGATGAAGATGTTCCAGTTCAAGATACTTTCAAGAACCTTTTTGTTACTAAGCCATCTTCTTCAAATGTTGAGGTAGTACTTCGTCTTTCAAAGTGGCAAAAGATAGACTTTAGTCCCATGATTTTGGTTCTAACTTCTTCTCCTATCTTTGAGCTACTTCCCAAGCTTAAAGGTATGATAAATACTTTGGTTGTTTTGTCTACAAATCATATATCTTTGAATTTAATCTTGAATGATTCATTTGTTAAAATTATCGTGGAGAAGAAGAAGAATGGTATATTTGGAGCACCATAGAATGATATTGTGACTTTTCTATCAAAAGTGAGTTCATTAATTTTATTGATTTTCTTTTTTAATTCATATTTTCTTGTTATAAAACTTTACATGTTCTATATAATCCACGTCTTTGAATTCATAATGTTTTGTGGCTTTGACATTTTCAATTATTAATTAAGATGAAGTTTTTGAAATTTCTCTTTAAAGGTTGATGAAGGCAAAGAGTTCTTCTTTGATGGCAAACTGCAAAATAATCCTGCCATGGATCTCATCATTGTAGAATATTTAGATGGTCTTTTGGTTCTAGGAATCTTAGATTCACCATCTTAAATTCCATCTTAGAATGCCAAAATTCCAAGTTTTTTTACCGTAATGATCGCATTTTCACTTACCTATTTTCACAATGATGGAGCATTCTTTCTATTTTATTTTGACAATTCTATGGTCAAGAGAGAAGTGATGGGATTCTTTAAGAACTATGAGTTGAAGATCAATGATGAATGAACCATCATTAATTGCTTACATTTGGCAAATCCTATGAACCCATTTAAAATATCAATATCAATTTTAAATTTTCATTTCTAGCTTTGATGCAATTTTTATTGCATTTCTTTTAATTTTATGTATACTTTCTCATTTGAATTTGATTTTCAAACTGTGAAATTTAAAGTTTTGTTGCCGGTTTGATCATTTGCCTTCCCTATTACAAGGCAACCTGAAGAGCTTGTCATTACTAGTGATCTTTCCATTTCCAAGGTTGATTTAACTATAGACGACACCCTCTTCAACTCCATTACTACAACAACTCAATTATATAGAAAAGAAGATGGTAAGCCATGAAGAGGTACTAAGAAGAAGTCAAAGGTTTTAATGAATTTTTTGTTCATAGCTTGAGTCCTATAGGTGGCATTGTGGCAAACATGACTGCCTCTACAAGTATTGTTAACTACAATTTTGAATTATGTTTTTTTCTATTTTATGTTTGATTGTTGTATTTACATTTCAATTTTGATGTCTTCATAATTTTGTATTATGTTTCATGTAGGTTCTTTCATTAGAGCGGCTCATTCTTCTAATTGACATATTTTAGCATTGGAAAGCGATGCTAAACTCTTTGATGAGGTACTAAAGCCTCTTCAAACACCTATAAGCATCTCCAAAACTCTTGATTCTATTACTTCACATGATGGTATGGAGATTGATGATGACTCCTCAGTTGAAGACGTCGCACTACTTGACTTATGTAAATAAGTTTTGTTTTTGTTTTTGTTTTTCAACAACTTTAGTTATAAATTCAAAACTTTGTATTTTAATTTGCTACTACATACTCTAATATATATATATTGTTGTTTGTAGTTGAATGAATTCATTATCAAGGCAACCCTTGTTTTTTTATTGGCACCCTGGATTTCTTAGAAGTCCTTTTCTTAGTCCCCATGGCCTCCCTGTTTTAGGGTTGACAGGACGGTCGGACGTTTGGGACGTCTGGACGCGGACGCTGTGTCCGCAGCGTTTGCCGGGACCGCCCCATCCGCCCCAGTACGGCCGTCCCTCCGGTTACGGCCGTCCGATCGACACGCGGACTGATGTGGTTTGCATGATCTGGGCGTCCGCCTCGGGCCGTCCGCCCCGCCCTGCCCATCCGCCTTTCGACGGCGGGAGGGACGCTGCGTCCGTTGGCGTCCGTGAAGACAGATGTCCAGGTTACGGACGCTATTTTGGGGCGGATGTACTGATTTGTCAACCCTGCCTTGTTTATGTTGAAGATTTAGCATTAGCTTATACTAATGCTTCATCTGCTTCATCTTCATGTTTTCTATCACCTCATAGATTTTATGATCAAGGTTGACGAATCTCTACGTCCGCCCGAAAAAGGCGTCCGTAACCCAGACGTCCGTCCGCACGAACGCAGCGTCCTTTCCGCCGTCGGAAAGCGGACGCCTCAGCCGCGGCGGACGAGATGGGCGGACAGGATGGGCGAATGGGCGGGGTAGACGGGCAACCGCGAGACGGTTGGAATAGGGCGGTCGGGGAAGCAGACGAGGGAGATGGTCAACGGTCGGAGTAGTCAAGCGGTCGAGGCGGATGGCGACGTCGGGAGCGGCAGACGGTCCAGGCGTCCGTTGCGTCCGCTAAACTTGCGAATGTCAGCGGACGCTGCGGACACATCGTCCGCGGTTGGACGTCCCAGACGTCCGACCGTCCTGTCAACCTTGCTTATGATCCTAGAATATGTTCTTATTTTGAACTCAATGCATCTGAATTAGACAATATCTAAGTTTGTTTTTATGATTTGGTATTAGATTTCTATTGTGTTGTTCTTTAAATTGAATTTGTCTATTTGTGATGTAGCAACAATTCTACTCAATGGCCTAAAACTATGAACTATGCCCAAATTAAATACTAAATCATGAGTCTTGAATCATACTCTAACACTAAGTTTTATAAAATTCTACAAATCAAATTTTAACTTGGAATTCAATGGCACTACTATCATTGGATTCATTATGTACTCTATTGTTTAAAAACGATTTTTATTTGTAACAAAATAAAATTTGAAAAAAGACGATTCAAATAGAAAAGCATTGACTTTAAAAATGGTCATTGATTTCAACTCACTTGCCATGGAGTTAATACACTTATTTGGTGTGTAATATACTACTATTATATTTATTTTAAATATTCTATGTTCAAGATTTTTTTTTGAAGCAAAATTATTAAAATAAAATAAAATAGGTGAACCACTTTCATCCTTTAAATATATATAAAGGTTTGTGATCAAGACTACATTCATCACTTAATCATTCAAAGCCATCGTTAATGATTTAATGCTTATAAAGTTGTAATGTTTATAACTTTTATTGTCACCAAATTTATATTCAACATCTATTGTCCACTTTTGATGCTCTTTCTATTTTAGACTTTATAAATATCATCCCTATGATGGTGTTATGATGTATTGCAATTTTTCATTTATGTGCTTTATAGTGAGACATCCTAAATCACTACACTTGTTATTGTGTGTTTGCTTACAAATATTATTTATTATGATTATATCTCAATTTTTGAAAATCTATTTGTTCATTTTTTGGGTACAAAATTGTATATCAGCATATTCATTTGTTGTTCATTCAAACTATAGATCTTTATATCTAATTCCAGAGTCATAGTTCTCCAACAAAATTACAACCCTTAACCCCTAAATGCCCAAATTACATTTTTTGGCAACATAGAAATTTTGGGCAGCTCACCACGAATGGAGTTTTTATTTTTTTTCATTGAAATTTTAACACAACATGAGACCAAGGAGTAGCTTTAAGGCCCAAAAATTTTCATAACTTTTAACTACATAGTTAAAAAATTTATTGTATGATATGTACTTTTCTATGGTCGACGGGCAACCCAGGGTTGACAGGACGGTCGGACGTTCAAGACGTCCGGACGCAAATGCTGTGTCCGTAGCGTCCGCTGACATTCGCGGTCAGCGTTCGCCGGGACCGCCTGTCCGCCCCGCCCATCCGCCTTCCGATGGCGGGAGGGACGCTGCGTCCGCTGGCATCCGTGAGGACGGACGTCTGGGTTACGGATGCAATTTTGGGGCGGACGTACTGATTTGTCAACCCTGGGGCAGCCCAGGAACAAAAACACTTCTTCAAAAATCATTTTTTAAAGAAACTAAAATTTGAAATTAGTTCTCTAGATTTATATATACTTGGAAAGCTTGGAATCATTCCATTTTGATCAATGAGTTAAAAGTTATGAGAAGTTTTTGTTTGTGGGAATTTGTAGGCTGTCATTGAATCTCTACTCTAAAACAAACTTTGAAGTCCTTTATTTAACTCAATTTTCAATATTTTTGAAAAAAAAGTAAAAACATTGGATGTAGATTTTTTGTTACAACATTTCAACCATTGGGATTGGCGTTTTTCAATTACATAAATAAATTATTAACAATTTAGTATTTTGAATCATTCTTTATTCCTTTCTACTTACTATTTTTTTCCTATATGTTGTATGATTTCAAATGATCTGAAATGTTTCAAGCATGTAGCCAACTTGATTTGAAGAATGAATTCAAAAAGTAACAACCATTTTGGACATTTTTTCATACAAATAAGACCTTCTAAAGTGCAGCTGCCCAGATTTTCGTTGGGCCAAAAAATGAAAATTCATCACTTCAAATGCTAATATATTGCAATCGACATGGTAGAAATGTTTGAAATTTTTTCCTCATTCATAAACAAGTTTATTACAAGATCCTATAGTTGCATGTGTCCAAAAATGTTTTTTTCTAAAACTTGGTACTTGTACTACAAATGGCAATTTTGGAGCGGTTTTGGTGAAACATAGTCAAAATCATTTAGGGGTTAAATTGAAATAAAGAAA
Source organism: Pseudoscleropodium purum (assembly GCA_963969395.1). NCBI lineage: Eukaryota > Viridiplantae > Streptophyta > Bryopsida > Hypnales > Brachytheciaceae > Pseudoscleropodium > Pseudoscleropodium purum. The sequence goes on from OZ017796.1 coordinate 22,932,692, forward strand.
ATGGAGGCTCACATGCTCATGCTCACAAGCTCACATACTAGCATCCCCGGACAATTCCGCCCCAAAATAGCGTCCGTAACCCGGACGTCCGTCCTCACGGACGCCAGCGGACGCAGCGTCCTTCCCGCCGTCGGAAGGCAGATGGGCGGGGCGGGGCGGACGGGCGGTCCCGGCGGCTGCTAACCGCGAATGTCAGAGGACGTTGCGGACACAGCGTCCGCGTCCGGACATCCGACCGTCCTGTCAACCTTGCATTAAAATGTTAAAGTATGAAAGCATTAAAGTATTAAAGTATTAAATGAACTCTATTGCTCATAGTTAAGTCAAATTTAAGTAGAAATTATGTTTAGAGTAAAATTTTAGACCTCATTTAAGCATAGTTGAATAACTTTTAAGAAAAACTTTGAACTATGAAAAGTTGGAAAATCAAGATGAATTTCATTTCCAAAAATTTGTTTGAGATTTCATGCCTTCAATCAAAAGTGGTGGACAAATTTCAAGGAGGGGTTGGAAAAGAAATGTTTTTGACATTTTCAAACATCCTCTCTAGAATTTGTCCATAACTTTTGATTGGAGGCTTTAAATCTCAAACGGATTTTTGGAGATGAAATTTATCTTGATTCACCAACTCTTTCTATTGAAATTAAAAAAAAAAAAACTTATTCTACTATGCCTAAATGAGGTCTGAAATTTTACTTAAAAACACAATTTCTACTTTAATTTGACTTTAACATGAGTGATTGAGTTCCTACTAATTCTAATTTATACCTCATATAGATTGTTCTACTTCCTACCATCCCACGTGTATATATACACTTCTCTTATCATATGGAAACTCAAGGCAAGTTGAAAATCCTTTACTTCTCTACTTTCATTTGATGGCATAATGTTAGTTTGTTTCCTTGTTTATGTGTATGTGCATATACATGTGGTCAATGCTTTTTTTTGTTGTGTGATATATTTTGTCTATCATTGTGAAAATAGAAATGAATATTTCTAAACAAATCAATACAAAAATGGGAATTTGGAATAACCATTGCTACAGTGAAACTCCATCAACATTGTATAGTGGCTCTAGTACAACTTTGGAAAATCCTACGTACATTGCATAGTGTAGGTATGGTGTTTGATGGAAGGTTATTTTTAATTTTACATATTTTAAATGGTTTCTTCATAGACATTGATTTTTCTTCCAAATTTGGCTTAGATAAACCAATAGAATTATAACTACACTTCAAAGTAAAATCTATTAATTAATTTACATACATTTAGTATTGTTTCAAATGTGGATATAAGGCTTATAGGATTTAGGGTTGTAGGAAGCACATTCTTTTAGCTTACAAATACATTCAAGGAACCAATGCATAAACACATTGCAAATGTAAGCATGTGAGCAATAAACATTCCAATGTATTTGAACTAGAGCTTGACACAATATGCAATACTATTTGCATACCATTGAAAGGGCCATGACTAAAAAGAAAAATTCTAGCTAAAGAATACACTTGACAAAAAAAAATCCTCTACAATATTTAACCACAAAGTTGCAACTTTAGATCATGTTAGAGTACCAATTGTGAATAGACCTATATAGCATGCTAAAATTGAAAAAAATTTAGGATAGAATAATAGGTTGTAGACGTCTACTAACACTAATCATAGTAGTGACACAATGAATACTATGAACTTCAAAAACACGATGAGAAACACAAAATCAAGAAAACAACCATCAAGAAGCATCAACACGAGATTGATAGATAATCCACAAACTTGGTGTTGGACAAAGGCCACCAATTTGTTTCCAATGTGTGCACTTTTGTCCATCTTCTTCTAAAGTACAACTAGGTCCTCGTAGGTCTTTAATTGTGAGGTTGCTAAACAAGGCAATTTGCCATTTGTTATAAAAAAAAGTAGTTGCAGCCACCAACTTTTGTCAAAGAGAGAGTGGTGTTTTCAAACTAGAAGAGAATGTACTTATTCACCTCAATCTATACAAGCACTAGTAGTGACGTTGCCTTTGGAGGGAAGCTAAACTCCTTGAAACAATTTTCAACAAATTTCTAGAAGAAGAAAAATGGAAATGGCATCTAACCCAAGTTGTTTCATATTTTTTGGACCTTTGTGGAATTAGTTACAAATTTTTGAAGCTGAAATGCAATGGTCACTAAAAGCGACCACCTTCTGAAATCTACATTCAACATCTGCATTCAACATCACCTAAAATCCAGTTAAAAAAATTAAGGCTCGTCACTTAAAACATGGGTTTTTTATAGTGATATGAAGACTATCCACAACGTAGAAAAAAACTTATAGTTTCTTTTAGCTAGAGTGGGATTTGCCTCCTATAGACTTAGACAACCTCCTTTGTTTGCTAGAAATTGCTGAAATCCTTCTCAACCTCCAAAACTTTCTCAGCATGTTTATTCCCACTTGTATGGTTACATAAGTTTGCTTCCAAGTTCTTCTTCAAAGGGCATAAGTTGTACATATCATTGCAAATTATACACAAGGTCTTCCACCAAAAGCTCTTCAAACTGGTGCTATGGGGATCTCCTCTAGGAAATTTAAAAGTCTTTCACGTGAAGTCAAGGCTATCATTTACAAACTTCAGGATTCCAACACCCTCCAAAACAAGCTGGCGGTGATCTTTTGTAGTGAGGATGATAGTTTTCTTTTTCTTTGCTAAAGATTGGAGGTGGTTGCACCAATCTACACCTTTCCTCAAAGACCAACTTCAAATATGTTGATTGCTCATGATATAGCTCTTGTGGAAGTTAAAGAACAAGTTGGAAACTTGGTCTTTAGTTAGTCTATAATTGCCCATCAATTGCTCTAATCTCAAATCTTTCTTGCATTCTATACAATGTAGAATGGTAACAACTTTGCTATACCAATCATAGGACTTCATAGTCCATTTGTAATCTTCCAAGGAAGTGTCTCTTAATACCTTTTGCAATTTTTGTTCTCCATCCATGTTTAAGGTCATGACCTTGACATATATAGTCTACGATTACAACAAGGTTTTTTCACTAGAATCACTAACCTGTGTTCATGAGGCTAGATTGGATGGAATTTCATTGTATCTATCAATGTCTTTAGGAAAAAATTGTGGAATCAATGGTTGATCTACGCCATGTGGCCAATTGAAGTATTGCCTACCACCAACATGCTATTTTTGAGAGACCTCGTTGTTGATTTAGTCAATGTCATTATTTTCTTGGTTGTCATTGAAGTGATGTTGCCTCCAATGCATTGTCCATGAGAGGCTCCACTTTCCACTTGGTCTTGCAAGACTAGGATCATGAAGACGTTGTCTTCAACATCATAAAAAGATTCAAGAGTAAATGCCACTTTGTAACACTTTTATAGATCCCAATATTGGTAGTGGAAATTTGATCATGTTTTTTTTCTAAATGCATCCTTAAATCAATTGAAGATTTTCTAGAATTGGCCTTTATGGTTCCAATGCACTTTGAAGGTGCATCTTCATGTGTTGAAAAATACACTTTAATTTTCTTCATTCCTATGCACAAGCAGGGTTAACGAATCTCTACGTCCGCCCGAAAAAAGCGTCCGTAACCCGGATGTCCGGATGCACGGACGCCGGCGGACGCAGCGTCCCTCCCGCCGTCAGAAAGCGGACGGGCGGGGCAGGGCGGACAGCCCAAGGCAGACACCCAGATCGTGCGGACCACATCAGTCCGCGTATCAATTAAACGGCCATAATCGGGCGGACGGACGAACGGGCGGACATGTGGATGGGGGACAGGCGGACGCTACATCCGCTGGGACCGCAAATGTCAGCGGACGCTGCGGACACAGCGTCCGCGTCCAAACGTCCTGGACGTCCGGACGTCGTGTCAACCTTGTGCACAAGGGTTACCTAAAATATTGACCTTACTAGACATAACGAGCCCAAACCCTAAACCATAAGCATTGACACAATTCATGTCTACCATAAATCCCAAATCCCAAATTTGTTGTACATTACAATACTATAAGCACATTTGTAGCCTACAGAATTTGAATTATTCCACAATAAATCCTACCCAATCCGCACCAATACTACAATAGCATGTACATATACTATTCAACTCACCAACAATGAAGATAGACACAAAAATCTACATTGCACTTACCAAAATTCTAAACTCCAAACAATAGTAGGAGTACAATCTTCAACAAATTTGAGATAGAGTTTTGTCAGACAAAAAACCTTGTCACTTCAATCAAACACTACTGTACTCTAAATCCAAAGAACCTTGAAGGGAAATACTACATGCACCTTAAACACAAAGATAACCCTAAAATTATAATTCCAAATTATAAGCCACATACAAGTTACACAAGTAATGAGCAATATAGCTCAAAGAACAATATAGCTCAAAGAACAAACCAAATGGTTAAATTCTAATTGAATAAATGCTTGAAAAAATAATTAAATAGAAGATGCTTGAAAAAACTATGACTAGGAAAATGAGGCACTCATGCAAACAATAGTTTGAATTTGGAAGAAGTGGTTTCACATTAGAAGAAGAAGACTACAATGTGTGCTAGTAGTGAATCCTATAGCCATTGGAAAATTAAGGTACCAATACATTCCCACCACATAGCCATAAACCCAAGAGTGTTTCCCACCAATCTAAAGGCACCTAATTTGAATTCAAGATAGCAATTCCAACAACCCTTTCAAACCATTAGTTAACAAAATGAATTTTCATGAACAAAGGGAATCTAATGTTTGGTACCCTATTTTTTTTCTAATATACATAAAAATATAAGATTTTTTGGCTACCCTATTTTATATATAATCACCTAAATTACATATTACCAATGCTATTGTAGATTTAACAAAAGTATACACTTTTTCTTCAATAGATTAATTTGACCCTATTTTTTATTTCACGTAGTTTTCTACTGCATTGATGGTCTCCCCCTTGAAGTCAATCACCACTTTCAAGTTAATCCCTAATTGCTTGAGTGACAATATATATTCGCTTTAAAATTTTAGCTCTTTTGTATATAGGCAATTAAACTCCTTTGACCTTTCTAAAATATTTTCTAAATAGTACATAAGATTAGCATTAGAGAAAATTTCAGCCCTTTGACAGACTAATTGATAGTATTCAAATAAGAAAATATAGAAAAAAATCAACCCAATCTTGTCAAAGAAATTTTTTCCAATTTGCATCAACTTATGTTTATCTATTGGATTGATGACTATATATATTTATTAAATTTTTTTTAATATTTGGTTTTATTTTATTTTATTTTATTTTATATTTTTAATATTTTTTTCAATTTTAGTATATTTGAACATCATCCAAAAGTTGGATGCCCCTCGACATGGCCTAAATTTTTTCCTTGTGCTATTGAAAACTTTTATTTTTCACAAAAAATAAATATTTGATTCTTGAGAGGTCCTCAAAGGAATATATGTATTAATAATGGAAGAATAAAGCTTGCCAATTCCACTTGATTTGAGATCTAAAAGATCATATTTATTCATTTGTTTGGAAGTGGTTTCAATAGAAAGAATAAAGTCTTCTCATAATTTTCATTGTTGAAAATTTAATTGACATGCAAGTGTTGATTTGGACTTTCCAAAAGAACAATTTTCTAAAAGGACATAAACAATATTCAAATCTTCTATAATTTAGACTTTCAATTATTTAAACTTCTCTTTTACAAACAATTGCAAAGGTCAATGCCTATGTTTGACTTGATGCTAATTAAACATGATTGGATTTTTTTGTTCTCAACAAATGGGATCTCTTGGTTGCTTAAAGTCTCAATCTTGGAGGAGAAATCAAAAATTGCAATCTACATTTTAAGACAAATAGCTATTATTAAATAGTTGCAAAGGTCCTGGCCAATAGATTTGACTTGATGTAAATTGTTAAGGATTTGAACTTTTGTTTTTCAACCAATAGTTCAAGCTTGATGTAAACTACTAAGGATTTGTACTTTTATTCTTAGCCAATAGAATCTCTTTATTGTTTGAATTCCCCATCTTCTTGATTCTTAGATTTTTGGGCCTATATGTATGCTAAGACACTTGAAAAGAGAATCTAAAATTGAAATCTATAGTCAAGATCAATAGCTATCACATGTAGTTGCAAAGGTCATCATGGCCTATATCCATCTTGGTGTAACATGAACAAGACTGGACCCTTTGATGTAAGCCAATGGTATCTCTTGGTTATTTGAAGTCCAACCTTTTTAAATTATTGATTCTTAGGCACATGTGCCAAATACTTTGCGGAGAAATCTAAAGGTTACGATTTACAATTAAAACAAAAATAACTACTATAGAAATGAAAAGTTCTTGACAATGCCAAACAAAAAATTGAATAGATAAAAACTAAGAAGACAATCAACACTAACAACCTTGACTATACTGAAAAAATATAGACTTGGGATTTATTAAACATTGTCCTTGGTAAGTAAATTAATAGTGTAACATTCACTCCCCTAATTGTCACAAACTTCAAGAATCATGTGGTTGACATTCCTCATCACGGCTCACTTCTAACCAGGGTTGACAAATCAGTACGTCCGCCCCAAAATAGCGTCTGTAACCCAACGTCCGTCCTCACAGACGCCAACGGACGCAACGTCCCTCCCACCGTCGGAAGGCGGACGAGCGGTGCGGACGGGGCGGACGGCTCGAGGCGGACGCCCAAATCATGCGGACCACATCAATCCGCGTGTCGATCGGACAGCCGTAACCAGGCGGACGGCCATACTGGGGCGGATGGGTATCGAGGCAGATAGGGCGGACAGGGCAGTCCCGGCAGACGCTGCGTCCATCGGGACTGCGAATGTCAGCGAACGCTGCGGACACAGCGTCTGCGTCCGGACGTCCGACAGTCCTGTCAACCCTGCTTCTTACTTGACATCAAACATGGAAAAGAACTTATGATAGATATTTAAATAGTAGATGTTTACGACAAACTACCTTATTTTTTTTTTTTTGGTGAGGGACAAATAATCCATCAAATTTTCTACTATGCATGCATGTCCCTCCTAATATTCCCCTAGTAAATTGAGGACACTAAAGAACTTATTGTCCTAAGAACACAAGAATTACTACCCATCCCATGAAATAGCCTTCCTTTTTGGACTCAAACAAATGACCTTTTTTTCTTTAATTGAATCATTTTGTTCTTTTTAATATGAATTAATTCATGTACATATGCATTGTAAAAATTGAATTGATATAGTTTGAAAACATGATGTTATGAATAAGAATGATTTATTTTTAAGATAATACTATTTATTCTTTCATTACAAGGCAATTCATTTATTTATATGGGTTCTTTTTGTATATAAAGTGATTTATGGGAATATAAGTAGATCAAAGGTGTTCATTACACAAATTTGTTTTTTTAACAAGTGCGGAGAGTATATGAAATAAATGATTAACTAAAGAATTGATTATTCATTCATGAGTTTTACAGAATTTAATTAAAGCATGTGAATGTTGTTTTGAACATTAAAAAATTAAAGGTTACTTCACTTTTACATCACTTTACAAAATTTCACAAAATTAGAAAAATATATAAATTGAACTTCATTCTTCAAAATTTCATTTTGTCATTGTAAGGTAATTTATATTTATGTCTTTATAGCCCTAATTTTTGGCCATTTCGTCAAACATCACTTCCAAATATATTCAACTTATTTTTTCTATTTCATGCCATGCCATGCATTCTTCTAAAATTCAACACTTAATATTTTTTATTTTCAAATTTTTAATGTTAAATAAATATATACATCAATTTAAATTCTTCAGTTTTTCATTGGTTGTATTTTGAAACTTGTGGTAATTTTTGATGGTGCAAATGACTTTCAAAGATCAAATGAAGATGACAAGATAAACAAAATGACTCAAAAACTCCTTGGGAGTGACTTTTTCTCATACTATTTACTATAATCTTAGAAGTTAGCTACAATAAAAGACTAGGGCTATAATAAAATGTTTTAGCTAGATTGTTTTACCTTATACCAATTGTTTTGGATACATATAAAAAAATACCAATTGATTTTGGTTTGAAAGTTGAGCCTATTGTAAGCATGGCACCTTTATTACAAAATAAAGGTATCTTTATTATAATCCAAAATTAGAAGACTATGATCCATCACAAAAGGTAATTAGTACAATTACTACAATATTTGAATTATAAAAGTCATTGAAAAAAATATTATAATCTATTCAAAATTAAAGGTTTGGGATTCAACTTTCAAATGAAAGAAATAATTTTTTAATCCAAAATATACCAAGACTTTGAAAATTGAATTTTACATTAATGAAAATTCCAAAAAGATTTCAAACAACACACTTCATGTTAGGATTTCTAGTGGACACTCATTAACATGAATTTGCAAAGACTATGGCCCTTTCTTTGCTTGTTGTAATATGGTTGGACCTTTTTTTTCCTCAATTAATGAGATTTTTTTATTGTTATAAATTGTAACCTTTCAAATTTGAAAACATTGACTTTCCAAAATAACAATTTAAAAAAAAGACAAACAATATTCAAATCTTCTATAATTTAGGCTTTCAAGTAATTAAACTTCTCATTCACAAACAATTGCAAAGGTGATAGCTTGTATTTGGCTTGATGTGAATTAAACATGATTGAATTTTTTGTTCACAACCTATGGAATCTCTTGGTTGCTTAAAGTGTCAATCTTGGAAGAGAAATCAAAAGTTGCAATTTACATTTTTAAAGACAAAATAGCTATTTTATATAATTGCAAATCAAGGTCTTAGCCAATAGATTTGGACTTTTATTCTTAGTTTAGATTTTGGGCCCACTTGCATGCCAAGATAGTTGGAGAGAATCTGAAATTGCAATCTATAGTCAAGACAACTATCACATATAGTTGCAAAGGTTATCATGGCCTATATCTAGCTTGATGTAAATAAAATAAGATTGGGTCCTTTGTTTTCTAATGGTTGCAAAGGTCATGGCCGATATCTAGCTTGATGTAACATAAATAGGACTAGACCCTTTGCCCTCCATTAGTGGGATCACTCAATTGCATGAAAGCCTAGCCTTTTTAAGTTATGGATTCTTAGGCATACATCCCAAAGTACTTGGCAGAGAAATCTAAGGTTGCAATCTACAATTAAGACAAAAACAACTACCATAGGAAGTACACTTTGAAAGTGCCAATTGAAACAAAAGATATAGATTTAGCCATTTAGGAGAGGTCCATCAACACCATCAACCTCCACTTGACATTGAAAAGCCATAGAATTAGGTTCTATTGTGTGTTGCTACTTTGGTAAGTTAGTTAATAGTACTACATCCACTCCCTCAATTGTCACAAACTTTAAGAGTCATTTGATTGGCATTCTTCATCATGACATCACCTCTTGTTTGACGTCCAAGTGTCCAACATGGAAAAGAACCTGAACTTCAAGAATCATTTGGTTGACATTCCTCATCACAACATCACCTCTTATTTGACAACCAAGTGTCCAACATGAAAAAGAACACAAATTTCAAGAATCATTTGGTTGACATTCCTCATCACGACATCACCTCTTGTTTGACGACCAAGTGTTCAACATGAAAAAGAATCCGAACTTCAAAAATCATTTGGTTGACATTCCTCATCATGACATCACCTCTTGTTTGACGACCAAATGTTCAACATGGAAAAGAATCCAAACTTCAAGAATCATTTGGTTGACATTCCTCATGACGACATCACCAACCCTCTTGTTTGACGACCAAGTGTCCAACATGGAAAAGAACCCAAACTTTAAGAATCATTTGGTTGACATTCCTCCTTGTGACATCACCTCTTGTTTGACGTCAAACATGGAAAAGAACCCACGATACATATTAATAATTAATTACATGTTTACAGCAAAACTAGCCTAGTGATCAACAAGCAAAATTCGTCGCACTCTCTACCACATTTGACTCTCCGAATATTCCCCAGTGAAATGAGTCTGTCCCCCGCAAATGCCAAAACTGCTGCGCATCCTGTTGGAAATGCGTTTACCTTAGTTTGTGTTTAAGAACCGACAGACCCTTGTCAGCAACATCCCATGCATTGGCTTCATGGCTTCATCCTGGCGATTCTGGCGCACACAGCTCAGAGAGATAGAGACACACACACAGAGCGAGAGCTGAATTCGATCCCCTGTCATGGCCACTGCCACTATTCATCACTGACTGCGAACAATGGAAGAAGTCGGAGCGAGCGTAGCAGGAATTACGTACTGTAAGTGAAGCTTACGGAGGACCTCCCTCAGCTCTACTAGCTCCAGGCGCGCCAGCTTGAAGCTAAGTTAAGCTAGCCAACATGCGGAGACTTGGTCCATGCCAGTGCCATTGTTTCAGACCCAACAGCTAGCTTAGCTTTCCATAGTCCACAGTACGTTACCTAGCTGCAAGCTTGCGATTACCCCGAATGTACAATCATGCGGGGGGGAAGAAATCTGCAACTGGCCTGGCCTGGCCAGGCCCAACCAAGGTTCCGTTGGTCCTCGATCAGTCTGCGCTAGTGATCGATGTGCCCAATGAGTACACCACTGAAGACAAAACGTTTGGGGTGGGGGGAGGAGTCCTGCTCATACGAAAGGTCAGGAGACCAGTGAGAAGCATTGGAAATGGATTATTTGACCTCCCCAGCTATGAGGGCCTCGCTCGGGCCCAAATCAACTTGGGAGGGGGACACATGCAAAACAACAGGTGTTGGGTGAAGGGACTTCCAATCATGGAACTTCCTGACTGGCAAGCTAGGCCAGGCCGACTGAGGGGGAAGCAGGCGAAGTTAAGCTTAGTGATGAGTCCTGCTCCTGCTCCTGCTGCTGCTGCTGCTTGGAAAGCTTCCGATTCCCCAAAATTAAATGCTCCTGCCTGCAGCTGGCTGGACCCGCCCGGGATCAGAGCTAGCGTGCACGATCACGAGATATTTTTCGTCATGACTTTGTACACGAACTGTGGAGCGAGTTTGCATGGCGTACAGTCATGCGATCGAGAGAATCGTTGTGGAGTGAGCGCTGTCTGGCAGGCACCATTTGCCTTGAGTTGGCGTGGATAAGTTAAGAATCCCTGGCTCGCATCTGGCTTGGCTTGGCTTGGCAAGGAGCTAGCTTCATTGGAACAATAGAGGGGGAGCTCCTCGACCCAGCCGCTCAGTCCTTGTCTTCACATGGGAAAAGTAGGTCAAAGCTTGGGTTTCCCATGATTTGGCATGTCTTTGGGATCTAAGTGGGCACTGGGATCAAAATGGGCCATGCTACTCAACTATCGGTTGTCAAGAATGTCATGTGCAGCGAAATCCAGACCAGACCTCATGCTGGTTAGCGAAATGGGCAATCCGTGCACATTTTAAAAGAATTGTCAATGGAGTGTTGGATCATGACTGTGTGAAAAATCCACTTTGGGGATAATTTCGGATGTAACTAAAATTCAGTGTGGACCTCAGAAAATGGGCCGAATTCACTGACATCTTCCAATTTATGGAATTATACTGTACCACAACTCAGTCTGGGAGCAGTTCAGTTTGTTACAGTGCAGGATGATGCTTCCAGCCACTGGTTGAAGTTAGAATCTGCCACTGGATTTACAGGTTCAAGCTCAATCCATTTCTGATAGCATTCTCATTGCTGTGGCATCAGGAAACTGGCATTCAGTTGTTACTCCCGGCCTTCCAGGAGTCTGGCGTGGTAACCTTTCATTCCTAAACATCACAGCATTTTACACAAGATTTTGATTGGAGAGATCTTGTGTAGCGTTTTGGATGATTATTGAAAACTGAAACCTTGACACAACTTAACCTACCACTGGGCAATGGCGCCTTCCAAGTGCAATGAAACTGCAAGCCCTGAAATCATCAATTATAGTGATAATTACCCATGCTTGAAGTATGCTAGAAATTGTCAATTTAGTTATATAAATTGGATAGTGAAAATTGAGGACATTGACACTTTTCAAGGCGGGCAGCGTAAAAATGTAACTAAAGCCTATATATATATATATAAATAAATAAGTCCTGCTTCATAGAGCTTTGAAAGCCACCAGATATTGATGCTCTGCATTGCGTCAATTCAACGAAATGGACATTCAAACTCCAGACCTGACTCTGTTCCCCAAATCAAAAGCTGACTTGAAGGATACATACTACATACTTAGAAAGCAGAGGAAACAGGCTACGATTGGAGTGCTCAGTTTGCTTCAAGAAGTAGGACTCACTGTCTCCATTTTGATTCTTATGCCTTGAATTGTTGTGTTATATCCAAACACGTTGCTCCAGCTTTCTATTTTTCTGAAAAGAAGGGACCCATGGTGTGACAATTTGTTCTGTTGTGAGTGCAGATGCAAAATTGAATGGAAATCACAGACTCCTCTTTAATTTCAACCTACAGAAAGAAAGGTTCGGATCATAATAAAGGGCTTGACATCAACCACTGCACCTGTAAGGACGTCAGGGTTGAAATCCACGAGCAAAACGGGGAATGATGTTGAAGGGCTCTGTCAATGGTGAGCACGGCAGTTTTTTTGGGGGGGCTCCAGCACTGTCATCCATGGCTGCAACTCAAGATTGAAAACTGGAAGATAAGATATTTGTGGTGCCTCCATATAAGTCAGGGCCGCCTGGAGTAAGAAAACGGTAATTACCGGTCACTAATTTAGAAACCATCAATTTCGTTAAATTGGGGGTGCTAGTCCAATAATTGGGCACAAATCAGCTCAGGATGTGCAACCTCAAACATAAATACAAACTTGTCCTAGTTTGTGGCTTAAAAATTAGACCTTTGTGAGGATCTGTGCCACAATTTCTGATGCTAGAATTGCACCGATTTAACGAAATTGCGGTTCAAAGTGTGAACCAATTAGAAATCAAATTGACACTAATAATTAAAACTGATCCATCTTTTTTTACATTCATATTGGCTAATTGCCTGTACCTTGCAAAGAAATCATTTTTATCTTTATCTAAGTTATAACCACATACCCACCAGCCAGTCGAACAGTCTGTATCCAATCAAGGGTATAGAAAGGTGTGTCTAACTTATTATCAATTGGCTACTTGTCCTTTTTCAGGAGTTCATAGCAAAAACTTAACTTAAAAAGTATGAATCGTTTAACTTCACATGCAGTAACGTACAAAAAGATTCAATTGCAAGTACAGGTCTTTAACTTATTTTCAATTGGCAGAGTCAGCTTTTGTTTGTAGCTCCTCCAGCTCTGTTGAGAGAAGACAACTGAACTACACCTAGGCTTTCAAGGACATTTCCCCATCCACCGCCTACAGTCAGATAAGTTGGATATGCTTGCCACACCACTGAAGGCAAGTGTGTCCACCGCTGATTTTGATTTGTGAGAGAGAGCAAGACATGTTGTTTTCAAAATTGAAATTTTCGCCTACGAAATAAATAAGCTTAACTTAAGCTTACCTAGCCTTATCTTAAGTTATATGAGTTTCGGTTTCTGTCAAAAGGAAATGACAAGACTGACAATAATTTGATCAGACCACTTTCTATTTATTGCCCCGCCCTGCTCTTCTGAATTGACCAGCAGTCCATTCCAAGCATATTAAGCTGAGTCATCGGAGTCATCGGAGTCTTCTGTAATTGTGGATGAAATGTGGCATGATGAAAGGGTGACAAAGATAGCTCATGGCAAAAGTTAAGGGTTGATTGCCTCTCGGGGAAACTAAACTCTTTGAAACAATTTCCAATAAATTTTTGTAGAAAGAGAAATGGAATTAACATTTAACTCTTAAAGTCTCATTGTCTCCTCGGGGGACAAATCAAATTTTAGGCAGGTTCCTATGACCTCAATTTTTGGTGAATTTTTTTGAAACTTCCCAATAAGATAGAAAAATTGATTAGCTATGTGGGAATACAATTTTTATTTCAATTGGTGTCCGGGAGCAAAAGTTACATCACAAAAAGCCTCAAACTAAACTTCGTGGACAACACTAAAAAAATTGCAAAAAATCAAAATAAATTCTGATTTTTTTCCTTGAAAACTTTATATTTTTGTCTACATGTGAAGCTTTGATTCATTCTATTTGAACTAATAATGAGAAAGTTAAGGACAATCTTGTTTTTCGGGCAAGTTAAGCATCTTCTTGAAAAAATAACTTGTGGGATTCATTTCTAACTACAATTTTCACAATTTTGTAGAAACACGATGGTCACTAGAAATAACCAGCTCTTGAAATGCACATTGTTGGTACATTGAAAAAAACAAAATGTACCCTAGTGTCATGTTTGCTTTTAGAGCATAGTTGCTTTTAGAGCAAACTACCATAGAGCAAGCTTTAATTCCTAAATGTTTTGGATTATGTTTTCACCAAAAATGCTCCAAAACTACCATTTCTAGTGCAAGTACCAAATTTTAGACAAAAAACTTGTCTAGACACATGTTATTGTAGGGTCTTGTAGTAATCTGGTTTAAAAAGACGTGGAAAAAATTTCAAAAATTTCCACCATGTAGATTGCAAGATATTAGTGTTTGAATTGACAAAAATCCTTTTTTGGCCCTACGAAAAAACGGGCAGCTACACTTCACAAGGTCACATTTCCATGAAAAAATGTCCAAAATGGTGGTGCTTCTTTGGATTCATCCTTCTAGGGAAGTGGGTTATATGCTTGAAATTTTTTAGATCACTTGGAATTGTACAATATGTAGAAAAAAAATAGTATATAGAAAGAAGTAGAAGATGATTTAAAATACTAAATTATTATGAATATAGTTATAGAATTGAAAAATGTCAATCCCAATGGTTGTCATGTTTTAATAAAAAACTTACATCCTATGATTTTATTTTTTTCAAAAAATATTATAAAAAGAATAAAACAAAAGACTCCAAAGCTTATTTTAGAGTAGGAAATCTATAACTAACCGCAAACTAGAACACCTCATAACTTTCATCTTATATATCAAATTGGAATGATTTAAAGCTTTACACTTATATATAAATCTTGGAAATTTTATTTCTTAAGAAAGTGTTTTTTTAAGAAATTTTTGGGTTGCCCATCAAGCATTGAAAATTACATATCTTACAATAACTTTTTAATCATGCAGTCAAAAGTTATGAAAGTTTTTGGACATTAAAGCTAATCCTTAAGCACATGTTGTGTTCAAAGAAAAAAATTCCATTTGTAGTCAGCTGTCTAAAATTTCTATGTTGCCATATATGCAGTTTAGGCGTTCAGATAAGTGAGCCCATAGTGGGTAAAATTATATTAGTAGTGTGCACTTAAGTTTTGAGATGTACACTACTAAATAATGTAATTTTGTCTACAATGGGCTACCTCGCTGCCATTTTGCTCACAATGAGCTAAATTGAAGATGTAGCAAAATTGAGGCCTTCTAGGAATTTATTGGTAGGTTGTTGAATTTGGAGATTCAAGGATCATTTACATTGTTGCTTTATTTTCTAGGCTCTACTTCATAGGTTGATGATTTAAGGAACCTAACTACACTTAAATTTTCCAAATAAATTGCGGTTTAGCTATTATTAATTAGTCTATTTTTTGTCAAGTCTTGTTAATACTCAAAAGAAGAGTCTAAACTTCTTAGCATGCATTTTTTAGGCACTATATGAATAATTTTTAAATTTTCAAAGTCTCGAACATTATGCTTTCATGAATAGAAGTTGCACATTTTAGGCAAGTATATGTAAGGGGGAAGGGGTTTAAGAATAGTTCACCACTAGGTATATAAAGTTACTTTAATGGAAGCTCATTTTGAACAAGGACTAGTGAGAGATGTGAAATGATGCATTAGAAGAGTTTGGGGAGGTCGAGAAGCTTGTTTTGGGCCTTTTCCCCCATAGCTGTTCCTTACAGCAAGGGAAATGGCCCGCTGTCAAAAAAAAATTTCATAAAAAATTAAAAAAAAAAAAAATTTAGTCTCCAAATGCCAGGGTTGA
This sequence comes from Pseudoscleropodium purum, assembly GCA_963969395.1. NCBI lineage: Eukaryota > Viridiplantae > Streptophyta > Bryopsida > Hypnales > Brachytheciaceae > Pseudoscleropodium > Pseudoscleropodium purum. Next base: position 22,948,610 of record OZ017796.1, read on the forward strand.
CACGACGTCCGGACGCGGACGCTGTGTCCGCAGCGTCCGCTGACATTCGCGGTCCCGGCGGATGCAGCATCCGCCTGTCCGCCCGTTCGTTCGTCCGTCCGATTACGGCCGTCCGATCAACACGCGGACTGATGTGGTCCACACGATCTAGGCATCCGCCTCGGGCCGTCCACCCCGTCCATCCGCCTCGCCCCGCTCGTTCGCTTTCCGATGGCGGGAGGGACGCTGCGTCCGCTGGCGTTCGTGCCTCCGGACGTCCGGACGTCCGGGTTACGGACGCTTTTTTCGGGTGGACGTAGAGATTCGTCAACCCTGCCAAATGCAAAAAAAAAATTAAATTTTTATTTTTATTTTTTTCTTGGTCAATGACATGGCAGAGTCTCGGCCACGTCAAACTGCTGTGCCGAACTTGTTTCCTACGTTCGCAGGTTGTGATAACTCGCAGGCATCCAGAGGCCCTAAAAATCTTCTAATGAGTTCAATCTCCTTGCAATATGAATATGGATCTTGATAAGAAGTTGACACTCACTAAATTGAAGTCAATGGTTGGTCTTTGCTCCTATGGGACACAACCAATTAAAAATACCTACAAGTATAGAAAGATGTCCGAACACACAATATAAACTACGAGTACAAAATGCTCTCCCAACACTCTTCTATTTACAATTGTTCAAATCAACTTTGAAAAGACTAAGCTTGAAAAATTAGAGCATTACATTCTCATATGAGCAATCAATTACTCCATTTTGATTAATAAGATGAATGTTAAGAGGAGTCTTAGTTTGTGGGTAGTTATGAAATCTCTACTCTAAAATAAACTTTGAAGTCCTTTATCTAACTCAATTTTCAATATTTTTTGAAAAAAATAAAAACATTGGGTGTACATTGTTTATTACAACATTAGAACCATTGGAATTGACATTATTCAATTCCATAATTAAATTCTTAACAATTTTGTGTTTTGAATCAATCTCTATTTCTTTCTACCTACTATTTTTTTCTTATATTTTGTACAATTCCAAATGATCTAAAATTTTCAAGCATGTAGCCAACTTTCCTTGAAGAATGAATCCAAAGAGTAACTACCATTTTAAACAATTTTTCTGTACAAATATGACCTTATGAATGATAGTTGCCCGATTTTTTGCAGGGCCAAAAAATGAATTTTGTCGATGCAAATGCTACTATATTGCCATCTACATGGTGGAAAATTCTGAAATTTTTTCCACATATTTTCAAACCAACGTAATACAAGATCCTACAGTTACAAATTTTTTTTTTAAATTCAAAAATTGGTATTTATACTAAAAATGGTAATTTTAGAGCATTTTTGGTGAAAATATAGTCAAAACCTTTGGGGGTTAAATTTAATCAAACTTGAAAGCCTTGATAGATTAATGTCTTCAGTGGTATGTTTGTATAAGGTAACTACTCCTAACTACACTTGTACCCCCTTTCTAAACCCTAAATACATGATTGCCTAAAATATTGAACCTCTATTCCTACACAATTTTGTAGAGGGTAGTTGGACCTAAACTTGAGACCTAAATGTATGATATCATTGTCTCTTTTTGATGTTTGACAACACATCAAATGATTTTTGACTTTCATGGCAATTAAATTTTAAAGTGAAAGACCCACTATAACTTCATACCAAATAACATGTTCAATAAACTCCAAAGCAAGGACTTTTTAATGTAATTGGAGTTGCTAGTGTTAACTTCTCCATATCTATTCAAGTACAATCATTTATTTGTATGGCACTCTCAACTTTGGTTATTATAGTAGATATTTTAGTCTTGACTACATATTGAACCCTAGAACCCTAGATTTCTCCTCCAAGTGTTTTGGAATGCATTCAAGAATCCAAGACTTAAAAAGATCAAGACTCTAACCAACTTAGAGATCATATTGGCTTGGGAACAAAGGTCCTACTTTACATCAAGTTCAAGAATCCAAGACTTAGAAAGATCAAGACTCTAACGAATTTAGAGATCATATTGGATTGAGAACAAAGGTCCTACTTTACATCAAGTGGTCATGGCTTGTATATCAAATGATGGCAGTTGCTAACTTTCAAGACCACATTGCAACTTAGATTTTTTCTTCTAAGGATCTTGGCATGTATGACAAGAAATCCAATTCTTCTAAATGGTCAAAAGTTTAAACATCTAATGGTCTCTTTTGGTTGAGAGAAAAATAATCATTCATTTTTAATTTACATCAAGTTAGATATTGGCCATAGACTTCGCAATTGTTTGTGATAGCTAATTTGTCTTTGTTTACAGTTTAAAACTTTAGATTTCTTCTCCAAATTTTTTGGCTTGCATGCCTAAAATCCAAAACTTGAAAAGATCTAAACTTTAAACAACCAAGTGATTTCATTGGTTGAGAATAAAAGACCTAGTAACATGTTCAGGTTACATCAAGACAATATAGTCCATGACCTTTGCAATTGTATGTAAAAGAGAATTTTTTCTAGAATCCTAAATGACAAAATATGAGATTTGGATATTTATAAAAAAGAAAAGTTTATTTAGAATCCAAAATGAGAATCCTAAAGTTTATATTTATGAAATTATTGTTATAAAAAATAAATGTTTCTAAATTTGAAAAATTACAATTTATTAGAACACCCTTGTAAATCAACTCAAAATTTTCAAACACTTAGAAGAAATTTGATTCCAAATATATTAAAATTCAAAAAAAAAATTAACAACTAAAGCTTCCAATTCTTAAAAGGTTTTGATGAATATTTTGGTTGACTTTTATAATTCAAATATTATCATAAATACCTTATAATAGATCATAGTCTTTGTATTTGGGATTACAATAAAGCTTTAGATTACTAGTATACTTCTTTTGAGATAAAAACACTAAGCTCACAATGGGCTCATCTTTGAAACCAAAACCAATTAGTATTTTTTGATATGTAACCAATTTTTTTGTCATAAGGTAGAATAATCCAAAACATTTTATTGAAGATGATGTGATTTCAATTCATTTAAAATAAAGTAAAAATCACAATTAGAGTGATTTTTAATGATAGAAGGATAAAAATTGTGAATTTTCAAAAAATAAAATAAAATTTTGGAGAACTTTTGTAATTCGAATGAATTTTCAAAGTCATGGATTATTTTGCCTTAAGTGTAATATTGGTTTATTTTTTAATTGTCTTCAAGAAAATCTCAAAACCATTCTTCAATGGTTATATTGTTTGAAAGCTATGTTGGACCATGTGTAATTTGGAAACATCACATAATGACAATTGAAGGCCATACTTGTAACACCTCAAAAGGATATTATATATATGATCAAATTAAAGTAGAGCCAATTTTAGATACTTCTACCTGAAGCTCTAAAGAGAGATTAAAACATTCCTCTTTTTTGACACAAATAGCATGTTCTTGTGAGAATTAGTCTAAGGTCATTTTTTGGCATATCTATTTGATTCACTTTCAAAATTCATAGTTTATTCATACAGTGGCCCAAAAATGCATAAGAAGTTATGATAATATTAGAATCTCCTTTTAAATTTATACATCTAAGAAAAAATTAGGCAACATAATAATAGTATCAATGCTCAATTGCTTATTTAGATGCATTTAGATTTAGTTACCTTATTTTGAATGAATTACATCAAAGTAATAGTAGCTAAGAGGTTAGAATTGCAAGAAATTTTGGAAAAAACAAGTTTACAAAATGGTTTTAGGTGGTGGTACACAACCACCTACACTTAGATCCAAATTTACTAATATATATTGAGATTACAAAGTCATGTATGAGAGAAAGGCTTTACTTAGATGGTAGAACAACAACAAAGCCACATGAGTGGGCTCAACTTAAGCTAGAAGCCTTTCCTAGTTATCCACAAACCATGTGGGATAACTAACTACATTGGGTTGCCTTTGACTACGAGCAATACCCATGGACTCTAACACTAACTAAGTGTCTAAAGCTACTCCTAAGGCTAACTGTACATGGTCTACGCTAGTATGTACAGAATCTCTAACAATATATCTATGATCAATATTTACTCTAAACATTCAATATAGAACAATAAGCCATAATATTTAAATTCCTATAGTATGAAAATATCCAAGTTGTATTTTATGTCTTTCCAATAGTTTTGAGTATGTGGTACATGTACTTTTTAGGGGGGCCAATTTTTTTTATCCCACACTTGCAATATTCTTCAATAGTTTAGTGATTCAAGATTTGGTTCAATTGAAAATATAGTTTTTACAATATAATCAATCAAATTGATCATTTTAAATTGATTAACTCTTTGGTTGAATTTAATTGTCTCAGCAAGAGGAGTGGGTGTATCATACATTTGAGAATTATCCTAAAAGTCACGAAATTCTCTTTCTCTTTGGTCCCTGATTTTCTTCTAATCTTAGATTGAATTTGAATTTCTTTCAAATTGTAGATTTGTTGGAATGACCAAGAAATGATGAATGAAAGCATGTGATTTAATCACATTGGATTTTCTTTTCCTTAAATTGAGGCTTAGGTTCCATCCAAGCAAAATTCTTCAACTGTCATTTGAAGTTCCTTGTATACACACATTATACTTTTGAATTTGTAAGAAAATTCCACATACAAAAAATCAATTTACATGGATAAACAAGTCAAAAATGATTTGTACAACTTTTGATTAAAACTTCAATAACCATAATTTGGTTTTAAAGAATTTTAGGAATTAAAGTATAGATTTCAAGATTTTTGAATAATCATAGTATACACATAGAATTCCACAATGCATATGATCAAATTAATTTTATATTGGAGGGGTTGGAAATATGAGAAAAATGCAAATAGGCTTGGTATTGACATTATAATAGAAACATCACTTTAGTAGACCAAAATATTGACACAAGTTGATCCAAACTAGACCCCATTCCTTTGTACTTTGAGTTCAAGTCAATATTTTTGTTTTTTAGTCTTTCTTTGTCTTTTATGAATACTTTCTAGCATCTTCGAACAATTAACAATTGGTCTCATTCTCTTCTTCAATCTAATAATAAAATACCAAAACTTCATGAAATATTAAATTTACAAAACTTAAAGAATATCTCTAATTAATGTTGATAACTATTCTTATACACTTTATTAGTTCACTTTACCCTTCAAATTCTTGACAAGAGCTTTTGATACAACTTAGGCATTTGATAATTGTTCATAATATTATTTTGAAAATGAATCTAGGCTCCACTCTCAAAAGAGAATATAAAAGTTGACTCAAGACTATAGGATCCTAGTTAGTCATCAATCTGTTAGAGTGAATTTAAATGAAAGTCTTTCAATTGGAATTTGATGAAGGCATATTTATTTGTGGGCATCTTTGAAAATGTTAACTCAATTATATGGAAAGTGGGTTAAATTGATGTTTAGTCAATTTAGATGCTTTGATCAACTAGTGTGTGAAGTGCTAGGTTGTGAGTATATACAATGTGTGATGGACATTGAGATTGAGCATCTATGTAGAATGAGGGAGATGCTTCAAACTTCATATGCTAAAAATTATATACTTTTTAAAGACACTTCTTGCTAATGAAATTTGCTAATTCCAAAGTTATAATTTGGACTTGACTTGTGTAGAATGCCTTCTATTATTTGTCTTTTAGTCTTTTTCTTGAGTTTTTCTTGAGTTTATTTGTCTTGTTGCTAAGTGCTCAACCTAAACATGTTGCCCATTGTTGTATCTATTGATGTAGATCTCATATATAATGCAATGCAATATCATTTAGATGCAATATTTTCAATCACTTTAGCAAGTTTTGGCAATGACTATTGGTACCACCTTTCTTTTATATAATCTATAAATGAGCTCAAAAGAAATATATACAATCTATAGTATAAAAATTTTATCTTTGTAGGAGAGATGGGATGGCAATAAGTAGGACCAAAATCTATTTACTTGAAATTTTTAGGTTGATGACTTAGACATCCCATGTATTAGTTTTAGCTAATGATTTTGTTATGAAATTTTAACTTAGATGAAATCTAACTTAGGATTTTAAAATAATGGATAATTTTCAAGCTCTACTAAAGTATAATTTTAAAATCTCATAGAAGAGTGAAGACTTACTAGTTTCTTGAACAACAAGCTAAATGCTAGTATTTTCTTGTGATTGTTGTTCAATGTACTCCAAGCCTTTAGTATTGCTTGCCTTCAAAATTTGATGCAAACTCACCAGTCAAACTTTTGTATGAGATGAAAATGTTCAATATGACAATTTGATTCTTTTCTTTGTATGATTACATGCTCCATACCATCTTAGTTGCATGACTTATGTATGATGTGGTGTGATGTAAAGCAAAGATAGTTGTTTCTTGAATCAAAATGTCACCTGAAGATGGTGTTCTTGTGGTAATAGTACTTTGATGTGTGCCTCCATTGGATTTTGCATATTGTCTTGTTTCCTCAGTGCTTGGAGAAGTGTTTGTTGTATTCCTAGTTGTTGCTCTTGTTTAGGCTCTAGCAAGAGAAGTTTCTCCTGCCATCAACTCTTGATTTTTGGTCAAATTCCATATGGAACCATCTTGATCCTATTAATTATCATTCAAATGAAATTTTTTGATAAGACTTAATGTCAAATTTGATAGTTTTAGGAATTTATTTAAATTGGGTGCTAATGTTGTAACTATATGTCAATACTTGATAAGAAGGTGGAGGCACCATTTGTGCCTTTTATGAACCTTGTTAGCAGATGGCATTGAATGTTCTTTGAACTCAATTCGCTCCAATAGTTGCCGTGTCTCATCCATTAGCTCATGGATATTAGCATCTGTCATTTCTATATTGCAACTCTTCCGCAATACTTTCATTTCTCCGCTATCCATTTTTTCTTTCAACTGTAGATATTGAACTCAAATCACGTAGGTATAGTATGAGAAAACTTGGCCCTAATGATGGGAATGCCTTACATTAATAGTTTTTTTTGTTGCAAGTGTTGCAATAAACAAACAAGATTCTAGACTATTTTAGGAATTCCTTAGATGGCATTGTAAAAACAATTGTCCCTAATATTCATGAAAGTGTCTCTCAAATGGTCACTAAAGATGTCCATATAGAAGCCTTGCTTAAGTAGATCTCAAAGATATTCTTTAAAAGATTTATAAATACTTTAGTTGATTTTTTGGAAGCTCTTTTAATTATTCTAACTTAGGTTGTTGATAATTCTTACAAGAAGTAGATTCAAATTTGAGAAATTTGAAGAAATTCTATACTAGGTAGTCCTTTAAATAAGTCTTATGGTACCTTAATGATCAAGTTGTTTATTGCAAGACCTTGTTAGATTCAAGGGACTGAATGAAAACCTGAATATTATTTGTAGTGCATTCATCTGTTAAAATTTCTAGTTGAAAAAGAGCATGTTGGTACTCCTTGGCCAATTTTTCATTCCTAGTGTTGGCCACCTCAAGTTTTAGCTGCATAGATTGTTTCTCAGCTATAGATGTAGTGAACAAGTGTTTAACTTTACAAGTCAATTCGTGGAGTTTATTGGTCATTTCTTGCTTTTCAGCATCTGCAGAGGTTGAGAGTTCACGCAACTCATCTTTTAGCTTTATCACCTCATTACTCAAGTTTTTTTTTTCTATATTTGTAGTTGTTGATTGTTGTTGAAATTCTTTCATTAGCCTTGCAATCTCTACATTGAGTTTATGTTTCTCATTTGTTGTTGTTTCCAATGTCACCTTTAATTTGTTGTTGAGCAATTGGACCTGGAGGTGAGAAATATATTGTACAATCTCAATTGGCATTATTGAGGTATATTGACTTCTGAAATAACTCCACTACTATCATTTGCCAATAGTGGCTAGGAAAATGGCATTACAATAAACCTTGAGTAGTCAATGAAATAAGTGGTACAAAGCTATCGATGCAAAATTATAATTACAATGTACCTCTTCATTCAAAAGTTGTTTTTCTGATGTCGTAGAAGAAAGGCCTTGTTGAATTTCATTAGCAAGCCTTTGAATTTCTATCCTCATGCTTTTCCTATCTTTGTGTGCTATATCTTGTGAACTCCTTAATTTGTGGGTCAATTGTTCCACCTATACATACGAAAGTATCAAGAAAATATTTGCAATATCTCATTGGTTACATTAGCATGATTTGGTCACCAATGCACATTACCAATAATGAGGTTAAACATAATAAAGCAAATTATTTTTTTGTAGTGAACCTCATCTCTAATTTCTTGTTTTTCTATAGTAGCAACATCTATGACTTCTTTGAGTTCATCATTTAGTTTTTGCACTTGTTTGATAAGCTCTTGTTTCTCTTCGACTGCTACCATTGATAGATCTCGCCATTGACTAGTGAGTCGTTCTACTTCTTGTAACATTTCTTGCTTTTCAGACTCTGCAATTTTGCAAGCTTGCTTCAAATCTCTATCAAGTCTTTGAATCTCTTGGTTTGCTTGAACCAAGGTACATCTACAATAAATTCACAACCCTTTTCACATTTACTACAACACCATATCTTGTTGGATAACAACAAAGTATAACAACACCATATCTTTGCGGATGTTCGTTGTTTTACAAAACCACACTTCATTATTGATACTTAAAAGTAGTTTATAAATTTTTTGATTTGTCTCAAGGGCATTGTCAATGCAATATGGCCAATCTAGCTATAATTTTTAAGATACTCTACCATATTATTTTATACCACTTTAATCTATATATAAAATCATGAGAATGCATCTTGAATTTTTTAAATATAGATCAACCTCATCCATTGTACCTGAGATTTTCCCTATCATTCCAACATTGCTCATAATTCTCTTGAATATTGAGAATCTTCCCATATATCAACAACAAAATATGATCCTTTGCCTTCCTTTTATCTACTGGGATAGCTAATAGTTCTTTGTACCTTGATTCCACTCCATTAAAAATGATATTAGTACACTAGTTGATATGTAGGAGCAAACTTATATAAAGCTAATTCAATTTAGAGATACTTATTAATGACTAAAAAATAGATTCTATATAATTTTTTGGTGATCCTGCTTACAAAGGTTGATGGACAGTAATGTCATGAGAAAAGAGTTCTTCGAGTAAACAAAGAAGGTCTTCACACATTATAGTATCATCTTCTTCCTATTTTCATCAGAGATGATGTGAATTTGCTAAGAATATAAATTTTGCAAAGCAATTGGACAAAATTTGAATGTTGGGCTTATTATCTTGGATTCATGGAATTATTCTATTGCAAATAGATAACAACACTAGTGAAATTTGATTAATTAACTTACTTTATAATAATTTTGAAGCCTTTGCTTTAAATGAACAACTTTGTCCTCCAACCTATACAACGTGTAATCTTAAGTTTTTAGCCAAAATCATTTCTAGCATTAGCAAAGAATTCTATATCATTAGTTTTCAACCTACTAAAGAAAAAAATGCACACATAATTTAAATGAAAAACTATCTTAGTATGGTTGTAAAATAGAAGCTCTGAATTGATAATTACATACTGTTGTATGTGAGACTTGTAGTCCAATTCTTGAATTTTCTTTTCTTGCAAGACGGTGGTGATTTCCACCTCCAAAGTTGCTACCAATGCCCTTTGCTCTGCCAAGTGCTTTGACACCTTCTCAAGTTCTTCTTGCAATAGTTCTAAATCATTAGTTACAAAAATAGGATGATAAGGATCAAAGATTTTGTTCCAAAAGGCAAGAGTATGTAATAGGATTTACAATAAAATGAGTTGTTTCAAAATCTTTTAAAGGACATCGTAAAATATAAATTTGATTTTTCTATGTTTTATGAAGAAGTCTCTCTATGATTACAGTGATTCTATAGAGGAATCTCTAAATAGAATGTGAGGTAGAATAGTGAGGTCTTTTTCTAGTTATTAGTTGGTCACTTAATAAAAAAAAACTCCACATCAATGATAAAAAAATTCCCCTTACGGTGTTGCCTAAGAGTTTTTGAATCAATAAATCTTAAGAAATCCTATAGTTTCAAATACTTGTATTCTTACAAACAATAAATGACCTTAGGCCACTTACTAGGGCCCATTGGATTGGATTGCTTTGGTGAATCTCTCCTTGTAGAAGGCAATGCAAGGATACAAGGTCTCTGAAGAAAATCTTCAATGGAGTCCTAAACAAAATGTTAATGCTAATATTAGACAATACATTACTTTGTTTAATATTCTAAAATCCTCGAAATACTTGGGGTATTCTATTTAACCAATTGAATATTCAAGAAAATCATGAAAATCATATGAACACTATTGAGACTTACAAAAATAGCCAAATATATTTTGCTTACACTAGAATGAGAGCGGGAAGACCAAAGTTGCAATTGTTGTCCATTGTTGTCTTCATGAGGTAACCCACCTTCAGTATTCTATACCATAGTTGTCCATGAGCAATCAACCATAAATAGCTAACAAAGCTTCCACAACATCAAAAAAACATCAAAATTACTAGTAGTAGGATTTTGAAGCAAATACAATTGCATTGCAATACAAATAGATGATATTAAGTTCACTACTATCAATAAATTGCTCAAACCCTTGCTCATTTCATTTCATTTTGAACAATGAGAAAACCCTAACTTCTTAGGGTTTTGCAATTTCACATCCCAAATTGCACTTGTAACCATATAACTAAGAGTAGAATAAGTGCTAACCAGCTGAAGTTCTCGAATGAGCCTCTCAATGCTCTTGATTGCCTTCATTCTACTACTTCTTCAAGAAGTGGTTGCACTGCAAGAAATGAAATGCAAGTACTTTGGAATAGCTTACAACAAGCTTCAACAAAAGAGCTTCATTAAGCTTACAAACTACATTTCTTTCATAGCTATTTTAAGCAAATTTTTTTGAAGATCAATCCTACTCAATTGTCTATAGAACTCTCCACTTTAGATGAACTCTTGGAAAAGCTAATAAATCTATTATGGAAGCTTATTGGAAACTCACTCAAAGTTTGTAGTGGCACATAACCTTGGGCATCAAGGGATTAGCACATACATCAACAAAATTTTGGTGCAAAAGCAATGGTGGAAAGTATGGGAGTAAGTATCACCAATGGTTTCGCAAAAGAGAGAAGAACTGTTAGGTGACAACTAACGGTATGGTGTTCCAAGCAACAAGATGAGAGCAACTCACAAAACCACTAATTGTATATTGCATCCATGAGAGCAAGTTTTGTAATAATATGAAGGTGGGAGAATATTGTGTGGCATGGACATGGATTAGATGATGGCATAGCGGATCAAGTTATGAAGAATTTATTGCATGTAACAATTAGTGAGTGGTGTTGACGGCAAGGATGTCTTAATTTGTAGTTGTTCTTCATAACATGGCTTGCTTTCTATTGTTTGAAAGATTTGTATGGACTGGAATGAAGAAAATATTTAATGCCAAGAACTTATAGTACAATGTAAACACACAAATGAAATCACTCTCTCTCTCTAGATGACACGTCATCTAAATGCCCAAATTTCTCTTTGAATTGTATGGAGGACTTTTTAGACCATTTCAATAGTGTGTGACCAATTCTATTTCTCCAAAAATTTTAAAGACTTTTACAATTAGGTATTGAGTCCAACCAAAAGTATTAATTAATTAAATATCATTGTTTGCTTCACAAATTCTAAAGAATGTTTTTTTTGCATTCTTACCAACAAAATGTTTGATAAAGTTTTTGATAGTTTTTTTGATATTCTAGTACTGAGCACTTATAAAAAAACATTGCCAAAAGTTATTTTACCAAAAGTATGTAGAAAATGTTGTTAAAAAACCATGTCGAAAAATATATGATAAATATAATTAAAAAATTAAATACTATTTTTTATAGTATTTTCAACATATTATATTTGACACTTTTTGTGACACTAAAGAATCAAAAACCAAGAATTTTTCAACATTTTTTTAAATTTACATAGTTAAAAAACTATCTAGAACAAAATCCATTTTTAATAGTGCAATTAACACAAGCTTGCATTGCTAAACAAAACATGAGTGTTTAATTACCTCACATGCATCCAAATAGCATGATGTATTAAAAAAAGTGTAATTTTCAACATGGACCAAGTATTAATTAAAGCTCTATTTTACTAACTCAAGTGTATACATTTTTGCACAATGATTTTTTTTTAAGTTTGCTCATTGCTAAAGGGCAAAGGTGAACCAATTTATCCCCTCATTTCCCCCTTGAAATTAATGGGGGATTGTGCAACTTGTTTACTATTCCTCATCATCCACAATTTATATTCCCATATATATTTTGTTCCCAAGAATGGTTCCCAAAACTTGTTTCCTTGTGCCCACTTAAGAGAGGCAACACTCATCATCTTGTAGTGATGAATTTTGCCTCTACAAGTTTGAACTTTGGAGATACAAGATTAAACATGGAGACATCTTACAATAGTAGAATCATAGAGTGTGAACTTGAAAAATCTAAAATGCAAAGTCCTAAACATAAAATGATTTATTGCATTGATGTGGGTACAAAGTTGCATTTCAATCTCCACATTGATTTGAGATTTTAATTAATATGACTTTGAAATTTGTAATGTAAATCTTGAATCCTTGAATCATATTCAAATAAAAAAAATTCCTTCACTGTATATAACCTAAAATATACTTCACAATATGCAACTCTAAATTATAGCAATTAACATGAAAAATGACTTAAGTCTATTATAATTGAGAATTGCAAGGATAATTTGCTCACCAAGTTCCTAGTTTACTTTTCTTTGGGACATTACAATAATTGATGTCAAAGGCTTCATTTTTCAAAATCTATGAACACAATATGGAAGAAGATATGGTGCATTAACAAAAGTTATAAGAGAATCAAAGAATATATTAATAGAGGTCTTTTCAAGAATGAGTTATATCTTATTTATGATATCCTATTGTAATTCTAGAACCAAGAAATAATTGCAGAAATTGTAAATTATATTCAAGATGAACTAATTTGACTAAATCATATAACCAAATTTTCTACCAACATGTTTTATGTTTAATATTATTTTAAAAGATTTTAATTGGCAAAAGGAAAAGACATGTTGTATGGTTGCTCTTAAGTGGGGAAACAAAAGCCTGTCACTAAGGTGGAAGTTTGCCTCAAGAATGAATTCCAAAGCATAGTCAATCCATCACTTTTTGGTGGGGGCAATATTTCTTACTCTATCTCCATGGCCAATGGCTCAATCACGATTGTAGAAGGACTATCATTCATTTCAAACTATTTATCAATTGTTATTATGTGTTTAAAAAAACAAATGACAAAATGCAAGTATTTCATCCCAAATAAATATGTGTTACTTTTGTGCATCTCTTTCTTTACTACAATTTTCTATTTGATTATAATATACAAACTCCAATGTAACAATGAAAGAATGCTACTACTCCTAAATATCCATATGTCATAATTCTATTATATATAAGAAATTTTTTTTGAGACCAATTGGATCCAACATGTTACTATTACTTTTAACACATGTTTCATTTTCATTTACTTATATATAAATTTTGAACTTTTGAACCATTGCAATCATTACTATATTCTATACATTAAATTAGTTTGGATTTTTTACTATATTTAAGTACCATGTTTGTTTTCTTTGTTATAGTGAGATCTCTAGAATCACACATCCTCTATTGCGTTCATGATATTGTCAAAAAGCCCCTAGTGAGGAAGGGTATAAAGACTTTGCCGTTTTGTCACATTTGGACCTATGAAGTGAAAGTTATAGATTTTTTAGTTATTTTTGGATCTTAAATTATGGATTTTTTGGACCATGTGCCCCTAGTAGAGTTCTTAGTACCATTAGAAAACTCTTTGGGAGGAAGGGTGCACAAACTTTGTTTCATGGTGTTTAGACCTACAGAATGAAAGTTATGAATTTTTGAATTATTCTTAAATCTTACATTTATCGTAAATTTTGTATCTTTTGGACCATGCACCACAGTCTTGGTACCGTTAGAAAGTTCTCTGTGAAGAGAAGTGTACAACTTTAGTTTCATGGTATTTGAACATATTGTAGATAACTAGCTTAAGCTCTTTAGTAGGTGTGAGGGAGTAAAAAAACACCTAACTTGGAACCCCGATTTTGATTTTGTATGTTTCCAGAACATCAATCAGAAAAAATATTGAGTTTTGAAGTTTTCTATGAATTAGAAATTATTTTTACTTTTATTTTATTACATTAAATGGCATCGGCTTATAGCATACTAGTCTCTCTTTGCGGATAGAAATGATAAAAATAGATAAATTCATCCAATTCCTGCAGTTCATCCAATTTCTTCACGGGAAGGAAGATTCTCAGCTCCGGGAATATGCTGCAGCGGAGGTACCCAAGTCTGCCACGTGGATCCACCACTTGGTACCCACACTACTTGCACTTTCCCCGACTCTTCGTCGCATCTAGCAGGGATGTAGATTTCATATCCTCCTCTTCTCCCAGGCTGCTTGGGGGCCACACGTACAGACGGATAGCTTGATTGAGCCTCTGGCAGCCATCCCCCTCGATTTCTCTATCTGCAATGCAAGGTAACGCTTAGTCGATCGTGCAAGGATGCTCTGACGATCTCCAGTTGTAGGCTTCTTCTCGACAGGTAAGGTAAGGTATGTGTGTTTGGGGAGCTTCTGGAAGCAAATTGAAGATCGAAGATTGGGTAGGAATTGTCAACATCGATTGCTTGCGTCGTGTTTATTGCAATCCAAGCTTCTGAGGGACGGATCGCTCTGTGAGTTTGTGGTTTTACGCACGGCTTGATTGCGCATTGGCCCTGTTTTTGTAGGAAATTCGAAGCTCGGGTTTGGGGGAGGTTGGTGAAGTGGGAGCATCCGAAATTCAGTCACCATGGAGTTCTCGGGAGCTCCACGGCTGATGATTGTGTCCGACCTCGACAACACCATGGTGGGTAGTCTCTCCTTTTCTTTTGCTTGGATGCTCTCGAATTCGTCGTAGGTACATCGTTCCTGTTGAAATTGGAGGGTTAGGGTTTAGTGGATTCGCTACATTATGGTTTTTGTTTGTTGATCTTTTGGGGTTTCGGGTGTGGTGTTGTAGGTTGACCATCAAGATAAGAAGAATTCTTCACTGCTGCGATTCGGTGCTCTGTGGCAAGCGGATTACAACCACGACTCGTTGCTGGTGTTTTCCACCGGGAGGTCGCCTGCTTTGTATGCCGAGCTTCGGTCGGAGGTGCCGTTGCTCACGCCCGGCATCACTATCATGTCGGTGGGGACCGAAATCAGGTATGGCGATACCATGGCTCCGGATCATGGATGGGAGGAGGAGCTCAACCAGGGATGGGATCGAGAGGGGGTGGTGGAAGAGGGGAACAAATTGAATCTGAAGTTTCAGGTGCTTGTCACTACCCTTAAAATCTTTCTATTCTTGGTCCGATAGAGGTTTTCATTATGACGTAATTTGCTAATTGTGCTACGGTCAATGATTGCGTGGCAAGTGTGTAGGATGCTCTAGAATTTGATTTAGAGAAGGTCATAGAGATGAGCTTTGAGTTCGTGTTGGATTGGTTTGGCATCAAATGACTTGTCATAGAGATTGGAAAACTGATAACTGCCCTGAAACACAAAAGGCAAGTCATTTGATGCGAAACACTAATTTGATTGAAATTGAAGCTTGTGCAGCGAATTCCTGATGCTCTTTTTCGATTTCTTCTTGCTCCTTTTTGGTATAAGCTTTCGTCCAATACAGAGCTTGGAAGATGAGACTTAGCTATGGTGTTGTCAAAATGTTCCTGAAACATTCATATTGAACTGAAAACCCTGTTTGGAAGAGGCATAGAATGAGTTCCCGTAATTATAAAGAATGGATGGCTATGATGTTCACGTGTAGCTTGTTGATTGGCAGGTTGATTCCGAGCAGCGGCCACATAAAGTGAGTTTCTATGTGGACAAAAGTGAAGCCGAGCATGTCCTCAAAACCTTGACGGAAAGATTCAAGGAGCGTCAGGTGAGATACGCCTATTAGAAAGTGTTGGTCGCTTGGACTCTCTTATCGTTGAGACTAAACAGTGGTCTGGTAATGTAGAAAGTTCCCATGCCTACGGAAGTAAGACATGTGTTATACAGCAATAGCAGCATGTTGGACCTCATCACTTCAAAGAATGAATTTCTTATCAGCATTATAATTATGACACGTAGTTACAGGAAGAGTGACAATCTCTGATTGTCAAATAAGGTTTTGAATTTTTGGATCATATTGAAGATTTTACTGATGACTAAATGAAAAATTTATGTAGTTGGGTAGAGACACTTGTGTTTGCAAATCAATGATTGGTCATTTATGTTGGAATTGCAGTTGAATGCTAAGCTCATATACAGCGGAGGAGTGGACCTGGATGTGCTCCCTACAGGAGCTGGGAAAGGTCAAGCCCTTGCATACCTGATGAAGAAACTTAAGGCTGAAGGACGCTCTCCTGGTCATACTCTTGTGTGCGGTGATTCGGGCAACGATGCCGAGCTTTTCACTGTGGCCGATGTGTATGGGGTCATCGTAAGTGAACATTCATCTGTGCTCACAAATTTACCATTCACTATTTAAGGTTTGTGATCAGGTTCGTGATTGTCTCAAAAGATTGTATTAATTTGTCTAATGGTAAAGTCTTGTTAATCTAATAGGTCATACGATCAAAATTAAGATAATATTAAATTAGTAGCTGACAGTAAAATATCTCAAGTTCATGTCAAGGATACTAACATCACACTAACATTTAGATAACTCAACATTGTGTTACACTAACGTTAATTCAACTTGAGGATTGTATGAATCTAATGCCCATTTCCCTAGCATTCAAATATTTAAAACCCTTGACATCCACCCACTAGATGGATTATTAATGATTTCAGGAGCTTCCTTCAGGAGCTACATGGAACGGATGAAGTACACCCAAGTCTGTTGAGAAAGCAAATTTTGTCTATTCTTCACCAATGTGACCAGCGTTGTCACTCTATGCTTCATGATTTAGGAGGAGTGGGAGTGAGGGTGGTCGTCTTTGGTGATGATTGATATTAGTTTCACTTGATGCACTCTGAAATTGGGGTGGTCTTGTAATAATGCAGGTGGGGAATGCCATGGAGGAGCTTCTGAAATGGCACTCAGAACACACGGGAGACAAGTCTCATATCTTTCTGGCGAAGGAAAGATGTGCTTCTGGTATTCTCGAGGCCATGCAGCATTTTAAGCTTCAGCCCAATGTTTCCCCACGAGACCGGCCTCCATCCTTCCTCACGCTGGAAGGAGTTTCAGGAATAAGTGTAACCACGGTAGCTCATGAGGTTGTTGAGTTTCTATTACTCATGGAGAATTGGTTGAACGGTGCTGTTGAAAATACCGACACTGTGTTCAGCCGTCTAAAATCATCTCTGGTACACATTCTTTACGAGACTTTTCCTTTCTTCGTTGCTGCTTATTGGGATTGTCATTGTGCACCTTTGTTAGCAGTCTGGTTTTTTTAATGCTATAGTGTGATTGCTTCAAGGGATGTTATTATCCCAATAATTGCAGAAATAGTGATTTTTGTGTTGCGATGCATAGGCGCCTGATAGCAGCTATATCCACGCGTTTGGAGTCATAACCAATCCTTTTGAAGAGGTAGATTCCGTGCGTGAGTTGCATGCTGTGATGAAAGACAAGCACTTTTGTATTTGGGCCGATCGCGTCAGAATAGAGAAACTGTCAGACACTGTGTACCTTGCAAGGTTCGACAAGTGGGAAAAAACAGGTGAGGTTTCTTTGAAACGGACTCCTTATGGTTCTGATATCATGGCCACGGTTTGCAGTACTCAGGGGGTACCCAAATTTAGGAACTTAAAACTGAATTTTGAAAGTATGTTGGTTCACTGGTTCGCTACGTTCAAACCTGCAGTGTCGGGCGCCTATATATAGTAACATCTCTGTGCGATTGGCGTCCCTAGAGACTGATGTCCTGCGCATACAATATTGACCAGAACACTACAAACCCACATTTTCTATGGAAAGTTTAGAGCGAGTTCTTTGAAGTACTGCAGTATGCTCCACTAGTACGTTGAATCTCTAAATCTAAGATTAATACTTGGTTTAAGAGATTGACACGTTTAAAACCATATTACCTCCTAGTATTCAAGAATTCGCTGAAATATAACAATTTGTGCTGGTATTTCTTGCAACTGTCCACTAATTGCATTTTGATGATGTATTATGTTGTTGATGCTGACTTCTCTACTTATGCTACTAATGCAGGTCCTAAATTCTCTTGTGCACTCACAACTGCCCTACTGCAATCCAAAGTGAGTTCCCAGCCCTTTCTGTAACCATCCTCATAACAAGCTTCACGTTCACTTTATATATCGCCGGTTATATGCGTCATCTGTGCTCATGTGTTTCCTACATCAGTACTACAATCTACAGGATCTTTTGAACTTTTCCTGTCCAGTTTGGTTGCACATCTTCAAGCCTTTATCAGGGTACATTGATTACCTTTGAAGATGAGGGTGGCCTTTGTGCTGACATGTTCGTGTCTGGCAGGCTGAATCTGTGAATGGATTGCAATGGAAGTTGATCCAGGAGACGTGGCTGGCTGGTCATGAAGGTCCGGGTCCGAATTCAAAGTCCCCAAAACCTGAATGAGATTGTGGCCCCAATGATGTCATTTTGTTCAATATTTAAGTTATGTAAGCTTAGGTCATGCGGCATGAACTTGATCAGACTCAGCCACTTTGGCATTGATGTCTAATGCCAGTGGATTTGCTGATTACTTTGTAATATTCTTTTGGCAGTTCCTCATGTATTTTATATCAGCATGGCCACCTAGAGAACATTATTCAGTAATGGAGCTTGGGGTGTCATTTGAGTCCATGCTGAGAACACAATTGAAGATGACTAATATTTCAGAACAGATTAAAATATGGTCTAACTTGTTGGTCTCCTCTTTGCTTTGAAGGCATGCATTATAAATGATTTACAATTTTGCACATTGTTGAATGTTTTTGAAGCAAAATTCAAGTGTTTGAGTAAATTTAGAGGCACAATGAAATAATTATAAAATTTCTAAAGTGAAGTTTGGAGGCAACTGGTGTAGCATGGGGGAATCCAAAATCCATTTAATACACATTAAGTGAAAATATTCATGATACCAAATGTTTTCTAAGTAAGAGGTTAAATTTTTTTTAAACACTTTATCAAGTATCATTCCCTTAGGTTGAATGGATCGATCATAACAAAAAAATGGCCAATAATTCCCATATGATGGTGTTCATTATCACTTTGGAGTATTCTATTTCTGGGGTGTTAAACTTGATTATGGAAAAGGACAAGTGATTGACTGCCTGTTTAGAGCTTAATGTGCTCATAATAAATTTTCACTTAAATAAATGAGTGCAATTCATTAACTATGCTTGATAAATTATTTCTTCTCCCAATGTTTGTATTTTTAGCTAAGTAGGTAGAACTCCATATGATATGGGATATATGGGATTGCTAAATGTATTTCGTATTTGCATGAATTTATAATTTGTATTCCGTATTTGTATTTTATGATCATATCCATGTTCATATCAAGATCAACAACAAAAGAAGGGGGTCCATATTTTCCTACTTCAAAATTTATTGCTTAAGTTTTCAAGGAAGAAATTTAATCAATGGCTAAGGGGGTTCACGAGGAGGTGTTGAATTTTCCCTTGCTAAATTTGACGGCTATGGATTTTTTATTGGGGGACCAAGCATGTGTTAATCACAAGGATGTTTTTGCCTCTTGTGAGCTCATTGTCATTGAGAGGGTAAGAGGTATTAATAGTAATTCTATCATCCAAGGGATAAATCAAATTGAATCCAGGTTCTAAGGATGTTATGATCATAAATTGAATAAGAATTTTCACTTTAGTAAACAGATTTTGATCTTCTATAATAATTTGAAATAGGAGTACAACATTTTAGAAAGACGTCCTAATTGGCATTTTACTTTGTGTAGATTTATATTTTCTAAAATCTCATCTTCGCAATAATTACAATAGTGTAGGATGTGATTACTAACTATTTTAAGTCACCATAGTATATATTTTTGATAATTATTCTCAATTTTGTAATAGTAACTAGTAAGATTTATATATCTTTTTATTGATTATGGTTTATGGGACTAGTGCTTTATTGAAAATCTATGACTATCAAATGTCTCTAAGGTAATTACATCTAAAAACATCTATAAGTATTATTTTTAATATTGACCTACATTATTGAATTACATGTCTTGGGTTTTATTTGGTCTTCTTGGCAATTAAATGAGGATTTTGGAATTGTCTTAATATGTATTTATTAAATGCTTTTAGAATTGAACAAGAATGTTTTAACTGTTGCTTATAAATGTTTGCAAAATCAACCTTTGGCTCTCATATTTAGTAGATATATTGACATTATGGTAAAATTTGACACTGAAAAAAAATTGGGACCTTTCAAAAAAGGCATTGATATCTCACAACAATCACACTAAAGATTCCTTGATACTACAAAGGTTGTAAGAGTTAATAGCTGTTGAGCTAATAAATGTAAATTGTTGTCAAATCTATATCATTTGAAAACACTAAAAGCCCAATGGTTTTCAAAATAATTCCTCGTTCAATTGGATATATAACACCTTTTTGAAATGCTTTTGGAAAGAAGTAATCACATTCATATTTCACATTCTATTTAATAGAGACTTTTGAATAGTAGATGACTTTGACTACTAACCAAGATTTAAGAGTCGAGGATCTTAAAGACAAACATATAACCTTTTGAAGTTTTTAATATTTCTTTCTTATAAGGAGTTGATATTGCAATAGTATTACAATTAGGTGTAGCTATGCTATAAAGTAGGCCTTTGGATTATATTGACCTATTGTTTATTGGCATACCATTGCAAAGACTCTAAAAATTGCACAAAATGCAAGATTTTAAAATTCAATGAGTAGAGAAGTGTTCTATATTAGAGACTTACAAACAAATGCATCATATTGTAAACTCCACCAAACGTGATTGTTTAATGTACACAATTCATACAAATTAACTACAAAACTTTATTGGAATGTCTAGCTTTTCATAGATACATTTTCAAATTGTTTAAATTCTTTCTTGAGGTTTTCATAATGAATTATTTCCTATATGAAATTATGAATCCACCATAGAAATATTTATTTAAATACATTAACTATAATTATCATCATGTGATAAAAATTGACATAGGAATTTCTATAATAGAATATGTGCTTCAAAGAAAAATCATGCAAATAGAAATTAATAAGCAACAATAATTCTTGGGTACACAATTCTTGTATTATACATAGGGATCATCGGCATTAAAAAAGCTTAGTAGATGGCTTTTGTAAAAATTATATCAAATTAAAAAGATCAAAACGTTAGGTGAAGACCAAATTAAATGTAGAAAATGTTGGTTTTTATACATTTTAGGAAAAAAACCCTCACAATATGTATGAAGAATTGAAACACCTATGTATAATTTTTAAAAATTCAATCAAAAAGTTCCCTCCAATTAAAATTCAATTTTTATTAAAAAGACACAAAAGTTGTGTAGCTTGTCCTATTATACATGTGTTAAAAAAACTCATATAAATGGATTTTTAATACTATTGTTGTCAAAAAATTTCATTTCATGTATACAATTTCATTTTTGAATTCCTTGTTAAAAGGGCTACAAGAATTTTCTATGTGAAAACAAATTATTTCCCTTGAAATTGGAGTAAAATGCATTATAAATGATCATAATGAAGGCCATATAATATGGGAGTTGCGAGTCAATAATTCAACAAATTTAATTTGACACATAATATCAAATAAATAAATAATTATTTATAAATAGTAATAAAACTAAATTAGAAACTTACATCTTTCATATTCATAATACCTCCACCAAATAGTCAGATATACGATGATTCGTCAACAATCAATTATCTATCATAAAATCAATAAATTTCTTTAAAAATTAGATTTTTGGAATCCAGCAATTTGTATTGCATACAATTCAAAAGCTACAAAAAAAAATTTAGTAATAAAATGATGGAGAAAAGTTATATATTTTTTATTAAATGAAATGAAAATGCATAAGTTCTCACTTCCTTTTTTTTGTGTAAATGTAATTTATTTATTTATATATTTGATGAAATTATGTTTAATTTTAAAAATCTATGTAATGAGATAATTCAAATTTATATTATAAGAATAATATGCATCTATAAAATTTAATATTAGTTGCAAAAAAAAAAGGAAATTGTAAGATAAATTGCATACTATAATAGTAGCATCTTCAGTTCAACTCCACCATTTGAAAAAGTGGACAAGGTTTTTTATTAGATTTATAGATTTTGATGGAATTGATACAATTTTATGAACATTTTCAAGTGTCCCTCTTTTCTTCACTCCCACAGTTACAGTTTTTTCTTCATTTTTCTTTTTTATTGCGTTCATTTCATTCCATATGTCAGTTTTTACCATTCGCATTTCCTCATGCAATTCAACTTTTAAAGAGCGTATTTCTTCTCGCAATTCAATAATTGATGTTTTCATTTCCTCTCGAAATTCTTTGTGAGCTTCTTTTACATCTTTTAATGATTCTTTCATTTCTTCTTTGTAAAATTTTAGGGATTC
Organism: Pseudoscleropodium purum; assembly: GCA_963969395.1. Taxonomy (NCBI): domain Eukaryota; kingdom Viridiplantae; phylum Streptophyta; class Bryopsida; order Hypnales; family Brachytheciaceae; genus Pseudoscleropodium; species Pseudoscleropodium purum. The sequence goes on from OZ017796.1 coordinate 22,971,233, forward strand.
TTTCATACTTTCTTTGATTACCCTTGCTGATTCTTGAAGTTCTAATTTACATTCTTCTTTTGTCCCCCTAAAACCTTCTAAAATTTCTTTATGCCGTTTATCTGCTCTTAACTCCAAAGTTTCAAAGAAATGTTGAAAACTTTTGTTACGGTCCAATGCAAATGCCATTATTGTAATTCAAATCCCATATTGTTGTGCATACTTATATAATTTTCATGAAAATTTTTATTTATGAAAATGAAAGATTTATTATGACTCCACAATTTATAAACAATGAAGTTTTGATGGTTCACAAAATGTCATATCATTCTTTTAGCTGAGTTAGTAATGATAAAAAAAGAATTAGTCTATATCACAATTCTTACATAGCATTCTACAAATAAATAAAACTAAGTATATGTTATTCTTCATAAAAAATTTCAATTGTAAGTTTTTAAAGGGATTCAATTCTCCAATTTTGAAAAATATTGAATGCATGGATTCTACTTCTTTTCTTATATAACATGAAATTGTTTTGAAATTAAAAGAAAATAAGGAGTTAACACTATAATAGGTTGAAGCTATGAAAATATCAATTTTTTTTCTAATGCTATTATTTGACAAAAACACACTCTAAGTAGTAAAATTTGAATTTCACTAGTTGCAATTTTGTTCTACTATAGGACAAAATCAACAAGATGTATGTAATTTACAACTTCTATTTTCACTTATACTTTTATTTCTTTGATAATTAGAATTTTTATCTTTTAAGAATTGTATGGTAATTAACCCTTATAAGACAAATCTGTCTAACGGGATTAGTCTTAAAATCAAATTTGAATTTCACATAGTTCTTGATTTTAAATGTCTCACTGCTTGACCAAGAAAATGTAGTTCCAACATCTATTTTTTATTCTTTTTTGTTTTATTCCAAAAAAATTTTAATTATAATTTTTGAGACACTTTGAAGCAATAGCATTTTGAAAGGTTAAAATGTACCACTTTTGAACTTTTCTATTGAAATTTTCTTAGTAAACGCTCAAGGAAAACACCAATTATACTATGATGCTTATCACTATCATCTTCAATTTTTTTTTAAATTTCATGCTATTTTAGTCATTTTTATAACTGCTATAATTTTTACAAAATAATTTATTTTTTAAAATCATATAGATTTCATTTTCATGTTCTTAATTACAAAAAGAAATAATGCTAAATTTTGGGTATTAATTATTATACGAAGAAAATATCAAATTTTTGAAAAGGTATATTTTAATATAGAAAACTAATGAAGTTTGACCAAATGAGAATATGGAATATCCTCTAGGAATTAAAATTGAAGTGAATTTAAAAAAAATTCACTTTAAAATGTAATAAAATGAATTTCATTCATATTTGGCAAAAATGAATATAATATATATAAAATGGAAATTCTCCTAAATTTTTTTAATTTTCAAAAATTTGAATTATGTATTGAAACATTTTTTATATCCATATAGTCTTGTAGTTCAAAAAACAATTGTTTAGTAATATTTACTAACTTTTGTTACATTCCACCACTTAGTATTGAAAGCTTGGTTGACAATGGATTTCATTTCATACTATAGGTTGTATTTTGATAGTTAATTTTGGTTGTGAAATCTTTAGCATTGTAGATTCTTGTAAAAATTTAAAATAACTAAATAGGCTAATTCTTTTTTGTTTTATAGATTCTTTTACAATAAAATTTTGACTAGTAGTGATTGTAGATAATAGTGTTTAATGAAGTTACACAATATTCTACTAAATACAAATAAGTGATTTTTACCACAAACATCACATGTCATATAATTGCATTTGAATGAGTGAATTAATTTACTAATTGCATATCAATGTTTATAAAATGATATTGAAATGTAAAAAAAAATCTTTAAACTTTATAAATATATGGGACAAGCATCCAACTTTTAAGAACTTTCAAACTTGTTACTAATATTTTTATATACATACATACACATATACATATACATAGATATATTTGTGTGTGTATATGTATTTATATGTACATGGCATTACATCAAAATAATGTAAACTATTGAATGTTTCATTGCTTTGTAAATATAGTTGTATGCTATACAGAGGAAAAACACCTTCATCTACTTTATGGGTTGTTTCATATTGAGGCCATAGTGCAATTGACTCTCTTTTTGAGGACATAGTAAAAAATTGATGAAAATATTGAAATTTACACACGATTTACAAAAAAGTACACCTATCATTTTTCTATTGGATGTAAAACTCTTACACAAAATTTTCAAAAGGGGTAGACTAGTCTTTTTTAAAAAGAACTTCAAAATTTTCATTCATATATGTCTTGTAGTTCTTTGAAAATTCTAGTAAAAAAACTCCATAACGTATCATGGTTAGAAGACTAACATTTGTATTGATCTCAAGCAACTTTGCATGAGATACAACCACATCTTGAGTGCCATTGATGACAATGACATTGTACATCTCTTGCTTTGAATCTTCTCAAATATTACCTACAATAATACAATCACATGAATTTAAAAAACATGCATATGTGTCATTTTTTCATTTGATTAGAAAACAAATTCTCAATTCTCAATTGATTAGAAAAATAAATTATTTTTTAAAAAGAATTTTAAAATTTCATCGAAACAATATATGCTTCAAGTGTTTTTCATTCCCCTTAGTTGTTTTAAAATTCTAAAGAAAATCCCTAAAGAGTGTTAAGGCCTTGCCTTGCCTCTCCTAGAACATTGTTTGCAACCACATAATCATGTTCTAGACACACCTTTTTGTGCCTTGTCCAAGTCTGTTGCAAGTCACTGCTAATCTAAATCTACAAGACTAGAACCTATATTTGTATGCTCCGGAGAGTACAAAATGCAAGAATTCTATTAGAATTATGTAGATTTGGACGCGTTGTCCTAGTCACTGTTTTGTTGATTTCAACAAAAATTTATTGATTTTAACATATTTATGTTGAAATCAACAAAATAGTGCCTAGGACAATGTATCCAAATCAACAAAATTCTGTTAGAATTCCTGCGTTTTCTACTAATGAGATTAAAAAATAATTAAATCACATCATCCATATCAATGGCATCTAGATTCCTCATACATTTCTATAGTATTGAGGTCTTGGTATATTTCATTCTCCTTGAAAAACTAGCAAAATCTAAGAAGTTGAAGGGCTTTAATGTCCACACCACAACATTGGCAAGAGTGCCAAGAAGGATACTTTACAACTATTTTTTCATCTCAATGAGGTGTATAAGTCGAGATAATTTTGTTTTTTACAAATATAGACTACCATACTTGACATATCCTTCAATTATTTTTGCAACCTACTCTAGGGTCACATCTTATGTACACATTCAAAATGTTCTTTGCCTTTGTCTTTCACAAGACCCAACATTCGAATGAATGTGTGCAAATTGGTGATGCAAAGTGTTTTGGTCAAAATGTGATACCCCTACTAAAACATTCTAACCATGTCGTCCTATCCAAGACAATGATGCTAGCATGTGAGCATAAGCTTGAGAATGGTCAGCAAAGATTGTATGAGTCTCAAGTCTAGAAATTTAGATATGAAGTAATTTCCAATATTTTTTGTTTAAAAATCAAAAGACTGTTGTTTTTTCAGCAATTTTTTTTATTGAACTTAGAAAAGGTTGACCTATTACGACAAGACCTATGATTGTGGATTTTAGAAGCTTAGAAAGTTGGTGCTATTGGATGTTTTGAAATTTATATCATGTTTTGAGAGGCTATCCCAAGGTGAATGGATCAAGTGAGAATACAAATAATTTAGAATTAAATCTAAGGATGATCATTGCATGAAGTCAATTGATAATCTCTTCTTTTTCTTTATTAATTTTGAATTCATTTTACTTTTTAGTCTTTCAATCTTGTTTGGTTTGAACCATTGTAATTCTTAGTATTATGCCTTTTTATGGATCTGATGTTTACTTTACATATTTTTACACATTAAATTTTATTTTGACAAGAGAAATTAAAAATCTCATATATCTATCACTCTTGTTCACAAGCTTTATTGCATTCAAAATATTGTTGGGAAACTACTCTCATATTTTAAAAACCTTGTCTCTAAAGTAGATCTTATTGTAGTTGGAAGCCAAGCAAAAGACAAAACAAAAGACTTGGTTCACATTTACTATCGAGACTCTAAATGAAGTCTTATATCAGGTTCATTTTTAATGTTTTCTTTACTATTTCATATTTGAATTCAATCTTTCAATCTTTAATTTTTTCATTTCAATTAATATTAGATTGCTCTAATGTGGATAACATTTGTCATCATGTGTAATTTTGCTTATTCTTATATATTATTTACTTCATGCAACATGAATTGGAAGATGTTGCTACTACTGCTCAAAGATTTTTTTATATGAAGCATTCCAATTCAACAAATTGAATTGTAGCAACATTTCATGAATGAGTTTCTAAAGCTATTGATAAGGTGAATGTAATTTCTCATTCAAAATTGAGGAAGTAACTCTACATTGCAGATACAAAGCACATGACAGCATTCTTGAAGCAAGTGAAGTATCATTAGGAAACTCGTAATAAAAGTTCAAAGATGGCTCAAGAAAAATTCTTAATGCTGACAACTTTAGCAATGGACACTCCTGTGAAGATCAAGTGGCTAGATAAATGGAATAAGTCTTCTATTTTTTATGAGGCTCCCAAATTCTCTAAAAAAAATTCAATGAAATTGATTTTTCAGAGTGGCTTTATAAAGGTACATAGTAGGTTCAAGTGAATACTTGTCTTTTTTTCTTATTCTTTTAGTAAAGTTTTTTTGAACCTCTTCATTCAATTATAACATTTTTTCTAATTTAAGTTTGTATGTGGGAATTGGTTATTAAGACAAATCTTTTGTTGATAATATAGTGGTTGATCTTGGGGTGTCTTTTAATTATCTTCTAGATGGTATGGATTATTTGCCCACTATTTCTAATTGTGTGGAAACAACTCAAGGGTGTAATTTGTAAAAAAAAATAAGGATACACGTGTGAACACCTAATAATTTACAAGGGGATATTATTCTTCATCTAATATTTTTTTGGCACTCTATAATTATATAATTTCCTAATTTGGGTTGTTAAAAAGGCATATATTAATTTTAATTTTCAAATGCCATGAATATGTTATATATTATTTTACTATAAAATTTTCTTTTTATTGCAATTTTTTTATTCCATTTTTTTCCAACCCCATTGAAATTAATAAATGGGATTTGTAATCTAAACTAGAACCCTAAAATACCATAAATGTAGTGGTATTTAGAGAGTTTCTAATAGAAATCTATATAAGTATGTATTAGGTTAAGTTTGGATAATGTCAATTTCCAAAATTAAATGACAGCCACCTAAAGTCACCCAATGTTTACTGTAGAAAATAATAAAGTCTATAAAATTATTGAACACTTTGAATATGCCACCCACAATGTAGTGGTATTTAATACTTTTGGCCAAAAAAAGGAATAAAAAGAGGGGATCTAGGTCTCATTTTTTTCTAATTGAAACTATTTTTCTATACCCTATAGTAGTTTGAAGACATGTCATGTTATTTTATATCCTATAGTAGAAAAAAAAAAACTATAATTTTATCTCAAATGTTTTTTAGGCACCCTATCATTTGTTTGCACGTAGATTTATACTGCTACCACTCACTATCCACTTAAGGGAGACAATGGGCATATTTTTACAATGAAATATTGTCTTTCAAGAATTTGTTGTAGATAAGGGAATCTATAAGAATCATAAAATTGACAAGCAACTCAACTTCAAATTGGCTATGCAAAGGTGGTTGTATAGGTAGTAACCAACAACAATAATGGACACGTACATAATATAATGCTATGTTATGAGGTCCTAAATCCTTCACACAATCACTTGTATATACTTCATGTGAACACATCTATCTTTCAAAATTGCATTTTTTTTCCTACTTAACAAACACCTCAACATCGTGCTAGAACATGCCAACCAGACTTGTAGTCATTGTATTTTGATTTATTACCCTCTATAGTAACAATACTTGTTGGATACTGGTATAAACATACCCTTAATTACCTTAATAATTTTAATTAATTAATTATCTCAATTATTTTAATTAACAATCAATTATTACCTTTAGTAACTTGATTAATTATAGCGCAACATAAACTGATCAACTTGTGCTTCACAACATTATTAAGGTTGCTTACTAATAGCTTCTTGTATTTAATTATAGCCTAGTAAAGAACTTGGAAGGACAAAATAATAAATGACCTAGGGTGAAATACATGCACTTTACACCAAAAAAACAAACAAATTACCATCCCTTACTTCCCTATCCAACATCCCATTTGGGGGATTAGGAAATCCCCCTTCCCCAAAAAATTGGGTATATAATATGCTAGTGGAGGGATTCTTCCATATTTGGATGAAAATCATCTGGATAGAAATAGGGAAGGTGGTTGGTGGGGATGGTCTAAGCAGTTAATGATGGTTCATTCATCCTTTATTTTTAACTTGTAAATCTTGAAGAATCTCGCTACTTCTTTCTTCATCATAGAATTATCAAGATAAAATAGAAAGAATGTTCCATGTTCCATCATCATGAAGATAGGTAAAAAAGAATGACATCATTATGGTCAAAAAATTTGGAATATTGGCATTCCAAAGCAGAATTTAAGGTGGTAGATTTGAGACGTTTAGAACTGAAAGACTATTTGAATATTTTACAGTGATGAAGTTCAAAACAGGTTTGCTTTGCAATTTGTCATCAAAAAAGAATTATTTGCCTCTACCAACCTATAAATTTTTTAAAAAACAAACCTTATGTTAATTCATGATTGAAGATGTCAAAGTTATAAGACATTATGAATTAGAGGAGATGAATTTTATAGAATATGTAAGGTTTTGTAATAATAAAACATGAAATATAATAGAAAAAACAATAAAACGAATGAACCCACTTTTGATAGAAAAGTGACAATATCATCATATGGTATATCAAATGTACCAGTCTTCTTCTCCTCAATCATTTTAACAAATGAATCATTCAAGATTAAATTCAAAGATATATGACTTGTGGATAAAGGAACTAAAGTACTCGTCATACCTTTAAGCTTGGAAGGTAGCTCAAAGATAAGAGAGGAAGTTGGTTTCAAAACCATGGGAGTAGAGTTTGTCTTTTGCGGCTTTGAGGAAAGTACTACCTCAACATTTGAAGAAGGTTCAATAACAATAAGGTTTTTGAGATTGTCTCGAACTAGAACATCTTCACTAGAATCATCAAGTTGAACCACTAATTTCTTTGTTTTTGCCTTTGTCCTCTTGGGCTTCTTAGCTACATGCTTGCATCTTTATTCACCATTTAAGAAGCATCTACCTTTGAAAACAAGTTCAATAAAATTTTAAAGCACAATGTCAAAAATAGGTCTTTTAAGGGAAAAATCCAAATACCACCCACATTTTTCCTAATGTATGGGATCCCAAGATTTTATAATTCCCTCACAGAACATGCATTCTTCACTTTCTTTGTTTAAATAATTTGCAAAGAAAATGGAAGATTTAGAAATGGTTTTGGCAAGGAAAAGGACATACTTGAAGTACCTAATTGTAGCCTTGAGCCTCCCTCTCATTTTTGCTAGCAAACTTGCAATTTCAATTCTTTTCTTGCAATTTATTGTGCACTTCTATATAATAATAAAGAATTTATGTTGTCTTTTTTAAAATAATAGGCTAATTTTGTATCCATGGAAGTCCTCCCTTATATTAGTATTTTTAGTGAAGTTTGCTAGCAAATGGAAGTGTGACCTCTAACTACACTCCTACATGCAATTGAAGGCATCCAAATAGGGAATAAATAAAAGTGTTTGTCAACTTTTCATCCAAGGTACACAATTCTTGTATTATACGTATGAATCATCAACATTAAAAAGGCTTAGAAGACGGCTTTTGTAAAAATTATATCAAATTAAAAAGACCAAAAAGTTAGATGAAGACCACTTAAATGTAGAAAATGTTGGATTCCATACATTTTAGAAAAAAAAACTCACAATATATATGAAGAATTGAAACACCTATGTATAATTTTAAAACATTCATTCAAAAAGTTCCCTCCAACTAAAATTAAATTTTTATTAAAAAAACCACAAAAGTTGCGTAGTTTGTTCCATGATACATGTATTAAAAAAATTCATATAAATAGATTTTTTATGCTACAATTGTCCTCAAAAAATTTCATTTCATGTATATAATTTCATTTTTGAATTCTTAGTTTAAAGAGCTACAAGTATTCTCTACATAAAAACAAATTATGTCCCTTGAGATTAGAGTTAAATGCATTATAAGTGATTGTAATCAAGGCCATATAGTATGGGAGTTGCGTACTCAAACTTTTTATATGTAAGTGCATGCATTGAGACAAGGAAATCAATGAACTTCATTGACATTATTTTTTTAGAAAAATATGTTTTGACTCATAAGGAGCTAGTTTCAATGTCTAAAAACTTAGCTAAATTTAATAATTGACTTTAACTTGCAATTGAAAGTCATTATCATTTTGTAACTTAATATACCTAGTATAGAAAATTGAAATTTAGCTCCAAATTAAACTTCTAATATACAATTGGCACAACATTATTGAAGGCTTTTCAATTGTTTATATATAGTACATCCGATTTAGACTAGGGCTTTTATTTTTGGAGAAATTTCGCTAGATTGTCAGAAACCTGACCTATCTAGCTTCATCCCTCTAAAAACTGGCCTTTAGAGTGAAGCCAATAGGGGGGTACTAGTCCAAAAAAAAAGACCTGATTTGGACTAAAAGTTTGGTCATAATTCTATTAAAGAGCTTTAGACATCACATTTTGAATATCATTCAATACAATTGATTACTTTGACAAAAAGACAGTCTACTTCTTTAAAGAACTGAATAGACTAATGAAGTTGTCTAATTTAACATTTAGGTATATCATAGCAGGGAAAAGCTATTCAAGCAAAAACCAAAGCAATTTAAACATTGTGGGGGATCTTTGAGAAGAAGATTATATAGGACTATTGTTTGAATACAATTAAGGTCAAATTAAGGTAGAAAAGATTAAGAATAGATTTTTGATGATAAATGGTATTTTATTATTTTATCACATTTTATAAACAAATTATTTACACAAAGACAAATGGACCTTTATCTTTGAAGCTTTTACACAATACAACATCCACTTTATAAATAATCCTTACACCAATTTTACAAAAATACAATTTCTACTTCAATAATTATCAATATTTGGTAATTAACCCATAAAGTTTTTTGACTATGTTTTCACCAAAAACACTCCAAAACTACTATTTTTAATACAAGTACCAAATTTTAGGAAAAACACTTTTAGACACATATAATTGTAGGATCTTGTAGAGTTGTAGTACATTGGTTTGAGAAGATGTTGAAAAAACTTCAAAGGTTTCCACAATGAAAATTGTAAGATATTAGCATTTGAATTGACAATGATCCTTCTTTTTGGCCTAGCAAAAATTAAGCAGGTGCACTTTATAAGGTCACATTTGTATGAAAAAGTGTCCAAAATGATGGTGTTTCTTTGGATTCATTCTTCAAGTAAAGTTGGCTACATTCTTGAAAAATTTCACATCATTTAGAATTGTACAACATATAGGAAAAAAATAGTAAGTCAAAAGAAGTAGAGAATGATTCAAATTACTAAATTGCTAAGAATTTAGGTATAGAATTGAAAAATGCCAATCCCACTTGTTGTAATGTTGTAACAAACAACTTATACCCAATGATTTTATTTTTTTCCAAAAATATAAAAAATTGAGGTAAATAAAGGACTTCAAAGTTTATTTTAGAATAGAGATTTCATAATTGCTCGCAAACCAAAAATCCTCATAACTTTTGACTCATCAATTAAAATGGAATTATTCAAAGCTTTCCATGTATATATTAATTTCAAAAAACAATTTCAAATTTTAATTTCTAAAAAAAGTGATTTTAAAAAATTTGCTCGAGTTGAGAAACAAACTACATATCATGTAATATGTTTTTAACCATGTAGTCAAAAGTAATGAAAATTGTTGGGCCTTAAAGTTATCCCTTATCCACATTTTGTGTAAAAACTTCAAAGCAAAAAAAACAAACTCCATTTGTAGTAAGCTACCCAAAAAAGTCATGTTGCCAAAAAAATGCATCTTGGTCCTTTAGGGGTTAAATCAAGTAAACAAGTTGTAATCACTACAACAACAATTAATTCAATTGAAGAACATCAAAAGCCTACTTCAAAGGGAACTATATTCTTTATGTATTAGGAATCTCCTAGACAAATTGCTTTCTTATACCAAGTTTTGTAAAAAGTCACATACTTTTATATTGTTGTTTATGCTTGTTTCATATTTATTAGTCTAAAGCATTCACATTATTAGTTAAAAAGATATGTAAACTAAGAAATTAAGATATTCATGTTATTGATATTTAACCTTTCAAGGACCAAGGCCTTATTTCTACCAAAAAAACACTCAAAATTGCCATTTCTATAGCAAAAAGTAAAAAAAAAAATTTACATCTAACCATAAGATATTACACTTAATTAGTGTGAAAATATGTGGAAAAAATTTCAGAATTTTTGACCGCACAAAATGCAAAATATATGTGTTTAAAGTAGAAAAAACAAGTTTTTCAACACATTGCAAGACTAGATTTTTTGACTTTGAACATTTTTAACTTAAAATTTTTGCACTACAAAGTTTTAAGCTTTAAATCTTTGAAATGGAGAATTGAATTGAGGGCTTAGGAAAATAAATAAATTAAAAATAAATTATTTTTTATCCTTTAAAAAATTGTTAAGTAAATGTAAGTACCAAATAGAAGGAAAATCTAAATTATCAATGTCTTTAAAATGGAATTAAAATGCACTAATTCCGATAGTGAGATTGTTCTAGCAAGCAAACTAAACCATGTGGAACTTTTTTTTGAAAAATTATAAAAATTGCATCCAACAATGAATCCAATAAGTTATTTTTTCAAAAAAATGCTCTAATTACTTGAAAAACAAGATTGTTCATAACTTTCTCATAAAAAATCAAAATGGAATGAATCAAAATTTTACATGAATAAAAAATATAATCTATTAAGAATTTTTTTAAATTAATTAATTTTTTTACTGCCTTCCATTCCCTATATTGAGCTTATTTGGGCATAACTTTTGTTTGCACACATTGATTGAAAAAAAGATTATATTCCCACAAAGCTAATCAATATTTTTTATCTTTAAAAAAAAGTTCCAAAAAACCAGGAAAAAATTTCAGCCCACAAATACCTGCTGAAAATCTCATTTGTCCCCCAAAGGTACAATGGTCCTTTAGGATTAAAACCAAGTCCAAGTCTAAAAAACATCTTATTACAAATATGATGAAAATTTAGATTTCAAAATCCACAACTTACATGCACAATAGAAAGTGAAAATTTTCTAATTCATCAATTTATTGATTTTATAAATTCAGGTGGCATGTCAAGGAAATAGAAGGAGCAACATGCAAACCAACAATTCTATTTGATGTCCCCTTCCTATTTACATAGAAGCAAACGATGACAATTCAAAGGTGTTAACCCCTAATGACCTAAGAGACCATTTTTTTTATTGGTGCCTTTCTTTTTTGAGTTGTTTGTTCTCACAATTTATTTAAAAAATAAAAATTAGTAGAAGAAAATACATTGTGTTGTAAATCCAATGGCAATAGTTTCATCAAATAATGAGTTAAATTCCAACTTGTGGAATTTTTTGAAGTTAAGTGGTATATTGTAGTTCACGGCTCATGTTTTTTTTGTTTATTTATGGCTTATATAGATTGAAAAGTCAACCAACCAATGTAATTGTTGCTCACTTCAAAAGGCTAGTAGATCCAAGGAGCTCAAAAAGAAGACAAGTGTGCCCATTCTTGTTTTTCTTACAACCACTACTCTCATTTTAGTGACCATTGTATTATACATTGCAAGCTCAACCAAATTAAAATTGCAAAGTGACTAAAATGTTGTGAAATTTTAGATGAGTATTTTCAGCTCTCTTGTCTTTTATTGAGCCCCAAAAGGTTGTCATTCCAAAATATTGTCACTAAAATATGCTCCTTCAAAGTAGTTGCTATGTTTCCATTCAATGACACTAGAGTGTGAGTGGAGAGTGTTGAGCGATGAGCATTTAGACTTGAACACTCACTAAGACTTTTTTATATTAAAAATAAACATGTCAAAGTCATAAAGAGTTATATTGGATCCAAAATAGTTATGTCAAAATTACCAATATAAAAATTATTACAAATAAAATTTTCAAAAAATCAATTTATTGTTAAATTTTGTAGAATTAAAGGTAGTTATTTAGCACTCAAATGTTATAGGTAGGGCCAATAATAAATTTTGATCAAAATTTTTAGTTGGAATCTCTAAAATATTATATGCTCATAAGCTCACAAGCTCACAAAATAGCAACCTTGGCTTGACCTCTTCTATAATATGAAAGATACTAGCATTGAAGTGATGTGTGAATGAATTTCATCCATGTTGTCTATTCATTTTTTGGAATAATTGAAAAATAGCTTCAAATACTATGAGAATCAATGAATAGAAAAAATATATTCTTTTATATAACAAAGAGTTCATTGGATTTTAAGAGACGTTTCTTGTTGCCTAAAGACCTTCCTTCTATTAATTTGGGGTTTTACTTGAAATACAATTTAAAAAAAAAAAATTTCAATTTTTTCAAAAGAATGTTTCCTTTGATAAATTTTCCTTAATCAATTTTTTTTCAACAATTTTCTTTTCAATTTCTTTTAATCAACAAATGGTTTTTCAGAATCTAAAAAGCCTTCTTTGGGCTCCGAGAAGCCTTCTATTGGCTCTAAGGGACCTTCACAAATAACTTTGGACCTGTAAATTACCTTGAGATGACTTTTTTTTGTGCCAAAAAAGGGCTTCTCAAAATCAAGGAGCCTTCTCTTAGTAGTTGGCACCAAATAGTGGCTCCTTAGAATCCAAAGAGCTTTAATCTAAATTTTTAATTTTTTTTTTAAATTAAAAGAATTTCTTAAAAATTGAAAAGATAAAAAATTCATTTAAAAAAATTCAAAAAGAAATCTGAAAATCTGAAAATAGTAGTTAAAATTTTCTCCATATGATTATGGAGAAGGCACTTTTAGCAAAAAATTGCTCTTCTAATCTAAAGAACCATCTATTGAATACAAAATTAAAAAAAAGATTAAATTTTCTTTAAATATAATTTTAAAAATAATAATAATCTTGAAATTTAAAATTACAGTTGCAATTTAAATGCACTACCAAATTAATAAAGCAAGGGTTCTTTGACAACCTCTTTACCTTTAATTTAAGGTGTTTAGACATCAATTCTAAGTTTAAACAACTAATTTTTTTAAACCGAGTCAATAGACATTCATCATCCAATGCAAAGAACAACATATGTATTTCATTCAACAAAGTCAACTACAAAAATTTATCCAAATCCATTCATCTTCTTTAAACTCATTCATAGCCACAAATGTTTATCCTACACCATGGATATAGGCATCTTATGGTGAAAAGTTTTAAATTTTCACAAGATTTTCTAAAAATGGTCACTGTTCAACCCTCATTGCTTGTTGCTCAATGTTCAATGCTCGTCACTCCTTGCTCATACTTTAATAACTTTGTATTTCCATTAACCAAAATGAAACTTCGAAACTTAAATATCTATTAGAATGTGTAGTCAAATAATTTGAAATTTTGTAAGGTACTCACACTTGGTGTGATCTACAAGATCCTATGGTTACATTCTCTCCAATCTCAAAAAAAAATAAGAAAACTAATTGCTCAAGTTCTTGGTAGTTTTGGCCTATTTTGAAATTACACCCCCATTGGATTATAAGGGATTAAGGTAGGAGGTCCACTAAATCACCATGTTCTAAAATCATCCTCTAACTCAAAGATACATATTGATTTTTTCAATGTACCAATTGCATTTTTCAATGGTTGGTTTTAGAGCCTTTTGTGATTCCAACTTCAAAATTTATAACCAATTTTTCAAAGGTCCAAAAAATATGAAACAACTTGAATTAGATAAACTAATTCCATTTATCATTGAAAGAAAATTTATAGAAAAAAATCTTAGTTATTCAAACTCTTGATTTGTAAATGAATTGATAAATGGTTGCTTAATGGACCTCCTACCTTATAAACTTAGCTAAACATTTTGACCCTTTCCACCAAAAGATTGTAAAAAATGTATCAAAAAGAGTTTAAAAAAAATTGTCAAAAAATGAGGCGTATGATAAAATAATTTTTTTAGAAGTTGCTTGCCCTTGCCCATAATTTCTAAGCTGCTCGAGTTGCCGAGCCCTTCCTAATTTCAACTATGTTGTCCAAGGCAACTAATAAGTAAGTTGTGGGATTCAAATCCCTTATCTTGTGTCAGGGGTGAGAATTATTAGTATCTTCATAACATTCTTGAACTTTAAGGCAAGGCCACCCTTTGTGGCCTTTCTTTGAATCAAGGCTCTTTTGATTGTAGAGCATCTTAAATGTAAGCTGTCCTATATATTTTAGACCACCATAATGTGAATTTATTCTTATTACAATGGTATTGTAAAAGTCCTCCTTTCCTTTTCATTCAAGAATATCATGTTGCATCATTTGTGAAAATAGAGATTATTTTGTAACCTATATAAGATGATTTGTCTACTTATAATTTTTTGCACCATTGATCTCCTTTTTTTAAGGTGTACAACCCCTCACAATATTTTTTAGGTACATTTCCTCGAAAGGCAAGATTGAAGAAAATGAATCAAGCCCAATTTGCTTCATATTTTTTTGGCATTTACAAAATTTGATTTAGCTATGAGTTTTCAAATTGAAGCATTGGTTTCCTATACACTTTTTTACACTCTTCATAAACTTTTTGCAGTACTCTTTTTTACACTTTTGATAGTATAAATTTTTGACACTTATTATGACATTGAGATATCAAAAATGTTTTTGACATTATTTTCAAAAAAAGTGTTGAAATATTGTAAAACTCATGACATCTCAATATCAATATGTATTTTAATCCCTGAAGGACAAAGCTTATGATTGTATCGTCAAACTTGAAAGTCCTCTAATTCATATCCTCCATTTCTTTCAATTTTTTGCTATTTGTAAGTGACCTTTTATTTATTGAATTTTTCAGAGATGAAATCACATGTCTTATAAGGTATTTATCATAAAATTTTCAAATTATCACAAATATTTGAAGAAAAAACAAAGAAAATTCTTATTGATCAAATGCCAATAATGTTCAAAAAAATCTAAATTTTTTAGGATAAAAGTACATTATAGTATAGGGTATTGTGGAATAAAGAAAATTTCCTTTGTACTCCATATTTTTAAATGTGGTTATGGATATTCAACTTCAAACTTTACAAAATGCTTAATTTAAGGAAATTTTCAAAATTTTCAGATGGAATACCAACTATACTTTAGAAGCTTCATTTTGTTAGTTTTCAACTCAAAAGCAAAAGATTTGATTTTGAATGTCAAAATCAAGTTTTAAGGAAAAACAAGAGGGGAGAAAGCTCAAGGTCTTGAAATACATTGGATGGCATATCATGTTTTTGATAAACCATATAAAAAATCAAAAAAATTAAAAAAATGTCTTGAATTTAACTCAATGATGTGGATATTGCATCAATAAAGTTGCACACAAGAAATTCAATGAGAATCATCCATTCTTCAATACATGCAAATTAAAGCCTAGTCAACCTCCCAAAGGACACAATTGTCCTTAGTATCCTTCAATTGCTACTTTGAGAAAAAAAAATGTCAAAAAAATGTCAAAAACAATATTCTTTTTTGGTACTGTAAAGTAAGTACACCTAATTTCAATTCCCCACTTTCTAAAATCAACCACTCCAGATTCTTGTTGAAATGTACTCCCACTATTTAAACATAAGAATTTCATAGTCAATTTTTAAAACACTTCTTTTTAGCACTTTGAAAAATCGTAGTTTATTCATATAGTGTTCAAAAAATGCATTTTTCAAGATTCAAGAATATCTTTTTGACTACCAACAACTTTTTATTTTTTTATTTTTATTTTTTTTGTGATTAGGTGTCAATTTGCACCAAAGTAATGGACTGTGTACCAAGCCCTTGGAACAAAATAGCATTACAAGGTCGGAAAATCACTAGAAAACTTCAAATTAAAGTTTTTTTTGCGATGAAATCACCACACTATGGATGAAAATAGAATTTTGGATATGTCATATGTGCTAATGTGATAATTTCTATCCAATATGTGAATGAATGTTGAAATTTAGAGCAGCACAATAACATTTTGTATCGCCACCATAATACGTCATTAAAAACGAAGAAAACAAAACTTACTACCAACAAGAGTCCAGAAATTTAAAAAATGATAATAATGGGAGCCATGTTGAATTGTTTACGTGTGCAATTCTAGGTGTAAGGTGAAAATGCAAAGTTCTTACCCCAAGAAAAAATGCAAATTTTTTTTTTTTTTGACACATGACAAAATTTGCAAATTTTGAATTCATATCTGCAATCAAAGGGGCCCCAAATGAGCTAGAGAAGGTGAAGAAAATAGGATGAAGATGCACAAAATAGGAGACATTTTTTTACATTTACCCCACAATACTGCGTTTTCACCTTGCTGGGGGACAGGTTTAACTTAGTGTCCTGCCAGAGCGGAGACTACCAAGTTGGCAATTGTGGCAACGTCATCAACAAGTATCTCCGTGACCTACGAACACGTGGCAGGCTCTCGGTAGTGCGGCGATAAGTGCATATCCGCGATCAACCAAAGAACAGAATCAGGCTGCTCTCCTGCAATCTAACAATTCTGTAGATCTCTTCGGATCTACAAACACCGCATAAAGAATCTACTGTATCTGTAGATACACAATCTCCGAATCCGAGGGTTTACGCGCCTGAGCTGCTCCGTTGCGGGGGATATACCAGCTTCGGAGGCAAAGCCCTAAAGGATCTCGCATTGTACGCACTTATCGTTACGGTTTTGGAGCAGCGGATGCATTTGTTCTGTCGAGTCTCTTAAGGATTCCTGCGCCGTTGCGAAGAATCAGGCGAATTCCAATTTTGCAAGCCTACTTCATCTGCATTTCGAATCTTGAATGATCTTC
Source organism: Pseudoscleropodium purum (assembly GCA_963969395.1). Classification (NCBI taxonomy): domain Eukaryota; kingdom Viridiplantae; phylum Streptophyta; class Bryopsida; order Hypnales; family Brachytheciaceae; genus Pseudoscleropodium; species Pseudoscleropodium purum. Next base: position 22,988,422 of record OZ017796.1, read on the forward strand.
CGAGGGCATGGCAGCAGTTGACGGTACGAGCGCCAGCTATTTGTTGTGCACTGCATGTTCATATTTTTGTTTCTTTTGGTGAACTTTGTGTCTGTTTGCGGTGGAATTGACTTCTTAAGTAGCTGTACCGGAATTCCGGGAGGTTTGCTTTTGTTTCTATGAACTTTATTTTTTGAAAGAAAGGCAAAGGTTGAGCAAGCAGTAGACATTGAGTTAGCGAACGGGGTATGAAAATATTCGGTCGAGATAGGTCTCATCTGGAACCGGAGCTTATGGTTCGGGTAATGGAGTGCCACGGTTTAGATTCTGGCGAGTTGTTGTTTCTGCCGTGAACTCTCGGGCGTGCATCGTGCAGCACAGCTTGAAGTTGCACCATGGCTATGTAGATGGACTTAGGGTTAATGTCAAAGGGAAAGGAAGCAGTAGCCATGAATTTTGCAAACAATGTTGAATACATGCGGTTCAGTATGCCTCATTCGGAATAGGAGCATGTTTGTTCGGGTTGCGACTCAGTTTCTGACGAGTTTTCGCTGCGGTGAGCAGTCTGGCTTGCAACTTGTACCTATAGTAGCTTGGAGTTTTACCATGGCCACGTATACGGACTTAAGGTTTGACCTTTGAAAATGCTCTGACTATATATAGGTCTTAGACGCTGAAAGAAACGATGTTGTTGGTAAACTATTGATTATTCATCTGGCAAAGTGTATATCAGGTTTTATTCTTTGGTACTTTATTAATTGCGCTAGGACGAACCTCCTCCACTAATATCGAGTTGATGCTGATATATTGTCTCGGTTTTAGCTCGAGATTTCTCTGAACAAGAAAGAGTTTTGATCAGAAATGGGGAACTTTATTCTACCAGAATTAGATTGAGTTCAATTGCGATATTTGTTCTTTTTCTGTCGTATTATGTTCATTTGAATCACTCCTGTTATCATTCTGTAAAACATAGACGTGTTTCGACGCTTAAATTTGGCGTGAAGGGTGATCGTTAGACCTCGTTGGTTCTAACGAGAAAATGTGCTCTTATGTATTGCAGGGATTTTAGTTTATGCAACCAATGAGCTCTTGGCTTGAGGAGAAGTTGTACTGATTTTTACAGTCTGAGGAAAGATTATGAACAACGCCTGTTGTAAGCCAACTATGTCCGTGGTGGGTGTGCGAGCAGCTGCATTGGGGAGTCGACTATTTCTCTGTCAACGACAATGTAGATTGATCATGGGGACCAAGGGGTCCCCTTCTCCTCTTTCTGCTCGAACTTCGTTGCCCCATCTTCATTGGCCGGGAGCAGCAAGGCCTCAGCAGAGACGCTCCCTGCCACCATCTCTACTTCTGGTGCAGTGCTCAGTTGAGGATCCATTTCCGCCAGCTACTACATATGTTCTTCTGGACACTAAAGGTATTTGTTTCTTAAGCCTCAGTGTAGCTACATTGTTTTCTTTTAGATGTAATGTGATCATATGATTCTTCTTCTGGATTTGAGACTTTCTTGTTGTGATATTCATCTTTGTTGTTTTTAATGTATTCAGATAGGGCACTAGATAATCATGTAATTGTGAACTCTGAAATATTGGGTGTACTTTTCGACTACCTCAATGTTGATGGAATTGAGATTTCTCTCATGTAGTGATTTCGTGGGGCGCTAAGCTAACTCAAGAGTTTATATTTCTTCTTAATTCTTTTCTTCTGTTCGTCTAGGAGAGCTGCATACATCTCGCTACTGTATATAGGACATGGAGGTGTGCATATTGCTTCTCTTTATCGTAATTGCGACCTTGTCTGAGTGTGGCAATGACTTAACAACTTTTAGTTTACACAGAGTGTGCAGATGGCAGCCTAATGTTCAACTTTGGTTCAACTGAACAACTTCAATCCTCCAAAAAACTGTCAAATGGAGCAAGTAAAGATGAACAGAAAAGTTCAGATTCTGCGGACATTAGAACTTTTGTGAATGGAGGCCTTAATAACAAGGCTGCGGAAAATTTTGTAGCAAGTACAGAGGTTCCGTCTGATCTTGAAGACGTACCTGATGCTGAGACCTTAAGTGACTTAGCATGTGGTGCTGAGGCTTTCGCAAAAGAGCTGAACATGAAGGAAGATGAGGAGAGAGGAGAAAGGAGCGAGGAAAGACAACGCCGACCAGAAACTACAGACAAGGTATTTGTCTCTGTTTGAGATGATGGAAGGTGTATTCCGATTGTATTCTGTGAAGTCTGCAGAACTTTAGAGTGCTCTACCATACGTTATATAGTGTTTCCATCCTTTTGGATAATTTCATTCCAGTTTAGACAAGGCACCAAGTATTTTCATGCTGAACTCTAGTTTTATCAGAAATTCTTTAATATCCGCTATAGGACTCTGGTCTGCATCATCTTGTTTTGTAGCTCTTTTGGTACACTTATGTGGAGTCTGTTGTTTTAGCTTATCGTTAGGTCGTCTTAATCACACCGGGTCCCCTTTCATGTCTTGGTGACGATAAATGCGCATTTTTCTCACAGTTATTTATCCAATCTTTCTGAACAATGGTATTCAGGCCGGAGTTGGAAGCATTGCTGCCTCAAGCATCGCCACACCAACTGACAGCAACGGTTCTGATTCATCTGGTGTCGGGTTCGTAACATCGTTCTTCACCTTACCTTTTGTTCTGCATAGGAGTAGTTCCACTGTCCCCTGTTGCATCCTTCCATGCCAGTGGTTTGCAATTTGGTTAGTACTTTCATCTAAATTGAGTTCAGGTAGGTCAATTCTCTGTCTTATACTTCCATCTTGGACTGGTTTCTTAAGCAGGCAATCAATTACTAGTTAGTCGCTCTCTTTATTTGTTATCTTTCTGTGTCTTCCTTGACTAAACAGTACAGTTGGATATTGAGACTGTTTTAATTGCAGGATCAAAGAAGATAAACCTAGTTACGATGTGATGTTCAATTCAGCAGCAGCTATGATTCCTCATCCAAATAAGGTTTGCATTTACTTACCCAATAGAATGTGTCGATTTGGGTTTTTTAGACTTGTCATTTTTCTGTCGTGTCTTAACCATCCTCCTTTATTTTCTTCGTGGTCTGAATGAAGTAAATGAATTCTTTTGCCAGAGTTTTGAATTATGTTTTTTGACGTCGTGTAAGAAGACTATTCTGCCCCCTTATGTCTCATGTTATGTTTGATATTGACGTGTAGGCTGAGACTGGAGGGGAAGATGCGTACTTCATTGATGGGACGCGGTGGGTGGGAGTAGCTGATGGTGTTGGTGGTTGGGCTCTTAGTGGTAATCTCTTCTGGACCTAACATGCTAGAGCTTTGTTTCAGTTTTAATGTTATAGTCTTCTTCGTTTGAGCGGAAAGCTACTGTGGAGGCTGAAAGTGTGAAGTATTCTACTTCGGAATAATGCTGTCGTGACTATCTGATTGCCTAATTAGGGATGCTCAACTCAATCTTGAACTTTTTTATAAGAAAGCAAAGAGTATCTTCATAACCTTTCTACACCGAAAGCAGGTTATGTTATCTGTATTCTTACCCCACATCCGCATTCAACGACTTGGTTGTCATGCTCCTTGTATTCCTATCCATTGGATTCTACATGTGCTGATGGAAGAGACCAGGATGATGGCAGGAGTTAATGCTGGACATTATGCCCGGGAGCTTATGTGGAATTGTGCGGAGAGGGCTCGCAAAGTGGGGAATACTTCTGATCCCAAGTCAGTTCTTGTGTATGCCGCGAATCAGACGAGGTCCCAAGGCACTGCAGCGACATTGATAGCTTCATTATACGGCCAGGTGAGTTTACATCTTGGAATGCTAGTTGTTAAATTCATCGTAACAGTGTTTGACCTTCGCTGCTACTACATTTTGGCCTTGAATGAAATACTTCATAAGGCGATGTTTTTCACCAGCGCTTATTTGGACTTGCGCTTGTGATGCAAGTCTGGGGAGTCCGAGGATGAAAGGACAGGCTGGGGTTTCTTTGATGTAATACACTGTTTAAGTGCAGACATAAGGTTCTTTTTTAGATTCTTATTCGTTAGATAGATGTTCGCAGAATTGTTCCCGTTTATGTATCCTGAAGCTTAGAACTCGCTTGCAGACTCTTCGAGTGGCCAATATTGGAGACAGTGGCTTCGTGGTTGTGCGTGACTCCACTTTGGTGGCAAAGTCTGTACCCATGGTTCGCGGCTTCAACTTTCCATATCAAATCGGTACTGAAGGAGATGATCCAGCGTTGGCTGAGGTTCGAACTTCCAATACTCTTTACAAAAAGTGGAAGAAAACTAAAAATTAGTAGGGTTGCTTGTCTTCAAGTTTCAGTATGTATTAGTGATGCCCACTACAACTGCCTCGATTCAGATCCAAGTCAATTACCTAGTCTTGTATATTTTCTTTCTCTCAACATCGTCCTGTTGACTTCGTGACGTTTCCAGGTTTACGACGTCCAAGTGCAGAAAAATGATGTAGTGATTCTAGGTTCAGATGGTGTTTGGGACAATCTCTTTGACCAACAGATAATAGAGATTGTGAGTTCTGTTCAAAAAGCTGGTGGTGGGCCAGAGGTATGGCCTCTTTCCAACTACATTGGGTTGAGTTCAAGATTTGAATTTTCAATTGTAGGCTTTTTTCTTGTATTTTGGTGAGCTTATGTCAGAGCATGGATTCTTTGTGCTCTTTGGTATTGAAAAGGTAGTGTATGAGTCTGAATTGATATTGAAATCTTAGCGGATTGGTGGGTTTTCACTTTTGTCCTCGGCGACAGTATTCGTTGGCAATCCTTCATATCTTTTGTAAGCAATCTTACACTGTATTGGTCACTTTTTGCTTAATGTGCACTGGCAGGTTGTTGCGAAACAATTGGTGACAAGGGCGAACGAAATGGGCCAAAGAAAGCAGGGCATGAGTCCGTTTGCAAGAGAAGCTCACAAGGCAGGTTATGATAGTTATTCTGGAGGGAAGCTTGACGATACCACAGCTGTCGTATCCTATGTGACTTGAGTTTGCGACCCAGGCTTGTTGTTAAATTCTCGTTTGTGACGGTGCTCCCTATCTGTATTTCCAAATCCCCCACCTGTATTTCCAAATTTTCCTGTAGTTAACCGAATTGATGTTCATTATCAAAGATCCAGTAGACTTTTATGAACAGGATCGAAAGTGAAATGAGCAACTGTGAATGTAGTCACTTCTGCAAAGTTTTAGCACTGTGGACTGGCTATCACAGATCAAATGCTCATAGCGCAGCCTTCTCTAGCTGAGTATTAGTTCTTTTTACATCATTTAGATTTTGGGTGATGATAAATTACAGGATCATTTTTCTTCGACCTGGCATAGCTGTAGTTTCAATTTGTTGATATATGATAAAAAAAATGAGAACTTCACACATCAAAGGGCACTCATCTACATCAGGACAGTGAAGTTGCACTTTGTGGCTGAAGTCCTCACAAATCGCAAATTCCAAACTTCTAATCCCAAATCGCCTGATTAATGATACTGCAAGCGAGGAATGACAATAATTCTCCCTCCACCTCGGATTGCCATTCGTTTAGTGCAGCTCGAAGAAATTCCCTTACCTTCTCCTGACAGCACGCAATTTAAATCTCAAAGATTGGAGCATAATTCGTGGTCAAGGCACTCGCTTGACTGCCAAAATGTTGTATTCAGTCCTGCCATATGTTACAAGTATCCATGTTAGTTCAATGTCCTCTACTTTCATGAGATACCGTCGGAATTTAAGAAGCTGCCTTGCTGCAAGGTAGTACTAACTTTCTGGAGGTCGGAAGTGCGTCATGAGAGCATCTTGTAAAGAGAGAGCTTGTCTAAATTCTTGGTAGCTAATGCGCCCATCACTGTCCGTATCAAAGTGCTCAAAGATCTCGTCCACTTTCTCGTGACTCATATCTGCTGGCAGGTAGTCTTCAGGCAACGCCTGCTCAGAAAAAGCTGGTATCAATACCCAAACAATAAAAGAACAATGGGAATTCCTTATCAAAGGGGTTTCAAAGGAGTTTCAATCTAAAATGATGAATATTCAAACCTATCAGCAAAACTCTTATGGAACAGGCTATTAAAGTGGTTAACTCCATGCAGAGAAGTTGGAATAAAACATTTCGGAGGCTTCAAGAAAAGTAGAAAACAATACCAGCAGAAGAAACCATGCTCTACATTTAAGAGTGGTAAAAACAAGTTTCAGAAGTTGCTATAGCCATGACCTTCCAAAATGAACTTTCTATTTTTGTTTAGACACCAAGGGATTCAGCATGTAGTAGATGAAGAGCACTCGGAAATAATAGAAAAACAGAGCTACGAGTGGATGGATACATACCCCAAGGACTCGAGCCAGCTCATCCCTGGAAATGTATCCAGAATCATCATTGTCATACAGCTGCACCAACACAAAAAACACCAACACGATTCGGATCTTGGTGAAAATCAAACAAAAGCAAGAACGAATATACAAACCAGTCAGAATGGTATTTATCTCTTGTACCGACAAGTAGTTTGAAAAATGATGAGGCTGTGGATCCAATGCAGTGCAACCCACCAAAGGCTTGCAGAATGATTCACCTTGAAACACATACGAACAGCGTCCTCCTCATGTGCTGACCGCAAAAGAGCAGTGAACCCACAGATCACTTCACGCAGATCAACCCAACCGTCATGGTTGTAGTCAAACAGCGTGAAGATGCGAGGAGCCAGCGGCACCAAGCCCTGCAATTTCATTGAGCACAATACCTTCTGAAACTCCTCTAGTGTGGCTGTCTGTCCGTTTGATGAACTGCAGGCGCAACATCAGTAATGAGAGTCAGGTTTGAGGCCCAAAATCTGATGAATAAGGTAGAGGATAGTAAACCGCTAGGGACCTGATCCCGTCTCCTGCTACCAACAGCAACGCATCTCTTCCAATTAGCAAGTCGTCCAATTACGCAATTAACTTACGCATGACTTGGCTAAATGTTGAATGGAAATAGGGTTGTTTACCATCCCTTCAATAGTAGTCTACAACCTCCCACTTTGAATGATTGCATAGGAAATCATCCTACTTTGAGTAAGAAAACAATTTGATCTGAAGAGAATTTGGTTCGTGTCACCCGAAGTGATCTCTCCAGTGAGCTCTATTAAGCGATCTCCCAACGGAAAATGCACACTCCTACTTATTGGTCGAAATGCACAAATAGTATCCTCTATCTTACACAACAAAGAGAGCATGCAAAAGGACGTGAATTTCGGAAACACCTACATTCGCATGAACGAAACACGCAAGTCTTCCAACTCAGAAGCAGTGAGAACACGATCTCCAACGAGCTCCTTTAAATACTTGGTGCGCAGCTGAAACTTGGTTCGGACAACGCTGGCGTACACGGTAGCACGAAACTTGCGGCGAGCATTGAAAGCTTGGAAGCGCATGAACACGTCTTCGTCGATGAACTCCTTGCTGGCTGTGTCCCCTGACACCCACGGGTGGGACAATAACTAGGCATCCGCCATTGATGCCAGCTCTTTCAGCAATTCACCCTTACCTCTGACATAATACGATAGCCCTCAAAACAAAACTAAAAACTAAAAACTAAAACAAATGTTCTACAAACAGAACATGCCAAGAGAGACGATGTTTAATAGAACATGTACCTCGACGGCAGTAGGACGATCGTAGGGATCAACCGACAACAACCTCCGGACGAGGGCCTTGGCTTCCAACGAGATCCCTCTCCAACTCTCTTCGTCCATACTGTAGGCTCCCTGCAAACCAGCACACTCAAACTTCTTTAATCTTAGTCCCAACTATTTCACTGTGACACAATTTGATATTGTGGCAAGTGTGGCCAGGATATTCTAGAATGTCATTTTCGAGAAGGACATAATAAAGAGGTCATAATCGAAGTCCCAACCTTATCATTGAGACATCGTTTGATTGTGTGCTACAGTCAATGATAGAGTGACCAGGATATTCTAGAACGCAACTTAAGAAGAGGTCATAGTAAAAAGGTTTGACTGTAATGCAATTTCTGTGAAAAGAGGTAAAACTGGCATACTCAAAAGATGGGTCGATTCCTAAAGGACGAAGATTCATGGTACAAAGCAACAACAATTAGATTGATCGCATTGTGAAAATGATAGAATTCAGTTGGGGGCAAATTTTGAATAACCAGAATCAGACCACTGCATGTGTTGGTCACAAAGTGATAAAATTGGACTAAGGAATGTTCTCGTAGACCTACTCAAAACTGCTAGAAAAAAACATAAGGCCCACTTTAGGGTAGGGAGGATGGCATAGGCACCGTGAGGATTTGCATCTGCTTGGCCCGGCTAGTCCTCGCCCGAAACGGCGGATACCTGCACAACAAGGAAACAATCAAGATCACGAAACCCTAACTGATGGTTGGGCTGGGCGGATACCTGCACACCAAGTAAACAATCAAGATCACGGAACCCTAACAGAAGGTTGGACTGCACTGCAAATCATAACTACTACGAACGGTGTTCTCGTTTCTAGCTCAGCGTCAATTTGAACGTTTTCCAATTATATCTGAGCTCAAAAACGCAAGATGCTAAATAAGAAGAGTAGAAAACACAAAACTAGTTAAGCAAAACGCGGTCCCAAAAACTCGAATCTAAAACATTCGACCCTTCTTCCTAACAATGTTCCAAATCAGTCATTTATTTCTGGGCTACACTTCGGTAGGTCTCGATTCAATTACAGGTCGGACGAAAATGCGTTTCCAGGCAAATTTTATCGAACTTTTGTTCAAATTCGCCAAAAACTGATTTGCAGCTACCAAAATAGAAAAAAATTCCAAATTCGCCTGAATAGATGCCCTCAACTCCAGAGAAAAACGAAAAGTGAAAAAATAGAATAAAATAAGCTGTTCGTAACCGTCCTGCAAATTAGGGTTTGAGTGGGAAGCTGACCCGCAGAGGAGGATGAAGAGGATGACTCCGAGCGACCACAAGTCGTTGGCCGGCAAGACGGAATTCGTGAACGAGAGCTGTTCCGGAGCAACATAGTCCATGGATCCGAACACTCCCACCACCGGCCGTGTGACTTCTGGCAGGGAGCTTAATCCGAAGTCCATGATCTTGAGCGGCGACGCCGTACTCGGCTCCACGAACAAGCAATTCTCGGGCTTCAAGTCTCGATGAACGATGTCCGCGCGGTGCAACGCCAACAGCCCCTCCGCGATCTGCCTCACCACGGCCGCCGCGTCTCTTTCGGAGTATCTCCTCTGCTTCACAATGCGATCGAAAAGCTCCCCGCCCTTACAAAGCTCTAACACAAGATGCACGGCATCCCCCTCGTCCTCCTCATACACATCAATCAAGTGCACCACATTGGCGTGAGGGGACACCACGTCCACGATCCGCATCATCACCAGAATCTCGTTCCGGACCAACACCTCCCCTTGCAAGGTCGGATCTCCGGCATGCTTGTGGAGCGTCTTGATGGCCACAGGAAGATTGTCTTCCTTGCGAACCCCGACGCGCACGGTGGAGAAGCCGCCTGTTCCTAACACTGGCCCTATGTGAAAATCCTCTACTAGACGCCTGTGAGGACTCTGCATCGTCGCGCCTTCGTCGATTGCCCCCTCGGACGCCATCGTCAGGGATCTTGAGTGCAAATTGCGAGTGCAAAATGGTGGCTATGGCAAGAATCGAGAGGCGCGAGCCGCGCCCATTGCGTGAAGTGAAAGATTTTCCTCGCGATTAAGTTCTACCATTAGGACGCAGACAATTTGATATGCCGACTTAGCTTTGAAATTCTTGTAACTTAAATCAAATATTAACTTAAATGTTGTACTCTGCTGTTGGAGAGTTGCTGCTGCTGTTAATGGGTCATCCTGAATTCCTGACTTCTATTGCGGCGGCAGCATCAGCATCGTGGCTTACGGTCTACAGTACTCGCATATCATACAATAAAGTGTAGAATACTGTGCAGTAATGTACTGTACTGATCAGTTGTGAATCCGGTGGTTCTAAGCTTCTGGCTCTGTTCTGTTTTTGAAGTCCCTGGAAAATAACCTCAATTTCTCATTCTGCAGGAGAAGGTGACCAGTTTTAGAATTTGAACCACTAAACCTACATTTCAAATCTTTCCCCACACTAATTTCATCATCTGAACCTTGGAATCACTCGATTATTTTCCTTCACATTCAATGTATCACATCAAAGGTTTGCATGAGTTAGAATCTTCTTCATATTCTAGAAATTGATCAGTTCCATGCAACATGAGTCTCAACGTATTAAAAAACAATATGATAAATGTACAGAAAGGGTCACAATTAGGTGCTCACGCAATTACAGCACCTTACCGTGGTATAAATCAAAGTACATACAATGAGTACCTTAGCTAGCTTCTTCGTTTGGGGATGAAGACAACTCAGACAAGTACCTTCTCATGGTGCCACGTTGCAATTAATGTTTTATATCCAATTTGCCCAAATGGGATGACAAACTGGGAAGACCAGTTCTGGTCACTCGGACCAAGGTTTACCTCTTGAACGGCTGGCGTTGGTGAAGAAATTTGTGAACGTCAAAAAATGCACATTGTGTATCCATGGAATCTAGTACAAATACTTGAAAGAAACATTTTGTAGGGAAAGTGCCATACCAGTCCAATAGTCCCAATTGAATTCTTGAACCAGGGGATAATTCAGAACGGTAGAATTTTCAGTACGCTGATCTGTCCTATTAGTGAGTATGCAAAATTAGTGTCATTCTTTCAAATACGATGGTGACCCGCAAATTAGTGTCACAAGCACAAGCACTAATAGGACAAATCAGTGTCGTTTACTGCATACATTAAGAGTAGATAAATGCACTTATTACCGTACTTCTGAAGGCAACAGCACTTTCAGAGTCAACTGCATAGAATCAATGAACTTTGCACAATCACCGAGTCGTAAAGTTTTAAAAGCAATCAACATCCGAATATATGGAATAATTTGACTCAATTACATTTCCTCACCTATACATTCATTACTTTTTTAAAAGTCAATTCACAAGTTACAGATACGAGCACTTGCAACAGCAGTGCAGATTCATGCCTTTCCTTGTCCTTCCATTCCTTTCCTCGCCTTTACTTTTTGACACAACGTAAATACACTTCAAGGCTGCACAGCTGCAAGAAGCTTCTCGTAAACTTCTCGAACAGAGAGGTCTTCAACCTGATGATTCCATTCCACAACAAAATCACATTGTTTTCATATTAATTAATCAATTTGTATCAACGTAAGTTGCCATTGTGCACAATTGCAACTACCTGTGCCCTTATGGCACGTCTGTTGTGATGTACATGCACTCCGTTTCCAATCAACACCAAGAAAGGGACGCATTTCGGCAGAGGGAATTAAGTAAGAGATGTATGTGGTGAAGCTTACCACAAGAAGTTTAGATTTATTATTCCAACCCCGTTGTAGAGTCATTTGAGTCAACCTTAGTCCCAGCACCTGTGACTAGTACAGGTCAGTCACAACCCAACCAGTATTTTGAACACATGCATACTTTCAGACTACTACTTTCATCCAACTGCTATAACACCTCATATGTTACGGAATGCAAACGAAGGTCTTTGAAATAGCTAACTGGTATAATCAAAGAATGCAGGTGCTCTTAACGTCCTTCACAACAGCACCGGTTCAAAAAGTAAATGGAATGGACGTTACCTTTCCCATGAACTCAAGTAGCTCACTGTTTGCTTCGCCACGAGCTGCTGGTGCCGCCACAGTTACACGGACATCATCGGCATTCACACCTGAGCAGAGATGATCTCGTCAATAGTGCCTACATGCCATCTATTCATGCATTATACAGTATACATGCATTAGCTTACTGTCTAATATTAGCCTGAAGGACCAGGATTCGTGATTTGAAATGACCAATTTGATAGATCACATCGACGAAAATATAATCCAGGTGGGCCAAATTTTATATCACCTGAATTGGTGAAGAGCACTGCAAGCATTGGATAAAATAAATAAATTTAGGCACAAAAAACCTCTATATGCCCAAGTCAAAGCTGCTATAAAAACCATGAAGGGCAACTGGGATTCTCGGTCTTTGGTAGGAAATCAGGAGGAAACTGTACGTGTAATTTGTGAACGCTGTGCACGATCTTCAACTTCGATAGCCACCTGGACCAGGCCACCATCTATTTGCGATATGCACGGTGGTACTGGAGCATCCTGCAAGCACTCACACCAAATCCCATTCCCGCATGAGGACACTTAATTTTGCCCATTTTCACATCAGAGCAATTATTTCTGGAGTTGGAAAGACAGCACCCTCCCTCCACTGGCAAACATCCTCAACCCTTGAGGTCAGATTCTGAAACCTGAGGGTTGGTTTCTGCAGCAACAGAGCTAAGAGCACCGTCTGTCACGTACAGGTAAGGTGCTACTTCCAAGTCTTCCTCACAGCGATAACAGACGAACAATCCACAGCCATTGCATTTCATGCGGTACTGTTTCTCCACTTTCCCTTCACCTCTGCATCCCAGGCAACTCTGAATTGTGTGAAAGTCTTCAGAAAACTAAAAACAAAGCATCTGAAATTCATTTGTGCTAACTCACTGATGCATTTACGAGAGCAAGGCTGAAAAATTGAAGAACATTCAAGATAGAGGGTTCTAAAATCCGTTAGAGACCTAATCCCGTATCCTATACACACCCCTGCTATCAACAGCAACTCATCTCTTTCAATACACTTGATTGGTCTTCAGTTAGCATCTTGGCTGCAATCATGACTTGATAATATGTCTATGGCCATTGATCTTTGATCGGAAATAGGGTTTGATCTCAATAGATTTGGCTCTTGTACCAAAAGTAAGATGCCTCCTCAGCTCATTTGGGTGACTTCCCATGAAAGCACATTCCTACATATTGGTTAAAATATATTGGTGTCCTCTACCTCAAGGTTAGAGTTTACAAGGTAAAGGACGCTCTTCACCCCAGTAACGTACATGTGACACTCATGAAGTGATAATTAGGGTTTTGTAGAGCAGAGAGAAGATGGATTTTACCTCTTGAGCAAATGTTTGCCACCTTCCACCACATTCAGGCGACTGAGATGCTTGTTCCGGTCCAACACATAAGCTTTATCGGTTTTCCTCTTTGGCATTTTCTGCAGCTGGGTATCTGCAAAAATCAGATATAGGAAATCAACAACAGCAATCCCATCTCCAATTCGATCAGCGGCGATCATCTTTCTCCTTCGCAGTCTAAACCCTAAAATCAGATTACCGCTAACGATACTAAAACCTAAAATTGACAGACGCCATGTCTACGGATTGTCCGTGATTGTTGCCCGCCTAAGAAACACAACGACAGCACAATGAAGAATCTCGCGGCACGCCATTACCCGTGATCAAGACATGAGCCCCGCAGTGCTTGCAGTAGTACACAAAAAGCTCCGACTCCGGTCCATCCGGTGCCGCATCCTCACTGGAATACGTGTGGGTGGTGCGCTTGGGCATCTTCCCCAATTGATCAAAGCCTGAAACTATAAACCTCGCAAAACCCGCCGACACAAACAATGCATGGACTCACGGCGCCGCCTGCAAACCCATTCGAGTTTCGCTTCACGCTGAGAGAAGCATCCTAGGGAGAGCTCAGCAGCCTAGTCTCAAAGAATCAGCAACGCGTGTGTGCCGAAGACAGAGGCCCCGAAGCCTCACCGACTTGAATTAGGGTTTGAGGTTGCATTCTGCTGAGTTTGGGTGGAAGCCTAGGATTAGGTAGTCTCAAATTAATGTCCTTTTAAGGTTTAAGATAGAAATAGCTATTACCGTCATTTAAGCCTGTGTATATAGATGGACTGAAAATTGCATTTAGTTGTTAGTTTTGCTATGCAGACATATAAAAATCAGTAATATTCAAAAAATTAAATAATTAATTTGAAGAGTTTTTTTGTATTTTCTATGAATTATAAAAGTCAAGACTAATGGAAACTTCAACATATTTACTAAAAACTTGTTACTTTACAACCATGAAGTGTAAAGTAGGAAATCATTTAAAGTTGTAGTTTGAGGCCATATTGGTGACACTCCAATAGACAGTTATTTGACAAAAATAGATAGAAGGGGGCAAATGGTGAAGGATTTAACTACCTTAGTTTAAGGCAAGGTGTTTTTTCATTCTTTTTGGACAACATAGAAGCAATCTCCAATAGTGTGGTAAAGCTATAAACATCCTTCAATATAGATGAAATATACAAAACATAGATGAAAATATTTATTCAGACAAAAGTATATAAATCCATCCATAATAGACTGATATTATTTTTAGATTTTGTAGCAATTGAATGATTTCATCCTTTGAAAATAAGTGAATCTATTGCCAAGTATTCTCTCCTAAAAATTTGTATAGTTTTTGAGCAATAAATTGTTTAGAAAAAACACTACTAAAAGAACAACAATTTACAATGGTTTTGGCTCTTGTATCACAATTTTAGGAGAAAAATTTGGATACTTGCTTGATTTTGAAGAATATTGCATGAAGTCATTCCAAATTATCTAGTAGTGAATCAAACATTAAGTATTGTCCAAAATTTTCCCATATGAAATTGGTGTCATGTGATTGTAGTATGCCCACATCATGGGGGTAGGCATTATGACCAACAAATGAATGTAGATGAAAATTTGTATAGTGCTTCCTTTTATTCCTTGCATGTATTAAAGGAAGGTGGTTTATAGTTAAATGCATAAGTACATGAGCATAATGAACCCATTCCAAGTTGTTTAGAATAGACAGAATGTCTTGTAAAGGCTCATATACTTAAAATGTTGCAATTATACCTCATATTTATTTTATGAAAGTCCTTCTAGTTCTAATTAGTAAAAACATCTTTTCTTAATTGAGAATTTTTTTGTAGCATTTGTTTTTAAGAATTGAGATATTGGAAGTAGTATTGAAATGTTTTTTGAAAATGTTTTTTTAATTTTTGAATGGATAAAATTGCCAAAATTCCCTTAAAAGAATTACATTTCAAAGTAATATGATATTGTCACATTTGGTTGAATGAATTGTAACAAATATTTCAACCATACTCTATATTGATATGAGTGTAAAATGACTTCATTATTCCAAAGATGCCACCAACTGAATACAAAGACATGTGTCTATAAGCCTTAACGGCTAGTTGTAGGTATATACCTACAACCATTTGAAGGTATTAATAAAAAAATGGTACTTATGAACTTAACATAGGTGCTTCATATGTCGCTTGTTTTTTTTATAAATACTACTCTCATTTCAATGACTATCATGCATTGTCAACTCTAATATGCACTAAAAAGGGGTTACACACTCCTATTTCTCCATTTCCTCCTTCCCCTAGAAATTTGACAACCATTCATTTTTTTTAAATCCTCCTCCTTTGATGCTATTGATCTTGAATATAGATATAGTATGCATAAAAATACAAATATAGATACCCATATATTACACATACAAATATAAATAGGGGATATGAGATATAAGTACAAATAAGGGATACGGGATATATCCCATATCAATTGCCAAGTCCCATCTCCATCTAAAAATTACAAAGGAGTAGGAGGGGTGGGAGGATAAGTTTGTTTTTTTAAATTGTTTAAATGAAATACGGAGAGGGGAGGGGATTAAATGAAAGTTAAATGAAAATAGATTCATTTGAATGCATAGTTTGTTACTGTAAGTGTACAAAAGAGGCAGTTATCACCTGCCTAGAAAAGCTAATACAAAATTGAAAAATACTTGAAATATTGTGAAATTTTAGATGAGTATTCTCAACTCTCTTGTCTTTCATTGAGCACAAAAGGTCATCATTTTGAAATATTTTCAAGTAAGATATGCTCCTTCAAAGTACATTGCCTTGTTTTTCCCAAATGAAACTTTGAACTTAGATATTCACTAAATTATGAAGTCAAATAATTTGAATTTTTTTGAGGTGCTTACTCTCAATGTGAACTTCAAGATCCAATGACTACATTCTATCCGGAATGCTGCCCCTTGGGATTAACATACCGGTATTGAATTGTAAGTTAGCGTGGACCAGCCTTCAGGATCACAAAGGTTAAGAACGCCAAGACAGCCACCTGGGGTTGACGTGGCCGCACCAAGGGGCAGCATTCCACTTGGGTTCCATGGCCATTGCCACTTGGCATCCACACTCCTGCATTCCCTTCTGCCTCCCATGGCCACCTTCAGTTTCCAATTGCACCTCTTTTCTTCCACAGACGATCTTCCTTGGAGCCCATCTTTCTGTCATCTTTTTTTTTATTTCGAAACGGTTCCTCTTCGTCGCGATTGAAGTGATTCTGGGTCTAGCTGGGGAATGGTAAATTATTCGTGGGGCGAGATCGAGCCGTTCGAACGCTGACCTTAGTACCGAATTCATTGTCGCCATGCAGAAAGCATTGATGGCTGCTGTGTCGCGGACCAGTTTAATCTGCCACTTTGGTGGCCGGTGTGGCGATACGTCTCTGAAATTGCAGAGTAACAACTATGCGCGAGGATTCACAGTGGCGGGGAAAGGCCATATGGTGACCCGAGCAGGGCAGCAAATCGAACAGGTCGCCGGTCAGGACCCTAAAGTGGAGATGGACTCGGAAGACGAAGACGAGATCGCGTCCTCCAGCCATCCCCATACGCGCAAGGCTTACAGGTCTAGTTGCACCTCACTCGTGTGTACTGGAACTCCAAGAATTTCCCTTGAATTTATTGCAGAAGCCTTAGTGCAGCAAACCCTAAGTGCTGGCTCAATTTAGTTCGAAGGTTAGGTTTTCGTTCATGCGCCATGCTCATGACTGGTGACCTCATTGCGTGTAGGTTATGTTTACTAAATTTCAAATTTCATTACAATGCATCGTATGTTTCGGAAGCCGGCATCACCGATTGATTGCTTTGGGTGTGAAGTGTAAGACCCAGCTGTTCAGTGTGTGCTCTGTTTCAGTGGGTCATCACTTGAGCTTGAGCAACTTTAATTTGCTACAGAATGTTATGGTACTTAATGAGTTGTATTCGTCGTGTATGAGTTACTGAGCATCCACAATGTGGAATTACAATTCAAATTTCCTTTCACAATGTGATAAGCATTGCAACCCAGCTGGGCCGGGAAGGATATGGAAGCAATGGAGCACATGTCCCGGAACTGTCAAAGTGACGACCCGGTATGGTTGCTGCTAATTAGAGTATTGGACAATGATTCTGAGCCAAATTGACTGCTTCACCTTTGGATGAAACACAGTTTTGAACTCTGTCTGGAGACCCCACATACTCAACAATACTCTGTTTTGCTGCAGGGACGACATGGAGGAGTCTTACGGCATTGGGTACGCCACTCGAGCGTCGGATATGGGCTACGGAGAGAGGTATGGAGAGACAGTGAAAGCCATCTTGAAAAAGAAGCATGACAAGATGGAGATGCAACAGGGTGCATCCGCGGAGCGGGATCAGAATGCCGATGCTTGTAAGTGAACTCTTCCGTAATCCTTTCCCTCTAATAGTGCACGTTCGCCTTTCTGCTGGAGGATTCCATTCGCGTCACTCTAAGCATTTTAATCAATATTAAGGAAGCAGCTTTCGACTTCTTTGAGAGATCAATGTAGATTTGTGGAGAGCTCACTTTCCACGGTACTACAGCCGAATCTGTTGAGATCAAATTTTTTTATCACTATGCATGAATTTCCTACGCAATTTTTAAAGTAGGGTGTTGTAGACCACTCTATGTGACTATCAATGACTGGAGATAAACCCCATTTCCAGTCAAAGATCAGCAGCCACAGACATTTTGCCAAGTCATGCTTAAACCCAACTTGCTAATTGAAGGCCAACCAAGTGTATTGGAAAGAGATGAGTTGCTGCCGCAAACAGTTTAGGATTAGATCAGTTCCAGAACGATTTTAGTATCCTCCTGGGCCACGTCACGGAGCCCCAACATGCTTGCGAAATGATCTGAAAAAATGACGAGTTGATGAAATTAGCTTGGCATTAAGATGTTTCAGATTGAATGTTTGGAATTAAGATGTTTTAGATTGAATGTTTGTTTTTAAGTATCTGAAGTTCGAAATTTGTTTTGCCCGTGTTGACAGTTGTTGATACTGAGTATGATAAGACTCAAGGGGAGCCTGTTGCGCAAAAAGAAGTTGGAAGGCATTCTCATAGCTCCAGTGCATTCGAGGCTGAGCGAACTGATTAGAGTGGTAGAATAGGTACTTCCACATGATCAATCGCTCCAGGCAGTATGATGTAATATTGTGGTCAACAAGTTTAGAGTCGGGCTCACTGACTTGAGAGCGCCTAGAATGAACGCAAGTGACTTAATTTTTTTATGAAATTCGCTAGTTTTGTCTAGTACTTCGCGCACATGTCGATAGTTTATAGGAAGTGGTGACGAGCGTTTGAGAGCTGGGACTCAAAAAGCTAGTTTGAGCAAATCTCGATATTGAAAAACAGTGCGAGTAAATATTTTTCACTGGTTTAGGAGATATTTGCAACAAGTTTATCGCAAGTATAATGGAGGATATTGCAAGGATTCTAGTTTCTGCAAGGGATGAAGAGAGAGACTTTCCTCCCACCAAGCTATGTACACACTGATTGATAATGGGTATTACCAAATTCTGAGTTCTTCAATTCCAATTTATGTGCGGTTGAGAGTGAGGTTCTTTTGTTGATGTACTTAACCTTTGGTCATCAAGAGTTTTCAGTTGGGCTGTTTGTTGCAAATACATGTAAACCTTGTTAACCCTTTGAGGATGGGCACCTTATTGTGGACATCGGACTATCTCCTGGGAATGGTTCTAGAGTGTTATTAAACCAAGGGACAGGTTGAAAGTAGAATAAGAGGATTCATGCGTTTTTGTTGAAAGTATGAGTGAGAACTCCCTAAATTTATAAAAAAAAATTCTTTTCTAATAGCCATTGACTAGCTCCCTTTACTCGAAGGGACTATAAGGTCCAAAAATGTCTTGATGAATGACTTTCAAGGAAACTGCAAAAACGAAGAGCACACCTATTCATCCATAGTTTTGGGTTGACTCCATTCATGATAGGGCTGCGTTTTTCCAGGGGTCCTAGAATTGCACAATTTCCCTGCAGTGCGAGTAAAGGTATATTTTTTTATGTTTTATGTTTTATCACATCTATTATCAAAATGTTAATAACATTTTTCAGCATTCGTCTCAAATTGTCGATGAAAAGCACCCACATATTTAGAGAAACTTTGCACACTTGCAATTCGCAGTTGTCGACACCCTTGCTCTAGTGGATTCGAGATAAACGGCAATAGCACTGTAGATCCAGCAAGGGTTTCAGAGATTAGAGACATACGGTATCATATATGGTTTGAATTGCACGAACCCTGGACTCATACACGATGAAACTTACCGTATTCAGGGCTGAGGTTAGCATTAATTTTCTTTTCTTGAGAGATACTGGGTTCCGCCAACCGAGGATTTGATGCAATATTAAGGCGACGCGTGCAGTTCTGGACAGCAAGCTGCCATCACCCAAGAAAATATAGATTAAATATCGTGAGACTCCCTGAGCCTCACATATCAGAACGGACACTACACCAATAAGAACGGACACTACACATGGTCTTTGCCAAAGGGCCGAGAAAGGTTTATCTTACTCCATCTTCCCCCTGGCCCTCTTCTACTCATCAGCATTCGCAGGAGATATAGATCAATTTGTGTCTCCAGTGCATAACCAAATCTAAGGTAGAAGTACCTATTTCGCACAGGTCCTATTGTGGACAACAACTGGATGCAATGGTCATTGAAAAAGATTTTTGGTTTGTACCTTCTCGTCCACTCATCTCTCTTCCTCCTTGGCCTAGGGAGAGGTGTTGAAGCTAACCACAATAGGTGAGTCTATAAAATTGGAATTAGTTCGGGTGCAAAATTCACTTTTAAATGCAATAAAATATTCATTTCTAGAGAATTTTTTTTTTTTTTTGGCAATCTTCCCCAACCTTGTTTTCTCACACATTCAACTCAATTCCCCACAACTTTCCATCATCATGTTTGAAATGCTTAACCTTTTGAATGTCAAGGTGGACGTTTTGTGTCCAATGGATAGCAAGAAACCAAACTGTACAGGATAGAAGTGCAACTATTCATCCTCAAAATTTGTTTTGGAAAGGGTAAATTTTCTATAATAGTTTGACTTGCAATGACTACTTTTGCAATTTTGGAGGTTAGTGATTCACACGGAAATAAAAAAGGATGATTTCGGGGTCACCCCATCGGCGTTTAAGGGTTCAGTTAAATCCGAAATAGGTTCTACCTTAGCAAGGTTGATAGTCGATTTTGTGCATTATTGCAGTAATGACGAGGAAAAAGCAAGGCACGTGAATTGAATATAATCCCGGAATACGGTTTTGAAAGATTAGGTAGGTTGAAGCTTAACCTTTATCAAGAAGCAATAAGCGAGGTTCTAATACACGATCTATAATTCAAGATATAAGTGAAATTCAAGCAGAACTGTTGCATGCCACATGAATTTCAACTAGATTCATACTGCAATATTGTGGTGAGATTGGAGCTTACATGGACAATTTGAGGAGAGAGATGTTGCAGAGAATACGGCCGCAGAAGTTGTCAATTAATGGTTGCTTTTGATAAACCGCATTCTGACAATTTTAGTACGATCTGAGCCGATTCTTGAAATGACTGAGAAGTTCAGCGCAGTATAACACAAAATTTTCATAATGATCTTTGGAAACAGTGGAGATACAGATCGACAAATAAAGGCCATGATGTAGAAGTACGAAACAATTTCGCTGAAGCTTCAAAAATGAGCTTTCAATTCATTGCCCTCGGTGACAGTCCTTAAAACCTCACAAGTAGGATGTGAAAACAAACCGGACTGTGCTAAAACATTTAGCCCACACCTACGAGAGCAACATTTATTCAGACTCTAGAAACTCGGCCTCGTTGCAAGGCGAGGGTTATTTTCCACGCAATGCTTCACCATATACTAAAAATTGGCGGTAACCATCTATATACACCGACCAAACTAATGTCGGCCATCTTAAATCACATTTTCTTGTGCTACCAAACTCTGTACACCCAAAAGAATTACTATCAAGAAAGAAATATCCAAGCCCCCACGCTCAAAATACTCGAGCTGACTGCTTAGAAGTGTTTTCTATACTGAGTCCCGCATCGAGAACAAATGATGCGGTTCTTGTGGGAGCAGCAGACAGGAATGCAGCAGAGGCGGAACATGCTGCGCACTCGGACAGCGCTAATGGATCCGCCACAGTTTCCACACACGCCGTCGGTAGGGCGGCTGCCGACCACCTTCCTCGACTCATCGCAGACTAAACAGCACACCATGATGATCGACGATGAAAAAGACAATCGCGCTCTCGATCAAGTCTCTTAGCTTAATTCCTGTAAACCCAAAGCACAGACAGAATTTTCCAATTAGACCACACGATTACAAACCCTCACTTCACACTGAATTCACGTTCAACTTCCAACTACCCTCCCGTAATCACTGTACCCAATTCAAACCGCCCAAAACTTAGTTTTCCAAAACACAAGCAAAATACTGACGAACCCTCACTTCACACTCAAATCACGTTAAACTTCCAACCACCCTCCCGTAATCACTGTACCCAATTCAAACCACTCGAAACGATTCCAATTACAACACAAGCAGATCGAATACTGCACAAAAATTTGGAAAACCTAACGTAATTGCAACTCTACCTGAACAAAATCGAACGCTCCACGAAAACGAAGAATGAGAAGCAGAAGCTCCGATCTCTGAGAAGTCTCAAAACTAGCTTGAATGTGCTCGGTAATCGGTCCGTTCCAACAAAGGTATGAAGATTGGAAAATGGATTGACGATTAGAGTGCGATGAAGGTGGATTTATGAAGGGGCCTTGATGTTGGAATCGACGTTGGCGGGAAGAAGCTTCTTGTGGGGTGCGTGTGCCACCTGGAGAGGCCCACCCAATGGGGGGCGCATGACGTGTCAGATAGTTTCCCGGGGGTTGTGGCGGTGGCGTCCGAGGGCGGTGACATGTCATGGAGCAACAACTCTGCCTCGCCGTCTGACAAGGCGAGGGTGCGACGAGTGTTGAAGGTCGGCTGGTGAGTTGCCTACTACCCCAGGGCTTGTCATGATTGGCCCATGGAAGTTTTACCAATTTAATTTAATACCAAAAGTCGGCATTGTTTGGGTCAACTATCGAAGTGTGACCATAGAAGTGTGCATGTATTGTTGCCAAGTGACAAACTTTATAATGTACTCATTTGCCCCGTGCCGTTGCCACAGTCAAAATAAAAGGAAACGTAATTTTCTAAATTTTAAATTCATAATAAAAAAAAACTTTGAAAATTAACCGCTAAAGGACCATTGTTACTTCAGGGCATAATTTGGATATTGGGCAAGTACCTACAATTTCAATTATTGTCATGATATTTTTTTAATATTTGTAGATGAAGAAATTGATTAGCTTCATGTGTGTGTGTGTGTGTATGTATATATATATAATAATTTAATTTTTTAAATTTAAATTTATATATGTTTTTTCAATTGGTGCCTAGGAACAAAAGTTATGCCTAAATAAGCTCAAAACAAGGAGATTAGACAACAACAAAAATTTGAAAAATTTGAATTTTATATTTTTAAATCTATTTTTCCTCATAAATTATATTTTTATCTACATAGAAAGCTTTGATTTATTTCATTTGGATAAATGATGTGAAAGTTATGAACAACCTTGTTGTTCAAGCAATTAGAACATCATCTTGAAAAAATAACTTGTAGGATTCATTTCAAAATGCAATTTTTATAATTTTTCAAAATTAAAAGTAGCACAAGGTTTATTTTTCTTGCTAGAACGATCTCACCATTAGAAGTAGTGAATTTTAATTCGAGCTTTGAGGTATTAATAATTTAGATTTTCCTTCTATCTTGTACTTACTTCTATTTAACAAATTTTTTTTCCTAAACTCTCAACTCAATTTCCCACCATAAAGATTTAAGCCTCAAAACCTTATAGTGTAACAAATTTAAGTTAAGAAGGTTTAAAGTCAAATAATCAAGTCTTGCGATGTGCAAAAAATCTTGTTTTTCTTACTTTGAATACAAATGTCTTGCAATCCATATGGACAAAAAGTTTGAAATTTATTCCACACATTTTCATACTAGTTAGGTGTAAGATCCTATGGTTAGATGTGCAAAAAAAAATTCAAATATTTTTAATCTTTGCAATAGAAATGGTAGATTTGAGTGTTTTTTGGCATAAAAAAGGCTTGGTCCTTTAGGGGTTAATAACTTTCATGTCATAAGTCCGAATGCCACAAAACAAAGCATGTGCATCCTTCCTTGCATAGGGCTTTTCAACATAACTAAGAATGCAATTGGGGGACACATGATTTAGGAGATCTCATTGTAACAAATAAACAATCTAACTTAAGGTATGGATTCTTAATTTCTTTCATATCGTAAGTTAGGTTGTTTGTTTTGTTTTATTTATTATAATAAGATCTATTAGACCACAAATGCATCTTTAGTTGCATTCTTGATATCGTCAAAAAGCCCTTAGCAAGGAAAGATGCAAGGTTTTTGTTTCATGGCGTTTGGAACTATATTGAAAAAATTATCAAATTTTCAAGTTGTTATGAATTAAAAAATTAGAAATTACTTTTATTTTTATTTCAATCATAACAACAACATAAGGCACACTACTAATCTTTGAGGACATTGAAGATCAAAAGTGTTCAATGGATGATTTCATTGTTCACTATAGAAACAAAAAAATGCACCTATCATTACAAGAGAAAGGTGTGTTTTAATCCCTAAAGTTCTTTGACTATGTTTTTGCCAAAAACATTTCAAAATTGCCATTTTTAGAATAAGTACCAACTTTTTTTTAAACCTTTTTAAATACATCCTAACATAGGATTTTGTAGTATGCTGGTTTGAAAAGATGTGGAAAAAATTTCAGAAATTTCCATCAAGTAGATTGCAAAATATTAGCATTTGAATTGACAAAAATTCTTTTTTTGGCCCTACAAAAATTTGGGCAATTGCACTCCACAAGGTCACATTTGTATAAAAAAATGTCCAAAATGATAGTGCATCTTTGGATTCACTTTTCAAGGCAAGTTGGCTATATGCTTGAAAAAATTCAGATCATTTGGAATTATATAACAAATAAAAAAAATAGTAAGTAGATAGAAATAGAGAATGATTTAAAATACTAAATTGTTAAGAATTTAATTATAAAATTGAAAAATGCCAATCACAATCGTTGAAATGTTGTGATAAACAATTTGCATCCTACAATTAATTTTTTTCTAAAAATATTGAAAATTGAGTTAACCCCTAAAGGTCAAAACTACATTTTTTTGGCAATATAGGAATTTTGGGCAACTTACTATGAATGGAGTTTTTAGTTTTTTTTGCTGAAATTTTCACACAACATGTGCCAAAGGAGTAGCTTTAAGGCCCAATCATTTCATAACTTTTGACTACATAATTCAAAAGTTACTCCATGATATGTAATTTTCAATGCTCGATGGGCAACTCAAATATTTCTTAAAAAATAACTTTTTTTGAAAATAAAAATTTGAAATTTGATTTTCTAGATTTTTATGTATGTGGAAAGCTTTGAATCATTCCATTTTGATTTACGAGACGAAAGTTATGAGGTGCTCTAGTTTGTGGCTAGTCATGGATTCCCTACTCAAAAATAAACTTTGGAGTCCTTTATTTAACTCACTTTTTAATATTTTTTGAAAAAAATAAAAATATATGATGTAGATTGTTTATTGCTACATTACCACTAGTGGGATTGGAATTTTTCAATTAATAATGAATTAAATAATAATTAAATTCTTAACAATTTAGTGTTTTGAATCACTTTGTACTTCTTTCTACTTACTATTTTTTTCCTATATGTTGTGCAACTCCAAATGATCTAAAAAATTTTAAGGATGTATCCAACTTGACTTGAAGAATGAATCCAAAGAGTAACCATCATTTTGGGCATTTTTTTATACAAATGTGACCTTGTGAAGTGAGGCTGCCTATATTTTCACAGGGTAAAAAAATGGATTTTGTCACTTCAAACGTTAATATCTTGCAATCTACACGGTAGAAAATTCTGAAATTTTTTCCACATCTTTTTAAACTAATTTACTACGAGATCCTATGGTTACATGTGTCCAAAAATGTTTTTCATCTAAAGTTGATGCTTGTATCAGAAATGACAGTTTTGAAGCATTTTTGGTGAAAACATAGTCTCTGACTTTTAGGGATTAAATAATGGACTTCAAAGTTTATTTTAGAGTAGAGATTTTATAACTACTTGCAAACTAAAACTCCTCATAGCTTTCATCTCATTGATCAAAATAAAATGATTCAAAACTTTCTACATATATATAAATCTCAAAAATCAATTTCAAATTTTTGTTTCTAAAAAAAGTGATTTTTTTCATCTATCAAGATTGCCTCACTAGAAAAAGAAATCACATATCATACAATAACTTTTTAACTGTGCAATCAAAATTTATAAAAATTATTGGGCCTTAAGAAAAAACCTCATCCCCATGTTGTGTGAAAATTTTAGCAATAACAAAAAAAACTCCATTTGTAGTGAGCTACCTAAAATTGCTATGTTGCTAAAAAAATGCAACTTGGTCTTTTAGGGGTTAAGTGAGTTTTAAAGTATAATTTTAGACATAAAATTATAAGTAATGATCTTTAAGGAGATTTTTAGTAAAATTTTACTAAAAATGTATAGAACTCTAATAAATTTTTACTAAAAATCTCCTTCAAGGTTATTATTTGTAATCTTATGTTTAGGACTATAATTTAAAACTCACTTAAAATATCCCTTTCTCTTGTAGTGTGTTGGTTTAATAATTAGAGCATTTTGGTGATGACATTATTTTTAAGGGTTGCATCCTTTAAGGATTAACCTGCGAAGGACATGTACTCTAAAAGAAAAATGTGCCTACCACAACTAGCTAAGTGTAACTAAGTATTATATACAACTATCCTGTAATTATATTCCTCTCTATTTGCACCAAATTTGACATGTACATTATAGTAGCTGTAAAGTAATTGTAGTTTTTGTTTTTCTCAATACAAAGTTATAACCAAAGCCAAAATGTGAGAGTCATTGGTCTTAGAAATAGACTTGTATTACGAAAAGAAATGATGAAGATGAGGCCCCCTACAACTAAGGTAGTCACCAAAATACTTTGATTCTTGGACCAATAGATGCACTCTTTGATTCTATTACAAAATTAATAGTGAAGTTTTGCATCAAAACTTTTAGGTCCATAATGTCTTTTTAAGCCTAAATCAGGTGTTGTAATATACATAATTTTCATTTTCTTCAAAGTTAGCTTTTATCCAATTAGAACATGTTAGAAAGGTGGCATAGACATTGTTTAACTCCTAAATGCTTAGGGCCTTTTTTTAGATTCTTGGAATTTGCTATTTAAATTGAATTAAAGTCAACATTTTGATAAATTTTATCAATTTTTTAAAATTATAATTGTACAAATTCAAACTATTTATGTTAGAGATTATGCTAGTGAAAAAACAAAATACACAATATAACTTATGGATTGAAAGATTGTAATATTTGATCATAAGGGAGTTAAAATTCTAAAGTTTTTAAAGTTTTTCAATCTTCTTTTTACATGTCAAATCTAAAAAATAGGGAACCAAAAAAATGTGAGGTTAACCCCTAAAGGAGCAAGCTACATTTTTTGCTTGTATAGAAATTTTGGGTGTGTGCATGTGACTAGAGATTTTCATATTTTTGGTCCAAGTTTTAATAGAAGGTAGGAAAGAAGAATATCTTTATATGCACTAAATTTCATGACATTTGGAAATATGAATCAAAAGTTATAGTCTAATATGTTACTATTTTTTGTAATTGGGCAATTTGGGTAGATGAGAAAAAATCACTTTTTTCATAAACAAAAACTTGAAATTGATTTTTAAAGTTATAAATATACGAAAAGCTTTGAATCATTTCATTTTGATCAATGAGTCAAAAGTTGTGGGAATTTTTTGTTTGCAGGCAGTTATAGATTCCCTGTTCTAAAATAAACTTTGAAATCCTTTATCTTACTCAATTTTCAATATTTTTGAAAATAAAATAAAATCATAGGATGTAGATTGTTTGTTACAACATTGCAACCATTAGGATTGGCATTTTTCAATTCCATAATGAATTTCTTAATAATTTGGAATTTTGAATCATTCTCTACCACTACTACCTATTTACTATTTTTTCCTGTATGTTGTACATTCCAAATGATCTGAAATTTTTCAAACATGTGACCTACTCATCTAGAAAAAGTAATTCTAAGAAGCACCACCATTTTGTTCATTTTTTCATAGAAAAGTGAGATGGTGAAGTGCAACTGCCCTATTTTTTGCAGGGCTCCAAAAATGATTTTAGTGGATTTAAATGCTAATATCTTGCAATCCACACGGTGGAAATGTCTGAAATTTTTACCATACATTTTCAAATTAGCATACTACAAGGTCCTACAGTTTAATTTGTCAAGAAATTTTTTTTTCAAAAATTTGGTAGTTGTACTACAAATGGCACTTTTGGGGCATTTTTGGTGAAAACATAGTCATGGAATTTTAGGGGTTAATGGACATAATATACATAACCCCAATCAATTTTTGACTTCTCAAAATCTACTCTACAATTTTTTTAAATAGATTTTTAATGTGAATTTTTCTCCAAGATCTATTATATTTAAGGCTCATTTCAAAAAGCTTTCAACACTAAAAAATCAAGATTTGCAATGGACATTCTTGTACAAAATCTTGAATAGAAAAATCATAATCATTTATTTTCAATATCAAATTTTTGATGCAAAAACTAGACTTCAAAATTTTTTTGATAATATAAAATACTAAAATTAATAACTCCATAAAAATTTATTTAACTTCAAAGTTTTGTTGATACCAAAATTTGGTGCCATAGGCATTTAAGGATTAATGCACAAGAAGTTGCTACCTATCACAAAATATTGATGTTTTTCTAATAGATGCGTATTATACTTTATAAAAACAATAAAAATCAACACGTGCTCTTATTTTTATATTATTAAGAACTTCACTCCATATAGAGCATTGTAATGCTTTAAATACAAATAATAAAAAAAATGATGATCATATTAAGAGTTGTTGTTATTTTCATGGATTTGACAAACCAAAATTTTAAATGATAGGGATAAAAATAGAAATTGCATATTTGGTGAATTTTTAAAGTTAACTCTAAAAGTCCCATTTGTCCTTCTAGAAACAAAATGAATTTGGGGTAGGCGTCTACAAGTCTCAATTTTCATTGTGATTTCTTGAATTTTCTTAAAAGATACCAAAACACATTAGTTCTATGAAGATATATTTTTTTTATTAGAAATAACACCTATGATCAAAAGTTATCCCACCCTTAGTCTAAAATGGGGTTATTAAGCAATATTTACAAAATCATAAAAAATTCTAAATAAATTTTGAAAATTTTGATTCTTATAGAAAGTATTATTGTCTACACAGAAAGATTTGATTCATTCTATTTGGACTAGAGGTTAGAAAGTTATGATCAATTTTGTTTCTTGGACAATGTAAACATCTTTTTGAAAAAATCAATTGTAGAATTCATTTTTGAATGTAATTTTCACAATATTTCAAAAATAAAAGTTTGAAAAGCTTTAGTTTACTCACTAAAATACTTAATGAAGTCTATTGCAAGATTCTATAGTTAGATATGTAAAAAAAACAATTTCTAAAGTATTTTGAAGTTTGCAATAGAAATGGCAATTTGAAGTGGAATTTGATAAAAAAAAAAAAAAGAAGGCCATGTAACTTTCAGGGCTAAATGATTCTACATTGAAATTACACAATCCTCATGCATTATGGAAGTCACAACAATCTATGACTATAGTATAGGGATTCTAATATCTAAAGAATAGTCAAGTAGTTTAACCTCATTAGAAGAGATTTGAGGCCAATAGAAGTTTGTTTCAAGCCTATTCCCTTTGTTGTTTTTCACATAGAGAAAGAACAATTCGTTGACAAAAAATAAATTCTAAAGTAATGAATAATAATATAGAAACAAATTATTAAAATGAAATAAATAATTGACTTTAAAAAATAAAATAAAAATGATTTTTGTATGACATAGTAGTAGCTCAGCTATATCATACAATTGCAATGGTGCAATTTTCTTGTTCCTTGTAGCTTGAGAACTCGTGGGCTTCTATTGGCCTCAAATCCCTTTTAAATGTCTATTTTGTCTTATAATGTCCAACAATCTATTATTTCAAAGTTTGTTAAATCTATAGAGCAATATCCCCCAAAAATTATTCGAAGATTTTAAATTCTTTATGAAATTTGAAATATCAAGATTAGAAAATTTTCCAAAAATTTGATATTAAAAAAGAGCATTTCATTTTAAATTCCCAATGAAACTATTTGACTCACAATAGTGTTGACAAGATTAAGATAGGGTACAATATTTATCTAGACAAGTGTTGTTACTTTAGCTAAAAAACAATATGAGGTAATTTGTAAATGGAGTGAAGAAAATATAACTATGTGTCTCATATGATGCAACTTTGAAAATGATGGTAATTAAGTGAATTATTCAAGATAATTGATATATAGTCTATAGCACTACATTGAATTATCTTGCTTTAGAGGGCCAAAAATTAGTGACATTTCATTTTAGTGTACCATATTCTTTTTAGTAATGCCATTATTATTCTCCATTGAAGTAACTTTTCACTTATACAATGACAATGTTACAATGGTTTCATAACATAGGTTTTGTAGATAATGCTAAGGTAATCATACCTATTATAGACTACATCCCAATTCAAACCCCTTACATCCTAATGTAATAGAAATTGCATACAATGTGGAATTTGGTTTGGAATTGGGGCTCAAGAAGTTGAAATTGGTTGGGAACTTGGTTGAAAAGTTGCCATTTCATGAATTCAAGAAACATCACCATAGAGCTTCCACACATGGCAAAATAAATTCATTCATTCTTGCACAACCTCAAGGGATACTTTTGGATTGTCAATAGAACTATGTAGGGAACAAAGAAAGCCACATTAGCATCCAAGTAGGTAGTTTAAGATCCATAATGGAAAGCTATGTAATCTTGCTTTGACCACCTTTAATGTATCAATCCTTTCCCAAAAATGAGTTGACCAAAATATAAATGTAATTTGCTCCTAATTTGCTGCTCAACACGAGGTGTGTGTCATGTCGGATGCCATACTATACACCGTAGAAACCATGTGCTAGAGAGTGCGTTTTCCACCAATTGTTGTAAGTCAATAGAAGAAAGACTTCTCATAATCTACATGTTCCAGTGTAGTCAACAGTTTGGTCACCCAGGCCTTTTCTGTGGCACAATTTGCGAAAGCAAAATACCATTTCAATCAGTGTCATGCTATTGCCAAAATTCGTGTATTGCCAGCACTTGAGGACAAGTTATGTCACAAAGAACTAATAGCAAACATCACCAACACGCGCACCCAACAGCGATCAACATCTTAGAAACTACGAAAAGAGTTGAAAAGAGAAAAGAACCAGATGACTATGCATTTTGAACCCTAAACCCTAAACTTGAGATTTCAGTTGTAGAAGTACATCACATCTAAAGAATCATGGCGGAAAATCAATGAGTGGTGCAACCAAGAACCAAAGCTGTACGCACCCAACAGCGATTAATATCTTCAAAACTACGAAAAGAGCACATTGCAAAGAGAAAAGAATCAGATGATTATGTATTTTGAAGCACAAAAGCTGAACTTGAGATTTCAGTTGTAGAAGTACATCACATATCCAAAGAATCATGGCGGAAGATGAATGAGCGGTGCAACCAAGAGCCAAAGCTGTACGCATATTATACAGTCAGTGATGCCATGTGTCCACTCACTCACTTTGGGGAGATGAAATGGACTTAGCCTTGGCTTTTGCAGCTTCGACTGAGGCTTTCATGGCATCTTTGCGACGGGCATTGGCAAGCGCCCTTTGCTCGTTTACACCGAGGGACTTCTCCTCTAGCTCCACCTTCTTCTCTTCAGGTGGTGGCTTGTTGCGCTTGGCTTGAGCAGCTTCGGGCTGGGTGAACACGCCCAAAGCTGCTGCTGCTGAGGCAGATGCCACTGCCAAAACCCTGCACAGGAAGTTAGCTGGCAAATTAGGGCAAAGTCTCGACAATTAGGGGTTATCAATCTTCTTGGACATACAATATTCTACGGGTGATAAAATTATACTTAATCTGGTAAAACTCAAAAGGCTATTCAGGATTATCTGTGACTCCTTTGTGTCATAGATTATTCTAGAATTGAAGTGCAACAGCCAACCATAGCCATCACAACCCACAAGTGATTGTGTAGCTGGCTATACAGACAGGCATTGCAATAAAAAATCACAACCCTTGCGTTTTACTACTTCTAAAGTACACGAAGACATAACTACGAGTTCGATAAGCTTAAATCTCAGTAGGGGATGTCAGAGCTTGCCTCCGAAGGAAGGCGATTCAAAATTGAACGACAGGCCTAGTACTTCGAAGAACGAAGAATTATGTTATGACCCAATTCGGTAACAAATCTGCAAATGGAAGAGCAGGAATTGCGAGATCTGACACCACTACAGAAACAACAAGCATGCGGAAAGCAAATGCAATGGAGTATTCATTTGCCTCGTCCGACTTGACTTGGGCAATTCGGTCAAATGCTTACCTACGGGAGACATGAGCAGCAGCAGTCCTCCGCTCCAAGCTGTCTCGCTGACATACCACCAAGGTTGACGGTGCGCAGGTCGGTAATTCAACCTGGTTTGAAATGATGCTACTGGGGCAGAGGAATGAGGAGGCAGACATGCCCACTTGCGTTGCTACAGCGGCAGCCATGACCATCGCTACAACTTCAAGCCTGCCAATTTCAACAACAAATCAAAGCCCGCCTCCCTCGATGCCACAACACCACAATGCCACGAAATGCTTTGCGGGAAACTTAGAAACCAGGTTCAATGAGTAATAGGACACATGCCGGAGACTGAAAGGTGAAATGTGATTCGCATGCTCATAATGCGCAATTCTAACCGGCTATAGCCAGGAACTCGTCCTGGCACTACCGGTATCTATTAGGATAGGGCTCTTTTTCCTTTTCCTTTCCAATGAAAAGAAAGGAAACTGAATGCGACGGTTACAGATGGCGCTGCGGGAGAGATGACACGGTCACACTTGGCAACAAGTGTAGGGCGACAAGTGCTAGCTTATCCCAATTTCTTGCGCACTCCACGCTCCCTCCTCCGCTTTTCTCAAGATATTGAACTTCACATTCATTATTTTTAGTTTGCATCGCATCTGCTTGCTATTCTTTGATGTGAAATTGGTGGAGCGTCTTTCAGGGAAAGAAGGAGCATGTGATTCTTACACAGAGCAGAGGGTGTTGGGATGATATGTGCTTCAGGAGTGGCAGGCAGGTCTTGGAATTGCAGGGTGGTTCCCATTCGGAAGGAGTTGAGCTTTTTCTTCTCCAACAACGACAACCATTACCGACGACATAATATAATTCAGAAGCTGCGCAGTGATTTTACTGCTGTTTCCATAGCACGAATTCTAACTGCTAGCATGGCCGATCACAACGCTGCCTCAGACTCTAAATCAGTACGTGATAAGCCTATGTCCCCATGTCCATTTCTCCGCTGATTAGTGTTTACCAAACTTTGATTATACCTTCACCGCAGTTAGGATTGCGGTATGTCTCCCTGCGCGATATTGTTAGCAATGGAGGAGGGACATCCACAATTGCCACTTATATTGCTGCGTGTAGTTCGTATTATTGGTATGATCAAACTTCGATGTGAACTTGTTAGCAATTGAAAGAGAACTCTTGAAGCAACAATGATTGCGTTAATTTTGTTGTCTTATTTGGGCTCAAAAGGAAGATGAATTGCAATGAGGAGCACCACATATGAGTGTCAAAGAATGTGTTATTTGGATAAATTCTTTAAAAGATATGAAGGTTAAAAGTTTGATTGGTAGATGACAATCCAGCATTTGAACACATGTTTAGTTGTTCAAAGAATTACATATCATTTTAGATTTTAGAGAGGCAAAATGAATCAATGACAACTTAGGATATCTGTACTTTAATTTGAATTATCTCTGGTATTTTTTACTTGCAGAACAAGTTACAAAAGTGTTGCGACTTACTGTAGGTGGATGTTGTACTCCAATTCCAAAATCATATACTTTTTTTAAATAGGAGAATCAAAGCGAAATGAGATAATTTTGTGCAGCGATTAGTTACTTGTAGTAAAATGATTATTTTTGTATCCCGAAGAAGATGTTGTGCCAAAGAAAGCTTGCAATCCCCTATTGTACAATACCATTCAGTTTAACTCTTCACTGGGGTTGAATTCCATTCTGTGGCTTTGCTCTGAGATTCTTTGATGTTGTGAGAATGTAGGTGAATGCGTCGATCAAGGGCACTGTGCAAGGTGTTTTCTACCGGAAGTGGACTATAAGTGCCGCTCAAAAGCTCGGCCTAAATGGATGGGTGCGAAACCTCAAGGATGGATCTGTCGAAGCTGTCTTTTCAGGACCCTCTAATGCCGTGGATGACATGATCCAGCAATGCCACTCTGGTCCTTCCCAGGCCAAAGTGACGTCCGTGGATGTCTCCAAATGGGATCACGAAGTTCCCCAAGGATTTGAGAAAAGGAAATCACCGTGAATATTCAACAGTATACACGCACCTCTGCCTTCTATGTTTGGTGGCTCGTATTGTTTATGAAACTTTGCATGTCTTGGATGCAATGATAACAATATTCTTCAGCAGTGAGGAGGGTGCACTCAATTGAAATCTCCAGAGAGAATTAGAATAGGCTCAAGATAGAATTAGAATTAGAATGGGCTCAAGACTGTAGGTCATGGCCCTTGAATGTTCAAAGACTCGTCCCTCATTTGCTCACTACCAATCATGTGTTTCCGTTTCTTAGTACTTATGAGATTTTCTCACTCTTGCCGCGAGGTTTCTTGGAGAAAAGGAGGATCGAGGAGTCTTTTTATGGGAAGGCTCAAGCGACTGAGTAGCAGCCAAAGTGAGCAGAGCTGGACTTTATGTAATCAGTGATGTGAGACTAAGCTTTTTGTTAGCATTTGTTTTGTCATATATACCATCTTATGGAGAAGCCTGAGATGCCGATTGTGTGTATTGCTCTGGTCATTTTTTGGTTCAGGGCCAGTGGTTCTCTCTGTTCGGTGATGTTCTGCTGGGGCTCTTGCAAATCTATTGACTGAAGAAATCCTGGAACTTTGAAGCATCTGCGATGATAAATTGATTCTTTGCTTGCTTGGATTCACCGGGAGCTGTATATGCACTTGATTTTTATGCAGTTTGCATGCCTGTGTTGGATTGGAGGATAACTTTATTTCAATAAATTTTGTTTCACTTAATCCCAACTAGTGTACCCCATGTCATTGCCCCGTGCATAACAAAAGGAAAAGTAATTTTCTAATTTTTTAATTCATAAAATTTTTGAAATTCAATAACTTTCAATAACGCCAAGAAATTGGCATGAATAGAAATCCTTACCCATGAAGGAGTGCAAAGACTTTGTTTTGTGGCCTTTGAACGTGCAATGCAAAAGTTATGAATTTTCTAAAATAAAAGATTATTTTATTTTATTTTGTGATTCATAAAAACTTTGAAATTCAATAGCTTTTGTACCATAAGTCAAAACGTCACAAAACAAAGTGCATGCATCCCTTTGAGCAAAAAGTTGAGTGGTACCAAGAATGTTGCCAAATGCCTCATGGTTTATTAGATCTCAATGTATCAAGCAAACAAAACAAACAACCTAATTCAAAGGTATTGATGGAAGGGTATAGAGTATGGGTTCCTTTGTAAAGGATGACACTCCCCTCATTGGAAACTTCGGTGTTGGGGTAGAGAACATGACGTTCAACGGAAACTTTGGGAAAATAGACATTGTTTTTGATTATTTTTTACACAATTGTGTGTACGAGTAGAGGTTGGTGCAACATTGATCAATGCAATATCATACATCAAAGGAATTCATCGGAATATCAAGTTCAAAGCATTTGATCTTGGAAGTCACTAGATTGCCAAATAAGTGTTGAAGGACTACTATGCTAAGGTTGGTTGTATTGTTTGAGGCATGGCTTTTATTTGGGACCAATGTCCCCTTGCTATCTATAGTATATTTTTCGGAATCTAATCTTATTCAACTAAATCCGAGTTCGAACACCAGGGAATGAACTATATAAGGCTAGCGTAATGTGTTTAAAGGTCACAATGTATAAATGTGCAAAATTCAAATACTTATTTGTTCTTAATCCCACTAAAACCCAAGGTATCACTCAAGCTGTCCATTAGTAGATGCTATTGACTGATGTATGACGTCTCAGTCCTGTCTAGTGTACTACTGGCTTGTGACAATAGTTTTGGGACAATAGTTCAATGTGGATTGACTTGTGTATGGATGCAGTGCAGGACTTAGACTTTAGTATAGCCCACTATAGTATTTTGAAAATAGTTCAAATATATGTATTCAATATTTCAAAACAAAGTAGAATTAAAGGTTTGGAAAGGCTTACAATAAGTCACCCCAAGGCTCTAGGACAATATGGCCAATATCAAGGGTTAGCAACTATCTACAATATACAAAATCCAAATTTACAACATGTATATGCAATTTTCAATACAACACTCTAATAACATTGATGCAAGACAAATAATAAATTCCTAACTCTAATTCTAATTTTCAAATAGATCAATTCCAAACCAAGAGTACGACCGTACGGCCGTTCGAAAATTTTTGACCTTTATTTTAATTTGTTATAGTCGTGGGCCAAAATAATCATTAAAACCCTAAAATTTTGATTTAATTGGCCGGTGGACCTAATACCGTGGTTAGAGGGCCTATATCCGTGCGATACCTTGGCAATACCCGATTGATCCCCTTTCCTTGAGATACCCGGACAATAACCCTCCGTAATACCCAGCCAGTCCCAAACCAGGTGTCTACTTGAAATTGGGTCTCTGATTGGAACCAGCCCAGGTCCCAATCGTACCTCGAGCCCTCGTTTGGGGACCTCACCCTAACTTGTCACCTCAGTTCAAATCCCTAATTCGATTTCCACAGACTGCAGCGACCTGCACCTGTTGCGCTGCTTGCGATTTGAGATTTCTCGGTCGATTTGTCCAAATTTACTGAATTAGTTCATGAATCTCACTCAGTCTTTCAATCTTGATTCCCACAATCCTCTCTGATAATGAATTAGCACAAATTTTTAAAATTTCGAGCTTTGCTGACAGGGTTGACACGACGTCCGGACGCGGACGCTGTGTTCGCAGCGTCCGCTGACATTTGCAGTCCTGGCGGATGCAGCGTCCGCCGGGACCACCCCGTCCGCCCCACCCATTTGCCCCGTCCGCCCAGACGGCCCTATTTCCCCCGACCGCCCTACCCAAACTGCCCCGCGGTCACTCCCTTAATCTTTAAACAATTAAATGTTAAATGAAGTGCAATGGTTCGCGATTTGTTATTAAAACAATGTCTCTCATAAGTTGAAAGATTATAAAGTTTGACCACGAATCCATGATAGTCTTGAAAGTATGAAAAAATTCCAATTCATTTTCAAAAGGCAAACTAAAAAAATTTGTGACTTCAAATATATATATATACTATTTAAAAAATCAAGATCAACACAAATACAAACATAATCAATATGGGCAAAATGTATTCAATTTAATGTAGAATACCATACATTGTGTACATTTGGCTAATTGCACATATAATTTTTTTCATTCCAATTCTATATTTCTAAACTAATTTTTAATGCCTATATAACCTATTCAACTACTATTTCTATACTACCAATCTAATATAAATGGCGGAAATGTTCATCTGGCATCGGCCAACGATATGTATTAGAAAATCGCGTAATCACATGGGCCAAACTAGTATTTTCATCGTCAGTCTTCGAAGAAATGCGCTTCAAGTAAGCATAAAACACTTTTGCAAAGTCATGAAAGGCAAATTGTGTCGCACTAGGTGTTTTTCGTAGCACGTTGAAATACGCCTCTGACATGTTGTTTCCATTCATCCGCCAAGCAATTTTTCGAATGGCATACTCTTCCGACTTACGTGAATACATCGGAATGACTTCCACATCTGCACCTGCTTTATGCAAATATGCAATACGTGGATCCACCCACCATCTCCTCTGCAAAGTCTGTTTCATCTCATTTGCTGATGTAAATTTGTACAAAGACTTCATTGGCTGAGAAGCTAAGGTGGTCATGCCCCAATCGCAAACTCCAATATACACACATGACTCATCTTCTAGAAAATGCAACAAGATGTTGTCCGGAGAAAGATCATTGTGCAAATGTCCAACAAGATGCACTGCATACATTATATGCATAAATGCCCATGTCAACTCCGTGCGCTTCTTTCGATATCGCCCTAAACGGTGAGCTTTTACAACCTCCTCTTCGGTTGGATTCGTATACATCAAATGGATTTGAATGTTGTCTGGATAGTCTTTATCCATATTCAACATTTGTCGAAGAGTTCCACCATTCCACTAATACGCATAACCTTCACACGTCGTTCCGTGCACCGCAACAAACCGTATCACACCCGCGTATGGAATTCGAACAGCCATTGATTCGTTTTGATGTTCTAACTTTGCAAGATCGGGTCGAGTTTGGTGGTGAATGGATTTCTTTGCCGCAAATTCTCAATGAGGAAGTATTCCTGGACATCCTTCAATACGAACCTTTCGAATCGTTGCATATCCACCTCTCATCGTTCTATCATCAACAGCAATCACGCGTGCTGTATTTGGAAGTGGTATGAGGTGCCCTTTAGTCCTTTCCGCTTTAGCAACTCCATCATTGCTTTTCCACCAACCAATTGAACCAACTCGATTGTGCTTTTTGGCGAATGGAGCACATCGCCCCCTAAACAAGTCCGCTTTCAGAATTACTTCTTCAAACTGGACGTCATTGGGTCGATATTCCTTGCCATATTTAACCAAAATGACTTTGGAATTCCACAAAGCGTAATGAACCTTGTTCTCCAAACATTTGGTGAAGTACGTTTTATGCATTTCGTCATGCCACTTCGCCACATTCAATGCATCCAACAACATCTGTGTCATGTCTACCTTGAATTTAAACACGCACTCCTCTTGATATCTGATGTACTTATTGTCTAAGGACAATGTTGTTTCTGATTCATAAAATTGAACGATGCGCTCGATCATGAATTTTTTGCATTCCTCCGAAGGACTTTGGCGAGCTACCTCCAAGTTCAATGGTCCCTCTCCATGTTTTAACTTGGCAACCTTTTTCTTCCCGTTCGGCATCGTGACAAATGAAATTGATATAGATCAAATTTTTTTATTTGAAATTGAATTCATGCGCAAGTGTCCAAAAAATTGGCAACAAGGGGGCCCCAATAAACCACTCTTGCCTTGCCTTGGAAAGGAGCCAATGGAGGATGAACCACCAAGTTCTCCGCTCCACCTTGCATTCACAAGGGGCAAAGCAAAAGTGACAATGCGGACGGCCCGTCCGCCCCATCGGACAGCCCCAAACCGTCCGCCCAATCGGACGGGCACGGGCGGACAAATCAAGCATTCGCCCGATCCGATTTATTTTTCATATTTGAAAATAGAATCTAAAGAAGAACCACTAATTGTCTAATTTGGGCATTTTTTCATACGAATAAGAAATCATTTTAGTTTTTAGCAATCATTGAATGAAAAATAAAAAAATTTCAAATATTCAAATAATTCAATCTTTCATAAATTAATTAGAAATACATTGTTACCATTTACGAGTTTCTAAATGTAATAAACACAGAACAATAATTTCAAAATACACACCATAATAGTACATATTTAACCTCGAATGCTAAATTCAAAAATAAACATAATATGGCTCTTACAAAATTACATTTCTTCTTCATATTTTTATTATTTATCAAAGTCGTTTATAGCCTTATACATCAACGCTATTATAAAATAATACAATGATGTCTTCAACAATATGCTTGCCTACATACATACTTGGTGTACACTATTACACAACACTTTTTGAAAAAGTGAACAAAATTGTTTTTTAAAATTGTTCTATTCATTTAAAATTTTGTACTACTTCTACCAGGGTTGACAGGACGTCCGGACGTCCGAACGCGGACGCTGTGTCCGCCCCGTCCGCTCGTCCGCCTGTCTATCCGCTTGTCCGTCTGCCCGATTACGGTCGTCCGATCGACGCGCGGATTGATCTGGTCCGCACGATCTGGGCGTCCGCCCCGTCCGTCCGCCCCGCCCGTCCGCTTTCCAACGGCGGTCGGGACGCTGCGTCCACTAGCGTCCGTGCGTCTGGACGTCCGGAAAACGGACGCTATTTTGGGGTGGACGTTGAGATTCGTCAACCCTGACTTCTACCAATCTAGTGCTCTATATTTGTCGTGAGAGTAAAAATGAGAAAATTGAGCAAATATATGCTCACTATATACTTGCATGTTTTTTTATTTGGAATCTGAATCGAACTCAAATTGTTGACCGCTGCCTCTTCTTTGTACTCCAATGAACGGACCACCTCCGTAGTTTCCGTGATATTCACTCGGTGCACCTCCTTGTCCATAATTTGAACCTTCAAAAGTGGGAGGAGGAACCGGAGTAGTAGGCTCTGATCCTTTTTCATTTGAAGCCCCATAATAAGAGGCCCCATGATGCCCGTATGAATCACTTCTAGTTGATCTCGGATAGTATTGGGCGCTTTCGTGAAGAGAGTAACTATACTGCGGGGTTACATGGCTTCCTCCACTACCTTCAGAGCCCACTTGAGTGGGCGTCGTATAATATGAACCAAATTCAGTAGACCTACCATAGTGCGTGTTGCCATAGCTACTTGTTCCACCTAGAGAGCCAATTTCAGGGGGAGTGCCATAACGAGAACCAACTGCACTTGAATCACCATAATGCGTGGATCCATAGCTCCCTCTTCTACCTTCATATCTATTTTGAGGATCGTAATCAGAGTATGAACCACCTCTTCCTTGTTCAGATTCTCGCGTTCCATGTTCATGTCCGTAGAACCCACCATGCCTATCTTGCCGTCCACGATCTTGAAGGCTTCTGCGTGTTGCCTCTTGCATTTGTTGTTCGAATTCAATTCATTCTCGTTCTTCTACCCGCTCGTGCCTAACTCCAAATGTGACAGGCGCTTGCATATCATTGTCATCATCGTTATCGGTCCACGCATCTTCAGCATCTCATAGAACAACTGAAGGTTGTCGTAGATAACCTCGATTAGACCACTTTGGCATGCAATCACTTGCGCCCCTCCACTGTGTATCTATAACGGCATCTGTGCGCGTATAGTTCTCCACATTGCGACCTGTAGCGGTACGCCAGTCCACGTCCTTATGGAGTACAATCTCTGCCCAAACCATTGCCATAACATTATAATTCATTATATTTGGTTTGGCGCTTTTAATGCCAAGAACTCGATGCACTTGTGTGTATCGTTGTTTGAAGTGCTCACTTTGGCACGTAGACATTTGTCCTTCCTAATGTGGCGCTTGGTGCTCTACACGTTCACGTCGCCAAAGTTTTTGAATGTGAGTCATTTTTACATACTTCTTGCACATTGAGCAATCCCACATTCTTGTTGGTTCTTCTTCCCATCCCGGTTCACCCACGCACAATGGATCGGCCCAAGCATTCCAATCGAACAATTGGGGTCTTCCCTTTTGACTACATTTTTTGGGTGTTCTATCTTTCGGCATGATGAAGCCGAAGTAAAGATAATGAAACAATTAGAAAGGTTAAGAAGCAAAATTTTGATTTAATTAATTAATTAAAATTTTACAAGCGTGAACTTTGTGAAAATTTGTAACAATGCCACAACAATCGTTCACTCAAAGCGGAAGGGGTGCGCAGAGCTTCCAAAGCACTGGTCCGCTTACTCCAAAAGAGAACGATTGTTCGAAATGAGCCGTCCGCCTCCGCATATATATATGCGGATGCCCCGAAGCGTCCGTCCAGATCATGCGGACTACATCAGTCCGCGTGTCAATCGGATGGCCGTACCGGGACGGATGGGTATCGGGGCGGACGGATAGGGCAGACGGGTATCGGGGCGGACCGGGCGGACGAAGGACGGGGCAGACGGGGCAAACAGGGCGGTCGAGGCGGATAGGGCGGACTCCGGATTGGGCGAACAGGGCGGACGGGTATCGGGGCGAACGGGGTGGACAAGGCGGACGCCGGATTGGATGGACAGGGCGGACGGCTCATCTTAAACCCTAAACCTAATGAAGCAAATTGTTTTTTTTTCAAAATCTCACGGTATAGAATTATAGATGTTTAACCCGTAAAGTTCTTTTCACTAAAAACACTTCAAAACTGCCAATAGTAGTGCAAATATCAAGTCTTAGAAGAAAAATACTTTGGGGCATATGTAACCGTAGCATCTTGTAGTAAATTAGTTGGAAAAAATGTGGAAAAAATTTTAGACAAATCCACCATTTGGATTGTAAGATATTAGATATTGAGTGTTTCATTTAAGGGGGCTACTCAATTATGTCTATTAATGAACAATTGGTAGGCTAACAAACCTAACTTAGTATGTATTTTAATATTTGTTGCAATTATTTTAGGAATATTATAATATAACACTATTATAATATTCTTATAAATGATATAGTACTAAATCATTTCAAAATCAACAACATTCAAACACAATCTGTCAATCTTGTCTTTCATACTCCTTTAATGATATATATATATATAAATATATATACATACATAAAATATATTAGATAAATCAACATGAACAAATTAATGATTATATATTTCATAGATCTATTCTTCATCAATCAAATAAAAGTGCATGTGCAAATATAGACAAAAATGGTTTCTCCATTTGTTCCCAAAAAATAGATAAACAAATAGAGAAAGATATGAAGTGAATGTTACTTGGAGAATTGAAGGGAAAGAAATTGAAGTACTCAATTGCATTTTATTAAATTGGAAAATTGCATGTGGATGGCATGAATTAATCTTCATATTAGATGCTAAACTCATACAAATTGCATTTCAACATTTATGATTTATGCAATTGATTGAATTGAAAGCTCTTGTAATTACATTTTCAAATTTTCGATTCAATCATTCAAATTTGCAAGAGTGATTTATGATAGATCTATAACTTTAAATGTGAAAGCATTCAATGCCTTTATGCGTTTGTTCATCAATATATTAATTTTAGATAAATAATATAAATTTTTTAGAACATATGCATAAACCATTACATTAAAAAAACCAAAAAACTAAGAGCCAAGCCAAATAGGCTGGTCAAATGAAGAGAACAAGAGAATAAGAGCCCTACGAGACAGAAAACAAAGGAAAATAAAAAAAATATCAAAAGGATTCAAAGGAAGGAACAAGATGCATTCTTGCAAGACCATAGAATACATAATGATTTCAAAATCCAAACACAAATATATTTTCTATTTCAATGAGAGCCAAAAATGAACTACCTTGCTCTCAAAGATTGTACAATGTACACGTTATACAAAATGAACATATAACAGAAAGAATAGAAGACATCGTTTATCATGATTGAAAACTGAAATGATTTTTTTTTTCTATGTAGAATATTTTATGAAATGTAACAATGTATTTAATTATCATAGTAATTGGTAGAAATCTTTGTGCAATACATAGAAACATTTCATTCATGTGGAATTTTTTCATTTATTTAGGATTAAAATTGAAGTATTATACTCTACAAAATACAAACCAAAAACAATACCATATACCTAAGTTCAAAAGTTTGCAATTGTTTCATGAATTCATTTTGAAAACTCAAACAAAGAAATATTTTATAATCAATATCTTGTTCATTTGAATCATTTCAAAATTCGAATTCCGAATTCAATTCCTATTTATAATAGAAATTATGTTTGTCAATTTTTTAGATCTTTAAACAATGAACCCTCTTTTTTTAAATTAATATTTAAAAACATCTGAAATAAGAATATTGGAATTACCTTCAAAATAAATATAGTACATGTATAAGTGTATAATGTATTCTACTCAATCAACTCAAGTAACGAATTTGTCTATGTTTTTAAGGAAAAATATAGCCATACATGATTTGAAAGTTAAAATATTGATTCTTTTTCTTTGTTTTCAAATCTAATCAAAATTTCATTAAAAAATATGAAAGACTCGATGTTCATTTGAAGATCGTGATGCACTTCTAATTAGAAATCACAACCTTTCATTAAATATCATGAGGTTGAAATCCATTAAACTGTTATTCTAATTATGT
The DNA here is from genome assembly GCA_963969395.1 of Pseudoscleropodium purum. Taxonomy (NCBI): domain Eukaryota; kingdom Viridiplantae; phylum Streptophyta; class Bryopsida; order Hypnales; family Brachytheciaceae; genus Pseudoscleropodium; species Pseudoscleropodium purum. The sequence goes on from OZ017796.1 coordinate 23,031,790, forward strand.
ATTGGGGCCTTTTTAAAAAATTTCATTTGCTTACAATGAAAATGGAATTGATTATTTCTGCAAAACATTTGATTTTCTAATGAACTTTGAAAAAATCCCCACCATCTTCAGATCTTCTCAAAACCTATTTAGAGGAATAATATCAGTAAATAATTCAAACATATTCAACTTAACCACATTCCCCTCATTCGTATAACAATTTAGGGGAAAAAAGAAAAGGTTTAGGGTAATTAGGGTATAGGGTTTAGGGTTTACATTTAAAAAAAATAAAAAATGATAAATCAATTACATTGATCCTCATTTAGCAGTGATTATTAGGCTGTTTTATTTTTGAAATGTTACTGCTCTTTTTAAATAATAATGGCCTCATAGGATGCTCCAATGGACAGCTGGGCGGACGCCGTCGGCGGTCAGTGTTTAAGTGGGGCGGTCGGTGTGTCCAAAGCGCAGACGGCGTCGGAAGGCGGACAGTGCGGACAGTCCGGGCGGACGTGCCGGTCGGACGGGGCGACGGGCGGACGGCGCGTTCGCTGCCGAAGCGGACATCGTCGGTCCACGTGGCGGACGCGAGGTTCAGGGCCGCTTCGCACGGTCCGGGGCAAGTCCGGCGGCGGACGGCTATAAGGGTGGAGTGACTTTCATTTCTTCTCACTTCAATTCTCCTTCGGTGCCAAGTTGGATGTGCTACTATTGCTTTATGCGCTAGTTGCTCCTACGGGGTGAAGAGTTGGGGTCCTCTATCTTGTGTTACTGTGTTGCGGTTGATGCCATCACTTTTGACTATCACGTGAGATTTTTTTATTCACTTCAATTGGTTATTAAATCCAATTGACAATCATGAACGGCGAAGGTGATCGAAATATGGATGGGGTGACTCCGGGAAGCGAAGTGAAGAAAAAAAGCAAAGTGAAGGGGGCTACGCATGACCTTCGGCTTGACATTTTAAATGACCCTACAATTAAAGCAGAGAGCGGGTGGGAAGATGAAGATGCGGAGTATTGGACATAAAAAATGTGCAGGACCTATATTAAAATGTACCACATTGACAAGTTGTGGCCTCAGGAGTCGCACAGGAGTCATACACGGGATTTTTGTTGTAAACCATGGACTTGCAACAACAAACATTTTGTCCATCGATCTGAGAAGGTGTGGCGTGTTCTATTCGGAAACAAGCACAGAAGTAAAGGCTATATTAATTATAGCGTGCCGTGTATGGTTTATGCGGAACTTATATTAGAGCGCAAGATCAATTGGAGCACGTTTCCGACGACAACAGCTTGCCCACTTCTACCTGAAGCCAATCAAAAGGACATTCCCGACTTGTACAATTCAGAGGGAGAAACAGAAAAAGTATTAAAAAATACTATTGGGGTGAAAACGGATGGTGTGGAGAAAGCCTCAAATGTTGAAGAATTACGGTCTGTACAATCTCCAACAAAAGCAATCAATGAAAGCTCTTCGAAAAATGTGGGGAAAGATGTGGAGAAAGATGTAGAGGCGCAGGAGGGTGAAGTCTTTTCCACAGCTCCAACGCGTTTGACCTTTACACCAAATATTGCGGCACAAACGCAAATGGAGTTTGTAAACAAAGGCAAGGTTTGCACGGAACGTGGGGAAACTTCAAAAAGTAAAGTAGACGAAGTCTTGGCGGAGAAAGTGGCAAAGGCTAATGCTACAATTGATAGTCTGATAGCCAATAATTGTTTTGATAGTTTGGTCTACAAATCTCCGCCTGTGCATCAAGGCGTTGAATCTAGTCCAGCGTTAAGTTTAGAAGACAAAATACATACGCCTCGGAGACAAGGCGTGACGATTGATAATATATCTTCATTATGGAGTTCCGAGCGTAAAAGGCGGGCGGAGGAGTTCTGTTTACAACGGCATTGCCAAGTCCTCTACATCGAACCTTGCAAGACACGTCCAATCCAAAGCAATTGGAAAATCTTTTGAAGCTCTTAGTTCAGTTTGCTAACCTTCATGAAGAAATAGGCGGATCGTCTAACCCCGATGATGGTGCTACTGCTGTTGCAACGAGTCTATTTGCAGATCCAAAGAATGTTGAACATATACTTGATACAGCTTTCAAGATGACGATGTCAGCTGAATTTTTAGCGCAAGTTGCTTCGACTTTTATGAATTTGGCCAAGGAGTTTTTTTTCATGGCACTAGAGATGTTGAAAGGTGCTATAGCATTTTAGAATCTCACGAAGACTTTCAGATCACTTTTCGAAGAAAGAGATGTTCACATACTACAATTGGTGGAATATGAGAAGAAAATTGCTGACCTTGGAGGAGTAGAAGCAAGGTGCAAAGTGTTGGAATTGAAATTAAAGACTTCGGAAAGTGAGGTTGAACATTTAAATCAACAATCATCGAGGCAAATGGAGGAGTTGATGAAGATGCGTAAACGGATTGCAGAATTGCAAGGGACCTTTAAGAATCCAAGTGAGGTTGCAATTTCACCAGTGATTGTACTCGAAGATAGTCAAGAGACTCAAGAGAGTGAAGATAAGCTCTCTCTTCCTTTTGATAAGGCTGAAGCAAGCGACAACCCTGCCATTGTGAATGTACAAGAAAGTCACGATATGAGCATGTTAAAAGCGACACAACAACCATCAATGGAAAAACTTTCATCCATTTACGTGAATGCGGAGATGCAAACGGAGAGTTGTGACTTTGAAGAGTTGAAGTATAAATTGGAGGAGGCAATTGAAGCAAAAGGAATCGTTGAATCCAAGTTGAATCGATTGCAATTGTGCTTGGATTTGAAGAAGTTTATGCCATCTAGCGGCTTGGAGTCTCGATGGTTAGCATGGGTACAAAGACTCCAAGATAGATCCTCTGTAGTATCTCGAGCAATGGCAGGTCTTCAAACATTGGCAATGGAGTCGAATGGAGTCGAATGAAAATTGCGATGCCATTCAAAGCTCTTTGAGTTGGTTCAAGACTATGTTTGACCAACATCCTTCAAAGGGATATACGGAGATCACATGTTGGGGAGACATGGATGCCATGTTTGAGCAGTTAAACCACACAAAGAACGACCAAGCTCCACCCATTAATTGGGCTTTGGAAATAGAGGAAGGATGGGTCCCTTACAACACACTTTCAGCACATATCAATGTGAAAGACAAGCGAGTGGTGCATGCTTGTGATCCAGCCTCTCCAATCTTGGATGGTTGTTGTAGCCTTTGCCAAGGCCTTTTCGGACCGGAAGGTGCGGTAACCATGGGCCAATGTCGCCACACTTTCCATGTCACTTGCATTGTGAAAGCATCACTCATTCGTTCGGTGTGTGCCGAGTGTCGTAGTCCATTGAGTGCTAGGTTCTACGAAACGTTTGGTATCTTGGAAGCTATGCCTCCAGGCCACGAGTACAATCGTTGGAATCTTCTTCTTGATCAAGTGTCGTACAAATTCCAAAATTATCAACATTGGGAGAAGCCAATCCGGTGGAATGCAAATGAACAGAGGCATGATTTGTACGAGGAATCTCAGCAACCATTGGATTTGGATGTGTGGATGACTTACAATAGAGAGGTGGAATTGCGGGCTCGAGGAATCGTAGATGACACGGCCCGTGAAATGTTTTGTCGCAACATGGGGGGACATTAGAGCTTGCAACACGAAAAGTTCTTTCGTTTTCCAAATAAAAAAGTGGAGAGAGGACCAGAATACAGTTGGGTGGAGGTGAACCATGGAAAAGAGTTCAATGAGCAGTATAAGGCATACGACCATACCCTCGTAGGTAGGGCCCTTCTATTGTCGAAGTTGGAAGAGGCTACAAAAGTTCGTGCTATCTACGATACAAATGGACTAACAAGCACAGGACATTCATCTGTAGATGTGGCAGCAGCATTTGATAGGCGCATTGGCGATATTATAGGGCATTGGAAGGCTTTCCTATTAGATGGAGACTACCTCACAGTATGGCAAGGGAAAGGAGATGATGAAGTTGTTCAAGCGATGGTAGATCGTGTGGAGAGCAACTTGAGAACCTTGAAGGCAGACGAAGTCGATTTATCACCAAAAAGAAAACAAAAAAGGAAGCGTGAAGAGGACGATGACTTCTCTTCGGAAACCAAGAAACAATTTCATAAGGTGGACATTGAAGTTCAATCTGGAGGGCGAATAGTCCGTCCAAGTCAACAACGGTCAACTGGTCAATCATCTGCTAAACTCCTCAGTACAACAGATTTTCCTTTTGTTTTGGGAGAAGGTAGTGGTCCATCCGGTGGAAAGTAGGATTTGAGGAGAATTTTGTTTTTAAAAAACAATGGTCCTTTCATTGTTTAAAAACAAAAAAGAATGTGAAAGATTTAGATCTTAAAAAGATCATATAGGATTCAAAAGTGATATTGGAACTATATTTTCATGTATTTTGTTTATACATATATATATTTATATATAAAGATGTTATATTTTCATTTGCGTATAAAAATATTTTTATATGTACATCTTATTTTACGTGGATGCATTCATTTTTGATTGTGTAACATTCAAATTACATAACAATATAAAATTTTCTAATGACTAATGGCAATGCGAAGTCCGCCCCATCCGCCCTGTCCGTCTGCCCCGTCTGGTCTGTATGCCCGTCCACCCCGCCTGTCCGCCCCGCCCCGCGCGTCTGCCTTCCCATGGCGGGAGGGACGCTGCGTCCGCTAGCGTCCGTGCGTCCGGACGTCCGGACATCCGGAAAATGGACGCTATTTTGGGACGGACGCTGAGACTCGTCAACCCTATTTGCCGAAGGTCAAACCAGACGCAGCAACAATTACTCCGATTCAATTTCGATTTGCAACTCACAATTTCTCTAATTTGATCATGAATGAGTGATCGAGCAATGAATTACACATAACGAGCACAATTTGCATACAACAATTGAAAGAAACCGAGATTTGTAGCGGCTGCTGCGCCCGTCGAGATTGTCGAATCCAGGGATCTGCTGATTCTTCACTCCAGCACCCACAACGATCAATTCACCTATACATGAAGTTGTGTAAGTCTTTCAGTTTATTTTTTATTTTTTTATTTATGATCGTGAGATTGCTTCGAAAATGGAAAATCCTTGACACTGCAGCATCCCAGCGTTTGAATCACCACCAAGCTTCAATTCTTGTTCATAGTGTTGGCAATCGTTTCGGCTATTCCTCCGATCAGGCTCAAATTCCAATAAATTGCTTGCCCAATCCACCTGTCGTATCACTCAGTATCGCTAACAGTAAGTGTCGTGAACTACATGTACTACTACATACACACATGCTCACATGCAAATCCACACTACAACAAGGCATGAATGAACAACCATTCAATTGCCCCCCTAGCTGAGTAAAGCACCCTCGCAACTCAACTAGCAACAGAAGTCCACTGAAATAAACTTCCCTACACTCACTATGTAATCAATATGTTGAAGAAGATAGACGAAAGGCCCCCATCCATTGCTGAGCTTGAATCAATCATAAGTGAAGGGGTAAGCTGGGTACAATTGAGTCCCATCCTCAATCGCTTCCAATATTGTAGTTGGACTCCACAAAATCTCCATCCAAGTTTCAATATCAAGAACCACCACTCATACTCCAACATTAAATGTTACAAAATGAGTACATCTTCCGTCAATGAGAAAAGTAATCAGCAACCACTTGAAAAAGTAGTAGTAGCTAATCACTTTCTACAACGAGGACAAGTCCAACGTCTAACAGGAAGAGCAATCAATGGTGGTCGAAGACATGCCATGTGCCAACCTCGTTGACATGAATCACACAATAACATGGTTGCAGCACCCTTGCTCTCACCACATACAAAACATTTAAATCCAAGTGGAACCACTGCCAACTCTAGATCCACAGTCCTTTCAATTGGCAAATGACAAGGAGCGCAGTTTTTTTGTGTTGTCTCTACACTCTTGTTCATCCTTCCCCTCCAAAAGAAGAACTCCACTAGGCAAAATTGCCTTGACCCTCAAAATGGTCCGTCCAGCCCGTACATCCAAGGTTGTTGGTGCCTCACATTGTAAATACACGTAATCTCCAACCTTGAACCGTCGAAGTTGAGGCCTATAAGTCCCACTTCTAATGCGCGCATATCTGAGAGTATCTCTGTGTTGCGCTATTACCAAATTTTCCATAGCCATTGGCATGGCCCTTTGAAAATACTCAGCTTGATCATGTAGTACTTGTGCCCAAATTCTTGGGTCATCCAAATCTACAACTGGATCTAATTTCTCCCTCAAAGCCGCCGGTAATATTGACTCTCTGCCATACAATAGCTGATAAGGGCTATAAGATGCAAGAGATGCCTGTCGATTGAAACGATAACCCATTGCTATCCATGGCAACTTCAAATCCCAATCTCGGTGATTGCCTGCCAACAACCCGTACTTGCGCAAACCGCGCTTCACCGTCTGAACCACCCTCTCTGCTAATCCATCAGCCTCTGGGTGGTTTCTTGATGTTGTACGGTGATCAATTAGAGCTTCAGTGCAAAGCTCTTCAAATGCCCCAAGAAACTCTCTTCCTTGGTCAGTTAACACCTCAGCTGGAGCTCCAAATCTAACCAACACACGGTCAAGGAAGGCCGCTGCTGCTAACTCCGTGGAATTTTGTGGTAGTGCCACCAACTCAATCCACTTGCTGAAATGCTCTACCATCACAAGTACATACTTAGCACCTCGTGATGTAGTCATCAATGGCCCAGCAAAATCAAGACTCCACCTATAGCCCAAACCCATGATTGGCAAAGGCTGTAATTGGGGAGTTAGAGTGTTGAAGCTTGATCTAACTCGATCGCAAACTTCACACCTCCCTACATAGGTTTCTACCTCTTGTCACATGCCCATCCACCAATACAAACCACGTAACATGGAATACGTACGAAGCACTCCAAAATGACCCAACTCTTCATGAACCTGACGTATCAGTTGAAGACGTTGGTTAGGCCTAGGAACAACCCTCCTTGTTCCATCCGACCATCGAGGAAATATAAGGCCACCCTCCCAATGAAACCTAGCCAAACGATGGACTATCCGGTCCCTTTCTTGAGATATAGTATTAGGCAAAAACTCCCCATGTTGAAGACGATGTAGAACCCCTTGGTCTTTCCACACATCAGTGGTAACTTGAGGTCCTCTTTCATCCAAGTCCTCATCAACAACATTCAATCGAGTCTTTCCTAAATCTTGGCTGGATCTTCCCTCCATCCAAGCCAAATAAGATGAAGCATGCCACCCTGGCACTGCCTCTTGATCACATGAGCCATGCCACCGAGTACCAGTCAAATCTTCCTCCAAGGGACTTGGATTGTGGCTCAAGCCATCAGCATCCAAGTTTTGCAACCCCGCCTTGTAGACTACTTCAAAATCATACTCTTGCAATAATAAGGCCCACCTAGCAAGCTTCCCTGTGAGTTTATCAAACTCCATCAACCATTTTAGAGGTTGATGATCAATCACAAGTGTAAAGCTCTGGCTATAGAGGTATGGACGGAAATGTGCAATTGCCCACACCACAGCTAGGCACTCCCCCTCATAAGATGAATATTTGGCCTCCGCATCATTGTTGCTTCGTGAAGCATACGCAATAACATATTCTTTGCCATCATCATCCTTCTGCGTCAATACAGCTCCAATCCCCAACATACTCCAATCTGTGTGGAGTTGAAAAGGTCGTCGAGCATCAGGCCACCTCAACACTGGTGCTGAACCAAGTGCTCCTTTCAAAGCCTCAAATGCCTTCTCTTGATCAGGTCCCCACATCCACTCTTGATCAACCCGAGTCAATCGAGTCAAAGGTTTTGCCAAGAGACTGAATCCACGAACAAATCGTTGATAATAGTTTGCTAGTCCCATAAAGGTTCTCAACCTTGATACATCTCTAGGAATTGGAATCCTCTTCAAGGCTTCCACCTTCGCCTCTTGTACTCCCAAGCCTCCTGGTGTAATCATATGTCCCAAGTAAGGCAACTGATCATGGAAGAATTTACACTTCCCATGATGTAAGCGAAGACCCCAAGCTTGCAGCCTCTCAAAAACTTGCTGCAAGTGTTGTACATGCTCCTCCGGTGTATCACTAAAGATAATCACATCATCTATGTAACACCGAGCAAATGGCAACCCCTTCAAGATTTGATCCATAACATGTTGGAACTCTGCTGGGGCATTCTTCAAGCCAAAAAGTAAGAACTTCCAATGGAAAAGCATATCTCTTCCATCCTCATCTACTCCCCAAAATGCCGTCTTCACCCTATCTTCAAGTCTCAATGGCAATTGATGGTATCCAGACCTCAAGTCCAAAGTGCTAAAGACTTTTGTCCTTCCAACTGCATCAAATAACTCCTCAGGTGTTGGCATGGGATAGCGATCCGATTTTGTTTTCTTGTTAACAGGACGGTAATCTCCACACATCTTCTTCTCCGTTCAATTTCCAAGAACATCTTTTTTTTTGCTGGCATCACTGTAGCACATGTATACTCTCCATCTGAAAGTTCTATCAATCCGGCATCCAAAAGTTCTTTGCACCTCAATTTCACCCCGTCTCTTTCTGAAAGGCTAAGTCTATACGGGTGTTTAAACACTGGATGATCATCTTCCAGTTGAATTCTCACAGGCTTGCCTTTATAACCCTCCAAGTCAGTGAGTTTAAAAGCAAAGCAAGCCCTGTACGAGCGTATGAATGCTCGCACCTTCCGTGCCTCTGCACCAGTGAGTCCCATGCCTATGTCCATCTCCCAATCTTTGTAAATTGGCAAGATTACTTCCTCCTTCAGGGACCCCTTTAATGGTGCTGACACCACCTTTGGTTGCTAGTTGGAAGAGCTTACACCATTGCCCTTTTGCAGGACAATAGATGCATCATTACTCTCAATCATTCCAACCGAATCACCTCCATTAATGCCAACATTAGCACCAACTACAAAGTGAGGTGATGTGACAAGAAATGGATTTTTTTTTGTAAGAAAAACCCTCTTAAACTTCTCTTTGGCATCTTCCATTTCCAAATCTTGAGCCAATGCTGCCAATACACATTGTCCTCGCAATTCATCTTCTACAAGCCACTCCACAGCGTCTTGGTCTCTCTTCTTTTCAAGTATTTGACTGTAAGCCTGCTCACTATCATGCCATGCCTTGGCATTTAGAGTAGCCATCTTCTCCACTGCTAGAAGCACAACACCCTTTGCCCCCTGGCCTGAAACATCTGCCCCCAGATGGCTTTCAAGGCCAAGTTTCTTGTGCCGTTGAGCTGCTAGGTATATCCCAAGAAACCAAACCATGGATGTCAAGTCCATGGCTTGTCCAAGACAATGACGCCGCTAAGACTCTGTCAATCCAAGCCCAGAAGTGGTGCCGGTATGGAAACCCATAGCACGTTCCCGCTCAGTAGCACTCGGCTCCTCCAATCTCATAGAAGTGTTGTCAAATACCAAGCCCGGTCTACCATTGCAAAAAGCAAAAGACCGAGGATAACTCATCAAAGTAGGAAATGCCAATCGAGACATTCCTACACGGTTGATTATAGCTAACAGTGGTTGATCTTCTTGCACCACTGTTTGGGCCGATCGCCCCTCCTCTAAGATGTCATCAAGATGTCTGCCCTCGAGACGACTAATGCGATGTACTGTCGTTGAAATCCCTCGCATATGAGCCAAATTGGTCCACTTCCACCGTAAACGATGGGCGTAAGAACCAAGGGCTGCAGCATCCACTGCCACTGGCTGACCAAGGTGCTGACATACCAATCGTGCATCCTCATGAACTTGAGCTCCAACATCTCCCAATGGAGGCACATTCTCAAGAACATAAGCCACACTTGTAGCTTGTCTACATTGCCACCAATGCAACAACTGTAAGAGCTCCCAAAATAAACTTGATCGTAGGTCTTAGAGTCCTTGGCGAGAACCAGCCCGGGAATGCCCTTAGCAAGGCCATCCAACCATCACAAGGTCCACTTGGCCCAACCTCAAAAGATCTTCTTCTCCAATCAAGGCACTGTCTGAAGGAACTTGAGACATACAACCTTGAATAGCGCTTGCAGGTAGTTGCTTTGGATATTTCATTCTTAACTGGTCCAAATGATGTTTTGCAGCTCTGCTCACCACTATATTGTTGTCCACATAAGTATAATTTTGTATAGACAATCCTGCCTCCAAAACTGCAGCCAAACCAGTACCAAGTCCAGCAAATAGTTCCACAAGAACTATGCCCTTAGGATCATCAGAAAGATCTACTAGTTGTTGTAGAGGGGGTAGTGTGTGTTGTGGTTGCCATAGCTGCTGGTTTACTTTCTCCACTAATTCATGGCATTTCTCAGCCAAAGCTTTTGGTGAAATCCATGGTGGTATGGGATCCTTGGGATGTCTTACAAATGAGTTGATTTTGCCTTGTGTTGGCGTATCTAACTCTAGAGGCGAGTCTATAGCAGACATGTTGCCCTCCAGTAGAAAATCTCCGATTGCCAACCACTTTGCAACACGCCCATACACTGCCACCAATCCCTCAACCACGCCAGCAAAAGCTCCAAAGATGACGAGAATCACCTCCTTCCGTCCATCTCCTTGTGACCACCCTGGTCGAAACCATGCCTCTTCAGTCCAAGAATCATGACCAAAACCAATGGGGTACAAAACTTACTGCCCCAAAAGAATTTCATAGCTCGTAGCACTTGTTACAACACACCTTACAAAGATGTGAGTGTACGCATCAGTGCCCACCTTGAACCGAAGTCGTAGGGGCTCTTTTGTCATCCCCGTAGGCTGCTCTGTGCCCCCTAGCGATGTTGCTATGGTGAAAGGACATGGCTCCAAGTCACTAGCAAGAAGCCCCAAACTCTGAGCTAGCAACTTGCCTAGCATGACTGGTTGGGCTCCCGTATCAAGCAATATTTTTTGTGGAAATACTTGAGGTGCTTCACCTCGAGCCACAGAAAAGACATGGCTAAAATTGGCCAAACGCACCACTCCAGGCTTGACTTGCAAGCGTTCACGAGTTGCACGAGCTGGTACCGTTGCCAAATAGCTTGTGGCAACTTCAACAGCTTCTCCACTTGAATTCAAGTAGCTATCAAACTCTGCTTGCGAAGGAGGTTCTTTTAGCCACCCCTTTCAACATCGCAAGGCATTCGCTGCTTCTTTAGCAACATCCTTCCTTGTGCACACATCACCCTCAGCCAAAGAAGACTCTTCCATCTCCCTCATGGCCACATTGGCAGGCATCTGGACCATTCCTTGCATTATTTTCCCTGCCATATGATATACGGCAGCTGCATCAAAGTTGTCACTCTGCAACTGAACCCCTGAAAACAATGGAACTTCCAAGAGTTTAACAGCCAAACTCTTCACCATCATGTCTTTTTCTACGGGGAAATTTCTTCCATCAGGGCTAGCTCCAAGTGATGGACTAGTCACCACATCTGCCAAGCCAAATGTCATTGGCAATCTTGATTGCCCAATACTATCAGGAGGCCCTTGATGACGCACATGAGGCCCACCTAGAGTAGTTGAGTTTCCTTCCACCATGGGTGCAACTGGCAAAGAATTGGCTTGTGATCTCATAGCCACCGCTGCAACCACCTCACCAAGTGCTCCATATTCAAACCTATCTGGTCCAGGCTTTGAATTAGAAGGAACTAGTGTGATCTTTGTTGTCGCTGCAACGAGCAATGCTAGGGTATTTTGCAACTCTCCCATGCATGCCTCAAGATTGTTGCCCCCAGAATTTGATCCACCCCCTTGAGCACCTTGTGAGGTGAAAGATTGAGGCCTCAACTGCGGTTCTTCACCCAACATTTGTCCTCCGTATGACCAACCTGACTACAAGGTGCATAAGTACACTTTGGAGGTGTTCCTCCACCTTGTACTTTCTTTTGTGGGCCTCTATTTGTTGTGGTTGCATTGTCCTTGTTGGTAACTGATTGCCCACCATTCTTACCCTCAAATGATGTATCTGTAGGACAATCTCTCTTTCCGTGGCCTAACAATCTACAATTCCAACACCGCATACGAGAATTGGTTGTCACTTCCACTTCAGTTGCCATAGCAATTTGCTTGGAGGCCTTGGGATTCCCTTGGCTCTTGCTAGAACTACCAACAACAATCTTGGTCTGGCTGGGTGTTGAAGTCATAATGGATGACAATCTTCCAGCCTCCTCTACACATAGCCCTCGATCCAATTGCTCCACAATAGCAAAAGCTTGAGCTGAAGTAGCTCGACTTCCATATGCCAACAACATGTGAGGGTGTGCCATATCACGAATCTTCTTGTCTTGCTTCCCCATATAAAGCTCCACCAACTGGCGTTCCATGAATGCATCTCCGCTTTCATGAGCAAACTTGGAGAGTCTTGCATACATAATGCGGGAAGTGTCTCCAGTCTCTTTCTTGAAATCCTGGATGTGGCGCATGCGATTGCGGTGAATGCTTCCAAACTCCATCTCCAAATGCTCAAAAAACAATCGGAGTGGATCAAACTGAGGAGGAGGGCCCATCGTGGCTATTGCCTTATTTGAAGCTCGAGCCAACCGAGAGATGAATGTAGTTGCAGTCCCACTAGCGCCACTCGTAGCAGCTTTAGAAAGCAACTGCGCAGCTCGTGCTGCATCAGGGCCCGAGGTAGCTTCCTCGCCCTTCTCTTCATCTCCATCACTAGTCTTTGAAGCTTGAGTTGCTGGGAATGTAGCTCCCTCTTTCAACACCGTGACTAACTCCACCCTTCGAGCCCAATAGTCTTCCACCTCCTCAAGCTCAACCCTATGATCCTCAAACCAAGAATCATAGGCTTGCAACGCCTCAAACTCAAGATGGGTGGGTAGCTGCTCAAAAGCCCACCAATCATTGAAAAGAGCATTGCGTTGTCTTTGTGTACGTTGCTAGGATCGAAACCTGGTCTTCCAATCATTGAAGGCCACGCCCTTAGCTCTTCCGGAGTAGTGGTCACGAACCATGGATCCACCATTATGGTCTTCCATGTCGTCAAAAATGCTAATTCTCCAACTCTTAAGGGGATCAACTCTCACAGAGGATAGAGCTGACTCCTCTCTGTCTTCCTCAACGTGAACTGCGACCTCCTGGTCTTCTTCTGCAGCGTAGTCACACGTCCGTGTTTGAACCATAAACGACCTTCGAATGTCGAATCTTCTATACCACCGTCAAACTGCTCCCCATTGGCCTATCCTATTGAGGCTCTAGATTGGTTCAAGTATCCAGGTAGAGATAAGAAAACCACGGGATATGGGACGGGTAGAACCGACGGCATTCCACGAGATACCGTCGGTGAAAATGGATCCTAAACTTCAAAATCACGGTCTGCTGGTCATAACTCCAGCCTTACCATGAGAATAAGCAAGTCTCGACCATGTGGGTCACAACTCCCACTTTGTCACCACAATAAGAAATGGAGCTAAGCAATGGTGTAACCCACGCTGCCCGCAACAACAATGATGCACAAAGCATAAAAGAAAGCCTCCAAAATAGGCTAGGGCATCACAATTACAAACAATAAATTTGTAACCCACTAATAGCCCTCCAAACCCCTCTAAATGGCCTCCTTCTACACCTCCAAACTAAAATCAGCCCCTAGTATAATAGGGAATTACCACTATTTTTTTTATTTTTTTTTATTTTTTTATTTTTTTTATTTTTTTTATTTTTTTAAAAATAATTTGTGGTAATTTTCAAAAACTACTCAAAAGTTATCCAAGAAATTACCTTGGTAACTTTCAAAATTACCCCAGTAACTACCCTAGTAACTTCCAAAAGTTACCCCGATAATTGATCCAGTAATATTCAAAATTATTCTAATAAATGGTCCAGTAACTATCAAAAGTCAACCGGTCTTCGTCTCTCTCGTTCTTCAAAGCTATCAAAGCTTGAACAACATCAACAAACCTCACAAAACACCTCTCAAAACAAGGCTTCAACTCCAAAACTTCAAACTGCCATAACTTCTTCAAAAATTGACGGTTTTTGACAATTTTACAGTTTTTGGAATACTACAACAACTTCTAGTGTTTATAACACTAAAAATTCACCCTAATGGCCCTCAAACCCCAAATCAGCACTTTTGCATGTTTGGTCTAACACACATGAGGGTTTTCACCACTCTACTCAAACTCACACAACTTTTGCAAAAAGTGTCAGAATTGCTTGAAACTTGTTTCTATGGAATTCTTACATCAAAGAGCTTCTTCTTAGATCTTCTTGTCACCCTTGGAAGCTCTCCAACACCCTCCACCTCAACATCAGCACCTCCAACACCAAAGCTCCAAGATTTGATTTTGCCAGCGCTTCCACACTTTACCACCAATGCCAGCAACCCTAATACAGCAATTCGAACCTCTCTAACAACTCTAGTGCTCTCACATCAGCACCTCCCTGACTCTCTTCAAGTAATAAGCTTCCCTAACACTCCAAGATAGCTTCTACTTTGTTTCAATTGAATTAGTCTTGCAAAACGAGATGAGTCAAGGAATAACACTAGTAAAGATTGGTATAACAACCAATCATCATTACATCCATGCTCCAATTCCTATCAACTCATAAACTACACACATATGCAAGACTTGAAGAGAGTAAAGGAGCAAAGGGGCGGCCTAGGGTTACAACCATCCCAAAGGAGCCCCCAAATAGCTCCGTTCACACCTCCTTCATTCTCAAAACTCTAGTATAGGCCCCCAGTGACCAATACATGGCCATTTGGACAATACTAAGCCTACGACATGCTCTACAGAGCCTACCAATCACCCGCCATTGATTAACATGACACACCGGCACTCAAGACTAAGCGACCTCAGACTCGGCACAATCTACAGTGTATAATTCTTAACAATTCTTCAAAATCATATTCCCGACAGATTCCCCACCACGCACAGAGAATTGACTAGACAGCACTTCAATCAATCTTCAGCACAACAGCGCAAATTTCACACAATTGCTCACAAAATTATGCACACAATTCCCTCACAACCAACACAATTTGGAATAGCATTTTTATTACACTGGCAAATAGCATCATCAAAACAGCACATTAACAGCGCAAGATCGGCGCAATGAGAGTTACACCGCACAGAAAAAAAACGAAGAAAAATGCAAGAGAGACCAATTGCAAAGAACAACAAGAATATATGTTGAATTCCGGGGGTGATCGGAGGGGGCGCAGCTTTCGCAATCGGTGCAACATGCGCCTCCTAAAACCCTAAGTCTTTTTTTTTTCTCTCCTTATTTTTCTTTATCTTTCTTTTTTTCTTTAACTTTTTGACTTTTTCTTTTACCAGCTTTTATTTTTACTTTTACTTTGTCTTTTTGCCCTTTTCTATTAGTTTGTAGCTACTCGCTAAAGTATCTTTTACTTTTTAGACACTTTAATGCATTTAGAAGCTACTTTTACACTAAAATTCTAATATATATATATATATATAATATATATAATGTCACAAAAATCGAAAAAGTTCTACAAAAAGCGAAAGAGCTAGACTACACTACCCTCTAATAGTCTAGCAAAATTTCACCAAAAATAAAAGCCTTGGTCTGAGGGATTAAATAGTTCATTTAAATAGAGGGATTAAATTGTGAGCAATCAAACATATTCTTAGAGTATTAGAAGCTTGTTGTCAAAGTAAAGTTATTGCTCACAAAATATGTGACCAAGTAATTTGAGCCTAATTAATTCCAATCCCACTATCAAGACATTCAAATGAATCAAAAATGGTACAAGATATTTCATTGTTCCAACATATATAGAAGCTTCAACATCTACACATATCCATTGATACTTTTAACCAAAATTATTAAGTCACTATAATTAAATTATAATACAACTCAAAATAGGTCCTACTACTAAAGTTGAGTTATAATACTATTGAGGCTTGATTTATGCTACTAACGAGGCTCAATTAATCTTACTACCGAGCTTGATGTATACAAGCTTGTATAAAGGTTGATGCTTTTATGCTTTACACACAATTTTCATTGAGCTCAAGTTTTTTTTGGTAGCAAAGTTGTAGCTTTTCACAAAATGTCAAGTGTAGGAATTATAGATTATAAGACCTAATGCATTGCTTTTAGTGGCACCCCTATTGCTTTTGGACGTTTTATTACTAATACCATTTGTTTTGAATAGACATCCCATCCTTGCAATGTTTGGAGAGACTTATGCACCATAACCAAAGAATGAATTAAACAATTGAAGTTTTTGTAAGAGCCAATCTCAATCTAAGGTAGATTATTAAGGTGTGTTGACAACGTGCTTGTGATTTTGTAGTGTGTTTAGAACCATTAAGTTTATCTCATCCTCTTATAACTTAAAAAACTACATTGTATTGCTTCAATCATAAAAATGAGTTCACCACATCAATTCTATAGATGATAACTTACATATTCTTTGCTTGATTGGACATGGATAACACAAGATTCAAAAAACATGTTTGGAATATAAAATTTCTTTAAAATTGTAAATGAATACAAAATAGGTTAATTTTGTTTTTAGGAATGGTCACAAAGATGTAGGAAAATACTACTTTGGTTTTAAATTTAGTTTGTGTAGACCAGGGTTGCCATGACGTCCGGACGCGGACGCTGTGTCCGCAGCGTTTGCTGACATTCGCGGTCCCCGTGGACGCAGCGTTCGCCGGGACCGCCCCGCCCGTCCGCCCCGTTCGTCCGCCCCGTCCGCTTTGACGGCCCTATTTCCCCCCGACCGCCCTACCCAAACTGCCCCGCGGTCACTCCCTTAATCTTTAAACAATTAAATGTTAAATGAAGTGCAATGGTTCGCGATTTGTTATTAAAACAATGTCTCTCATAAGTTGAAAGATTATAAAGTTTGACCACGAATCCATGATAGTCTTGAAAGTATGAAAAAATTCCAATTCATTTTCAAAAGGCAAACTAAAAAAATTTGTGACTTCAAATATATATATATACTATTTAAAAAATCAAGATCAACACAAATACAAACATAATCAATATGGGCAAAATGTATTCAATTTAATGTAGAATACCATACATTGTGTACATTTGGCTAATTGCACATATAATTTTTTTCATTCCAACTCTATATTTTTAAACTAATTTTTAATGCCTATATAACCTATTCAACTACTATTTCTGTACTACCAATCTAATATAAATGGCGGAAATGTTCATCTGGCATCGGCCAACGATATGTATTAGAAAATCGCGTAATCACATGGGCCAAACTAGTATTTTCATCGTCAGTCTTCGAAGAAATGCGCTTCAAGTAAGCATAAAACACTTTTGCAAAGTCATGAAAGGCAAATTGTGTCGCACTAGGTGTTTTTCGTAGCACGTTGAAATACGCCTCTGACATGTTGTTTCCATTCATCCGCCAAGCAATTTTTCGAATGGCATACTCTTCCGACTTACGTGAATACATCGGAATGACTTCCACATCTGCACCTGCTTTATGCAAATATGCAATACGTGGATCCACCCACCATCTCCTCTGCAAAGTCTGTTTCATCTCATTTGTTGATGTAAATTTGTACAAAGACTTCATTGGCTGAGAAGCTAAGGTGGTCATGCCCCAATCGCAAACTCCAATATACACACATGACTCATCTTCTAGAAAATGCAACAAGATGTTGTCCGGAGAAAGATCATTGTGCAAATGTCCAACAAGATGCACTGCATACATTATATGCATAAATGCCCATGTCAACTCCGTGCGCTTCTTTCGATATCGCCCTAAACGGTGAGCTTTTACAACCTCCTCTTCGGTTGGATTCGTATACATCAAATGGATTTGAATGTTGTCTGGATAGTCTTTATCCATATTCAACATTTGTCGAAGAGTTCCACCATTCCACCAATACGCATAACCTTCACACGTCGTTCCGTGCACCGCAACAAACCGTATCACACCCGCGTATGGAATTCGAACAGCCATTGATTCGTTTTGATGTTCTAACTTTGCAAGATCGGGTCGAGTTTGGTGGTGAATGGATTTCTTTGCCGCAAATTCTCAATGAGGAAGTATTCCTGGACATCCTTCAATACGAACCTTTCGAATCGTTGCATATCCACCTCTCATCGTTCTATCATCAACAGCAATCACGCGTGCTGTATTTGGAAGTGGTATGAGGTGCCCTTTAGTCCTTTCCGCTTTAGCAACTCCATCATTGCTTTTCCACCAACCAATTGAACCAACTCGATTGTGCTTTTTGGCGAATGGAGCACATCGCCCCCTAAACAAGTCCGCTTTCAGAATTACTTCTTCAAACTGGACGTCATTGGGTCGATATTCCTTGCCATATTTAACCAAAATGACTTTGGAATTCCACAAAGCGTAATGAACCTTGTTCTCCAAACATTTGGTGAAGTACGTTTTATGCATTTCGTCATGCCACTTCGCCACATTCAATGCATCCAACAACATCTGTGTCATGTCTACCTTGAATTTAAACACGCACTCCTCTTGATATCTGATGTACTTATTGTCTAAGGACAATGTTGTTTCTGATTCATAAAATTGAACGATGCGCTCGATCATGAATTTTTTGCATTCCTCCGAAGGACTTTGGCGAGCTACCTCCAAGTTCAATGGTCCCTCTCCATGTTTTAACTTGGCAACCTTTTTCTTCCCGTTCGGCATCGTGACAAATGAAATTGATATAGATCAAATTTTTTTATTTGAAATTGAATTCATGCGCAAGTGTCCAAAAAATTGGCAACAAGGGGGCCCCAATAAATCACTTTTGCCTTGCCTCGGAAAGGAGCCAATGGAGGATGAACCACCAAGTTCTCCGCTCCACCTTGCATTCACAAGGGGCAAATCAAAAGTGACAATGTGGACGGCCCTAAACCGTCTGCCCGATCGGACGGGCCGGGGGTGGCGGACGGATCGGTCGTCCGCCTCCTCAAAACCCTAGAGCCCCGTCTACCCGATTAGACGGGCCGGGGAGGTGGACGCATCGCCATAACGGGGCGGACGGGTATCAGGGTAGACGGGGCGGTCAGGGCGGACGCCGGATCCGACGGACAGGGCGGACGGCGGACAGGTATCGGGGCGGACGGGGTCTGGACGGACGGGGGTCTAGGCGGATGGGGCGGACGGGTACGAGGGCGGATGGGGCGGTTTGACCCTAAAGCGACTCTAAACCCATATTTTGCACAATAAACAGAGGTCTTCATGGCACTGTATAATTCAACTAACTTTTCATTCATTCAATGTAAAATTTGAAATTAAAAAAGATAGCCTTCCTTTATGACCAAATTTATGAATTCTTGGTAAATGATATTTTTGTACAAAGATATGAGCTAAAATGTGCAAAAATTCACTAAAGGATTGCGACGTTTAATATATGTATCCAAATATTCACGTTGCATTGTATATAAAGCAATTGTAAGAAGGTAGTTGAATAAAAATTCTACTATTAAATTGAATTAGTTGACGTCTAATCACTTAGTAAACCGCTAAATGTCCAAGTCCTTGCAAGTGTGTTTTGGCTATCGAAAAAGAACATGGACTTATAGTTATCCCCAATGAAGCAAATTGTTCTTTTTTCAAAATCTCATGGTATAGATGTTTAACCCCTAAAGTTCTTTTCACTAAAAACACTTCAAAACTGCCAGTAGTAGTGCAAATACCAAGTCTTGGAAGAAAATACTTTTGGGCACATGTAACCGTAGCATCTTGTAGTAAATTAGTTGGAAAAAATGTGGAAAAATTTTTAGACAAATCCACCATTTGGATTGTAAGATATTAGATATTGAGTGTTTCATTTAAGGGGGCTACTCAATTATGTCTATTAATGAACAATTGGTAGGCTAATAAACCTAACTTAGCATGTATTTTAATATTTGTTGCAATTATTTTAGGAATATTATAACATAACACTATTATAATATTCTTATAAATGATATAGTACTAAATCATTTCAAAATCAACAACATTCAAACACAATCTGTCAATCTTGTCTTCCATACTCCTTTAATGATATATATATATATATATAAATATATATACATATATAAAATATATTAGATAAATCAACATGAACAAATCAATGATTATATATTTCATAGATCTATTCTTCATCAATCAAATAAGAGTGCATGTGCAAATATAGACAAAGATGGTTTCTCCATTTGTTCCAAAAAATTAAATAAACAAATAAAGAAAGATATGAAGTGAATGTTACTTGGAGAATTGAAGGGAAAGAAATTGAAGTACTCAATTGCATTTTATTAAATTGGAAAATTGCATGTGGATGGCATGAATTAATCTTCATATTAGATGCTAAACTCATACAAATTGCATTTCAACATTTATGATTTATGCAATTGATTGAATTGAAAGCTCTTGTAATTACATTTTCAAATTTTCGATTCAATCATTCAAATTTGCAAGAGTGATTTATGATAGATTTATAACTTTAAATGTGAAAGCATTCAATGCCTTTATGCGTTTGTTCATCAATATATTAATTTTAAATAAATAATATATATTTTTTATAACATATGCATAAACCATTGCATTAAAAAAAACAAAAACTAAGAGCCAAGCCAAATAGGCTGGTCAAATGAAGAGAACAAGAGAACAAGAGCCCTACGAGAAAGCAAAGGGAAAAAAAAAATATCTAAAGGATTCAAAGGAAGGAGCAAGATGCATTCTTGCAAGACCATAGAATACATAATGATTTCAAAATCCAAACACAAATATATTTTCTATTTCAATGAGAGTCAAAAATGAACTACCTTGCTCTCAAAGATTGTATAATGTACACGTTATACAAAACGAACATATAACAGAAAGAATAGAAGACATCGTTTATCATGATTGAAAACTGAAATGATTTTTTTTTTCTATGTAGAATATTTTATGAAATGTAACAATGTATTTAATTATCATAGTAATTGGTAGAAATCTTTGTGCAATACATAGAAACATTTCATTCATGTGGAATTTTTTCATTTATTTAGGATTAAAATTGAAGTATTATACTCTACAAAATACAAACCAAAAACAATATCATATACCTAAGTTCAAAAGTTTGCAATTGTTTCGTGAATTCATTTTGAAAACTCAAACAAAGAAATACTTTATAATCAATATCTTGTTCATTTGAATCATTTCAAAATTCGAATTCCGAATTCAATTCCTATTTATAATAGAAATTATGTTTGTCAATTTTTTAGATCTTTAAACAATGAACCCTCTTTTTTTTTAAATTAATATTTAAAAACATCTGAAATAAGAATATTGGAATTATCCTTCAAAATAAATATAGCACATATATAAGTGTATAATGTATTCTACTCAATCAACTCAAGTAACGAATTTGTCTATGTTTTTAAGGAAAAATATAGCCATACATGATTTGAAAGTTAAAATATTGATTCTTTTTCTTTGTTTTCAAATCTAATCAAAATTTCATTAAAAAATATGAAAGACTCGATGTTCATTTGAAGATCGTGATGCACTTCTAATTAGAAAACACAACCTTTCATTAAATATCATGAGGTTGAAATCCATTAAACTGTTATTCTAATTATGTATTGGGGCCTTTTTTTAAATTTTCATTTGCTTATGATGTAAAAGGAATTGATTATTTCTGCAAAACATTTAATTTCCTAATGAACTTTAAAAAAATCCCCACCATCTTCAGATCTTCTCAAAACCTATTTAGAAGGATAATATGAGTAAATAATCCAAACATATTTAACTTAATCACATTCCCCTCATTCGTAAAACAATTTAGGGGAGAAAAGAAAAGGTTTAGGGTAATTAGGGTATAGGGTTTAGGGTTTACATTTAAAAAAAATAAAAAATGATAAATCAATTACATTGATCCTCATTTAGCAGTGATTATTAGGCTGTTTTTTTTGAAATGTTACCGCTCTTTTTGAGTAATATCGACCTCTTAGGATGCTCCAATGGACAGCTGGGCGGACGCCGTCGGTGGTCAGTGTTTAAATGGGGCGGTCGGTGTGTCCAAAGTGCGGACGGCGTCGGAAGGCGGACAGTGCGGACAGTCCCGTCCGACCGCCTCGTCCGCCGCGTCCGACCGCCCGTCTGACCCGTCTGGCCTGTCCGCCCGACCGCCCCGTCCGACCGGTCTGTCCGCCCGCCCCGTCCGCCCCGTCCGCTTCAACCCCTTCCGGGCCGTTTCTTGTTTTTGAATGGAAACCCTAAAAATGAACCTTTAATTTTCTGGAGGGGACTATAAATGTTAGAAGAGAAGCTTTGGTATTCACTCTCGAAAAACCGAACGCTAAGATTTCCAAGGGCTATGAGCTTCAATTTATTGAGTCTCTTGCTTGATAATGCATAGTTCGGTGGACGGGGGGGCTTTGATTTTCAAAGTTTTGTGTGACTAATTTCATTGATATTGTATACATTGTCACGTTGTGGGTTTCAAATTGAAAACATTTTATTGGTTTCTTTTGAAATTGAGGTAAAACATACACTTGTCAGTATGGTGGCCAAACCGACGGGGGATTTTTCTCCTTGGTTTAGTGTGCAAGAGGGTGGTAAAGTAAAATGTAGACTTTGTAAAGCGAGCATGTCAAGGAAGCTCAGCTGTATGTTCAGCCACTTAGGCTATTCTGGGCCTGAAGGTGTACGTGATAAAGGGGTGAGCCTTTGTCTATGATTACCAATGGCAGTTCGAGATTTATTTCGGCATTGCGAAGGAGTTTTTCCAAAAAACGTTGTAATGGACAATGTGGATGGCAACCCTGGCCCTTCAGATGTTCAAGAATTTTCGGCCGAAAAGGCTATGTCACATTCTGACTACGAAGATTCTTGTCCAACGTCCAAAGAATTGGTATCAATGGTATGTGCCACAACTAAAATGACTTTGAGTACGGAAGCTTCTAGTGAACGTGAAACCCCAAGGGCATCAAGTTCTAGGCCTCAGAGGCAAGGGAGCTTAGTGAATGGGTTTGAAGAAGGTCATAGACGCAAATTACATTTAATGTGGGCAAATTTTTTTTATTCGGCGAACATACCATTTTCCGTGGCTCGAAATCCAGCTTTTAAAGAAGTAGTGAAGAAAACGGCTGCGTTTGGTAGGCCATACATTCCTCCCTCATACCACGACCTTCGGTACAAATTGTTGAATGAGGCGAAGACCAACATTCAGACACAGTTGAATGCACGGACTGAAGATAGCATTTGAAAATTTGGAGCAACATTGTCCATTGATGGATGGAGCTCGGTGACTAATCGACCTCTCATCAATGCCATGCTTGTATCATCCACAGGTGAAGAATTTCTTGGATCTGTGGATATAAGTGGTTGTGAAAAAAATGCGGAGTACTTGGCAGCTGTGTTGGAAAAGTTCATTGAACAAGTGGGGTCCAAGAACGTCGTGTTAATAACTACGGATAATGCTCCCGTGAATCCGTCCGCATGGGATGTAATATCTGCAAAATATCCTCATATTTTTTACCAAGGGTGCGTGGTACATGCATTGAATTTGTTGTTGAAGGATTGGGCTGCACAGAAATGGATTGCTTCCAAATTGGATAAAGGAGTTCTTGTAGCTAAATTTATCAGGAAGTTGTTAATGGAAATAGATATATAGACTATTACCATGGGCCAATAGGAAAAACACACCCTATCACCGGGAAAACTATACAAAGGGGCAATTTTCTCATTCATGATATATATAAAAGACAAAAAGAACTTCAAGGCTTACAACAACCAAGACGAGGAATTTAAAGACAAAACCAAGCAAAGAAAATTCAAGATTAATTCAAGACATGCCCAAGGATCAAGAGACAATAAAAAGACCAATTCTCCTCAACAACTTAAAGACTTACAACAAAGACAAAGAGCTTCAAGAGAAAACAAGTCAAGAGAAATAAGAGACTTGAGACCAATTGAAGAATTGAAGAGAATAATAAAGGATCTTGTTTCACCAAGTCAAGCAAAGACTCTAAAAGCTTAAAGAAATTAAAGATCAACATCAACTTCTAGTTCATTGCAAATTAGGAATACATAGAAGTAGCTAAATGTAATTCTATTGCATGGAATAAATTACATGAAGAGAAAAATTGTGTTTCAATTTGCAATTGACAAATAGAATACTCTTGCACCTTCCTCATATCCCTAAGTGAACTGGTTCTTAAGCTGCACAAGGTCACATTCCAATGTTGGACAAACCATGGGTATAGGAATCATCCTTGACATATTAGACTTAGTGACTTTCAAACCCAAAATGGTAGATTCATCGTCCAGCTTTTGGATCTTCCTAATGTCGTCCTCCATCAAGTCACAACAAATGTTAGGAATTTTGTCCTCCTCTACCACCGCTACATTCTCCACTTGTGTAGGTTGTTCATGAATTAGACTTACAAAAGTGGATGCTGGAGTCTCTAGATGAAGGATATTTGTATCTTGTTGTAGAAGAATCATAAAAGCAACAATTCACTTAGAATAAAGATGACAAAATTTAAAATAGGTGATGCGTCACAATAATGAATTCCCAATACAAGAGATCTTTAGGCACCCCACCTCTCATCCACATATCTTACAAAGAATCAAATTACTATCTACAAGTGCACCTCTTTGTAAGAGGCATATAACGACCACAACAATAGATTTGAATGTCATCATCCTTACTTAGATAAAAAAAAAACTCCTCACCATCGTGCTCTTGGCATGTGTAGTAATCTATACTAAGAGATGAAGATGAATCTGTTTTCTCTGCAAGATTCTCTCTAATAGAAATACTAGTAGAGCAATCATAAAAATTAGGTCCTACTTCCTCATTGATATCAACATCCTTCCATGGAGTTTTCACCGATCTCGGTAGGCTGAAAACTTCATCCATATCCTCATCGCTGGCCAAATAAACTGCCAAAGAACTTTGAAGGCTATCATCCTCGTAAAAATCAATCTCCATTGAGCATGCAACTGCAATAGATCCATTAGGGCTTATCACTGGCATCAAAGTTACTAGATTGGTATTCACCATTGAAACGACCTCATCTCCAACTGGAACATTCTCTTCCTAAATAGGTTCAGGTCTCCACACAACCTACTTACCATGACCACATGATATTTAGCATCTCAAGATATCAATATTAATTAATGTATATGATGAAACCAAGAAGCCATCTAGCCATCCACATTTTGGGGCCAACGACATGACTACGAGCGGCTGTGCAGGCATGCCTCTCATCTGATGTGCTATCAATGCCACGAAGAGGCCCCCAAAGGGACCCCTCTCGGTGCCAAGAGGCCACCCGAAGGGACCTCTAGCTTGCACACCTCTCTTTTTGTGGGGTCTTGGTTATTCAAGCAACAAACATATTTTTTTCCTATTCAAGGGTACCCTTGTCTAGCTTCAAGCTACTTGATTCTCCATGTTGATCTAAGTGCCGAATTCACGTCACCCTAAATCTAAACATGCCACTCGCACTTGGTAGTGCACGGTAGCATGACAATCTAATAAGTTGTCAGTGCCAAGCACAAGGACTTGTCTGCGTGCGACTACGCATGCAAGCCTCTCATCTGGTCTACGCGGGGTGTTTTTTTCATCCTAGAGAATCAAATTTCAACAACGCAAGTGCGGGACTTAGAGAATTTAAGCATCAAACACATACCTCATCGTCGAAGTGATTGAATTCTTGCAAAGGTGCATCGTTGTTATTGGGCGCAATCTACCCACGCTGTGAGTAGAGATTCTGTTTTGTTACCATCTTGTTCCTAACAAAGTTTCCAAATACGTGAAATACTGTGAGAATGGCAACAAACATAGAGGACATTATGATTATCAAGTTTCAACAAGCATTGAAAACAAGTGTATTGAACTTACACAGAAATCAAATGATGAAGGTGAAATTGGGCACTCCCAAAAACGAATCTAGATTATGTAAATGGATATTCGGCATGTATGCACAACGTCTTCTCCCTCACACTATTTTAGGGTTTGGAGTTTGGTAAGAATGCACCACCGCAATGTCAAGTGTTCTATCTAGCTCCAACTTCCAGTGCGAGGTTGCCACCTCGGTACGAGATTCGAGGCCTTGGTCCGCTCCCACATACGTGCGGTTAGGTCCTTCGATTTAGGCCGAGGCCAATTAGGGTCGATTTAACGTTAGGACCCAGACATATGCGGCTTGGGTAAGTGACTTGGGCCAAACCTGGACAAGCTTTCATTATAGACCTCTCTAACACCCAATAGGTGTTCCGAATTCATAAGTTCGATATTATGTTCTTTAGTTTGGTTTCAAGTTTTGTTTGCAAATATCTAGATTGAATGAAGAATGCCTAAGAAGACTATGAAATTCTATGATTTGGATCAAGCTTTAGGTAGCTATGAGGGAGGCATCCTCTTTCTCATCAACCATTTATTAGGGCAGTGTAGACTATTCTCTATCCCTAAAGTAGAAGAGTCCCAATAGTTCATGGGTGCTCATTTCTAGGTGTAGGTTTTGCACTTTTACATTACTTGTAGTACTCTCAATTTTACAACCAACACTTGCTAGGTTTGGTGCCTAGCTTTTGGTTAGAAAAAGAGATGTCTACATCACCACAATGGATTATACTGAATCCTGTACTCAGATATTTATAGTCACTCAATTCTATAGGAAAACAATACCCAAAATCATACAAACATTCTCTTCCCAATTGAACTTGTTTGAATTTATTTCATATTATTAGATGTCAATCAATGTTTCGTTTTGTTTTAGGTTTTTTTACAATCACTATATCTTTTATGAACTAGTGAGTTCATATGTTGTCACTAGTAATAATTTGAATGTCATCATGAGTGGAAATGATGGTAGTAGTTGGGTTGTTACATTTTTGAAGATTCATTTAGGAAATGATCATTTATGATTCCTCTTTAATGGCGACATTTCCCTAGATCTTGGTAGCCTAACATGTACAAATGTAAATTTGTTATTAAGTAGTGACACACAAAATTACAAATCCTGGCACACTTTACCAATTACATGACTATCAATTGTTCTTCTCCTATGAACTGTGGAGCCTCCTTTTAACGACAAAGTTTAAAGTTTGTAGATCTCTTTGTTATTGCAATTATAGGGCAATGTTTCTTTTGTCTATAATGATGGATTACACTTCAATGACCTTCTATTAATCTTTTCGGGAGTAATCTCTTTTGCTTCTTCAAATTCTAGATAATAGTAGTTTCAATCAATATGCCATGCAATTATTCTATTAGGTCATTCTTGATTTGTTAGCACATTTTTATTTTTGAGTTTGTGTTCTTCCACCATGGGCTCACTAAGGGATGATGTCCTAACCCTCTTTCAAGTATGCCAAAGTGGTCATAATATTATCTCAGCCTCCAAATTAAGTTTGAGGTTCCATTTTATAGTTGAGTTGATTTACGTTAACAAAGAGATATATGATGATGTCACTCAAATCATCACTCATAGTGTAGGTCAAGCTCCGGCTTCAAATGCTAGTGACAGATATGATAATCTTATGCCTCGAAAATACAGGGTGTATAGAGCCCCTCAAACCTATTGCTCAGCTTCTACAAACGCTTTTACCAGCCATCCGTTCATGTCTTCGTCGTCTCAAATTCCATTCTTGTCTCGCTTGAAGAGAGAGGTGCTTAAAGATGATGTCACAATTTTAAGTGATGATTCTGATGTTTATGTAGCTGATGGCAATAAGAGCGTAGGCACTCCTTCTCAAACACCATTACCAACCTCTAGTAAGCATGCTTCCATAGTGGAGACTAATTCCTCTACAATTGGTCTTCCAAGATTTTCTTTCATAGATTGTTTGAGAGAGCTTTGTAAGTTAAAGGGATGTAGAAATGTGTTGTCCAAACTTGATTATGACAATATTTTCATATCCTTTGTCCAATGCTTGCCTCCAAAGTTCAATGGGAATGTAATGTTTGAATTTCCTACATTACAATCATATGCTTTAGTTTTAGAAGCCAAGAATATGGTTGGTATAGACTGGCAGTGTGATGGTCAAGTGTGGACTAAGATGGTGACCACAAATATATCAAATCCTATAGGATGCTTATTCCAGTCAACTTCTTGTATAGGACACCTTCGATGCACAAATTCTACATGTGGGTTTTTGAGCCGCTTCAGCCAAACTAAGGACATCTATAAAATGGAATGAGAAGGACTATCACCTACTCAACTTTATGTCGAGGATATCCATCCTCCAGGATCGTCTCTTCTTTGCAAAATTTACCAAGTGTAGTGTCAAGGTCTATTACATCATTGGAAATGAATCATGTAATTGTACTCATGCGTTCATACACTTGGGCACCCATGATCAACTAGTGAAGGATGGTGAGCTCTAGGACATGAAGGACAAAATTCGATGAATGATTGGTGAGCAAATCAAGATGGAAATCTTTCAACTACTTTGAACTGTGATGAACTCGTCTCAATGCTAGACAAGTATAAATACATGAGCTCCCCTAGTATTTGGAACGAGATAACCTCCTTTAAATATTTGAGGAGATTCGGTGTAATTGATAGTATTACTAAGTTGCAAGGGTCTAGCACATGGGCATTTGTTCAGAAAAGAAAATTTCTAGGTGAAGAAACAGATAAGGATAAAGTACTTGTTTTTGAAATGTCTAAAGTAGGACCTAGAAGCGGAGTGAACTTGCTAAAGCAAATGCAATGTGGAGGTCATCTTCAAGATGGTTGGCTAATGTTCAATCATGTAAAGCACATGAAGGGTTGGACTACTATGGCCTATCATATTTACAACTCCACTTACTGCCATGTCATGATTGTTGATGTCTATAATATGCAGTCTAAAGATTTTACAACGCAAATTTTATATTAGAGAAACATGAACTCCATTTTTGAAAGGCATGGGATTATCCATCCTCAATTCAAGGAATTTATGGCAGATAGTGCACAAGCTAATTGGAATGCGGTTCAAATAGTCTATGGGGCAGGAGATAGTAGCATACCAATGGAAAATCAAGAATGAACGTGTTTGTTATATTGGACACAGTCTATAGTAAACTATACGAAATTGGAGATTTGTAGGGACTTACAAGATCAACATTGTCAATTGTGTAAGTAATACAAGAACGATAGGAATTCTTCTGTAATGAGTAGCCTATGGTTTACGATTGGAAATTAGTGATTAGAAGTATATATTAGGTACTGTAGGAAAGGGATCAATTACTACTGAGCTTGAATAAGAAGACGCACCAAAAGGGACCCTCTTGGTATCGAGAGTCCCCTTCAGGTTTCGTCCCTCTTGCACATTTGCCTCCTTCAGTTGTAAAATTGTACGTACATGAATTCTATTTTTTGGGGCAAAATAGGAGTATGTACTCACCAAAGCATTGATTGAGTTGGATCTTTCACATTTCTACATTGTTTTTTAGAAGGTTTTAAAGACATAGGATAAGTTGGGCTAACCCATTATCCAAGCCAGAGCTAGCAACAAATAATTTGAATAAGGAGAGACTTGAATAAGATCAAGCAACTGATAAAGCCATCATTTGTATACGAGGTATCATTTGGAATACCTAATCAGTAGTTCAAAACTACTATGGAACTAAAACCTCTTCTAAGCACAAAGTTCTACTATGAACAATATTCAACATTTCAACGGTAATAGGTGATATTTCAGTAATTCCTTGGGTTGGTTTGGACAAATTAACACAGTACCCTGAACCATGGTCTTAGGACTCTTTATTTCCGCAGCCATAGGTTCCGTCATCCACAAATACTTAGTTTTGCATGGCAATGGAATGCTGCAAATGATGCTCTCATTTTCCTTGACAATGTCCTCTCTTCCTTTCAAGTAATGCCAAATTTTTTTGAATCTATGTTATTAGTGAAGCTTTCATCCACATTCATTCAAGATGTCATGTACTTTTATCCTAGTTGTCATCCACATTCATCCTTGATTTCATCCAATTTCATTCAAGATATTGTCACCTTCCATCCAAGATTTCATCTACTTTCATCGAATGTCTCCTCTATTATCATCTAAAAATCATTCATCAACTTTCATCCAATATTTCATCTCTTTCAGCTAAATTATTCTTTTCTTCCTATACAAAATATCTCCTTCTCACGATAATAGGTGTATTTCGGTTCCACTGGTTTTGCATACACAATTGTAGTCTACCTAAAACTTCGGTCATAGGATACCCTATTTCCATGGCCATAGGTCCCATTTCAACAAATATGTATTTGTACATGGCAATGGAATTATGTCACTCATTTTGTCATTGTTATACAATGGTCCCCTTTTTTTCTTGTAATGCCTAAACTCCTATTGGAAATGATAGCATCTAATAACCATGTACTACCATGTAATATTTCATGTAATTTCATCCAATATTTCATCTACTTTCATTCACTTTTTTCATCCAACCCATTTCATTTTCTTTATGGTCTAATTTGAAATTGTGATCCTAGGCACTACATTTTTAGTAACTTCCATCCAAATTTTCAACCTCTTTTTATGGCAAAAATTGTAAATTCCATTTTTTTTCCATTTTCCATCCAAGATCTACACTCCCTACTCACTATTTTACACTCTACACTCCCCGATCACTTCCTAGCAACATTGGGAACCTTCCTAAATCCCCCCCCCCCAATGCAATTAGAAAGGATTTTAAACTGTTTTTTATATTTTATTTTTTAATGAAAGTATCTGACATAGCACTACTTGTGACACATCAATGACACATCAGATTTTTTTTTAATTTTAATTTTAAAAAATATTCAAAATAAATAAATATTTTTTTGTACTTGCATTGCGGAGTGCCGAAAAATACATCCTTAAAGGCCTTCCCGAGGGTCCAAATTTTTCCTAATGGGAAGTTTGCAAGACTTTTCATATGCAAGAAGAGTTAATTTCAATGGTGTCCAAACAAATTGAAAGTGGAGAAGATGCTTGAGCATTTGACAATTTCGATGAATAGACTTAGACTATATGTGTATAATAAGAGCAAATTTGCATATCTCAATTAGTAGAAAAGGAAAGATGTTTTGCATGTTAGTCTTTTTTCATGGAGAAGTTATATAGATCTATGTGCCTTTCATAGATTTTCATTTAATAATATTACAATTTTATTTAGTAACCAACATTGCATAGATTGTGCATGTTTTGCACATTGAAAAGAAGGTGGCAAAAAACAACAATTTAGTGGCTCTTTTTCATGGACTAGAATGTAAGTAAAGTTCATCTATAGAGACCAGATGCCTTGTGATGTAATGGTCCATGTAATAATATAGTCTCATTGTTTGAGTCTCATCACATTTAGACTTTGTAAACAAGAGAAATTCATTGACTTATTAAGTATCAATGTTCATTGTAGTTGTAAATTTTAGCCATAGACTTGAGAATATGTTGAGTGAAATAATATAATTCTTCTACAAGTTTTCAACTTGATTCCAAGATTAAAATCTTCTTTTGTTTTTATGTATAGAAACAAAATTTCTCAAGGTAGAAATTTCTCAATGTTAGTTGAAGGAGTTAATTTGTGTAATACTAGAAGCTTATGTGTATGCTTGTTTATACAAGTGTTGGATGTAGGTTGTATTTGGAAGTTATTAGAAAAGATAATGATATTCATTTTGAAAGTGGATCATTGAACTTGAGGTTTCTAATTCAAGAATATTCTTGAACAAAGAAACAAATTTACCCAATAAAATTAGAAATGCCTTGTAGACATCAATACATTATTATGAACTCTAGATTTTAGAAATGTATATGAGAATTGTATGTTCAATAATACCAATATTATCCAAGATTGCCCAATAGTTAAGCAATTGATGGATATTTTTAATTCATGCATATTCACACTCAAAGTAGTACATGAACAAACTACAAAAATTTTGGTTATTGTATAAATATAGCTCAAGAATCTAACACAACACTAAAAAAAAAAGAATGAACTTTATAATCTTGTAATTTTAGAACCTAAAGCATTACAAAAATTAATTTTACTTATTGCAAATCTTTCACTTTAATTGAAATTCAAGAAATTGTAGCAATTTCATTGAGAACCACTATTGTAGCTACTATCAAATTGCAAGTTCTTAAACTACATTAATGATGCTTTTACAATATTGTGAATTACACTCATAGAAATGGTACGAGGTCACATTTAAAAAAATTGAAACCTCCAAGGATTGTTAATACCTTCACACCCTATGCTCAGATCAAATTCATTGAAAAATGATTTAAAAAACAATTAAATATGGCATATACTGAAATTTTTAGAAATTATAACTTGGCATAATTGAATAGTGAAGAAAATACTAATGAAAATAATGTGAATTCTCAAAAAAAAACTATGAAAATATAAAAATAATAATATATGTACAAAGGGGGGTTGCTATATAAATGTAAGAAATTCATAGAATACATAAACTTACTAAGCTTAGTCTTTTTCTCTTTCTTTGAAAAGAGACCATGTTCATCAAAAGGGATTGAAACTTAATCAATTGTTTTACTAGCTCGCTAAGGTTTAAGAACTCAATTGCTAAAAGTCACAATAGATTCTTTAAAGTTGTGAATATTGGTATAAATACCAAAGGTCATAAAAGAAGGTTGCTATTATGTGAGCATGGGAATGTGAGCCTATCAGCCTAAAAGGCTACACACCTATGTTATAGGTATATATACTATAGAAATGGTATATGATTATAGGGTAAATATGTTACAAATATCCATATTATAGGCATTTATGATATATCTTCTATATCTTCTATAGTGTGTGGTATTCATATTATAGGTCCCTATATTGTAGGCTTAAAGCTCATAAGGTTGCATTCTTGGGCTCACATACTAGCACCGTTGGGTCATGAAATATTCAATATCTTGTGAAATGAAATTTCAAAAATCTAAATCTAATTAATGAAAGATAATTTAGTCACAAAAAAATGATTTTGTATGGGATGTGATGAATCTTATTCCAATGTATGGTACTTCAATTGAATATTACTACTACAACGCTTCTATCAAAGGTAATATGATAAATTTAAAACTAGCTTTGTTTGGTGGTCTAATATTAATATTTAGAAACATGATAATACTTGGGTTATAGTGATCCCCACATTCAACACTCAACATTGGTTTATACTTAAACCTTTTAATGTCAATGCAAATACAATGAGGTCATTGTGTGGTTGGAAATCAATTTGTAATTGTGTACATGCATTCTATAGTATTTGAATAATTATATGGATTTATAAATCTCTCAAAACATAAGTACATAAGATTGCATAGAGATGTTTGCCATGAAAAAGAAATTGATTATGGTCAATTTTGAAGGGATGAAGAGAATAAAGAGAAGTTACATATTTGAATTTCATTTAAAAAAAGATGATTACATAATGAAATTGTAGTTTAGATATTTGCAACTATACAACTTTTAGGATGATGTTGCATTTCAAAGTCATAATAATGTTTTTTTTATACCGTTAT
Source organism: Pseudoscleropodium purum (assembly GCA_963969395.1). Classification (NCBI taxonomy): domain Eukaryota; kingdom Viridiplantae; phylum Streptophyta; class Bryopsida; order Hypnales; family Brachytheciaceae; genus Pseudoscleropodium; species Pseudoscleropodium purum. Next base: position 23,065,169 of record OZ017796.1, read on the forward strand.
TATAGATTATGTCTTTGTTTTTTCATACCTTGATCTTGACCCTAAGCCACTAATTTGTAAATGAGAGGTCCTTGTATAGTCCTCTACAACCCACTTTGTATTTATGACAAACATAAATTCCAAAAATCAATGAAAATTTTGTAGGATATTGGGACAAATGTGTATTATATCATTTTAAGTTATAAAATGAATGCATTAGTAAAATGGTTCATCTCTACTTCTAAAACTTTTTTCTCACATTTCTTGCATATTAAATCCAAGCACCTCAAAATTTTTGTTTCTATGTTGAAATACACTTATATACCAACAATTTTGATGTGATGAATTCATTTTTCAATAATATATTTAATTTACAGTACATGCTTCTCTAAAATGTGTACAATTCTTTGCAATTAAATTATTAAAATATTTCATAAATGAGCATCAATACAGTAGGTTAAGAATGTTGTTACTTAAAACAATAGTATCCTCAGCCTAATAAGTTATATACATTATGGGCAAAATTATTGTAGTATTGTACATTTTAGAATCTAAAATATAGCACACCTCTAATATTTTGTCTATAACAGAATTGCCTTCTTTGTATCTACAACTGGCCCATTTAGCTTAATAAATTTGTAAGTGCTGGATTACAATTCAATAAAGTCAATCAAATGTTTTATGCCTCTAATCAAATAATAATTGTGAAATTGTGAAATTGTGAAAATTTTTAAAATTTTTAAAATCCATATTTTCAAGCCTTATATTTTTGAATTTTACAATATGTCATAATCTCCAATATTAATATTAATAGTTGTTGCTTTTGAAGAAGATATAACACGAATGCAAAGTGTTTGTTGCTCATAAGCTCAAGCTCCTAGGTTCACATAATGGCAATCCTCTTTTTGAAGGCAAAGTTTTGATGATTGTTTTTCTATATTCTTTTATTTGTGATACCTTCAAGACATTGAATTGTTTATAGTTTGTTTTTTTTGATAAATTTTTCTAAAAAATAACGTCCACACTAATTTTTCCTATATATTTTCATCAATCAATTTTTATGTAAAATAATATAGCATTTTTTATTTTTCAAAAAAGGAATTTTGCATTGTAAAAGTTGAAATTTGGTGTGTTGATCAAGATCACATCAAAGAAGAAAGATAAAGTAGCTACACCTAGTTGTGTCCAAATAAACAATTGAGCATTGTTTCTATTAATACTTTTGTTGGATGGAATTCAAATGCATATTCAACATCCTTGTCTTATGCATTATTTGGACACTACATGAATAAACTATGAATTTTGAGGATGGTGAAAAGAAGTTTATTTATCAAAATAATTTTATTCATTCATAAATAGTGGCAATACATTTTTGGCAAGATTTTTTAGTAGTCAATTTTGGAAAGTGGCCACAATTAAATGTACAAATTAATGACTCTCAAAATATTTCATACACTTTTAAAATTTGCCATAGCTATTTGATGATTTAGAGATTTTCAACAAAATTAGAGAGATTGTGGTACAAATAACAAACTTGAATAAAATGAAATGAAAAAATGAAAAAAAAAATTATTAAGAATTTATCCAAATTTATTAGTAAGAACAAAATTTTAATACAAGTACATTTTTTTCAAGATTCTTTAGCAAGTGGATGACAATTCTTGAGAAAATTTTCTGGTAACAGTTTAACAAATTATGAAATTTTATTGAGTGAAATATTTTTGACTAAAATACAACTATCAATGTATATAATTTTTATAATTTACTTCAAAAATCACCTAAAAGAGTTGTCATTCCACTTGCTAACGAATCTTGAAAAAATTTACTTGTATTAAAAGTTTTTATCACTGATAAATTTAATAAAATTATTTTTTAAAATAATAAAAAATAAAAAATCATTTGGAAAATCATTTCATACAAGTGAGTTATTTATATTTCAACATGTCCAAATTTATTGAAATAAATCAAAATTAATTAATTATTTAAATACTGAAATTATTGATGAACAATGATGAACAAGGCAGAGTATGGATTTGAAACTTTTTCATTTAAAAAAACATACTAAAATCATTAATGGGTAAAATCTAAAAAGAAATGTACAAAAAGTTGAAGAAAAAATTAGTTGTGATTTGAAAGAAATTTAATTTCAAAGTTAGCCATATCTAAAACTCAATTTTGTGCACCATAATTTGAAATTATTTGATATTTTTTCAATTTAGCTTTACTTGTTTGAAGAGATAAAGAGCCTCTTTGCTTTCAAAGAATTCTCGCATATTTTCTTGATTGACTTTAAGAATCTTGACTTTTCATTTTGAAAATCTATATGATTTTCAAGCTTTCAATGTGTTATACTTATATTAGCTCCCTTTTAAAATTTTGATTTTGGGTTGTTTTGTGAAATATTCAACTAATACAATGATGATTGGAAAGATCTATCCTCCAAACACACACAAATTTTAATCCAAGAAATAAAAGATCCTACACTACGTGATACTGTAATCTCTAGCTACCTACACAAAGATATAGAGATTCCACCTTATTCCAAAAGATCTATACATTAAGCATTTATTACAAATACTCTAAAGATAGTCTACATTGTTTCATTCGTATAGTTGTTTTTAATATTTTAAAGATAAATACTATTTATTTAAAAAAATTATCTTTTCAATAGATTCAACTTTCTTCAATATATGATTTTGTAGATGATTCTGATTTTTTTTTAAATTAAGGAATTTAAATTCTTTTTTTAATTAATCTTTTAATTCATTTTCATGATTTGTATTACATTGCTCTTGCATAGCACTCTAGTAATCGTAGCAGTGGCAATCCTATGACCCAAAACATTAAATATTTTTGCAATCACCTAGAAGCATAGTCTTAGTTATATTGAGCTCTTCCAATTACTTTCATTGTAACATCAATACTATCACTTGTTTTGCATTTCTATAGATGGTTATTTAACATCCTAAAGTCCCAAGACCATTTTTCTATCAAAAACAACTCAATATTGAAAGTTCTTTGTGTTCATCTAAGAAAATAGAGACAATATATTTTTAGAATCTAACTATAGGATCTTGTACTTTACTTATCTAAGATCATACGGTAAAAATTTCATAAATTTTGATTGAGAGATTCGAAGATATTATCATTCAAAGTTAAAAAGAAGTTTTTTTAAAATACTGGCCTACAATTTTAGATGACTTTGACCGCCATTTGTGGAAATTTTCTACACTAAAGACTTTGAATTAAAAATATTTTTTATTGAAAAATTGAGTTGAAAGTCTAGAATTAAAAAATTAAAAAAAATTAAAAAACAAAAAAAACAAAAAAAAACACCTTGATTTCCATCTTCTAAGAAATTATTAAGTAGAAGTAGGTCTAAGATTGAAAGAAAAACTAAATTGTTAGTAGTTCTAAGATGGGATTAAAAAATTAGAATTCCAATGGTGAGATTGTTCTCACAAGAAAACTTAACCTTTCCAAATAAATTTTTTGAAATATTGTAAAAGTTGAATTCAAAAATAAATCCTATTAGTTATTTTTTAAAGAAGATGCTACGATTGCTTGAATAAAAAGATTGTCCAAAACTTTCACACAAAAAATCCAAATGGAATGAATCAAAGCTTCTATATAGATTTTAATGACAATCTATAAGAGACAATTTTTTTTTAATATGAAATTGGTAAATTGTTATACTATTATAATATTATTTGTTACTCCTAACACGTGGCCTACCTTGTCCGAAAATGATTGTTTACATTTTTGTTGATATTTTTTTGAGCCAATTTTATTGACCATTTTGTGAAAAACATAATTAAGAAAAGTTCCAAATTTCATACCACTAGAATTGATGAAGAACATTGCATGTGTTCATTGCAACTTAAATAAAATTAGCCACAAGGACATATTTTTTTGACCTACTCAAAACAACTTTGAAAAAAACATGACATTCAAAGTGAACAATTATTTCAAGATGGAGGGAGTATATTTCGACTACTTAAAGATGTTAATAATAAGATGCTTCAAAGCTCTCTAAATAATTAGAGCACCCTACAATAATAACATTAACTTGCACTAACTTGGTAGGTATGTGAATTTGCATATAGAAGTAGCCATAATATTTCATATAAGACCAAAATAATGTGGTTTTCATACTATTTCAAATATTGTGATTTAATTTTCATTGTCCTTTCATCCATATTTTATCTAAACTTCATCCAAATGGTCACACTAATTAGAGTTCAATCATCCTTTATACTTTCAATTAATATGTGAGGGTCTAGCATTATTCAAAACTCTCACATTAATCAAATTAACTTGAGTAGTTAAAATATCACACAAGTAGGAAACCTCATTGTGCATTGTTAAATAAGTAAATCCAAAAATGCTTCTATCAAAAAACTATCATTTTGAGATTGTTGCCTAGAATTAAGACATTCATTATAAAAATGTTTACTATTTGAACGTATGAGTCTAGCGACAATTAGTGATACTCATGTATTTTTTACTTTAGAAATTAATGATTTATTTATACAATGTTCAAATAATGCATGCTAAATTGCTAATAAAAGGAATCCCTTTTGTTTGAAGCCAATTATGAAAACTTAAGTAAGTAAATTTTTATTTTTCATTTACACCAACCATTTATGTTAGTTGGAGTGTTTTTTTCCTCTCTTTGCCAAAGGACATTAAAATCTTCATCCACTTGCTATTAAGATCCCCCAAATCGATCCAAAACATTGTCTTCCTTATTATAAATGGTTACCATACTCAATTGCATTCAATATTGGTGTGTGTGCTTTAGAAAGTAAATACATTTTACATATTATAGAGTCTATATCTAAAGTTAGGTTGTTTGTTTATTGTGTTTTGTTTTTACTGTAAGATCTTTTAGACCATAAATCCCTCGATTGCATTTTTGGTGCCATTGGGAAGCCCTCAACAAGGAAGGATGCATGGGCTTTGTTCTGTAGCGATCTAGATCACGGATGAAAAGATATTGAATTTTGAAGTTCTTATGAATTAAATTTTTTTTTAAATTACTTTTACTTATACTTTGGCTATGGGAATGGCACATGGCACACAAGTACAATTTGAAGATGTTTGTTCATTAGGAAAAATCTGAGCACTGTGGAGGGCCGTTAAGAAATCTGTTTTCGACGTCCCGCAGTGCAATTACAAGAAAATAAAAATATATTTTTTATTTTTAAATATTTTTTTGAATATTTTTTATTTAAAATATTTAAAATATATTTAAAAAGTATGAAATCTTAACGTGACGCTGACGTGGCACAAGTAGTGCCACATCAGCAGGTTTCATTAAAAAATAAAAAACTGAGGAATTTCCTCTCTAATCGCATCAAGGCAGTTGCGGGCAATTCCAAACTGGCAGACCTCCTGAGGCCTGAAATTTTTTGTAATGTATTATATTTTAAATTTCAGTTCTTATCATTAAATTTCAGTAGGCGACACAACGACTTTATTTTAGCTTTCAAAGAGCAGCCAATATTCCCGACATTTTGGGCACAAGCATGACTACATCCAACGTATCTGCCCTACCTTGAGCTGTACAGTGAAAAAACCTCGTCAGCCATTGGCTAACAAGGTAGGCCACGTGGCATGTCCAAGCCTATCGTCACGTTTTGCAAGATTGGAGAATCTACGAGTAAGGTGTCTTACGTCTGCCAGGATTTCTCCGATATTTCTGTCAGGGTTCAAAATTAGTATAGCCAGCTAAAGAATTCAGTTTATTTTGTTATTTTTTTTAATTGGTAGAATTATCATTACGAAAGTTCTGAGGCCTCCGGAAGGCTGCCAATTTTTTATTTGCCACGTCATATTAAATTACTAGTGCCACATCAGATTTTTTTAATTATATATATAATTTAATTTTTTTAAATTCCCCCTAATTGCATCAAGTAGTGCAAAACTAGCAACCCTTGGAGGCCTTAGAACTTTCACAATAATATTTCAATTGACATTGATTTTGAAATATCCTACATAAAGGTCAAACTCAAACATAAATTAGGTATTTTAGGAATGTTTGAAAGTTTGGAATATTACAAGTGAAATGTTTGAAATGTTGCAGAAATTTATCATCCATATTGCCTCATTTTTTAATTTTTTTGAAAAACTCATATCATGTCTTAAGCCCCGCATGACATGTTTTCCACAACAAGAAAACCTAAAAGTTGTCAAACACAAGAAAATTTGGATATTGAAATGTTCAAACCCTAACACTAGTAACTATAATTGTTGAAATCTTTAGCTTGGAAAAAAGAAAGTATTTTTAGCACTCAAACCTTCACATGTAGTAGACTAAGTCCCTTTGATAAATTCTACCATTGAGAAGTGTGAAACTATTCATATTTTTATAAATGTTGTAAATGTAAATATGAATGATTGAATTTTTACTTGAACTCGTGTATCCTACAATGTGTCATGACTACGATCAAAATAAAAGTAAAAATAATTTTATAATTTTTTTAAAATTCAAAAATTCATAACTTTTATACCTTGAGTCGGAATACTACAAAACAAAGCCTATGCATCCCTCCTTGCTAAGGACTCTTTGAAAGTATCAAGAATATGACTAGGGACATATGGTACCAGAGATTCTACTATAACAAAAAAAAAAAAAAAAAAAAAAATGTAGTTTAAGGTATGGATAGTCTTTTTCCTAACATTGATTATTCTTTACTAGAATTGCAAGTTAATAATGGGAAGAATGACTTTAGAAGACCAAACTCAAGTATTAGGAATACAAATCTAAAGTAATCCCTAAGCACTCTAAAGTGGCCATATTTTGGATGTTAAATAGAGTATTGTATGACAATGATTTTGTTCATATAACTCCTTATTCCTTTGAATTAATACTTTAAATGACCGCCTTTGGTTTTGATGAATTTGATGGAATTGAAGATAATAATATGTGTGTACAAAGATATAAGCAAAAATGTGCAAAATTTCAAAAAAAGATGAAAGTGCTTTAGAATGAAAGAATGTGAGCTTTAACTATAAGGTCATGATTTGAGGAAGATGAGTTGTTAGAGTGATGTACATGACCAAGTGCTACAATACAAGTCCGTGCTAATACAAAGCTTCTTGAAGGAAAATAGTCGAATTACCAGTGGACAAGATTGAAAACTCAACACTCTAGGTAAAACCACCTATACCTAATCATTTAAGCAATTCTACGACACATGAGAAAGAGTATGAGGGGATGCACACTTTTTCCTTTGTAGAGAGATAAGAAATATGGGGACTCCAATTTTTCTATAATTTTATTCTTAAAATTGAAATTATTTTGTTTTTTGGAAGGCAAAAAGTAAGCAGAATGTATGGCTAAGGTCTAGAGTCTTGCAATTCTGATCATTGAAGAACTACATTTCTACTCACTACTTCCTATTTTCCCGCTCATTGCTTAAAACATGTGTCATGACCTTATTAGTCCCAACCTTGAAAAGGAAGAAAACACACATTCCACGAGCTTCAGTTGGAAATTTGTTTCAATCTTGATTGGAAATAGACACATGCTACAAGTTGGGTATGAGTCCTTGGTTGGGTATATGTGGTTCTAACTTAAGTAGACATAGGTAGAAAAAAGCCCTAGCCTCAAGTGGAGTTGCATTTATTAGGACATGATTGGTTTAATGGATGCATATGCCTCTTCTTCTTTGAAAAAGATTTAGTGTCTAGGGGCTCACTAGTTTTGATACCACTCAAAAGCCATCTACACATACTGATAAGTGATTGAGAGGCCAACAATATGAACCCAATTTAATACATAGTCCTTATGTAAAGAAGACCAATTTTATAGTAAAGAATTTAGACAATTACAAGGCAATAGTGCTATTATGTGAGCATGAAAATGAAAGTATATGAGCTTTGAGCATATATGTATAAATAGATATACTACAATCATTAAAGGTGCTTATTATGTAAACACTTAAAATATAGGTACCTATGTTATAGTTACACTATAATCATGAAAAGTTTTAATATTACAGACACCTATAATATAGTTGTATAGTCTACTAGGCTCATGTGCTCATGTTTAGATTATGCTCACATAAAAGCACCCCTCAATTATGGGAAACTAAGTAAGGCTATTGAATTGTAAGCTTATAAAACACCCTCTAGGAAACTAATAAAGGGCCTTTAAAAATATCTATCTAGAAAACATTCTATTGTATAAAATATTATTACACTACATGATCATTATGGGCAAAATGGATTCTAAAGAGATACTTCCATACATTAGCTTGATTCAAAGTTATTGTACCCAATAATCAATGTTAACAAAAAATTGTTTCTAAAAGTAGAAGCCGATTTTGGAGAAATATTTTTTCAAAAACATAAATGTACATGAAAATCGCAAATCTTTGTCTAAATCACATTTACCAACTTCAATTACTATTTGAAAGACAATGTCACCCTTCATTACTAAATAAGACAACAATACCTAAATGCATCCAAATAAGCAATTCAACATAGTTCCTAATATTATATTGAAATTTTTTTTGTGGGGCCTTATTGGTAGTCACAAGAGGATCTAGGTGTATTTATTTGCAACCTTAGAAACTCATGAATAGAGATTGTATTAAGGTAGCTAACCCATTTTCAACCACCTAAGCAATTGGGCATATCTGAAGTGAAGGTATGTTGAGTGGAAAATTTCTTCATGTAAGTTTAGGGGTACGTGGCTTGCTCAAGAGTAATTTCTGTGCAAAATTAGCCTCGAGTTCATCGACTTGTGCTGCGTGGATTGAGGATGCTCTGAAGGCACGCCTCCCCTCCTTCGCGGGCACCAGCGCGGGCCAGGCGGTAGCCGTGGCACATTTTCCTGTGAGCATTTCGTCTGGCCTTTTGTTTGCGCCTGCTCCCCCTCTCTCGGCCTTCACCAGTTCTTCCCTCGATCTTTTGCACCCCGTGCAATTCCACGACTTGCTTCCCCTTTGCAAATTCTCAAGCAGCGATGGCGGCTCTGCGGCAAGTCACGAATGTGACAGCACTGAGATGCGTCGCCTCGCCCAAGACCAAGGCCGCCGCCGACTCCTCGCCTCGCCGTCTCAACATGGCCGCAGGCTTGGAATCCTCTTCCTCGGCCATGGCAGGCGTAACCCTGAGGACCGGCGCAATGCACTCTGTGGTTGCGAATAAGAAGACGAGAACGAAGACGAGGACATTGAGCGTGGTGAGCCAGGCTGCAATCCTCGAGACGGAGAAGGAGCTGGAGATGAACATCGCTGACGACGTCACGCAGGTTGGGTTGGGAACTTCCTAATTTATTTGAATTGAATTGGGGTTTGGGGGTTTGGAGAGGGTTTTCCTTGGATTGGATTGGATTAGGTGGTCTTTTTATTTGTATTATGCTAATATCGTGATTGTGATTTTTTTCGCAGTTGATTGGGAAAACGCCGATGGTGTACCTTAACACTGTCGTGGACGGCTGTGTCGCGAATATTGCGGCCAAGCTGGAGATTATGGAACCTTGCTGCAGTGTCAAGGACAGGTTTGTGTCTGCAAGCCTTAGGAACCTTTGGGAGTGGATGCTTGTAGGATGATTTTGGGGTTCATTTTTTGAGTGTGTGAAGCTTGTGGGATGATACGGGAACCTAAACCTAGACTGTCTGATTGCGAATCTTTGTTCATTGGCATGACTTATGTAGTATCGCCATTTCTACCGGTTTGTAACTATTAATCTTAGTGGCAAAATTAGTGATCTAAGTGGTGAGAAAGCAACCGCGAGAAGTTGGTGTAAGTGTTAGTCGTCACTTTGACATACGAGTCGACCCGTTGATGCAATTTGGAGAGTTTTGTGTTCATTATCTTAAGTAGGTTTAATTTTAGATATTTTGTGATCATTGAAAGTGAGGTTATTGCTGAGGCATTTTATTTGTCTCAATGTGCAGAATTGGGTTTAGCATGATTACCGATGCGGAGGCTAAGGGTGCAATAACCCCTGGAAAGGTAACGGGCTTTGTGCAATTGGAATTTCGTTTGTAATTACTATATGGCTTACTTCATCTGTGCATTCGTAGAATGTATCAGTTGTAAGTGATTCTATTTGGTATCATGGAGTGTTTTTGGATTTAGCTCCCTGGATTCTCTCTTATAGGTGAGTCTAGCTACTCTTTGGACAGTCACAGTAGCGAGCAAGTTTTTAATCCTTAGGGGTTCTCATCGTACTCCCACTAAATTCCAGGTTGATCTTCTTAACAAGTCGTAGTTGTGTTAAAAAAACAGAGTACCCTTGTGGAGCCAACCAGTGGAAATACTGGTATTGGTTTGGCTTTCATTGCTGCTGCCAAAGGTTACAAGCTCATCCTCACCATGCCTGCCTCGATGAGTTTGGAGCGACGTATCTTGTTGAGGGCCTTTGGTGCTCAGCTCATTCTTACTGACCCCGCCAAGGGAATGAAAGGCGCTGTCCAAAAGGCTGAAGAAATTGTGAAGAAGACTCCCAATTCCTACATGCTTCAACAATTTGAGAATCCGGCAAACCCTAAGGTATCTCATGCAACTTATGGCGGTTATTATATTTGAGTCTATGTTATTTCTTGTATTCATAATGATGTTTAACCCACAAAGGAAGAGCTTGTGTTCTGTAGAAGGATTTCAAAGGTGCTAATTCAATTCTCTGTTACGTAGGTGCATTTTGAGACTACCGGGCCTGAGATCTGGGAAGACACAGCTGGAAAGGTTGACATTTTTGTTTCCGGCATTGGAACTGGTGGAACTGTAACTGGAGCTGGTCGCTATTTGAAAAGCAAAAACCCTGACGTTAAAGTGAGCGCTTTGAATTTTCAGTCTCTGGTTGATTCTTGAAATTCTGTACTTCTAGCAACATCTCTAATGTCTACGAATTCGTCCTACGCCTGTTTTTGTGGACATTACTGACTGAATTGCTGTACAGATCATTGGTGTGGAGCCAACCGAGAGCAGCGTTCTTTCAGGAGGCAAGCCAGGTACAGGGCATATTAGCAAGTTACCTCGTTTTAGTCTACATGTATTCATGGCAATAGTTTTTAGTGCAGCAGGAAATATGTTTGTCGATTCTCTCACGATGTAGTAGCTTAACTTCAGTCTTGTAAAGAGTATGGCACCAGATCAGAGCATCTGCGTACTGGTGTGTTCAGGCCAAGCTCTGCTCTTATTAGTGATGACGGACATGAGTTTGTTAAATGCCAAGAAGGTCGTCATATTCTTGAAGTCAATATTTAACCTTTTTCTTTTGACAGGGCCTCACAAGATCCAGGGAATCGGAGCTGGGTTCATTCCCGGAATTCTGGATGTGGAGATTCTTGATGAAATCATCCAGGTTTCTCTCTGCGTCAATTGTCTTTTTGGAGTATGTCCAAAATTAGTAGGTGACTTTATGGCATGCAGTATATCACTCATCTGCTTTGAGCAGTTCTAGGCATTTCTAAGCTTGGTACTACTGGGTTTTCTGGACTTTCAGATATCCAGCAATGATGCCGTGGAGATGGCCAAGCAACTTGCCTTGAAGGAAGGTTTGCTGGTGAGTGTATTTACTATTCGAATACTCTGGAATCCAGTTTGGATAGTAAAATTGATGGCGTCTTGCAAATCACTTTCTTCAGAGCAGTGATGTCGCCATCTATTTTCTTATCTATGATTTTAGAGCCTTGGGTCTGTGGCTTTGATATTAGAGGCGTGATAAGTATTTGTCAGATTTTTATACATGGTGTATCTCTGGCTTGTGAAGGATCGATTGCGGTAAATCCGGGTAGTAAACAATGCACTCCTGTATGTTGCATGACTCTGGTTATGGTGTTGGTAGGTTGGAATTTCCTCAGGAGCTGCGACAGCTGCGGCTATCGAGGTTGCCAAGAGGCCAGAAAACAAGGGGAAATTAATTTGCGTAAGAAATCCTTCGAATCTCCCTAAATTCTTTCTGATACGGTAGAGTTTTGATATTCACGGCATTCAATTACATTATAGTTGTTTTCCAATGAAGAGGACTTTCTGACTTACGGCATTCAAATACGTTATGGTTGTTCTTTTCAATTGACGAGTACCTTCTGTAATTGTTGGTTCCTTGTGCAGGTGATTCTTCCCAGCTTTGGAGAACGGTATCTGTCATCAGTGCTATTCCAATCCATCCGGGAAGAGGCTGAGGCGATGACGCCAGAGCCTTAGATAGATTTTATAATATGAGGAGTCCCTTGTCACCTGAGATGGCCCTCCGGAGATTGGAGAAACACCCTAAATGTTATGAGTGAAATACTGTGAAATTTTGTGGTATCAGAAACTATGAGTTTATGAATGGCTTGGTGTATTATTTAATATTTAATGGGGCTTCTACTATCAGATTATCTGCAGAGTTTACCATCGCTTCCGAAGCAATAGATTACATTTTGGTATGATCGATGAATGTTCGCTTACTCCCGGTATATGGTTCGCAGCGTCACTTCGAACATAAATACTTGGTCATGGGTAAGTCTGCATCAGGAACTCTGTTTCTCTGTATGCTCATATATGGACTCTGGTTGCTCACAGTCAAATCTTTGGGGATGTGTTTCATTGCCACAACATCCTTTTAATTAAGTTAGTTGGTTCTGCTCCAGGGGCAGAGACTATACTTTGATATCAATTTTGCGAATGTTCCACTTGATAGGATATGTAGAATGTTTGAGCCCCAAAGTGACCTCCAGGTTTGAGATAAAACTTGGATGCCTTTGATACCATGGCTGCTTCAACTTTTTCAAAATTTGCATGATGCTTAGAAACTATCCATACCATTAGACTTTAAACCCTTGAAGTTTTTTCTGTTTTTTGTTTTTAAACAAATGGAAATCCATTGCATCCAAATCGCATCAAAACAGCCCAAATCCTCCCCGAGTGTTGAGGGCGTCGCTGGGCTCCTTGCTGTGCCTTAATCATGGCGGCCCTACCAGAGTCAACCCTTAAAGTTGATGTGTAATGGATGACATAGAATCTTTCTAGTAGGATAGAAGTTTAACTATTCATCCTTGAAATTTTGTTGTGAAAAGGGGAAGTCTTCTTTAGTAGTTTGACTTCTAATGAGTAGTTTTATAATTTTTTAAGCCAATGATTTACACAATAATGAAAAGAGATGATTTCCAAGGTCATCCCTTTGTCCTTTAAGGGTTTAAAAAAATGATGGGCTTAAACTAGTTAGGGACACCTAAAAGAACCACTATTTCTATTGTACTCCATATGAAATTTCTATTATTAGACTGATCAAATTTTTTAATATCCTAATTGACAAATGAAAGGAGCTTTCATTTGTCAATGATATGAAAGATCAAGGTTTCTTTGGTAGTTTTTTTAAAATCACGTCTTTCAACAAATGCATGACCTCACGAACTTGGTGATAAAACATAGGCATCATGTGGTAAGGACATGCATGAAATGGACTAATCAGGAAGTAAATGCTTAGTGCTCCAGCATGTTCGAAACTTGTTTGTTGATCAGGTTTGTAGTACGAACTCATTGCTGGGATACCTCTCGGAGTGTCCACTAATTTATAGTTTAAACTGCTTTACTTATTTAACAGCTAATTTAGAAGATACAATCGTAAACCCGAATTTAGGAACACACAGATCCAGCATAACATGATCCACGCATCTTTGATTACAAGAAATACCAAATGGTCAAATCTCACATCCAGTCTATTCCATCGTTCTCCGAATCACGAACGACAGCACAGAAAATGACAACTACGTCGGGACTACTATCACTATCGAATTGATTTCATGCTGCGTAGAACCTTGAACAAATGACCTAAATGAAAGTGTTCACTTTCAGAATTGCACTAGCTTTCAGTTCAAAACGGACTGACCCAGATAAAACCCTAAGTCTGCTCAGTCAGCAGAAACAGAGACCAGTTCAAACAGCAGCTGAGTTATGTCAAAAAGGCAACATCTGCAATATGTTTTCTAAAATTATGCCCGAACTTCCAATCTGGAACTCTTCCAAGCCTCAGACCGAGGTCCTCGACATTCAAAATCTCTCATTTTCACAACCCCTTGAGAGAATATCCAACAAGTGAACCAGATATTCGTACTGTGAAGGGAGTGATAAGCAGATACTCGTCTGCTATATTCCAAGAAACTCTAAAATGACTTAGGTTAACAGACACATTGAGCTCGAGAGTTGACTTCAACAAAGCTCTAACCATGTGCTCAAGCAGTACAATCGGAACTTGGATGATTCCAAAACCTTGCAGCTTCGTAAGCACTTAGAGAGGTTGAATTATAGCAAGGAAAGGAAAGGAAACAGGCAAATCATAAAATAAAAAACGCACTTATTAAATACACATCCGGATGTCAGGAAAGATACAGAAGAGTCACACAGAGGGGATGATGACGAGACGGTGTATAAAAGCGTAAGTAATGACAAGATTAAATGACGGACTTTGTCCGCAAGCAGTGATTACAAGAGCCACAAATTGCAGCCCCAAGCAGAACTCAAGAGTCAAGATTATCTGTCCCCAAACCGAACAAAACACCCGCATACTTCTCTGTCGAGCCATTGAAGAACCCGTCCTTCAGTTTGCGAAACGCGCGACAGGTGAGCAAGCTGTCCGAGCCCGCCTGATGGCAAGGTCCAATCCGCTCCACGTCCAACGTCTCCGCCAGCTTGTTCAACCCGCCATGCAAATTGTCGCAAAACTTCATCAGGTACTTGATATCATACAACGTGGGGAAATACGTCCGCAACAAGTTAAAAAACTCCTCCTCCCTCGTTGGAAGGTTCTGGCACGTGAGCAGCTTCAACAAGTAGCCAAAATCATAGCCACTGTGAAAGGTGATCCAATGCACGTTCTCATTCAACACAATCCCGGAGGACATGAGGAGCTCCCCGAACCGTTGGGAGTCAATCCCTCGCTCTTCATTCTGCTGGAAATCAATCCCACTCTGCTTCAGAAGCTCAATGGAGTCATGCGCGTACACATCTTCCCGCAGATTGAACTCCCGGAAGTTGAATTGCCAGACGCAAGATTCACGAGAGCCGCACCGAGGAAGCACGCCATTCTCGTCTGAGAACGTCAACCCGAGCTGTATCAATTTGAGCATATCCACATTCACCCTAAGCGTCTGATAATGGTACTCCGCGCTGTTCTTGAACGTGCCCACGGGGCGCACAACCACGCCGGGAAACTCCGTGTCCATAGCCACGTACGGGTACTCGTCCACAATGTCGCGTATCAGCTCGAACTCATGCTCCAAGTTATCGGCCCATACCTCCCGGATGCGGAGGGAACCTCCTTTGGGAACTATTGACATGTAGTTGGGGTTTCCTCCTTAGGGTTTCGCTCTGTACGCTCTCCAAACCACTTGCCCCCGTCCCCTGTAATTGCATAAGCCACTCGTCACCTCCCCTGATCACACTAGGATTGGAACCTCCTCTTTGCTCTCGGCCTTCAACCTTCGAGCTTCGCATACGCTTATACCACATAAGACTCTCGTGAACCAAACTCGGTGTGAACGTTACCTGTACACAAGCATAGTTTTCTTCAGGCACTTCTTCTTGTTCTCCTTCTTCGTCTTCTTCGTCTTCTTCGTCGTCGTTGCGTCGTCCACGGCAGTGAAACTCCGTGGTTATTTGACCTCGCCAATGCAAGAAAAGTTCACGACGCCCAGGCAGTGATGCATCCCTAAACCCTTCAAATGGCTCGGAAAGACCAGCGGAAAAGACCAGAGAAAATTGTTGACAGAGAAGCTGGGGAAGAAAGAGGGGCGCGATCGGGCAGTGAGCTCGACAAGGGACACAATCACCGCGAGAAAGAATCTTCGCCGGAGGAAGCGCGTTTACTTGAAGAAGTGGCGGAGAAGAAGACGAGCGCATGACATTCTTCCTTCTAAGGAAAAGCCCAGTGGACGGAGCGGGGTCGGGCCGGGCCGGCTCGGGTTGGAAAATGCTGCCGCCCCGTCGAAATGGCGGGTCGACGGCGGACCGTCGAAAATGTTGAGTTGGCTCGGTACGCCGTCAATCGCCGTCGGGAACAGACGTTGAAGCACTGGTCTCCTGAAATGAGACCTAAGGTATCCGCTACAAAAGCAACATTTTCGTTCTAAAAATGGGTATGAATGAACACTTCCATTCAGTGTTCAGGAAAATCTGTGGCTAGTTCAAAGTTAGTCAGTGGAATTTAGAAAAAAAATTGGTTCCAATTTGAAGACATCTGCAAAAAACTCAGTGAAAAAATCTATAAAATTGGTGAAGAAGAACTCTATTTAAGATATAAAATAGAGAAGAAACTAGGATTGGTACTTGAAAAAATGGTTCAATACAGGAATTATAGGAAAATAGCTAGTAAAACTCAAAAATTACCCCCAACATCACTTCTTGTTGATTCAAAACCACCAGAAGTTTTTATTGGCAACCAATGAGTAGTGAGGAGTTTTTTGAAGCAACCAATGAGAGCTGAGACATTTTATGCTTCAAGGATCATTGCATTCAAGGTGGGTCTAGTGTTATGTGTAGCCTACCCTATATTTTCAACTTTGAAAATTTACAAAATATTCCAATAAAGTGAATATTTAGTTAGGGTGGATTATTAGTTGGCATAAGAATGGGGATGCTCAATCTAACGACGCCACCATTGCACACCATAAATGCTATAATGCCACAAATACAACTGGTGTTGAATAGTTTGTCCTTGTGGTGAATAGTTTAGACCATATTGAATATTTGTTTCAATGTACAAGATCATTAAAAAGTTACAAAAACACTTGGATTGCAATTCTCTTGAGTTCCCTAACAATCTCATCAATTTTTTTAGATTGTAAGGTGATAAAACTAAAGACGTGCCACTTTTAAGTATTGTTATCTTATTATGATATAGCCAAAAATGAATTGATTTTTGGTGCATTCATTGTTTCTACAATAATCTTGAAAGTCATCTATCGGCAACTTTTGGGCTTCTACACCATTTTGAGGTTAAGTTGAAAGGACAAGTTGATGACCATTTTTCTCAAACTTCAAAATTCCTCTCTACATATACTTCCATTTTGCAATTGTATATGAATAAAAAAATTTATATTTATTTTTTAAAGATGTAATTGCATGTCTTCTATGAGATTAAGAATTTCAGATTTTATTGTGAATTTTTGAATAGAAAGTGAAAAAAAATTCATATCAAAGACAAAATATGCCCAAAAAATCTGAAAATTCCTCCATAGAAGTATATTATGAGTGTAAAGCATCCTAGAGGATGTCATGGTACAAATTCATTTACCAAATTATTCTAAAATTAGAAAATCATCACACCATAATTATATGTCCAATATCCAAATTGCAATAAAATATTGAATTTTAATGATTTTTCAATTTTTTCAATTTTTCAAATTTGAGTGAAAAATAGACTTGATATGCTTCATTTCATTGGTTGGATTTAAATTTAAAAAAGACCATTTATGGCTAAAATTTAAATAAAGGAAGAAAAAAAATTGCCAAAATAATTTACATGGTGATACATGGATTTACCATCTTTTTATGTAGGAAAGTCATAAATATCACAAAGAGGAAATATCATTCATTGAAAATGAGTTCAAGCAACTCCAAAAGAATTTTTTTCCCATTAGCTAGAAGCCTCCCTAAAATCATGCAATGAATCCAAAAACCTCCTCTCATACTTTATAAGATTAAGTACTCCAAAGTCCATACTATGGATTGACAAACAGAATGCTTTGGAATAAACAATTTCTCATTCATCTCAAGTGATACTTGAATCTTTAAAAACAATATTTCTTTATAATCAATTTGGTGGTGTTGAAATAAACAATATAATTACACAAAGATATAAGCAAGAAATATGCAAAATTTCACAAAAAGATTTGCTTATTAGAAGGCTAATATAGTGAAATATGCAGTTTGTAAATCTTATTGTCTTCAATTACTATACATGTAGGTGGCTCTTTGTACAAAAAAGGTTATTTTGCAAAATTCCTATATGTAGGGCATTTTACAACATAAGGTACTCTTCTAAGGAGATTTACATTGAGTAAGGCCCTTGAAGAGGTCCTAATCTTATATGCAAGACGTTTTCAGTATAATATTGCATGATATTATTACATTTTGCATCAAAATTGTGCAAATTTACAAACATGGTGCTTAATATAAGATTGAGCATTGACCTTTAGGCCTACCAAGAGATTATCTTTTTAGGCCGTAGGTTCTATTGTCCTTCTTTGAAAGGTGAATAAAAAATATCATATTTAGAACTTGAAGCTTTATAGTGCAAAGGTCAAAGTCCAAATTCTAAGTCCCAAATTCTTTTCAAATTGTCAAATCCTATTTCATATTTTTAGAAGTTGTCCTTTCTTATCCTAAAGGACCAAACAACATTTTTGGCAACATGGAAATTTGGGCAACTCACTAAGAATAAAATTTTCAATTTTTTTCTTTGAAATTTTCACACATTTAGTTAAAGAATAGCTTTAATGTATAAATTTTTTTTTATAACTTTTGACTATATGGTTAAAAAGTTATTGTATGATATCTAGTTTTTTCTCAACCCAACCAACTCCAAAAAATCACTTTTTCAAGAAATAGAAATTTGAAATTGTATGTACGTATACATATACACACAAATGGAAAGCCTTAAATCATTCCATTTTGATTAATGAGATGAAAATTATGAAGAGTTTTTGTTTGTAGGCAAATATGGAATCTCTACTTTAAAATATATTTTTTAATATTTTTGGAAAAAATAGAAATGTAAGGTGTAGATTTTTTATTACAAAATTACTATCATTGGATTGGCATTTTTCAATTCCATAACTAAATTCTTAACAATTGAATATATTAATCGTTCTCTACTTTGTTGTACTTATTATTTTTTTTAAGCATGAATTTGAAATTTTTTCTCTTGAAAGTTTATATATGTATTTTCAACTTATTTCCTCAAAATACTACGGAGAGGCACAAGTTGTAGGATCTATATATTTTTGGGTTAAATGTTTGAAAGATGAAATCTAACCATTTAGAAAGAATTTAAAATTCTTCATTTTATTCAAAAGACCCTTGATTTTGCACTTGATAAGGTTTCTTCTTTTGAAATTTTAGTAAAATATACTCTAAAAAATTAACTAAAAGATTCTATGGTTAATTACATGAGATTTGAAGGCTCTACAAGACTACGGGTTTCCTAGCCTTGAAAACGTTGGGAACATTGCCAATGACGCAGTTGAACATGGTCAAGAGAGTGTAACGTCATTTATAAAAATTATTATTATTATTATTTTCAACTTTTTTGCATTTGAAGAATTTAATTTATTTTAACTAATTTATTTTTAATTTATTTTCTCTAACAATCGGTTGTTCCTTTGCTACGAGGG
The DNA here is from genome assembly GCA_963969395.1 of Pseudoscleropodium purum. NCBI lineage: Eukaryota > Viridiplantae > Streptophyta > Bryopsida > Hypnales > Brachytheciaceae > Pseudoscleropodium > Pseudoscleropodium purum. The sequence goes on from OZ017796.1 coordinate 23,084,482, forward strand.
GAATAGTGAAGGAAATAGGCATGAAACAAGTTGTTGTTGCCTTCAAATCCCTTCAAAAGATATTTGTTAATGAATAAATGTAAATGAAGATTTTAGCTTTGCTTTGGAGACTAATATTTTGAAGTAGTTTGGGGGCTTGAAACATGAAAGAATTGTTAGTATTGGATAACAATGAATCAAAGAAATGAACACATTTTTGTTATTCTTGCTCTCTTCGTGATGATGGGATTTGTCATTGTTGGCTTTTTAGCATTGCAAAAAACTCTAATATTGAGATAAATTGTTGATATGATAATGATGGCCATTTTTACTCTTTGAAAGTTGTAGGCTTTGTTCACGAAGGACAATTTGGCAAGTGTTATTAGTATAATTTGTTAAAATTTGATTAAATTCTTTATAAAAAATACAAACCATTTGAAATAAAATAGTGGCAAAATTTGTTAAATCTACTACTATAAAAAATATTGAACAAGGGTAAGTACATCAACCTCAGATATCTTTTGCACACTTCTAAATATTGTTTTAAAGAAGAAAGAGACAATTTCTACAGAAAAATTTGCCAAAGAGACTAGAATTGTAACTCTTTTTCTTTTGAGCTCAAGCCATGATTACTTCTTTATATAGAATAGAATTGAGTGAAACTTCAAATTGATTATTAGAGAATCTTGTTAATTTATTAACCCCTAAAGGTTTTCAACTATGTTTCCACCAAAAATGCTCTAAAACTGCCATTTCTAGTGCAAGTACCAAATTTTTTGAAATTTTTTTTTTTGAAAACAAGTAACCATAGGATCTTGTAGTAAACTATTTTGAGAAGATGTGGTAAATTTTTTAGAAATTTTCACCTTATTGATTGCAAGATATTAGCGTTTGAATTCACAAAAATCCTTTTTTTTTCCTTGCAAAAATCCAAACAATTGCACTTCACAAGGTCACATTTGCATGAAAAAATGTCCAAAATGGTTGTTACTCTTTAGATTCACTCTTCAAAGCAAGTTGGCTACATATTTAACCCCTAAAGCCCTATAACCTATTTTTTGGTAGAAAAAAGATTGTGGTCCTTTACGGGTTAATGGTATAAATTTTCATTCTTGTGTAGGGAATTTTTTTATATCCAAAAGCACATTGATCTATTGTCTCTATCTAGTAGGACCCCAAAAAAACTTTTTGTTCAAATCTCAAATGTTATGGTTCTGCAATCCATAAAGTCAAATAGGGTGAAATTTTTCCATACCTTTATTGAATAGTCTTATACACTTTATTATATTTAGAATCTTAAAAAAAAAAAAAATCAAATTTTCAATTTTGGCTAGTGCACTAAAAATCGGTAATTTTGTCAATTTTTCTTTAAAAACACCCTCTATCTTTTACAAATTAAGGACCATTAGAGACCACTTATTTTTCCTATAACACTACTACCTCAAATCAAGCACATTAATATGGAATTTAGGCCTTGGTTTTATTCATCGTTCAAGTATAATAAAGAAGATTGTCTCAAGAAATTGTTCATGGAATTTCATTCAATGAACTCGTATAGAAGTTGAAAGAACTTTAAAGATCTTGAAGGTAGATGGGCATATTATTAAAGAAAATTGATGTACCTTTGTAATATTTGCCAAATACTATTATTACAAGCACATGTTTACATAATCTTTGTATTATAGAAAATGATGACTTTGACAAGCAAGGGACAAAAGAATTAGAAGGAAATATTGTGGCATTTGGCCAATGATATTTTGGTGATTTGCATATTACAAGTCTTTTCACATATAGTAAAAATATCATTGACAAAAATGAAGATGTTCAAAAAAGGAATTTAGGATGTTGAATACATTGACGAGACAAATATGAAACCAAAGATAATTGTCCATAATGATTGTAAAGAATCTAGAAAAGAACTTGAAGAGAAATTAAAGTAATCAATGTATTTTGTGAAGCAACAAGAATATATGTAATGTTAGTTTTGAAGAGCTTTTATAAAACAAAATTGCATGTAAAATCAAGTTTCTATTTTTAAATAGAATATATCAATAGATAGCTATTATAGCTTCTAAGATTTTTAATTAAATGATCCATTTAGTCATCTATTTCTTCTAGCAATTGAATTATTTCATTAGACCTATATCTATATTATTTTCTACCATCTTCTCAGAAATATAAAATTATTTTTTTATAAAAAGTTTCTTATTATTTGATGAAGTCATTAGAAAGAAGAAATTTGAGAATCTATTTTTTTGGCATGTTTGCTTTCCTTTGAAAGATCAATTTTTATCCCCCTTCTATCACCTAATTAAGTCCCTTATTGTGGTTAGGGCTTTAGTGCCCCCCAGAGCAATGAGATAATGTTTTCTACATGTGTACTTCCTATGTGTGCTTAGGTTGACAACCGTTGTAATTGACATTTGGAAAAAAGGAAATCCTATTCAACCTCAAAACAATAGCTAGGACAATCTTTGCACTAATAGAATTAGAGGCATATAGAATGAACACTTATAAGCTTGAATGAATTTCTTTCGCACCACAATGCTTTGGGGGATTTGCCACATACCATTTTTGATATTATGCAACATTCAAGAGTGGAAAGTTTCCAAGTGATTCCTATGAAGCACAAAGTTTGATGTGCATGAGTCCTTCATTAAAGAGAAAATCGGGCCTCTAGAAGTCTTCCCCGTAGTGACATCCTCAAGGATTTCCACATCATCACTGACCCTATAAAATCGTAATAATTGTGTGTACACCTTGTCTAACTTTCACAAACATGAAGTCAAGATTGAGTAATTAGGGTGCACCAGAGGTAGGTTTAATAATCAAGTACATCTGAGTACGGGGTGTTTAACAATCAGCCTTAAATCCAAGTACTTAGAGGACAAGTTGTCCAAAAAAAAGAAAATGTTCAAAACAAAGTCTAATTATCATGAAAGATATGATGGGAATATAAACACTTATTTCATTGACGCATGATCTAAGAGGATGGTGGAGAAGTTGTTTTTATAATAAAATTTATTGTCTATCATGAATCGTGAAAGGATATGGGATAATTTGAAAATGAGAGCTTGAGTGCTCATTGTCAAAAACATAGGACTTATGTTCAAAGTAGAATTTCAAACCTCATTTAGGCATAATAAAATAACTTTTTTCAAAAAACTTTGAACTAAGTTCTTGTGGGAAATTAAGAAAATTTTCATCTCAAAAAATCCGTTTGAGATTTTGAGATTCTAACTAAAAGTTAAGGTCAAATTTCAAAGAGGGGTTGGAAGGATACATTTTCTTTGATATTTTTCAAACATCCTCTCTAAATTTTTTCTATAACTTTTTTTGGAGGCTTGAAATTATAAATGGATTTCTTAAGATTGCATCTAGCTTTGATTTTACACATTTTTTTAGTTCAAATTTTTTTGAAAAAAGTTATTATATTATGCCTAAATGAGGTCTAAAATTCTACTTTGAGCATAATTCCTAGGTTTTGACAATGAGAGGTCAAGCTCTCATCTTCAAATTATTCTATATTCTTTGAGGATTCATGATGAACAATAGATTTCATTGTAAAATTAACCTCTCTACTCTTCAATCTAAACAAATGTTAACAAGAGTAAGTCTTTCACATAATCACATTCTCATGAAATCTTTTCTTGATGGAAAATGATGTTTGGACTTTCTTGATGGTAGATCCTCATTATAAGATTTTTAGCCCCTTTAGAGGGCTATGAGTTCCTTGGACTGCCAGCATTAAAGGAACAACCTCGTAGCAACCTGCAACTGTTGTATGACATGGCAGAACGATTTCCATATCACCAAAAAAAAATTTAAAAAATTAATTATTTCTTTTCTTTTCTTTCATTCTAAATCTAAAAAAATCTAACAGTGGTTGTTTTCAATCTGCCAACGAAACAACATTGAGGAAACAAGCCTAAAATGGCCCTCCATCCCCTCCAAATCTCTTCTAATGAAACCTAATATACAAGGTGTTTAATGATTAGGATGAAGGTGCATTAAAGTTAGAATACACCTCTAGTACTTGAATTTTGAGCCACCCCATACATTGACAACCATCTAACATCTCAACATAAGGTAAGGAACAATAAGGGGGGGAAATTAATGGAAGTGCCAAAGAAAATGTAATCTTTAGGGTCTTTTGAGGGCTCAAGAGCAACCTTCAAGAAGGTTCATTTTATCTCTAATGCTATAGTCATAACTCCATTAACTCCTAAAGGACCAAACTGTGTTTTTTGGCAATATAGAAATTTTGGGTAGGTGCGTATGATTAGAGATTTCTATGTTTTTGGCCCAAATTTTAAGAGATGGTGTGGACAAGGAATATTTTTCATGGACACTAAATTTCAGGACATTTGGAAATATGAGTCAAAAGTTATGGCCTAATATGTAATTTGTTTTTCAACTTAGGCAATCCGGGCAAATTTGAAAAAATCATTTTTTTCAAAAATTCAAATTTGAAATTAATTCTTTAAATTTATATGTACATAGGAAGTTTTAAATCATTCCATTTTGATCAATGAGTCAAAAGTTATGAGGTATTTTAGTTTGCGGGTAGTTATAGATTCTCTACCCCAAAACAAACTTTGAAGTTCTTTATTGAGCTCAATTTTCAATATTTTTGAAAAAAAATAAAAACCTTAGGTAAAGATTGTTTATTACAACATTATAACCATTGGAATTGACATTTTTTTTTTCCACAAATAAATTGTTAATAATTTAGTATTTTGAACAATTATCTACATCTTTCTACTTATTATTTTTTTCCTATATGTTGTACAATTTCAAATGATCTAAATTTTTTTAAGCATGTAGCTAACATACCTTGAAGAATAAATCCAAAGAGTTGCAATCATTTTGAACATTTTTCATACAAATGTGACCTTGTGAAGTTCAGTTTCTCGATTTTTTGCAAGGACAAAAAATGATTTTTGTCACTTCAAATGCTAATATCTTGCAATCTACACAATGGAAATTTCTGAAATTCTTACAACATCTTTTCAAAATAGTTTACTACAAGATCCTACAATTATATGTGTCCAAAAATGTTTTTTTCCTAAATTTTAAAACTTGTATAAGAAATGGGAGTTTTGGAGTGTTTTGGGGGAAAATATAGTCAAGGAACTTTAGGGGTTAATTTAGACAGATTTTATCTTCATCCTCTAAGATAATGTAATTTTGCATTTTGCCTACCATGAGCAAATTTATTAAACCTTATTTTGTTAGTTGTTGTAACCCCTAAGTGTTCAATTTAAAGATAATTAAAGATAATTAGATTACTTTTGATTTTTTTTTAATAAATAATTGAAACTATTCTAAAATACCCATTTGAGTATCAATGTACATTATAAGAAACCAAAGTTTATTGACGTCAAAAGAAACGGATTTTAAGTGACATAAAAAAACCCATGTTTTTATGTCAACAATGATATCCAATATAACATCAATGAACATCATTGTTGACATAAAAACATGGGTTTTTTTATGTCACCTAAAATCTATTCTTTTTGATGCCAATCCGTCACCTAAAATAAGGTTTTCTTATAGTGGTAGTTATGATTTTTTGATACAAATTAAACTTTGCATAATAGTGAATTAATCCTTAGCCCTAGAAGAACACCATGGATACTAACTTGAGTGTCCAATGGATGACAAAGAATCCTTTTGTGTAAGACAAAAGTGTAGATGTTCATCCTTGATATTATGTATGACTCAAAGGGGAGGTCTTGTACAATTGTTTAACCCTGTAACACTGCCCCAGACACTAAATGTCCAATGGATGAAAGGAAAATTCTCATATATAGGATAGAAGTGCAACTATTCATCCTCAGAGTTTTGTTATGAAAAGGGAACATCTTTTGTAGTAGTTTGACTTCCAATGAATATTTTTTCATTTTTTTAAGCAATTGATCCCCACGGTATTAGAAACTGATGATTTCTTCGGAGACCAGCCCATCCTTAGTGCTCTTGAGTTTTTTTTTAAGCAAAAGATTCACATGCAGTGGTACTCAAAAGGATGATAAATTTCCACGGTGACCAACCCATTTCCTCGTGAGCTTCCGGAAGGCCATGCAACTGCAACGCTGTGGATGTGCAGTACAATACAGTGGCACATTCCCTGTAGGGAGTAGAGCCGCACATACTGTAAACCATTGGGACGAGACGACCCTCGAATCGGGCAATGCTTTTTCTTCCTAATTAGAAATGACATAACTTCTGTGGGGAAGATCTGGCCTGTGCAAGATATGGAGGAACGGAGGATTGGAGGAAGGAAAAGAAGAAAATTCATTAACTGCTTTCCTCCAGGAGTGCAGGCGGATTTAGCAAGCGCGTGGAAGAGGAAAGAGTGTCTATTCCCAGCTCGAAACAGGAGTTCTGGGGTCGCTTGGAATTGCCTCCTTCAGTTGGGGTTTGGGACTTTCGGTTGTGACGGAGGGTGTCATGTTTCCTGGTAAATGTAAATGAAAAGTTTTGATCCGTCTGCTGTTGGGGTTCGTTAATCCTTTGGATCCACTGCTGCTAAGTTACGGTAACTAGAACCGTTTAAGGACGTGTTTGTACGATTGCTTTTCTAGAATTCCAACTGAGCAGTGATTCGCAATAAACTCTTTGAATTGTCAGATACGACACCACTTGTCTAGAACTATGCAAAATAAAGTCTGTCTTGGCACTGACATTAATGCTGCAAGGAAATCGTGGTTAAGAGTTAAGACATAAGAACCTGGAAACCTCCCGGACAGGATCCAAGGTTCAGCTCATTGACGGAGTCTTGCAGGGCAAAAGCAAGACTTTCATTTGTCGATCTTGAAGGCCCAGCTTCATTTGACTCCAAACATTCTGGCATTACAGTTCGGTATATGTATCTACTGGAAATAGCTCGGAAGAAATTTGAAATTATGTGGTAGTTAATTTCACAATGTAGTAGTCACTTCCCTAGGAGAGAAGCCGCACTAGAGCACTTGGTTAGGGTGTGAGGGCATGGTTTCAAAGGTTTATATGGGCACTAACTGTTAATTGCATATAGTGGTATGCTTAAGGTCTTTGGAACCATGCTCCTGTACTATATATATCTTTGGTACTTTGGGACCTCCTTTATACTCATGCTCTATTTTTTTTTTTTTTTTTTGAACAAATGGAAATACCATTGCATTACTCATGCTCTAGTTTCAAACGCAAAGTTAGGGCATGATGTTTGCACCGGATGGTGATTCAAGTCAATGATACATTAGAACTTGATAAGGAGTGTTGCAAAAATATATTATCTCTCCGATTTGCAATCTTGAGTATATTTCTCACTGTCTTGTGGGGTTTGAGGTGAAACCTTGAAGAATCAGACGCTCAAGGTACTATGACCTCAAGAAAAGTTTAGAGTTATTTCTCTCGACCGAACACAAGAACCGCAATTTTTTTACTGCAGGTCGAAGTGACTTCAAATTAGTGTGAGAACGTACCTCGATTTGCAGTGACCTTCAATGACACTTTTGGAAAGCCCGCAACTGATTCTTACCTTTCACCTTCGAAAGATATGGTTTTCTTGAGTGCCATTAAGAAAAAGAGAATTTAAAGGAAAGTCCCAACTAAGTCGGGTGACTAAAGTCACCGACCTTCTGCAGTAAAAACAATAGCCATGTGGGCATGTTTGTTGATCTCAATGAATGTACAGTCACTGATGAAAATCGTTCTCAAGAAATGCTCTGTTGATGAACTGAAGCCTTTCTTGGCTCATAGTGTAGCCACTGACCTCAGAACCTTGAATTTCTTACCTCTATCTGGAAAGCTTTCTTTTTAGAGATCCAAAAGAATCTCTATATGGCAATTTGCAATAATGTAGAATGTAATTTGGAGGGCCAGTGAATATGCTCTCACCATTTTTGCATTGATTTGTAACTTTAGCTGTTTAGCAGGTTCTAGGCTTTCGACCCCTGCCAGCTGAATCATGCTGGAACCAATGAAAATGAAATTGACTAGGTTCAGTTAACGAAGTCCAAAACGACAACTGGGTGCGGAATATCCATCCATCCATCTCCACAAGAAATGTGTAAACGCTTGCAAAACAGAAGGGGTTCGAGAGAGGAAGGCCCATTGGTTAGAAAGAGAGGGGAGCTTCCAAATATTGGCTGCCAAAGGGCCTAGTCCGGTGATGATGGTGAGCATTGATGACCTTGTACTGCTCTCCGTCACTGTAAAGCAGGCCACTTATTAATAGACGTCCTCCACTCCTAGACTCTACGCTGCCCATCAAAGGAAGATTCAGGTGCAATCCGAGCCGCAATCATCCTTCATTCGGGGACAGTAGTTCTGCGTGCCGGTGAAACACTGTTTTATGTGAGCATATGCTCACTCCACTGTAAAACTTGCCCCTTAAAACTTAATCTATGGTGTTGCAAACCTCCTTCCTCCTCGCAATAAACCTCGAAGCCATTTCCAACAACAGCCACAGACAGCGTACCCTCCTAACAGCTCTGTGTGTAATTCTAGTATCACAGTTGTTGCCTGAGAGGGCCAGACTTTGAAGTGGGGTAGACTCTTTCTCTCTCTCTCTAACCGACCTCTCTGCGTTAGCTTCTCCTGCTTTTGACCCAATGGGGACTCCGGGTGTTCTTCCCGCCCTGCCGTGTTGCGCAAAAGTGCATGTGAAAACAATCAATATTCAAATCACTTTTGCAAAGAGGAAACCGACTAGCTTGGTGAGCTCTGGAGCGACAGAGCAATAGATCGGACTGCAAAACATGAGCTAGAATAAACTCGAATGTTCGTGTTACTGAAGTGGTTGCGGTTTCTGAATCCAACCTAAGTGACCACATTTGTGGCGGAGGGTGATTGTGTGGGAGGGCAGGAGATGGATTCGAGCGAGAGGACGGACCTCAGTGTTCGCGGGCTCTGGACTTTCACTGTAAGCAAATGAGCTTGCGAGAGAAATGATTTCTTCTCGACTGATTTCTTACAGTGTTTCGTCACCCTTCTCGTGTGTGCGTGCTGCGGTGAGACCAGGACAGGCAATGCTGGTGCAATCAGCGGTCAGTCAGAAATCTGGTCGTGGCTAGGAGAAGGACTTTGCAATGTATCTTCGATAGGGCAGCGGATGGGAGTGACCTAGAGCTGGTAACAGTGCGAGTGATTTAGATCCGTGATACCGAGTGATTTGTATCCCCTCGCAAATTCCCGGTTTTAGAATTGCCCGTGCTTTTGGTAGTAGAGCTGGACGACGAAGCGTTCCTTTTCCTGGCGAGGTAATTCGTTTGCTTGCATTCTCGCCTACAGTTTTAGAATCCTGTGCATCAATGTACTGTCTGGTCATGAGCAGCTGTGAACAGACACTCTCTTCACTTGGTTGAGCTCGGTCAGAACTTTACGAAGATCCTTGGAAGCACATTAATTTAGAACGCGGAATGGTGCTCTTGAATTACTTTTGTTTCTATTGCAAAATGCCCACGTCTATGGAGTGATCATGGGGGGCAGGGGGGACTCAATAGTAGATGTTCAAGGGATGCGCACACATCAGCTAGCACCTTCACCTTCACCGCCGGAACTGAATGTTTCTGATTTCTCGGTACCCATAGTTTTGATATCGACATGTTTCCTGATCTCAGGCGCAATTCAGTGGTGGTAAAAGCATGAACACATGGCGAAGGAAGCTGATGCCATTATGTAGGGTGCAAATCTGTAAATCTCCGCCGCTAGGTTTCTACCATGTCAAATTCACCGCAGACGGCACCTGCCAAAACTCCAGTCTTCACTCCAGCTCAAGCTCCAACTCCAGCTTATTTCGTGCCATCTCCCGTAGGGACGGTGGCGTCACCGAAAGTTGTCGAGCCCTTCAACTTCTCGTGGATTGGCATCGTAGGCCTCTTGGCCGCATTTCTACTGATCGCCATCATCGCGCTCGTGTGTCTTTGGTACAAGAAGCGCGCGTACAAGCAGGCTTTAGTGGACCAGCGCGAGTTTTTCACTGCGATTCGCCCAACCGGCAGCCCCAGTTTGGACCCCAAGCCTGACTGGCCGACGTCTGAGGATGAAGAATCTGACGAACGAAGTAAGCGAGGGCAATTGATCCTGGCCAACTATGAGAATTTAGCTCTCGGTTCCAGTCACACCACGTCCACACGCTTCAGTGAAGATCTGGAATGTGCCGGCTCGGGGAAACTATCGGGGGTCTTCGAGCAGGAGATTCCTGCGTACGCCCGGGACAAGCGCGTGGTGAGGGAGAATCACCATGTCAATGTCCTCCGAAGCAAGTTTAGCTGGAACTTGGGGGAGAATCTGGTGGACGAAGTGTTTTACAAGGGGGAAGAAGGCTCAGCGCAGATGGGAGTGCGGTACAGCCGAACCGAGTTCGAGAATTTGGAGATCTTCACACAAGTCGGGGCTCCAAAGAAGAAGAGGTCGGAAAGTGAGTCGGCGAGCTTACTCAAAGGTCTCTGCACCATAGCTGTAGAGTCACCACCCACGGGCAAGTGGACTTTACGAACATTCTCCCTGCCTCTTTATCGCCAGAGCTATAATCCATCGAGTTCACGAGCGCATTGTCCCGACGTTGTAGAGCAACACGCAACAACTCCAAGAAAAATGGATCCGTCGGATTCACTACATCAGGTCACGGGCAGCACAAACTCGTTGCCGACGTCGCCAGCTCATAGCTATTCCCCGGACTCGGCTTACGGGACCAAGAGGCTCACGAAAGCGAGTTCGTGGACGTCGAAACCATCTCGCTTGGGTTCGCAAAGCAATGTCGCTCTGCAGAACTCTGCTTTCATTATTCCACCGACTCCCCCTCCTCTCCCGCTGCCTCTTCCTGGTACCACAGAGGGGTCCCGGACATTACAAGAATGGCGGAGGGTTTACAAGGGAGTGGAATCCAAGTGGTCGATTGCGAACTATGCCCCCTTCGCTCCAATTCTCACGTCAACTCTCAAGCCATCTCAGGTACGTAGTAGAGTTTCATCACCTCCACCACCACCGCCGCCACCACAACCACCATTCCCAACGCTCCCTTGCAGGAGATTTCCACAGTCTCCATCACCTCCACCATTTGTCAGCGCTCTTGGTCGGAAGCCTAGTACTCCTCCTTCGCCACTACGTTCAGAGGATGGAATTCAGGGATTTCAGGCCAAGGCGGCTACATCACCTCCTTCGCTACCATGTTCTGTGGATGGGATTCAGGAATTTCAGGCCAAGGCTACACCACCTCCATCGCCATCTCCATCACCACCATATTCGAATGCTGAGATTCCAGAGAATTACAATACGGCTTCTCCGCCTCCATCGCCTCCCCCGCTGCCCACGAGATCGACACCTCTAGCATCCCCATTACCTGGTTCACGGCCACTGTTGGCTCCGTTGATCCTGCCAGGAAGACCTGATCTGGGAGACTCCCGAAGTGCCGAGGATTTTCGACCGAAACGACATCGCAAGATGCGACCTCTTCATTGGGAGAAGCTGAAGCCCGAGTCGCAATTGGCGATGGTGTGGGATACCATCAGGGACTCCATGGAGTAAGTTAGCCTCTGTGGCTAATGCTACCCTGGATTATAAGTGCTCAACTGGATCCATGGATTTACAACAACTTGATTGGTTGTACTCGTGAAAATGGCGTGTTTCGTAGCGCCTAGATTGTGTCTGAGCTCTAAAAAATTGGAACCTGTGACTTTTGATCGAGTAATCTTCTGTGGGACTGCCGTGCACAGGCTTGATGAAGACATGATGGAGAATTTGTTCGGTGTGATGACGCGATCAGACTCCCAATGCGAAATTGCGAAGAGAGCGTCTAATTTGGGGGCTAGTACCCTTGAGAAGACTGACATGATTCTCGATCCGAAGAAAGCTCACAACATTGCCATCCAGCTACGTGCTCGGGGCTTAGCCAGAGAAACAGTCTGTGACGCTTTGCTAGTTGGTGAGTGACTTCCGGTTTCGTCTGCTTCTGAATGTATATAATTTCTAAAATCCGTCATAATTCTTGTAATGGCGTGTTCCTGAGCACCAAAATTATCATGACTAGGTTCAAGAGCATCAAGCTCTAACCTCTAGGACTGGTCTTGATCTGAGGTTCCAACTGGGCTTCTTGAAGAATAATTGTGTCTTGAAATTCCGCCATTGAAGAATTATGTGCACGACATGCCGTTGAAGAACCTGGTTACGCATTTATGTCTTTTTGTCTAAAAACTTACCCCCGAGGTCCAGCCTGTACAGACTAGTCAAGCTGATTCCTGGTGCTCTTTGTTTTGCAGGTGATGGTCTGGGTCAGGAGAATTTGGAGCTCCTCGTGAAGATGACGCCCACGGATGAAGAGCTTACCAAGTTTCAAGAATACAAGGGTGACCTAACCCTGCTTGGTCCAGCAGATCGTTTTGTTCAAGGAATACTCCAAATTCCGAGTGCTTTTGAACGTCTTCATGCTCTGCTATTCAAGGCATCCTATTGGGAAGAGCTTCACCAAATCCAGGAGATGATCGTCACACTCGAGGTAACGAAACCCTATTAACTTAACTCCAGCCTTTGTACAACAATTTTGGAGCATGCCATATGATTCGAACTTCCTTTGTCCAATTTTCTTTACTTTTTGACCATCACGAGAATGCAATGTTTTATCAGTGAAAATTCTGGCCCCGTGACGTCGATCGTATTTTTCACGATCTAGTCAATCCGATGGGTCATTTTAAAACCTTGAATCCTTGGTTTTGTAATCTGAACCCCAAATAAGTACTATTCCTTTGCTTGTGTTAGTGGTCCAGCTTTTGTTGTCCATCTTCAGACTGATCCTAACCTAATTAACTTCGTCGGCACTCCACGATGGATGGTGAAGATGGCGTGCAAGGAGCTGAAGAGCAGCCGCACCTTCCTCAAGCTGTTAGAGGCCGTGCTGAAAACGGGGAACCTTCTGAATATGGGCACCTTCCGTGGCGACGCCAAGGCGTTTAAGCTGGACACGCTCCTGAAACTAGCCGACGTGAAAGGCGTGGACGGGAAGACCACGCTTCTGCACTTCGTGATCCAAGAGATCATGAAGACCGAAGTCGCCCGCGCGGCGCGTCTAGCAAACGTTTCAAACGTTTCCGACGCCACGACGAGCTCCACCCCAACCAGCACCCGAAGTTCCCTGTGCACCACGCCCAGCAGCACGTCCTCCCCTCTTTCCCATTTTGCCACCACCATGGAAACTCACTTCGACCGCAACTTCACTGCAACTGCAACCGCCAGCGACGATTTCCGAAGAGCAGGCATGGGCGTCGTCCGTGGCATTCCAGCCGAGTTGCTCCACGTCCGAAAAGCCGGAGCCATAGACATTGTCGCCTTGCGCCTGGCCGTCAGTAAGCTCCAAACTGGCCTGCAAGATGTGCATTCGACGCTGAGAAAACTACAGGATCAACAATCACGTGATGAAAGCACCGCAATGCATGACGACGACGTGTTCAGGGAGAAGATGTCTGCGTTTGTTGGTGACGCGGAGGCGCAAGTGAGGGAAGTGCAACGCGACTTGGAGCTCGTGTTGGCGAGTGTCAAGGCTGTTAGTGTATATTTCTACGGCGAGACGGATACGGCGAAGAGCACGCAACCTGCTTTGAAAGTGTTTATGGTCATGCGCGATTCTGTCGATGTTGGAGCAAGCTTGTAAAGACGTCACGATGAAAGGGAGTTATGGTGGTGGTGCTAATGCGATGGACGCTTCTTCGTCTTCCCCCTCGAAGCCTCCGTCCTGGAGCCTTGTGAAATAGTGAGAGGAAGACAGACAGACAGACAGACAGGCCTCCGGGTCATGGAGTCTCGGATATGGCGTATAGATACATTTGGGCTCATGATTCCTTGATGAACGGCAACCTTGTACCGGTGTTCTCGAATGTGGCTGAATTTAGCAAAAGCTGTACTCGAAATATTTACAGTTAACTTACAGAAAATCTGAACTCCGCAGACTTGCTAAATTGAAATTTTCAGCATATTTAGCAGGGCTTTGAGCAACTGCAGCTGTTTGTGAAAATCAAATTTGGGGCCATTGCCTTGTACCATCTAGACTGAGCGCTTATTCATTATTCTCAAGTTTGAGACTCTCTACTACGGATTAATTAATCTTAACAGGGGAAGGCGCCGTGCGTGGAAGCAGGGGCCTGCAGTAACTTACTCAAACTGTCACTCTGTGAGTCCGTGCTGTCAAACATTTACTAAGCTATGTCCTATGAGGTTTGTATCCAAACTCCGGAGACTTGTACTTTATTTTATTGGATGAGTTGGTTCCTTATTTACCCTATAACGACTCGCTCCGCGGCCTAAAAGTGTTCGATGCATGACAGAAAATTGTGACATTCATTTGCACAAAGCTCAAAAAAGAAATACAGATTTATGTTTTTTGCTGTGCATCTTGAAAGTGTCACCAGAATTATGGAATGTCAGTGTAATAAAATTGATATTCGTGACAGAAAATACAAATAAAGATTTAAGATTCCAAATGCTCTATCTTGACAAGTGCCAATGTCACCAATTTCCTCTAACATAACTAAAATGACATGACACATAATATGTCATAGCAATTTGGTATGTTTGCAAGATTCAAAGCACTCAACTACTAGCACAAAAAACTCTAAAATACTACTGGCTAGTACAATAGATTTAAATTTCAAGTCGCCCAATTCAGAAAGAGAAAATGTTGAGAATATGATCCACTAAGGTAAATTGACATAAGGTTTCATAAATTAGAAAAGCCTCACATGCATAAATCTAATGACTCTAGAGATAACTCAATTAGATTTCTAAACTGATTAAAAGGTAATTCATAAAAGATGAAACTGATTCTCACTCTAGTCACGCAACAGACATTTCCACCCATATCCAATAGCCACTGTGTGTAAAGGCCATTTTAACTTGTCTGCAAGTTTGACATATAATCATGCTGTTGTGCAATAAGTTCGGTTCGCATCGGCAAAATTGGTCATTCCTGTAAACCTCATTGAGATGCCTGTCGCACAGATTAATTGAACGCGACCCTCTGACATGATTGTATTAAAACCCTTCCATTGGTTTATCTATGGAAATCACGAAATGCCTAAAATGACCATACAAATTCACTGCTCTGGACTGCTGCAAATGGACTAAGTATTCTGAGTGAAAGTAGAGCCATGAAATGAGAAAGAACACGCCAAGTCACAAGACTGGACAGGAATGTTCTGCAACTTATCGATTGCCACAACAAGGCTGTACTTTCTTTGTAATAGACACAAGTGGCTCTGTCAATGGTTGGATTTGTTTCAATCGAGGGCCTAAAAAGAATGACACCACAACGGTAATCACCGGTTAAGGGCCGTATTCGTTAAAATGGGTGTGTTTCAATGTGCAAACATCGTAACCTTCAAATGCACAGATACTATGATAGGTATCTGGAAAAATTAATGCCATTTAGTACTTAGAATTTTGCAATTTGAGTTCGTGTCCATGATAGCCATTTCGGCGACCTCAAGAAAAACTCTCATGATGAGCCTTTTCTTGATGCTGAAGTCTTTTTCAATAGCTTGCATTAATTAGCTTTAAGATATAAGACGATGATGGAGGAAATCATAGCTACCACTTGTCCAAATCATATGTGAATCTGGCCAGTGGCCACGCTTGATGCCCAACGTTTGTCAGTCTGACTTAATGCCAGAATTGATGAGCGGCAGAGGCCCAGAAACTGAAGCACTGGCTATGGTCGCCTCAGTTAGTGAATCTCAGAGCGCCAAAATTGTGACATTTCAGTGCACAGACCTCTAAAAATCACGACTGCTGTATATAATCTGAGGATCTAGACCATCCTCTCGAAAAGTGCCAATCTATTGAAATTTTGTCATTTAAACTAGTTAATATGAGGATTATTCCGGACTTCCGGAGCTTGACAGCGTGCAATGCAGAGACCCACTGCTGCATATATCCAAGAATCCTAAACCCTAAACCATAGTTCTAATCCTATCAAATGTTCATAAAAGATTTACATGTTGGTTAAACTTCATTTTGCCACTAATAGCATCAATGCGCAAAGAACCAACAGGCGTTTGAATGGGAATAGAAGAATGCTTAATAAAATTTCTGTCCCACGAGCCAACCGATGTTGTCCAACTACGTCAGAATGCGATGGTGGTTTTGATTCTCAAATTCAAGGGTGCAAGCTTGCGAAGACTAAAAGAATGCTTTGAGCAGTGTTCACAGCTCCAAAAATAGAGATTACGAGAGTTCAATTTTAATTTGTACCTCATTGGCAGTGTTTTTAAAAACGTAACGAGTTACTATGAGAAGAACATTTGGGACCACTGGTTGTGAGTCTGGCTCACCTGGGAAGGACTCCAGATAATATGTCTGAAACATTCAGAACGGTTCCCACGGATCCTTGACAAGCCTGCTGGCGCTCGCCGGTGCGGCAATAACTTGTGGTTTCTCACACTTGAGGGGAAACTCCCCTTTCAGCGAGTCGGTCTGTTGCAAACCATTGCAAAAGTGCTGCAAACTTGTCGCAAAAGCCTTGGACACGGAACCAATGCATATATGCTTAAACTATTACAAAAAAACTATTACAATCTTAAATGGTTGCAAATACATTGCACAGTGTAGTACAGAACCGTTGCAAACTTGTTTATAAATTCCTGACGGTCATTGCAAAGCTGGTACAAAAACTTTTGAACTAGAGTGGACACAAGAAATATCCACCCTAACAGCACGGAGAGCACACCCAAAGGTTTCTTGTTTTGTGCGTGCCAGAAAGAGAGAAATCCATCACTGCTTTCCGCGAAATCCATCGCGCACTGCTAATGCGCTTCATCTCTCAGTCTCCAATTTCAGTCAGACCCAACTTAAATCGCGCGTGGGTTCATACGTCGCTAGAGGATAACATCATCAACTGTCTACCGAAAATAATCGACCGACCCATTGGTCATCCTCACAAGCTCCCGAAAACTAGAGGTCGAGAACCCTGACCTGAACTACCCATGCCATTAATTAACACACACCTTAAGGCTCCTTCAATCCTAGTAAGCACTCAGGAATCGATCGTTGCGACGTTAAACGCTACATCACCGACAGTTTCATGCGAATGACACCAACCCGGTCGACAGGAATTTGTACGTTAACCTATTGAACCCTAATCGACATACCTTTTACCAAAGGATGTCCACGCATGGTCCAACATTCCAAAAGTGTACTTGCAGACGTCTTTCCGAGCAGTTCGGTAGCATAAATTATATTCCTTGCTGTTGAGACGTACATATATATTGTCGCAAGCATGTCAAGCCTGACCCACCTGAAAAGAATCACGTCCGTTCTACGAACGATAATCTAATTAACCTCCTAATCATTCTCATCATCTCCATTGCTCCTCCGGCCCCCGGCAACCACACCTACATCGTTAATATTGTGTTGTAGAGATCGACCTCGGTGGCCATACCTTTCCTCGACCCCTCTCAGATCCGACCATGTGATTCGATTCCAGGGATAGTACTTAAGATGGTCCCGCAATCCATCTTGCAAGTGCTTAATTATGTTCAGCAACGTATTAGGAGAGACTTAGAAATTCTTGGTCCTCTGCATGTATGCACTTTCACTTTCAGAGCAAAAGTTTAGAGCTTGCAAGCTAAAGTGAGAGTCATGATGGATTGCAGCTTGCAGCTCGGCTATTTGACTAAGCTTAACTAACTTCGTTCCGACCCACTCGACTGTGGACAGGGACCCAAACAAATGGTGCAAATGGTACGGCAGCTGCTTGGCTCGCTTGTTCAGAAACTTTCTCGTCTTTTTGGATACATTCCAATGAAAAGAATTTCATTGCAAGGAAAGAATTCAACAATACCCCAGTCGAAACCTTTCTGAGAAAGACCTCTCTTACAAGCAAAGACCTCTTTCTCGCAGTAAGCAAAAAATGAAAATTGTACTGAGGTAGGAGGTCCATAAATGGACCATTTAAGAGCTGGAACTGATTTTGGGGGAGGTGAAACTTCTTGAAATATTTTTCAGTAAATTTCCTTGAAAGATAAATGAAATTGGCATCTAACTCAAGTTGTTTCATATTTTTTGAAGCTTTGTGGAATTAAATATGAAATTTTGAAGATGAAATGGCATAGGGCTCTAAAAGCGTCCACCACCTAAAATGTACATTTTTTGTACATTGCTAAAGGCTGCAGAAAACTAACATGTGCATATAGTGTACATTTGAGGAGGTAAGTGCTTTTAGAACCTATGCGCTTTTAGAACCTCCTACCTTAAACTAATTGAAGTAGACTTCATTCTACAACTTCAAAAAAAAAATTGAAAAAATATCAAAACCTTTGCCTTCAACGTGCTCTCAAAATTTTCCAAACACCAGATTTGGGTGGCCTTGGGCATATAGGGGTTAACTTGGAAATGCCCAAGGCACCAAACTCTATTGTCTTTGAACTTAAATAAAACCTTATTAAATTACTATTTTGTATAGTTCATATTTTTGAAAAAATGTTTTTTTGAAGTTTAGTTTTAGTATCAAAAATCTGATTTGAAAAAGAATGATTATGATTTTTCTATCCAAGATTTTGTGCAAGGGGGTCCATTGCAAATTTTAAATTTTTAGTGTCTATGGCTCTTGAAAAAATGAGCCTCAATACACTAGATCTTGGAGAAAAAATCATATTAGAAATTCACTTAAAATTTTTTAGAGTATCCTATGTAAAGGTCAGCTTTGGCAAAAATTAAATCATTTTTGTAAAAAAGTGCTACATGTCATCTTGTGAAAGGTGTGAGGTGACATGATTCTTTAAGAATCTAATGTGGAATTTCAATTTTAGTACTTGAGTGCCAAATCAAACCTTTACATACATAGTAGATTTTGAAAAGCCATAAACTGATAGGGGTTATGCATGTTATGTCCTTTAACTTCATATTTTTTTGGTGACTATTTTTTAACTTTTGACATGTCATTGAAAAAAAGATTGAAAGACTTTAAATCACTTTCATAATCTTAACACCCTCAACATCAAACATTATAATCTTTCAATCTATAAGTGATATAATTGTTGTATTTTCATCTCCCATTGCTATGTTTTATGCTGTTGTCATAGTCAAATTAAAAATAAAAATAATTTTCTAGTGTTAAAAAAACAAAAATAACTCAAAAAGCCATAACTTTCACACCAATGGTGCTGGTATGTGAGTCTAAAAATGTGAACTTGTGAGTATTAAACCTACAATATATGTACCTATAATATAGATACCACACATTATAGAAGGTGTATGTATCATAAACACTTATAATATGAGTATTTGTAACATATATGCCCTATAATCATACATGGTTTCTATAGTCTATACACCTATAACATAGGTGTGTAATATTCTAGGCTTGCGGGCTCACACTCTTATTCTCAAATAATAGCAACCATCACTTTCACATAGTAGATCTAAAGACCAAGAAACCAAGTCTATACAACCCTCCTTGTTGAGGATTTTGTAGATGATACCAAGAGCACGACTTGAAGATGCATAGTCTTGAAAATCTCTATGTAACAAACAGAATAAAACAAAACAAACAATCTAACTTATAGGTATGGATGTGATTTCTATGTATCTAGTTTAAATTTGTATACTGACAATTCAAAGAAACTTGAGAAAACTAATCAAAATGTTGTCTTTTTATTCAATTTTCAGAACAAATTTCAATAAGCTCTAAAAAAAGACTAGGAAGGATTGACCCCTTTATTGCCCCATATTTTACCCTTCTAGAAAATCCTGAATTTTTTTTTGCCACATATGATAAAATTTGCAAATTCTGAATTCATATTTGCAATCAATAACCCCAAATTAGATTTTGGACTTGATGAAATACAAAGTTTAAGCGGCACAAAATAGGGGCAATAGAGGGGTCAATCCTCCGGCTGGCCCTAAAAAAAAGCCTTGTGCATTTACGTAGGAGTTAAAATTCCCGAATCTTCCATTGAGAAAACTACTTTTTGTTTCCTCCTTTTGTTTTGGAACTTACACTACAACTTCCGTTCTTTTCATTTCTTATTAAATGGCATTTAATTTGAATGATACTGTAGAACAGCTGTCAGATGACTCAGATTGTTTATTCAGGTCAAGGAACGTGGAACTAAGTTTACTTTTAGCTGCTGAAGTTTCTCAGAACGTTGATGGCGAGCATTTCGCGCAGTCAGTTATTAAGTTACTATCTTGGGAAAGTGGTTGTGAGAATGGGATTTTTATTTCCAATTTTCCAAAGTAGCGTGAGGTAACAACATCTAAAAGTAACACTTTTTCTGAACCCACTAGTGTACTTCTAAGGTCAAAGGTTCAATTGACCCAAAAAAATATGATGAGATTATTGGTAAACAAAAGAGGAATGCAAATCAAGTGGATTTGTAATTTTTCAATGCTCTAGAAATATTTTATAAATTTTTGAAGTTGAAAACATAGGATATTTGACAGAAAACACTAGCCTTTAAACAACAAAGGGGTGACCTTGAAAATCATCCCTTTTCATTACCATGTAAATCATTGGCTTAAAATATTGCAAAAGTGTTTATTGGAAGTGAAGCTATTGAAGAAGACCTTCTCCTTTTCCTACAAAATTTTGGAGGATGAATAGTTGGACTTTTGTCTTGGCTACACAATAAGATTCTTTGTCATTTATTGACCAGAAAATGGCCGATGTGTTGTTTCCAGGCTAAATCTGCCTTGAATGAGCACCCTAGTAGTGTGAAATGTCTTAAATTTCATTGGTTGTTTCAATAGACTCCATATTTTTCATTGGTTCCTTTTGAAAACTTGTGGTGGTTTTAAACCATAGAATTATTCATTCAAAGTCATTTTTAAGTGTGAAAGAATGAAAAATTGGTTGCAATTAGATGCTTCTACCCCAATTTTGTATTGGTTAGTTAGCATTTGTTCTTTAAATTCATATTACATCTTTCTTGGCCTACTTTTGTATAGCCTTAGGTAGTATTGTAATTGTACAAATTGCTTTAACCCCTAAATGCCCAAGCCTTGTTTTGAGCCTCTAGAAATTTGCTCTAAATTGAACAAAAAGACAACATTTTGATAAAGTTGTATCAATTTTTTTGAATTGTAACCGTACAAATTCACACTAGACATCTTAGAGATCTCATAGGAAGAAAAAACACAACAATATCACTTACAAGTTGGAAGATTATAACAATTGACCATGAGGGTGTTAAAACTATGAAAAAATTTCAATTAACTTTTCACAAGTCAAACCTAAAAATTTGGTGACCAAAAAAAATATGAGGTTTAAGGGCCTAATATGAATAACCCCAGTCAATTTATGGCTTCTCAAAATCTACTTTACAATTTTTTTAAATGAGTTTTGAATGTGATTTTTTCTTCAAAGCCTAGTGTATTTGAGGCTCATTTACAAGAGCTCTCAACACTACATGAAGTCAAGATTGCAATGGTACCCTTGCACAAAACCTTAAATAGAAAAATCACTATCATTTATTTTCAAGACTGGATTTTTGATGCTAAAACTAGATTTCAAGAAGAATCTTTCAAAAGTATAAATTATTAAAAATACCAACTTAGTTAGGTTTTATTTAACTTCAAAGTTTTGCAAACACCAAATTTTGTTGCCTCGGGCATGTAGGGGTTAATTGAATGCAATGACATTTAATCTAGTTTGAAAAAAACAAAAACAAAATCAAACCACAACAAAATTTGTAATCTTCATTGGTATGGTAGTTATGAATGTATGTACATTTTTCAATTTTAAAGGTTCAAAGTCATGGAATGAATCTCTTAGGATTCCAATTAGGTTTTTAGATATCAAATTTTAATGTGATTTTTTGAAATCTTTTTAAAATAAAAAACATTGTAGTTAACCTTATACAAATATTTTAATTATATCAATCGATAGTCAAGGAAGAAAAGTTGTGCCCTTTAATTTTAAGCACAAAATGACAAAATGTTAAAGTTTGGATAACTAATAAAAAATAAAAAAATTGAAATAAAATGATATAGTTAATTTTTAAATTAGAATATATTTTTGTTCATGACATAGAAAGCTTTTAATTCATTCCATCTAGATTGGTGATGTAAAAATTACAAAGAGTCTTGTTTTGAGGTTGATTAGAGCATATTTTCTAAATTCCTGCATTAATAGTAGTATTTTGATTTTAGAATCCAACTTCTCAATTTTTCAAACGAAAAAAGTTCATAGGATGTAGGATACTTGGTACAACAATTTTGTGTTCAAGATTGACATGTTTCAACTCTACTCAAAAACTATTAACAATTTAATTTTTCCATCCATATTGTATCTACTTCAATTTCACCATTTTAAAAAAAATTAAAATTTTTTTTTGTATATTGAATTTTTTTTCCTAAATTTTTTATTCAATTCTCTACCATATAGATTTACACCTCAAAAATGTTGGAGTGTATAAAATTTATGTTTAACTCTAAAGTCCCATTGTCCCCTCAAAGGAAAAAATGGATTTTAAGTAGGCACCTACAATCTCAATATTTGTCCTATCTTTTTTCTAATTCTATAAATATATAAAACACATTAGCTTTATAGGATTTTTATTTTTATTTCAAATAGTACCTATGAGCAATTGTTATGGTATTTTAGTTCAATGGGCAAAAAAAATTCACAAAAACTTAAAATAAAACTTGAATTCTTTTTATAGATTATCTTTTACAGGAAGCTTTGATTTATTCCATTTGGATTTGTTATGTGAAAGTTATGGACAATCTTGTTTTGGTAGCAATTAGAGCACTTCTTGAAAAAATAACTTATAGGATTCATTTTTTAAATCAATTTTTACAATTAAAAAAAAAAGTTTCACAAGGTTAACATCTCTTGTTACAACAATCTCACCATTGAAGTTAGTGGGTTTCAATTGCATCATAAAGCTATTAATGGTTTAGTTTTTCCTTTAATCTTGAACCTATTTCTACTTGACAAATTTTTAATGAATGAAAATTAAATTCATTTAATTTAATTTTTTCTAAACCCTCAACTCAATACTTCAACATAAGAAAACTATGAGAAACTCTATTGGAGCTTGCTTTAAGAGTATGGTTGTACTCAAAGTCTCAAATTCGCTTGCAAGTAGCTTTGTCAATAGAAAAACTCTTCACCTTGGCCTAAAGTCACCAGCCTAGTAAGGACAAAGCCTATTACTATGGTAGTTAGATTTAATATAAAATCATGGTTTGAAATGGTTTTTAGAGCATAAAAGTTGTACTAGTTAGTCTCACCAAAATGATAATTAAAATTACTAGATGGATAGGTGCATTATTTGTTTCTACAATTTCCTTAAAAGTCATTTTAGATTTTAGTCCTCGATTTTTTTATTGAATTAAGGATCTTCCATCAACCTAATAAAGACAAGATAGTCATTGTGGAAATCATCCCTTTGTAAATCATCTACTTTAACTCCTAAATGCCGGAGGCACCAAATTTTGGTGTCAACAATATTTTGAAGTCAAATAGAACCTAACCAAGTTGTTATTTTTAATAGTTTATATTTTTGAATTTTTTTTTTGAGTTTTATTTTAGCATCAAAAATAAAATTTAAAAAATGATTGATTATGATTTTTCTATTCAAATTTTTTGTGCACAAATGTCCATTAACCTCCTATTTTTTTGGTGACCAATTTTTTAGATTTGACATGTAAAAAGAGGATTGAAAGATTTCAAATTACTTTCATAGTTTAACACACCGTGATCAAACATTATCATCTTTCTTTTGTAAGTGATATTGTTGTATTTTCTTTTTCTATATAATCTCTCTATATATCTAGTTTGAATTTGTACAATTATAATTCAAAAAAAGTTTATGCAACTTATCAAAATGTTGGCTTTTTGTTCAATTTAGAGCAAATTCCTAGAAGTTAAAAAAAGGCTTTAGGCATTTAGGGGTTAAAAAAATCAAATGCACTCATTGAAGGTCAAATTATTATGCAAGACTTCCTCTTTTTGCATAAAATTTCAAAAATGAATATATGCATTTATATCTTATATAGATGGATTTTTTTGTCATCCATCAAATCACTTTAGTCCTTAATGTCCTTACAAGGGCAAGAGAGAATTTCTATGCTATTTTGAAATTGGAAAAGAAATTTTGAGTTTTTGAAAGTTAGAACAACCCTTGCCATGTTTTATGGTACTTTCACTTTTGTGTAAGTAGGAAGAAACTTCATTTTAGGAGTGGTTTTGCCTTCAATTGTCAAACTAATAGTAACCCCAAATTTTTTAGTCCTATGTTAAGAATATTTTTTCAAAAGTCAAAAAATAACCTTCGTCCCAAATTAAGATGGCCAACAATTCTAATTCTCTTCTTGCAAGCAGTGTATACTTCCATTTAGAACATCTACACCTTTAGAACATGGCTATTGTGCCTTGCTCGATTTGATGCACTAGCTAAAGCAAATTGAGTAGACCCCTAAGTATGTGGTGAAGGCTAGAAGGTGGAGAAGGGATCCGACCATCCCTCATTCTATTCCTACCTCCAAATTGTGATCCCACCTCCAAGTTTGGGAGGGAGGCTACGTGTCAACTCTTAATTAGTTCTTCTACACCAACTACCTACTCTTGTTTTTCATCACCTATTTCCAATAATACTAACCAAAGTTATATTTGGATAAAGATTCCCTACAATCTTTTGGTCTTGAGGCACTGAAAGAACTTGCTATTGTTGAGTGGTTAAGTGCATTTTGTAATTAGCCACTCTAAATGTAACATTTGCAAGAATAATGGTGGGGAACAAAAGATTGCAAGGGCCTGCTTGGAGCTATTGAGGTTGCCTACAATGTGCCTTGGTGGCCATGTTCTTACTCACCAAACTTGGCACACTTAAGTTTTCCATTTAATTTTGAAAAATCCTCCATTTCCTTGTCCTTCATCCTTGTTTACCAAATACAATCCATAAATAGTTATATGACCACTCATCAAGTAGAGTAAAGGATAAAACAACTAAACTTACAATGAACAACACTTGATTTCAAGGACTATTTCTTAGTATACTAAGAACTTGATCACATGCTTGAATTAAATAGGAGGTGGAGCTCCGAGCACAAAGCTATGAGGTCCGGTCTAGTTCATATCATACATCTGGATGTGGGTTGGACCTCTAAATAAAATATCTACCTTTTTTTCAATATTTGGAATTAATTGGCATGTAACAACCAATGAATGAGGCAACCACAAAGAGAAGTCTTGAAATAGGTGAGACAATTTTTGAAATAGAAAAATACTTTTTGGATGAACAATAAATTAGGCTGATGGGATAGAGAGTGGGCTTACAAACCCTACAATCAAGGATGATAGAGAAGGAGAGGGACTGGAGTTCCATATTAGAAATCGAATTCACAATTTTGGCATGCACCCCCCCCCAAGCTTGGTTTGAAATCCAATCTCATCATTCATGTGAATAACCCCTAAGATTGAATGTCAAAAGAATATTGTGAGTGACCGTAACACTTTTCATTCACATTTGAAGAGTGAGATCCCTAGCGCACACCCATGGTCACCTTCTTAGAATTTGAAAAATTCTTTTGTCTATAATGAAAGGCGTGACCCATTCTAGGAGCCCATAGAAGTCTGTCCTCACTTCCTTTTCTTTTTTTGGTCTTTGACACAAATGATGACGTATCCACCCTAGCCGCATGTGGCTTGCAGGGGTGCGAGTATAATAAGTACAAATCCCGTGAACTGTAGCACGCGAGAATGGCGGAAGCGGATCGCGACGTGGGAGGCGGTAAGCGCACGCCCCAAGTCAACAAACGCCGGGCTTGGCCGTCTCGACAGAAAACCCGCTGCCAACTTCGCCGCAACCGCAACTGCAATGCCAAACTTGCGCAACGTCCGCGCGGGCTCCAGCAAAGCTCGCAGTGTCTGTCGCGCTGGCTTGTGGCCAGGAATTCAAGTCTCCCACATCAAAACTTAATAAACCAAACGCCTAAACGATTCCCTCTCCTAGTTCTTACAAACGACGCAGAACACTATTCAAAATTTAGATAATTCGTACAATAGTGTGTCTCTGTGGAAGCCCATCTGCTTCTGGAAATGAAAGGTACGCTGTGCGGCCTTGTGAATGTTATGTCGGCATGCACGAACCGCCATCGCTCACCTTAGGGCTAGACTAGTAATCTAGTATTCGACCCCAGATTTAGCTTCTACTCAGCTTCTGCACTGACGAGGTGTACTTTCAATTTTCAACCCCAGACAGTGGACGAGTTTGCATGCATCTCCAGGGTCGATTCGAACCTAGTCAAGGCGGCTCTAGCATGTTTCGAGCTCTGGAGGCTGTGTGAACCTGATGGAATGGGAGGCAGGTCTTCCTCGGTCAAGCTAGTTTGGGAAAGGAAGTGGGATGTTAGAGGTGCGTTGAAGTTGTGAAGTTCGTGAGAATTGGACTCTTGTGGTGCAGCTAGATAGGGAGTTGGCTAAGTTAGAGAGAGTCTGATTCTTGGGGTGCAGTGATTCTAGATGGGGAGTAGTGAGCTGGAAGGGGGTTCAGGTGATGGTCTAGACGTACTGGGAGAAGCGCCGCCCCCGCGCCGCCGGTGGTGAGGAAGGTGAAGATTCGACCGGCGGCCGGCACGATGGAGACCGTGCGGGAGGGGGACGAGAGAACGACGTCCACGCCCGTCGCGCGGCCGTCGAGCATGCGGATCCCGGGGCGTGGTGGATGCGGCCTGCTCAGTCCGCTCATGCGATCCTGGTGGATGCGCCTGCTGTGCGTCCTGTGTGCGACCAGTCTGGTGGTGGTAGTCGGCGTCGTGGTGTACCGGAATTCGTTGTCGAATAAGCGGCAGGAGCTCAAGCTCAAGTGCGAGAATCGAGTGGAAGTGAGTGCCTGGTTCCTCTTGTTAGGACGATGTTATAGTTACGCTGTTGCTGCAACTTACCCTTGCTTTTGTGGTTCGTTTTCCAGCTCTGTTGTGTTGGATGCTATATGTGGGCTCTGGGATTCGCGAGGGAATATGACAAGAGTTATGGATTCGTCTAGACGAAGCTTGTAAAAGGTGGAATCTAATGATTCGCTTGCGGATTTAGCGATTGTTTGGTGGACTGTTTTTCCGACATTCCGACATTCTTGACATGTGGACTGCGGTTTTACTTTCTATGGTTACTTTCTTCTTTGAAAAGCTGTGTTCTTGGCATAGAAACCTCTCAGATTCGCATCTTAGAGAACCTGTTCAATCATAGCTGAAGCTCGTAATGCTCTGGAACGCGGTTCTTCGTGACAGGCTTGCGTTCAAAAGCTGGTGGCATCTTGGTGAGGCCAGCATCTGAGCTTGTTGAATGCAATAGGGGTGTCTCTTTATTCAACTGTTTAAATTTGTCTATCCATTGTGGTTCCTGTGCAATTTTGTGTCTCAATTTCTCGTCAGAAATACTAGCAAGCCCTGCTGTAGAATTTTTTTGACTGCAGACCCCCTCCTATTGCTGAAGGCCAGTCTTGCATTCTGACATATCTAGGGTTTAAGTTCTGCAGTGACGAGACTTTTCCGTAACCTATTCGGTAGTTACGATTGCCAGTGCTCAGAAGTTGTACATGAATTAGATAGGTGGCAGTATTAGAGACTCAACTTGATTTATCATTAGTGTATTCAGTCCTGAATATATTACAGAATGAACGAAGCACGCAACGAGAGGACTTCTTCGGGTGAAAAGCTCTTGTAGCCCAATTTTTTCCTCTGGTCTTGCGATACAGATTTTGACAGTCTAGTGTCCGTGGTGAGCTTGAACTCGTTTACAAAGATAAGTATGCAGGAACGCCCTTAAAAATCTCCAGATATCTTTTGAACCCCGAAACTGGGGAATTCAAATTCTTTTCACAATTTAAGAAAAGAAATTCCTACTAAGTGGACGGTTATAAACCGCTGGAAGTGATTATGGAGGAGACCCCGTTTCCGTTCAAAGATCAGTGGCCTTAGACATTTAGCCAAACCATGCAACTTGCAAATTGAAAGCTAACGAAGTGTATGTATAGAGTCCTGGAAGTCGGGAGGAACAGGGGTCAGTATGCGAAACAGGATCAGATCTCTATATATCAGTTTGAGTATCTTGAGTGTGAAACTAGATTCTCTTGTTTGAAGTGAAATTTTGTGAAATTGGTGGAATTTCACTACTTCGGCACTTTTCAGGGCACCCTGCCTGAAACGTATATCCACGCCAGTCCTAAAGTCTGTAGGAGCAGGGGTCACTACGGGAGACGGGATCAGATCCCTGACAGTTTGCATATCCTGAGTGTGAAACTAGATTCATCTGTTTTAACCGAAATTTTGTGAAATTGGTGTAACTCCCGTACTTCGACACTTTTCGGCACTCTTTAGGGCACGCCGCCTGAAACCTAAATCTACATCTGTTCCTTTGTTAGCTCTCTGTACATGAATGTCACAATCTTAACGTGCCAATTGAACGAACTGAACTGTAACTCTTTGCGATGTAGGTCTTCAAGTCCGAAGTAGATAACAACGTCGGCGCGTCCTTTGTGATCCTGGGCCTGGTGGTGACCTTGCCGGACCTCGATCAATCTACATGGATGGCCTTCACGGAACAAACCTTGTTTCTGCGTCCTCACGTGCGCAGCCTGGTCTACTGTTTGCGCGTCTTGCCTGACCAGCGAGCCGCAGTGGAGAGGCGATACAACGCCTCGTTCATCCGGCGGAATGCGACGGGTACATACGTTGTGGGCGTGGACGAGGAGTTCACCCCGACGGTCCTCCAGTCGGCCGGCATTGAATCATATATGGTGGACCTGTACGCGTATCCCATTTTCAGGAGCTCGCTCATTCAGGCCCGGGATACAGGAAACTTCTCCCTAAGTGCTCCGTACAAACAGCAGAACAAGTGGCGCATGGGCTCGTTTTTGCCGTACTTTGGAGAGAACGACCCTGCCACGCTTGAAACTGTCGGTGCACGGAGAGCCAACTGCCTGGGTTACGTGGTCACCGTTCTCAATGTGGAGGAGGTTTTTGGAACCGTCGTTTCAAGGTTGGTAGAATGCTCTTGGGCTTTCACTGGGCGTTTACTGGTTTGTGTTTGGGACGGGAGCTTCTCATTGTGTCTCTTCTCAGTTCGGGACAGTTTAAGGAATCCGGTCAGTTTGGAGACCTCTTCTCGTATCAGTGTCGTCAAGTAGGATATGCAGTCGAACTTTGAGCATTGTGAAGTTGAGTGCAAAATCTTCGCTCTCAAATGTAGTCAACATTCATTGATTTGTGATCTATTGGAAGCGATGGCATTGACATAAATTCTGGAGCTAGAATTCGTTCTCGTTAGAAACCATTATTAGATCTCGAACTTGCCATTCTTTCAGCGTTCTTACGATGTTGTATTGAACAGGTTTACGGATTCAGACATCAACATTGGCGCGGTCGCCAAAGTAGATCCAAGTCTGGAGCTGAACTCTTATTACAATTGTTCCCCTACCGCCAATCCTTGTAGCGCCAGTTTTTATGGAAACTCAACGAAGCGCAAGCTTGAGGAAGTGAGAGTTGCCTTTTTGTACGGGAACCAGAACATCGAGTTTCGGTGCTGGTACAATTACAACGTCCGCCTGAAAGTCCTGCGAGGCATGATCGCGTGGCCCTTGCTGATGTTGGCAGTGGTGGTGTTTTGCGTCATAGCGGTCTATTTAGTGTTGAAGAAGATGTCCACTGCTGAACGAGACGTGGACGAAAGGGAGAAGATTAATGCGAAGCTGACAGAGGCCAAAACGAAAGCGGAGGCTGCGGACACGGCCAAGTCAATGTTTCTTGCCACTGTTTCACATGAAATCAGGCACGTGAACTTTTCATCCTACACCTCGGGGTGAATGTTATCCCATCAGATGTGTAAGGTGACAAGTAGAAAGTGCATTGAATTCTCATGCGAAATTGTCTTCTATTACGAGTTTGGAGACTCTTAAAATTTCAGATTCGAGATGGCTAACTCTATGTTTTCGTTCCCGCAGAACTCCAATGAACGGCGTAATAGGTACGGTTGATGATTGCTTCTCCCCGAGTGAAAAGCCTATGTGTTGCAGAAAACCGAATGTGCTTGTCACCGTTTTTGTTTAGGGAGATTAAGAGGATTGAGGATTATGCAGGAAAGCTATACCTGAAACTGTTCTTTTTTGCACAGGAATGACAAATCTATTAATGGGAACAGAATTGACTCCCCAGCAGCTGGATTATGTCAAGATAGCGCAGGCAAGCGGCAACTCTCTAGTGTAAGTAATAATTTATGTATTTGTACGATACTAAATTTTGTGGAGGTGAAATGGAGACTTTGAAAGCTTTATGTGCTTCATCCATGCCGAGATTTTCCTTCCGAACTTGAATCGTTTCTGAGTACGGTAAGACCTACCATTTTCATGTTTGAGGCTGATCTTGAAGCCTGTTTACATATTCGAGGATGAAATTACAGCGTGGGAATTGTTGCTCTTCTGCAGTGCCTTGATAAGCGATGTCCTGGACCTTTCCAAGATTGAGGCAGGACGAATGGAGATAGAAACCGTGCCTTTTGATATGCGGGAGGAGGTGGACAATATACTCTCCCTCTTCGAAGAGAAAGTCCATCAGAAGCAGCTTGAAATTTCAGCCTTGGTGCATGATTCTGTGCCCCAGTGGTTGTATGGTGACCCCGGGAGATTGCGTCAAGTTTTGATTAATCTCGTCGGAAACGCCATCAAGGTGAGGCCCTGGTTTGGATCTTGTACACAAGCCTCTCTTCGTGTGGAACGAAGTGATCTTCAACATTCTCTAATCACCCCAAAGTCACACTAAGGCTACATGTTGGTTATAATGCTTCGAGTGACATCCACAGTCTCCTAAGTCCTATATATCAGGAGTCCTACCAGGACGGGTGTCTGAACGGCGCCGTTGGGTTCTTTTTTGGTGTGCAGTTCACCAAACAAGGCAGCATTTTTTTGTGCGTACGTCTGGTGGACCCTTTCTTTTTCGAAGCCATCCCCGCGCCTTCGAGTGATCGATTTCTGGACCTGATGGACCCCCTGCAGAAGCTGCGGACTAAAGGAGAAGGGCTGGAAATGGAACTGGGGGACCACCCGCCCGACGGCAGTATGAAGGGACCGGTGGCTGTGCGCAGTTCTTTGTTCAGGGCCCGGTATCCGCAGATGGCGCCTCCTTTGTTGAGCATGAAAGGCGGCCCGGCCAACGCCAGCGCCAGCAGTGCCGCCTGCGTCGCCCATTGGCGACAGTGGCACCCTGCTGGCACCTTGGACTGCGACGAGGTCACACTCATCGTCTCCATTGAAGACACCGGTAATCTCATCTCCCTAATTATTTTCAATGTCCATTTTGTTAAAGTGGCGAGATTCCGACACCAAAAATTGTGACATATATGTACATAAAGGTCTAACATGTAGGACAGGTACGAATTTATATTTTATATTACAGGACAGCTGTTCTGAAAGGTGATAAAGGAATGGAATACCATCAATTTGAAGTAATTAACTTTTTTCACAAATTTCAGTTAGACGTTGCAGTGCTTAGAAGACTAATTTTTAGTCGACCACCTGAAATCTCAGAACTCTAATAAAGTTTTCCAATAAGCCATGAAGTTTTCTAATAAGCCATGGAATGGTGTCGTTCATTTGACCCTCTTCGAAAAGATTTTGGTCTCACCTTTTGCATTTCCAAACTGCAAAGAGTGGTTGAAAAATCTTGCACCTTGAATGATGCTAAAATAGTTATTTACCCCATTTGAAGGCTCGGAGTTGTTAGGGTCGGACCCAAACCTCAATTTAGAGAGCAGTCAACCCAATGTGACTACAGTATCCGTTGTTGTGCCTTCTTTTGTCATTCGTAAATTTAACAGGTTGAATCAAAATTCAAATGCATTCTAGAGTTTTCATTATGGGATTACTCTAATTTCTATGTATAGATCTATACTAGATTTCAAATTTTGTCTCAAAGTGCTTGAGATGGGGATCTCGAACCGATCTGGTTCTTAGTTGAGACCCATTTCCGAAACTCTAATGTCTAGTCGTGGTATAGATATGAGATTTCAGATGAGTGTCATTCTGTCTTGTTTCCAGTTGATAGCTCGAGTTTTCCTTTAGTGCATACCATGTTCATGAATCAACTATTGAGTGAATTTCCTTCAATGCCGTTCAATGAACTGAAATTAGGGCACAGTTGGACCTTCAAGCATCTTTTGAGCACACTAACTTGGTATTATTTCAATTTACTGTGCACAGGAATAGGAATTCCCAAGTTCATGCAGACCCGGCTCTTTGAGCCTTTTGTGCAAGCGGATAGTAGCACCTCCAGGGAGTACGGAGGAACTGGCATTGGTCTATCCATTTGCCAGGTTTGACTCTGAGCCCAACTAAGCTTTTTGTGTAATGCGAAAAGCTATCCTGAAAGGCTTTTAAATTGCTGAGTGCTGACCTTGTTTGAGCAAAATCTTGAGGGTGAATCATCTAATGAGTGATGCCATAAATACCTCTTTTTGCTTCGATCTAGAAGTCGACTTTAAGGATAACTCTTATTCTAATCAAAATTTAAAAGGAACTGTCGGTGTTTGACTATATATTGGTAGTTTAAGCGCAGCAGTTCCTGGGTTCCGCAACTACCTAAATGGTTGCTTCCATAACTAAAGGAATTGAAATAAATGACCTAAGAAGGCAACAAAATGCACATTCAAATGGAGAGAAGAAATCATATCTACATCTTTGAACAACAAAAAACAATTTGCTGACTTAAGACAATTGAAATTCTAATGCTTTCGAAGTTAACTTTCTAATGAGATTGGCACAGCGAAGAGAGACTCAATTGACGTCAAATTACACTGCCTTTGCCTTTCGTTTGATGTTTTCTCAGTCGAACATGGACGAAAACTGTCGATCGATATGTCAGGAACATTACGATTAACTCATTAACGTGTCGACTGGGTGTTTGCAGAAATTGGTAAGGTTATCAGGAGGAGATATAGTTGTTGAGAGCGAACCAGGGGAAGGCAGTGTTTTCAAGTTTTCACTGGTGTTGCCAACATCAGGGCAAAGAGGCGACTTGCAGAAGCTGTGTCAGGTCATGACGCGCACGCCGTCAGGGTATGTCGACGAGCGGATTCGGGGAATTAGGGTTCTGCTTGTCGACGCTAATCCTGTGCGACAGGTACTGAAATTGTAAACCAAGTTTTAGTAGGAGTGTGAGTGTGTCAATTCAACCGCTATTTCGTTCCATTCTAGCAGCACCATGAATCTTGTGCGTTGCCTGGGTTTACTGCTGTGGATTCCGAATGCACTGTGTTGCTATGCATATCGTTGAACATTGGATTTTTTAGTTCAATTTATTTCCTGTGCCAATTATGTTGTTCTCTCTTCCAATGAAAATCTCGCTGTTTGCTGGCTTTTGACAAATCTGTTTGGACATGGAGCAGGAAGTGGCTGCGTCGTATTTGCGAAGAGTGGGAGCATTGACCGAGTACGCTGAGGGGATTGATATTGCTCTAGGGTTGCTAACAAGGTAAGAAATCCTGCCGCCAACCTTTGGAATGACCTAAGGGTCACTTGGATCAATGCAACCAGCTTGAGGTGACCAGAAATCCTTCACCTTGATTGGTTTTATCTGCTGCCATATCTCTCCTTTTCACCTTCTCCTCTCCCATCTGCTTAATCTTCTAGTGCTTATAGTGGGCATGTGATAGTGGGCGTTACTAATTTTCAGTTGCCAAATCTTTCCTTTTCACTTTCACCTCCCTCATAACCTTATTTAACAATGGAGTCTGGGTGTCATTTGAATCCATGCAACAAATGATAATTTCAGACGATAATTAAACACATTATACTATGAATTAACCCAGCACCGGTATTCTATTTGATTTCTTCTCAATGTTGTGAACTTGTCAGTGTTAAGCTGATTTCTTCTTCATTTTTGTTAGTTTAATGTTTAGCACTGCACAATGAAATTAAAAAAAATTCCTCTGGGACTGTATTGTGGTGAAATTCTAGCCCTGCCAATGAATAATGTATGCATTGATCTCCTTAATCGTAAGTTCATCTCTAGTCATTGCCAGTGATCTGCTGCCATATGTAGACTTCCTTCTCCTCCCATTGTGTCATCTGCTTAATCTCAAGTGCTTAGCCTTGTAACGTTTAAAGCCTTCTTTAGAGTTTCTAACAGATATTTCTTTAAAATGGCGGCATTCCTTCCGCATTTTTTCATGAATTTTCTAAGACTGGTATAGATTTCAGACCCTCAAACCCTGAAATCTAGGACAGAGATACAGTTTAGAACGCACGCCCTGAACCGAAAAGTGCCAAGTTTGTGGAATACCGCCATTTTAATGAAATATCCGTTTGCTGCATGATTTTCATATATGTAAAACATCGTTTCTCTCAATTTTTTTCAAATTGGTCATATGAAAATAGGTGGATTTGTAAGGAGTCCAGCATTCCTTTGGCTGGAATTGAATTCCTAATTTGTTCAAACGAAACATTTATCACCCTCAAGCACTCTGTTCTTCATCATCCAGATTCTGAACTTCGCATCGCTGAGGAACTAAGATCCAACAGGCTCGCAGGCATGCACAGTTTTCGCATTTTCAAGTTGTTTGTATTTGGGATTCTGAAGATCTGATGTTCTGCATGATACCAATGTGATTATTTTCTTCGTCCGCAGGGAGGACGGCCCTCCTTTCCAAGCGGTGATCGTGGACTTCCAAGGCCTGGATCACAAGTCTTCGATCCAGCTGGTGCAGCGCCTGAAGCAGTCGCAGTCACCCGTGAATGAGCTCCCCGTTCTTGCTCTCTCTGTGCCTCCAGGGAGCGCCCTGCAGAAGGAGTTCAACGATGCCGGGTACGCGCACATCGTGCACAAGCCATTGCGCTGCACCACGCTCCTCTCCGGTTTGCTGCAGATCCTGGGCCTGCAAGTGACCCACCCTGCCCGGAAACCCAACACGAATGCGGACCTACTGACCGGACAGCGCCTGCTTGTGGTGGACGACAACCTGGTGAACCGTCGCGTGGCGAGCTCCATGCTGCAGAGATATGGCGCCAAGGTGGAGACCGTGGAAGGGGGGAAGGAGGCGATCAAGGCGGTCAAGAAGCAGGCGATGGCGGCGGAGGGGCAGTTCGATATCATCTTGATGGACATCCAAATGCCGGAGGTACGTTTGTGAGGGATCTAAGGTAGAACTACCCATTACCACCCTGATTCACAATCTGACTATATTGGGGCCAACTCTAGGAAAGACACATATTTTCAGAGGTGCGCTTTTGTTTCAGGAGTTAAACCCAAGTGGAATTATAATTTTCCGATAAAAATTGTAATTTCTGTGAATTTCTGAAGTGAAATTGCACAACCGCCACTAGACTGGATTCATAGACGTCCTCTTCCAACGCAATACCACTTTCCAGTGTATCTAATAGCACTTGAAGATCCACCAATCATTAATTGACACGTTATCTTTTAATAGCATTAATAAACTACTCTTGTCAGAATTTGAAGTGGATTTGCATGTTTTTCTGATGGAATTGGGACAAAGTTGTAGACCACGGAATTGAATCACTGACAGAGTTGGACAGTTCTACCTTAGCACGGGTTGGGTCAAGGTGTGTTCCAGACTTGGTGATTATTGTACACATGCTAAGGAATGGAAATATGCAATAAATGTCAATTGCATTCAATACTAAAAAATTTAATACAAAGTGATGCATGAATGGCAACACCACTCAATGGCCACTTTGATCACCTACTCAAGTTCAAAATAGGAAACTCGTGTCTTAGATGCAAATTTGGTTTGTTATTGACAGTCCATCAAGTTTGGTGTTTTAATCTTATATTGAATTATTGACCAATACCATTTGAACCAAGATAAAATCCATTTGAATATTATATGACAATTAATAAGACTTCAAATTTAACTCACTAATTTTCAAAATCTATGCCCTTGTTTCTATGTCAAACATTGTACCATTGAAGCATCTATCTATTGTCACTAAATATATTAGGGCATGCTTTGGATACAATTTCTTTTTAGTCATCCTACAGTAGCATTGAATTTGAGTTTGCTTCACTATACATAGGCTTGTAATGATTGTTAGTATGGTTGGCAAAATGTATGATGACATTACAGATGGATGGATATGAAGCCACAAAAATTATTCGAAAATGGGAAGTTGACAAATGTGAACAATGCCGAGGTCTTGAAAAGATTGAGTTTGATTTCATTGACTTGAAAGAGTGCTCCCATCACCGAATCCCTATTGTGGCCGTCACTGCTGATGTCATGAAGGGGACCCATGAGATGTGTTTCAGTGCTGGCATGGATGACTACATTCCCAAGGTAAATTCTATCCATGCTTGTGAATTTTATGCATCATTACATTGCATGCTATTTGCTATGGCTTGTAGTACATGCATGCCACATTGAGTGTTGAAATGCATGTAATATAATTTACTATAGAGTAGTCAACAGTAATAATAGCGACTAATGTGAACCGATATATTATAAGTATAAAGCAAATGAGAATGTGTTTCATAAGTTCCTAAAATAATGGATTTGGCTATTAGATTGTTTTAACACATTCTAACCATCACAAAAAGAATCCTTTCTATAATTCATAGGTGGAGATCTCCCTATGGTCTCAATGATCTTATGAAGGCCTTGTTATACGTCATGGGGAAGATTCTCTTTGTGATGTTGTTCAAACATTCTTGAAAGAGTCTTGTTCTATTAAACATTCTATGTTTCATAGAATACATAATATTTCTCATCCTTTTCTATAGATCAAACATTTTTCGGTCAAAAGAATGACAGTTTTGTACAGTTGTGCTAAACTTTAATCTATACTTGCCTTAGTTATCAAAGGAAAAACTGATTGCACGCTGCTCGCAAGTCTCATTTTTGGCCATGGGGAACTTGCCGGCAGCTTCGTAATGAAACTGCGGCTTGGTTACAATCTCAAGCATCGTTCTTACGCCATTATGGACATTTTGTGCACTGTGGTGCTTCCAGCCCTTGGATCAGAAACAGTTGCAGCTGCTGCTACAAAGATTTCTCGACCACAGACTTGTCAATGCACCAGGCCCATCAGTAAAATAAGATCTCTAGAGGACTGCCCGAGTCGCTGGAATCTGAGTAGTACCGAGGATTTGAAGCAGGTTGTTTCTTGAACGATGAAACTGTATATTTATTTAGTTCCTTTCTTGTTGCTACAACTGGAATTATGTCACTGGATTTTTCAATAGCTTTGCCAGTTTTGCATCAAATTCGAAGAGGGTTTTCAGTAAAGAGTCTAATCTTTGCCATTTTCCCATGATTCATAGAAAGGTCTCTGTGTTCGTGCTATTCCTATGGAGATCTCCTTGCATGGATCATAGGGTGACCTCTGCATGATTTACTAAAACCATACGGAGACCTTGTGAATTATGGGGGAGATTTTCTTATGATGTCGTTTAATTGTTTCTGAAACAGTGATTCTCATGAAAGTCCTGTTCTGTCAATGCATGTAATGTCGCATTACTGTGGATTTCAATCATTCTAGCTGACAATCAATTGGTTGGTTTGTGCTGTGTGTTTTGACTGCGTTCAGTTTCATCCGGCAACCACGGTTCCTTACCAACATACTTCACCTGACATTGTGAAGACATGATCGATCTGTCACCCCTGCCTGTTGATTCTTGGCATTTATTTGTTTCGACGTGCAAGACATTCCTTGTCTTTATGGTCGATGAAGTTTTAGTTACTTCTCGTTTGGAGCAGCAAATTATGTTAATGCCCAGACAAGCAATGGTAGCTGGACGTGATATAATTCTGGCCAGACATTCGAATGCTTGGGGTTTAAGGGTCATGGAACATGTTTTTACCCCTGGATACGCTAGAATGTTAATATGCCAAGCTAGATTACTATCGTTCTTTTTTAGCTTCACAGTGAACATGAAGGGAGAGGATTGCACGTCAAGATCTTCAGTTAGGGGTGGGCTTCAAAGAAGCTGCTAACTTGTAGATATTTCCGCCTGAAACCAACCAGGCGTGACCCTTAGTTCCACCGTTTTCTAGAATCTGAGGGCCTCATTGGAGCACTCAATTTTTCTGGTGGTTTCTTTTTGTTTTCAGAGACAGTTTGTGCTGACAATCAATCAAAGAAGGTTCTGAAAGGACCTTGGGTTTCCGTGTTAGGCTGAATCCATACTATGCTGGTGTTTTGATTATGTGCTGCTTTTTTGGTTTGATGTACACCGAAATCTTGACCCAACGTCCTATAAGAATGAACACTCGGCTGCCATTGTGGTACTCCCACTTCCACTCTAAGAAGAATTCCGCCACATCCCAATGGGTTTGCATTTGGTCTTGGCTTATTTCACAAAAGATTTCCGATGCTGCAAGTCCAAGTCGATGCGACTGGATCCCTCCGCCTGGATTCTCGTCCGGTAAGTCTGCGTTCTGGAAGCCGTCTCGTCGTCCGAGGCCATGGATTCGTGAATCTGGAGCAATCTGCCGGCGATGGGCGCGATGTTGGCCACCAGCAAATCCTGGAATGTGATGAGGGCCATGTCTTGCGACCGCTTCCCAGTCCCATCCTCCTTTCTCGATCTCGACATGGTCTGCCCGCCATGTATGTCAAAGAAAATGGGACATCAGGTAGAATTTTAATATGTGACCGATGGATTGAATCATTTTCGTAGTCAATTGGGGCCATTGTGGGCACTAAAAATGGTGACATTCGTTTGCACAAAGTTCTAAAATCTAGGATCTAGGCGTAGATTTCTGATAAGTAGAAAAGGAGGTTTGAGACACCATGAACCCAAATGGACACCAAGTTACAGGTAGTGGCCATGTAGATAATTTGAAGTACACGCTCTGATTCTATAGCTTGGTGTTCCAAGACCTCCTTTCTACTTGTCTACTTGTGTATGTTTCAAAATTGTATGCACTCGGAAGTGCCAAACTCTTGGAATTTTGTTAATTTAATGAATTTGACGTTCTGTGACTTAGAAAATGTCCAAAATTTGACACCTTATTAAGAAAATAGAAAATTTGACTGTTGAATTGACTATTACTTGCGGAATTTGATTGTATCCACGATCATTGCTCTCAACTTTTGTCATCAAATCCACATCATCAGTTTTCACCATATTCGAGGATAGAAGACTTCAACTTTATACCTGGATTTTCCATCCACCTCAATCAGCGGAAGAACCACTCACTTTTCTTGCACAACCTCCTTGCAACGTTGTGAATAGGCACCAAGTGGTACGCCAAAACAGAGTCTTTAATTCTTTCCGAGGAGCATCGCAGAACAATGTATCATTTGCGCTCTGTATATCAAGTCAGACTTTGAAGTTAGAAGAGACATTCTGGATAATTTACGGCAAAATAAAATCTGCAATGTAGAGTTCATCAGTATCGATGTTGAAAGTGATATCTTTTGTAGCTAAATTGCTTCTAAAATACGACCTTTTCTCTACACAACTTGATTGAAGTTGAAGTGATATAACACCTCACCATCTCATATTGTTTGCAGAGCTGGACTTCGTGGTTGTAACATTTTAGCAAAATTTGAACCGATTTTCAAAATCGCCACAAAAAAGGTGATTACCAGTGAGTTGAATTTGAAATTATTTTAGCTCATGTAGCTGTATTCGTCGTCAATTTCGTTGAATTTACACGATTCTGTTGTCCAGAGGTGACGCCGGCGGCCCTTGCTAGAGGACTGTTGGGAAATCCTCGTCCTCTTCCGGATTCAAGATGCTGTCTTTGCAGCAGCTTTACTGCATAGAACCCACGGGCCTTCTCGACCTGCGCGTGCAGTTTTAATTGACTGCACACGCGCACTCGGAGATTGTTTGATGCCAGGGGACTCAATTCTATCTTATATCAATTTCGTTTTATTGGCGCAATTCCATTAAAATTGGCCCAGTGGACCCTTAAGGAAATGAAATGATATAGTGAAAGGGGTGGAATTTCTGGCTTAGAGGTGCACAATGCAGTTTGCGTATTAATGTGCACATTAATTTGTATATCTATCGGCATAGCAAGCCAATGTAATTCTCTCAATGGCTCGTGGAATGTTTACCACCTTTAAATTAACGAAAATGACGTTCTGTGTACGTAGTTTGATGATTTGCATTGGCTCCATCCCTTCCCAAGCATACAGTTTAGTTTAGTAGAGTGCGAATCGCAAACTCGCTTGGGAATGGTTTTAGGGATGCCAGTGGTTTCGGATAGATCTTCTCTCCAAGGGATGATGTTTCTCTAAGCCTTTGATGGGTTTCAATTTCATTTTTCAGAGCTTAAACGTATATCAGTGTCATACAGAAAATCACAAGAGGTGGAAACCATATACTCTTAGAGATTGCAGAGGTGAAGCATTGCGATATAGATCCAGAGATTTGGATCGGACAGACATGGGATATATGTATAATTCCTACGGACAGAGCATTGCATTAGCGAGAGAACAGAAATTCTCGTTCCATTGTTGAAGATTTTCACTGCTGAATAAACGAGTCACGTAACACTTACATTCATAACCAAAGTAGTGAGTTGTCAACCATCTCAAGGAGGTGGGTAATGATTTTCAACTTTGAAAACTCATCATCATGTTTTTTAATGGTGACGAGTCATTGTCCTCTCTCGAGACTGAAAGATGGATTTCCAAATTACCCTCCATTTTTCCCCCTTCCGTTGGTCCTCCCGTACATTGGTCAGCGTACGTTGAAAACATTGTGCCCTCAACACTGAACACTTGCTTCTTAAAATATTCTGAAATGCACAGTTATTTATAGGTTTGTGTTTTTGGATAAGGTTTATATCTAGCTCGTGCAGTCAAACAATCTGGGTCGTTCTAGACCTCTAGCATTAGCGATGATCGCTTTTGATATATGGTTGTACAAGAACGTTCCCAGAGCACTTGCAAGAGAGGGCCTGTAATTCTCAAGAATACACAAGCTATGATTAATTCCATCTCGTCGTACTCACAGCTATGTTTTGATTCCAACGGTGCAATTGTGTCTTCCCATAACATCCACGGTTCGAAGCCTGTTTTAGTGTCAGTCACGAAATGGGACTGTGGGTGAACTTTGAAACGTGCAGGGAGGTCGTCATCCCGTCAAATTAAAGATTAGAATCCACTCCTCCATATATGAAAAAGAGCAGCGATCGAAACATACGGTACCCTTAACTTCTCCTTCAGTACGAAACTTGGACTTGGACCGTCACATTCATATACTCCGTAGTTAAGTACGGGGAAGCATACAATCTGCACCCGATGTAGGCACAATTAATCAATAGAACTAGCTAAGAAGCACACGCACAATGAATGAATTATCTAGCGGCTTGATCGATGACCTGGATAAGAACGGCAGACTCGGTGACGGGACAAGGCATGGTCTGACCGGCACGCTTCCGTTTGACTTCACTATTCCAGCACCTGCAGAGCTTCATCATCTTGGAGCACCACCACACGTACCCTCCCAACTTTGCTGCTGCAGCCGATTAATTAATTGAATTTCGAAAACACAAAATAATTAATCTATTCAACTCACAGGTACTACCTGAATTACTGTTGCTGTTCTCGAAATATCGACGACGCTGGTGCAGTAAGTGCTGCTAGCTCTCGGAAGGATCTGCCTCTGAGAGCCTTCCAGGCGGCTCAAATTAATTAAATCCAGTCTTACATGGCGATGGCAGAGGGCTCTCTGCTTGCTAGCTAGCAATTGGTATCTCTGCAACAAGTCAAAAGATAGTTGACTAGTTGCAGGGTTTGAGCTTTGGAGGCGCTTTTAATTTCGACAACGATGTCAACGGAGGGTGGTGCCGAGTTCGGATACTACCTGATGAGGAGTCTCGCGGTCAAGAAGCGGTCATGGAATACCTTTTGACCGGATTCAACTTCAGTGAAATATATGGAGCTCAATTCTTTGTTTTTATTTGGCACAGATTGACCAGATTCGACTTCAGTGAAACGGAGCTGAGTTCTTTGTTTTTATTATGCAAAGATTCACCAGATTCAACTCTGTTCCAAACTGTTGCGTTCGTAAGTTCTTTCCTTAACTTAAAGCTTGTTTTAGTTTGTGCCAAGTGAACGAAAAAACTAAACTAAACGAGGCTTTGGAGGCTCCTGTGCACGTACAGACTGGGCATGGCAAACGTCCCGCGACGTCTGGATGAGAGAATCGATCTGTCTCGACCACCGTCAAGATTGATTTCTTCCATCAACACTCAAGGCTCAACCTTTTTCTCCTTATTTTTTTTTTAGGGCACACCTGGAAACTTTACGACCAAAGAGAACTGTGAGATTCCGAATTCCAACGCCACCAGAACCCCTGGGAAACTTGCTCGAGGTTCATTGAACAAGGAGGACTACTAAGCTAGGCAGACTTCGATCAGGCTGGGATCAGAACTTTGCATGTAATTGTAATTGTATACCGGTATTGACCAGTTGTACAGTGTGCACATATGTGCACATATGTGCAATGAAGACTTGAACCCCAAACCACTGTTACATGGCAACTCCGACTCATTAATTTGCAACTCTCCACTTCCCCTTCCGGCAAAGATCCGCTACTTTGCCAAACCTGTTTCAGTATTTGCAATTTCCCACCATGAGTCTGTCGACCGGCCAACTCCCGTGGGGGTGTAACTTATTATGTGGACTGTACCCGCAAAGGTCATGTACCCCAAAAGCACCCTTGTAAGCTCAAAGGTCATGTGTCCCAAAAGTCCTTGTACCCTCAAAGGTCATGTGTCCCAAAAGCCCTTGTACCCTTCAAAGGTCATGTATCCACCAAAAGCCCTTGTCCTCTTTTTGTTAAAAAATGATATTCTTTGTGAAATATTGAGACATAAAGCTAAAAATGCAAACAATTGAGTGTTCAAGTAGTGTCAACTATATGTCAATTGCTAAAAAGAATGAATAGGAAGGGCACTAATTTTAATAGGGAATAGATTAAGTACATTGAAATCATACTTTAGAAAAATTTCGAAACCTAAATTTTATGATAATGTCACTGCACTAACCTTTATTTACGTATCAATTTTTTTTTGAAAAAATGGTTATTTTTAACCTTAACTCCTAAACGTGTAGATCCTTTTCCAAAATTGACAATTTGGGAAAAATTGTTCTAAAGTGCTATTTGGAATTGACATACGAATAGGAGTTGTAGATTTTGAGTTGTAGATTCCATTTGTATGGTTAGATTCACTATTGCTATCATCAATATTTTTTTATAAATTTTAAAAGGGAAATTTTTTAATTCCTTCTAAATTCAATTACAAGTAAAATATTATCATTTTTTGAATAAAACTTGTTGGAATGGATTTGAAACAAGGTTCTCTTGATGTGGTGATTTTTTGAAATTTTTGAGCTCTTTTAATTTATGACCTCATTTTTGCAAATCCAATTTTGAACTAAAATCAATGCAATTTTTGACT
The DNA here is from genome assembly GCA_963969395.1 of Pseudoscleropodium purum. Taxonomy (NCBI): domain Eukaryota; kingdom Viridiplantae; phylum Streptophyta; class Bryopsida; order Hypnales; family Brachytheciaceae; genus Pseudoscleropodium; species Pseudoscleropodium purum. The sequence continues at coordinate 23,127,803 of OZ017796.1, forward strand.
TGACATACTTCCACATTTGTAATTTTAGAAAAATATGAACTCTAGTAACACCAAATCCAACCATTGGATAGGACAACAACTTGATAAAGAATCTCTACAAATTAGATGACTTTCATCCAAGCAACAACGAGAAAGAAAATTGAATTTCAATCTGTTCATCATCCAAATTTTGGACATTGAAGTGCTCTAAGGTTAATTTGGAACATTTTGTCAAATAGGAAGATCATTTTGAAACAGAGGGAGTAACATAATAGTCAACGAGCTCATCACTTTCATATATATGAAGGCAAAAAGTGCATGACACTTACTAATTAATACCATGACACCCGATTAGTTTGCTTAATACTTGGTTTGGTTAAGGAAATGCAACACCGTCTTCAACCTTTTTTTTAGATTTCATTGGTTCTACTTAAATTGTCTCAATCTTTTCTACAAGTTAAATACAAAAAACTTGTTACATTATGTTATAGCATGAGGCAATCACATGGTGAAATAGGCCTGAAATTTTCCATTAAAATTTGATATGACTTGGCATGATCCTCTCGAATTTAGACTTCAAGAAGAAATATGGTTACCATCATTTTTTTAAGAATGAAATTGCTCTTAAACTATGGTTCAACCATACCCCAACTCTAACCAAGAGAAGAATTATTGTCTACAGAAGTCCCTACTTCAATTAATGATTGCTATAAATATATCTATGAAACATGAATTTTGTTTACAAAAAGTGTAATGTATAATTAGTATAATTATCCATTGTTCCTTGACATCTTATTTTAACTCCAAAAGGCCACAAGTTAGTTACTTTGGAAATCATTCTTTTGAGTAAGATAACTATACCTGATTTTAATCCCTTTTTAAGAATGACCCCTACAAATTCTTGCCTAAAATGTACTCCCACTATTCATGAGAGTGTAGGTTCAATTTTGGAAACACCTACTTTTTAGTCCTTTGAATATTCATAATCTATTCATATGATATCCAAAAAATGCATTTTGAGAGATTCTAGAATTCCTTTTGGATTACTAATAGAATCCTACAAAAAAAATTCAATATTATAATGATAAGTATACTAAATTGCTTATATTCAATTGATTTTAGGTGTAGTTACCTTATAAAATGAATCATTTGCTCAAAAAAACTCAAAGACCTTCATTAGAGGTCAAACTAATCTGCAAGACCTCCCTTGTAAGGCCTTTATATACAAAATTCTAAGGATAAACATATGTACTTCTGTGAGTTATAAGGTAGGAAGTCCGTAAATGAATCATCTAAAGGCTAGAACTGAATTTTTGGGAGGATAAACATCTTGAAAAAAATCCATAAAAATTTCCTTGAAAGACAAGTAGAATCAACATCTATCCCAAGTCGTTTCATATTTTTTGAACCTTTGTGGAATTAGTTAAAAGATTTTGAAGTTGGAAAAAAATAGTCATTTGTAGTCATCAAAAGCGACGACCTCCTGAAATGTGCATAATTGGTACATTGAAGAAAGCAAAATGTTCCTTTGATTCATGATAGCTTTTGATGCCCTATTGGAGTTCAAACCTCCTACCTTAGGGCCGCTTTACACATAGGCCGAAGGTTGAGAGTCCATTGGCCTTCACCAATCAGATTTCAGAAAACCTTGACTTTGGCCTCTTGACCCTTCACACAAGGTGGCACAATTCAAAGTCCGTGGCCCTCCAAAGTGCCTATATGGCAATCCAAGCTCCTACATGGCAATGGCTTCGCAACGGATTCTTGACCAAAGTTTGAGTCGCCATTTTGTAGCGACCCAAACTCTAGTTGAGAGTCCATCAAATTTTACCATTTATTATCATTTATTGCCCATTTCTTTGAACTCTCGCCCAAAGTTTGGCCATGAACTCCCACGGCCTCTTGACTTGATCAGCCCATGTGTGAAGCGCCCCTTATTTTGCATAGAAATATTCTTTGTCATCCATTCGACATTTAGTGTCCACATCATCCTTCTAGGGCTATCTTTCCAATTGCAAAAATACTACTGTAACTTACCTGCCTTGATGGTCTGACTGCCAGGCACAACTGCTACCCTGCCGTGGCCGTGCAGTTCTCACCTGTGAGTCATTATTGGGTGTTTTAAATATTAAATTTATGGACATATTAAAGACGATTGTTGCTTTGTAGCCAGCGTGTAGTTGGTGAAGGTTCATGTGAGACTGTTTTTTTAATGTAAAAATAAAGTACCCATTCAAAGATTCAAAATTCCAGATCCAGTAGAGCTCTGGTGGCCCACCGGAATCACCTTTGAATCTGCACTTTGAATCGTAAGTCTTAACTTACTCTACCAACTCCATACCTTTCTAATTGCAATTGGACGACTTCACTGTTGACTATAGAAACAAAAGAATCCGTACATGATGGTCCAATAATTGGAGAATTTTGGTGATTATCTTGGTCATGGAGGGCTGCATTTGTCTCAGGCTAAAGTTTAAAGTACTTTATTAATATTTTCACTTCTAATCCTAAAAAAAAAATCACTTAATAAATAATCAATATGGGCTACCCTAGAAGTTGTTATAATTTTGTAATGAATGAATCTAGTAAAAAATAAATAAAAATAGTGTCAGTCCAACCTTTCTATTTAGGACTAGTGTCACCCTTCTTGGCCCGTGCCTACTTTGCATAGAAGTCAATCTTGGGAAGGACAAAGCATAACATTGTTCGTCAATGAGGCAAAGCTATCCTTTTGCATCCTTCAAAGGAGGCCCCACACAATGAACCAAATTTTCTCTTATGGTTCTTCAACCAACCCCAATCTTTAAATTAACTAAAAAGCCCCTCCTAAGTATTTAGCAAAACACAATTATTCCTTGGCAACATGGGGAGGACAATGAAAGTCTACCATGAATCTCATTAGAGGATTTCTAGGTCCCCCGAGAAGATTGTGAATTCCCGAATTGTGGGAACAAACTTGCAAAGGGCCATGGCAGCTCGTTGATGTGGCATATTAATTGCCACGTCCAAAAAAAAATTCAGTTTTTTTCTTCACTTCAAGATTTTTTTTTTAAATTAAAAAAAGAAAATTTTATTAAGAACAACTATTCCCCAAAAACTGCAAGGAGGGAGTTCGTAACGCACTTATTTGAGACAACCCTCCTGAGGGCCCAGAAATTTTCTAATATTAACATCACTAAAACTAAGCTAAACATTGATATCTATTTATTTGCACTCAATGATTGCCAATTCAACTCATTTCTAAAAAATATTTAAATCTTATTAAATGTAATCCCTAACTATCCAATCAACTATTTTATGGTTATTTTTTCATTTAGGAAAGCATTTTTTAGGGCAAGAATTTTTTTTTTTTTTTTTTAAATTTTGTATTTATATTCAAAATTAAGAAGACAAACAAAATTATAAGGAATATAGCATAAAGTATTTAGTATTTACATAGTATTGGAAAATTTACTTTTAAAAAAATGAGTTGATGTTCTTATTATTGCATCTTGTGTCATTTTCACAAATCTATTGAAACAACAATTTTGACCAATCATATAAATTTTCAAATTTTAAAGGTAAAAATATATATTTTTGGTGAATTTTTTAACTTAGATTTTCAAAATTTATTTGAAGCAAATCTATAAATATTTTAAAATTGTAACTTTCCCAATATTTTCAACTCTTGACCATGCTTAATATTGTTTTCTTTTATGCAAACTTCAAAAAATTATGAAATTCATGTTTTATTACACATTTGTGTCTTGTCTAAAATCCTTCAATGTTAAATGGTTAAAGTATTAGTGTGGAATGGATATGTCAATTTGAATATATCTATTAGGGAAGGATCTTTAGATCCTTTTGCAACATACTCCAAAGTTCCTTGGTAGAATTGATAAAGTTTAAATGCACTCTCTAGTCATTCATGTAAGAATTGGCCTCTCGGTTTGTTCGATGGCAAAGTAGTTCCAAACTAATTTACTCCCTTTATTTCTGAAAAAGACCCACGTTTTCTTTGTAAAATACACAAGAAACACAAGGCTCTTCCAGAAAGAAAGGTGGTATTTTTCTATTTGTATTTTGTTCTTTTTGTGTTGAGGTTTGATTCTTCTTGTTTCAATTGATGTTTTGTTTTTGTAATGGAATAAAGCATCTATTTGTCCCCTTCTAAAAATATCTTTTACAAATTTGATCTTTATTAGGTGAGAATAGAGTTTGAAGACTAATTCCACAATGGCATTATGGATCAATGTTGTGGTCTTCCATGATATGTATACATGTTGATTTTGACATAAAAGTTCAATTTTGACAAATCTCAAACTCTCATTGGGATGGATTTTACAAAATGGAGTTAAAAAAAAGCCCTCAATTTCCTACATTTTTGTCACAAAGGCTTCCATAACATTTTATAATTAGGCAATGGTCCTTCTCCATACCATGAAGGTATTATCTTTTTATTGAAAGTTCATTTTTCTTGAATAATGATGCAATGGTCATTTAAATGTATTCTCTATAAATATTTGAGTTGAAAAACATGCCACTTCAGTTCATTTTTCAACCGTCTATTTTAAATATAATTTCATATGTTATTTGGATTGGAAAATTTCAACAGCGGAAACTTGGAGTCATTGTTAAACAAAACTCAAAATTATAGGTTGAAATTATAGTTTATGAAAATAAAAACAAGGGGTCACAAAATCACTTGGTCACACATAGTTTATAATAAAATCCACTAAGTGACCTCCCCAAGGGTATTATGCTTTGCTAGATGTATAGGGGGGATTTATTAGTTAATTCAAAGATTGGCATAACATTATTGACTAGCCTAAACTATTCCCCTTTAGAAACTGGGATAATCTTTCTCTAGATCTATAGGAGTAAATTTCGTTTAATTTATAGAGAGGAATTGGCTAGTTGGAAAGTTGCAACTTGACACTAGTGCCATTAGTTGACAAGGAAGTTGCAACAATTGACTAAGTGTCGTTGATTCATTTAGTTGATTGGGAAGTTGTTGTAGAGAGTCATTGGCCAACTAGGAAGTTGTAAAATGTAAAGAGTCATTATTTGAATAAGAATTTGCAATGCCAATGTCATTGGAAAATTGTAGAGAGTCATTATTTGGCTAGGAAGTTGCAATGCCAGATTGCCAACATCCTTAGAAAATTGTAGAGTCATTGATAGCTTGGAAAGTTACAACATTAGGGACTCCCACTTTTGAGGGATCAAAAGAAGAAGACTCGCATTGATTAACCCTTAGATGCTGAAAGGGTGACTCTCAAAATCATCCTTTTCTATTACTGTGTGAATCACTAGCCTCCAAAATTGTAAAAATAGTCATTGCAAGTCAAACTATTGTAGAAGATCTTCCCTCTCTGAAACAAATTTTGAGGATGAACAATTGCACTTCTACCCTACATACTTTGATTCCGTGTCATCAATTGGACACAAAATGTCGGCTTCAGCATTCAAAGATTAATAATGTCATGTAGGAAGTTGGTTGAGGAGCCAGACAAGACCATTTTGTTCACTGTACTTCAAGAGTCCCGGCTTTTCAAGGATGCCAAAGAGACCGACCCCTGCCTGTCATTGAAAAACAATGTGGTGTGAGACAAGTCTTTTTTTTTTTGGTGGGTGGGTGGGGGGTGGGGGTCGGTCGCCAAAAAAAAAATTCACTGCATTGATCAACCCCAGCTCAACACGTAGCAGACTGAAATTCATGCAGTTGACACCTTGACCTACTTTGCACTGTAGCAATTCTTGTAGACTGATTCAGTCCGTGGTGTCCTAGGAGGGGAATTTCAATAAGCGAACAAAATAAAACTGTAACAAAGCTTGACTGCAATGAAATTCCGTTCCATAGGTGTCCAAACAATAAATAAAGCTTGACTTTGAGCAGAAAAAAAATTTTAAAAAATCTTTCAATTTGTGTCGAAAAACAAAAACAAAGCACTGAGCCAGGTTCCGTCTGCAATCCACTCAGTGGGGGTCTTTCCAGATTGCTCATTTGCTGATAAAATACAACATCAAAAGTTCTAATTATCAATACCTTAAGTTAGAGTGTTTGTTTTGGTTGTTACATTGAGATCTCTCAAACTGTGCATCCCTGTTCACGTTTTTGGTATTGTTTAAAAGCCTTCGGGGCTAGGAGAGTAGGAGGGGTGCACGGGCTTTGTTTCATGGAATTCCAACCTACGACATGAAAGTTATTGAATTTTCAAGTTTTTATCAATTAAAAAATTACACGTACTTTTATTTTAACGGTAGCAACAGCACGGGGCATACTAGTGTAATATTAAAATATTCTCTATGCCTTTGCCATAACCGAAAAGTAAATTTTTAATTCATAGAAACTTGGAAATTCAATAACTTTCATGAGGTCAAATGATACAAAACAAAGCCCATATACACAACCTTCTTCATAGAGAGCTTTTTAATAGTACCATGAATATGATTATGGGACACACAATCATGGAGATTTTACCATAACAAAGTAAACAAACAAACAAATAAAATAAAACAAAACAAACAATCTCATTTAAAGTATGGATTTGTTGTCTCTACATTGTACACAAATATATTATATTTTAAAGTAAAAAGAACACACCTAAATGCATCTAAATAAAGATTTGAACATGGTTCTTATTATTGAACTTTTAAAAGTTTTTATTGGGTCTTCTTGATATTATTGCAAGAAGATTTTAGATTCTTTTAGAATGCATTTTCTAAACTATATTGAAAAAATTATGAATTTTCAAAGTGTTGAAAGTAGGTGTATTTAATTTCATTTAAAAACTTTCATATATGAAGGTTATACATTTAGGCAAGAATCTTAGTGGATAAGTGGAATGGTTTTACAAATAGGACTATAGGAGTCACAATTATGTGTCATTATCTTGTATCTTGTTCCTTCATTGTTAAGTTTGACTTCATTACCAATGTAGCCCAAAGTGAAGTCCTGACTGCATTCTTTCCAAAACAAATTGACTAGCCAATTAGGTGAAAGAATTCACTATTAATCACCATGATTTTCAAAGCATTTTGTTTTACATTATATAATTTTCAGCCCCCTTGACAGGTTGCGAGCTCCCAAGTGTTCCGTTGAATTCCCAGACTCTACAAACCACCCTGCAACAACTACCTAGTGTGGCAAAGAGATTGCCACGTTTTTTTTAAATTTGTTATTATTAAATTAAAAATAAAATAAAATTTTGACAGTGGTTGTTCTCGAATTGTTGGAGGACAATGTCAGGAACATGCATGAAATAGCCCTCTAGGCCCTCAAAAAACATGTAATGATATCAATTTCATGAAATTGATTCAATCCAAGTGCTAAAATTTGTAATCCAAATGTATACAAAGCTCTAAAAAACAAGGAGAGGTGTTGAATGAATGTTGTTTCAAATCTCAAGTTGTGAATTTTTGAAAGTGTCAAAGTTCTAAAAATTCACTAATTTAAGTGAATTTTATGTTTCTTCTCCAAAAATACGTAGTAGTTGATTCCTATTTAAAGTGGCAATAATCCCATTTTCTGATTTTCAAGTTTTTTACCTTATACAAGTTAGACCTTTGATGTTAGATTTGAAGAAATCAAATTATATTAATAGTAGGATTTAGTGTTAGCAACTCTAATTGAAATTTCTATTAGTAAATAATGACAACACCAATATTACCAACAATAATTGTCAACTAAATTTCCACCCAAATCCTAAATTATTAGGTCATTGAGATAGTTCATCTTACACGAAATCATGGTTGTCATAACGGACGAGTTAGGGTCATCGGATGAGACGGACGGACGGGCAAACCGGACTGGACGGTTCGGACGGCTTTAATTTTGTAACTTATGCAATTTTGCGGAATGACACGTCACCTCGAAATGCAAAATCCAGGGCATAGACGATCTCGTCCGCACCCTAACAATCTCGTCTATCCGTCCGTCCGTTCCTTAATCCACATGGCATCCACGTGGCCTATTTTTCTGTTATCAGAAAGTCAACTATGTGTTGACTGTATCGGACGGGCGAGACCTCTAACGGACGGGCAAACCGGACATCCGTCTACTATGACAACCATGCACGAAATGAATATCCAACATGAACACACTAAATGAGAATTAGAGTAAATGACTACCTCTATTTCTAAAAAAGACCCATCCTTCCATTGTAAAATGCAAAAGAAACACATGTCTTTTTCAAAAATGTAGGTAGTACATAACATGGTAAATACTACTATGATAGAACTACTCATAGTTGATTACTTTAGCAATTCCACATATGTTTTGGAGCAGTTTAAGGCAATGTAAATTTTTTACCACATCAGAAGATAGAAATTACAGGGATTGCAATTTTTTTGGTAATTTTATGCTTTGAATTGAAATTATTATGAATTTTGGAAGTCGACAACTAGTCTAAACCCATACCTAGTATACAAAGTTTTCTAATTGCCATCATTCAAGAACTACTTCCCTGCTCATTACTTTGGGACATGTCTCATGACTCGATTATTCCAAACTTTGAAAAGAAAAGAAAAAAAACATTCTAAGCTTTGGTTGAAAATTAGTTCCAGCCTTGGTTGGAAATAGAACTTGCATCCTACAGGTTGGGTATGGCTCCCTAGTTGGGAATGGGTGGTTCTACCATACAGGTACCATAACACTAAATTTCATTATTGATCTAATATTTTGAAAATACAGACTTTGACTGCCCGTCCGGAAGACGCAGTCCACAGTCCCCACCCCGGTCGGTATGAATGGCCGGGACCCTGCGCACGCGGCACGACTCGGAGAGCTGGGGGTATGGACCAGTGGAGGTGCCAACCCCAGATCCAGGCTCAACCCTTCCACTGTTCCACAACCTGCTAAACAAAGCTTGAATCTCGCAGGTGAATCTCGCTTTGAATCAGCCTGGATCTGCATCTGCATCTTCCCTTGAATCCCTTCCCTTCCCTTCGAAGTTCAAACCTCAGTACTATGATTGGATACATCGATTCTTTTCCAGATTCACCTAGCGAGCTAGACCGGCTACATCCAAACCGGCAGATCGATACTACCACCACACACGGACGCACCTCTGCAGTCGCTTGCTCTTGTGAACACAGCAGCTGGTGCGTCCATGCGTTAGCTGGTTCCACCTCTTGTATGTTTGTGGGTTTAAAAGATCTAGAGCTCGATCGGGCTCCGCGAGATTCTTTAATATGAAGCTGGGGCGGGTGCAGATGAAGCTGTTCAGGTGCTGGGTGAGTGGAGTCCGGCGCAAGTGGCACGCCCAGTCGGCTATCCAGCGTTCGGCAAGTAGCAAACATCCCCCGGCTGGATTGGTCCTGGCCATCCACCAAGCCGCGAGGTAACTTGTGCCTGCTATTTGTCATGACCGAATCAGGGCAGGGCCGGAGGATGATGATCGATGGGTTGTCGACGTCGACGGCTCGGTCCACCGACCAGGGGACCGACCTTAATGGCCGTCACCGTACGTCTTAGTACTGCGCATTTCATTTCCTTTGTGTTACCGTCGTCCGAACGTACTAGGGCCTCTGCTGCGTACAGTGTCACGTACCCTCGACCTTCTCACATCTGTTTTAAAATGAAGGACTTCATTATCATGTAAAAAGGGAGACTCCGGTCCGAAACACTGCACTCTACCAGGTGAATGTTGAAGAATATATAATGAATAACTTATCCCGGTACGTGCCTAGAGAGTTGAATGATTCCTCCGCTAGCAGTCTGCCCGCTCTAGTTAGGGAGTCGGTGAAAATGTCGTTTGAGTGTCCTTAACGGCTCAACGATTGGTCACGCGAATAATTGGTTGGAGTGTGCATGTTCTGGAGTACGTGGAATTTGCGAAGTAGTGATGAGCAAATCGAAGAGCTGGTACTGTGACTGAGAGTAATCGATCTTTGCACAGGGAGATTACCTCTGGTTCCCGGATTCCATTCCCGGTTATCAGTTCGTCAGGGAGAAGTTGTGCCACTAATTTTCCCTGATCCCCTAGGTCTTAAGTTTGATCGATCTCCGCGCAAGGGAGCAAGGATAATCTTCTTGTGTAGGAAGTAGAAAATACAAATTGTGAGCACCTCCATCGCAATAACTCTTTTTCATTTGGTGGGCACCTACTAACGTGACAATTCTAACTGAATCCTATTTGCAAAGGCGCTGTTACCTAGCTAAGTAGCTAGTTTCCAGTCTGTGCGTGCATTAATCTGAAGTACTACCCCCTATTCGACACTTCGGGAAAAAAATTCTTGCCGATTTGGGGGAAGATGGTGGTCGCCGATCAAAAGCTCCAGAATTGACTGATAAGCCTCCAACCACGCTGACACAACAATTAAACGCGAGAGAATAAGTTCCCAGTCCTGTTGTGACGAACCAAAGTTTGAATTTTTGGTGGTGTGTGCAGCCACTTCTCTGGTCAGCTGAATCAATCTGGGCAGCTACAGTTTGCCGAATGTCAGCAGCAGCATTCCGCACAACTGCAGATAGTTGAATCGCAGCAGCAATATTCCGGTCAGCTGCAGATAGTGGAGGCAACTCCGCACGCTAGCCGGGTACAGATCGTGGAGCAAGTGGAGCAAGTCCTGGCTTTCCACACCGTGAAGCTGCTGCGAGACAGCATCTTAAATCCAGAAGAGGAGGAGGAATTCTCGACGGGCCTCACCCTTCCCCGGCCAACCTCCTTGCTGGACTACACCTTGGACATCGATTTCACAGCGGCCAAGGTGGTGGATGCCGTGCTAGAGAAGTGCAAACTGTTTCAATGTCTTTCTGTGCTGCACAAGGAAGGGTGTCATCAGCTTCTATCCTCGCTGGAAGACTTGCACGATCTTCTCTTACTGATACAGGTACATTATTCCTTTGCACCATCACTCGCGCATGGGCTAGTTACTAGAGTGGTTGAAAAAATGTGCTACTATTTATGTGGTCCATGAAGCCACAATCCTGGTGTTACGGTTTAGGGTTTACCGTGATATTTAGGAGTGTTTTGTAGGCTATTGAAACTATTAACCCTTAAACGACAGACCCACCAACCCCAGAGACTGGGTTTTCAGAGAATCTCCAAGCAAAACTCCTCTAGAACTCAAGTACATGTGGACTTCCTTACTATCATTCTTTTTGTCTTGACAAGATGCATCTATCAATCCAAGTCTTGGGTCTTGAATCACAATTTGAACTTGTAGTTTTTACATTGAAAATTTTGATAATTTTTTTGAAAAATGAATGGAAGCTTATCATTGATTGGTCATTTGAACAAGCTACATGATGCCCATTTAAAAAAAATTCTGGAATTCAAGTTTGGGAAGCCTTCCAATGACTTAAATGTCCTTTAAAGGTTAAGAATTGGAACAATCCAGAAGTCTTCAAGAGCCTGAAAAGTATTTGTGAGATTATCGTGGGAATTTTAGCCAGCTAGGTAGGTGGATATTATAATTTAGTGTACACTGATCCTCTGGAATTGCACACTTTGTAATTGCACATATGCTGGACTCTTTCATCTACATATGTCACTGCATGCTCTTCCATTTGGAAGCCGCTTTTAAAGTCATTCCCGAGGCAGAGCAATTAGAATTCACTTGTTGAGTGCGTGCAGTACATGTTCGGTTTATGTATGTCCATTTACATCCTGATTTAGAGATTTCCATAATTTCAGTTCCTTAACAGGGATCCAAGGTAAGTTTTAAAAAAATTCTGACGCTATACAAGGCATTAATTAGTAAATAACGGGGATAAACCTTCACAAGAATTCATTCTGATCTTCATGGTGAAATCATTCCTTGTGCTGCAGGGAAGCGCTAACCTCGATACCTTCAAGGAGATTTTGGAAGAAATTCTCTTGTATTCTACGAAGGCATATGCTTTCATAGAGAAAGTTTGTTTGCAGGCCATGTCGAATTCGCTCCATTCGCTCCCTGCCCACAATCATAGATCGCACAAGACGCACGAGAAATTCAGTGATTTTTCATGGAGGTTTCAGACCCAGACTGTCAAGCTAGATGAACATTATGAAAAGGTAAGTCTTTGCATCATTGATTGGCTTTAATGTGGTGTAGAACCACGGCTAAACTAGTATCAAATTGGCCTCTAACATCACTACCCAGTGTGTCGGAATGCACTCAACAACTCTGTAATTGCGCACTTCCTGTACATCTCAAGTCTCTTTCATGTCATCTAATTACGCATCTAATTGGACAACTTTCACCTGTCAAGAGGCGAACACACATCCAACGACATTCAGAAGTCCGTATGCATTATTAAGGCAGTGCAGTTAGAGAGGGTAAGTTGATCCAACGACAAATGTTCAGAAGTTCGTATGCATTATTAAGGCAGTGCAATTAGAGAGGGTAAGTTGAGTGCAGTTCAATTTCGTTCCCAAAGCAGGGGATTCACTCTATACAGAGGGTTGTATTTTAGGGTACCATATAGTAAGTCTATTAAAAAACAAGTCAATTAAAGGTAAATGAGATCAACCCCCTTTTTAATGTAAATTTCATCTGTTATTGCTAGTTAAACATCTCAACTAATTCCAATTTTGATTTTGGGTTTGCGATTTGCAGACCTTGAAAGACATCGTGCTCTACGGCAGTTCCCGAGAAGAACGACTTTCCTATGGCGTAGTCATATATTTGGTGCCCATTCACAAACTCGCTGAGAGGCTGTACAAGAAAAAGCGTGTGGTTCTTCATCTGACCGAGGTGAATGGCGAATCCGGATACACAGTGGAGCTTTCCTACCCTCGCACATGGAGAACAGACGATGTGGGTCTCACATCCAGAGTGGAGAGCAACGACCGCGGATACAGCCAAATCTTGCAGGTAAGAATGCTTTGAACGGGCTAAACCCTAAACCGATTTCAAACATTTGAAGTTTGGTATTGATCAATGCAAAGAATTTTCTGAAATATTCACCATGTCTGTGATGTGACAGTCTGCTCGAGTGAAGATCGAGAAAGGGGGCTGGGGCTGGGAGGCCGCCCAAGACACGGTGCTCATCACATACGACGATCTGTTGGTGGCTAACGTGGCTTCCACAACAGGCAGTCTGCTCCGGTTTAACAAAGAGAGTGCCAAGGAAAAGAGGGCTTCCAGAACGCAGATTTACCGGACGAGCATTCAGGTGGTCGGATCCAGCCGCATCGACTTGGACTTGCAGCACCTCTTCATCAAAGGGACGAAGGACAAGGACCACGTGTACCTCAAGTGCTCGGTGGCCTCGGAGAGCGAGGAGGTGCTGGCGCTCTACCGCTACCACCGACACCACTTCCACAAGGCCGAAGGGCTGCTCCACGTAGTGGGCCGAGGGAACCAGCCCGGACTTCGCCATGTCCTGGTCTCCATCTTCTCCAGCCTGGGATTCACCTGCGCCGTTTGAGATCGAGAGTACTAAAAATTCTCCTGTTGTGATGGCATACGTGATGGCGATGGAGAGGCTATTCATGCTCGCTCGGAATGCACGCATCCTGCTGCATTCACAATGCGTCCCTTGCAGTGATCGCGTACTTCGAGATGGATTATGTATATAAATTGCCTTCGAACTTTTCCGATGCTGGAAGTACAGCATTAATTGGATGCAGGGAATCTCCACAATCTGAGGATGATGGTGAAACACGAAGTAGTAGACTAAGGCAGGCCTGGACCATGTGAATGCAATATGATTGGGAATGTCTATGGCCAAAGTCTGTTGCACTTACTTACAAGCAGCAGGACGAGAGTGATTACGAGGAGATTCAATCTATGCCAACAAATAAAACTGCAAGCCCAGAGAAGAAAGTTGGCAAAGGAGATTGATTGCCAGCCTTTCTGTGGGATAGAAACAGCTTGGAAATCTCGTCTTATGGCACCAACTGGAGCTAGCGTCTTTTTCAGTGTAATTTACCTAGAAATTTACAGACATGTATACATAGAAATGGACTGTACTTGCTGACTGAAAATGTTGCAGTTCATTTTGTGATGAACCGATCTTGTAACAATGGATGGCGAGCTTGCTAGCGAGGCAAGCGTCACTTGAGGCTAGCTACACTAAAGAAAAGTGTATGTATTGTCACATACTCTAATTGATTTTAAAATGCTAAAATTTTTACTCTTTGATGAATATTTTTACCAACTATGTCTACAGAGATCCTCCTCTTTGGAATAGTATTCTGCTCTTGGCAAGAATATTCATGTAATGAAAAAAAATTTATAGACCAGAGTAAGTAAGCTTAGTTAGTATGGGCGACACTAACTACAGTTTTTTAGTGTAGTGAGAATCACCCTCTGAGTGAAGAGCTGCAATCGGTTGGATGAAGCTTCGGGTTCAAGAGAAGGCGTTGTCACATCAAACCAGTAGGCAACCAGAAATTACATTCCGTATGTACTTCCAATCTAGCTACTGTGCTTCCTAGCCCACACTCGATCAATGGAATTATATACACTCCTGCAAAGGAAATGTAACTTCTTCTAGCGAGCTCATGGGAAGCAGCACATGCACACGGTCTGATTATATAATTACTCCGTATATTGTTCCCAGATTGAACGAATTGCCTGGGTCATTCTGATAGTGACTTCCAAAGAGGTCACGAATTTCTCGTTTCTTGGAGACGAGCATATCTTTCTGTGTAGTGGACTTACTACTGTATGTGCCGCTTTGATTATGTGGTGGATGGTGACTCTTTATTGCCTGATTTCGGGTTGCACTGCATACATGCCAACCGTTGAATTCTTCCCCAACAATTTGTTGACCAAGCTAAGCTGTGGGAGGGAGTGTGGCCGCATGTGGGGTGTCATATATGTCCAATTCGCAACACGTACAGGAGTAATTTATGCGGGACCTCCCTTGTCGTTGTCTGTATGAAAGGGCCCCAGCTGAAGCCGCGGTGCATTTGTGAGAAACCCAGGCGTGAATCTTGAGGCTCAGCTGTCGTTGACTTGAGGAGCGCTGCAAATTTAAGTATGTTTTACATGTACTAACTTATAGTTGTCCATTTCAACTGATTCAAGGCCCTACTTGAAGTTAACCCTTTACGGCATAGAGAGCTCAATTTCGGACACAACATGGAGGGTATTTTTTAAATGTATTTGACGAAGAAGGATAATAGCTTGAGGTACACATTAGTGACAAAAGTTTGTCTTCATTGAGCTCAATCCAATGATACATGGAACTCTCAATTTGGATCATTATTGTACCTCCTCTAAGTTAGATACTCTTCAAAATGGTCAATCATGTGCTCTACTTGGATGGTGTTGTATTAGACTTGTCTTGTGAACACAAAACTTGCATTGATTTCATGAAAAACAAGTAATTCATAGATGGAAGAAGAGGTGTGTTTGAACACGGTATTAGAGGTGATGCTAGCAACATGAGTTTAGTTGAAAAGTGCACTTAAATCATGTCTAAGGACCATTGCTAATACCGCTCTTAATTCCAAGTATGAACATAATTACATACTTAAATGCAAAGCATGTTACAAATTCTCTTGTCACAATTTTTGCCATATTTTCATCTACACAATTTTTCATCTGTTCATTCTTGTTAAATACTAACAACATCCTAAGTTGATCAATAGATGCAACAAAGGAATTAACTCTTGGCCAATTAAACCTTGCTATTTACAATGATTTGAAATAAAAATAAAAATCCCATTTTAAAGGATTTTGCAATGGAATTAATACTTTTTACCTGATGATGGTTTTTATGTGGCAATGTTTTTTTCAAATCTAGATCCCCGTCCACCTCTAATCATGCCAATGCACTCATTTTGGGTGGATTTGGAATACCTATTGATCATACAATGTATTTGTGTGTTTCAATCTTGAAAGAACAAACCTATCACCAAAGTTCTTTGCCAAAAATGATTTGAATTTTGAACAAATAGATGCATTCTTCATTTTGATCTATAATAATCTTAAAAATCATCCATCAACCACTTTGGGGTCTCAATGTCCTTCAATTCCAAGGTTAATTCCTTAATTTTGCTATTTGCTCTTGCTTCATACAAATGAACATTTTGCCTTAGTAGACAAACTTCTTAGCCTCACAATCATACACCCTTTTCAAGCTCAATTTGTTCCTTTAAAAAATAAAACAGTTTCATCTTTATATTTGTATTACATGAAACAATATGTTGTGTATTAAAGTAGAAGATCTTGGTGAAAGATCTTGATTATTTTTGGTGAAAATATTGTGATTGTTATAATTTTGATGGCAAAATATGAAAATAAATAAATAAAATACAACCCCCCAAAATAGAAAAATAAACAACAATTTGCTAAATGCACGAGAATTGACAGGTTCAAATTCTTGGAGCCACTAAGGCAGGAGGTCCATAAAGCAATCATCTAAGCACTGGAACTGAATTTTCGGGAGGTAAAACATCTTGAAATATTTTTCAGTAAATTTTCCTTGAAAGACAAGAAGAAATGGCATGTGGCCAAAGTTGTTTCATATTTTTTGGAGCTTTATGGAATTAGTTATGAAATTTTGAAGCTGAAGTGGGGTAGGGCTGTAAAAGCGACCACCCCCTAGAATGTACACCTTTTGTACATTTTGATACATTGAAAAAATCAAAATGTACCTCTGTCATGTTCGGTTCAAAATGCCCGCTCGCAGTTCGAGCCTCCTACCTTACGGGGGGGGCGGGGAATGCCAGGGTAAGTGCCCCTTGCAGTCCACAATTATAATTGCTACCAGTTTGGAGACCCTATACGTTTACAAGACCTAAAGAAGTTTCTTCTTTAGCTTTGCTGTCCAAGTGATGCGTGTGCAAGAAATGAGTATCTGGTGCAGATGTGATGGAATATGGGTGCTGTTCACAAGAAATACCTCACATGAGCATTTTGTGGTGCATCTTTTTGAATCCAGGGTGCGTCATTGAGAATATATGCATCCATAGTTTCTTATTTGCCGTCCTCGATGCTTTCATAAGAAGTAAAATATTAGGTTCAAGTACTGTAACTCATATATACATCTAAAGCTTGCAATCAAATCATAACAATCGAAAGACCAAGCATTTCAAGCGTGAGAGACTTTCAGAAAAAAAACATCTAGATTTAACACCACTGAAATAAGCTTTGAGATGGGGCTGCACATCTATTTTTCCAGACATTAAACTTAATTATAATCCTACAATAAGTTGAAGAGGTGAAGATGAAATTCAACCATACAACCGCAGGCATTCAGTTCCCTGGTTTCAAAAGTAACTCAAGAGTCAACGAAACCTACCACAGTTTCCATCGAGGACAATGACTCATCCAAGTCCAAACTAAGAGCACTCAATCTCAAAAACACGGGAGGAAGTCACTTGCAGCAAGAGTTTACAAATTACATGAAAAGCATAATTTGCTTTATTCAATCCACAAAGGACAGTATGAAATATGCCAGAGATACCAGGAGGCGCTTGAGTACAGATAGTTGGTTAATCGAACTGATCATCAAGGCACAAACATAGAGCAGATCAAAACGCTTGAAAACAACATAACAAAACATATGACCCTGATATTGCACCTGAAGGCCAAGGAACCAAGCTGGTGCAAGCTTTCGAGGCACGGTCAGTGGTGATGGTTATGATGACCGCCATGATAGGAAGGAGGGGGAGGAGAATGCTGAGGAGGAGGGCAATAGTACTGATCATCCATTTGGGAATGGTGGTGATGGTGATGGTGCGGTTCATCCATTTGGGAATGGTGATGGTGGTGAGGAGATGGAGGATAGAAGGGCGGCGGTGGAGGAGGGTGATGGTGGTGATGTGGTGGAGGAGGAGGGTGATGGTGATGGTGATGCGGAGGAGGCGGAAAGAAGGGGGATGGTCGGAAGGGGGAGTACCCAGGCCTTCTATAGTCGTCGTCGTCGTCGCAACAGCCCCAGCAAAACGGTAGACACGGTAGACACATCTTGCTCACCCTTGCTCCTGTCTCTGAGAACACCTGCACGGCAATGCTCCCACCACAACCTGGCACCCTTCAATCTGCAAAGGATCCGAAACGAGCTCCATCAGTCAGTATATAGAGAAAAAAAGTGACGGTCAAGAAAACTGTTGCTCACGCAGGGTACAGACCAAGCTAAGTGAAAAGGTCTAGGTTACTTGGCAAGTAACCCAGACGCTCCGAAGTCCAGATCCTGGATGATGAAAGAGCGCTTCTGGGGAATGTTTTTTCCGTACAACTTCACATTCGTACTAAGTAATATTGGAAATCTGTAAGAGAGAACCTTCCTTTATGATCTTCGCTTGGCAATATATCAACGTTTCAAGGTATTAAGACGACCAATTTTTTATGGATCGTATTGTGAAAACAGTGATTCAGATGGGGGTAAATTGCGTATCCCAACAACCAGTGAAAGAAATTTCATGCTTTGGTCAAAAAATAAACAAAATGGAACAAAAGACAGTACCTACTGAAAACTGCAATAAAAATCGTGCAGCCCAATTGGGCTTATTGATCTTTTTTGTGATTGAACAAAAGGTGAGTGCCACGAATCTTTCCTGATAATGATACAAATGGCACATAAACTAGACACTTGTTGCAAGAAGCCTCCCACTGTCAATAGATTCGGCTATTACAGTACATTGAATTCAACCCTAAGTGACAATTCATTTAGTTATTTTAGCCGACGAAATCTCGCTCAATTCGACGCTAATCCACCTATTACAACAGTACAGATGTTGCGTAATTTTTTTCCTTGTGCTCTTTACTACTAATATATCAACGTCTCTGAAAACGTGGTGTACTTCAACTCTGGAACAGCTCGTTCAAAAAATTCCTACACAAATCCTCGATTGACAGAAACACAATGCATAGAAGAAAAAACAGAACAATTTCCCGTTGCAAAAGCAATCGAGCATCGCAAAGAAAAAAGTACCTCACCCAGTGAACAAATTGATAGCGCCGGTCAGTTGATGCCGAGCTTGAGTAGCGTCGGAGACTTGAAGTGTCGTCGGAAGGAGAAGCTAGAGTGCGTGGAGACCAAGAAAGCTTCTCAGGGCGGGAGAAGTCTACGTGGAGGATATGGGTGAGAGCCAATGGAGAATTGTGCTGACCTGGCAGGGGTACAGTAGTATTGTACTCCTTCTGCACTACCGTTGATCAAGTCGGCCGACTACCCTGAAAACTATTTGCATTGCTTGTAGCTCCGCAAACAACAAAATCTAGTAGGAAAGAGTATTTTGTTTCAATTAAATAATAAATAAATAAAACTCAAATACTTACAAACACAATCTTGTATAATTAAATTAATTAACTGTTGACCCATTTATTCATATTTGCTAGTAGAGATGAAGAAACAAAATTTACATGGTACAAGATAGGGGACAATTTTTACATCTATTTTTTGTTAGGGCAATAATAGGGTCAATCCTCCCTAGCTAACTATTAACCCCTAAAGGATCAATGAACCCAATTGGGGTTTTTTAAGAAGTTAGGTAGGTTCTATTGACTTCGTGATTTCAAATTTTTATATAAATTTTTAGCATACATATTACTCATCATAATCTTCATGTAAAGCTTTCTTTCATTTCATTATGATAAATATTGCAAAAGTTAAAAAGTTTTTTTATTTCAATATCAAACCAAGTAACAAAAAATATATTCTAAGAAAATACTAATTATTTTGGGGGGATTTTATTCATTGATATTTACTCAAAAAGATTTGAACCATTGAATTCCAAATACTCGAGTAAAAGTAACAAAGAGTTTTATCTTGCAAGCAAAGAAGGTAGAAAAAAAATATGAAGTGATCTTTTGCTCTCAATTTTGAAAATTATCAAATAAAAAGAAAAGGTTTTAATTATTTACTTAAACATTCACACCATTGAAATTAACAATTTTCAAATTCTTCTAAAGTTTATTAGCATATCAATTTATATTTCATTTTGTAATACCTTCTACTTTATAATTTTTGTTAACTAAATATGAAATATTTTTTGATTAAATTCTTTTTGTATATTTTCAACCCATTTTTTAACTTATTGAATAAAATGCACAAGTTATAGGACATACATAGAGTATGTTTTTAAAAAGTTGAAAGATAAAACTTCACCTTTGGAAGTGCTAGAGAAGCCTAAATTTTGAAGTTTAGGCACATTGAACATACAATTCTAGCAAAAATATGCAATCTAAAATTGTGGGATAATGTATAAGTTGAACAAGTTAATCAAAGGATCCTACAATTGGCCATTTGTTAAAAAATAAATATTGATGAAAATATTGACGTTGCTTATGACACAAGTACTCTTGAAGTACTTTTGGGCCTCAATACATAAAAAAAATTTAGAGGTTAATCAATTCAATTATATAATTATATTAAAAAATGTAATTATATAATTAATTAATTATACACATGTATAATGAATTCATTCATTTTTTTTAAATGATTTTTTAATTAATTATTTAAATTTTCTTTTAATATTTAATATCTTAAAATTTGGATTGTACAACATTCAACTTTCTCATTTTATTAATTAATTAATTAAATTATTACAAGTTTTGAAGTTTTGAAAATGGAAAATTAAGAATTTATAGATTCATAGTTTTTAAACAAGAAAGATTTAAAATCTTTGACATTTAAAGTTTTCATAATTATAATTTATAAATTGGTCAAAATTGTCATCAAAATGAACAATCAAGCTTAATGATTGTAGCAAGAAACACTAATCCCTCTATCTATGCAAAACATAACATATTTGCTATGTTATCAAATTTGCAATGATCTTTTTTATTAGTATTAGATTGGTAAAATATAAATAACTAAACTTTTTCACCTTAACCCCTAAAAGACCAAAGAGCTGATTTTGGATTTCTTGAAAACTTAGGCATGCTTTGTTGACTTTAGAATTTAAAAATTTTTAATGAAAATTTTTAATTAGGATGCAAATAATCCTATTCTACATGTGAAGCTTTGTTTTCCATCATTTTAATAGATATTGCAAAAGTTACAAGTTTTTTTTATTTCAATGTTAAAGTGAGAGAATACACACATACACAGGCACATACATACACATGCACACATATACACACATACATATATACACACATATATTTATAAAGAATATTATTTAAAAATTAAAATGCATAGATTGAAACCTATTGAAAACCATTTGAACCATTGAATTCTGAATTTTGAAGTGAAAGTTATGGAGAGTTTCATTTTGCATGAAATGCAGGTAGAAAAAACATGTAATATCATTCTAGCACTTAAATTTAAAATTTTCCAAATTAAATGAATAATATGGAATTTTTTATGCTTTTGAGAACATTCTCACATTTGGAATTTACAATTCACAATGTCTTGTAAAAGTTATTAATTAGTGGTTTAGGTTTTTCTTTCATCAAGAACTACCTCCCATTTTATAATTTTCTTAAAGATGAATATAAAAAAAATTGGGTCACATTTTCTTACATATGTTTTCAACCTATTTTACAATGTCTTGACTAAAATGCACAAATTAGGGGACATATGTGTTTTTTCCTTTAAATGTTGAAAGACAAAAACTTCACTTTTTGGAAGGGCTAGAAAATTATATATTTTGAAATTTAGTCTAATTGATTGAACTTTCCATTGGTTGGAATATTCACTCTAGAGTTTGGGAACAATTCACTTGAACAAATTAACCCCTAAATGCCCAAACTACATTTTTTGGCAACACAAAAATTTTAGACAACTCACTATAGATGGAATTTTTATCTATTTTCTTTGAAATTTAAACTCGATATGTGCCCAAAGAGTAGTTTTAAACGGAAAATTTTTCATAACTTTTGACTACATGGTTAAAAAGTTATCGTATGATATGTACTTTTCATTGCTCGATGGACAACCTAGGCAACAAAAAGACTTCTTTAAAAATCATTTTTTTAAGAAATTAAAATTTGAAATTGGTTCTCTAGATTTGTCTATACTTTAAAAGATTTGAATAATTCCATTTTGATCAATGAGTCAAAAGTTATGAGGAGTTTTAGTTTGTGGGAGTTCAAGGGTTGCTACTGAATCTCTATTGTAAGACAAACTTTGAAGTCCTTTATTTAATTCAATTCTCAATATTTTTGGAAAAAAATAAAAATATTAGGTGTAGATTGATTATTACTACATTATAAGCGTTGGGATTGGAATTTTTCAATTTCATAAATAAATTATTAACAATTTAATATTTTGAATCATGCTCTACTCTTTTCTTGCTTACAATTATTTTCCTATATATTATATGATTCCATTGGTTTGAAAATTTTCAAGCATGCGACCAACTTGATTTGAAAAATGAATTCAAAGAGTAACTACCATTTTGAACATTTTTTTTACAAATGTGACCTTCTGAAGTGCAGCTACTTGGATATTTGCAAGGTTGGAAAAAAAATTTGTCACTGCAAATGCTAATATCTTGCAATTTACATGGTAGAATTTTTTTTAATTTTTTCCACAAGTTTTCAAACAAGATTACTACAAGATCCTATAATTATATGTGTCCAAAAATGTTTTTTTTTTAAATTTGGTACATATTCTAAAAATGGCAGTTGGAAGCGATTTTGGTGAAAACATAGTCAAAATCATTTAGAAGTTAACCAAGGGATTCTATAGTTGAATTTATTAAAAAATAAATGAAGATGAAGACTTTAGCCTTACTTTAGAGATAAATACTCTAAAGAACTTTAGGGGTTGAAATTGAAAACATATCATTTAAAAAAAAATTAAATAAATAAATAAATTATATATATATATATATATATCATTTATAAACTCATAAAATTTCAACTTAACAAACTACAATTTTTTTCTTAAGTTAACTTGTGATTTCAATATTATAATTTGTAGTTTGAATACTCATAGATACACATATTTCAAAGGTTATCAATTTCAAGATTTTTTTTTTGTCAAAAAATAGGATGTCATTGATAATAATATGAAGAACATTACAATAGTAGTATTGTAGTTATACTAATCTTTACACCCATATAAAAACAATAAAAAAATCAATTATTTGGAGGGCCTATGAGGTCCCATCCACTTTTTAATCTTTATCTATTGGGGTTCCAATATTTGTCATGTCTTGTAGGTGGGTCAATTAAAAGCCACTCACTGTTGTTCATACAATAGAAATGAAGCGATTGTTTTCAATGGATAGAAAACATCTTTATATGCTAGCAAAGACCAAATCTCAAGTACTAGTAGTAGAAGAAAAAATCTAATAAGGTTAGTCAAGTAAGGGTTGTTTGATTGTTTCATACAACATTCCCAAGTTCCAACTCTCAAAATCCAAATTCAAGGGACTAAATCTTGACTTCATTAGATTGTCAAAGGTGAATAAAATATTTTTAATGTTGGACTAAAAACTTCATAATATGAAGGCCAATTTTCCAACTTGTCTCATTTATAATATTTTATAGCAATTAAATGCTCCAAAATGGGTCAAAAAGTCAAAATCCATTTAGGGGTATTTGTAATATCAAATTTGTATTGGAGAGATTACGGCAAAATTTCTTATGATTTATATAAATCCAAAGTGGTTTCTTTTATCTTTTGGATTTAAGTATGATGTGTATACTATTCTATAAAATGTGGAGCCTTGTGCTTCAAAAAAATAATGATCTATTATTATATTCACACTTAGACATGCATCATACATACACATGTCAAATACATATATACAACATCGCATTGAGCATGAAGACTAGATTTTGATGGTAACACCTAGATATATATATATATCCAAATAAGGATTTGAATATGGTTCCTAATATTTAATTGTTAAAGCTTTTGTTGGATTTTGTTGGAAGTTGAAAAGAGATTCTAGATTTCATTAAGTTCATTTTTAGAACTTTAGATGAATAAACTTTGAATTTTCAAAATGTTAAAAATAGGAGTATTTAAATTCAGCCATGAACCTTCAAGCGTAGAGGTTGTGCATATAAGGCAAGAATCTAGATAGTATAGTTTTACAAACCAATTACAATTAGGTATTGTTGCCATAGTTTATTTTTCAATTTTGTTGCCTTTAGTCATTTTATTTTCTAATGCACTTGAATTATTAATATTGACTATGATATAGAAAGATTTTATTCATTCAATTTGGATAAGAGATGTGAAAGTTATCAAAAGTTGCTTGTTGGTGATCAAAGTATTTGGCCTAAAAAATATACATAGAATTTGTTTTTGAACTCAATTTTTAAAATTGTTTCAAAATAGGGTTTATAGGTTGTGACATTACTTGCTATAACAAACTTAAAGTTAGGATTGATATATTTCAATTTTGTTTTAGAACTATTAACAATTTTTTGTCTCTTCCATTTTGTACCTACTTCTACTTAACAAAAATTTTAAGAATAAAAATTCAAATGTATTTTTTAATTCTTAAATATGTTTTTAAAAATTCATTATTTTGAGCCTAATTTAGGAAAATTGAAGGTTCTATTACTCCTCTTACAAAGTGCTCTAGGATTTTTCCATTCTAAACTATTAGAAAATTTTAAATGCCTTTTCCTTCACATATTTTAGATTATTTTGCGAGTTGAATGTTGACTGAAACCTTGAAAATAATGAAGCACTAATATAGGAATACTCAAAACAAACTAGTTGATGCACATCTAAAATGAGCATGAAAGTAGGTTGAGCCCTTAGATCATGATTGTAAATCAATAAGGTTTAACTTCTAGTTATATAGACAATCACATTTTATAGTTCTATAGACAATTTATGTTCAACTTCAATAAATAACATTGAAATATACATCTAAAAGTTGCAAGTGGTTCAATTTTAATTGGTGGAGTTTTTAAAATATGTGCACTAATTTTGTTCTCTTTCTAAAACTGCCCTCTATAATGTATTGCCTTCGTTAGTCAACAATTAAGGTCCCTTTTGGGTGCACTTCCTTTCACTAGTTTAAAAATTAATGGTTTATTCATACAATGTTCAAAAAACATATAAGAAGATAATTATATTGAACACTCTCTAGTAAGATTCAACAAAAATTAAGGCAATTTAATAATAAGAAGAGTATTCAATCACTTAATATTTGAATGCAATCAAGAGTAGTTATCTCTTACATATAAAAATTGCAAGATGTCCAAATCAAATTTATAGAGTTTTAAAATTAATGTCCTTATTTTAACCTAATTCTAAAACCAACCGGTACAAATTTTCACCTAAAATATGCAACCACTACACATGTTAGCCAAGGATTGCTTTTGATTACACTTCTTTCTTGTACTTTGAAAATTCAAACTTACTAATCTAGTGAAAAGATGCAAACATCATCTTTTTGATTAATCCCCCCACTTTCAATTTTCAAAAATCATAGACCATTTCCCAAGATGTTGATATGGGATATGGATATAAATATAGATAAGGGATATAAATATGAATATGAATACGGGTACGGGATATGAATACAAATATAGAGGACATACACCAATACATGATATAAATATGGATATGGGGAATAGAAATCTCATTTTCACTCTAGAATTACAAATGGGGTGGGTGGGTAGGTTTGGATTTGGAATTGGATTTGGGTTGGGAATTTAAAAAATTTATGTTCTATTAGAAGGTTGGAAACATGTTCTCTCACTATCCACTCAAAAAACAACATTAGAAGAGAATTTAAAATACTCTTTTGACTTCCACCAAGTTCCATCCTAATAAATCATAATTTAATAATAGGAACAATATTCAATCACTTATTTAAACACAATTACAAGTAGTTATCTTAATATGCACTGAACTGTTAGAATTTTTAAACTTCTTGCCCTAATTTTCATAATTATTGTTGTGTTTGAACCTTATGTACAATGAATTTAATATGAATCAACTTATTATTTTAATTAGAATTGGGGACAAAAAAATCCATCCAACCTTATCAAGTCCTTCACTACAAATTCACCACAAATATATCACTAATATATGACCAATCTACAAGATGCTTGCTTGATTTGAAGCGTTTTTAAATTCTAAAAAGAAATTTGGAGATAAGACAATATATTGGTGGATGTTGATGAAGCAATAGTAGAGTTTGCAGAGAGAGAGAGAGATCCAAAAAATCTAATTTTTAAATGAATATCCATGATTTTCACTCGCTAATACTACCAAAATATTATTGTTTTTAAGAAGAAGTTCCTCCAATTACGCTGAATTTCTTAAACGGACGGTTTTGGGTGTGTTTCCACTGTAAGCTTCCCTGTGCCGCGTGCTTCGTTTGGAGTGACGCTACCGGCTAAGCTTCCGGCCTGAATATAATAAGCTTATTCCCGTGCAGCACGCTCCAGGTGAAGGAAGAGGAGGTCTGGAGGCCAGGGAAAGAACGCTTCCAATCTTCCTCGCCCACATCGGCTGCAGCGCAGGGACATGGCGATGGGAATATGCAGACTGTCGGTCAGCGGCCCCGCGCAACGCAAGCAGTTTTGCCGGCAGGGCCGCAGGCAGACAGGCAGAGTCGCAGAGGCAGGCCCATCATCGATCTCCGCCGTCTGAAGAGACATTTGCAGCAGGCTTTGGGCCTCTTCAAGTTTCCATTTCCACTTTTGTGAACTTGTGAACTGCGTGAAGTTAAGTTACTCACTGCGCGCAGACTGATGCGGTATCGTATGCATATATACAGCAGTGATGACGGTGATTTGGAGTTGCAGGCTAGAGTAGCTACTGATCGAACTCTGGACAGGCCAGTCGGAACGGTCGGGGTGAACTGTCCCCCTCGCTCGTCCCCCCTAGTCAGTCCAGGGCGTGCAAGTAAAAAAAAAGCCCCCTATATTGTGCTTGATGAAAGTACCTGGCACACCTCTCCTGGCTTGTTTGGGGCTGATTCGGGGCCTCTGATTGCAAATATGAATTCAGAATTTGAAAATTTTATCAGGCGTGGCAAATGAAAAGTTTCAAGGTTTTCCTTCACGGATGAGCGAGGAGTCAGTTCACCCCGACCGCCGGAACCCCATGAAAGAGGGGGAGTTTCCATGAGTACAGCAGAGGGACGACTTATTAACCTACCTTCCCTTCAGTTAAGCCCTGCCGTGTAGGCCGGATTGTCCAGGCCAACGGTTTGGAATACCGTGCAGACTGATCAGTTTTAACCCCTCATCAGTCATCACCTAAGGTCTTTTGGGGTTTAAAACTGACATCACTGCTTTTGAAGTGTTGTAAGGTAGGTATTCCCCAAATCGCCACTTTTGGAGAGTGAGCCTATTTGCTATTCTTAGGGGGCGCTTCACACAGGGGCCGACCAAGTTGAGAGGTCGTGGGAGTTCATGGCCAAACTTTGGGCGAGAGTCCAAAGAAATGGGCAATAAATGATAATAAAAAAAAATCAGAAATGGAGCCTTTGGTCGGCCATAGTATGAAGCCTCCAAAGGCCAAGCCCAAAGTCCAAAGCCTAGGCAATGAATCCCACAACCTCTCAACTTGGATGGCCCAAGTGTAAAGCTTCCAAAGGCCAAGCCCAAAATCCAAACCAGACCATTTGTTTGGCTTGTATCCATCTCTCTTTGTATGAATAGTCCATGTAATTTCTGAAATTTTCCTCTCACCTTCTTTAACCATGGACTCTAGGAAGGAACACATTCTTGTTCTACTTTCAATTTTCATGGTCATGAAGTATATCATTGTGGGCATTTTGGCATTGCAAAAACTTGCAATTTTTGAACAAAATGCCCAAATGATGATGATGGTAGTTTTTATTGCCTAAAGATAGAGGGTGAATTCTCAAAGAAAATGTTGGCAATTTCAAAGATATGGAGGTTTCCTTCAAGATACATTGATGGGGTCATATTCAGATTGTGAGTTTTGGAAGTGAATGAGGGTAAGTACATCTACATTTCAATATTTATGTACTCTTTTGGGACCTCTTTTGAAGAAGCAAGATACAAATTTCAGAAAAAGTATTAGTGTGGAGAAAAGGATTGCAATTATTCTTTCTTGATTAGCAACGGGTAATTCATTGCAAATGATTGGTGATTTATTTGGTTTAGGGTTGAGTACAACTTCCATCATTGTGAGGCAATGTTGTGAAGCAATTAGGATTCACTTGAGACCATTAGTTTTCCCTAAACCCACTCTTGCTTTGATGAAGAAAATAGCAAACGGTTTTGAAGCATTACATGGGATTCCACTTATTCTAGGAGCAATTGATGGTAGCCACATTCCTATTTTAGCACCATCCCATGATCTAGTAGCATATTATTGTCAAAAGGGATATTATTCATGTTTACTACAAGCGGTAGTAGATGTTGATTGCAAATTTTGGGATTATGATTTTAGATGGGCTAGCCGGATTCATGATTGGGCCTTATTTTAGAAATCAAAAATTGGAAAGAGGACTATGAGAGGAGCATTTTTACCTTACAAATTTATCATTGATGCTGCATATCCTATGAGGCCTTGGTTTTACTCACCATTCCAAGTTGAAAAAGAAGGATTGCCAAAGACAAAAGTACATTGGAATTTTATCCAATCAAGTACATGTATGGCTGTGGAAAAAGCATTTGGCATTCTAAAAGGAAGATGGCGCATACTATTGAAAAGGATTGACATGCCACTTTGAAATGTACCCGATATAGTTACAACCTATTTGTGTCTCCACAATTTGTGTATTATGGAGAATGATGATTTTTGTATGGAATGGGCAAAAAAAGCAAAAAATGAACTACAAGCTAAAAGAAATACAGCACTAGGAAAATTGCAAGAGACGGACATGTTTCATTCTCTAGACTCATCATTGAGGGAAATGAGGGAATTACAGAAAAAGAATTCACAAGGTGAAGAGACTCCATTCATAGAAGTAGAAGAAGAAGATGATATAGAGAATGAAGAAAATCCTACAAGTGAAGAAACAAAGGCAAAGCGACAAGAGAAAATGAAGAAAATGTTGGTTGATTCAACTCGAGTTCATCTATTACTAGTCGAAACATTTTATAGAGGTCATTTGGCCAAAAAATAAAATCTACAGTGGGAAAACTATAGCTACAGTGATGATGACTATAGCTTAGATGAAGAGTAGGAGATAATTCCCTATAGCTTATTGATCAAACGATCAAATTGTTGATATACTCTTTCTAGTAGCTCATTGGTTCTCTCAAAGTTTTTCATCAAACCGGTACTAGTTTCTGCCATTTTCTCAAAACTTTGAATGGCTCTATCATAAAAATTTTGTTTATCTTTTGATGTTGGTGTAGACAAAATTGTTGTTGCCATTGGTGTAGAATTTGTTGTTGATGTTGGTACACTCTCTCTATCTCCATTCGACGCTGAATTGCTTTGAATTTGTCCACGATCTGTTGTTGTAGCGGAGACATGTTTCGTGACTTGCCTAGCTTTGTGATACCATTCATCTAAAGTATCATAGAATTTGCTCTCTTGTCGATTATTGCCTAGAATACCATTGGCCATTTTGTCCTCCTTGTAAGCATCAAAAATGGTCTTGAATTTCTTACGGCATGCCATAGCAGTGTGGTTGAATTTTGGTAGCATGACAACCTTTCTAGCATGAAGCCTCACCCAAGTGTCAATTCCTACAAGCAAAACAGTTAAAAAAATATGGCAAAGGAGTCAAAAATGGCATAGAAATAACAATGACAGCACATGCTCTCACTCTGAAAGAAGACTATGTAACAAATGTAAGGTACAAATGAGAAAGTTTGTTGGTATTGGACATCGAGGAAAGTAGGTGGAGGAAATAGTCTATGTAATGGGATGTCTCTCCATTGTGGTGGTAGAGAATAGGGCTCAAACTCCACTGGTGACATCCCATTTCAATGTCCAATGGGGGGAAAGGGGGGTTGTGGTGGCCGGGCATGGGCATGTGGCGGCAAAGGCAAAGGCCTTTAGGTCCCAATTCTCAACCTTTTGCAAGAAATTGTAAATTAGGGCATAAATTCAAACATACCTTGTTTTTTTCCGTTTTGAACAAATTCAAGCTTCATCTCCCCCTTCAATGCAATCAATTGAAATACCTCCACGTCCTCCCACATTCGATTTGCCTCTTCTCCTTCCGCTTCTCTTTCAATTTTCACTACTACCTTCTTTTTGGAAGTTTTTTTTTTCCGGAGTAGCCTTTTGTTTAGGAGCAACTCTCTTTTTAGAAGACCCTAAAATCTCACAATCCACTTCCTCAACAACCTTCTCTTCTACTCTTTCTACAATTGTCTCTTGATTCTCTTCTACGCTTTCTTCTCCAACTTCAGCTAGAAAAGGTTGAAATGCTCCATAAGAATTTGGAGTCAAAAACATTTTCGACCCTATAAAAGGCGTTTGGCTACAAAAAAAAAGGTTTTTTAGAAAAACAGTCCATCTTCTCTACTTGCAAAAAAATTTGATAGACAACACACAATAAAGAACTATAAAAAAAATACTTCTACCAAGACACACAGGAGAGAGAGAGAGAGAGAGAGAGAGAGAGAGAGAGAGAGAGAGAGAGAGAGAGAGAGAGAGAGAGAGAGAAGCATCCTCCTTTTTGCCTAAGAAAAACAGTCCTTCCGATGGAACAGCTAAGATTTTGTCAGTTTTTTTAAAAAATTCAATGGACTCTCAACTAGAGTTTGGGTCGCCAAAAAGTGGCAACCCAAACTCTAGTTTAGAGTCCATTGCGAGGCCATCACCACATAGGAGCTGGGTTGCCATGTAAGCAATTCGGAGGGCGATTGACGTTGGATTGTACCGCCTTGTATAAAGGGTTAAGAGGCCAAAGTCAAGGTTTTTTTAAATCTGATTGGTGGAGGCCGATGGACTTTCAACCTTTGGCCCATGTGTAAAGTAACCTTTAGATGAAATTTGAGGCCTCAAATAGCCCATTTTGGGCTTGTTTCCGTCATTATTCTCCCATAGTGTAGGGGATAGCCAATTGTTCCCAAAAAAATTTGAAAAAAAAAATTAATTCTTAGAATGCAAAAAAAAGTTGAAATTTAAAAAAAAAATTTATCGATGATGTGGCACTCTCTTGGCCACATCAAATTGCACCGCTAGTTGCATTCACTGCATTCTCATGGCCTAATTACTCGCAGTCTCTTAGAGACACCAAATTTCTTCTAATGCATTAGCATTTAACAAAAAAATGAATGAAAAATTGTGTAGATAAGATCGTAGATTCGTAATGGATAATTCTGAAAAGATGAGACCAATCATGAAGGTAGTCAACCAAAAATGATCCAATTTTTAAACCAGTAGGTGCATTTTTCATTTTTACTATAGCCTTGAAAGTCATCCATTGGTTACTTTTGGGCCTCACATCTTCAATATTGAATTAATATATGAAATGCAAGGTTTCATTGAGAAGATGGACATCATTAGCATTTAGCAAGGACAAAAGAAAAAAACTTGTGCAAATGAGAACATTATTGATGAAATTATGCCACAAATTGCATGTAATATAAGAAACATCAAGTTAGAATAAAGACTTGAAGTTAGAGATAAGGTAGGGATCTTTAATTATTGTGCCATTATACATGAATAGTATACATTTCAAACTATCAAATGTAAGCTACTAGTATATAGTAGCCCCCAAATAGCACAATTGAGCTAGTGGAGTCTTTGACATTATTATTACATTAAGTGGAGGATTTTTCTACAAATTTTGGACTATTGCTAGAGTGGCAATCAATGATATTTTTTGTAGTTGAAATGGGATGAAAAGATAGTTAATTGGATGAATAATTACTCAATGTAGATGAAGATATTGACAATATGACAATGAGATGTATTTGTTGAAGTTTTAAAAAAAAATAGATTTGACCATCCAATAATTTTTTGTCATTTAAAAAATGGTTGTTGGATGTGACCATGGAAAGCAAAGCATTGGAACAAAATGTAATTTCACTTGTGTAAAACCATCTCCTATTTACACTTCTAAGGGTTTTTCTTAACAATGTCTTCACAAAAGCTTAATATAGTAGTACTTTATATGGTTAACTTGGTCTAAATCCAAAATAGACCATGGACTAGGGGCATTGCTTATTTGTATATTTTAAAATTTGACAATGTGAATCCTAAGATGAAATAAATAGTCAAAATCTACGGTTGTGAGATTTAAGACATTGTAGTTGTTTGGATTTTTTAAGTCCTATTTCAAAGAGGTGGGAAGGAAATAGATTCCTAAAAATCAACAAAACATTATACTTTCACCATATAGGATTCCAAGTAGAATTCTCATCAATAGTGGATGGCATGCCTTTGTTTCAAAAGCAAATTCAACTTGCAAGTTTTATTTGGACCCTCACTTTGACCATATTCTATCTATTGACTGATCAATCCTTCAACTCCTAAAGAATTAGGGGTGTTTTTTTCAAAAACTCCCATTTTTAAATGCATTGGTAAAAATTGAAAATAAATTTTCTTAAACTTTGACCATAAAGAAGTAGACTATTATGAAGACGTGTGGAAAAAAATTATACCATTTGACTACGTGGGTTAAAAGATTATAATATTTGAAGTGAGACAAAAAAAAACTATTTTTCATTTTTGCAAACACAAAGTCAACAAACTTTGATCCCTCTCAGAGTGAAATGTTTGCTCCACAAAACATTGAGTTTCTATACCATTCTGATTATTATATTTTGTTAAGTTTCATCACAAAAAATTTCAAGAACAAATAAGGAATCTACCTTACTCTTAAACCACCTTGCAATATAAAGAGGTCATATAAATCACCAATACACTTGTTATTTTTTTGATGATTTCTTTTGTTGCAAGGATTTTTTGGGGTTGAAATACAAATTGTAATAAGCTATTATTGTAGCTACATTCATCCCAAATTTCTAAAGTAGATGAAGAATTTTATGAAAGATGCCCAAATTGCTTTGATTCTTTGGTGCAACAAAAAAAATAATCTAGGCATATGATTGGAATTGCTTTTTTATTCCTAATAATAGAATGAATGTTTCCATCTTGAGTTGAATTTTTGAAAATGTTTGTTCATTTTTTACTTCATTACCACTTATTAAAAATCCCAATTGTCCCTTGAATGGACATTCAATCTTTTATAAGCTATAAATTCTAGTGGGCTTGTCTTCTAGTCTTGTCTTATGTATATACCTTGAGAGAATTGTAGTATGATCTAAGATGAACAAGCCTATTCATCTTAGAACCTACCACAATTTCCTCTCTCTATATATTGCCTTTGAGAAATAGGATCACTCATTAACATAACTATAATAAAAATTGTCTAAATAAACATCTCAACTTGGTAACTAATATTGAAAGATAGCAAGAGTTCTTTTCACTCATTGAATGTTGACCTTGGCTCCTCATGTAAAACATTCCATTTTGATTTTAGAATATTTTAAATCTTAATATAATCAAAATTTTAGACACCGTCATTGACTCATTGTAGAACATGTATTTATATTTGAAAGTCAATTATAACTAACAATTGTAAGGTTCAAAGCTTGTCACTGATTCACATTGGATAATAATGGAAAACTCAATTTGAAACTTTCCTTTATTGGCTTTAGTATGTAGCATTTAGTGTGCCAATTCAATTGTCATTTCTGTATCTTTAATAAAGATAAAGTCTTGTAAAAGACTCACATAACTAAATTGCTACCATTGTTTGTGGATAGTAGGTTTTATTTTCATTATTATGTTATTTACTATTTACTATTTTAGATCTATATCACCAACAAAGATACACCATCTTATTTGTGTTGAATTCAATTGACCTTGTATATTCCAATTATGTAACAATAAGGCCCATTCTCATCTTGCAAGCAAGTTGAATTTAAAAAGAATTTGGTAGATTCATATATTATAATTCATTTATCCATCTACACAAATCATATTCGAATGTCTGCATAATATAATGAACTAAATGACTATAAATTTATCCAAGTTAAAAGAATCTAAAATTGTCATTAAACAATTGAGGTATGAATCCCAAACCATCTTTTTCACAATGCAATTCCTCACCTATGACCCTACCCCTATATATATAAAAAAACACAATAATCTTATAATCTTGAACAAGTATACATACAAAATAGTTACAATTCAAGAAAAAAGAAACCAATTTTTGTGGTGCTTTTTGTACGGCTTTCAATAAGGGCTCTATATCTCCCTTGAGTAAGGCTCTTCTATTATATACCAAAAGTGGAAAAAAGTTGCACAAAGCACTAGCCACAATTTTAGCTACATGACACTACTTTGTTACTACTTTAGGTATCCACACACTTACAAATGTACACTCAAGCTATTGCATATAGAGTGGGGTGTAATTAGATGCAAAGTGATTGTAACAATGTACTAACTTCAGGAGCTTAAAACCATAGAATGTGAATCAAAACAACCCTTAAGATTTATGAAACCAATACCAACTAACCTAAATCCTTTAAACCTCCATGATGCCTCAAAGTAGCTTCTACATGATTTGGAATGACAAACAAAAGATATAAAACTACAATTTTTCATTTAATCCCTAGATAAATTTCACTATGTTTCACCAAAATTGTTTCAAAAATGCCATTTCTAGTACAAGTACCAAATTTTTGAAAAGAAACACATTTTTAGACATATGTAATCATAGGATCTTGTAGTATGTTAGTTTTAAAGATGTGCAAAAAATTTCAAAAATTTCCACTATGTAGATTGCAAGATATAGGCATTTGAAGTGATAAAATCCTTTCTTTGGCCTTCCAAAAATCTGGACACCTACACTTCATAAGGTCTTATTTATATGAAAAAATGTTCAAAATGGTGGTTACTCTTTGAATTCATTCTTCAAGTCAAGTTGGCTACATGCTTGAAAATTTTTAGATCATTTGGAATTGTACAACATATAGGAAAAATTTAGTAAGTAGAGAAAAGGAGAGAATGATTCAAAATACTAAATTGTTAACAATTTATTATGGAACTGAAAACTGCCAATCCAATGGTTGTAATGTTGTAATAAACAATTTACACCTAATGTTTTTATTTTTTTCCCAAAAAATATTGAAAATTGAGTTAAATAAAGGACTTCAAAGTTTGTTGTAGAGTAGAGATTCAATAATGACTTACAAACTCCCACAAACTAAAACTCCTCATAACTTATGACTCATTGATCAAAATGGAATGATTTAAAGTTTTCCAAGTATATATAAATCTAGAGAATGAATTTCAAATTTTAATTTCTTCAAAAAGTGATTTTTAAAGAAGGTTTTTTTTGTTGCTAGAGTTGCCCATGAGTAATGAAAACACATATCATACAGTAACTTTTTAAGCATGTAGTCAAAAGTTATCCAAAATATTGGGCCTTAAAGATACTCCTGGGGCACATGTTGTGTTAAAATTTCAAAGAAAAAAAATAAAAATTCCATTCGTAGTGAACTATCCAAAACTTCTATGCTTCCAAAAACTGAAGTTTGAGCATTTAGGGGTTAATTTTTTTAAAGAGTTTGTTGAATGTGTTTGTAGTGTATAGTAGAAAAAATTTCTTCATTGAAAGATTATTAACTTTATATAGAAGAAGATGCTAATAAAAATTACAAAAGATGCTTTTCTAATGTATTTTGACAGCTTCTACCTCCATGCTCTTGATTTGAATTTTAGGCATGAAAATAATGTTTTTTGAATTTGAATTCAACTAATGAAATGAATCTTATTCAGCCTAGTTTCTCTTCCATTTAGAAAAAAATTGAATTCATAAAATTCAGCAATTTATTACAATTTGGATATTATGCCTATAATCATGGTTTGCTAATTTGCTAATTTTAGAATGAAATAAAACTTTGGTTAATACCATGGTACTCTACACTGTAATATATGACAATTCCAAAATTTCCAAATTTTTAAAGCATATTTTGTATTTGATATGCAATTTCTTCATTTTCTCTTAAAAAAGGTCACAATAATTTCAAAATTTCAAGAATTTTTTAGAAAATTTCAAATTTTTTAGAAAATATGTGATTGCATTTCTGAAAAATAAAATAAAATAAATTCTAATAAAATATATTGAAAAAAAGCATACAAAGCAATGATTTTTTCAAAGATTTCCATAGTTAAAGGGTCCATCCTTTAAGGGTTAAGAGTCATGCTAAAACTCAACCTTAGAATATTCTATTGATTACTATAGAAACCATCATTTCTAGTATTGTATGAATCATTTGCTAAAATAAACCCAACAATCATTGGAGGTCAAACTATTATGCAAGACTTCCATTTTCACACAAAATTCTAAGGATGAATATCTACACTTTGTTTTATATAGAAGAATTCTTTGTCAAGCTTCAATTACTTAGTGTCTACAGTGATATAATAGGATTAAATAAGAGTTAGGGACAAGAGATAGTAAAAAAGGAACAAATAAAATTATTGAAAGTTCAAAACTTAATGCCAAGTGTGCTTCACTTGGCATTAAGAGATGGATAGGAAGCCAAGTAAGTGAGAAAGAAAGAGGTGAAACAAACAAAGTAAGGTACATGTGCCCCTCAATAAGTGTTAAAATCTCATATATTTTGTAGAATTTCACCCCTTTTAGATCCTCAAAGTGAAATGTTACATGTTACATGTCATTAATTCTTGTAAACACCTTTTGTGAATATACCTCAATGTGTTAGAATAGCCCCAAAAGGATAAGTTCAAATATATATTATTTATTTATTAACCTCTAAATTTCTTTTATGTTTAAGGCCTAAAATTGCTTCAAAATAGTCATCCCAAAAGCAAGGCTTTATTGTCTCTATTTACTTTTAAGAAATCCAATTGTAGAAATGCCACATTTAACTACTTTTGGACTTTTGAAAGTCCAAAATTAATAATTGTGACCATGAGGAAAAAAAATGTTCATCAAGAGATAACCCAAAACATCGGGAGATTAGTCCAAAACAATCGAAGATCTATACAAACATCAAAAGATCTATACAATCATCGGGAGATCTCCCAATATTAACATCAGAAGATTTGTTGATGTATAGTCCATAATTCATTGAATAGTCCAAAAGTAATTAAATGTGGCATAGAATCCTTTAGTTGTTAATAACTTATTTACGTACATCCTCCAAAAAATTTAGAGTGAATATCCCCAGTAATTGCAAGTTCAATGTGCCTAAACTTCAAAATGTAGGCTTTTCTAGCTCTTCCAATAGGTGAAGTTTTGTCTTTCAACACTTTTAGAAAGAAACACATATGTCTTATAATATTCATTTTTTTCAATATATTAAACAATAGGTTTTAGGATAAATATAAAAATAAAATAAACTTGTTTTTTTTCATACTAATCTACTAAAAAATAATAAACTAGAAGGTGATATATGATAAACAAAAAAAAATTAAATTGCTAATAAATTTGAAAAGAAATTGATAATCCTTAATTCTAATGGTAATAATGTTCTAATAAACAACTAGTATCCTTTATTTTGATTAAAAACTTCAAATTCTTGAAAATTGAAAGCAAAAAAAGCCTTAATATATTTTTTCTACCTTTGTTGCTTACAAAATAAAACTCTCATAATGTTCACCTTAATATTTGGAATTGAATGGTTTGATTGTTTTTGAGTAGGTATCAATCTATACAATTCAAAAAGATTAAAGAATATATTCTTAGAATATATCTTTTGGAGTACTTTTTTTTGGCTTGATTTTGCATTGAAATAAAAAAACTTTTAACTTTTGCAATATTGATCATAAACATGTGAAACAAACCTTCACATGTAGATTAGAATGATTAGCATTCATATAGAAAGATTCTTGTCAAAATTCCACATTACAAAGTCAATCTTTTCATTTCTCCAAAAAATCCAAAGTGGGCTCCTTAGCCCTTTAGGGATTACTAAACAAAAGATTGATAAGGGTTATGTATAATAGACTATTTATTTATTTTTTATGTATTGCAATGCTCTATGAATTAGAATATTTCTACTCCCTATTTGTAACATGTAAGGTGAAAACAACTAAAATCCTACATATACCCATTCATGCATGACAAATAGACTTATCTATTGAAAGTGTCCCCTAACTTGCAATTAAACCATTCCTACACCTAATTGTGCTTCATTGAGTGTTAATTTTCTAGATTTTATTTTTATGACCAAACCATAATATGTGTAGAATTGAGTTGAAAATCTAAGAAAATAATTCCAAGAAAAAGAACTTGATTTTCATACTTTGAAAAATTGTTATGTAGAAGCAGGTACAAGATAGAAGGAAAACAAATTGTTAACAATTCTAAGATGGAATTTAAACCTATTGATTCTAATGTTAGGATTATTCTAGTGAGCCACTTATACCTCACAAAACTTTGATTTTTGGAAAATTGTGAAAAATGAGTGCAAAAATGAATCCTAAAAGAATTTTTTTTGAAGATGCTCTATTTATTCAAAGACAAGAAGCTTCATCACTTTTGCATCACTATTCCAAATAAAATGAATTGAAGCTTTTGATAAGGACAAAAATATATTCTATGAGAAAAAAATTAAATTATTTTCAAAATGTTTTTTTTCCTAGACATACTACTTTTTGGACCTAGAGTGATATAACTTTCGCTCTTGGCACTAATTGAAATAAAAACTACTCCATCTATTATTTCAAAGCTAATGTGTTTTTCTATCTACAATAAAAATTTCAAAATCCATATAAAAAATGTACACTATTTGTACATTGTTGGTGTAGTGAAAAAGTAAAATGTACAAATAGTGTACATTTAAGGGGGTGGACATTTTTAGAGCATGAATCCCTCCAATCTCAGAGCATTCACATCATGCATTAAGGTAGATGCACCCAATAGTATCCATGTATCCAATGGTGTCCCTTTCTAAAAGAGAAGTCATTCTGAAACGCAAATCTAAGAGAATCTATGTGGCTTATCATGTTGGTCAATAATTAATGAGGTCTGTTTGGAATGTCTTCATTTATATTTTAAAATGACTCTCGTTTCTAGAAAGGAACGCCATTGGGTATGTGAACACTTTCAAGTGCTTGTACCTTATACATTTGGCATATCTATGACTTCACTTTGTTTGGTTTTCTAAGAGGTTGATTCCTTGCTTCCGAATATTGTGAGCTGTTGGAGAGGCACCACATGATAGTCTAGAGTTTGGACTTTGAAGTGTGGGCAATGGTGGGCAACTTGCTATAAACCACAAAAGCAAAGCAAATCCAATGCGGGCCCTCTATGTCATAAGTTTAGGGCCACTTTTCTTCAGTA
Organism: Pseudoscleropodium purum; assembly: GCA_963969395.1. Classification (NCBI taxonomy): domain Eukaryota; kingdom Viridiplantae; phylum Streptophyta; class Bryopsida; order Hypnales; family Brachytheciaceae; genus Pseudoscleropodium; species Pseudoscleropodium purum. Next base: position 23,166,796 of record OZ017796.1, read on the forward strand.
TGGGTGCGGGTGCTCGTAGTGTCCTGTCACTCCTGTCACCCCTGTGTTGCCCAGTTCTTACGGTTCACCCATCTTGTCCAGCTCAGTTCATGCCACCGCCGGCCCCTATAAAGCGCCTCCAGCCCTCTCTTCCTGTACCCTCACTTCTCGACACCAGCTGCGCAGCGCCCACTAGCCCTCTCCTCAAGTGTGCAGTCGATCACTCTCCACATCTCCATATCTAGATAGCTAGTTTTTCCTTATCCATGCACTGCTGCAACGCCATCCATCAGCTAGCCTCGCTCTCGTCACCCTGCGTACTCGGCTGGATTCACTGATTGCGCTCGTCGTTTTGCAGTGGAATGGAGCAATCGTGTGTGTGCAGGCAAGTTAGGGAAGCTCGATCACTCGTGAAGTTCAGTCGTTTGCTAACTAGGCTCTGTTGGTTGTGGTACTGATGTGTGTTTGGATAGGGGTTGAATGGCTTTAGTTGGAGCGGAGTTGTGGAATCTAGCTAGGATGTGATGTGACGGGTGGTTGTGACGAGGTCGCTGACTAGTATGTTGGGGGCGACATGAGTACTAGATTTGGTTTGAAATTAGAGTGGGGCGGGGCTGTGTTTTTTATTTCCTTTTAATTGGTGTGTGTGTCCTTAACTTTGTGTCGCTATTGTTGAAGTGTCGTTATCGCGGAGCTCTTTTCGGTCCAATAGTGGCTAATGGGAGGTTTGTCCTGCTGCCGGGTCACACTTCCGGCTTCCGTATCATGAGCGGCGTGATGTGGAATCCGAATGTCTGATCCGGGAGCTGATCAATCGCTCCCTTGGCGTCTCTTGGACTGAAGGGAGCTCCACCTTCTCCGACACTTGTGTGAACTAGCTTGTGTGACTGAGTGAGTGTGTGTCGTTAGTAAACATTGACGGGTCTGATATAACCAATTTCCTTGGATGTTTTCATGCTGCTGGGATGCACTTTTAGTGATCTCAGATTTAGCCAACAGGCTGGAAGGTTTATTGCTTCTGAGGTAAGTGGCTCTCAGTCGGAGCTTATTGCGAGCTTTGGACATTGGCAAGCTGCTGGGGCAACAGGTCTTCGGCGTCCTTCCGCAAAACTTTTCGAGGCTCGGGTTTCACCGACGGAATTGCACTTAGGGATTCTGATGTGTGAGCTGCAGTTGGTAGAATAGTGCATTTGTCCTGTGCAGGGATTCTAAGTCGTCGGGTTGTGACGTGATTTAGTGTCTTAGAACCAGCTTGTGGCACTTGATCCACTGACAGTCTCGTACGACTTCTGTGAGACTCAGCTGGAGTAAGTGTGTGAGTTGATTAGGAATCCGTCGCTTTCCTGCTATTTTTTGTATTCGCCAGAGAACCGAATCACTTGAGAACTGTAATACTTGAGGAAGGGGGCTTGGAGCTTGATTACCAAGGGCTGGGGAGGTAGTTGATGCAGCAATTTTCCATTACATGTGTACCAGTGCCCCGAGTTTTGCCACCAATGTGGGTTACACTACTGATCATTGCAGGACTATCTCAAACAACTGTTTCATGCATCCATAAGGTTCCTCATTGCAAACATATTCAGATTGTAAAAAATGCACAGAAGCAATAAAACGAACGTTTCTGTTGGAAGAAAATCCAATGTGTAAAGGTAGGGTGCCAGCTTTTTCATTCCTTGGCATGTCAGTTCCGACCTTTTTCCCAATTACTCCTGAGAACTGAAGAGCTCATAAGTCATAACTTTGTCATCCGTACCCTAAGTAGTCACCACCTACTCACCTGACGTGAAATGAACTGTCAAATCTTAAATCCAGTCAGAATTTCATAGTTGACACTATTCTACTACTCATTCAACCCCGTCACCGAATGGGTCAACTTTTGTGTTCTAAATTCAGTTTCCTCCAGGATAAGTAAGCCACCTGATCGGTATAGAAGTCGTGGCCCACTCACCTGATCGAAGATATCTTTTTCCCTCCGTCCATTTCCGAACCACTTCCTAAAACCAGAAGTCTAGAATAAACAGAAATCTACACTACCCTGACACCCGAAAGTATAGTTGTACACCTACACCCATAATATCTGCAAATCTGCATGCACAATTCCTTCCGAATATACCCGATGTGACTCATTCGTGAATGTTTCCTCAATCTGCACTCGAAGACCAGTTCGTTAACTTCCGTCAACCTTTTAAGAGCGATTCCAGGCCCGGAAAGTTTACCGAACTCTGTTTCTGTATGCGCCAGTCGGCTTTGAGGCTTTCGAGCTGCGGTATTGAGGGGAAAACAGTTCCTGGTATTTATCGTCCGTTGAATTAGTAACGGATACGGGATGTATGGCCGATATTTGATTTCTATTAATATATCTATTGATGCCTTGTTGCCTCTAAAGTTTAAACTCCGTCTCGCTTTTATCTCTCGCAGTAAAGGTACTCCTTTATTTGTGTCAAAAAAAATAAAAATAAACTCCGTCTCGCTCCTGTTGTCTTCTGTGTGCTAGTCGTTTGTTATCTCATTCATCAATCTTTGAAATAGATTTATATTGAAATACAAAATTCCACCGGTGCAGGGATTCAAGCGAGTGTAAAGAAAATTATAATTGTATATGCCTCGCAGGACACTGGTATACGAGCATTGAAGGCGGTACTTTATGACGTACTGTAGAGTTCTCGCTTGTCAACCCCGAGCGGAGATAGTGTGCTTACTGTGGTAGTGAGCGTCTTGAATTCCAGTATCTACAGACTTCTTCGTACATGCAGTGTCTGTAAAGTAAGCTCAGTTCTGCCTGCAGTTTCTCAGTACTGCACATGATGAGAAACTTTATAATTCCTGATTCTTTGAATTTAAGAACTTGGACATTTAAGTTATGTCCCATGATTGAAATAGGAAGCAACTGAAACAGTCTTTGAACAAGGTTTTTTTTATTTCATTATTTCAGTACTTGGGGGAGTGCAGCAAGCAAGCCAGTCATTGCCTCAATGGTTTGATGAAAGCAATTTTCTTGATTCCACAGGAATGGATGAAGCATGCAACATGGATGAAAACTCACTTCTTCATCCCAAAGTGTGTTTATTCTTCAAATACAAGAGGGATACCATTTCCAGATTTTGTAGCAATTTAGCTATTTATCATGCACTAAAAGAGGAAAATACATCAATTGCCAAATACTCCTTGCTGAAAATAAGTATATTGGTTTGGAACAGGGAATGTAGTTGTTGAGTGTGAAAATGCAAAAGGTGACCCCCTATTGGGCGTTGAGTAGGCCTTGGAATTGCAAGCTAGTGCAATCACAATCCTTGGACACCTACATGGCTACATGGCACGGCGAATTAATTATACGGTATGAAGTATTCACTCCAAATTAAAGAATCAAAACCCTGCTTTCAACCTTAGGGACTAATGCATGCATGATCTTTGTGACTGTTCAATTTTCAACCTGTCCATAAGAATTCCTTCCCTGCCACTCCAATTCATACAGTACAAGTAGATATATGCATGAGCATTCTTTTTCGAGGTTGTGAACAATTGGCTCTTGAACTCCCTTGAACTGATGTACTGAGATTCGACTGCAACTTGGAGCCATCCCTCTCCAGAGAGTACCACATAACTCAGTTCTACAGGTCCTTCATTTGGTAGGTGTTATTGGTAGTGGTGACGTGCACATTGCCTGATTGGGTTGCATAGCTAGGAAGATCGAGTGACTGGCATCCTGTAGCTGCACTTTGACAGAACCAATAAAATTACATTGTCAAAGATCTTCTGCAGTCATTCTTGAAGCCAGCGAACCCAGTGACGAGAAATGACATGCCCTTCAATTGAAGCTGGTGGATGGCGCTTCTTAAGCCCGTCACATGGGCAAACTTTTCACAAATTGGAATATCTACACTGTCTGTCTGTCCAGCTACAATTCTGAGTACTTTGTCCATGTTTTCATCATTTGCTCAGATACATGCATGGGTGGCAGCAGTGTACGTCCTGGTTCCAAGTTATGAACAGTTGCTGCTAGAAGTTGACACTGCAACAAACCTTGTGCAGGTGTGCTGCAGCTGCACTGTGAGCTTAGTTGGCATATGGCCATATGCTTCTTCTTTTTTTCCAATTTAGGTTTGTATGTAATGTACAGTTTTATCTACAACTTGAATTGTTAAAACCCATGCTTGCACACTGGGTCCAACCATCAGACTAGGGCTACTTTCAGGATAAGAACGGTTGAATCAAGTTTCCAACAGACAGGAATAAAATCGCATGGTGGGGCTCACCAGCTCAGCTTGCAAGGTACATTATGGAATTTCATCCCCACGTTCACGTCAGCCAGGTACACAGCACCATGTAATTTTATTCCCAAGTACAGCTCAGCAAGAGAAGCTTATACCCTATTGGTTTCACAGTTTAAGGAGAAACATATGCCTGCATTAGAGATTTTCTTTCCTCTTTCAGATAAGGTAAGAATTGCCACTATAATTGTGGGCTGTTCGCAAAACCGTCGCAACTTATTTCTTGCATAAGTTGTATAGTCTCCATAACAGCTTATGACTTCATCTTGGGTACACTTATTTTTACCAATTTAAAAATTCGTGGTTCATTCATACAGAGTTCCTAAAATGCATTCTACAAAACTCTAAAATTCCATTTTGACTACCAGCAACATCCTACAATTTTACAAATGCTTTCATTCTCCATCTTTTACTTGGGACAAATTTAACCCTTCTTATCCTAAAAGTAGCTCTAGTTTGACAGCTTAAAGCATCCATTCTATGGCACATAAGAGATGGGCAAAAGGCAAATGCTTGGAGCTAGGCAACTTCTTTTACTACATTGCTAACTCACCAATAGAATAGAAGAGCCTAGACTTGTGCCAAACTATGAACTTGGTATGGAATCTTCCTGTGTTATTCAATTCATCACTTTTTTCGTGCCCCCTGATTTGGGATTCCCTATTGAGATCTCACCATTCCAACAACTCATTGAATAAACAATAATGGTGGCATGAATAGTTGTCTTGCCTTCATGAACAATAGCCCACATATCTTGAATATTCTATCTCATAGTGGGGACTTGGCACAGAGAATCTACAAAGAGATTTGTGGAGCTCAAAATGAGACATTAGGTGGGTCAAACCTTTTGTGTGACGGTAGAGATGCTCTTACATTTTCCAAAGATCGATGTACCAACATTTAAAATCCACAATTTATTTTGGGCAAATTAAAAGCACCTCCACTCCAATCCATTCATATTAAAAAAACAATAACCGATTTGCACTCCTATACTTGCAGTAAGATAGAGCAATCCAATGTCTTCACTCACCTAATTCTAACACCTACCACTCCTTCCCATTTGCGTCAATTACCCATCCATTACCAGATTTACCACAAATCTTAGCAATTCTTTAGCATCACAATGCACTTAGTGAGGGAAGACATCATCACGTGATTTAGCATAGGCCTACCCATGCATCACCAATTTACTCCCAACAAACATTTAAAATTCACCAAAAATTCATTTCTTGTCCGAATGTCTTGATTCAAGGCTTCTCCCATGTACTAGATAGTAAACTCTACTTGCTAATAGTTAGGCATATTTCCTTTGAACTCTTACCACTTTGTGAAGATTCCATGTTTTCTACATGGAATCTACATGAAATCTACATGTTTTCTACCAGCTTCTAGTTTACGTTTTCCTCATCTGCCTTCATGTTCTGATCTTAACTTAATTTCAATTCCATGTAGGCCTGACAGAGTTTTGTTTCTTCTTCCCCACAGCATGTTGTCTCCAAGTGACATGATGCACTGTGGATTCTGCACAGGTCAGTCCCCCTAGCTACAGTCCATGCTTGCCTGCTGTTTCTTACAGCTTAGATTTGCTCATGCATACTATCTTCAATTCTTCATGCATACTATCTTCAATTCTTCTGATCATGCAAAGGAGCCAAATCACAATGATTGTCCTTGGCAGCTTCCTACAGTGGAGCTTTCCAGTCCGATCCAGGCCCACTTGCGGAGCTTGGAATTGCACATGGGCCGGACAAATGGGTTGCATATGAACCTGTGTAAAAATTGTTTGGTAGCAGCTACTCTGTGCCCTCGATTAGAACTAGTGCAGCTAGCTGACCCGACCTGACAAACTTCCATTGAGCTAGTACGGTAACAACAAATCCTTGCTCGCATCTTGGCCATCTGATGCACAAGAAGCTGTGCGCCTGCTGCGGACGGCCTGCCTGCACGCGCCTGCCAGTGCGTTCAGTAAAGTTACGTTGTGCACGTACTTTGGCTGGCCGGCAGGGATCGAGGCCCGGATCAGGGTTGCTCCTGTTCAATTGACATTGTCATGCACTGACTTCAGCTGAAGCCCCCTGTCCACGGAAGCTGTAGCCATGCATGCATTTGGGCCAATCCAAACTGAGGGAGAACAGACTTGGAGTTAGCAAGCACCAATGCTAACTGAAGGAACTAGATGAATTCATGTACTTCCCAAGGGCTGGAATTGGCCTCTGGACACATTCCACGCAACTGCAGCCACAGCCATGCATTCAAGTGGAACCAACGCCATGCAAGCAGGCAGGACGGGTAGTGGAACTAGGAAGGTAGGGGTCGGTGCTATAAAAGGTAACCCTAACTGCCCAACCGACCATATATGAAATGGTTGGTCTAAAATTGCAGCCTTGTTTGGGTGTGGGCAGTTCAATTTCGCTTTGGCTGTTCTGAAAAATTTTATGGACAGTTTTGAAGGTTAACCCTTGAAGATTTTTACTGTGTTTTCACCAAAACGCTTCAAAACTGCCATTTCTAGTGTAAGTACCAAATTACAGGAAAAACAAAACATTTTTGGAAACATGTAACATTTTTGGATCTTGTTGTGAATTGGTCTAAAAATATGTAGAAAAAATTTCAGAATTTTCCATAGTGTAGATGGCAAGATGTTAGCATTTGAATGGACAAAAATCGTTTTTTTCGCCCTCCAAAAAACTAGGTAGTTGCACTTCATAAGGCCACATTTCTATGAAAAAATGTCCAAAATGGTGGTGACTCTTTAAATTCATTCTTCATAGCAAGTTGTCTATGTGCTTGAAAAATTTCAAACCATTTGGAATTGTGGCCACAACATATAGGTAAAAAACAATAAGTAAAAAGAAGGGAAGAATGATTCAAAACACTCAGAATTTAATTATGAAATTGAAAAATTCCAATTCCAATTGTTGTAATGTTGCAGTAAAAAAATCTACACCCAATGTTTTTATTTATTTTTCAAAAATATTAAAAATTGAGTTAAATAAAGGACTTCAAAGTTTATTTAAGAAAAGAGATTCCATAATTATTCACAAACTAAAACTCCTTATAATAAATAAAATGGAATGATTCAAAGCTTTCCATATATGCATAGATATTAAAAACCAATTTCAAATTTTTATTTTATTTCTTAAAAAAGTGATTTTTTAAGAAAATTTTGGACTACTCGTTGAATAATGAAAATGACATATCATACAACTTTTTAACCATGTAGTCAAAAGTTATGAAAATTGTTGGGCCTTAAAGCTACTCCTTGAGCACATGTTGTGTGAAAATTTCAAAGAAAATAAAAATTCCATTTGTAGTGAGCTGTCCAAAAATGATATGTTCTCAAAAAAGCATGTTTAGTACTTTAGGGGTAAACTATTGGAAGCTTTTATTTTCCATTGAAAATAGTAGTATATTTTATTTTTGAGAGGTCCTCAACACATATATGTACCATAAGCTCCTTGAGATTGTATACCATTTAAGGAACTACAACCATGTAAGCAAATAGGATAGTAGAAATTAAGGTACAGTTAGTACTTTAAAAGTTAACCCCTAACTGCCTAAATGTATATGGTTGGTCAAAAATTTGAAGCTTGTTTTGGTGTGCTAAATTTTCTTGACCATTTAAAAAAAATTTACAAGTACTTTTGAAAGATTAGGCATTGGAAGCTCTTATTTTTGAAGAAAAAAAGCAAATGTTTGATTTTTAAAAGGTCTTCAAACATATATATGTACCATTAATCGAAGATTGAAGCTAGCCAATTTTACTTCATTAATTTTCCCAACTTTGAGCATAGTTTGCCAATTTCACTTGATTTGAGATCTAAAAAATTGTATGTATCCATTTGCTTTGAAATTGATGGTCCGAATGGAAAGAATAAAGTGTTTTTCATGATTTTCATTGTTGAAAATTTAAACATGCAAGTGTTGATTTGAAGTTATTTGCAATTTCTACTTATAAGAAAAAAAATTGCATTTCAACAATTGCAAGGAGGATTGTGTTATGAATTTAATAGCTCTTCATTTAATCTTAACTCCTAAGTTCCTTGACTATATTTTCACCAAAAACACTCCAAAATTGCCATTTCTTGTACAAGTACCAAATTTTAGGATAAAAAACATTTTTGAACACATGTAACCATAGGAGCTTGTAGTACACTAGTTTGAGAAGATGTGAAAAATATTTAAAAAAATTTCACCAAGAAGATTGCAAGATCTTAGCATTTGAATTGACAAAATCCTTTGGGGGGATTTGTGAAAAATAAGGTAATTGCACTTCACAAGGTTACATTCTATATGAAAAACTGTCCAAAATGGTGGTGCTTCTTTGGATTCATTTTTCAAAGCAAATTCACTATATGCTTGAAATTTTTTAGATCATTTGGAATTGTACAATATATAGAAAAAAAAATAGGAAGTAATAAGAAGTAGAATTTGATTCAAAATAGTAAATTGCTAAGAATATAGTTATAGAATGGAAAAATGCCAATCTCAATGGTTGAAATATTATAGTAAAAAATCTACATCCTATATTTTTAGTTTATTTTCAAAAAATTTAAAATTAAATTAATAGAGGACTTCAAAGTTTTATTTAGAGTAAGAATGCATAATTGCCTGCTAACTAAATCTCCTCATAACTTTCATCCCATTAGTTAGAATAGAATGATTCAAAGATCTCTAAATGTATATAAATCTAGAAAACTAATTTCAAAATTTTGTTTTTAAAAAAATGATATTTTTTATCTACCTTGATTGCCTCACCAAGGGGAAAAACTACATATTATACCTTGACTTTTAACCATGTAATCAAATGTTATGAAAATTGTTGGGCCTTAGAAAAAAACCTTGTCCCTATGTGTGGAAATTCTAAAGAAATTCCATTTGTAGTAAACTACCCAAAATTGCTATGTTGCCAAAAAAAATGCATATTGGTCCTTTAATTAGGGGTTAACAAAAGGTTTTGGAAAGTGCATTTTAGTGTGGGAGCACAATTTCAATTGTTCATGTCACCTCCAATGCCAAAAAACTCTTATATGCAAATTTTTCAATTATTGTAGGAAGGGGCAATATACTACAAAAAGATAATCACATTTTTTTGTTCATTATCTCACAATTCCTATGCAATTTTACATTAATAAGAAAGCTCTTTAAACATTTATTTGGTTAGATTTTGAAAAACAAAATCATTTGCTTTATTGAAGATAACTATAAGACTATTCTTTTTTTTATAGGAAAAACACCCTTCAAAAGGCTTAGGCACTTAGGAAATTAGGGATTAAGTGCCTCTACTCTAAAAGTGACTACTAATACAAAGGTACATTTTGCTTTCTTCAATGTACCAATAGAGAGTACATTTTAGAAGGTATTCACTTTTAAGGACAATTGTGTTTCAACTTCAGAAACTTATAACTAAGAATGGCCCAAAAAAATGGAAATGTCTTCATTGAATTAGATGCCAATTCCATTTTTCTTCCTATGGAAATTTACAAAATTGTTTCAAGGAGTTTAGCTTCCTACCAAATGCAATCAAGTTCTTTAAGGGTCACTGTAAGAGAGGGCTACCTTAATTTGTCAAGGCCTAACAACTTCTTGACAAAGGAGGTTTTCAACGAGTAGTCATGCTTTGATCTTTTTCTGTACATGGAAGTACTTGAAACTTTTAATTTTAATCATATAAAAGCAAATATTAATTTATTTAGCATGCATGGAATTAATTATAGAAAATATTGACCATTATATTTTTAGATTATAAATTTTTTGGATGATTAACTTATATGCAATCTTAGAGAAAGAAAATTATAAGATGAATAAATCTTTCCCCCTTTCCAATAAAATTATAAAGGAATCTGAGGCAAATGTGTTGCTTTCTAGTTTTCTTAAAAGAGAAATTAAAAACTCTCTCAAATTCATACATATTTTCAAATAAAGAAGTGGAAAGCCAAAACTAACCAAATTGGATCCTACAAAATTTTAAAATTTTTATATATGTGTCAATTTTTTAGATTTAACAATTGATATTATTAGACAAAATTTAAAATATATTTAATTAATTAGAATCATTAAAATTATTTTATATTTATAATCACACTAGATTGAATTTTGTATTTTAAAAATTGTTAAAAGTACAAATTTGAAAAAATTCTCTAGATTTAGTTTATTTGTGCAAAAAAAAAGACTAGAAATGTCAAAATAATTGTTCTTTATTCCATCCCCACTATTCCTTTCATTGTAAAAAATTATGATTTCTACAAGATTATATTTCCTTAATAAAAAATTAAATACTTCTCACATTGGTATTTCAAAAATTGGAAAATGCAATAAGTATGTCAACTTATTACTCTACAAGATCCTAATTTACAAAATATTGAGATTTGTTTCACCCTATCAAATTTGCTATTGAAAATTTGAAGATGATACATTGTGTCCATTTAGTCCTTGAAGGTACAACTCCTTAGTGCCTAAATCTTTTTTTGAATTTTTGCATTTTTTGGCTTATATCTTTATAATTATATATTCTGTATTATTTAGTACCTTAATTTCATCAAATTCATCATACATAAAGTGTGGTTTTAAAAAAATTAAACACTAGTTGGATGAATGAGAAGTTTTGTGATTCTGGAAAGTTTAGAACCTCTCTATTCATTGTCTAGATTTTGGACATTGAAGTGCTAAGGGGTTTATTACACCAAAGTAGTCCAAGTTTCTAAAATTGTGAAGATGTATTATAAAATGAAATTTTTAATAACAATTTAATGATGATTCTCAAACAATAGTTATAAAATATGATTCATAGATCATGTAATTCATAAGGTAGGAATGCTATAAACCATGATGGTACCATAAATGATTTCAATGTACTTGCTCTTGCCATTTCAAAGTATAAATGACAAGTACAATTACTATTGAAACCATTATTTTATGGTACTAGCATAGTATTTAGTATTCCTACCTTATCCATACAATTTAAATCCTTTGTAAAATTGATTGTAGATTGATTATTTTGCAAACCAAATATAAGTTCACAAACCAATATTTTTCAAAAAAAATTTGAAATCAATAATTTGAAATCCCTTTTAAAACTCATTGTAGATTGAATATTTGTGATTTTCACAAAAGAAAGTTCTTATAAGTTCAAAATGTTGTTCTAATCATAGTATTTAGTTTTCTAACTCAAGTTGTTTGTAGAGGTAATTTTTTGAATTGAAAATTTATTTTTTAAAGCCAAACCTAATAGTATCCTTTAAATTAAAGAATATTTGCAAAGCAAAGCCTTCAAAATCTATATTATGCAAATGTTAAAAAACTAACACTAGAATCTTCAAAAACATTGATGGATGAAAAAATATATTCTTGTGTACTTGGGATGTATTTGCATTCATCTATTGTTTGAAATTTGAACGCCTAGTCCTTAAGGACATTTTATGTTCCCTCTTCATAAGTTTTCTATGCCCCAAAGTCCTATAGTCCCTATGGAGGACAAAATGAATTTTAGATAGGTTCCTAAGAGCTCAATTTTTTGTGAATTTTTTTGAAACTTTAAGATAGAAAAATTTACTAGCTTTTGGAAAATATAATAATTACTTCGATCAGTGTTTGGGAGCAAAAGTTACACCACAATAAGTCTAAATTAAAACTAACGAAGTAGAAAAGGAAATCCACAAAAACTTGAAATAGAAATTTTAAAAAATTGTTTTCCATAGATTACATTATTTCCTACATGGAAAACTTTGATTCATTCCATATGGATTTTTAGTGTGAAAGTTATGGAACATTATGTCTTGCAAGCAATCAAGCATTGTTTTGAAACAATAATGTATAAGTTTCATTTTTGAGCTCAATTTTCAAAATGATGCAAAGTTCTACAAAGTGAACTTTGTTTTTGAAAACAATCTCACTACTGAGACTAGACAATCTGACAATGTGTTTTACTTTCATCATAGAGTTAATGATTTAGTTTTTTCCTTTATGAATCACATACCTACTTCTGCTTAAAAAATTTAGAGAATGAAAATCGTGTTATTTTTTGTTATTTTTTTTCTATATCCTCAATTCAATTCTTTATGATAAAATATTTTTAATTAAAAAATTTTAGTGCAAGAATTTTAAATTAAGAAGAAGATTCAAAGCCCTGTGAAGAAGTTTGCTAAGGCTGGTGCTCCAAACTACGGTATCTTCACTTTAAATGCATTTATCTTGCAATCTATGCAGTGAAAGTTTTTAAAAGTTCTTCCATACATTCTCATACTAGTCTAGCGTAAAATCCTATAGTTAGATATGCAAAAAATACCATTTTTAATTTAATTTTTGTTCTTTGCACTAGAAATGGTAGTTTGAGCAATTTTTGAAAAAAGGGCCTTATGACTTTAGTGGTTAGAACATAGCTTTTAAAAATTTAACAATTTTTTCATGTAGTAATGTATATCCAAAATCTAAATGCATCTTTTCATAATCAAAAACATTAAAATGAAATTTATATGATTTTTTTAATTAATTTTAAAATAAAATATAGAAATTAAAAAAATTCTTTAAATACAATATTATGAAATTTTTAGCAAAAGTAGTAATGATAGTGATAAAAAAATTATGGTATTATTGACTTTTCTAAAGAAAAGATGCCTCAAATATGGATCACACTTGTAGTGTATTTTGGACATTTTTTGTTGTTTGCTCTTGATGTAAATTATAGCCATAAAATGATATTTATTGAATTTTGAGTTCAACTAATGAAATGATGCTTATCTACTTTTGTTTCTATTCTAATTAGAAATTTAGAAATTTTTTTAGTTCTCAAAATATTTCACAGCAATATGCCAATATGAACTTTGGGATTATAACCATAGTTTGTTGACTTTTTAATTTTAAAATAATACAATAACTTTGGTTTATACCATGATGTTACAATCTATAGTATACATTCATGGTGAAAATATCAGATTTTTAAATATATATTCTATATTTGATATGAATTTTCTTCATTTTCTCTCAATAAACTCATACCAAAAAAATTGAAAACTTTTATACTTGTAATAGATATATACTTTCATCTCTGAAAAATAAATATAAAATATTTCATTCATATCTGATTGCAAAATGGGAGCAAAGAGAGTAATTTACAATGAAGCTAGTTGTCACAGGTCTATTTTTCTAGGGTTAAGGATTAATTGTGGATGGACAAGCTAGTTACCTAGAAAATCTTCTATTTTTATATTGTGTAAATCATTTGCTCAAAAAAATCCAAGAGCACTCATTGGAGGTCAAACTATTTTTGTATGACCTTTCTTTTTCAAAAGATGAATTTTAAAGATGAACATCTATATTTTTGTCCTTTATAAAAGGAATTTCTATAATCCATCAAACACTTAGGATTGCTTTGCATAATTATATAGGCCATGTCAATTTAATGTGTAAGAGGCCCCAAATCCTCACTTGTGATTGGGTAGAAGGCTAAAATTAGTTTGAATTCCTTTACACCAAGCATAAGGGCAAATTTGGTGGAATGAATATTTTATCAAAAGAATTTATGATTTGACGTGACCCAAGCTTGATGCACGAATTGGGTCCATTGAGCATGGAAGGCCAATGTCAAATTTCCTAATTTTTTTCTTACAAAACATTATTTTTTTCAACAAATAAGATCCTTTGAATTTTGTGGAAATTTAAATGGCTCTTTTGGTCCCAAATGGCAAAGAAAAGAGAAATAGAGGGGCTGAATTTTTTTAGGTTTTATTGAATCAACCAAAACTTCTTGGCATTAGAAGAGTTTTGGAGGGGCGGGAGGGCCATTTCAAGGCCTATTCCCTTGTAGTTCCCCCTTGTAGTTAAAGAACGCCAGGTTATAAAACAAAAAAAATTGAAAAATTAAAATTTGAAAATGAAAGAAAAACTAAATTTTTTTTTAAAATTTGAAAATGAAAAAAATTGATGTGGCAATCATTTTGCTACATCAAGTAGCAACTGCCATGAGTTCCAACAGGTTGAGAAGCTCGGGGAAATCACAGCCCTCTAAACTAAGTGAATTTCCTCTAATGCCTTCAAAGCCTTTCCATATGGTTTGAAAATTGTTCTATATTGTAATCTTATTCTAATGAGTAGTTGAGGATAGCCTTAAACATATAATGAGATGAAATTTTGTGCAATCAACCTCAAGGAGAATTAACTTGGCCTCTAGGTGTAAAACAACCCTTAGTGTCCGCAACTTTGGGGGCCATGGAATGGCCCCTTAGTCACCTTCTATCACCCTAGTGAGAAACACATGTGACTAAAATATATACCTATACTCACACTATCACAAAATCTCAGTATAATATACTTTGGAGTTGTTGTATACCTATTTTGTTGTTTTGGTTTTGTTGGGGCTTGTGGGTACTTTGTGGTGTTTTTGGTGGTAGTCCTTCAGTTAGCCCTTGGCCTTTTGTGCCCTTGGACTCAACTAACCTCCTAACTCATCATTGAGATTGAAAATTTTGGGCATTGAAAAAAACTTTATCTCTGGACTAAACCGCAAATGGCATGTTTATATTTTTAGTACTCAAAAAATTGGTACTCTCGACCAAAAGATTTTTACCTAAGGATACGTTTGCACCAAAGATTTTGTAGCAACGTTGCTCCTTGGGGAATGTGGTCAAAGCACGAAAAATGCAGGTTCAGAGAAGTTGCTAGTGAATAGTAGTAGAGAGAGAGTCAAACTTGTGAAAGAGCGGCTTAAAGGAGTGACTTGTTCACATAGGGATAGTGCACACATTGGGAAATCTTTTGTAAAAGGACGTCATGTACTTTTTGGAGGGCTTTGGCACCAAGAAGGGTTGCTAAGAGCGCTTGTAGCAAATAGTCTCAGATACTAGGGATTGAAGCAACGGCAACTCGAGGGATTGCTATTGGAGTACACGGCTGGTGACTAAATTTGGTAGCAAGGTAATTCTATCCTGATAGCTTGGAGTTTGCTTGGCCGATCAACACCTTTATTGAGAAGTTATTGATTTGTTGTCGTTGCCATTTTTTTTGGCAAGAGAAGAATTTTTCATATTATGAATTGCACTTTCTAGTCGTTCCTCATCGAGAGGACAACAAAAGCAAAGCACTAGAAGAAGTTTATTCTCCGCCCAAGTGAGCGCAAAGAACGAAGCAAGATTAAAGCGGTTGGAGGTAATTCGATGCCTATAAATGGTTACTAGTGGTCTATGTTGTATATATCATAGTTGGACAATGGACTTCCTTCATTTAAGAGATAGTTAGAGGTGTATAAATTCTATTGAGGAGTGTCACTTTCTTAAATTCGTCCGTATACAACCTGAGTCAGCAAAGTGAATTTTTAAGATTTTTTCGAAAGGACTAGCTTAGACTCCATCATGTTGAAGGTGTATTGTTCCTATTCACACATTAGTCAATGTCGTCTTCATGGATAGTTTGGGAATTCAGCCCACACATGTCGACATTGAATTCAATGATTTCATAAAACAAGGCAAGCAGACAACTTTTATAGATGAACTTTATTCAAGCAAATATGGAGACACTATCCTGCGTATCTCTCTTTCTACTGCTACTGAATTGCAATAGAGTGCTCATCAATGTTGTGGAAGTTGATAATGGCGGCAATGCTAATGATTGGGATTCAGCATTCACACCAAATGTGCTTGAGGGAGACAATTCAAACGCCAAGATAGTGACAAATTTGGTGGTGCAGCATTTCCATCTATGAAATTGTTTACAATTCCTTGATGAAGACCTTAGTTTCTGGGTTAAGCCACAAAGTACGACTTGGTTCAGCAAGTTTTTTCTTGAAGAGTACGATGACAAGTGGTGGATCCAAATGTTTTATATGACAAAGCGATCTACGTTCACTTTAACACAACTTCTAGTAGCTGCCATTCCCCCCAAAGATACGAATTATTGACAGGTTGTACTAGTCATCGTTCACCTTGCATGTATTCTTTTTAAGCTCAGTCATGGTGTAAGTCTCTTCATTTGTAGCAAGCTGTTTGCTAAGGGACGGAGTATAATATCCATTATGCTCTATAAAGTTGTCCATGCAATTAATGACATTCTGAAGAAGGAAATAGCCTAGCCAAGTTTGTAGATGTGCACCTCCATAGAATCAAATTTTCAAGAACTATGTGGGCGGCTTCCTAGAATTCTGGGTGCATTGATGGCACTCATTTTGCCATTTCAAAACCTTGTTTCAGTGCTGCAGATTACTACTACTTCAGAAGTGGAGGCTACAACACTACTTGTGTTGTAGTATTGGATAGGTCCAAATGATTTCTCAATATCAATGTCGGCATGTTGGGCTCAACGAATGATGCACGTGTGTTACGGCATTCTTCACTATACGATTGTGCTCAACGTCACACTTTATGGGACAATTTTCTCTCCTTCGAAGGTTTTACTCCATACTTGCTTGGCAATGCTGGTTTTCGACAGTTACCTTGGCTCATGATGCTCCATCGACACACTTGAAATCTGCCCGTTGTGAATCAAATGTTCAATAGACGATTGACCAAGGGACTAGCTATGGTTGAAAATGTCTTTGCCCTTTTCAAGCAGTCTTTTCAAGAGTTGTTGAATAAGTTAGAATTGTACATTACTTTTTTACTGGACATTGTCATGTGCTATGGGATTCTTTACAACATGCTTTTGCAGCAATCTCATGAAGACGTCAAATGCCTTCTTCACGTTTTATAAGAGGAGGCTTCGCAAAGTAACCAGCCATGCTCAGAACACTACAAGAAGAAAAGGTGTTTTAAGTTAAATTTTAAGTCCAAAAATGCATATTGAAAGATCATATATTTTTAGTAAAATTTTCTTAAAATGTTTTCTCTAGGACATATATTAAAATACCTTACTAAAAGCTTGTATAGTAACCTTCCAATACAAAATTATAGATCTTTAAATCCCACTCTCTCAAAATTGAAATTTCAATGGTTTTTTAGTTTTTTTTCTACCTTTTACCTTATTAGCAAAGATTTGGGGATGCAGTTATCACCTCTTCATCAATGCACATACTTGGCTAATTATAACATATTGCTATATTCTCATACAATAACCATTCTATCTTCCAAGTTACCATCGATGTGCTTTCAGAATGGTCTCTGACTTCATGTTGGAAGGAGTATCCCCTTTCTGAATTGGTGACTCTGAGATCTCCATCTTTACATTCGAATGAGCCAATCCAATCCTAACTAAGTTAGACAAATTTTTTTTGTAAGATCCACTCATGCTTCTATCTTAGAATACTTGATTCCCCTAATTTATGATCCTAATTTCTTGGCTTTTGAACAACCTACAATTAAAACATTGAAGTCGATAAATTTGTCGCTGGTACCTACTTCATAGATGCACAATCAAGCATCAACATCCATTCATCAGAACCTACTACCAAACTCTCCCTAATCTAGTGCCTCTTACTCATTGCAATCCAACTAGTAATAGCTAGTCATATTCTTGTTGCCACAAATATCAACATTGTAGAATGGAGCTTTCCTACTCATTAGAAAACAGATCCCATCTAATCCCCAACTCCTGTCTTAATGGACAGACGCCTTCAGATTCCATTTGCACATTCTTGCAATTCAAAGTCACAAACTTAGGCCATGTCAACTTTTGTTATACTGGACACATGTACCAGACTAAGCATGAAGCACCTCCACAACTCTCCTCTTCTCTGCACCTTACCACAACCACTTGCAATCTACAATTCAAGACCCACGTCAACAGCTTTTGACATCTTTATAATGAACAAACTAAGCTTGGCAAACTGGAAAAAAAGATCTCAAAGACATCACGATAAGCCTGCTATGTGGATAAGAACTTGAATTGTTGTGGCTATGGTGTTGTGGACATTGTCACTACTGCAATGGTAGTACAATGAGAGAAACAGGAAGGCCACTACATTGGCATGCAAAGGATAAAATTGAACAATATTCAGTGTTTCGTTTACAAATGGAAATCATCCACGTGTTTGAAGAACAGGGGAAAAAAGACAAAATTGAATTCAAAAGTCTACACTTTAGACATTTGTAAATATCAAGGAAGTAGGCCCCTAATGTATAGATTTTTTAGACTATGTTAATTATTATCAGACTATAAAAACAATAGCATTTACTTCCAATACCACATACTTCCATCACTTCTAGTTTTTCGTAAAAAATAAAGCTTACTAATTTAGTATATTCATTTGCCAATAATAATTGCTAGCTAGGTGAGATTGCTTCTTACATTGAATCAATGAATCGGGTCCCTAGAAAAAATGAAAAGAATTATGGTCAGCAAATGAACTTACTCCAGTAATTCCAATTGTGTTATTTTAAGGATGCTACTTGGAATTGTCCGATTAAGACATCTCTTTCAAACATAATTTGACTTAAAAGTATACAAAGCCTTTAGTTTACTGAATTCCGTATCGAACATGACCTTTCAGTAATAGAATCCAATTTTTCAGTACTTTTCTACTAATTGAACATCTTAAAAAACACCCGTGCTCTTGTAGTCGAAGCAATTGCTAACAAAAAAGATGTTGCTCTTGCACAGAGAGACGGGGAAACACATGGAAATTTGAAGAAGGCTGAGCTAGGAGTCTTTTTGTTTGTACAACAAGCAATGCAGGAGTAGTTTTGCAAGTTGGTTTGCTTACCATTTCGTTTTTTCAAAAAACAAAGAACAATGTGGGTCTAGGAAGGAAACTACCTTTTCCTACTTGTTAGCTATAAGACATCCATATACACGTCGATACCAATCAAAATACAAATTTTTTTCAAAACTATTTTTTCTTCTTTTTTTCAAAATTTTCAAACTTGCCGTTGTCACATAAGTGGACATGTAATGTTTGTAGGCTGCAATGCTGGCTTCAAGGCTAAACCATAGCCCTGCACTCCGGTTGTTTATGGCAAAAAACTATCTACTTATTGATTAGACTAATTCATTGGAAAGTAAAACGAACTACACAATTATGACTACAACTATGAACTCAAACTATCCGTGTAGGAGGATTCCTACGGCCGCAATAGAGTTGCTACTATACATGTTCAATGTCACACTAGAGAGGCTATTGAAGGGAACAACATGTTCAGAACATCGGTGTTGCTCAAGAGGCCCTCCATTGCTCATTGTCTTCACCGCATGCCAAAGATGCTTTGTGCACAAGTTGTCTCAAGGGGAGGGAGGACGTCAAAGAATGATAACATTAGCCATTACATCTGACATTTTTGAAAGACATTGAACTACTTCTCCCTGTTTTTCTATAGAGAGCTTGGAGTTCTCATTTGTGATGCATGCATTCTACATATGTCTTTGGTCTTTATTGCGCTGGTATGACACTACAAGGGAATGCTGTCATTTTCTGTCAATTCGGATACTTTCTCTATCAATTTGGACATTTTTTCTATCAATTCAAACATTGTTTGTCATTTAGGACATGTCGATTTGGATGCCGTTTTCTTATAGTGATACTGCATCTATTTGTTGAAAAGTTGCTTGTGAATGTTGATCTTTGCTTTCTCTAGGTGTCTGCTAGCTTCAACGATCTCTCGTAAATGCTCTGCTAGGGCATCTCTTGTTGCTCGATTGGCCTCGGCAATTAGGGAATGCCCTGACAAACTTTTCCTTCTCACTCCTGTATTCACACGACATTGTTGAGAAGTAGTGCTAGAGGTGTCGGAGGAGCTCAGAACAAGGGGATTTATCCAAAAAGGAAGTACTAATTTCAATGGGGGCATCAGAGACAATGGTGAGTTGCTGTCATTGGTGCTTTGCAAACCTAGAAGACTGCTCAAGCAGTTGGTAACGCACACCAACTGCATGGAGGGTGTAGAAGTTGTGCGATCCTCATTGATGTCCAATTCCACATCTATGTTCTTAGGCTCACCCAAAAAAACAATACTGTCAGGCAATTCGTTGACTCCCTTTATGGCAGCGATTGCAGTTGAAAAATTATTGTCACTGGATGTCAAGTTGTCACGTCGATGGGGAGGTTGCATGCTCGGTCTAATTCCATACCATTTATTGATGAGATAATAGATGTCTTTCAAGAATGAGCGAGGAAGTCTATCACATTGGTGTTGCGCATCGGTCATGTTCTAGAATTTTACTTCATTTGTATTGGTTCAAGCAAGAAAGTTTGATATTCGTTTGTATTCGGGGATGATTTGATTCCACTTGCTTTTGCAAGCGGAACCATTATCGAACATATGGCAATACCCTAGCATGTTTGACAAAAACGCTAACGCGTTGCTACTTAGTTGCATCAGATTTCATCTACTCCCACATGTCAATGTTGTCTTGCTCTTGTAAAGCCAAGGTCTTCTTTGCTTTGTGAGGGCTCTTATTTTGTCATGATTCCAATTAGCCCCTCGTTCTTTGCGCGATCTCTTTGTAGGCGTAGATGGTTCTGCCTCATTATTTGCCGCAACTATTCAACCAATTCCCAATAGAGAGTGAGCTTGGAGGACTACACTTGGTGACACTTGTGGGATTGACCCTACAACAAGATTGACAGAATGTTCGAACGCACACATTGGGTCTCCAATGTTTGTTGAAATTCTTTTTTGCCATCTGCCAACTCCATCTATCATGCCGTCTACAAGATTTGAAGACTTAGATCTATCTGCAAGATTTGATGACCTAGATCTATCCGATGGACAAGGCAAACAATGCTATCAGGAGGTGGATGGTAGCCAAAATTTTATTTTATTTTATTTTTTTCTATTCGCCACATTGTCCACAAGATTTGATGGCTTAGATCTATCTGCATTTGCCGTCCACAAGATCTGACGACCTAGATCTTTTCGATGGATGGGGCGGACAATGCCGTCAGAAGGCAGATAGAAAAAAAAATTGTCCTTCCTGTCCATCCGCCATGCCATTTGCAAGATCTGACAATGTAGACCTATTTGGCGGACAGGGCGGACGACGCCATCAGAACAGGGCAAGCAACAAAAAAAAAATTTAATTTTGTTGTCTACCTATGGACGTTGTAGACGGATGTCTGGATTTCGGACGTTAATTTGCCTTAGACGTTCCAATTTATCAATTCTACCCTGCAGCAAAGCATCACAAGCTTTACTTCGAACAATGCTCATGACCAAGTCCACTACAATGGCACTCTAGAAAGAGACAACAATGCTTCATTATCTAGTTGACCAAGTTCGTATACATGTGACATTGAAATTCACAAGCAATATGAAGGGCCTAAAAATAATACCTTCTGTGGCTGTAGTTGTCTATGGATGGGGTTCTGCATGGATAGTTACAGAATTAGAAATGGCAGATCTGGAGATCATGACCTCAGCTTCTTATTCCGTCATAAAATTTGAAGCACCGTTGTACCCGTCCTCCATGGATATGATTGCATCTCATAATTTTAAGTCTCAACCTTTGCATAGTCTGGTAAAAAAACAAATTTCACATATACCTGAAGTGCCGTTTGCATGGCCTCTGACCTGAATGCCCAGACCTCTACGTTGTTGACAATTGGCCATTCTCGTTGACGACCAATTCCATGGCATGAGATACTCTACTTGTTGCAACTGCTCTGTATCTTTTTGAAAATATAATGCATAATAAACAAACTTATGGCAAAAGACAAGCCTTGTATCTAATATAATATCGATGACAACTGAGGTTATCCTATTGCACTGCTTGATCTCTGATCTCCGTAGTGAACATTGCAATGATCCCTTGCAATTAAGACTTCAGGTCCATTGCCAAATTTAATCTCCAGTAGTTAATGCCACCACCGCCTTCTTTCTCACAACAACTAGGATGTTGCCATGTCGTTGTCATTTACAGTCACATATCCTTAAATCGCAGTCCCAATTTAATCGCCCTCAATGGGCCTTCTTATGTACAAGCACTCCTTGCTTCTTGAAATCTACGTTCCAGCTTGATTGACCTCCACAATAATGTTGTGCTCGCTGCCACTCTTTAAATAAACATGTTGTTTATACCCACTAAAAGAAAGCCGCATTTAATTGGATGTTCTTGCGTTTAAGTTGACAGATTTTTTTGCGCATCCAATGTAACATCTTTATGTTTTTATGTCAACAATTACGTCCAATGTAACATGAAGATGTTATATTGGACGTAATTGTTGACATAAAAACATGAAGATATTACATTGGATGCACAAAAAAATTCGTCAACTTAGATGCAAGAACATCCGATTAAACGCGGCTTTCTTCTAGTGACCTGAAGTATCATTGTTCGTACTTCATGCCACATGGGCCTCCACGTAGGTTCAGAGATTACAAATTACCCATAGTGTGAATGCTTTTATAATTTCCACAATCTAACCATGCTCATAGACCTATACTACTACCTCCCAGTGCGAACGTACCCTAAGCTTAACCCAAGCATTCTTTTATCCTTGAAGGGAAGGTGGTATAATTAGGATGAAGATTGATTAGGAGGGAATTATCCCGAACATGAAGCGCCATAAGAAATTCTATCAAAAACAATTTTCATCCAATGAAAATTAAGATCACCTTTGAAATTAATCAAATTTTCATTCAAATTTTAGGATGAATTATGAGAAGTTCCCTCCATATTTGGTTGGGTTTTTTTTCCAAAATTTGTACCTTGCAAAAAGGAGTTTATGATAATCCATCAAGGAAGGTCTTTACATTTTATCAAAAATTAATCATTTGAAATTGCTATTTTTAATGCAATGAGCTACAATGAGAAAAAAAAATGATGTTTCTGAAATCTAATTGTAGGATCTTGTATAAGATTTATATGAAAATGCAAAAAAAAAAATTTTGAAACTTTGACCAAGTAAATTGAAAGATGTTAGTATTGAAAGTTTTAAATAAGATTTTTTTGTACCTTGTCATACTTAGGATTTGTACCTTGAATCCTCTCAAATTTTTTTTTTGCACTACAAAATTTTGGAGAAGTGTTAGCATGTGAGCCTAAAATCTATGAGCCTAGGATCCTAGAAGTCCATATTATAGACAACTTTTATGGTTATAGGTGTCTATGTTATATGTACCAATGGTATAGATCCTAATCTATGTTATAATATACCTATTTTTTAGGTATATATGTTATAAACACCTTCAAATGGTGTCAATACATACCTTGGTACTAACCTACAACTAATTTCAAGGCTCTTAGGCTCATTTCTCTATGCTCATATGCTACATTATTGCAAAGTTTTGAAGATTGAATCTTCATGGTGGAAATTGAGTTTATCCCCTAAAGGACCATTGTCCCTTTGGAAGACAAATGGAATTTTGGGCAAGTACCTACAAGCTGAATTTTTGTCATAATTTCTTGATACTTTTTTTGAAGATAGAAAAACTGATAATCTTTATGAGAGTATAATTTTTTTCACAATCGGTGCCCAGGAACAATAGTTATGACCAAATAAGCTCAAACGAGGGGACAAGGGGCAGTTCGGGCAGCAAAAAAAAATTGCAAAAATTTGAATTTTTTTTAAAAGTAATTTTTTACTCATAGAATATAGTTTTGTCTATTCGAAAAGCTTTGATTCATTTCATTTGGATTTTTTCTAAGAAAATTATGAACATTCTTGTTTTTGGGGTAGTTGGAGCATCTTCTTGAAAAAAAAAAACTTGTAGGATTCATATCTGAATGCAATTTTTTCAAATTTTTTCACTATTTAGTTTACTGGATAGAACAATCTCACCATGTGGATTAGTGCATTTTAATTCCATCTAAAATATACGAATATTTTAGATTTTCCTTCTATCTCATACCTACTTCTACTTAAGAATTCTTTTAAGAATGAAAATTAGTTTTTCTTTAAGTTTTTTTTTCCCCCAGACTCTCAAATCAATTTTCCACTAAAAAAATTTAAAGCTCAAAACTCTATAGTGCAAAAATTTTCAGTTGAAAATGTTCAAAGTCAAAAAATCCAGTTCCACAATGTATTGAAAAACTTGTTTTTTCCACTTTAAACACAAATACCTTGCAATTTGTGCAGTGAAAAATTTTGAAATTTTTTCCACATTTATTTATACTAGTGAGGTGTAAGATCCTATGGCTAGATGTGAAAAAAAACAATTAAATGTTTTTCTTACTCTTTGCTATAGAAATGGCAGTTTTCAGTGTTTTTTGGTAGAAAAAAGGCCTTGGTCCCTTAGGGGTTAAAATCTAGTGATACCTCTACCAAAATATGATTTGTATTCTTTAGAAATTTGTTAAGTAGAAGTAGATACTAAATGAAATGAATAAATGAATCGTCAAAAGTTCTAAAATAAAATTGAAAAATGCTAAAAGCTAATGGTAAAAATGATGTAGTAAGATATCTACATCTCATGGACCATTTGTTTTGAAATTTTTTTAAAATTGAGTTAAAAAACAAATCATCTTTGTTACTCCATATTTTTTTTAAGACACTTGGATTTCTTGAAAACAAGACTTTTCATAATCTTTCTATCACTAATCCAAATGGAATGAATCAAAGCTTTTTATGTATGAAGATATAAATATATTGTATGAGTTAAAACAATTTGATTATTTTTTTTTTCATATTGCGAGGACTTAAGCATTTTGTACTTAGGAGGGCAAAAATATTTTTTTTATGCATGCATTTAAAGAAAGATCATATCCCCCCAAACCTAATGCATTGTCTAAAAAAAAGTTTCAATATATTAAAGCAAAAGTTGATATCAAAGAAACTTAAAAACCTATCAAAAACTAATTCTATGCCTTTGCCTTTTAGGGGTTACAAACTTATAGTTCTCTAAAACTTTGGATTCTCTTATATCTAAACAAATTTTTTTGCCTTATATGATCTTGTAGTAAGCTTGTTTGAAAACATGTGGAAAAAATTTCAGAAATTTTCACTATTTAAATTGCAAGATATCAACATTTCAAGTGACAAATTTTCATTTGGGAGGCCCTACGAATATTTAGGCAACTACACTTCACTAGGTCATATTTATATGAAAAATGTTTAAAATGACATTGCTTCTTTGAATTCATTTTTCAAGTCAAGTTGGCTACATGCTTGAAAATTTTCAGATCATTTGGAATTGTACAACATATAGAAAAGAAATTGTAAGAAGAAAGCAGTAGAGAATTATTCAAAATATTAAATTGTTAAGAATATAATTATGGAATTGAAAAATCCCAATCCCAATGGTTGTAATATTGTAATAAATAATCTTCACTCAATGTTTTTATTTTTTTCCAAAAATATTGAAAATTGAGTTAAATAAAGGACTTCAAAGTTTGTCTTAGAGTAGAGATTCGATAACAAAGCACAAACTAAAACTCTTCATAACCTTTAACTCATTGATAAAATGGAATGATTCAAAGCTTTCCAAATATACATATATCTACAGAAATAATTTTAAATTTTAATTTCTTAAAAAAATGATTTTTAAAGAAGTTTTTTTTGTTGCCCTAGCTACCCGTCAAGTAATGAAAAGTACATATTATACAATAACTTTTTAACTATGTAGTCAAAAGTTATGAAATTTGTTGGGCCTTAAAGCTACTCCTTGGGCACATGTTGTGTTAAAATTTCAAAGAAAAATAAATAAAAACTCCATTTGTAGTAAGCTGCCCGAAATTTCTATGTTGCCGAAAAATGCAATTTGGGCAATTAGGGGTTAAATTGGTGCTATTTTACTACCAAATATTGTGACATATATTTGCAATTTTTTATATAGCTCTATTTTCAAGCCACTAACTAGAATATGCATAGATTTATATTTCAAGCAACATGTGGAGAAATGTAACAAACAAAACATTGGAATAATACAAATTTAACAAAATTGATGCTATCAATGTCCTAAAGTTAACATAATGCAATATTCTAAATGACGACTAAAATGCTTTATAAAGATGCTCTGTCTAAATAACTTCTTATTCATTCAAATTTTAGTTGAATAATTAAAACAAAACCTTTCCTTTATGGCCAATTTCATGAAATTTAAAAACAAATAATTTATTTGTATAAAGATCTAAGAGTGATTTTGTTAAAATCTCAAATATGTATTTTAGTATTAAAAGAGTTGAATTGCATCAGCATCTTGTAGTTGGAAGCCCATGAGGATATATTTAAAGTCAAATTTTAAATTTCATTTAGTTTTAAATGTAATAAATAAGCTCATATGTAAAACTATCAATACCCTTAAATTAGGTTGTTTTGTTTTGTATTGTTTATTTGATATGTTGAGATCTAATAAATTATAAGGTGTCTGGCAATATTATTGGCACCATTCAAAAATCCTTTGTCCAAAAGGGGAGCATGTACTTTGTTTTGTGACTTTTCAACTTATGGTGTAGAAGTTATTGAATTTCAAAGTTTTTCTGAATCAAAGAACAAAATTAAATTATCCTTTATTTTGAAAAATTCATAACTTTTGCATTGCATGTTGAAATGTCACAAAACAAAGTCTTTACAATCCTTTGTGGGTAAGGCTTTTGATTCATGCTAGTTTTGTGGCATTTGGACATAAGGTATAGAAGTTATGGATTTTCAAAATTAAGCAATTGAGTTATTGAATTTTAAAGTGTGAAAATTATTGAATTTCAAGGTTTTATTTATGGATTAAGTGTGTGTGTGTGTGTGTGTGTGTGTATTTTTATATTTGGGAGGCTTTTAGTTGTTTTTAAGGAATTGCCCAAAAGCTCTTTTCTCAAAGGAATGCACAAACTTTGTTTTGTGGTGTTTCAACTTACAATGCAAAAGTTATTGAGTTTCAAAGTTTTTATGAATCACGAAAAAGAATTAAATTATCTTTTATTTTGAAAAATTCATAGTTTTTGCATTGCATGTTCAAATGCCACAAAACAAATTCTTTGCACTCATTTATGGATAAGGCTTTCTACTCATGCCAATTTGGTGGCGTTTAGACCTATTGTATAGAAGTTCAAATTTTTATTAATATATTAAAAATAACTAAAAAATTACTTTTACTTTTATTTTAGTTGTGGCAATAGCACAATGCACACTAGTTTATACCTTAACCCCTTAAGTTCTTTGACTATGATTTCCACCAAAATGTTCAAAAACTGCCATTTCTAGTACAAGTACCAAATTTTTGTTAAAAACACTTTTTTGGACATATGTAACCATAGGATCTTGTAGTATATTGACTTGAAAACACATGGTAAAAATTTTAAAAATTTCCACCACGCGGATTACAAGATATAAGCATTCAAATTCACTTAAATCATTTTTTTGGCCCTACCCAAAACAGGGCAGCTGCACTTCACAAGCTCACTTTTCTATGAAAAAATGTTCAAAATGGTGGTGCTTCTATAGACTTGTTTTTCTAGACAAGTTGGATATATGTTGAAAAAATTTCAAATTATTTGGAATTGTATAACATAGAGGAAAAAAATAGGAAGTAGATAGTAATAGAGAATGATTCAAAATACTAAATTGTTAAGAATTTAATTATGGAATTGAAAAATGTCAATTCCAATGATTGTAATGTTGTAATAAAAAATCTACATTCTATGATTTTTTTTTTAAATATTGAAAATTGAATAAGATAAAGGACTTCAAAGTTTATTTTAGAATAGAGAATCTATAATTGCCCACAAACAAAAACTCCTCGTAACTTTTGAATCATTGATTGAAATGGAATGATTCAATGCTTTCTACTTATATATAAATCTAGAAAACCAATTTCCAGTTTTTGTTTTTGAAAAAAATGATTTTTTCTGACCTGCCCAAATTGCCAGCCTATGGGAAAAAAACATATTATACAATAACTTTTGACTCTTATTTCCAAATGTCATAAAATTTAGTGCAAAAAAAAAATATTCCTTGTGCACATCTACTATTAAAATTTTAGCATAAAATATGCAAATTTCTAGTCACAAGTACTTTCCTAAAATTGCTATGTTGCTAAAAATAGTAGACTAGTCCCTTAGAGGTTAAATTAGATTGTTTGTTTGTTTCATTTATTACTATGAGATCTTTAGAATTGTGCATCTTCTAATTGTATCCATAGTACCATTAGAAAGTTCTTTGCAATGAAAGGTGCATGGACTTTGTTTCGTGGCATTCCAACACATAGCAAAAAAGATATGGAATTTCAAAGTTTTTATGAACTAAAAAATAAAAAAATACTTTTATTTTTATTATATTATATTATAAAAATGGTACATGACATACTAGTAACTTTAATAAAATTTTCTTTATACTACTTTTATTATTTCTCCAAAATTGATAATTTGAGAACTTATGGTCTTTTGAGTACAACATCTTGAAATCTTAGCCTCTAAAGATTACATCATTCAAAAGTTCAATGCACCTTCATCAATCTTGATTGAAGCTAGAAAAAATATTAATTTTTATAGATAATTTTTGGATATAACAAGAAGCTTGACAAATTAAGTTTCATATTCCTATTCTATATGGAATTTTTGAAAAAATTGGAATATTGGTATTCAATGAATTATTATCAATTTCAAGTTCCATATTTTATTCCCCCAAGGTTTAGATGTTCAAAATTTAAACAACATATAAATACAAACATATTTCAAGCACACAAAATCACATTTTTTCATCCATTGATTTAAAAATATATTCTTTTGTTAGTTCTTTAATATTTGTATGGTATAGATTTTGAAGACTTTGTTTTGCAAATATTTTATATTTCAAAGGTTACCAGAAGGTATGACTTCAAAAAGGAACTTTTTTAAATAAAAAAACAACCCTTGAAAACAAATTGAATCAAAAAAATAAAATAAAAAATCTTCAAAAATCACTATGATTAGAACTTAACATTTTGAACTTCTAGGAAAAAAAATTCTTTTAAAAATATTCAATTGACCATTGACTTTAAAAGGAATTTCCAATTTTTGTCTTCAATTTTGTTGAAAAATATTAGTTTATATATAGATTAATCTAACTATATTAATACAATCTTTGAATCATATTCTGAAAATCATCATGAAAATCATCATTAAATTCTTCTTCTAAGTTGCATTTTATAATAAATCTTCACAATTTTGGAAATTTGGACTACCCTTTGGTCTTTAAGGAGCTAAATAAAAAAATTCCAAGAACCAAATGTGACATTTAGTTCTACGTGAGATCCTACTTAAGTAAAATTGTCACCACTATCCATATTCTTTAATTGATTACCTCTACATGACATCTTATTAAAATAGAAGTTAATGCATAGAATACAACTATGCATCTAAAATGCAAGAAACAAATGAAATCACAATCATTTGAAAATTGTGGATTAAATCACATTCATATATAATAAATTAAGTGTTATGTGTGTGTATATATATTTTATGGTATATCTATTTCACTAAATAAAATTTGAAACAAAACTAACTATATATGTGTCACACCTATACTTCCCTATCCATCTCCTATCTACAACATTGACTAAAATGCTTATATTAATAGTTACCCCTCTTTTTTAATCTAATATAAAGTTTCTTATATGATGTAGATTTGTTTGGTGTTGATTAGTATTAGTGGTAAACAAGCATCCAACCAAGCATCAAATTTCTATGATGATATAATTGAATTGGTATACATTATATACAACTATTGCAGCCCTTAATCATAATCAACCTTCTACTTAAATAACTTATTGGAATCCCATCTTTTATAAGTCTCTTGCAAAACCTTTAGTTTATTTGTTTGCGTGTAATATTGAATTTCAATCATGTTTGGACGATCTTAGTCTACATCAAAGGCTATTATTGCCCTTGGAGTCCAAAATTGTTGTACATCACCATTGACTGTTACTTTATATTTCAAAGATGAAAACACCAATGAAAACACTAATTATACTTTTTGAGCTTGTTTTGTTCTTTGATTCTTCATACTTGTATAGTTAGATGGACTGAAATTGAATAAACTTTCAAAGGGGTATCCATTTTAACTTTTATTTCAAAGGTCAAATATTTAATTTTCCATAGTTAGGAACCCTAATGAGTTATTTTGAATAAGTATTTTAAATTGAAATCCAATATATATATATATAATAAAATAACAAATAAAATAAAAAAAAATTTAAATTTAAAATTTAAAAAAAAATTTAAAAAAAATTTAAAATATATATATATATAATATTGATAAAAGCATATGATAAAAAAAATTCAAATATACTGTCAAATTTTTGGTATCAAATTGTTGTAGTCATATCATATTAAATCACCTATAATCCAAAAAAATGTAATATACGCAACCTTTACAAATAAATAACTCAAAGTCAAAAAAATTGATGTGAAATTAATTATTTTGGTTGCTAAATACAAATTAAAATGCTTTATATTGATCTTGTAATAGGAAAAATATCTTCAAATTTATTCAATGTAGTTGCAACAACAGGTCAAAATTGCAACCTATAGATATATGAAATCTCAAATATTTGATTCATTAAAGATCTTCAAGTTCCATTCAAATTAGTATTATCTACATCTATATTATCTTTCTATATATATTTCTATATTTCTATTTTTTAAACACAAGTATGTCAACTTTTTACAATACTAATGGGAGTGGATCTTAAATGATGTACAACATGTAGTAAAATATAGAAGTTAGTGTGGCTCAAAAAAGAAGCATAGGTGGAGTAATTATGAAAACCGCATCCACAGTTGAGTGTATAGGGTGGTTAGCTTCAAAATTCATTTACTTCCAAATCATAATTGTTTTTTGCTTAAAATTTTTTTAGATATCTAGTACACATAGAATACTAGCTTACAACATTCATGTTTGCTCATTTGGATGTTGTCCACTTATTTTCAATATATGGCACATAGAGTGAAACTAAACAAAGCATAAACTCAATTTTCGCAACCACATTAGACCCCATGGTTCACAATGAAATCATGTATATTTTTGTTGTAGCCACCAATACTCTCTTTCTTGTACTAAAATGAGTGGACCAAATTATTAGCAAAACATTTGTGAAACATCTCATGATTTGCAATGGACTTTCTACCTTGTGTCATTTCAAAGCCACCCACACTTGATTGGATGTTTCATGGATAGTGAGGTAACTTACAAGAGTGGATTTTCAGTACACATAGCTATTCTTGGAACGAGTCACACCACATACAACATTATTAAATAATATCTCACTTGTTCTTTCAAGAGGTACCAGTGCATGGAAATTGTTTGGCCACTTTCTTACAAGGACAGGATTTGATCAGCATGGCACATTTATGGCCTCTATGCATTTTCTGCATCCTCCCGTGTACACTACTTGATAGGAAAACCTCTCTTTCGTAACAGAAAAGACTACGAATTAGAAAAGCAATACCAGTCTCCCTCTCCGAGGAAAGAATAAATTATAGATTCAGAACGCACATCTGCAGAACCATAACTCTGAGCAATATAATATTTAAAAGACATCCAAAACTTAATATGAGGAGACGCAAAATTCCAGGAATGCCCACCGGGCCCTGCAGTTCCCAACAATCAATACAATACAAATCTCGAGACAATGGAGTTGTATTCAAATGCTTAAAACTTGCACAAATTGCTTAAATGATTGGAGCACCCAGATTTATGTTGCATGACTGCAAATATGGGAATCTCAGACTTCCTGGTGTCCTGCAGTGTTGGGCATTCCACATGGCCCCCCATCTCCTCGATCTCCTACCTTGGGCCTTCTATGGATCACACTGAGGCGCCTATGCGCAGGTGGTTTGTCAGTGGGCACCAGAGCTTCCAGCACTAACACCTCCCATCGCCCGCCAGAAGAACCGGGGAAGTATGGCGTCAACCATTTGTACTTCTCTGTCACATCACGACCATGTCACACAATCAGAGGCACTTCCAATGCTCTTTACCTGTTCGGCTACCAAGACTACATTTTTGAAACATTTTGATAAGTTCTTGCACATCCTACACACAACCCTCTCCAATGACTCTGTGATTGCATATTCCCTTTTCACTCAGACCTCTTTAATCTAACCCTCTTTAATGACATTCTGGAATATCCTCACACTTGCCACACTATCATTGCTTGTAGCACATTCGATTTTCAAACATTAAATTCAATTGTGCTACAATTGTCACACATTCAAACTATTTGACCCGGAATATGACTATCTCCCTCGTAGTCAGATTAATCAGATTAAGGGTGTATACTGAGAATCTTTCCTGTGTACAAATTGGATTGGACTCCTTCCACATGTCAAATTGTGAACACATTGAGAAGTCCATATGTCCCCTAAAAGCGTAGTGTCATTAGAGAGGGTTAAAGCGACATCCCCTAAGCTATCGCTTAATCTTTTCGAGATTTTTCAAATGGTAGGATTCAGTGCTGTGCAGGTGTATACTCTTATCACTTATGGTGCACATTTTAGAATGGGTGAAAAGATTCCATACCCGCACACACTGGTATGGTAATAGAGGACCTGGCGAGCCAGAACCAACAAAATTCCTACTCCCCTGAGGCCAGTAGACGACGTAGGACGCACTTGCAGTTTCTGTTAACCGGAAAGGCAATGCTTACAAGTAAAGGAGAAGATTATCAAATTATTCATGCTCAGATGGACAAGACGCACTGGGAAAGAAAAAGAGAGAGAGAAGCTTGCAGTTATCCTGGAGCTGAGTTTTGAAATTCAAGAGCCTTGCATTAAGATTATGACTTCCAGTGAGCGGAAATGAGAAAATGAAAGATTAAAGGAAACATTTTCTCCTGCTCTTTTGCAGAATGTGGCAGTGTCAAGGACTATGGTTCAAATGGAATTCAATAGAGGGCCCTACCTTCATACCGGACCGCTCGAAGATGGAGGTTTCCCTTCGACAAGCTTCCCGTTACAGGAAAGCTGCAATTTGCTGAGTTGCCCTCACGGTCTACCCCCATAGTGGCCGCGTACAGAGGCCCCCGCTCAATATTCTCGCCCAAAATTGCTTTCAGCTCCACATCTGTGTTTGCTGTCTCCAAAGCATTCCTAGTCAACCAATTCCCGTCATATTCAGAACTGGTGAAACGACTGCTGCAAACGGATACGTCTACACCAAATCCATTTCCACATTCAAAAGAGTTTCAAAAGAGAGAGTAATTTCAGAACAGGAGTACAATGCACACCTGCTCCTAGGTCAAGAGCATTCGACCTAAACTTCATGCATACAAAATACAAAAGAAGCAGATTCACTTCTCATCAACATGTGCGCCATTTTTCTTCCTCTGTTTCATGTGTGATTTCAGGACTCTAAAAAATCCAACAACAGAGATAGAGAAAGCAAGGGCATAGAGAAAAGACTCACTGGCTACATTGCTGGAAGATGAGATAGTCGTCAAAGATGCTAAATGCTCCGACTCCCGTCACCGCAAGTACTAGTACCGAAGTAAATTTTCGACGAAAACTCATGGCCCTCGGTTGTAGGGTTGTAGGGTCCTCTCCCCTCCAGCTCTTCAACAAGCCCTACCCTAACACCAAAGAGCGGCGTCGTCACTCACATTGCTCCTGCAGAATTTGCACACACATGATGCGCCATTCTTCATCCTCCGTTGTTAAAAATGACGATAATCCCCAATCGGAGGAATCGAATTTCACGGCAACCTATTTCCAATTAAGGAGTCTCCAGAGGCGAGGCTTTTCATGACTGCGATTAGATGCAATTACTTAGACGAATCCTCGACATTGGAGGTTGCCAAACGATCAAAACGATGGTTCAAAAACAGCACTTAAGGAACCAGCAACAGAACAAGGCAAGGGGCTTCTCCAAATTCGACAGCATAGCACTTCTGGCTCCAAAGCAACTGGCCCTAACCCTAACTGGGAATTTATAAAACTAGGAAAGTTCGCGAATACACCAGACAACGACGAGTACCTACGAAATTCAAGCTCCAAAAGAATGCGATCCTTTGCAGTAATGTATGATTCCTGGCGACGCAACGGTATCATGAATCGGATCACTAACATGACAAGACGTTCTAAATCGTACGTACCTTTGCAATTGCGCTTGCGCTCCAGTTGAGGGATTGGACGATAGTAATGGCAGAGTCCTGGAGCGCAGAAGCGAGGAGAGGCTGACTTCAGTTTGGGCTCAATTGCACGGTCTTGCATCAGACCCACGGTTTTGGGTTAGAGTAAGAGCATCCCCACCAATTCTTTCCTATCCCTATCCCCATGTGGGATGAGGGAATGAGAGTTCCTTCCCTATAATTTGAACATTTCACAATGTACTAAATTTATGTTGAATACAAGAAATAACACAATAGATTAAAAAAATGACTATTAGATAAGTGGGGGTAACAATATGTGTTTTATTTAGTAAAAACAAGTTTAGGGATTACCATAGCTCAATTTTGTATTGCTTCTCCATTGTAGTGATTTGGAAATCCCTATCTTTAAATATTTATGAATACAATACCTTGTGTAGGAAGGTTCTTCCTTATTTGAATGAATTTCATTTAGATATGTGTAAACGGGATTTTAATTTTTTTTCTAAAATAAACCCCAAAGTAGAGTTTGAACTCTAGAAAGTAATTTACTTCAAATTGAAATCTAAAATATACCTAAAGATTCAATTGCAAGATAGTAAATAAACTTACTTTCTACATCACATCAATAGACTAAAGTTTTAGAACTACTTATTATCATTGATTTGATTGGGCTTGGTTTTTAATCTTTCACTCTAAAATGCTCTACTTTGTTATTTTTTCTTTTCTTTTCTCCAATTGCATCTTTATTTTCCTCCATAAAATTTTCTTTTTTAATTTTGGATTTCATTTTTATATTCTCTAATTGTTGACAAAACATACACTTCTATACTTCCATTTATAATCTTTTTTATTCATTTTTATTTTATTTATTAATCTCAATTCTTATTTTAATATTTATTAACAATAATTTCAATCAATTTTCCAATCAATTTTATTCATTCTATATTACAATCACCCAAAAATATCATGATTGGTTATATTCATGTTTAAGCTTATAATTTCCAAATCTGTTTTGATACTTCAATTTCCTGAATTGGCTTAATACAAAGTTTTCAATTAAATTGTTCTTTCAATACAAATTTTCCAATTGGATCTTTCTTTAGTCAATTGACAAATACAATAGTTAAGGTAAGAAGTTCAATAATTGCTCACTTAACCCCTAAATTCCTAAGGCCATTTTTTTGCCAAAAGACACTCAAAACTGCCATTTTTGTTGGGTTCATCCAAGAATACAAAAAGATCATTTTTTTAGAATTTAACCGTAGGATCTTGTACTTTACTTGTCTTAACTGACATAGTAAAAATTTCATGAAGTTTGACTGTATAGACTGGAAGATATTAGCATTCAAAGTTGAAAAAGAAAGTTTTTTTGAACATTGGCTTGCAATTTTAGATGACTTTGACTACCAATTATGAAATTTTTTTGCACTACAGACTTTGAATTAAAAAAAATTTATATTGAAGAATTGAGTTGAAATTCTAGGGAAAAAAATTCAAATAAAAAACACTTGATTTTCATTCTTTAAAAGAGTGCTAAGTAGAAGTAGGTCCAAGATTGGAAGAAAAACTAAATCATTAATAAATCCAAGGTGGGATTGAAAGACAATAATCCCAATGGTGAGATTGTTTTAGCAATTGAACACAACATTCTCAAAAAAAATTGTGAAAAATTGTGAAAATTGCATTCGGAAATGAACTCTACAAGTTATTTTTTCAAGAAGATGCTAAAATTGCCTGAAAAACAAAATTGTTTTTAACTTTCTCATAATTAGTCCAAATAGAAAAAATCAAAGCTTCACATGTAGACATAAAGAAAACATTTTAGGGGAAAAAAAAATTAAAATTTATTTTGATTTTTTGCAATTTTTTTGTGATGTCCCCTGAGTTCAATTTCAAGCTTTTTGTAGTATAACTTTTGCTCCCAGGCACCAATTGAAATAAAAATTATATTTCCACATAGATAATCAGATTTCCTATCTTGTGGGAAAGTTTCAAAACAATTCACCAAAAATTGAGATCACAGGAACCTGCTTGAAATCTGATTTGTCCCCCGAGGGGACAATGGGAATTTAGGGGTTAAGGAAAGAAACAGATGCATTGATGTACTAGTCTATCCAATCATTTTGAATTTCTTTTTGTGGATATAGAAATAGAAAATAGCTCAAAGCCTTTTTTTTTTGGTAATTTTTAGTCATGATGAATAACTGCTATTTTCCAAAGGAAAAGGTGCAGAGGGCGCTTTGTTGCGCATAGGGGTGCAACAATTATCAACTCTAACGTCCCTATGAATGCAATAAGTGAGTCCAAAAAATAATGAACAAAAAGCTAAGCATGTTTATGGAAGTTCTTTGAAGCACCCAGAGAGTACCAAATATGGAGCACTGCATGTGCATGTTCACGCTGTTTTTTACATTAAAATTTCTTTTTAGGTGCTTCTTGTTTTAAATAAATTTTCTTTCTGCTTGGGCAGGGTTACCTAAACAACCTGCCGGGTGCCTCCAAGGGAATTTGAACCTTGGACCTCACGTATGGAGGTCCAAGGATCAAACCACTAAACTACCCAATTACTTAAGTAACCACACAAATACTAGAATTTTATATATTTAGTTTTTTCATTGTTTTTTCATGTGTTTTGTATTTTCAGCGGACTTTAGAGGTCATTTAGTCATAGTAAACCACATATTCTCAAAAAACGTGAAACTAAGAAAAGTTGTAAATTCAAGATAAATTTTACTTCCAAAAATCTGTTTGTGATTTTGAGTCTCCAATAAAAAGTTATGGACAGAAATCAAAGAGGATGTTTGAAAATGTCAAAATAAATGTTCCTAACTACCCCTCTCTGATTTTGTCTATAACTTTTGATTGGAGGATCTAAATCACAAACGGATTTTTGGAGGTGAAATTTAGCTTGAATTTACAATTTTTTTCAGTCCTATGTTTTTTGAAATTTTTTATTCTACTATGGAAGAATAGATTCCAAATTCTGCTGAATTGAAAAAAGACTGAATTTTACATGATTAATTTTTTTTTAAATCATTATACTTAGATTCTCAAATATTCCAAAAAGATTCCAAAAAGATTTCAAAGATTTCAAAAAGATTCTTAAAAGATTCCAAATTCAACAAAAACTTGTTAATTTGGTCATTGCACTATCCAAATCAACAGAAAGAATTTGCTATTCTATTGATTTTCACAGAAAGTTACAAAATGGTCATTCTATTGTCCCAAATAACATAAGTCAGTTGAATTTCTATTGTTTTGGTCGTGCATTTCTAATAGTGCAACTCCTATATAGTTTTTC
Organism: Pseudoscleropodium purum; assembly: GCA_963969395.1. NCBI lineage: Eukaryota > Viridiplantae > Streptophyta > Bryopsida > Hypnales > Brachytheciaceae > Pseudoscleropodium > Pseudoscleropodium purum. The sequence goes on from OZ017796.1 coordinate 23,204,196, forward strand.
TACAATTTGTTCATTCAAATGTTTAATTTAATTTCAAATCAATTTAATTCCTCACTAACTTTCAACACACTAAATTAATTCAATTGGTATACACAAACTCCTTACACACTTTCAAATTTTCCTATCAATAATTTCTCACAATTTTTTCAATTATAGTTTTTATCATCAATTTTCTCCCAATCACTCATTTACAATTTATCACTTTAATCCACAACAACTGATTTACTCACATTCAATCACATATAGTTTTCAAATCACTCAAATTGATTCATACGCACATCACATACACAACTACATACATTATACAATTTCATAAACTCACAATTGGAAACATTTACTTTATATTATCTCAAATACAAAATTACAAAAACAATTGTTTTACTTCAGGCAATTAGAAGGAGCCCCTGTTATACTACAATGAAGACTAAAAACACAATCTGAAATCACCAATTTATAAGCCTAGTTGCCAAGTGACATAACTACCAATTGTAAATTTCTACCACACATTCTTATATTAATCTTGCACAAGATCTTTAATCCTTTGTATACATGTAAAAAAGAAATTTGTACTTTACAATAGAAATGACAATTTTGAGTGGTTTTTGATGATAATTAGGCCTTGGGACTTTAGGATTTAATTTAGAAATTATAATAAATTTGAATGAAATTTCCAAAAGCATCTCAAAAGAAATTCAAGGTTCTCCATAAATTTTGTAAATTTTGTTAAGTTTAGATAATTGTATAGATGAAAGCACATATTGTATGTAATAGACAAATTTAGTAAACAAAGTTTTTGAAAATAGATGCCAAATATAATTTTTGTATGGAAAAAGTATATATTAAATTCTTTTGAATTATCTTCCAAATTGAATTTCCTCGTTTTAATAATTTATTTGACAAGAATCTCATAGTTATTTGTAGCATTGAATGGAACATAATATGAATAAGTTCTTTTTTTAACATTTTTTCAAAAAAAAATTTGAACTATTTCTTTTTTAGCACAAAATACTTACCTTCACAATTAGGTGCAAAAATTGATGGACAAATGAGCAAAAATAGATGAATTTTCTGACCTGCCCACATTTGAAGCAAAACATATTAAAAATATTAGTATAGTGCTAATAAAGTATATACACCTGCAATCAACATTGCCCCCAAAGAGCCACCTATATTTGGACCTAAAAGAGACACTTTATCTTAAATATTGATCAAACAAGATGTATGCAATTTGAAAATGAAAATTTAAGATTGGACCACCTAAAACCAACATTGTACCCGATGGTATCATTTTTTAAACAAGAATAGTTATTTTAAAACCTAATTCTAGGTAGATCATAAATAACTTATTGTTTGTTGACCAAAATGATAAGGTATCTATAGTCTACCTAGATTGAAGCTTTAAAATCATTGCTTTACCTAGATAGTGATGACATTGGGTATAATATTGATTTTGAATCCTCCTGTTGTATGAGTCTATTAGTACACTCAAAAGACAAAACTTTAAGAAAATTCATAATTTACTCATACAATGTCCAAATGATGCATGCTAAAGTGCAATAGAATTTTCTTTCAGTTTCCAAGGAGGCTGAATAAAAAAAAATTATGTTTAACAATGGGAACCATGCTCAGTTGTAATTAGAGTGGATACCTTATTAGAGTGGACTACGGTGCGCAGAAGACAGTTTCCACGTTTCAATCACCCCCCTTCTCTAAAAATGGTTTCCCACCTCTTGACACGCACTTGCGCTGCAGCGCAGCTTCATCACCAAGCTCCCCGCCCGTCCCATCAGGCGACTTCTCCGAAGCGGGCGCCCAGAGAAGTCGACCTTCCTGCCACCAACAATTGCCGACTCTTCATGGACCCCAATTGCAATTCTTCAACCTCAAGATTCCTCAACCTCTTGTCAATCTTTCCAATTGTACAACGCTGCTGTATTAATCTGTTTCCTTCCAATCCAACTTGCACTCACCGAGCTTCCAAGGGGCTAATCCTCTCCTCAGTATTTGGAAAATCTTCCTTGTGCAAGCTGGGTTTCTTTTTTCACACACCTGCTTGGTGATTCTTTTGAGCGCCGTCATCGTCAGTTGTGGTGGAAGCCAGAGCATGCGAGACTGAGCTTGAAAGGGAGACCGCAGGAGAGGGGGGTATGGACTCTTACTCTGTTTCCTTTACTTTCGGCTGAGTTCTACTAGCTGGTGCTACAACCCTGAGCACATTTCGGTAGGAACAAGTGTTAGTTTTGTGAAGTTTACGGTATGAGGTCGATGTATTGATTTTAAAGAGAATTTAAATCTTTGAAATGCTCCCTCCCCGCAAGGCTGTCAAGTTCGGGATGGACGAACGTGAATATTTTTGTTATTGTCTTACCGAATGTGAGAATTGAAAGATGTTTCTGGAAGCGCACTTAGGTGCTTCGTTTGCTTATGAAAACGAACACTAGTTTCGTCAAACTAGTCATTTGATTATGTCAAGTTGAATAGTGACCATGTCTTGCTCACATTATTAGTCATGAGCAAGCTCTTAGTTCTAGGAAATGATTATCATATTTTGTTTCGTTTTGTCTTGGTGATTTGAACTCTTCTGGAATGTACAATGGCAGTAGAGGTGGGCTTCCTTTTACTATCTGAGATGGTTCTACTGATTTCAGGTAATCATGTCGAGCAAATTGACTGTGAGTAGGCTTCGAGATGAGCTGGAGAAGCGAGGCTTGGACACGACTGGGCTGAAACCCGTTCTGGTACACTATTCTTTCGAATAGTTTTGATTCTGCCATGATACATCTTTGATTCTGCTTTTTATTTTTCATAATCTTTCTGCAAGCGTAAGTATTTCAATATTGTATTTGGGAATTATCGTATGCTTTTTTCTTCTGCCTTGACATCGGGCATTGCCCAATGCATTGTGGAAGTATGAAAGTGGGTTTTTTAGCACCTAGAAGACCGAGAAGCTCAAAATTGGCCTTGATTTTTCAGTAGTTTTGAGTAGGTTACATGAGGACTTTTTTTGGGTGCAATTGTCGACCAACAGATTTAGTATCCTTCACTGATTCTGGTGGTAGATGATTTGGCACCATCCAAATTTTAATTTTCCACAATGTGATCAATTGTATTGACCAGTTTAGAACCATGAATCCTTGGTCTTTTATTTTCGGGGATAACATGCTTCAAGAGGTGTTGACAAGGTTTGGGTGGCAGGCTTCTCGACTTGATGAAGCAATTGCAGAGGAAGAAGCCGCATCCAAAGACGGGCACAAAGATGGGGCGAATGGAGAGAAAAGGAAACGATCTTCAGATTCTGCGCCAAATGAGGAGGAAAGCAAGAATGCGAAACGGCTCAAAGTGGAAGATGTGAGCGGAATGACTGCAAGAGAACTGCAAGAGGCTCTCTCTGAAAGGGACTTGTCCACTTCTGGAAAGAAGGGTGAGTTGGTTGAGCGGCTCACTGACGCTGTTGAAGCTGAGGCTAAAGCTTCAAAAGATAGTAAACTGGTTGTTGATGGCAAAGTTGATGAAGAGGAGGACGAAAGTATCAATGTGGAGGACATAAGTTCTATGAATGTGAAGGAAATCAAAGAAGCTTTGTCCACCAGAGGCTTGTCTACAAGCGGTAAGAAAAGTGACCTGGTTGAGCGACTGACTGAAGCCTTGGAAGCTAAGAACGGTGCTTCGACCGACAAGGATGCACCAGAAGATGATAAAGGTGAGAATCTCGCATTGTTGCTCTTTTGAATAGAGTATGGACTTGGGGGCACTTACTTGGAATGAGTGCCCCTATGTTATTTTTTTAAATCGAGCGTGTTTGAATATTTGTCACCAACATTTGTGGAATTCAATAGAGACGGCAGTTCTTGCTTCAAATTGTGTTGCGTAATCTAGGTGTGGATGCCCTCACCGTTGGTTTTTGAGCTTTCTCGTGAATGACAAATGTTTCCAGATTGCTGCTGATGAAAGCTTACTTGAAGTACCCTATGCTCATGTTTGCAGATGCCAAAGTTGTGGTTTTGAAGAAGGGACGTGCTGTGCTGGACCAGTACATTGATGATAAAATCAAAAATAGTTATCACGTTTATGAGGGCAAATTATATGGTGTAAGTTCCTTTTCTTTGTGCACGGTTAGACAGGTCACATTGGAAGTTTAGGCGGCACTTGATCACTTTCTAATGGTACTTCACTGCGTCTTAGATGCATTTCTTTCGGATGAGAGCATTTAGTACGTACTTGACGGAGGTGAGATGAATAGAGAAATTCGCACTTGATATGTTACAGGAATATGCAGAAGATATGCAAGTGATGGAAAATCCTATTGACGTTCTCGTGGTTCCTGTTTTGAAAGATTAAATCGGTATGGGTCAATAATGCATCGATGTATGTGCAGCAAATGGAGGTGTTCGATGCCATGCTCAACCAAACGAATGTGGGAGAAAATAACAACAAGTTCTATGTGCTTCAAATTCTTGGTAAGACTTGCACGTTTTGACCTGTTGGCAAACATTTGGCCTCTATGTAGTTGACTTAAACAATGGAGTTGATTATGATGACAAGCTGCTAATTGTGTGTGATTGCTTGAACTCCAAAGTGCTCGATCTAAAGATCGAAGGTCCACTTTGTAAACCAATAGTTGCTTATACTAACTTCGAAATGATATTTCTATCGTTCAAGAATGTACGGTATTGTTTCTTCTTTCTATTGGTACGTCTGTTACCTTCTTTGAAGGTTTCTACACGATTTAATTTAACTCCTTTACATATGGGAAGCGGCGGTTTTTTCTCCATTTGGGCATTTAGAGGCTAATGGCATTCAGGTTGTTCCCCGTATTTATGAATTCTTCGTCTGTCATTTCAGAGGCGGATTCAGGAAAAAACTACTACGTCTTTCTCCGCTGGGGAAGGGTTGGCGTGAAGGGCCAGCAGAAACTCTTTGGCCCGATGGGGGATGTTTCAGCCGCTATTTCTGAGTTCCAGACTAAATTCTATGATAAAACAAAGAATCACTGGCATGAACGTCATCAATTTGTCGCCTATCCAAATAAGTATACATGGATTGAGATGGACTATGAAGAGGACTCTGACAAAAAGCCCATGGTTCGTAATCCTCTTTTTTCTGATGTTGTCCATCTACCGTGATTTGTCCTATTAGTGAGTGTTACGACATGAGCTTACATATGGTTATAACTTTTTACAAGGGAAGAATGTTTTTACCAATGAAATTTGTGTTGATAGTTCAAAATGGATAGCACTAGTTCATTTTGTAACACGCACTACTAGGACAAATCGGTCTAGTGAGACTTTTTGGATATTGTTGCCGATGTTGAAGAAATGTGCTCGATTGGACTTCGTGTGTACAATACTTCTCACGTATTTTATACATTACAGGATCAGGATAGTAAAGAAGAGAAACTTGAATCAAAGAAATCAGTTGCTGACAAGCCAAGCAAACTCGATTGGAGGGTGAAAGAGTTTGTTGATCTTGTCTGCAATGTGAACATGATGCGGCAGCAGATGATGGAAATCGGTTAGTGTGTCCTCATTATTTATTCATCTGGTTGACTTGCCAGTATGAAGGTGATCCTGCCTGCTGACTTCAATACGTGACACGTCCTTACGTCCATTTTCGTTCGTTAAAGAATTGTCCTTTACTATTGTGCTTTAAATATGTGTTAGTTTTTAGAATTTACTGTTACACCGAAGGTGATTCTACAGAAATACGGAACTTTTTAATTTTCCTCTGCCAATCAAGTTCTGCATGGTTCAGTATCGTTTTTCTTCTTTTGTCGTGTCTCGTCTTGATTCGATGACATAAATTTTTAGTATAAATTTTAGTATAAAATGATTTATTTACAACTGCCCCAATGGATGATAGTCAGATCTCTTGGCCAGAATAGGACTGTTGAGATTTTGGGTGTCTGGCTTGCTTCTCAGGTTATGATGCACGGAAGATGCCTCTTGGAAAGTTGAGCAAATCGACGATTTTGAAGGTAAGAATCTGCACGCTATGTTGTTTGGGAATGTTACAGCAGGCTACATTTAATCAGATTACTGTTTGATGTAACACCGTCACTGTAGTCATTCTAACTTGAGTCTTCTAATCTGTTGTTGTCAAGAACTGCTAGTTCCTATGTGGAATCGGCTGGTTTCCAAATATTAGATTCTGAATCGACATCCAATACTGTGGTGTTGATCAGGGGTATGAGGTTCTGAAGAGACTAGCCGCTGCTTTGGATGATAAATCTTCCTCATCAAAGAGAGATATCCAAGAATTAAGCAGGTTTCTATTCACTTTTGCTACCTACTGTAGACAAGTGCTTCGTCTTGCAAAGAAGAATTCCCTTCGTTGGGTCTCATGATACTGGATTTCTTGAATATTTGTCTGATGTGTATATATACTGTAGTGATCCTGCGCTTCCGACTCTTGTGTTCCAAAGTTCGTCATGTTACCTGTTGAAACCTGCCGGAATTTTTTTGCAGTGAGTTTTACACAGTGATTCCCCACGACTTCGGCTTTAAGCATATGTGTAAGTTCTCAACTCTATTTCAACAGGTTTTGGTAGGTTTGCGGATACTCGAAAATCCAGAGCCATATGTGTTTTAATGCTGAAAATGCTTTTGGAATTATGGTTTTAACTGGTTTCTTCTCTGGTTGGTGATCTGATCAACAGCACAATTTATTATCGACACTGTACAAAAACTGAAGAAGAAGCTTGAGATGGTACTACTCGCTTCTCGTCCACTCTATTAGATGCATGCTAATTATTCGCTAACAGGTATCTTAATACGATTTATTGCTTCAATAGCTTCGTGGATTACATGAACATTATGCGTGACAGCAATAGTCCTTTTCTCCAATAGCGTGGCAGCTGATATTTCAATTGGATTGTAGGTGGAAGCATTGGGTGAAATTGAGGTGGCCACAAAGCTTCTAGTCGATGACAGTCCGGAGGACGAAGTGCGTACACTATTCCCACTCCAGCGGTTTTCATCAATCTGTAACATTGTACATTTTCAATTTCCTATGTGTCTTTAGAGAAACGGTGAGTTCAATCTTATTGTGCTTCATTTACTACAATTTTTTACACTTGGGTTTCTTTTGTCCAAATCAGGACCCAGCATACACTCATTACAAGCGCCTCAACTGTGAACTACAGCCCTTGGACACTGCATGCGAGGAATTTGAATTGGTGAACTGGCAAACCCTTTGGACTGCTATATTCAAGCATTCAAGACATATTATTATCAGATCTTTTCATATTGTTGGAGCAGAACCTTAAAGCTGACGCTTTTAAAGGCTGAACTTTGCAATTGAACCTCTTGAAGAGCTTCAGCGGTTATAGAATTACGTATTTAGAGAGATAAGATTGCAGTATTGAGAGATAAAATTTCATCCTTGTGGTTTAATGTTTGTTCAGATTAAACAATATGTGGAGAAGACGCATGGACAGACGCATTCCGGTTACAAGCTCGAACTTCTGAACGTTTTCAAATTACAGAGAGAGGGCGAATCGGATCGCTTTCAGTCTGTATGTTTTCTTCTCTGTATATTTTACTGTAGTTTCCTTGATGTTGAGATTATGAGATATTTGCTCTGATATAAATCAGGACATGTATTTTCCTCACAAAAATGGGCTTAAAGCTAACACTGACCTAGATTTTGCAACGATTGTGACCGTCTTTTATAGCATTAACGCACTGTATTTCTTTTTTTGTGTCATCAGTTCGAGAAGACACCAAATCGTATGTTGTTATGGCATGGGTCGCGACTGAGTAACTGGACGGGTATTCTATCACAAGGTTTGTATTTCTCACTCCTTTTTGAATCCCACCTACAATCCAATGCGAGAGCCTTAGTTCATGGCCCCGAAATCCAGTTGGTATCTCTCTGTTGCCTGAGTTATGAAAGTTCCTGTATTCCTTAGTTCTGCTTTTGGATAGCTTGAATTTCTCGGGGCTTGCCCATGAACATTTATTTTCTTGAAGCCATCTATTTCTTATAATCTCAAGAGTTTCTCTGAATTGGCTGGTACGTTCACCATCACTTGCTCGTCGTATGCAGGACTGCGAATAGCACCTCCAGAAGCTCCTGTCACAGGATATATGTTTGGTAAAGGTGTCTATTTTGCGGATATGGTCTCTAAGAGTGCAAATTATTGTTGCACTACTCCTTCAGATCCAATTGGCGTGCTTCTCCTGTCAGAGGTACGTCCTGAGTCATAGCCTTGAGTATGCACACGTTTTGGCAGGGATAATGGTTATATAGTTTTGTGAGGATCAAACTTGACATGCTGGATATCTTGCTTAAAGGCCTTGAGAGACACTTAGGCCTTCGAATCTGCAGGAGTTTGTCCATGTGCATGCTTTTTAATGAAGTTTTCGTATTAATGGGTTTCACGGACAATGCAACTTTTAGGTGGCCTTGGGAAACATGAACGAGCTGTTTGACGCCGACTATAATGCCAACAACTTGCCGAGAGGGAAGCTTAGGTATTTATTCTGTGTCCATCTCTCCTCGACTACACCAAAAATTGTAATTACTTATTGCGGAGAAGTTGCTTTTCACCACATAAGTGGTAGTCTTCGTAATTTTGAACCCACAGTAATTGCAATGTTTGGTGTTTTCACTTGGTCTACGCCTAACACACCATGCTGTGGATATTCAATAGCATTGTGTGAAAATTTAATGTTACACAACACTTATGTCGAAGTAATGAGGTTGTAAGCTACTTTGCAGTTTCCAATGTGGTCAAAGTGCTACTCTAAATTTGAGAAATATTCATTAATGTGCCCTCTCGTGATTGCCGTGGTCTCCAGCAGGGCTTTTTTTTTCTTTTTCCATTTTTCATGAAGTGCCAAAGTGGCTATATAAAATGTTATAGTGACGTTCTAAATTTCAACATTCATCCACATATTGGATAGGAAATATCACAATAGCACATATCACAAACAGATAATTCTATTTTCATCCACAATCTGGCGATTTCATCCAAGATTTTTTTTTAATTTGAAGTTTCCTGGCGAAAAACTTCAAAGTTTGTTGTCATTTTTAGCCCTGGTCTACAGTACATGGTGTATTTAGAGTACTTAACTGCAGGTTGTGTCCCTAACTTCCTCGATTTGGGTAATTGCAGCACAAAGGGCGTCGGTAGAACTGTTCCCGATCCCAAAGAGTTCAAGACCCTAGAAGATGGAGTGGTTGTTCCAGTGGGGTCACCAGTTCCAAGTCCCCAGCAACAGGTGTGGCGGCATCTTTCTCATGCATCCTTTGCAAGGACGTTACGAAGTGTGTTCTCGGCTATTGAGCTGTTAATCTGTGATGTTGTAAATTTCTCTTTGAGTTTGCGGCATTTCAACTTGCCGGCTGAAGACCATAATTAATGCTTTTCTTTTTCTCAATTCAATTTGGTACAGTGGAACTTCTATAAAGAGCTGGGTCGGGACTGGTGTGACACATTACATTAGAGAGGTTCATTACATTAGGGAGGGTTAGGGAGGGTCATTTGCATTCATGACGTTTGTATGCAAGCCAGGCTGGGACTGTCGATCAATAATACTTCAGAGAGTGCTGTTTTTTATTAGTTATTCTGTAACCCTGTCCTAAGTAATTGATTAAATATGTGGTAGCTTAGCGATCAATTTCTTTGATGGTACCTTGTGCTTGAAGAATAAGCTTGTCCAAATTAATGACGTGGTTTATCATTGTTTCCTTTCAGGCATCCTTGATGTACAATGAGTATATCGTGTACGATGTATCCCAGATTCGCATGCGCTACCTTCTACAAGTGCGGTTCAATTACGGGTCACGGAGAAAATACTAATCATTAAGGACCGCAAGCTCCACAGGATTTTGAGAGATGCCTCTCCCACAATTTTCGTAGACAGCTTGGAGGATGAGGTAGGAGGAGTGGAGCTAAAAGTTTAGTGTCACCTCAACGATACTGCAGACACATCTGCACTGCACAACACTTCAACAGAACATGGTTTTTTTTTCTATAAAATAGAATGATAATCTCCATCTGCAGAGGTGAACATGTGATACAGGAAGTGCCTATTTCAAATGGAAAGTCAGTCCTTACTCGCATCGCATTTTCTTCTCACATTGACTGTTAATCACACTGCAAGAATTGGTGCGTATACTTTTTCAAGTCCTTGAAATCTTTACTAAAATTTTTTGACCACTTCGTGATCAATTTGCACCAAATGTTTTATTTCAGAACGCTATGCAGAGAGAGAGAGAGAGAGAAGAATAGGGCAATTACTTTAGTGCCACCCTAGTACGTTATCCAAGATGGCAACACCTGCAATAGCCAAAGGGTAAACGGCCAGCACCGGCAGGGCTAGCCAAGTGGGGAATGTGCTCCTAGTCCCTGCCATAGCTCCTATTGCAAATGTGCTTGCCACTATGACAGTCACCTGCACAAGGGAAGCGCATGTTATGAACGTGAGGAGACTATTCGAAGGTAAAATTAGTTACTACCGATTTCTTTGACATCCAAAAGGTTATGTTTCTTGTTTTTGAGTCACATATACACGAAATGCAACAATGATTTGGTGAAGCCCAAAAATGGCATTTGACAGCTACATTGCAAAACCCCTGGAAATTGACTTCAATCACTAAATGCACAAGGAATCTCAAAGGAATCTCACAGTAAGACTTATATATGATATAATACATGACTTTTGAAAAAAAATTGAAAACTTGCATTAAAACAAGGCAATGTTTTTTCAATAGTACATACCTCACTAGAGAAATCCCAAGTCAATCCACGGATGTACACTAGGGCTAGAAATATTGCCATACACCTGAAAACCAACCCAACATACATTATGATTAGTCAACAAACTAACCCCTCAGTCCCAATTTGGTCAAAAGTAGTCACTTTCATGTTGTTAGGAATTGAAATGAATAACTTAATCCTGAAAGGATGAAACCTATCACCAAGGTACTTGCAAAAAAAATGATCCAATTTATGTACCAATTGGTACATTCTTCATTTCTACAATAATCTTGAGTCATCAATCAACCACTTTTTGGTTTCAACATTCTTCCAAGGTTAGAAAAGTCTCCAAGCAAATTGCATATTGAGCAATGGAAAGAAAAAAAGGAAAAGGTGCATCATATTATTTGAATGCTAAATATTTAAGAAACTAGTATCATTTTTAAAGTGGACTACAAATTGGATTGTACCTCCAAGAGCATTAGTGAATTTCAAAGTCATTTAGGATGCAAAATGTTCAACATTGTGTGCTTTTAATGTTGGAATGGGAGGTTCACAAAGGAGGAGCCAACAACAATAATAGGTACCTTGAAATCCCATCTTCTCTCAAATTTTTAATTGAAGGAAGATGAGTCCCCAAAACTAAATGCATGAAGATGAATTCCAATGAGGAAAATTGTTGCCCACCTCAAAGAGATGGGCAAAAATTTGCAATGTCAAAAGAGTTGTTGAAGAATAAAAGTGACCCACATTGCAAGTTCTACTCAATGATGAGAATGTCAATACTCTAAACTCCAACAAAGGTAGGTATACCCATTCAAGACCTTCCCAAAGGCTGAAATTTTAAATAGATGCAAATAGGGACACAATTGGGAAGAGGTCCATATTGGGTATGCCTACCTTATATAAAGAGTAGAAAAACAAAAGACAAAGAGAAGAAAAAGCAAAAAGTAGAGTTGGTACTGACAAAGTGTTGTTCATGGTGATGGCTCCATAAACTTGAGAAAATGTGAGAGATATGTTCCGTTTCCGCCGTCTCTTGGCAAAGATGATGCTGGACACAAGCTCACTTGCATTGGAGGCAAATGGGGTGACCACAAAGGCCACAAAAAAGGGTGGAATTTTCGATGTAGTTGAGAAGTTGCCAATGCTATCTACCATTGGGTCAGCAAAGGCTGCTGCAAGTGTTGCCCCAAACAACATAAACAATGCAGCCTTCTTATAAATTTGTGGAGGATCCAATTCTTTGCCCTCCTCTGTGTCATCGTCCGACTCCTCACCCATCACTCCAACTTCGCTCTCTAGAAGTTCTAGCACCTGGTCACAAAAAAGGTTTGGGTTTAAGGTGAGCATTGATAATTGCCACTAATTGCAATTAAGTAAAGATTTCCTAAAATTAAGATTAAGAAATAATGTTTGTTTCTTTGCAAAATAAAGAGCACATCTCCCAATGTGGAAGTAGAGAACTTTGGCCCCCCAAAAGAAAGTTCACTTCCAAAGTTCATCTACATGAAGCACCAATAATTGATATTGAATTACACATAGATTAAGCACAATACATGTTGAAAGGAAGACAATGAACACACAAAATGGTAGATTCATACAAAGAACCTTATTCAATGGCTTCTAAAATGCATAATTTGGTGTCTGCCATGCAAAGCTTCCAATTGCAAATATTCAATGAATGTTTGGAAGTTAAAAACTTAATAGAAACTAAACTTGTTGGACTTCATTTTCTTTGTTTTAGTCAAAATTCAAAAAGTGAATACTTTGAAGGATATTGTTGGGTTTGACCTAGGCATTTTAATTCTTGGATGTTGAGACCTTTTGAGTAGAAGGTAGAGGATACTACTCTTTGCACCAATTTAAGCATTTTAACTAACTATATGTACAAGTTTGATTTAGAGTATCACTATAGAATTGTGGGAAGACCTTTGAGTGTACAACTAAAAACATAAAGATCAATTTTTATTATTATGTTAGAAGTTTTTATGCAAACTGGGAATTTGTCAATCACTATTGAAGGGATAATGGGAAATCCAATCAGTTCTAAGAGTAGTGACAAGTAGTCAATTCCTATTTACTTTCTATGCTAATAAGTTCAACAAAGTGTATGAATAAATGAGTTGATAACATAAGTCAATATAAGGAGGGGTATTAGATCCTTAACAATTTTAGTATCTCTACTTAAGTCTATCAAAATCTTATGAAACTCGAGAAAAGAAACCCGAACCCAATAATGAGCAACCACATCTCAAAGGACCTCACATTAGATTCATAATGCGTTTCATCCTAGCGTCATAATATTAGACAAACGTTAAGTTTATATCATTGGCATTATACCAACATTACAACATTCTTCAACAACAATTTGCAAGGTCTCTTCTTACATCCTTGGAGATTCCTTTGTTATTGGGATTCAGGTTTCAATGTCATAAGAAATGGCCAAGAGACAATGATCCAACTGCAAGTTGTCTTGGTGATGAGTCATACGGATATTCTGGGGCTATATTCAGATCCTACATTCTTCAGGTTGGAAGGAAGCCTGTAACGTCGTTCACAAATGTTAAGATTAATCTAACATTAAACTAATGCCTTGGGTCATTTGAGATGCGCAGCATAAGAAGAATGCGAGAATGTACTCACTGCTTTGGCATCATTCGATTTGGCAGCCCAAAAGTCAGAGTCTTGGATATTCACTGCACTTGAGCGCAGTTTTTGGTACGACAGCTTGTCTTTTGCAACTCGCTTGGCCCACTTTCTGATCCCGGTCTCAAACTCGAGCTCCGAAATGGTGCCATCAACATCACGATCAAATTCTCTCAACCATGTCTCCACTTGCTCCTCTGCAGGCACAAAGCTGGAGCACACAGAACATGACCCGTTTCAGACCATTGCTGCAGACCATTGAACATGGTTTTTAGTAAAATTGAATTGAAGAAATTGGATTTTCAAACAATATTATTGGGAGATTGATCATGGGGAGGCGAGATAAGCATGATACAATTCATGAAGAGTCCTCATCAGTCATGGGAAGGTCTTTCAATGATCATCCGTTTGTATTTACTTCTATGAATTTAGTTGTATGGTGCTTATGTCACCACTTCAAATATTAAGCTTGCAACCTTTCAACAATTTCAATGAAGGGTGTCTCCCCATGATTGACCTACTTAACTTCTATCTCCTCATTGTAAACCTCCCAACGTTAAGTATGATTGAAAATTGTGTCAGTACCACAAGCAAACCAACCAACCAACCAAGAAACAAAGCACACAGCCAAGATCACGCACCCGGCCTCCTCAAGCCCAATTCCAATAATTAGACCCCTTAGCTCTTCCTGTTGTATCTTGCCGTCTTTATTACCGTCGAAGGTATGGAACAGGCTCTTCACAGTCTCAGATAAGTGGCCTTCTTTTTCGTCCTGGAGGATTGTTCAGAGGTTACTCAACTACAGTAAAAAGTAAGCAATGAAAACTTCACCAATATGAAGGAAGGTTCTTGACCGCATGCTTCCAGAAATTCAAACATGAAAGAGTAGCGTGTTTCACGTACCTGAAAGAGGAGGTTGGAGCGAGAACCAGACTTCGAAGGAAAAGATGCAACGCGCTGCAATGCTCGGGAACGGAAAAACTGCAACCGTGCCTCCTCAATCTTCTTCTGTTGCAACCAGGGCGAAGCCACCTGTCCTCCAAAGGGTGACAACACTCACCCACTGACGTTTCAGAATTTATCACCCAAGCAACAACAGTGCCCACCTTAATCCCATTTCTACATAACCAAGTGATCGTCAAAACATGTGAATAAATAAATACAAACTTGGAGATCATATATGAATGGCACGTTGTTTCAAACGAAGTTACTAAGAAAACTCACTTGGTATGCGCAGTATGCCAACAGACCAATAGTTGCAACAATGCCGCCAGAAAGTGCTGCTTGTGGACCATCTAATTCATGACCTGGCAACAACGGCAATTGCGCAAACAAGAAGGGAAGAGTCGATGCCATCATTATCCATGCCCCCACCCTGAAATCAACAAACATCGTCCTCACCACAAAACAAAGGATTACTACTGGAAAATCTTGAAGGAACGAAAGTTTATAGAAACTAATCATAACATTCCTGATACAAGCTCCCACCACTCATCTGTCAATTCAAGGACGAACCACGATACTCAAGAAGCTCCAATCGTCTCACAACTGCTTCTTTGACACATACTCTCTTATACCTTGAGTTGGAGAATTTTAGGAGAACGAACCCACTGACAACAATCCCTTCAATAGCTCCCAGATAGTAGCTCTTGAATTGGATTGAAATTTATGCAAGAAGAAGTAACATGTTGCTGCAACACCATTCTCAGCCATATACAATCCAAGTCATAACTCGTTTTTTGATATGTTATCAGATGAAAAGCAAGGACTCAGAACAACCTCAGAGTGTTATGATGGCATCAAGTTCGAAAGTCGGAAAAGGAGAAGCTACAGAGAGACCGGAGAGTGATAGTCAAAAAAGGACAGATGTAAGTACCGGGTTTGTTCATCAGTTGTGACACCGGTTCCAATTGGGTCAAATGGGCGAGTGAGAGTAAGCTCAACTGCAGTTCCAGAGGGAGCAGACAAATCACACCGTCCAGCAATAAGCGACCCCGCCCACGCAATCGTCAGGAGCATCACACTTGAGCCTGCCAGCACGCCCACCCCTACCATCACCTCCTCTTGCGCCTGCATGTGTTGGTCCTTCTAAACCCTTCAATAGAGTCCTCATCTACACGGGATAGTACTCAATTGAGTTTTCTAGTAAGAGGAGACAATAACATAATTTATGTACGTGGCAGAAGCACATTCAACTGTGTGCAAGAAATGCTTAAAAATACGAAACGTAACCTGCTGAACAGATCCACCCACGCCTGAAACAAGGATGAGAATAGAATCAGGAAACGCTCCCAGAATGGGCAGTAATAGTCCTCCTAATAGCCCTGGATTCATAACCTGTACACAGTGAACAACGCCATCTGCAAGTTGGTTCGAAATAATAGGTTGCCGTCATAAAAAAATAAAATTTGGTGTCAGATGGTTCCCGAATTGAATTCCTCTAGCAAACATGTTAACAACGAGATAATCACAAGTGTCTCTACAAACCTCCGTATATAATCCTCACTAATTCAAAAATCCAAGACCTCTCCAACGATCTTAGAATGCCACTATTCCTAAAACCCAATGTCAAAATTCTCCTGACATAAGAAATTCGCTCTCTAGAATTATCAGCCTCAATAAACTATTGTTGCACTAAATATATATTAAATTTTCAATGAGAACCCGAACTTTCATTTTCGAAACATTAATTAGTCTCTTCCCTTACGGTAGACGATAAACCTAAGAAAACTAACCACAACTGGAAGTGACTTTACATAACATTATCAAGGAAGTCAAGCCATCCCCCAACAGTAAGAGCTAGAGGTCGAATATTTGGCAACTGTCAGACTCTTAGAGATCAGCAAGCTACACCTGGCTCAGTTACACTGTTCACGAAAGACACTCCCATCTGCAAGGGTAACTAATGTTGTGTACTTAAATATTGCCAGAGAGACTGCAAACAGAAAATTGTGGCAAAAATGTTGGTTCATAACTTCATTGCCTAGTTGACGGTCTCGAAGAGAATGAAATGCACAGTTTGAAGGGAAAGTGTTTACCTCAAGGAGAAGCTCGCTGCCATCGGAGATGAACTTGGCTGCGATGAAGAGCAGATAGCCATAGCCCAGCATCAAGAACAAATTCCCTCCAACGCTGGTGGAGCAAGGCAGAAAACCATACGTCTCCTCGCACATGGTTCCCTCGCTCTCCCCGAGCTCAAAGAGCTGATTGCCAAATCTTGTGTCCATGGCGCTCTTAGGATCAACTTCAACAGTGAGATTAGCATTCAGAACCCAGCTGCTGCTTTCAAGTTGAGGGTCGGCTTGCACTTCCATGACTCCCAGCTGAAGAGACAGCAAGTACGAGAGGAGGCTCATGGCCATTGATCTCGCCCAGGAGGTCTCATTTCCTTTCGGCTTCTCCAGACCTTCAAGTACCTGTATTTGCAAAGAGACTTCTCCGGACGGACTCAAAATTGGATGACTATAGCTGCCATCACTCTGCCCACATGCACAAGGAGGTTACTTAGAATCCCCCGTCTGAAACCACAAGATTACATATAAACCGCTTCTGTGATACATTCAAAGGTCCTGTATGATTCCCCATGGACTCAAACCCCACAGTGATTGTAATCCACGTGGAATCTCATAACAAAACCCTAAAGAATTCCCGATGCTCTCACTCTCCCCACGTAATCCCTAAGGCAATTGCCAATTTCCCCAACAAATGTTGTAAATTCCCTGTAAAATCGATCGAGGGAGGAAATGTGGATTGCAGATAATATCTTAGTGACGAGACGAGAATAGAAAATCCCACGCAGGAGAGGAATCCAAACGCAAGAATAGCACATTCAATCTCGTGGAACATACTCGGTTTGCGAAACCAGCTGCACGAGCTGTAGACCCACGATTCAATCCTCTCCACCTCCACGAACTCCTGTCCACAACAACAACAACAACAACAACACGGGTCCCATTGTAGGATTGCTCGTATGCATTGCTTTTCCAGATTTCTCTTGCGGATTGCACCCAAGTACTAAGCAAGCCTAGACAATTGGAGAACCAATTGGGAGAAGCATACGTAGGCAGTAAGGCAGTACTCACCTCGGAAAGGTCCCTCGTGGAAATGGCGAAGTACAGGGGGTCCATGGCCTCGTGGAGATCCGAGATGGGGAATTGTAAAGTGCTGAGGGCGGCATGGCTTTGTGCAACAGCCAGCTGCTGCAGCTCGCCATTGAAGACGACGGCAATGGCAATGGCAATGCGGCCACTCCTTTCTTCTGCTTCCTTCAATTTGCTTCTCTTTCCTCGTGGACTTCATGGGGGAAGCTGTAGACACGGAGCTGTGAGTGTGACAGGAGTGGCTAAGGTAGCCCTACCAGGAACCAAAGGGGGTCCTATAAGGAAGAAACACCTAATTCCGACGCTTTTTCTGGTCCCACAAAACAACCATAAGAGTTTGATGAGATAATCAGCAAACTCAAGAGAAATGCAGCCCATGTGGTTTTGTAATTTTCCGACAATTGAGTAATATATTTTTTTTTAATTTCAAAGTTGAGATCAAAGGGTATCCTCTTATGTAACACTAGACTCACCTTGAATGAACACTTTGAAAACATAACTTCTCAACTTTCAATGGTTGCTTCAAAAAATTCCTCACCTTTCATTAGTGGTAGTAACACCTTCTTCGCTACTTACTCATTCTTCAAAGAATGTGCACGGGGCAGCTCTCCATTGGCTTTCCTATTGCTAATCTATAGCAAAACATACTATTTGTACAAAAAATTTCTCCACATCCATTATTCTCTTCTAGAGGAGAATATTGGGCGTGAAGAAGATTTTGCAGGTAAAAATTTTCTTCTAGCACTACATAGTTTTGCCCTTCTGCTCCTAGTATTTGATATATTTCACTGTCACTACCAATTTCATCATCCTTGTTGCTAGAGATGTAGGTGGCACAAGCTATGGTACATGACCATCTAATTGGATCTTAGAATCCTGCACAATTATCCCATCTAAAATTTTGTATAAATTGATTCTCTAGTTTTTGATTCTCCTTGTGCTTCACCTAAAAAGGAGGGTCACACCTTCTTCACTCATAATGGCTTGTCATTGACTTGTTTTCTAGCACCTACATCACATGCTTTAGAGAAGTTTGGTAAGGTGAAGAAGGTGTGACTACCCCTATTGTTTGCTTTTGACAAAATTGTGATGGTTTAAAGTTATGGACATATTCCTTCAAGGTCATTTTTTAATCCATAAATGATGCCATGGCCATTTTTGGATTGATGCATAATAGAAAATCTTGTTATATAGGATAGAAGTGCAACTTTTCATCCTCCAAATTTTGTAGGAAAAGGAAAGATCCTCTACAGTAGCTTGACTTTCAACAAGTTCTTTTACATTTTTTAAATTCAAAAATGCACTCAGTATCAAAACAAATGATTTCCACAAAGACCCTCCATGTCATTCAAGAATTAAAGTGTTAGAGATCTATTGAAGGTGTTAGAACAATCCCACGGCAACTCGCTAAGAGGGTTTGATACATCCAGTGAGCGAGTATGAGTTGAAGTTTTGCCCCACCACTGCCCGACCAAGCTAAAAAAACTGCCTAGCCATGCTAGGATTTGAAGACCTCCCCACTAAATGGTAAATCTTCAATGCACCACGCTAGGTGGTTTGACTACATGTAAGAATTGTATTGTTGGCTTTTGCTTTTGAAGCTAGGGTGAAAAGGTTGTTTTTATATCAAAATTCATTGTCCATCAAGAATTCAAAGTGTAAGGTAGGAATACCTAAATGTGCCACTGACCTTAAACCACCATCTATACTTTGCATACATCTCCTAAGTCAATTCTATATCTACGTAGAAAAAACACTTTTAGAACCAAACATTGTTCTCTAATAACTTTTGCATACAATATCCAAATGCCACGTTCTTTGGTATGTTGGAACCTCCTTTCAGTTACCAATAAAAACATATGAAAATTTGACTAGTGTAATAATAGAAAATAGGCTCAATAGCAAAAAGTGGTGGTTTGGAGAGTACCTACCTTATGGGTTGATTTGAAAAGGAGAGCTTGACAACTCATTATAAAAAACTTAGAATTGGGGTTTGAAGTAGAAATCTAGACTTGATCTATGCATAGTAGAATAAATTTTTCTAAGAAATTTTGAAGTAAAAAAATTTGGAAAATCAAGATCGATTTCGTCTCCAAAAATTCGTTTGAGATTTAAAGCCTCTAATCAAAAGTTATGAATAAATTAGAGAGAACAATCAAAAGGGAATTTTTTATTATTTATTTTCAAAGGTCCTCCATAAAATTTGTTCATAACTTTTGATTAGAGAATCAAAGTCTCAAATGGATTTTTGGAGATGAAATTTATCTTAATTTCCCAACTTTTCTTAGTTCAAAGTTTCTTAAAAGAAGTTGTTCTACTATGCCTAAATGAGGCATGAAATTAGTTCAAACACAATTCCTAACTATGAGCAATCAAACTTCTACAAATTTTATTTTACATATCCCATATGCAAAGGCTTTTTTTTGGACTAGTGTCCTCCTTGCTTCCCTCACTCTAAAGGCCAATTTTTGGAGGGATGAAACTTGAGAAGTCAAACTTTTGACCATCTAGCGAAATTTAGCCAAAAATAAAAGCCTTGCCTACATGGGTTGTTCTATCTCCTACCATCCATATGTACATAAGCAACTTTTCTTTACGAAAGTAAATTATAAACATATTGGAAATCCTCCCAAAGCCATGTGAGGTGTGTGTCAAATGAATTAATTTGAATGATGTGAAAGTTAATTTTCTCTATGAGTTTGTTTTCTAGGTGAAACCAGGTTCCCTCACTTCGTTCTCCCACTTGGCGCCCCTGCTTGACGCGTCTTCCGTGGGGTTGCCCTTCCCTTCCCTTACAACTGGATGTTGCCGCACTCCAAAATCAAAAAGGAAAGCATCGAATGTGAGCGGGGACGCTATATTTGGCAGAGCACACACTCCATGACCGCGGCAATTTCCGTGACCAGAGGGCCTGAATGGTGAAACCCTAAATCGCTCTGAACCGTCCTTTTGCTACGCATTTCCTGCTTTCGCCATCTCCATCGCCATACTCGCACCGACTTCAGTGTTTTCTGTTTGTACTCGGTCAAGTTCATTGTTTCCCTTCTGTGCACAAACATCGTGACCATGGCCACGCTTCTGTTCCAGCCGCCTTGTTGCCTGCCTCGGTGTTCCCTGCCTTCGGTCGCTGCGAATGCTTCGTCGTCTTCTTCTTTCCGGACCACTGTCCACATGGCTCCTCCCAAGTCCCGAGGACTCGCCATCTGCCGCTCCTCTCCCGAAAATAGCGTTGGTCCTGAAGAGGACGCGGGACAATATCCCATCGTAAGGCTCGATTTCGTAGTGTGCTTGTTGGTTTTGCCCTGTTAATGTTTGGATTCGAAATGGTGGAGTCCGTTGCGGTGTGATCGTCTTGAGAGATCTCTCTGTCTTGTTGGTAATTCTTTTGCTCATGTTTTGCTCCTCGCTGGGTGTTTTTTCCTTGACGGCCGTTGTGTGACCCATGAGTACGCAGGTCTTCAAGGATGAGTCGAATGGTATCATCTGTTACTACGATGAGAACGGTGACCTCATGTGCGAAGGTTGGGACGAAGGTCCTCACTGCCAACCCGACCCTCAGAAGCCTGTACTGAGGAAGTAAGTCATAAATTTCATTGAGGTGAATTCCATTTTGGAATGTTCAAATTTGCTGGGAATCGTTGCATTTGGGGTTCGTCTGCGTTAATCTTTCGCATGTTCGGTCGTGGTGGGAATGAGGTTGTTCTTTTAGTGGTGATTTGGGAGGCGTGAATTTTGATGCAAAGCATTCTATTATGGTTGTCATCGAGTCCTGGATTCTGTGGTATGATATGTGATGTGTGTTTTGGTTCTGCAGGCGCCGGAGGTTCACTCCTCGTGAAATGAGAGCGAGAGGCATGGGGGAGGTAGTTGATTTCGTGAACATCAAGGAAAGAATGGGGGAATCATTACAGGAAGTAGCCAAAGAGAGTTTTGAGTCTTCGGAGCTGTAGAATCCACAGGTGACGTACCTGGCGATTTCCATGGTAAATATTGTCTATATTCAAATCTGATATAGTGATAGTCCGCAAGACTCAGCTAATGTATGTTTACAGTTTATAGTCTGTTTTCTACTACTCTTGTAGCTTCGTAAGAACTCTATGAGTTTCCTCAACTTACTGCAGCGATGCTGTATGACTTTCCAGAATAGTATCATCTGTCCTGTTCTTGGTCTTAGTCGGTTGTGCATTCACTTCGCAAGCCAACAGCCACAAGGCTGTTAGTCTTCACGTTGTTAAGTGCTATTCAGCAGGTTCGATAAGTTGAGACCTGCGATGAAATTCACAATTCACAATTTCAGTTGATATCCAGTATTGATAGTGTTACGGTCAAGCTTGCTTGGGTTTGCTAAATAATTACAGGGCATATATGTATACTGCAGTGTTGAAGCGAATTCAGTACGTGAATGTGTAATGAATTTCAATTGTACGCTAATCCTATCTTATGTTTTTGGAGACCTCCCTTATGGAATTGACATAAAACCTTAACTTAGCAGCAGATTTTCATTGGCACGTGAACCTTACTTAGGACTTAAATCTGAACCACTTGTGATTTTTTCATGTTTTGAATTCGTTTTTTGACATCTATGCCTCAAAATGTGAAAATATTGGAATCTTCCAAACTTTATGAATGCGAGAGGTGGCTACCAGTCCTTTGATTAACGCTTTCAACAAACTTTAGCAATACCCTTCTCATGAAATAGCTTACTGGAGACAAAGAATGAAACATAGTGATGTTTGTATAGGGAATGTACCAAAGTTTGTAACATTATTAATATTTTTTGGCCAAGATCATAACATTCTTGTGAGGGGGTCCCTTTGCCTTATTCACAAGAGGTTGACACCTATGCATCCCACAAGCTTATTGTAAAGTTTATGTTTTTATTCTTAGATGTGAGTGTTGTAAATGGTTAGAGTCCTAACTTGAATTGCCACCTGAGTATCCATCCAAGCATCTAGATATCTTTTTTGAGATATAGGTGGCATATGAAGTTCAAAGTTGAGAATGTTATGATATGAAGTGGTTTAAATTGGGGATAGAATGATACAAATTTGGAGTTAAATTTTGACCTTAAGGATTTTTTAAGATGATGTAGTTTTGATCTTGAACCTTAGTAAAATGGTCTAAAGACCTTTTGAGTCCATCAAATACAAAGAAAAGAAAGGTTGTATTCAAGGATTCTTACCACTAGTTGAAATCCTTCAATAAACTAATGTTTTAGTTTTAACATTTTGGACCAAATGTTGCATGTTTTTCCATCACATGCCATCTTGTCTCATGTCCTTCACCTTGCTAAGCTAAAGAAATGAAGACTCTTACAATAGACTTCCATGTTGAATCGGTGATTGGTGACAGTACTAGAAGACAAATAATCTCTTAATTGATGCTTATGGAAGCAACTTTCAAGTTAAGTCAACTTTGCAACTTTTTATTGATGCATTACCTATATCATGATTTGTATGTTATTTTTCATTCTTTTGATCATTAGTGAAGTCGATCATCCTCGATAACAAGTCTTTACAAGTATGAAATATTCACTTTACTTGTGAAGCCCAGAAATTCTTGTTTCCGAATGGGGATGTGGCAAATTTAGTAGTAGTTGTTTGGTGCTACTATCAAATGAAAAAAAAACCCTGCTACTAAATTGCAACTAATACAACTTGGCCACTATAAGTATGGGCTTCACATTGTCACCTAGTTACAAATATGCTATGCAATTTATAGAATGAGTTGCACATTGTAGTTACAAAATCTCTCATTTTCTTTTAGTACATGTACTAAGAAGCAACCAAAAGACATTCCAAATGTTCTCAAGAACAAAATGCATTTTAAACCCTACACTTGAAAGTTAATAAACTCTAAAAAGCTTGTAGAAAACAACATTACTTCAAGCTAAAAGAACTACTAAACTATATATTACATACCATCTAAACCTATAGTTCATGTCAATTGAACAACAATTGAATACAACATCAACATGTAGAGTTCAAGCCCTAAACCCTAAATCCTCCAATTCCAACTAAATACCCTAAACCAACCTTTGCTAAAGGATAGAGCACTCAAAATATTAACTTTTGTGTTGATCAAAATTGCAAGTAAAATTGAACACCATCCACATTGCCACAAGAAATTGTATTTGTTTCAATGATAAATACAAAATTGCAACCTAACAAAATAGAAATCACAATTCCAACATTTACATAACATATACACAAACAAAAACATACATGTAGAGCATGTGTCTAAAAAGGCCTAACTATGTGTGCAATGAAGACACCTCCTCAAGTGTGCAACAAAGACACACTCCTTGTCGAAGTGCGATGAAAGAGCTTGTGGCACATGAACCCATGTTTGAGAACCGGTGGTGGGGAGAGTGGGTATCAATCGATGTGAGCAAATAAGAGGGTGGGCAATGGGCCTCAAGCCTCCTTGTCAAGCTAACGAGGACTTTGTGCTAAAGTGAGGCCTACTTTGTCATGGACTTCCATCCGTTGATGGAGAAGGAGCCAGCGTACATGCCAGGGGAAATGGCGAGTGCTGACATTTTCCACCATGCTTTGCCTAACAAGCTGGCAGAATTGAGCCCTACTAGGGCTAGTGCCACCTTGTTGCAAGGCCGCAAAATAACTAAAGATGGGACCAAGGTAACTTTCATTATGATTCGGGTTTGGGGTCTTTATTCACAAGGGTTAGGAAACAATTTGAAGATTAATATACTTTGCTTTGGAAGAGACCATTAAAGAGTATATTGTTTTTTTTCATGGAAGTTGAATTCATTTGAACAATTTTTAGTTAATTTTTATAGAAACTAGTATACCCTCTATCGTTGCCATGGTAAAAAAAAAATTCTAATTTAAAAAAAAATTAAACTTTGAAATTTAATAACTTTCACATTGAAGTGTGAGAGGTTGTGTTTATAATACAATTAGAAAGTTTTATGCACAAGAGAATGCAAGCACTTTACTTTGTGGCGTTTGGGCATGCAATGTGACAATTACAAAAATTTTAAAATTAAAGATAATTTAATCCAAATTTTCTAATTAATAAAACGAATGCGGAATAGCTATGTGCTTATTGACATATCATTCTGTTGTATTTATGTTTTCCCCTTGAATGTAAGAATGTTTGATTTCATGTCTATTAAATGTTCAAGTCATTGTCGTTGCATTGCACACTCAATGGTTGATTCAACATAAAATGCCTTTGTATTGAACTTGATTTTGAAGGAATAGATTCCTTGCAAGTTATTACTTTTGAAATTTCATTTTTATTGTTAGCATGTGCTAATTTAGTCTTACATTGAATTCAAAGAATGAACCTTCACAAAATGGTTTAGCCATGTGCTCATTCCATCGTTGTGTGTCATTGGATTATCAAAGAGCATGAATTGTATTTGGAAAATGATTCCTAAACCCTAAATTTTTGTATGTGGTCTATTAAGAGTGTGTTTAGAAAATTAGTAGGCTCATTTTAAAACTTGATTTGGTAGAATGGTTACAACTTCATTTTAAACTAATCTAATTCTAAACCAACAATTAGTTATGGTGTTGAAGTGTACTCAAAGGGTTTGGTAGAAGGGTTAGGAATCTCTATAAAGTCTAATTACTTTGTTGTAGAAGCGGGTATTTAAAAATTGATTGCCTTTTGGGGGAAGCTACCTTCTCCCAAACTATTTACCTAGCTTAGCAGAGCATGGCACTACAACATGTGCGCTAAAGAAATCCACCCCACTTAGCACTAAAACATCATCTTCCCACCAACCACTCACGCCCTACCACATGTCTTAGCAAATGGCAGGTGGCAAGGGGTTTTCAAAGCATGTGCCTTGGCTAAAGGTAGTTTGATTGACAATACACACACACTCTTAGTGGCATTTTGTTTTTTCATCCAATTTTGTTTTTTGAAGTTGCCTAAGTACATCTTTAGTGAATAACCTCAGCCCTTAGAAGACAAAGGGATGATCTTGGAAATCATCTCTTTTCATTATCGTGTGCATTTTCAGATTAAAAAAATACAAAAGCACTCATTGGAAGTCAAGCTATTGTAGAAGAACTTTCCTTTTCCCATAGAATGTGAAAGATGAATAGTTGCACTTCTATCTTACACAACAAGATTTTCTGTTATTCATTGACTAGAAAATGATTGTTGCATTGTATGTGGGTTAGTGTTAGATGTATGTAATTAAGGGTAGACACACTTTCTTTAGCAAGCAAACTTCTATAAAGAATGAGAAATTGGTCAAAGGGAACAAGAGCCCATGGAGAGTTGTTCTAAGTAGAGAAGGTGTAACACTCCTTTATTATGTATATAATGAAATAAAGTATGATTTGTATGTGTTGAATTTGAGTTGCATAAAAGTACGTATTGTGTATAGGATTGGTGGTGGTATAGTGCTAATGATGTGGTGAGTTTGTATAGTTTTACTTCTTTGAATTTCAGCAATTGGATGTCAATTTGTGGTTGCGTTTCTTTTAGGCTATGGATGGGATTACAATAGTATTGGTTATAGTGTGTATATTGCAACATTTGCAATATTTGTCGTTTGGTGTTGGTTGATATGGTGTACTCTTTTGTGTAGAAGGGGTAGTATTGGTAGAAAAGGGTAATAGTATAATATGGATTCTTGTGAGTGCATAGTGTGGGTAGGAATTGGAGTTATACTTTCGGTATAGTTGTTTAGTTGTAGTGAAAGTGAATTTTGTTAAGACAAGTAATACAAAAGAGTTGGTACAAGTGTTTGAGAGTATGATGTTAGGTGTTTGAGTTTTGGTAGCAATTGCTAGTTTTTGTTTGAATTAGCTCTAAAGAGCAACATTTTGTGTAGTTGCTATGCCTATCATAGTATAGGAAGCCAAAAAGATAGCTCAAGGGGATGACTTAACTTCTAGTTTGGTCCAAGTTGGTTGCTAGTTTCTTGTCTGGAATCGCTTCAAGCATAGAACAAAAAAATGAAAGAACAATGTTACACTTGTGAATATGACCAACTTGCCTTTGATTGTAGTGGTGTCATTTGTCGATTTGAAGATGGCATATATTAAGTGTTATTTTGTCATGTTGTTGTCACCAAAGCTATCAAGAATAAGATCACTAAATAAGAATAAAAGTATATGTATTGTAGTAATGATTAGTCTAGTATTTGTATACCATAAAATTAGATTGTTTGTTTGTTATGGTGAGATCTTTTCGACAATACGTCCCTAGTTTTGTTTTGGTATTGTTGAAAAGTTCAATATCAAAAGGGATGCACATGATTTGTTTTGTTTTGTTTTGACCTATGGTATCAAAATTCTTGAATTAAAAAAAATTTATGGATTAAAAAAATTAGAAAAAATTACTTTCACTTTTATTTTGGTTGTGGCAAAAGCACAAGGCACACTAGTTCTAGCTAAAGTTTGCATGACGGTGACCATTGAAGTAGTTTTCAAAGTAACTAATTAACAACTTCTAAATTGTAAATATTATTAGATACTAGTTGGTGTATGTTATGTATGATGAATCATGTTATTCATAAATATGAATGGCATTAAAGTATTTACAATTTCATATCAACTTACATAAAAATGTATATATGCTATTTATTATATGTTTGATGATTATATGAATTGTCTTATTTTATTAAGATATTTAGTGCATTAGAAAAATTCTTAGCCTTGTAGAGGGCCGCTTTAGGGTCACCAAACCAACATATTAATCACCAAAGAATTAGTAGGGATATCTAGCCACAATGTATTGTTAGAGTGTGTGAATTTTACAAAAGACATCAGAACTCTAATAATGGGGGTATAATAGAAGTCTATTTAATAATCAATTGCATAAACATATAAGATGATTGATAGGCAAATTAAACAAATTCAATGAAATTAAACAAAATGAAGCGAATTTTTAAGCTAGTTGGCAAAAAAATTAGAGGACTTTAACATTTCCAAAATAGCTTTAAGAGCCACTTAGTTTAGGGTGTTTGAAAATGAGAAGAGAAGCTATTTATATAAGTGGGATAATAGTAAATAAAACAATGCATGTAGGATATGTAAATCAAGATTAATAGGAGCACAACCACTCATAGTTAAGTCAAAAGCAAAAATTATATTCAAAGTTGAAATTCAAAATCCATTTAAGCATAGTAGAATATTTTTTTTTTAAATTTTGAATATGTGAAAGTTGGAGAATCAAGCTAGTTTTCATCTCTTAAAATCTATTTGAAGTTTAGAGTCTCTAATAAAAAGTTATGGACAAAATTTGGAGACGGTGTTTGAAAATGTCAAAGAAAATTTTCCTTTCATCCTTTTTTAGAATTTTGTCTACAATCTTTTTTTGGAGGCTTAAATTTCAAATAGATTTTTGAAGATGAAAACCAGCTTGATTCTCAAACTTTATTTAGTTCAAAGTTTTTTGAAAAAACATCATTCCATTATGTCTAAATGGGGTCTGAAATTCGACTTTGAAAACAATTCTTGCATTTGAAAATGAATTATCTATCTTCTAAATATCCCATATAAGACTTTCTTTTAGCTTTTTGGTGCCAAAATGCACCTTAATAAAATAATTTGGCTAAAAAATGGCAACAAATTGCAAAGTTTTTTGCTAGAAAACTTTGAATTAAAAAAATTGTTGGATAAAATCTCTAGATTGTGAATGAAAATAGAATTATGGACATGTGATATGTACTAATGTGAACTTTTCTATTCAATACATCAATGAATGTTGAAATTTGGAGCACCTCTATAAAATTTTATATTGCCACTTTGGCACCTCATATAAAATGAAGAAAAATCCTTGATTCCATACCCTTTCAAGATTCACTATGGACAATTGATTTTTCTAAAAAAAACCCTCTTCACCCTTCATTCTCACCAATTGTCAATAAATGAAGTCTATCATGATGCCACCAAAAAATCTCTTGATAGTAGATGTCATTGGACTATTTTCCACATTTTCTTGGTTTTTTTTTATAACTTGATTAGAAAACAAGGTATGCAATAATCAAGGTTAAGGTGCAATACAATTTAACTACTTGTATTTGGGTTTTGAACCACTAACAACCATCTGACATTATGAATTAAAGTGAGCAACTATAGGAGAAAAACAAATCTGTACACAAAATAAAATGTAATTGTGGGGTCTTTTTAGCTCCTGTTTTAGCTACTTTAGAGCAGCCCTTTGGAATTTCTCTAATAGATTGGTCTCCCTTGATTAAATTGACTCCATTGCAAAAAAAATAGATTGTCTTGTTTTATCAAGATTATTAGTAATTGATCTCTTGTGGTTGGATTGACTTTCTTGTCTCAAAAAGAGTGGTTTATTTTATTTTATTGAGATGTTTAATACTTGATTTCTCATTGTTGGTTTGATTTCCTTACCTCAAACAATTCAGCTCTAATCGACTTGTCTAATCAATAGACTTCACATAAATCATTTGGCATTTTATTATTATTTGGGATTTAGAAAATTTATATTTTAACAAATTACCTATTTACAAAATGTGTTTAAATCTTTTGAAAATTTCATCACAAATGTATATTAGAGTTTGAAATATCCAATGGTATAAACCAAGTTTTTTTTTGTCAATCTATAGTTAGAAAATTGATAGGTCATGATTATAGGTCCAAAGTTTAAATGCTAATAAAAAGCTTAATTTTAGAAAATTTTCAAACTTTCAAATTGGATCAAAAGTAGATTTTATTGAATTCATTTCATGAGTTAGATTCATATTCATAAATTATCCTTTTAGAGGCTAAAATTTAGGTCTAGAGTAAAGAGGAACAACTTTTGAAAATACACTAGAAAATGATATTCTTTAGTCCATTTTTTTAGCATTTCTTTTGTGAAGAAATCAATGATACCTCGATGAAGTGATTACCACCAAAAACTAGTGGAAATACATTCCAAGGACTCTACAAACAAAATGTAAATGAAAAATTACTCATATATATATATATATAATTTAAAATAATTTAAAATATTTTCTTATCATTTTATATTACACAATTATAGGAACAACCTTGAAACAATCTTCTAGAGGCTTGAAGAAACATCTAAAGTTTTTAGAATGACACATCAATTGTTTTTGTACCATGATATTTTACAATATAATATACACCTATGGAGATTTTTTCAAATTTTTTCAACATAAATGAGTTGTATTTGATATGAATTTTTTTCACTTTCTATTCAAAAATTCGAATGAAAGCATGAAATTACCCTAATTTGTAAGAGCATTGCCACTACAAGAGAAAGAGGTGTTTTAAGTGAGTTTTAAAGTATAATCGTAGACATAAGATTTTAAGTCATGACCTTTAAGGAGATTTTTAGCAAATTTTTACTAAAAATACATGTATTTTTAGTAAATTTTTGCTAAAATCTCCTTAAAGATCATTACTCAAAATCTTATGTCTAAAACTATATTTAAAAACTCAATTAAAACACCCCATGAGAAGATTTTTGGGGCCTCCGGATGCCTGTGAGTTATCACAGCTTGCAAATGCAAGAAACAGGTTTGGCGCAGCGGTCTAACGTGGCCTAGCACTTGCCATGTCATTGACCAAATTTATTTAAAATTTTTTAAATTTAAAATTTTTTTATTATGAAATTTTTTTTTTGACACCGGGCCGTTCCCCTCGTTGCGGGGAACAACTATGGGGGAATAGGCCCAAAACAAGCTTCTAGACCCCAAAAACTCTTCTAATGCTTTCTCTTGTAGTGTTGCTATTGCAAATGAAAGGGAGATGGACTGAAATGCAACTATTGCAAGATGGCAAGACTTTTGGGCTCCATCGCATTAATACAAAACACTTTCCGATTTTCGGGGTAACTCTACAAGGCTCCATCCATACCACTTTCAATGTCTTTTCTACCCACAGAAAAAGCTCATACAAAGCATCTCTTACCATGGCTTGCAAATTGTGTTTGACAAAAATTAAGAAAACTTGGGAATTTGATTGTTGTGTACCACCGTTGATCAAAGACTTTGTAATTTGACTAATTTTTGGCACTTCAATGAAATTTTATAGAATAAATTGTTATCAACATGAGGCCACCACATGGCTTTTGCAACTACATTTGTAGAAAATATAATATGCTAACTTCACTAACATCTTTTGAACAACAAAGAGACCCTAGATGATTTTTTCCACTTACTGTGTTGATACAATCTAATTGAGAATTGATCAAGTATGCAATTTTTGGTGAATTTTTTGAGAATGGAAAAGACCCTCTAAGTTGTCACTTCACATCCTCATATCTTTTTTTCTACACCTTAAAATTATTTGAAAAAAATAAAACCTCAATATCATGATGATATGTAATTATAGAAAAAAAAAATGAGAGTTTTTGGATCACTTTTGAGTATTCCGATTTCAGCATTTTCATTTCAAGGTGCACACAAAGTACTATTGAACCAAACATCTTTCATCAATCTTATCAACGGTGGCATTTTCTCAAAAATTGTGTGATTTTGTTGATTTTTTTCATAGGAAAGCTACATAAGTCTTCTTTCATTTCAGCATTGGCAATTATCAAAATTATTCCACACAAATGAAGAATTATGCTTACAGTACAAGATCTTGTCAAGAAAACAAGAATTATGTTCAAGCACCTTCAATCCTTAAGGAGCTAACAATGATTGGAGCTAACAATTGTTGTGTTGAGGAATGAAATTATATGGAGTAAATTGTTATCATAAATTGTTGCTAATGATTGGAGTTAACGATTGCTGTGGAAGTCGAGAATTTATGTGTAAACTTAGGAGAGGTGAAAATTTTCTCCTCCCATTGCATGTGTTGCAACTATCATTGATTTGACAACTCAAATTTCCCCCTCAAAAATGATACTTTGTAATTTGAGTTTCATTGCATTTGTACATTGTTTGAAATTTCCAGATGCAACTTAAAATTCACCTCCATTGGATCAAATGATGTGAATTTTTTTTGTTGGAGAATGTTGATTACAATCATTTCATTGTATTTATACTTTGTTCAAAATTTCCTCAAAGTTCAGTTTGCCTCCAATGAGGTGAACAATGTGAATTTTACTTCGTTGGAAAGAGTTAATTCCAAGGGTACAAAGTAATGTACATTGAATAGAAATATTAAGGGGACCCATATTAATTAATTGACACAACACACTATATAAATATCTATCACTAAAGTGTAGGGTGGGTGAACATCATGTTTTAAACATCTGTAGTTTCTCCAAGTACGTACCTTTAATTTTTTGGTCCCCTTAATACCCAGCCAAGGAGGATTGCCCCTTCTATTGCCCCTTGTTTTACCTTTGTAGAAAATCCTAAAGTTTTTTTATTTGCCACATATAATAAACTTTGCAAATTTTGAATTCATATTTGCAATTAGAGACTCCAAATGAACTAGATGATATGATGTGATACAAAATTTAAGTGGCACAAAATAGGGGACATTTTTGGACATTTACCTTCTAGCGGGGCAATAGAGGGGTCAATCATCTTTGGCCCTTAATACCCCTATTCAATTATTAGGGGTAGTCGCAGCTTCTTCAATTTGAGTGCACTTTTCCGAGAATTGAGACATGGAGCTATGTGATTGGTATTTGGGGTGTTGCAAGCCTCCCATTCTCCGACCTTGTGTTTTGCTGTTTCTTCTCTTCCACAAGTGAAGAAATGGCAGTTCATTCTCTAACCTCCAACAATTTTTGATCTTTTGCTCCTCCATTTCACCCCTTCGCCAACCACGCACTCAATCACATGCTCTTCAGTTAAGCCTTCACCTCTCTCATTGGGCTCCTATTTCAAGCAAAATTACTGATAGTTTGCAATTCCAATTCTCCATGCTTGCCGCACCAAAAGGGGTGTCAATAGCAAAGTTCAATGAAGTTGGAGAAGTTGGTGAGAAAATGGAGGAGCCAATGGAGAGTCATTTTGTACTTAAGTTACTTATGTTAGGAGGCAGAGAGGGTGAAATACTGAAAATTGGTAACTTGATAAGGCGTTGAGTGCGAGGGGTGTCGCGTGCATGCGTTGCGACTGTTCCGTGGGAAGCGGGGACGGAACAGCAGCTGCCTCGCGACGGCTCTCTGGGAAAAAGTTTTCACGTGCCTGGTCACGTTCGTGCGGTGGCGATGCTCTGAGGTGAGCAGGACCGCCGCGGGGTTTAAGCTCGTCAGTCTACGTTATCCGTTTGCCTTGTGCTTGTTGTCTTTCGCCTCCTCGCACCCTGACGCTGCTGGCGCTATGAAGCTCAACTAATTGCGAACCCCACCACGGGGGCAGCAGCAAGCCCTCCGTAACATCCAAGGCGGGAGCGGGAGGTTGGGCAGTACAGCTAGCTATGGCGTCCCTTCAGCTGGCCATGGCCATGACAGCAGCCCCGGCTTGCAGGATCAGGTATCATCTCCCCAGGAGGTCACCCTGGTCGTTGCGCTGCCAGGCCGCGGCCACTTTGGAAGTGGCCGGCAGCAACAGTAATGGCGGGGCTCGCGTGGAGGAGAGGCAGCAGCCGGAGCTCGTCTTCGGGCGCCAGTTCTTCCCTTTGGCGTCCGTTGTGGGCCAAGATGCCATCAAGTCGGCCTTGCTGCTGGGCGCCGTGGACCAGTCCATCGGCGGAATTGCCATCGCCGGGCGGCGGGGCACGGCCAAGACGGTCATGGCGCGCGGATTGCATGCCATTCTGCCGCCGCTGGAAGTGGTAGCTGGGTCTGTGTGCAATGCGGACCCCAATAATCCAGAAGATTGGGAGGAAGGGTTGGCGGACCAAGTTCAATACAACGGCGACGGGAGCGTGGTGACGGAGATCATTAAGGCGCCATTTATCCAAATTCCGCTCGGGGTCACGGAGGACCGCCTCATCGGCTCTGTGGATGTGGAGGAGTCCGTGCGCACCGGCACGACGGTCTACCAGCCGGGGTTGCTCGCGGAATGCCATCGAGGCGTGCTGTATGTGGACGAGCTCAACCTTCTTGATGACGGGATTAGTAACCTTCTGCTAAACGTGTTGACGGAGGGGGTGAACATTGTGGAGCGAGAGGGCGTGAGTTTCAAGCATCCTTGCCGGCCCTTGCTGATTGCGACTTGGAACCCGGAGGAAGGCGAGGTACGCGCTCACCTTCTCGACCGTGTGGCGATCAACCTGACCGCGGACATGCCCTTGTCGTTCGAGGATCGAGTGAGCGCCGTGGAGATTGCGACGGATTTTCAGAATGTCGCGGCCAAGGTGATGGGAGAGTCGGCGGAAGCTACCGAAGTGGCGAAGACGACTGTAACACTGGCTCGGGAATGGTTGAAGGATGTGACTATTAGCAAAGAGCAGGTGAAGTACATTGTCATGGAAGCGATTCGAGGCGGATGTCAGGGCCATAGGGCGGAGCTTGCTGCGGTTCGAGTGGCCAAGGCATTGGCGGCTTTGGAAGGGCGGGACAGAGTTGGAGTGGATGATCTGAAGAAAGCAGTGGAATTGGTTATCCTTCCACGTTCTGTGATTATGGACATGCCTCCAGACCAGGGGCCACCGCCTCCTCCACCTCCACCCCCGCCACCACAGAGCAATGACGAAAAGGAGGACGAGAAAGAGGAGGAAGAGGAGAAGGAGGATGAAGAGGAGAAGGAAGAGCAGGAGAACGAAGTGCCGGAGGAATTTATTTTTGATGCTGATGGTGGCCTTGTGGATCCTCAGCTCTTGTTTTTTGCGCAGCAGATGAACCGAAGGCGCGGCAAGGCAGGGCGTGCCAAGAATGTAATTTTCTCTGAGGATCGGGGTCGTTATATTAAACCCATGATCCCCAAGGGGCAAGTCCGGAGACTGGCTGTAGATGCGACATTGCGTGCGGCCGCACCTTATCAGAAGCTGCGGCGGCAAAAGGCTTTAGAAGCGGGGGAGGATCGGAAAGTGTTTGTGGAGCAAGGGGACATGAGGTCCAAACGAATGGCCCGCAAAGCTGGTGCGTTGGTGATTTTCGTGGTCGATGCCAGTGGCAGCATGGCCCTGAACAGGATGAACAATGCGAAAGGTGCTGCGATGCAGCTCTTGGCCGACAGCTACACCAGCAGAGACCAGGTCTCCATCATTCCCTTCCGTGGAAACGAGGCTGAGGTTCTGCTACCTCCATCTCGATCAATTGCCATGGCTAGGAATCGTCTGGAAAGGCTTCCTTGTGGTGGTGGGTCTCCACTGGCTCACGGATTGACGACCGCTGTGAGGGTTGGCATGAACGCCGAGAAGAGCGGGGATGTAGGGCGAATTATGATTGTGGCTATCACTGACGGGAGAGCCAACGTTTCCCTGAAGAAGTCGACGGGAGACGAGGAGGCCAACAAGCCTGACGCTCCGAGGCCCACGCAAGCAGATCTCAAAGACGAGATACTGGACGTGGCGGGCAAGATTTATAAGGCGGGCATGTCATTGCTGGTTATAGATACAGAGAACAAGTTCGTCTCTACGGGATTCGCCAAAGAAATTGCTCGAGTGGCACAAGGGAAGTACTACTATTTACCGAATGCATCCGACGCGGTGGTAGCAGCGGCGACGAAGGAAGCGCTGACAGGTTTGAAGAGTTCGTGATGGACGGGACGGGGTTGTTTTTGTTCCCTGATTTCAATTCCATTATGTTGTTAGGGGATTGGTTTTGTCCAGTCATTATTGTTGTGAATAGGTCATCGAACTCCTCGTGACTTTATTGAGTGACGTGCAAGAATTTACTTCCTGAATTCACTTTCATTTAGAGTTACCATAAATAGTGGTGATATCACTCTTAGGCTTCGACAACTGAGAAACTCGAGAGATTATTAAATGATCGAAAATTCCTGTATCAGTACTGCTAACCAGCTTGCATCACTCACGTGAAGGTATTTAGTGTTGGTTATCTAGAGGAGTTTTTAGCATCTGAGTGGTACTTCTGTACTAAGTACTCTAGGTGAGATTCGTGAGAAGTTCATCCCTTCACTCGTACGTAAGTTGAGTACCATGTGAAGGCAATGACAGTGTTGCTTCAGATGAAGTGAGAGATAATTTACAGCAAACAGCGTGCGTGTATACTCTTTTAAACGAAGTATATATTAGGATCATCGACCCCTTAACCCCTTCACGATGTTGTGACCAGGAATGGCCTACTGAACCCGTATTCTTCAATTTCGGAGGCCTGGCTTGTATTCTATGAAAATACGTTCAACCACAAAAGTGGGGTCAAAGTCACGGAGAATATTTAGGGTTTTTAATATAAAAAATTGGTTGAAGTTTGCATATTCCCCACCTGCGTAGCGTTTCTGTGTATTTGAGGGCATACGTAACTGTTAACTCGAAATCTTGTGGAGGTACGCTGTGTCAGATACAATCATTCTTGAACAGGCGCAGCTGGTCACTAGCAGTGGACCAGCAGTGTTACAACTCGGACACGTTATACCTGAACTTCGAGACTGGCATCGGTCCTCGATGGGCGGACTGGGGCGGGATCGTCGATCGCATGGCGGGACTGCGACACCTCTTTTTGTTGCACTAGAATCCGAAATCTACTAGAGTGTTTGTTTTTGAGCTCTCAGTCAAATTAAACGTACTCACAGCAGCTAACACAGGCTTCAGTCAGTCTCCCTTTGTTCTGTTTTTGCTCTACAAACTCCAGTTCATTCAGCTTCTCAATTAGTTCAGTCACATTTCTTCAGGTACTGTAGTAGGGATTGAATGTGTTAGTGAGGTTGAAATTGGAGTTGGTGTTGGAATTAGAATTAGGGAAGGCTGTTGCTCTTCGTTGAATGACGTTGTAGAGCCATGAATTTCATTACTTTGATGCGTTTTACTTCATTGCTAGCTCTTTTGGAATTGAATTGTTTCTTGGAATTGAATTGTTTCTGCTCGCAAGAATAGTGAGGTATCAATATGAGCTCTGCTAGTACTCACTGCAGCTTCTGTGGCTTGTTCGTATTTTGCTTTTCCAGGGAAGCGGTAATCTCAAGGTCATCCAGCTACTGTACTAAGCAACTTTTGTTTTTTCAACTCAGCAGGGATATATATATGTGTGAAAAAGTCATACAGAGTCGCACAGTGTTTTTGCTCACGAAACCAGAATTCTTCAGGAGGGGATTCAAGGAACTAAGTACTTATTAGGGCCAAAATGAAGAACGTGTCCCTCGAGGATTGCAAACCTGAAATTTTCTTCTTCACTGGGGGAGGGTCTGGGAAGCTTAGGAGCACCTCTACCAGACCCTCCTTGTGTTGCGCTCCCAGATTAACCCTTGAACGACCCTCGGGCTCTTGCTCTACAGCACCGTATCCACCGAATACGATCAGAGCCAAATTTCAAGAAGTGCTTTTAGATGTGAATTTACGCTTCCAACCGTTTTGATTGCCTTCCTATATGCCTGAGGTCACGGACAAATTTCTATGAGGTCCCTGACTGCTACAATGCGTTGAATTTTAGCAAAATGCATCGCCAGCAATGGTGTAGTGTCTTGTGCAACGAATTTTTGTTTTACAAAAAATTGCACCGTGGAGCTTCGGGAGATCGCAACGGTGGGTCGCCTTATAATGACGCAGGGAGTGCTCATAAAGAAATTTAACTCAGAATTTGGAGCACCGTGTCAATTGTGGCATTCTACTCACCGTATGCAGCCGGAGTTGGGTCACCCGGAAATCCGACGGGCAAATTCTCAGTACGTGTTGCGGTGGCATCCCCGTTGTCTTAGAGCCGATGTACAAAGCTTTAGGAGCAAGACATGCTGGCAACAAGTGGGGTGGCCGCCATGGTAGAAGGGTAGCAAATTTTTGTAGGAAATTCTGTTGGCAACGCTTCTGGGAAGTGGAACACACGTAACCGCTCCCAGTCCGATAAACAACACCGTAGCTGTCGTACAACTAAATGTGTTCAAATGCCAATAACAATTATTTTTCATCAAACGAATAAGACTATGACTTGTAACAGTTTTGATTCATAATATTATGCAGAAATTGTCAAGAAAGTCACAACTCGATTTGCTTCAGTGTACGTCTACGTGAGATTCATGAGCTCATTGTGCAACATTCCCTACAACAACTGAGCATCGCTACACCTCCCAACTCTGAACCAAATAAAAAAATCTGTCCAACCTCTTGATTCTAACTGCAGAACATAGGCTTTGTGAACATCAAAATCAACAAGAACTCATCTATTCATAAACTTGTTGTGCTTTTGATTAGCAAGTCATATAAGCATTAGTTGACTAAATGTCTATGGCCACTACTCTTTGAATGGAAATGTACAACTTCCCACATTCAATGATTGCATAAGAGATTCATATACAATGATAAAAAATTTCAACCGGAAATAGATTGGCTTTTGTACTGAGAGTGATCTCTCTTGAGCTCTATAGTGATGTCCCAATGAAAGTGCACTCTTACAAATGTCACAATGCTTATAGTGACACAAATAGTATCCTCTCCCTTGTAATTTTCAATGAGCAATAAGAATTACTAAATACATGTCAAAGATGGAATTAGACAAGTGGAATGCTACATGTAATGTGACAATTCTGATAGGCAATGGGCAAGAGGGAAAGGAGATGGATAATGAGTCGGGTGGATTTTTTCACTGCAAGCATAACAGGAGGATCACTCACACCCTAAGCTTATAAGAAGTCAACTAACATGGCTTTCGCCTCTTCTTATTCCCCTACCATTTGTTTTTAAGTCCCCATTCAACTCTCAGCTATTTTTTGACCTACCCACTTATTTCATTATAGAAGTGTCATTGGTTGAGTTGTAGTGCATTGTCATAATATTTTTTTTATTAGTAATGGCATGGTGTCATTTGCAAACAACAACATAAAAACTATCCAAAGCAAAGTTATACTAAATCCAAGCCAATCAAGTGAACCTAAAGTTTTGACATACTCACATTTGAAGACAATGGCTCATTGGTTTGAGGAGCTTTCACTAGTTAAAATTGAGCTCAATTGCTATATTGTAAAGCAAGGTGTTAGGGATTCCATTTCATGTCACTTTAGGAATTGAACAAGAAGGGTTTTTTGCAAGGTTATAGTACTTAATCTCAATTGTTACATTGCAAAGCAAGGTGTCAAGGAATCCATTTCATATCACTTCACGAGTTGAGCAACAAGGATTCTCTACAAGGTTAAGTATACAATACTAATGCTTGATGAAAGCACAAAATAAGGATAATGAACTCATTTACAGAGAGAATCTTGATTTGAAGGACAATTACAAAATAGTAAGATTTGGTGCTTTGGTATGATTGAGTTACAACTATTATATTGAATTTGCAATTGATTACAAACTTGCAAAAGACAAGATTTCATCACTTAGAAGTTGAAATTTTTATCAATCGAAGTACATTCAAAAATACTTTGCATAGGTACAAGAAAACTCAATTTTAAACATTGGGCAAACAAAAGACAAAATTATAATGGTATTGGGAAATCATGTTTGTCAATGCACATTGCACTCCAAATTGGCGATGCCCTACTGAAGTTTGCAAACGGAAGATCAGTATCAGGAAGATCCGCTCTTACCCTGGTAACGCAGCCGGTTCCTGGCATTACGTGGACGGATATCAGAGGGGACCGGCTATCACCAGTTACCATCTCTTCCCTGTGCCACAAACCCTAGAACACGGCTCGTCCTTTAAGCATCCCGGCTTTGCCCTAACGAGCTCCCTTTCGAGTTTTGCATGTTTTGGTGACCCGAGGCTGCCTCAAGCCCGACCACCGTTTGTGCGCGGTTTCAGCTGCAGCAACTATGGCCGTCTTCACGTTCATCGTCAAGCACTCTGGTGGCACATGGACCGCCAAGCAGCACGGCGGCGAGGCCGACCTTGAGGCCAGCTCTGCGTCCACTTGGGAGCTTCAGAGGAAGCTAACCAACTTGGCCTTGACCGCCGCTGGATCAGGCGCTGTCTCTTCGTCTTTCTCCTTGATTACTCCTACCTCGGCCGTTGCCCAGGTAATTCCGTGAAAGCTCTCAAGGGTTTATGCGTTTAGGGGGGTTTGGTTTCCCTGTGCATTGATTGAATGTTCCTGATGTTGGAAATTTGGAATTTGGAATTGTTCATAATCGGAAAGATAAATTGTGTTCTATTCTCTCAATCTGCGCTATGTTTCTATCTATCGCATTCACTTGTGTTTTTGTAACCCTAGGGGTGGAACTGCATTGAGAAAAATAGGGTTTGCTAGATTACCTGGAGACATTGTATTGGTAGTGTGTGAGTAAGCCTTCATTGTTGTGTGATGATTTTCTGAATAGACAGTGATTAATAAAGGGAGCTAAGGGATTCTGTATCGATTTTTTGTTTAGGTTATTGTTGGTGGAGGAGTCGCTGGATTCTCTGCTGGATCTGCCCCTGCTGCTTCCGGTGGCGCTGCTGCTGCACCTGCTGCTGAAGAGAAGGAGGAGAAGGTGGAGGAGAAGGAGGAGAGTGATGACGACATGGGCTTCTCTCTCTTTGACTAAAATTTCTCTTTGTAACCTCCTAGGAAAGGCAGGGTTCTGCCGTAAGTTAATATGATGTTCGCACTCCGTGGTTTCATCGACTGAAGTAATTTTGTTTTGTATTTCTGAATGTGGTTTTCCAACAGTATTGTGTTAGCGTTCAGTATCACTTGAAATAAACCAGCTTTAGTTTACGTATGGACAATTATTTGCTTCTCTGACAGTTCGGACTGTGGGACAAGTTCTATGGATGCTGAAGCAATAACCAGAATGGAAATTGTCAAGTATCTGGATTGTTCGGCTGCTGGTCGAATAGTGATTCCGAGGGTTGCAGATCGGAGCATTGTTAAGTAACAGAACGGATTGCTAATTCAGACGAGTCTCGTAAAGAAATCCTGGACTGAATGAGGGCCTGCGATGTTACAATTTGAGGATTATCATTTATCCTGTGCGTTCATCCTCTCTTCAGTACATAATTGAATGTCCAGAGCAGAGACCCTGAAACTGGTTAAAATTAGGTAAGTTTCTACTAAAAAATCCTTCTGCTACTAATACATTGTAAAAAAAAAGGCCTTTAATGAAGACATTTCAGGCATAATTGCAACAAATAATAGGATTTGATAGCCAATTTGCAACTTCCTTTACATTGAAATTGGCATTTATTTAGTGAGTTTTGTGTTATAGTACTCCCAATAATCTTTCACAACTTGCAAAATCCTTTTTCTATTCTTATCTTTGGTAATACTCATTCTCAAGGTTGCCAAAGTTGATGCCTGTCTATCTTGAAGGTAGCATATTGCACTAAATTCTATAAACTAGTTTTCAAATCATTGGTCTAGAATTCTGAGAAAATTCAAGAAATTTATCCATAATTAATGTAAAATTAAGTTTAAGTGTATGACTTGGTGGAAGTTATTAAGGAAATGAGCTAGAGATGCCATAGATGAAGAGTAATGAAGAATATTGCACACAAAAGAAATGGAATCTCCAAAAACTCTTGAAGAGCAATGATTTTTTAGTAGGTCTATATTAATATAATCAACATTGAAATCATCAATAATTAGTAGGTCATAAGTTCTGAAATGCTATAATTGTATATACCATATATATTGAAATTCATCAATCTTCATAAGTAGTAGCGTTGGAATACATTACATTAAAGAGGTTAATATTACATTAAAGGAGAGTTATTTTATATGTCCTAAACTAGGCAATCAATATTACTTTAGAGAGTATTGTTCATTAGAAGTTCTACTTTATCTCAATTTCATTCAGCTTACCATATTTCATTGTCATTCATTCAACTTCACTTATCTCATTTCTTTTAGCTCCATAACTTGTGAACTTTTGAATCATTTATGCACCACTAGTTAACCCTTAAACAATGGTGAGGCTAAAAAACGTCCAATGAATGACTTGATTGTTCATTGTAAAAACAAAGAATGTACCAATTAATCCAACAATCAAAGCATTTTGATGCCTATTTTGATCATGGGAACTGCATCCTTTTAAGGATTAATTTCTCCCAATGCAAAGAGATGCCAAACCATGTGTATCTTCATACTCTCCTGACGAAACGACCACAGAAGAGTAGGATCGACGTTGTCCACCCTTGGAGCTGTCAGAAAAGCATTATGGCATTCAGTGTTACAATTCAGAAATTAATTTAATACAATCAATTTCAATTTCAATTTAGGAGTATGTCAAAATTAATTGTACTATTTATATAGCATAACTGAGATGTGTTATAATTCCCTCTCAAAAATCAGCACTGAGAAATGTGAACAACCGGTAAACTAAATAGGAATGTAAAGTCAATTGAGTCTTCTGTTAACTCCCATGGAACACCCAACCAATGAATGAAACAACTTCCCAGCTTCACATTCAGTTTCAAAGATCCATGTTTAACACCTAATGAGCTCTTTGACTATTTTTTCACAAAAAAAAACAGTGTTTCAAAATTGTCACTTTCTAGTGCATTGAGAATAATTGAAATGTAAAAAAGTAATATTCAAACTTTCAATTGTACAAATTTGTGCTAGATTATTTTTTGAATCCATGGAAAATTTTTGTAGACCATTTGATCACATAAATTGCAAGATTATAACATTTGAAGTTAGAAGAAAAGAAATTTTGGGCCTTACCCAATATCTAACTTTCGGGAAACTCAAATCATTGAATAGGTAGTTATGTTAGTTACTTGCATGTCAATTTTGAAAGATAATGGAGGTGTCTAATATATCCTAAAACATCTTGTACTAAGATGTCAAAAAAAGCAACCATACAAACAAAATTTCCATTTTTTCTAAAGAACTCATTCTTGGAAGAATCAAAATCCCAATGATAAACACCCAAATTTCTTCTCTTAATCAAATTTAAAAAAAATTAAAAACAAACAAAAAAACTCATAAATTTACATTAGAATTTGTCCTAATGGTTCTAAAATAGTTCTAAAATTGTCATTTTTAGCTAAACAGAGTGAAAAGTAGATTTTTTTTCAACCGCACATCATTCCTCTATACTACTGTGACAACATGGAAAAAATTTCAACCCATTTGGCT
The DNA here is from genome assembly GCA_963969395.1 of Pseudoscleropodium purum. Classification (NCBI taxonomy): domain Eukaryota; kingdom Viridiplantae; phylum Streptophyta; class Bryopsida; order Hypnales; family Brachytheciaceae; genus Pseudoscleropodium; species Pseudoscleropodium purum. The sequence goes on from OZ017796.1 coordinate 23,246,581, forward strand.
TCATAGAGTGCAAGATATAAACGTTCAAAGGTTAATAAAAAAATCTTCTCTTGACTGCTTGCCCTCTCTATTAGCACACTGTCCAAGCTGCCCCTAAACTTTCAAGCCCCATAACTTTGAACTTAGGCACCCAATTTGGAAAAAAAAAACTACATTTTAGAGAAGCTTACAGAAATATGCATCTTTCATAAGGATTTCACTTTTATTCATTCAAAATTGACTTCATAGTAACCTAAGCTTACCCAAGTTCACAATCATCCACTTGGTGCACAATTGTCCTTTAGGGGTTAAAACTTAGAATACCAAGGCAAAGGAAAAGAATTTGCTACATCAACTAAGACCATAAAACAGAAGCAGTAAAGCTGTCGAATCATGGATATCACGGAAAAGAATGCAACAGGATGCAAACCCTCCTTCACAAAGGGAACTCAACATGTAAGTCAAATAATCATGCAGCTATAAGAGGCCGCCTAAAAATAGGACAAAGAATGCTTACAGAGGAAGTAAACTGGATCCAAAGAGCTCGAAACCTAATTGCATCATATGTACTAAATCGCTGCCACCGCTCAACCCATTTGAACTACTCCTACATAATCCCAGACAGTTCGCTGTGACGCCTCGAACAAATGTTCCCAAAATTCACGCCGGTTTTCAGAGAAAGACCTGAGTTCCTCTCACCATTCCAACCAACAGTCACTAAATTTCGAAACTATGCCAAGAAAGCAATCTTAGGATTGGAATCTTTTGCCTGCCTCTCAACTCGAACGACCTAACAGTATACAAATTCCTGGTTCACTGACCAAGACAAAACCTGTCTTAAATTCAACTTTCGTCACCTCACATGTGTAATGCCTGTAAGATGAAAGCAGCTGTGCACTCTGCGTCCGTTCTAAATCGTGCAATCTACTTAGAGGGTCAAACTCTGTATCCATCATCCGGCTGTCTAGGTTCAGGCTTTACTTTGCCCATGCCACAGCGTCGATCTCATCCCGGGCTTGTTTGAACAGCTCCAGCCTCTTTGACAGCTGAACCCTGCGTTCCATCAACGCAGGGTCCTCGTCTAACATGGTTGACAGTTGCTTTCCCTGCATATCAGATCACGATCCTAAGTCAGAATCATCCCACAACATCATCCCAGTTTTGCACAAGCCAAGAAAATAAAACAAAGAGTCATTGCAAATCCCACAAAGACAACGCAACGGTGCACCATCACTCCATTTCTCATATCACAAGCGAAAGATGCCTCACGAAGTCGGAAGCAAAACAGCAATACAGCATGTACCTCTCGCTTGCCGATCTGGGTATAAAAATAGTCCAACAAGGACCGCTTAGCCTCCCGAACTTGGCAGTGCACTGCTGCTTTCGGTAGAGAGTTCCTCAGCAAATCGCACACCATGCCAATATATGCAGACACATTGGAACCTGCAACATTTGTCAACACGATCCACATAAAATCACGTCTAGGTCAAAACAATTACCCCGCGAAGCTCTAAAGGTCACATTAGACACCCAGCCTTCCCTCCCTGCGCTTCTCCCAGGGTTTAGGGAGCTCAAACACTGACATGATCGACGCTTTCAAATTAAACGCTTCGTCTTTCAAGAGCTCCAAGACCAAAAGCATGCACCAAAACAAGTGCTTCCTACGCTCAGCATTAAACCAACACCTATCAATACTCCTGCCGGAGCCGAAACCATACGAACTCACCAATTCGTCGCAAATGACCGTCGGTGTAACGGTCCATTGTCGACGCAGATGGGTTTCCTCCTTTCTCTATCTCTTGAGGGAGTTTTCGGAAAAAGTCCACCGTCAAATAGCTCGCCTCCATATCCACCAACCTCAAAGCGGTCTTCTTGCTGTCATCTCTCATCTTCTCGAGAGCCTCGATAGCTGCTTGAGCCAGCTCAGCTTGAAGGCTCGGGAACCGCTTCAACTCCTGCCAAAGACCCGGACAAATTCATTGAGCCCCTTTACCAAAAGATCGACAAGACCTTCACTACAACCATTTCACCTCAAGTCCTAGCCCAAAGCAACTGGTCTAAGTCAATCACAACGATGCGAACCTCAGGCTTAGTAAGCAAAACTACAATCTCAAACCATTCCAACAAACAAGACACGCAAGTTTGTACATGTCTGAAACATCCATAACTTATCCAATCACAATCACAAGCAAGGCCAAGAAAATCCCGCTCACGCTTACCACACACTCGCCGATCGACCTTCGCACAAGATCCCTCAATATGAAATGCGTCTGCACATTCACAACAATCAAATTTCAGAGCCACAGTGATACCCACTTACAACCACTGCGAAAGAAAGTATCGACCGAGTATAAAATCACATCACGTCATAGAACCATTCACGAATCCTTGATACACTCCATCAGCATCAGAGACAGCCGCACATACGCACCGCATCAACGACTGCTTCAGCAGGTCCTCGGAACAGGACAAGCGAGCTCTCGATCAACCGCCTGTAACCTTGCTCGGGAGCAATCAAATGTGGCTGGTATCCGTCAGCTTCTGACACAATCTTCCGCACGTTTTGCATCGACAGGTGCTTCTCGAACGGGAGCTTCTTCAACGCAGCCGGCAATTGATTATCGAACACCGAGTAGATCTTCTCTCCACCAGGTCGCCTGGAACACGAAACCAGGTCTTGTCAATTTAACGAGTCCTCCTACATGAACGAGATGCGCATGCAACAGGAATGTTGTATAATTCCTAAGGCCTATACAAAACCACTCCATCATCAATGACAAAACTTACGATCCATCCAAGTGCTCCTTGAAGATGCGGTCGAAGGCTCTGCAAAGCTCGAGAATGGTATATAGTTGAGCCTGACCAGCACATCACCCCATCAGTACATCGCCCGAGCAAAAATATCACAAATCAGTCCGCTAATTCCTAACTAAACACAATGACCATTTCAATAACCTCACTAAATTCTTACAAAGGGAAAAACTGCCCGAGTAGAAACTCACCCCCGCATCATTCGCCAAAGGCCTTCCAATCTGGTTCAACTCTGCCTCGATGTCATCGATGGTCTTGTTGATCATCGCAGCTATACTAGGAATTCGTGCCCTGATCACAGACTCCAAGTGCTGCACCCAAACATTTCATCAAAATAAAACATAGTAAATGCAAACAATCCGGCACAACAAAATCGCCAAAACATATTAAAAAATTAAAGACACAGTAACAATTAAACCGAAGACCTCCATAAACGTGAACACTCACAGACCCCAATACACTCGCGTTTAACACACCAGCCATACATCGAAGCAAATGAAGAACTAGGAGTCAAACCTTGGAAAGAACCCTGCCCAGATATTCCGATCCCATCTTGCTCTGCAGATGACTGTAATCCTGACTCGAATGAAAATATTCCCTTTCTCGTCGCCTTGCAGCAATCATGTCTACGTTCTTGTTGATGTCCTGCTGAGAACGATTCACAACTCCTACCCATGGTTGCACCAATCTGTAAGACCGCCCTTCTAACACCTGTAACGCAACACACCATAGCTTTAGCTCCTACACGCCTATACATACCATCATCGCAAGCAAGCTTATCGCCTCCATCCCAACTAGTACACATGCTACGTACTAAGCCCCACAGACTAGCTGATGTATCCCGAGTTTCAACATCGAGGCTGGATCTCGCAGTCAAACTCCTTCCCATCAAAACTGAAAACTTCTAGTCCACGATGAAGACCTCAAGCTACGGTAGTCACCAAATTGAAGGTACACATGAAAGTTTGCAACCATAGAATCTCCCTCGCGTGCACACGAAAAAACCCCTATTAAACACGCTCCATATCTAAGCGATGTTGTCATTCCCAAGAAAACAATTACTCACATCCAGAGCATTTGTACCCTTGTCCATCAGGTCCAGCTTTGTGAGAACACCAAAAGTTCTCTCCCCTGCAAAACGGAGCACCCTGCAGTCAGAACATGTGGTGATCTGATGAAGCATGCAAGTAGCTTCGGTATTCTACGCTGCCCGAGTAAGTTACCAACGCTCAGTGGTTAGCGGTTCGAATGAAAATGAAATGGCATTACCCTCCTCATATCAATCAGGCAAGCGGGTCATGTAGAATGTCGCAAATTAAATAGGAAATACTAAACGCGTCATCGCTCTGCAGCTTGCAGCCATTCAAACATCTAGTCATATCTCACCTTGTGGGTCGACCTCTCTTGCTATCTTAATAGCATCTGAAGTAGCAATATCCTGATTGGCAGGGGATACAGCCAAAATGATACAGTTTGGCTGCACAAAACACAACGAGCAACACAATTACGACGGCAACTTCAACCCAAGCAAAGAAACCCATCAACTTTCCCAACTGAACCTCTATCTACCACCAGACCAGCCAGATTATCAGCCACTTATGCAAAAGAACATTCTCCGACTCAACAAAGACAGTCCACAGCATCAACACAGCAAGCTCGGTACCTTTTCAATGTACGATCGGACCATGTTCTCAATATCAGTAACTATACTCTCGGATTGACCATCTGAATTACACCAGCACAAAATCTCATCAGATCAATTCAAACAAAGGAATCCAATTTCTACACAGAATCCACTGCACCTCTCCTGAACAGGAGCTAAATAAGCAAAAATAAAATTCTCAGTGGAGGTTTCCAGATGCTCGATCCAAAGAAAACTTGAATTCAAAAGAAGAAGCATTCCTATGCAAATTCAAACACGAAGAATCGAAATCACAACTTACCCACGGCGATCTTGGTCAAACCCGGGAGATCGATCAGAGTCAGGTTGACCACTGCAAGACCACTCTCTTGTAAGTATTCGTCCATATATAAATATATATCATTCTAAGAAAATACCAGACCACTTTGCATGTATTCACATCTGCACCACTGAATGAACAGCATGTCCAAGAAACTAAACCCCTGTGCAAGCCAGAGGTAACACCAGCCTCTACTCTTACGCTGAACTTCTGGCTGACAACCAGGAACAGGGACTCACCATTCGGAGAGTACACACTCAAATGAATTGGTACCGGAGAGATCTGCTTCGACCGGCCTGTGATCCGGTCAGTTTCATCTGAAATCTCTTTTCTCACAGCAGCTGCACAATACACAAAGCTGTCGGTACATGGAACTCCTCATCATAACATGTCAACACAAAAGTTCCCCATTGCTGCAACTTGCAAACATCAGACTGGAGAAGTAGATGAGACAGCTCTACTGCAACGGCAAGGCAACAATTAACAGCGATCGTGCAGAGGCAATTGGAGGGCCGCCGGTACCGAAATCCGTAAACCGCCTCTTGGGCATATGAAGGAACTCCGCATACTCATACTTATCGTCAGTCTTGTGAAGTTGCAGCACCAGAGGCCGCCGTGTCACAATACCTGCCATTCAGCAACAAAGATTGGTGACAGGATACTTCACAATTTAGTACCGGGCAAAAATTTACCATCCGACCCCTGTCCTAAGCTAGAGATGCTTTGGCCCTCGCATGGCACAAGAACGAAGCTCCAAGCCAGAAAACTACAGGGCAAAAACGTTCAAGTAGGATGCATTGGATGCTTCTCGCTTCTTAGTCAACGGAATGTAGATTACACCAACTCCATCTTTTCAAAGGTCAGGAGGAGGATCACCTGAACCACGGGGAAGGAAGTCACGCCCAACAATACTCTCAAGCACCGAGGACTTTCCAGAACTCTGTCCAACACACAGGTTCAATCAGTAAACTAAAGCACGACCACCATTTCCCTTGCTCAGAACATCGAATATACACATCGCCATTTTCTCCTGATTGTAAATTGCATAAATCCGCAATTCATCCGCGCCACCTCTGACAGACTCTTTGTAACATTAAGCAAACCGCATCCCTGGTACATAAGGAAAAGTAACCGCCATCTCTTTGATCGTATCGCACACTTTTCACGATGCCAGTTACGGTGAGCTCATAACGCAGATGTTTTTGCGCAGATGCTTGCGATCAATCGTCACCATCAAGGTCTTACGCTGAGTTCACTAGACTACTTCAAAGTCTCACTTGGAAGGTGGCATTTCGCAAAAAGTGGACGAAATGAGCTAGCATCGGGAAGGATCGGGCACACGTACCTGGCCTCCCACCACTGCGACGGATGGCAATGATTCCCACAAACTCGCAACTGCATCCCCGCCTCCGAAATCACCCAGGGCCGTGCAAACTCTCTGAATCCGGTTGACCAAGCCAATTAAGCTGTTATCCATCGTGAACGCTTTCAGTCAGCTTCAAACTTTAACTCCGCACCGTGCGTGAGCCGCCTCCGCTGGAGAAAGATTATTCGAAGAAGTTCACCACCTGCACATCAGAAGGTTTGACTAAAAAGGGCGGAACCACAGACAAAATGGTGAAACACCCAGAACAAACAGCACGCAAATGCAAGTCAATACAAAAATATAATGATCCTAACCAGCAGCAAGATACTCAGGTCGGCACCCTAACTGGACCCACACTTCGCTAAAACCGTACTGCAGGCCGACCGATTCCGTGTCCCAAAAGCCACGCGTCCTTCGTTTCAAAAAACAAGTAATTTCAAACCCTAATTTAGACTGTCTAAAATAGGCACCAAGAAAAGTGCAGTGATTCCCAAAACACCCAAGCCTCCACGAAATGCGATGCAAAGACGATGCGAATTCTTCGGTTCAACACGACATCCGTCTCAGCAATAACAAGCGACTGTAATCAAAGAAGACGATACCAAAATAGACCGCAAAAAAAATGCAAACACTGACCCACACAGACCGCTCCATTTCACCCGTTGAAGACCATAACACGACACCTTAAGCCAAATAGAAACCAGAGCGACACTCACCGTATCGCGTCGAGGACCTACCGTGACCAATTACGCCACGCTCATTCAAAAGACTCCACACCCTAGAACCGCGAACTCAGACAAAGCCACCCTCCACTCCAAGAAAGACTGAAATAAAGCTTGCGATCATATATGCGACCGTGTAATAAACTCCGGAACTCCGAATTACTGCTGTCTCTCCAACACACAAATGAAAGACAGAGGCAACAACCACAATTCCTCCCCAAAAAAACACTTACCTTCTTTTCCCTTCACCAAACACGACGAGGAAAATCTCTTTCGATATAAAGCAACCTGAATCACAGCTTGAAGAGAGAATCAGTGTGCTCGTGTGGCCGTCGGGCGGAGGCAAAATTCAACACGACAATTCCCACTCGCGCGTGCAGGAAACCTCAGGCGTTTGTCTAAGCCTGCGCAATGAATAGTTGAAGTCTCGGAACAGCACGCGACGGTAGAAGAAGCGAGCCTCCACGAAGATGAATATCATCTAGTATCGACAGATGATATGGACAAAATTCATCCATTTGTGGGCTGGAGTGAACGGTATTGAACGAATTCCTGTCCCTCCGTTGAAGAAACGTCCGTCCGTCGTTCAAATGGGTGTTGGATTTGAATTACCATAATTGAACCCCCAGTGGATGGATGGATGAGAAAGCGTCGATTAATTATGAGACACATTCATTTCAGGTGCAATTGACTCATTCAGTTCATAATTCACACAAAGGCCACATCGTGTACCATTTGGTATTTTCGAGCTCTTGGGGAGTTTGAATGATTGGCCTCTTATTAACAGTTTGAATGATTGCATATTATGATCCTTCAATTTTACACAACAAATTATTTTACACTTGTTGGCACAATTTTAAAAATAAAATAAAATGGATTCCTAAGGTTTATATGACTTGCCAAAAACATTTTTGCCATTGAAAGTTAATATTCCCTCTATTTCTAAATAACACTAATGTTTTTTCCATGTTTTCTTTGAAAAATACAAAGGTAACACTAGTATTTTTCAAAACTAGAGGCTGGGAGTATGACTTAATTTCATGGTTAAATTGGTCACACAAAGGTTTGGTTTCTCCTAACATCTAATACTTCTATTTTTATATCATTTTTTTCAATGAAAATCATTTTAGAGGGATAGGCCTTTGATTCATAGATTTTTAGTTCAATCTTCCAAAATATTATCAAAAGCTTCAATTTGTGAAATATACAAATTTTTCCTAAAAGCATTAAAAGATAAAATTGTGTCTTATGGATAAAGTTGCACGTATAGATACTTTATGAGTTCACCAAAAAAATGATGTCAATTGAAAGCTCTCTTGAACCTTTAGATATGTCTTTCTAAATATCCCAAAACACATATTTTACACCTAAAAGGAAATTGTTTTCAACTATCTTTAGAAGTTAAAAGTAAGTTTTGTTGAATTTTTTCAGTCAAACTAATAGTTTTTAATCTCTATGTAATGGCATCTCTAAACTAATTTCTTGTCTAAATTGATGGTGAGTAGATTATCTTAGGTCAAGCACCAATTGTAACCTCAAGAACAACTTCTTGTCCAACTACAAAAACACAATTCAATTTTGTATATGCTCTAAATTGGTGACTTTGACTATATTGATCTATCTTTTTTATGCATAGGACTCAAATAATGAAATTCACTCTTTGTGAAAAATATTTAAACTAATATAGACTAAGATATTTTTGTACTATAATGATTTCCTAATTTTGAATAGTAGCAATATTAGTTTTACTCCCTTAGTGACAATATTCCTTACACCCCACTACTTTAATTCTATAAAACATCATTTAGAAGGTTTGTTTAAAGTAGGTAGCAAACTCTAGCTCCCAATATCTCCTAATATTTCTTTACTTGACTTGCAACATTTCATCTTAACCTCAAAATGTTGGATTGGTCACTGTTGAAATCATTATATTGGAGATTGTAAAAATCATTTGCTTGTAAAAAAAACCAAGAACATTCATTGGAGATCAAACTATTGTACAAGACTTCTTCTTTCAAAGAAAATTCTAAAGATGAACAATTGCACTCATTAAAAGAAATTTGAGGGCTATGGAAGCTTGTGATTCTCAAGTTGTGGGGAAGAAGAGAACTATGCCATTATAGCAGTATGATGTGGTTGAGACCCTTCCACATCATATAAAATAAAATAAAAATTCAACTATTTTTTCATTTTTAGAATTAAAAAAAAATTCTAACAATTAGCTATTCCTTCACTGTAAGGGAACAACCAAGGGAACATGTTTAAAACAACCTTCCATTGCCCTCAAATCCTTTCTAATGTCTATCTCATATAGAAGGATTCTTTACATCCATTGGATACTTAATGTTTGTAGTAATGTTATAGGGTTAATGTTGTCAACTTCATTATTCTCAATTCAAACAAAGAGCTCTTAGAGATGAATAAAGGAAAAAAATTCACTTCTCAATGTTGTTTGTTCCACATTGAAAAGTCACGAATTGATCATAGCAAAGGGAATAAATTTGCATTTTGCATTCAATCCTATAGAACCTTAGATCACACTTTCATTGTCCTCTTATAACTTTTGAACTAGAAAACCCCTCTTGTTTTCATTCGTGATGGTTCTTGAACTATGCCTCTAGCACCTCCTCTAACCCTTGATTTTCTCAAATGTAAACCTAAAGAACCTAGATGGATGGTTGGAGGTTTTTAATGCTAAAAAAACCACTATGAGAATCTCTAGAAAAGCAATGGCCACATTTACAGCAATTCTAGTTGAAAGCTACTCTAATAGTAGTAACCTACAAAGACAACTTAATGATTGAATATATGATAAGTCTTGGGACCTTCACTAAATAAGAGCATCCCCACTTGTCTTATAAAATGGATGACTTATTCAATTTGGCTTGAATAATTGCTCCACCAAGCTTGTAAAATGGATGACTTGATTGTTGGACTACCCTACAAACAACAGGCAACTTGAAAATAGAGGTGTGTTTTTAGGCTTACTTTAGGCTTGCAAAACAACATGAGACAAGGAAAAAAACTTACTTTCTTCCACTTTGGGGAGTTGCTATGCAACAAATGCTTTTGACCTTTACAATCTTTTTCACTTCCTTTGTTGTTGTTCAACTTCAGTGGCACCCGCTTGTTATTGCCAAAACTAAAAGATTCTTGAATATTCAAATAGACGATAGCATTCTATTTGATATCAAGTGCCAAATGTATATGGAAATTCTTTTAAAGTTGGGAGATTCTCAAATGACAAACAAACAATGATTATTTACTATTTTGATCTTGGGAGTCACTTGTCAATGGAATTTTTACTATTGAAGTTGTGAAATTTTTAAAAGACTTAGATTACTAGCATTGTAGAGAATCGAGTTTGGATTCACAATTGCTATAGAATTTCTTTCAATGAAGCTAGGGAATTCGTAAATGACTCAAATGAACAATGTCAAGGTACTAATATGATCTTGGGTATTGCATATCAATAAAAGTTCTTATATTGAAATTATGAAATTCTTGAAAGACCCAAATGAACAATGTTGATTTACAAATTCGATCTTAAGGGCTAAATATCTACAAAATCTCTTTCAAAAAAACTAGAAAAAATAATAATTCAAATGAAAAACATTGTACTAATAATCCATCTAAGTTGTCACATGTTAATTAAATTTCTTTTAACGAATCTATAAAATTCTTCAAAATTCCACCATCAATGATCGATCTTCATTTTCACTTACAACCTTTTTACCTAGATCAACGGAAATTTCCTTGCAGTGGCCCCTTGAGAGGTCATGGGTGGGGCTGCCCATTTTCCCGTATCCGGGAAAGTGGATGCCCCACCTATTTTCAGGCCAAACAGGAAGGAGCGTCCAGGCCCACCTGGAGTGCTTCTAACCCAAAGTGCAAGTTCCCGGAACGTTCCCGAAAAGGAGAACACGCCACCTGGCAGAAACGCACCGGAAGCGCCTGGTTCCCACAAGTCGGTTCTCGACGACGGAGTCCGACTGAATTCTGGCAGTCATCACGCTCCGAGACCCGTCGAGTTTCGCAGGCATTGCCTCGAAACTCAACCTCCGTCCGCCATAGCCACGGCCCACGCTCTCGCCCCTCCTCTCCTTCGTTGCGGCTGCTGATCACTAGCCGACTCGCCGTGGGGCTCGCGAACTGACCGTGAGACTCTCTTTTTTTGGTGTTTTTTTAGAGAGGCCACGACGGCAGGAGGACGGCCACCTTTGCCTACGACCGACCTCCACCTGCCCTGCTCTTCCCCTGCCGTCCTCGTCCCGCATGCTCTCGACTCTTCCCCTTTACTCTTTTGTTTCCAGGGTTTCATCCTCGTTTTCCAACAATTAACTTAGTGGCTTTCGAGCCTACTGCGCGGTGACTTCCGGTTTGTCCCAGGGAACAGAACGAGTGTGTGTAGGTGATCGCTGGGGTTTGGAGTGACGATGAGAAAAGCGCGTTTGGTGTCGACCGAGTGATTGTGTGAGCTCATGTGCCAGAGCTGAGGATTGGTGTTGCGGAGCGTTTTTGAAGTGGATCGGGGTGTGGCGATTCAATGAGCCGTGTCGGCGTCTGGAATAATTTGAAGAAATTTAGTGAGGTTTGCCATCTATTGCAGGGCGGATAATTAATTGGCGCCGTTTTGTTTGAGAGGATTAAGAGGCGTGGTGATTGAGGTGACTGGGGTTTGAGGTAGTGTTGGGATTGGGGTTTGGATCTCGTGGTCAGCATGGGTGACAACAAAGCTGCCATCGACCGGTTTGCAAGCGCAATGGATAGTTTGGTGTTACTCGGAGAGTCAATGCAACAGGCTTCGGCTCTTTTGGCGGATGAGGATGGGGATACGTCCGGAGGTTCCACCTCGTTCCTCAGCGTGGTTGCTCTTGGAAATGTGGTGTGTGTCTCGTCACTCTTCCTCCTACTTTTTATGAAACAGGGTTACTACCGTATTACGGCGTAGGAGATGTAAATTAGGTTTAAGTTGAGTCTGTTGGATACAACGGCTGGGGCGGAGTAGATTGTCTTTCTGCTTTTGTCTCTTTGTTTGGTGATATTTTGATTGGAAGCATAGAGGTTTGTCTGCTAGTTGTGGAATTCTGTAGCCTTCCCTCAATTACGCCTTTTGGGTAGTGGTAGACGCTCCATCCTCTATCTCTCATCTACCCCCTCCTCTTGTTTTAAGTACACGTTGGTATCGTGTGTTCATACGAAAACAGTCCTTGTAAAGGACTGTCTTCCCCCACACGAGGCACGCACAGTATGTGTGAATACTTGCAGGAGTTCAATGCCCAGGTAGAGTATGCCCAGGGTGTTGTCACGATGGAAATTTTTCCGATCCGCGGTCAGACAATGTGGCTGCCAATCTAGATTGCCGTTTGAGAAGGAGAACGTGGCAAAGTGGAAAGTAGTTTTACGAATATCTTAGATAGGTTCAGGATTAGTTGAAACTAGGTTTTGATCTGGGCCTGATTGGGATGCTGATGACCAGCGAAAATTGAAGAATACCTGGCGCAGCTGTTCTGATCCGGAATTTCACACTAGGCATTGTTTTATAATTGTGTCGTCCCCTGTAAATTGTGGTATCCGTGGTTTGATACTTTTAGTCGGGATCTACGCATTTGCGATCAGCGCAATTTGAGTAATCCACTTTGGTTTTGATCGAAATCGGGCAGCTGGAATAATCGTGACTTGAATTCGGTGACCACTTCCTTAAGTGGGTCATTGTAATGTAAGTGTACGTCGATGTTAGAGGTAACAGAAACGTATTGGGAAAAAAATTGCTTAATTTGTCACTGCTGTCCACGATGGAGGAGTTATTACGGTACCTTTGTCTGCGACTTTAAAATTGCAAAAACATGAGGTTACAAGACACTTGTATCTAGGTCTAAACCTATTGGAAAACTCCTCTTAACTGGATTCTGCCAACAGATTGTCGTTGTTTCTATTCAATTTATGAAATGTACATCTAATGTCTTGTGACCGTTATTCATTTCTGTTGTTTTGGTTGCTAAATTTCAGAGTGCAGGGAAGTCTGCAGTGCTGAACAGCCTCATTGGTCACCCTGTGTTACCAACTGGAGAAAATGGAGCCACACGCTCTCCTATTATCCTTGATATGGAACGTGACAAGTCAGCTAGCAACAGAGGTTTGGCAGTTGTATTGGACGGAAGAACCCAGAACGTATCAGCAAGTGAGTAGTGTATATGCAAAGATTTTGTGATTGCTGTTGCCACATGATAGATACGCCTCACAAAATTTCACACTTACATGGACTGGTGCCTAGCTGCCTGAAACTTGTTACTTATTTGTCACGACTTTTTACAGGTGATGTACGGCACTCATTGCAGGGGAGATTAAAGAATGCAAGTGCCTCGAAAGGGAGGACTGAAGGAATTCGCCTGACTCTTCGCTCAGCCTCAAGTGAGTAGTATTTGCAATTCATCGTTGCTACACATGTTTTGCTTATGCTTGTATGATGCTTCGAAATTGCGTTGTTTGTGCTTGTAAACGAATTACAGACAAACATGGACGTCTGTCTTTAAAATATTACACAAGGTACGGAGACAGTTGTGAGTTTAGTATGCAGAACCAAGTCTATAGCACAAGTTTACTATATTTTAGTGCTACTCGAAATTTTTAGTATTGTATGTTTGGTATTGAAGTCTTTGGATCTGAACTTCGTGTTTGCAATCCTGTGTAGCTCCACCATTAAAGATGATTGATCTTCCCGGGCTTGACTCGAGATCAACCGACGACTCGCCTGTAAGTTTTGACTCCGCCATTGCATTTTGAGTTGATAGGATACAGTTCTTCGTACATTAATTTAGTATGGCATTTTGAAGCTGAGTTTATTTCTCGTAAACAATTTATTTCCTGTTCCCTCTTTGCAAGTAAGATTTGGAGAATATTCGCCTGAAGAGTTCTAGCACATTTTTTATATTACATGTTTTTGGGTGGGTGTGGACTGCATATGGTCTTGTTTGTATTGAATCTATTATTCAACTATCGTGGGGAAAAGCTTAGTCTCAAACGTTTCTTGTGCAGGCTCATGACCTTGCTGCAAACAACGATACCATATTACTCATTGTGATACCAGCAACGTCATGTCGTGACGTTGCTGCTTCTAAAGCTTTGAAGCTGGCTCAAGAACTAGATTCAGAAGGTCAGCGACATTTTTCTTTGTAGCTTTTGAATGTAGTACTGTAGTGGGAACTGTCATTTTTACACGCCCGTCTGCTTTAGGTTTGGAATATCTGAATTCTAACTGCGGTCTGGAGGGTTATTCTCCCTCTCTGCAGAGCCGTGTAAATGTGGGCTTACCTTTAAAGTACTCTGATATGTTACAGGCACTAGAACTGTAGGCGTGATTAGCAAAGTTGACCAAGCAGCTTCCGATTCAAGGAGCTTAGCCGCTGTAAATGCACTTATTTCTGGACAAGGCCCTCCTTCCACAGCAGATATACCTTGGGTTGCACTGATTGGTCAATCTGTCTCAATAGCGGCTGCACATTCTAGTGGTGAAGATTCTTTAGAAACAGCTTGGAAGGCTGAAATGGAATCATTGAAGTCAATCTTAAGTGGTGCTCCTTCCGCTAAGCTGGGACGGATAGCCCTGGTTGAAACGCTATCCCACCAAATCCGAACTCGACTGAAGCAACGACTCCCGAATTTATTATCTGGGTACGGTGGTCCATCCAAAAGTTATTTCAGTAGGTCTAGGCGTTTTGCATGTCATATTTAAAGCTGGCTAGCTCCTGGTGCGGGTGTGTCATTTCAATTTATTATTTCTGCAATAGTACTTGAGTTTTTTTATGTGATTACCAAGAGAGATTGGGTTTCGTTTGTAAGCAGGGCATCAAGCTACCACCATTATGTTGCCTGTCATTATGAAAACCTTAGTTTATTTCCTCTCTGGGGTTTAGCTGTTTCACTCGAATATGTTTGATTGATTTCCTGCATCAGGCTCCAGGGAAAGTCGCAACTCGTTGAACAAGAATTAGCCAGATTAGGAGAACAAAGAGTACAGACTTCAGAAGGGACGCGTGCAATTGCACTAGAACTATGTCGAGAGTTTGAGGACACGTTTTTGCAGCACATTAATACTGGGGAGGTATGCTACTGCGTTGTTTTATAAGATGTAGTATTTAATCAATAAAACTAAAATTCTGCATGTTATCATACAGAAAAATCAGATCATGTTGGACTTCTTACTGATGTGAACAGTCTGGCTTTTTATCTGCATGTTACGCGTAAGCATTTCAGGGCTGACTTTTATTATTTAATTTTGACTCAGATATGTGGTGCCTTTACAGGGTCAAGGCTGGAAAGTGGTATCTAGCTTTGAAGGTGTGTTACCTAAGAGAATCAAAAGTCTTCCTCTTGATCAGATGTTTGAGATCAGCAGTATCAAAAAGGTAACCTATTTATCAAAGCGTTGTAAAACTTATTATTAATGTTCACACCGATAGGAAAACTTTGAGCTATTTTTATATTTTGCTGGTGCTTCTAAAATGTGTCGGTAATTTCCGACTGCAGTGCGGCTGCTGTATCTAATCTTTTAATCTTTATTATCTTCAACAGCTGGTTCTCGAAGCAGATGGGTATCAACCCTACCTTTTGTCACCAGAGAAGGGTTTGAGATCACTTGTAAGAAAAGCATTAGAGTTGGCAAAGGATCCAGCTAAGGCTTGCGTGGATGAGGTGTGGTTTTCTGTCACTTCAGTTCATTTTCTTTTGTATGCATGTGTCACTCTTCTATTATCTGTTGTGTTAGTAGGTTCTCGGTGACAATGTGTAAGACTGAGTGTCTTGAACTGCATCAATAATAAAGGATAATACACCATGAAACGCCAATTGCAGATGTCTTACTATTTGCTAAATTATATGTTCAGGTTCACCGGATTCTTGTTGATATAGTATCTGCTGCTGCCAACGGGACTGCGGGCTTAGGGAGATATCCGCCACTTAAAAGAGAGGTGTGTATCGTAACTGCAGGTCTTTCCAGTATTTAATGTGTGAAATATCTTCTCCTTGTTGGGGAATGTATGGGTGATGAATGTGCCTTATTCAATGTGCTCGTGCTTAGAATATTCAATGGTTATCTAACGTCATGCTTCTGCAGATTGTTGCTATTGCCAGTTCTGCGCTTGATGAGTATAAGGTAGATTCGAAGAAAATGGTTGTTGCTCTTGTTGACATGGAGCGAGCATTTATCCCGCCTCAACACTTTATCAGACTTGTCCAACGCAGGTACAACCCTACCTACTTGACCTTCAATTGAGTTGAACTTTTCTGACCTTTTGGTACCCAGTGGACGAAGAGAAGCTAAATACTTCGAAGTTTTTATTCGTCTCTTTTCTGAAAATGTGTTGTACAAACAGGATGGACAGATTACGAAGGGAAGATGATGGAAAGGGACGGCAGACAAAGAAGGCTCAGGACGCTGAGCAATCACTGTTGAGCAAGGTGCTTTTTAATTTCCAGAATTGCATAGTGGTTGCTGTGGTGCATTGATGTCATTTCTAGGTGGGATTAAAATTGTTGTATAGAAGTTTTTATCACCTCCAAGGTTGGTCTTGTCCTTGGTACCTCTTAAAAAAAAATTGGGGGTGCAATCCTTGTCTCTTAAGTCACGAAAGTGAAAATTTTATATTTATTGAAGAATTTCTTATGTTCTCGGTTGGAACATGCATTTTGAAAATGAAATTTGTCCCGTATGACGTTCAGCAATGCTGGTCACTTCATGAGAGTGCTAGCTTTATAATGTGAGTAAATATTTAAGTAGCTGATGAGCTAACTTTTGGTGAGAAATTGGCTTCCCAGGCAACAGCTCCAACAAATGTTGGCGGAAACTTGAAGTCTATGAAAGCTGAGGATGGTAAGAAGGAAGGCACGGATGCACCATCAACCTTACAGATTGTGGGTGACAATGCTGCAGGTAACTGCCTGTTCTATCAAACTTCACGGTGTGAACATATTATCCTTTAGTAGTAAATTTGTTTCATTGTAGATGTGTACTTACTGCTGTTTGTTTGTAAGGAATTCTTTTGAGATTGATGTGCGCGCTTGCTCGGATTTTTCTGCAGGTTATCTGTTAAAACTAAGTGACACTGGTGATTTTGCAAAGCGCTGGTTTGTTCTCAATGAAAAGACATGCAAGGTATACTTTCATGACTTTTTCAGAATTATAATTCTAAGTTATTATGTGCCTTATTTACTTGGCAACTTGATGTTCTTGCTCTTCCTTGCCTTTTGTAGTTGTTGCTAATCTTAGCATCTTGTCTGCAGCTTGCATACACCAAAAAGCCTGAAGAAAGGAACTTTCGAGGAGTGATCAACTTAGAAGAATGTGTTCTTGAGGATGGTCCTGAAAACAAGGAAAATGGAGCAGAGGATTCAAATGCGAAATCATCTAAGAGTAAAAAGTCTACTGCTGCACCAGAGAAAGAGGATCCAAGTGCTGTCTTGATCTTCAGAGTGAGTCATAAGGTGTCTTACAAGACGGTTTTAAAAGGTATTGCAAATCTTTACTTTACTGTCACATCCAACTTGGTATAAGATGTCGAGGAGCAGTTTTTATTGACTCATCTTCGTTGATCTATTTCTTGCCTTTCCACGTTTCTTTATTGCACTTGTGTTACCAGCGAATGATACAGTATGCCTTGCCTTCAGAAATTTAGAAAATACCGAATGATCAGATCTGACATTTTCTGTTGTATTTGCAGCGAGTCATTCACTTGTAGTGAAAGCTGAGAACATGGCTGAGAAGCTTGATTGGATGTCAAGAATTAGAGCCTGTATTGAGGCTAAGGGAGGTCCAGAAGATTCTGTCAGATCCTCAAAGGATTCTATCAGTTCTTCAAAGGAATCTGACAGCAGCATTATGGCACGGTCTACTTACGATGGGCCTTCGGTAAGTAGATTTGTTAGAATTCTGAGCTGTTTTTATTTCGAGGTAGGTGTATTCTTGCACGCATTGGTTGGTGTTTACATTCTAACCATAGGTTGTCTTGTTTTGTTTTTTCCAAAATATTCTTAGGATTCGTCAACCGTATTAAGGAGACCGCTGGATCCAGAGGAAGATCTGAGGCTCATGGCTCAAGAAGTTCGAGATTATGTAGAGGCTGTGCTTAATAGTTTGTCTGCAAATGTTCCCAAGGTGAGTTCTGTGGATATTTGTATTGGTGCTGTGGTATCTATGATAAAGCGCACAAATTGAGGTCGTCCTGGATTTTGTCAATTTTGTGTCGAACCATTTTCAGCAATTTGCAGTGCAAGACTATGGATGATCGGAATGGTGATGGAAGGTTCACACATGAAATGTCGCACAGTGAATATGGTTGCATACTCTTTGCATACTGAATGGTGTAGGAAGATTGTTAGCATTAGTGTAGCTCATAGTTCATGCGATTTCTGGGTGTTCATAGTAGCTCTTTCATCGATATCGGTACCACCTTTGACAATTCAACGTCGTAATCCGTGCTCCCAGGCTATTGTTCTTTGTCAAGTGGAGAGGGCGAAGGAGGCCATGCTGAATCAGCTTTACAGTTCCATCAGGTACATGTCATTTGGATCTGGATAATAGTTTTTGGCCTCTTTGATGTGATACATTTTTCTCTTTCGAAGGTCCAGGTTTGCAGTAATTGATACTTGTTACCCTATCTGTGGCAGTTCTCATGCTACAGGGCGAATTGAAGAGCTATTACAAGAGGATCAAGAGGTCAAATCTCGGCGGGAAAGATGTCAGAGGCAAGCATCAGCATTGTCCAAGCTGACCAGGCAGCTAAGTATGCAGGAAGCGCGCACATCGGCTGCTTCCTCTAGTTTTGGGGACTCCTGTAAGTTCATTTCCTTGATACACAGGTTTTTAGACCATAACGCCGTATTTTGATACGGTGCATGCTTTTTCTTGACGTACAGGCCTTCATCTCATGTTTTTGTGCTCCTGTAAACAGCGGATTCCAAAGCAGGAGGTGGCATGCCCGAAACTGAGGACTGGCGTGTCGCCTTCGAAGAAGCTGCCTCGACCCGATCTAGCTACCCGAGCTCTCCGTCCTCGCGGTCATCTAGAGGTCCTTCTCCTTCCATGAATGGGCGACCCTCGTCCCGCAATAGCAACTACAGCGATGGTGATGAAAATGGGGATGTTGGTAGCAGTCGACGCACTCCTGTAAGACGAGCCCCTCCGCCGCCTCCTAGCGGTTCATCTGTGTATAAATACTAGAGGTTTCTGGCATCAGCCTTAGCTTTTCCTTCTTTGTGCAGATTGATAGGTTTACTAGTTCCAAGTGAATGCTTTCACTATTTTACACGCTTCGCATGGCCAGGAGTGCATTTACTGTACACCACTCATGCGCTGGCTTTTTCTGTCATTAGCGTTTGGAGGAATTATATGCAGTTCCAGCCCATTCGGCTTGGACTATCCATTTCATGCTTTACGAGACTAGAACGCTGGTGGTGACACCTTCCATTTTCTCCCACCATAATGTATCTTGGTGGCTACTGAGTAAGTTTTTGGTTGATTCTAACATGGTTTCAACAATTCATGAAATTGTTTGTCGGCTGGAATGAATCCGCGAGTCTCAGTTTGGAACTGTTGAAACGAGACTGATTTAGAGCATCATAGTGGCGCCCTACAATTGTTTCAAATTGCATGAAAGTATTTTTTGCTACAGTTCACAGGTCTGATGATCACTACACTTCCTATATTCTTGAACCAGTCAGAAGACCATCCTTCTAAAGACACCAAAAGAAATCATGCGCAAGGGAGCCGACCCATTTCTGATAATGGACCCATTTTCGTACAGTAGGCTGCTAGAAATCTGTACAGCCAATTATGTATTAATGGGAAGCGGTGGCACATAATGTACAACAATAGGAGTAGCACGCTAGTGCACAGTTGAGGATGAATATGTTTCATAATAGTGTATTTTTGAACGATTTTTGAATGAAAGTAGATGACATTTGAGAAATGAGGTGGGCTTTTATGGATTTGGCCATTTAAGGTGGTGGATTATGGTAATTTTTGTGATTAGTGTTAATGATGTTGTGGTTGGTAAATGTGCTATCAACTCTTCATTTACATGGAAGTTATCATGGTTGTAAGAAATACAATGCAATATATAGCACATTCAAAACTTGCATTTGCAAAAGGAAGAAGTCTTATATATAATTCATATATAGCTTTCAAGACATCGCATTTTAAGTATGCAAATTCGATAGAAACTCCATGGTAGAATGTGAAAATGATGGGTTAGAGTGTAGAGTTGAGAGTAGTCAAGAAAAAGATGCAAATCATGAAGGAAAGAGTGTTGCCAATGGAAGTGAATTTAAAGCTCTTGTAGATATTGAAGTGGATAATTATGAAGCATTTGAGATTTTGCAATCCTATAGTAAAGGCAATACAAGCAACAAAGCTGGTCAAGAAGTTGCAAAAACAATAGGCACTAGTGCTCCAAGTCTAGGTTGATAGAGAAGGGGCCATTGGAATAAAGAGCAACTAGTGTATTGTGGGCCACTAGACCACAACAAAGTGAGGAAGGAGGGTGAGGTGCTATTATATAGCAACCTTAGTTTAGCAAAGAGCAAGGGCAAGGAGACAACCGATGAACCTCCAGAAATGACAATAGTAAAGGAGGTGAGCAACCATAGTTCCAACCACAACAAGCAAAACAATAGAAAACTAGGAGTGTAAAAGGGAAGAGAAATGCATTTTTGAGTGATGATGATATGAAGGTAGCCATAGCTGAACATGACAAGAGTGTGAGTATGAGGCAAGATACTTTTGACCATTACATTTCTTATACAACTTTCAAAGAATGATGTTATGGTGAGAGAAGTAGGAGAAGGGGAGTACAAGGTGTTCTAACTATGGATGAGGAAAGACAAATTGTGAATTACCTTCTACCCATGTGTGACAAGGGTCTACGTTTGAGTCTTACATCTCTAAAACCAAAAGTGTATGAAATAACAAAGAATTGGGGCATAATATTCAAAAACAAAATTCGTAGTGACGGCTAGCTAAGGTGGTTCAAGTACCTCCACCCAAAGCTGAGTTTGTGGATGGCTAAAGCTCTATCATCTTCTAAAGTAAAGGGACTTTGTAAAGAAAATGTTCAAAGTTTTACAAAAATTTGAGTCAAATATATACCTCCAATGACTATCCTCTAGAAGGAATGTAGAACTGTGATGAAGCAGACATCCAAGCAAGAAGGAACAATGGCATGCTTGTCTTAGCTAGGAGAGGTGCACGTTAAGTCCATTTGATTGTTCTAAATCAACAAGAATGGCTAACTATTTTGGTCTGCATCAATGTAATAGGGTCAACACTACCATCTTTCTACATATTCAAAAGACAACATTTAAACTATAACTTTGTCTTTCATTGTGATCTTGGAGCAACTGTGGCAATGCAGCCAAAGGCTTTTATGACCACTTTTTTATTTGCAACTTGGATGAGACACTTCTTCAAATGTATGGAAGAAATAGGTGGAATTTCTTCTACTAGAAGGCATCTATTGATCATGGATGGACACACTAGCCATGTATCTTTTGAAGTGGAAAAAATTGCACATGATCCTAGACTAAACATTCTAATCTTACCATCGTAGACATTCCACAAAATGCAACCTCTAGATGTTGTTGTGTTTGCACCATTCAAAACCTATTTCAAACAATACCAAGATTGTTGGGTACCTCGACGCCTAAATCAACGAATACAAATGCAACCTCTTGCATAGTGGGTGTCCAAGAGCTTACAGTGGACCCTTACAAATAAAAAACATTACATTAGGATTCTGTTGTATTGGAATTTACCCATTGGACAAGATAGTTTATATAGCAATGGACAAGCACCTACAACCAAGCAAGACATATAAGGAATCCACTTGTAAACTTGAAGATGATAAAGATGTTGCTGCAGATGTACCACATGCAGCATATAATGACATTATCAAGGAAGTGGACATACCTGCCTTGGAGATTCATGAAAGGGTAGTTGCAAAAAACATGTGTTGTTTTTGGCTCAAAATGGCCTTACACTAGAGTTTCGTGAATTTTGTAATAAATTTTCTAAAAATAAAATAAAATATGGATAATTTTTAAAGCATTAAAAATAATATATGTGTAAAAATTCAAGCTTAAAAAAATTTATCTCTAAAAGTTATGCCCAACAAAAGAAGCCTAGAAAAATGTAAGAAAATTGATGCTTTTGAATTTGTTTTTTAGAAAATAGGAAAAAAATTGAAATAATTAAAAAAAAATTCTTATCTTCTCTCTAGTCCTATGTGAATAAAAAATCCATCATAAAAAAATTTCTCCTCTTCATAGTGCTTGCATAAATAATGTCCACTTTCAACCCATGTGCAACCTTTACATTGGGTTCTTTGCCAAAAATCTCATCAAACATCTATAGAATATTACTCCACCTACAATAGATCAAAACCTTGGCTTCAGAATTGCATTTTTGGTCCCCAAATAGGATTTAGAACCTCCAAAACAGCCAAGGTAGACATCCAATTGGGGCCACCTTAAAAATAGTAAATTATTTTTAAGAAAATTGAAAAAATTATTGAATGTTTAAATCAACAACTCCTATCCAAATTTAAGCTAAAATGGACTTAAATCGCAAAAGTTATGAGGAAAAACACCTCCATAGAGATCGAGGGGATACAAAAAAAGACAAGTGTTTTTTGCAATCATCCGAAATTGAAGCTGAATTGTAGGAGGTGCCTAATTCCAATATGTAGGAGTATTATGTTGAGGATGCCTCTTTTGATGTAGAAATGGCAAAGGAAGCTCATGACTCACAAATTGAGAAGAATACCCTAAAATCAATAATACACTTTCTCTAGTTGCCCTCTATCATTGAAATACCACAACAAAAAAAATGCACAATAGATTTGATTATGGATTTCTCAAAATCAATACTTGTAACTTCTAAGGACTACATCCTCAAAGATAATGAAAAGAACTAGACAAAGAAGAGCAGGTGTTGGAGAAAGAACGAGCTCAATAGAAATGATAGGCAACAAAACAAAGAAAATAGGCAAAGTGAGAGGTCTAAAGATTGGAGAGAGAAACTCACTAGTGAAAATTGGTGGAAGAGTGCGCCAGCAAGCTATAGGAGCGACAAGAAAAAACACAGAAGTGGGAAAAAAAGGTGTTGGAGTATTGGGTTGCATTGAAGGTCTGATTGCAAGAGTGCATCGTAGCGGTACATGTGTTGTAGAAGGAGATCATGACGTTGAAGGAGGCACGAGTGGCAAAGTAGGTTGCAACGACATAGGTGCCAACTGTTGGCGCTAAGAATTGTGTGTGCCTCTACTACCAATTGCAAGCGTTGTAGGATGGAGTTGTGGAGGGAGCAAGTTTGAATTGCAAAGGAAGCAGACAAATTGGTGACATCGCGTGGGCTCCATCGGTCAGCTTGCAACTTTGATGAAGCTTCGCCAGTTGTCAATACTAACTCTACTCTTTTGTTGTTCTTGTCCACTACAAGGAAATGGTGTCCTATATGACAAAAAATTGACAAAGATTTGTCTGAATTGACGAAGAGATTTTTTGACCATGCAATTCTGTCGGTTTGGACATTTTGTGAGAGTCTAGATAACCATCACACTGTCTTCTTTTCTTGTTTTAGGTTCAAAGGTGGTAGCAAACAAGGTGTTGTTGGTGTCTCCAAAGTTCACGCCTACCCCATACAATCCTGACATGTACAACCGTCTTTGCTTTGGCCTTCTAGCAAGCTCGTGGTTGCTGAGCCCACTAGGAATTTTCCTGTAGAGTGCGCTCCATGTGATGCTCCTCATCATCAATGGACCAGTATTTTGGGTGCTCAGCTTGTTGGCCACTTTCATCTTCTAGTCAATTTATGATTTCTTCCAGATGACGATAATTTATATTAGTTTTCATATGGTGGCTGGTGTAATTGTGGTGGTAGTTGATTTGATTTTTCTTCTTAGAAGATTGTTTAGGTTTTGTTGGTTGTTGGTGGAATTATGCTGGCCCTTCACTAGGAGTAGGAACTTTGGTAGCACAAAGGTGGGTGTGAGGCGAGTTGATGCTACCCTTGGCAAAGTCTATGCAAGCGGTGAAGATGTAGAATGTTCAATTTGGGGGATTACTATACCGGCATGACTGTAGCATTGTTGGGATTGTTGGTGTTGTCGACATTCTTCAAGCCATTATATATAAAGTCGTTGTCCAAGACCTTATCGGCCGGCTTACAAGTGAGTCCATTGATGGAATTTTTGCTTTTGAAGTCTACGACATAGAAGTCTTCGAATGGATCGTTGTTTGTTGTCATAATGAGCATAGGCACTAGCGCTATACTCATCAATATGGTATCGCATTGTAAATGCATTCAATATGTGAAATATGAATTTATATAATATTTAGTCAGTTTTTATTATAATAATAGAACACAAGAATGACATCACTTGAAGAGGCTTTAAGGTGACGCCTTCTCATTATAAAAAAGGAGGACATCACCCTAAAGCTTCATTAATTTGATGTTGTTTTCTTTATTTTTCATTTTGAATTTAGAATGTCAACTTGAAGGGTTTTTCTGAGTCTTAAGATGAAGAGCTTCAACCAAAGCAAGAATTTGAATTTTATCTGTCTTAATTGCCAGATCAACCCCTTTTGCCACTGATACTTATGCCTACATATGAGCATCTAGAAGATGAAGCCAAACCTTCTCAACTGCCAAAGTAGCCTCATGTGGAGCAGTGATGGCATGGAAATCTGTAGCATGACGTTTATGCATTGGTGATTTTGTTGTAAATTGGATGCGTTGAGCTTGGAAGTAAAGAAATAATGTTCGAAAGGTGTTTTAAAGGCTTGAATGATGACCAATACTATTGTATGGTCCGACCCATCAAAGGAAGCCATAGCCATCAACGTTGGTTAGAAGGTCTGGTTAATCTTTAAACAAAGGTAGATCGTGTAGAATATGTAGCAACTATTGTCAAATACATCCTTAAGCTCTTGAAAATGGAATGATGTTTGTTTTGAAACTCTATTTTTTTACCTCTAATAGACATATGTTTGATCCTAGGTTTTTGATTTTATATTTAAAAGTTTTTCCAAAAGTTATTTGATGTATTCGAAATGGAAGGAGAAAGGGAGAAGATAGTTTACCCTTCTAGTGAACTTTAGTGGTTTGATGATTAATTAGAAGGGTAGATAAGGATTAAAGGAAGCTAAAGGAGGTGGCCAATGGGATTTTAGATGCCCATGTGGCCTACGTATGGGCTGATGTGGCCTTTGGAATAGGATAAGGAGTTGGGGTCTTCTTCCCCCTCCTTCATTCTTAGTTTTGGGAAAGTACTGAGGATTTGAAGAGATATTTCTTAGTGTATACTATGTATTTGTGAATGAAATTTGAAAAGAATGTTTATCATGTTTTTTTTATTTCAAAAAGTTATGACTTGTTCTATTTGAAGATTGGATGTAAAAGTTATAAGTGATGGATTAAAGGAAGGTCTATTACCTTCTAAGTTTGTAAACCGAAACTTTGAGTGCTTGTAGAAATTTGGTTAGGATGTTTTTGTTTTTGAGTTTTAGATGAGTTATATATAAAATCACTATCTTTCTGAAAATTTATAGCACAATTCATTTGAAGTTCTTTTGAAAAAATTCTGAGTATATGAATGAAGAGGGTGTAGAATAGTTACCAAAATAAGATCTTAGAGATAGTTTCAACCTTGACAAAAGTACTAAGAGCAAAATTTGTATGTTTTTGGCTTGAGATTTTTTTGAAGATCTGTATTAAAATTTTACCGTTCTAAGAAGATATAGCACAAAGAATTTGGAGCTTATATGAGATTGGGATGGACTTCAAAGTGAAAACGTGAGTAACTGCCTTTGACTTGGAGAGTGTATACTTCAAGACTCTATAACTAATGGGAAAAATTTTATTTGGATTTGAGTTTTGGGGAGATTGTGTGATATTTTTATAGCTTTCTAAAATGATATGACATTCTTGATTTGGAGTTTTGAAGCGGCTATGGCATACACTTGAATTTTGACAACAAAACTCAAAAGGTCTTTATAAAGGTTTCAGTTTATATATGACTTGTATGGTTTAGATACAACTTATACAATATTTATACTTGGTATATACAGACATGGATACTAGGGTCATTAGATTTGAGTCGATAGAAATTTTCACACCTGGGTTTGCAACCTCTACTATTCAAATGTCATGAGAAACTTTTGTGAAGGTAGAGTCTTCAAGTCATACCCATATTGAT
The DNA here is from genome assembly GCA_963969395.1 of Pseudoscleropodium purum. Lineage (NCBI taxonomy): Eukaryota > Viridiplantae > Streptophyta > Bryopsida > Hypnales > Brachytheciaceae > Pseudoscleropodium > Pseudoscleropodium purum. The sequence continues at coordinate 23,272,667 of OZ017796.1, forward strand.
CTTACAAAGTCTTCTTCTAATGATGATGTTGTTGTCGTTGATATGAGTTGCAAGCTATCTACTATACTTGAGAATTGTAAAAACATTATTCCAAGTGTACACCACATTGAACACAATAACATATTGCATTCTTCAATTCATCAGAGGGCATCTAGGTTTGTCAACATTTTACAATGCCTTAGAGATATGCAAAGTCGTCCACATGCACGAAATGAATTGAAGTTTATAAACCTCGATACATTTCATTGTGAATCTATCCAACATCTTCCTCAATCATTTAATGGGGATGTATTTTTTGAGTTATCTGCTCTTCCTTCTTCGACATCTCCTTTTAGAAGTAGACCTAGTTCTACTTCCTCATCTTTTGTGCATCGATAGCTAGAAGGCATGGACTATAAGTTTGATGGCCACAATTGGACACACACACACACCACAAACATTGCGAATGATTTTGGCCTAAAGTTCCACTACTCATTGTGTGTGGGTCATCTAGTTTGTGAAAACCAAGCATGCCCTAGACTATAACGAAGTGGCAATAAAAATGAGACAAAGTGGGAGGGTTCATCACCTGTTGTGTTTATTGTAGAAGGGCAGTCTCCAGCAAAGTCTAATCTTGTATGTTGGATCTATAAAGAAGTTCTTTTCTGCAAAGCTTCATGTCCTTGTGGCATGTATAGGGTCTTGAATTCATTAGGTCTTCCGAGAGCTTGTACCCATGTTGGTATTCACAATCATCCCTTGAGTAAAGGCATCTGTTGTAATTTTTGTTGATCGAACAACATCTCTGATTAATCAAGAGGCGTCAAAGACACCAACTGTAACAAATTTGGCCATTCAACTAGCTACTAGCAAGGAATTTCTTACATCTGAATTATTTGGAGAAGGACTACAAAGTGACCGAAAGCCCTTCCGCAAAGAAGCCCTTGAGGCTATCATGGAGAAATTTAGGATACTCAATTCACTAAGTATTCAAAATACTATCTCTAGTTTTTGTCATAACACTAGTGGGGGACCTATTGACAATATCATTTCATTGAAAATGAGAAGTACATATTCTTTTATTCAAGATAGCGTGTTTCAAGGTAAAGATAAGGTTTACCTTTTCAAGATGTCTAAGGAAGGTCCAAGAAGTGGGATAGATTTGGTGAGGCGAATGCAACCTAGTGGAAACTTGCAAAACTCTTGTGCACGTTTGATCATGTAAAGAGGATCAAGGGATGGACGTCAATGGCTGCCCATGTCTATGACCTTGAGTTTTGTCGAGCCATGACTATTTGCATCTGTGACATGATGAGCAAGGATACTCAATCACAAGAACAAATGTGGAGATCCCTTAACTTTGTCATGGCACAGCACGAGATTTCTTCTCCAAATTTCAAAGGATTCATGGCTAATAATGCAATGGCCAATTGGCATGCTATTTGTGTGGTATATGGAAGTGACAACAAGAAAGAGCCAATGCAAGATTGTGAGCACTCTTGTCTACTTTATTGGACAATTTTGTTGAACAGACATACAAAGAAGCTTATTTGACTAGAGTTCCAAGAAACTCACGAGAAACTTTGCAAACAATACAAGGATGCAAAGTCCATGGTGGAAGCAGAAGAGAGATACCTTGGAATCAAAGGTTGGTGGCTTTCTTCAAGGGCTGCATCAAAGGATTCTCTTCAAGAATTGGATGATTGGCTAGGTTTTTGGCACTTTTGATACCGACAATGGGGCAGATTTCTAGAATTGGTAACACACATGCTTCTTTGAATTTGAATTTGGATTTTTGACTGTTCAACTTTTATTCATGAATAATTTTTTTTAGTATCCAAAATGTATGTGGTTTCTATTTAACATCTATAGTTCTCAATATTGATACACAATTTTCAGAATGAAAAAAGCCTTACCATGTCACTTGGAATTATTATTAGTGGTGTAGGACTTGAACTTGGAGGAGCTAGCCAAAATGCCTTCATGCAATTAAGCAGAGACAATTCACAACAAGTGGTTGCAAATGTCTGGGAAAAGGAGAACTTGCTTGAATGTTGCCACCACAGATGACATGATGCAGTCTGTTCAACAATCAACTAATTACTCGGCATACCTCCAATGGTATGCATTTGGCACTGGTCCCCACTTAGATGAACTTTGCCTTTGAGCTACAAGACGAACCAAGAATCTAGCAAAGTTTGCCGAGGCTGTTTCCAAACTACCAAATGCTCATCTATTTACCATAAGGATTCTCCACTTAGAAGGTGAAGAAGTATTTGGCTCCTCCAAGTGTAAATTAAATCTGCCACCTGAATCAAACAGTGACTCTCACCGCCATGATATTGTGAACTTCTTTGCACCTAGAGTTCAAACTTGGTCAACAAGAGCACACACAAAAGCAGGAGTATCAACACCAACACCAACACCAATATTGACACAAGAAGGAGAACCAAGCACAATGTGTCTTCATGCTACAAAAGTGCTTGAAACAAACCTCAACCCTTCTCTGTGGCACATTGCTAGGTATAAAAAGGAAAGAAAGACTTGTCATGGAGTTCAAGTCGAGATGAAGAAGAAATGAGGAGCCAAAATAAATAAGTCGAATAAAAGTGGAACAACAGCACCTATCTAAAACGGTCGCATGACAGAATATGGAACCAAGATCATCAACTTTGATTTTTGGTTTTGTACAGATGATCTTACGTGTTGTGCAGGAGGCTCTAAGGTGAAGTGGGTTCAGGACTGACCTCCTCTTCCAAATGTGTAGTCTATTGCTTGTGGGACACATCTCATCAAATCAAAGATCGTTTCTTTAGAGGAAGCAGGGTTTCAATTGTAAACTGAAGAAGTAGGCAAACCAACACTCCACCTTTTTAATGAAGAAAGTGTAGAGAGAGGTGTGTCTTTCCTTTAGCCAAAGCAACCAAACAACAATATGCAACCATTTGACAATGATATGCACCCCACGAAGCGATTGGGGAGGACCATCCGGTGGAATCCTAACATGCCTACCATTGACCACCGCAACAAATGGAAGACAGCACAAAAATTGAAAGCTATTGTTGAATCCGTGGTCATTATTCCATACCCTAGCTATGGTAGAGTGATAACTCTAATATCTGGTATCTTTCCCAACCAAAAGGTTTATCGAATCATAATTTCAGACTTCCTTGCTTGTACCTGCAAAGACTTCATTACTATGAGTATAGCTGCACTTGGTAGTAGAAAATCATGGGTGAATTGCAAGCATTTGTATTATGTCTTTAGATTTATTTGCAAGGCAAACTTTGAAGATGACAAGTATATACATGCATCAAGTTTGAGCTTTGATGAAGTGAAGCTACTTCTTGTAGGTAGCAATCTATAAGATGTTGTATATCCATGTTGTAGTAGAAAATAAAACCACTTATATTTAGAGGTGGATACATATAGAATGGTCCATTAGAGTAGTTGCTACATTGATACCTTAAAAACTAATTACTTTAAGGTGGTCCAAATAGTTCATGGCACCCTATGGACCACTCAAATCATTTGTAAAATCGTAAACATTAAATAAATACATATGAAAAGACTGAATTTAGCCAAATAACAATATAGGATGAAATGTTACAATTTTACAAATTGAAAGGATTCCATAGTTTAGGAGAGCTCTTAACTACAAGCAAACAACATTGTTCAATACAATTCATTCTTATATATATTTGCAAATAAACATTCAAGGTGCTCTTGAATTCAAAGGAGCATTAAATCAAACTCAAAATAGTTAACAAAATTTTGAGGTCAACCATGAAATTTTTTATAATTTTCATAAATTATAGTTTGGCTAAAAATTAAAAATTAAAAATCACTCTTTTGTTTAAGACATCTTTAGGACATCTTTAGCAATGTGCAATGAAAATCTTTTTTGAATGAATGATGGATGGATGAAGTTCATTCCTATATCAAATCTATAGTTGTAAAATAAACTTGTTTAAAATAATAATCCTTCATTAATACCCATTTATACAACATTTGATTCTAAAATTGATTATTTTTAATGAAACTTTAGTAAGTTCTTTTGTAAATTTTTTTTATTTTTATTTTTGACATTACTATATTTAGGTCTGACAACCCTATTTATTACTCTAACATGTCTATTTTTAGTAAAAATCCATATAATGAGCGTTCAAATCTAATTGCTTGTTGCTCAACACTCATTGCTCCCTACTTATACTCTAGCATCGTTGTTGTAGAGCGTCATTGCTACAACCTGAGAATGAGGTCTACAAGTTTCCATTCCTCACACCTCTAAAACCATTGATAATCCACCAAAAACCGAGAACCAACAATTGCCATCGAGAACAATAATTGTTGTTTTCAAACAATTCACACATTCACTACAATTTATGCAATAATAAACCATATCCAACAAATCGCAACTACAAATCATACATAGGTAAACAATGCCGATTGACATAAATTAGTGTTGAATTTTTGGAATTTGGACAGTGGCTTATACTGAAGACTACATTTGAATCAATTTGAAATTCCCACCAAATTGACAAAACATCACATCAAAGACTAACATTAGCAACTCCACTACTAGTTCTATTCTTGGTACAAGTCCTAGCAAAGTATATGAGTTCCCATAGTCCTTTTTTAATCAGAAATAGGGACATGGTATGCTAAATATACACTTATTATACCATTTCCAACACTCTAAACCAATTGGTGGCACCCCAATTCCAATCTAATGTCATCGCCTTAGATGCCATGGTGGCAACATGTAAGGTGGCATTTATGGGGAATTTCTGGCCAGATATTAGAAAAAGGAAGTTGGGCATCTGGAGACCCAAGTTTGCTCTAATGGTAGTTGCTGGAAGGACATCACATGAACTACATTCATTGTATTAATATTGATTACAAGTGCACATAGAAGGAGTCTTTTTATGGTAAAATTTGTTGTTAATGTGGAAAAGTAGGAGAATTGAAAATTAGTACTATATCATATTTATCTAAGATAGAAATCTTTGCTTAGATTGGTTAGGGATGGAGATGATCATGTTGTTTGAGCAAATATATTGTATCACAAATACTTTTTGGATTGGAAGGAGAATACAAAGGAGTGAATTCTTGAGATTGTATGCTTTATGTTAGATCATGTTCTTGTGACTTTTTGAAGATTTGCAATTGCATGTTGAAGTTTGAATGCAACTTATAAGATACAGGATTGTTTATAATATATGAGAATAGACTAAATTTTGGTCCTAAGGTTGACAAAATGTTGTCAAAACTTTGTCAATTGAGTGTCCTAATTGACATAATTTTGTCAATTAAGTGTCTGAATCAAGTAATCCTAATTGACAAGACAATTGACAAAATTATGTCAAATTTTTGTCAATTAGGACATATTTTCCCTTGTAGATGTCGCAAGCACTGGACAACATCAACACTATGCCAAAGAAGGCCAAAGCAACTACAGTAGGGAGGGCAGAGGGCCAACATTACCCTAATTATACTTTTCCATCACCATATTTTTCAGGCAATGTGTTCCACAGTTATGTCACCCCTATGCAATCCCTACCACAATCGCACATGACTGCAAAATTACAACCCTTTCTTCTAGCATATCATGTACATACTACATGACCGATGCAAGGCAATGGTGGGAAGAAAGCACAAAGTACCAATTGTACACAGGCATGTGCATCAAACAAAACTAGGGTTTCTAGCTAGGGTTTCTTCATGAGCAAAAAGAAGAAGACTCTATTTTGAATTTGCATTATACAGTACTTTGTTTTCCAACAATGGATGTATGAATTGAAGTGTAATCCTATACAAATTATAATCTTTTGGTATAATACTTGTCAATGTATATTGAGAATTTATTTCGGTGCTCTATTTGTCAATTACAATTCTATCAGAGTGCCCATTTTGTACCATGCTATGGTCACAAAACAAGAGGCCTAGATATAAAAAATAGGTCACTCAAAATCTTTCCAAAAAAATTCATAAAAAATTCATTCATGGTGAAAAAATTTCAAGAAAAGATGGAATCCTTCTCAATTTTGTTTTAGTACCTTCATAAACTCTTCCCCTCATGATTCACTTCCTACTACCATGCTCAATTGTTTAAATGGTCAACAGAGGGTCAGCTTCCTCTCAAGGTATATTCTTCATTGTTGCTTCTTATTGTAATTATGAAAAAATTGTTTAGGATTTGGATGAAGGAATAATATTTTTCTTTGCAAATACAAAAGAAAGCATTTTGTACAAGAAGAGTTCCAATATATAGAGACTAATTGTTGTACTTCAAGTAGAAGTAGACCAAGAGGCACAAAATGAGGTGTACAAAAATAGAGAGATATGCATTTTTGACCCCTAAATGTCCAAGGTCTTTTCTGAGCATCTAAGAATTTGTTCTATATTGAACAAAAAGATAACATTTTGATAAGTTTTATCAATTTTTTTGAATTGTAACCATACAAATTCAATTTATACATGTTAGAGATACATAGGAAATGAAAACACAACAATATCACTTATAAATTGAAAAATTATAATGTTTGATCATGAGGCTATTAAAATTGCGAAAATGATTTGAAGTCTTTCAATCCTCTTTTTACATGTCAAATCTAAAAAGTAGGACACTAAGAAAATATGAGCTTAAAGGTACTAACATGCATAATTCCAATCAATTTATGGCTTCCAAAATATCTTCTAAAATTTTAAAAAATAAATTTTTAATGTGATTTTTTCTCTAAAATCTAGTGGTTTTGAAGCTCATTTCCAAGAGCCCTCAACACTATGGAAAGTCAAGATTGCAATGGACACCCTTGCACAAATTCTTGAATAGAAAAATTATAATCTTTCATTTCCAAAATTGATAGGGAATCCTTCTATTAGGACAAAACTCAACTATTCATCCTTAAAATTTTTTTTGTGAAAAGGGGAGTTCTTCTATAGTAGTTTGACTTCCAATGAATACTTTTGCAATTTTTTAAACCATTGATTCACACTATAAGGTCATCCATTTGTCCTTTAAAGGTTAAGGGAACCACATTAGCATCCAAGAAGAAAAAAATAGAAATAGTCCCCCAATGAGGGACAACAATGGGAAGCTAAATATTTTTGCTTTGATCATTGCAAGTGTTTTTGTTCTTTTTTTTGCTCAAACATGAATTGACCAAAATGCATGAAAGAAATTCCTTGATTGCTATTATGTTGCAAAATGAAAACTATAAATCCCAAGGTTGACAAGACAGTCGGACATCCGGGACTTCCGGACGCGGACGTTGTGTCCTCAGCATCCGCTGACATTCGCGGACGTCGTCCACCCCGTCCGCCCCGATACCCGTCCGCCCGGTTACGGCCGTCTAATCGACACGCAGACTGATCTGGTCCGCATAATCTGGGCGTCCGTCTCGGGCTGTCCGCCCCGCCCGTCCGCCTTCCGACGGCGGGAGGGACGCTGCGTCCGCTGGCGTTCGGACATCCGGACGTCCGGGTTACGGACGCCTTTTGGGGGGCGGACGTAGAGATTCGTCAACCCTGATAAATCCAGTACGTCTTATTGTACACCAAACAAAGTAACTACCATGAATCATTGTACCCTAGTTGACGCTTGTGGAAGTTAGCACTTGAAGAACTCAAACAAATTGTATTGTCATTGGCAATTTTTGCAAATGATAAAAACAAAAAGGACTAATTGCCATACAAATGAAGTGTAAAAGAATACCTTTTTTGACCTTTACGACTAGGATCAAGTCAATAATATCTATTCTTATCAATTTAATATTTGATTTGAAACCCATAGAATATTTTAGTTAATCTAATTTTTCTCTTTGATACAAGTCTATCTAGTAGCTTGCTACTAGGATCTACACATGTCACTTTGGTTTTATATTAGCTCCATGACTAATGCAACCCACCAATCTCCTCTTCTAAAAGACAAATCCAAAACCCAAATAGGAAAATTATCTCATGGTCTCTTGCTTAGACACAAGCACTTCAAAATATAGACAACAAGGCATTACAAGACAAATATGCATTAAATTTTTGTCGCCCTTTGCTTGACAAAACATTTTTCAAATACAATTTTGGGAGTAATCATTTGATGTATCAAAAATCTCTAATGCAAATAGAATATAATACTTCCTTCTTAATGTAAGATGTTATATGTTAATATTTAGATGCTTGTATTTTGAAACATTAATTTTTAAATTTTTGACATTAAGAAAATGTAATTGAGTGATCAACACAATTTTGATTTTTTCACCATTTCCTCTTGGTTTATTTGGTTCTCTTAAAAACATTTAATAATTAGAGATTCCAAGACTTACAATCCCATGCTTGACCATTTGATTGACTAGTCTCATTGTGCCAACTTTATTCTAGCTTTCCTCATGTTGGAATTGCATCTTAATTTTCAATGTTTGATAATTAATATTTGTATTTTTGTGAATCCTAGAATCTTAACCATACACTTTAGAGATGATGATTGTTTTCAAAAAAGAAATTGTATATTGATATTCATAAAAAAAAAATTTTAAAATTTTAAAAAACCCATATCATTTAGATTGCTCTAAATTAATATTTGGTATGGGTATTTTAGAGATCTTAATTTTTTGAAGATTATAGGTGATTATGAACTCCATGGGTTTCAAAATACAACTCTTCTAACTCTTGACCAAAGATGTTAGTATGTAAGCATAGAAATGCAAGCCTATGAGCCTTAAGCATACATTTAAGTAGTTACTTTACAACCATTGAAAGTGCTTATAGTATAAATATTTATAGTATAGATATTTATAACATAGGTATCCTATAATCATGAAAGGTTCTATAATATAGACACATGTAGTATAGTATATATACTTCTATGCTCATGTGCTCATGATTGTAGGCTTATACAATAGCAATTCCTTGTGGACTTTTTTTTCTTTAATAATCACCTTCCACTATTGAATGATGAATTACAAATGATTTCTAAGGAATATCTTCAATGTAATATAGCCGAACAAAGTTCTATCCATCCCCTAAAGAAATCTTTATTGTATATAATGATAAGTTCAAAATTATCCATGAGATTTTCATAGATATTTTAAAAGAAGAAAAGCACAAAATAAGGGGCTATTTGTTTGCAATAGGGACTCATCTAAAGAACTACTTTATGTCATCTATTGAACCTTAAATTGCATCCTAATTTAGTAAACAATGATAATGGAAGTAAAGAACCAACTTTTAGAAGACATTAGAAGAGTTTTGGAGGGTCCAGAAGCCTATTTCGGGCATGTTTCCTCACAGTTGTTCCCCACAAAGAGGGGAACGGCCCATTGTCAAAAAAAAATTTCATAAATAAATTATATATATATATATAGTCTCCAAATGCAAAAAATAAATAAACAAATTTGGTCAATGACGTGGTAGGGTCTCAGCCACGTCAGATCGCTGCTCCAAACCTGTTTCCTACGTTCGTAGGCTGTGATAACTCGCAGGCATCTAGAGGCCCCAAAAATCTTCTAATGATGGTAATCACAAAGTCCTTGATGTACATTTTAACAACTTTGAGTATGAATTTTTCATTATAATGTTTATATATGTTTTTGAAATTATTTATTTGAAACATCAACTATAATCCATACCTTGAGTTAGCTTGGTTGTTTGTTATGGTGAGATCTCCTAGACCATGTGTCCCTTGATTGCGATTTTTAATATTTTTGGAAAGCTCTCTACAAGGAGGAGTGCACATGCCTTCTTTTTTCGTGGTATTCTAACCTATGGTGTAAAAATTATTGAATTTCAAAGTTTTTAGAATTAAAAACTAAAAAATTACTTTTATCTTTATTATATTGTGATAATGGCATAGGGTACACTAGTATAGATGATATATATGTGTGCATTTTTAGAATGTAATATTTCGTAAACCTTAGGGGGCTTAAATTTTTTAAACCAATTTACTATATTTTTTAAGCAAGTAATTAGGTAGCTCCTAAGGTTTGACAAAGAAAGAGGATATGACTACTTTGGACCCTTCATTTTGGAATAAATCATAAATGTATAAGTATGCATGCCAAACTTTTAATAAAATCAACATACTTGTTGGCCAAATTTAAAGGTGCAAAATATTTTATAGGAAACAAAAGGTATTTTTATTCAAGAGTGTTATAGGGTTGTCAAACTTCCACAAACAATCTTGACTCTTGATTCCTAATTGCATACTTTTTCAAAACCAAATTTATAATATTTTCAATAGATGTGATTAGCAAATGAATTATTCAACAATTACACCAACCTACCCTACCCTACTAGCAAAGGAACAAAATTACTATCTTTTAAAAAATTATTGTCACAACAAAACAAAGCACAAATTGTTTGAACAATGTATTTTGTAAAGGTTCCTCAATCAGTTATCTCCCAAGTGATCACTTTTCACTCCTCTTGATAAGGTCCTTCTGACCCATACTACTTGTATTTTTTCCCTTCTCTATACACAAGGTTATTTAATCCTTAAAGCTTAAATACTTAGTGAATAAATTATGAATGCTGTGAAAAATGAACATCATTCAATTAATCCTTAAACAATATGTCAAGCACGTTAAGTTTGGTTTTGAGAGAATTGTAAACAAAAAGCATCTTTTGGATTTTTTTTGGAATATTTCAACCTACTAAATCTACTTCTAGTATAATGAATATAGCTTGCCAAGCACAATATTTAGGCTGCAAATTCATAATACTATGCATTGTTTACTTTTGCATGCCCTAACCAAACAAATTTTGGCCAAGCACCAAGACCTATGCCCCTTCAAAGAAGTTTCTGACTCCCTTTTTGATTGCTCATTGAATACAAAAATGTTGTGTAAGAATTAAGCCATTCATAACAAGAAGTTGTTTAAGAATTAAGCCACTTTTCTTGAAGTTCATTTTTCACAACATTTTTCTTGATTTTTTTATAATATAACTTATTAATGGAACAAAGAAAAAATGTTCTACATGCATCAATGATATGATGGAAGAATTTCAATTTTTTATTTGAAATGTTTGCTACCATATCTAAATTGAAGTCTCATTTACACTTCATAAGTGGAAGTGTGAGTAGAAGTAGAAGTAGAGTCATTTATTTCACTTCCATCATCTTTGATCATGCTCATTCATCCTTTTTCATTTACACTAGATGGTCCTTCTTGCTCACACTCCAATGACTTTGAAGGTAAGTAGTGATGTTACATGATAACTTAATTTATTTTGTATTACTATTGCATCACGATTGATGACCAAGCTAACATTTGCAAATTCAAATGGTTTCATTAGAAAAAAAAAATAGGGTCTCAAGAATGTTGTTCAACTTTGGCTAGTAGTGCAAATACAACAAAAGCACAGAAATAAAAATGAATATTCTTTTAAAAAAATAATATTGTATTTTTATTTCCTTGCACTTGCATTGTTGGTCTGAAATCAACAACTATCTTGAAGCCCCATTTTTTTTAATGGGCTACAATAGTTTTCCTCAATTTTTATATACTTCAAAAAATGCCATAACTACTTGAGAAATTAGATTTTTTTTCAACAAATTTTGGACATGTTGAGGTACAAGTAGCACAATTATATAAAATAAATTTTCAAGATTTTTAAAATAAATTTTTTTATCAAATTTTTTTGTGCATTTTTTTTTAATACAAGCAAAAAAAATTTAAGATTCTTTAGTAAGTGAAATAAGAATTCTTTTTAGAGTTTTATAGTAAGAATTTGACAATTTTTAAAATTTTATTGAGTGGAAATATCACTAACTAAACCATGACTACTAGTATTTACATATTTCATAATTTTCTCCAAAATTTTCCAAAAAATATCACAAAAATAATATATAACTGTTTTATATACTTTTCAAATTTTACATAATTTTTGGAGACTTTTGGAGTAAATAATAAAAACTATAAATGTTTGGAGTCATAGTTTAGTTAGTGATATTCATTCAATGTAATTTTAAAAATTATGAAATTCTCACCAAAAAAGTCCAAAAAATTCTCATTTCACTCATTTATTAAAAATATCTTTAAATTTTTCTTGTAATAATCCCTAAAGGACCAAGCTAAGTTTTGGGGGTACATAGAAATTTTGGACAAGTGTGTGTAACTAGAGATTTCCATATTTTTAACCCAAATTTTAATAGAAGGTGAGGATGAGGAATATCTTTTATATGCACTAAATTTCATGACATTTGGAAATATGAGTAAAAATTATAGCCTAATATGTTACTTTTTTGTATAACTGGGTAGTTTGGGCAAATAAAAAAATAATTTTTTTCAAAAATAAAAATTTGAAATTGGTTTTCTAAAGTTATATATACATGGAAAGCTTTGAATCATTCCATTTTGAACAATGAGCCAAAAGTTATGAGAATTTTCTGTTTGCACGTAGTTATAGATTCCCTACTCTAAAATAAACTTTGAAATCTTTTATCTTACCCAATTTTCAATATTTTTGGAAAAAAATCAAATCATAGGATCATGGTTGTCATAACGGGCGAGTTAGGGTCATCGGACGGGACAGATAGACGGGCAAACCAGACTAAACGACTTTAATTTTGTAACTTGTGCAATTTTGCGGAATGACACGTCACCTCATCTGCGCCCAGCATGTTCCTTAATCCACATGGCATCCACGTGGCCTATTTTTCCGTTATCAGAAAGTCAACTATGTGTTGACTATATCGGACTGGCGGGACCTCTAACGGACAGGCGAACCGGACGTCCGTCCACTATGACAACCATGCATAGGATGTAGATTGTTTATTACAACATTTCAACCATTGAAATTGGCATTTTTCAATTCCATAATTAAATTCTTAATAATTTAGTATTTTGAATCATTTTCTATTACTACCTACCTACTATTTTTTTTCCTAAATGTTATACAATTCTAAATGATTTGAAATTTTTTCAAGCACTTAGCCAACTTGTCTAGGAAACAAAACCATTTTGGTCATTTTTTCATAGAAAAGTGAGCTTAAGAAGTGAAGCTACCTGGTTTTTGCAAGGCCCAAAAAATGATTTCAATGAATTTCAATGCTAATATCTCGCAATCCACATGGTGGAAATTTCTGAAATTCTTACCACATATTCTCAAGTCAACATACTACAAGATCTTATAGTTTTATGTATCAAAAAAAGTTTTTTTTCAAAAATTTGTTACTTGTATTAAAAATGGTAGTTTTCAAGCATTTTTAGTGAAACATAGTCATGGAACTTTAGGGATTAAACATTCAAAATACACTATGCAAAGTATGCAAACTTTGAGTAAGTACTTAGATGTCAAAAACAGTAAGGTAGGAGGTCTATAAAGTGTTTAGGCACCAGAATTGTCCACCTCCTCAAGTATATACAATTTGTATATTTTACTTTTTCATTGTATTAGCAATGTTCAAAGAGTTCATATTACGGACTTACTAGAGGTGGGCAATTTTAGAGCCTACAACATTTCAACTTCAAAAATTCATGACTAATTCTACAAAGCTCCAAAAAATATGAAACTACAACATTTCAACTTCAAAAATTCATGACTAATTTTACAAAGCTACAAAAAATATGAAACTACTTAGGTTACATGCCAATTCCATTTCTTTTCAAGAAAAATTTACTGCAAATATATTTCAGGAAGTTTCACCTCCCAAAATTCAGTTTCAACTCTTAAAAGTAGAGTGAGTTTGCAAATTAGAGGCCCCGCATTAAAATCATGTACTGTACACCCAAAGGATTGACACCCACGGGATCCAGCCTTGACTTCAGTAACTTAAGAAACTCCAGCAAACCCGAGAACGGATCCGAAGCCCCTGATTCCCCGCTTCCTCAGTTGGAGAGAACGCAATGTAAAGTCCAACTCCCATCCTTTCCAGCGGCGCGACCGTCACGCAGTGAGCGCCAACTAGGTGCCAACTCCAGTTGTAGGCCCCATCGAAACTCCCGCTTCCCTCGCATTAAAGCTCCAGCTCCAGCACCTTTCCACACACAACCGCAGTTCAATTCCACCCCCAAAATATTGAACGACCCGGAAATTTCGGATCGCTGCCCCCAACAGTATCATATAATCAGGCTCGCAGCCGAGCTGGGCGCCATCAAGCCGCCTCCCTCACCTGCCACACTCTCTACAACTGTAGCCTCCAGGCTATCGGCATTGGCATTGCCATCAGAGCTCCTCTTGCCCGCTCATTTCACGTTCTCTCGCCACACCCGTCTCAAGTGGCCCGGAGGCCCCTCTTGGTAGACCTCGGGTTTACATCTCGTGAGCTAGATCGCGAACGCACTAGATCTCGAATGCTGAATCTCTCGTCCTAGATCTGTCATGCTCGATCTGTAAGATTTGTGAGGTTTTGCGTGTGGGGTGGATGGGAGTGATGGGGATCCCAATGAGAGCTTTGACGGTGATGACGCTGGTGTTGCTGTGTGGGTCTGTGGTTGTAGCTGTGTTTGATGGTTACGACGGAATGCCACGTCCGTCAGGAATGGACCAGGATCCTACAACAACTTACGGGCTCAAACCCGCCGTAAAGTATGAGAACAAGGCCGCGAAGTGCATTTGGTACGGGTGGGAGAACGGGAACTACCCTCCCGACGGAACCCAGAACTGCAGCACCTCGCTGTGGGCGTCTCTCAGCGCGGCAAATCCCGCGGGCCTCTCAGGGTTTATGTACTACGTCCCCTTGGAAGATGTCTACTTCGATCCCTTGTACAACGAGTACCTCTGCGCAATCGGCTGCTTCGATCTCACAGCTTCGGGACCTGCCGCTGGACCTGTGTTGCCGCCGACTGCGGATCCGCCCGTGGATTCGCCGCCTGATGCTTCGCCGCCTGTTGCCCTCCCACCAGTCGTCGCCGCGCCACCACCAGTGGAAACAACCGCGCCGCCCAGTGATGGAGCTACGGTGCCGCCACCACCAGCCACGCTATTTCGACCGCCACCACCTGCGACTCCTCTGCCTCCGTCTCCAACGCCCACGGTGATTGTTGAGCCCCCACTTGAAAGCGCACCATCGCCAGTCATCAGCCCAGAAACCAGCCCAGAAACCAGCCCTTTATTGAGTCCGGGATCCAGCCCCATTTACAGTCCGGTTACCGGTCCTGGACCTACATCGGGAGGACCATCGGGAGGACCTTTAAATGATGTTCAAGGCGGCTCTGCAACCACGACCTCCGTACCGACTGTTATTGTATTTACAGTGGCGCTATTCCTGTGCATCAACTTTCTGGCTTGATTGCAATGTAGCTTCCTATCAAGCTTGAGTTTGCCGGTTTCGTCGTTCCGATTGAAATACTCTTTTAGCGGGATACTATTCTTTTACCAACGGTACAACGCCGGGGGTTTTGATCCAGAGGGTTGTGATTATCATCACGACTTTGTTGCGAGATTTGTAGGAAGATTTGACCCCGAGAATTTTCGAACGCTGCAATCGTGATTTGGTCACGGATTCTTCTTCGAGAGTGGTATGCGAAGGATTCCAGGGCGGATTGACGGAGTATTTTGTGGAGCTTAGTTCGAGTTGGTAGGAGCAGTGAGTGAGTGGCTGCATTGAATAGGATTTGTGTTAATAATTGATTTGATTGGTTTTCTTTTATTTGATTAGTTTGGTAGTGTTGGTACTTCCGGTACTCTATTTCTTGGGACAGCCATTCAAATTTAATTGTCTTGAGCTGTTCATTTCCTTGTTGAAATAATGCACAACATGGTCACTCATTCTGTTTCTCAGGTCGGGGTGCGGGCTGGATTAGTGTGGTTTGCATCACGCTTATTCTATGTTTTGCACTTTGTGCATTTTGCTCGTCTGGGTTCTAATGAGTATGAATGTATTTGTGGTGTTTTGAGAGATGACAATTATGCGTGATTGAGTTGCGTACGTAGTTCGTTAGCATAGCTTGCATGTTTTCTCTGTGTACAGGTTTTTCCTCTTAAAGCAAAACCTTTGATGCTTTGGTAGAAAATTTCCAAGGAAAGATCTTCTATAGTAGTTTGACTTGCAATGACTACTTTTGCAATTTTGGAGGTTATTGATTCACACAGGAATAGAAAAGGATGATTTCAAGGTCACCCCTATGGTGTTTAAGGGTTAAGGTGGAGGCATCAATAATCGATCAATTAAGCAATTTGGGAGTATATTCTATGTAACATGAGTTGGTGGATATTTTCCCATGCAAGAAGATAGGAAATATGGGGATTGCTAAATTTTCAAATTTATATTCAAAAAAATTGAAACTATAGTGCATTTCAGGAGGCAAAAGAACTCTTGACCTATAAGCAATGTCTAGAGTCTTTCGATTCTGATCATTCAAGACGGTACTTTCTTGCTCACTACTTCAAGAAATGTGTCATAACCTTATTAGTCCCAACCTTCGAAAGGACCAAAAAAAAAATTCCAAGCTTAGGGTCTAGTAGATCTAGCCTAAGGTTGGAAATGGCACACTCTCCAGGTTGGGTACTGGACATGGTTGGTTATTGGTGCCTTCACCTTAATGTGATGGCAAATGTTGACTTGAGAGTTTAGACCCTAGACGTTCAGTAGGTGGATCATGAATGCTTGCAAGAGCTTATTGCAAGAGCTAGGGAGCTACAAGAAATAGAAAAACTATATTCAAGTGTGTTGAAAAAGCAATTATTATCTTTTCTTTGGCAATGGAACTAGTGACATTACTAGGTGAGTCATGATGTTTGCGCAAGGTTCTAAATGACCCGGTTCTAATGAGGTCATATAAGGTGAAAACATGCAAAAGAAACAATTCAACATTGTCGGAGACACCTTTTTGAAGGAAAAAAAACATTTTTGTAGTATTAGTAGTGGAAAATTTTAAATTTTCAAAAAAAATTATAGTTTTTGGACAACACATATAGTAACTATGAATTTCTAAAGTGAAAGCTCTATAGGCCATTGAAACAATCACCTAGCCTAGTCATAAAATTGAAATTGTGAGAATGAGCAAACTACCAATTACAATTAAATGTGGGAATGGTTTAATCATGCATTTGAAGACACTTTCAACAAAAATCAACTTATTATGAATGAGTTTAGAAATAGTTTTGGAGGTTTTCAACTTAGGTATGGAAAAAAATGGAAAATTTGCAAAAATTAAGATTTTATATCTAAATTCTTCTCAAGACACAATTTAATATGCTTGAAAAAAAAGCTCCAAATAGAAGTTTAGTTTTTTAACAAGGACATTTAAGGATTCAATGCAACATAGATGAATTATAAAGACTTTTATAGTATATATATGTAGCAAATGCAAACGGAGGTGTCCACCCAAAGAAATTATCCTGTTTTATATGATCATATCCTACAATGTGAACACTAATTAACAAATTCTAGTCAGGGTTGACATGACGTTCGGGACGTCCGGACGCGGACGCTGTGTCCGCAGCGTCCGCTGACATTCGCGTCCCGGCAGACGCAGCGTCCGCCCCGTCCGCCCGTCCGCCCGATTACGGCCGTCCGATTGACGCGCGGACTGATCTGGTCCGCACGATCTGGGCGTCCGCCCCGTCCATCCGCCCCACCCGTCCGCTTTCCGACGGCGGTCGGGACGCTGCGTCCACTAGCGTCCGGACGTCCGGAAAACGGACGCTATTTTGGGGCGGACGTTGACATTCGTCAACCTTGATTCTAGTGCTACAAGAAGATGTTTGAGGAACAAACTGTACTAAATTTAACTTTCATCCACACTTTACACATAAAGAACTAGAACACTTTTATATGCTAGTGGTCAAGTTTACAAAAATATGACACACATTTCCTTTGTAGTCTTATCTAATATTGTGTTGTTTATGTTATAGATTTTCTTTAATTTCTCTCCTTTTTGTCTAATGAGCTAAAAAATAACAATTTCTAACAATATTTTTACAAATATATTTTGGTCTTTTAGAAGTTAATGGAGTGTTCTTGAAGTAAAACCCCTAACAAAAAATGAAGTATTATATTAATGAAAATTTTATTATATTTTTTAATTAAAAAAAATGAAACATTGTATAGAGAAGTTCATCGTTTGAGTTAAAACTTTTCCACAAAAGGTGGCAATTTGGGAGCATAGGGAAGGATGTTGTTTATGAAGGAGATAAATTGAAGTCAAACTTGAAAGTTTACAAAATAAAATAAAATGTAAAAACTTGAAATTCATAAGCTTGTAGATATGAACTTGTAATTTTGAAAATTGGAAAATTTATATATTTTTTAATTTGTGAAATTGTAACTTTTATGTTTTCTTATTATTTTTGTTTAGTATTTTTATAACATGATTGTTGTTGTTTTGCTTGCTTCTTATTACTAAGACTAAGATGGTTGTATGTCCTATTGTATGTAAAATTGCTCTCTACAACATATTTCAAAGAATGGCTTTATATTATTCCACAACAATCAAATGTTCCTTGAAAGGCTTCAATATTTTTCTAGAAGGACATAAGTAGAAAAACTTAAATGACGAGGTAGATTTGAGGCTTCAAGAATAAGTCTCTCAAAAACTTTTCAAAAGTTCAATAGTTCAACAATTCAACTTTTTTACAATTTCCTTGAAAGAACTTAAGGTTTTATAGGTTGTGTTTAAATTTTAGGAATCTTTTCTAACACTTTTTATTTACAGCCCTATGATCGAGACACATTCTATTCTTAATCAATTGTTGGAAAGAGTCAAATAGCAATTAGGACATTTGTATGGTACAATATACTAGTTTTTATATTCCAATACACTATTTTTCATTGTTTCCTAGGATTTCATATTTCAAATCATCACCATTAAATTTTCATTTATTATTTTGCAACAAAATTATGTATACAGATAAATGATCTTATCACTTACTTGAGAAAAAATTTTAAAAATCAAAAAAGGTTCTTTGATAGATTAAAAGAATCTTTTAGTAAATTATCATTGCATTTTTACACTTCCTTGATGCACTCCAAAATTCAAAAAAGACAAAGAACACAATGTTGTATATGGAATTTCTAGCTCTAAAATATTTTAATAGGTAATAATATGAAATAAAATCATCACATATTTTATTTTTATTTGGAGAATTGATTTTTATATTAATTTCTTAAAGATGGTTTTTAAATTCTCAACATTAGAAATTATTTATGCCACATTTATCTACTTCTAGACTTTTGAAAGTTCAAATAATGGTCATCATAAGAAAAACAATTGTCATCAGGAGATATGATAATGCAAAACATTGGGAAATATATGCAGAACATCATGGGAACTCCCGATCCTACAATCGGAGGACCCTATAATCTTTAGTCCAGATTTCAATGAATAGTCCAAAAGTAGTTAAATATAGCATATTTCTATGATTTTAGTTTTTGGATGTGGTTATGAATTCATTTTAAATACAACTGACACTCAAAAAATTTGAAAACTTCTTCATAGGTTTATAATATAGTGTAGAACATCATAGTCCAAATTTTCTTATAGCATCATTCTAAAAGTAGAAGATAAACACTCTATGGTTATATACCCAAAGTTCAAATTGCTATAAAATTTCAAGAATGACCTTTAGGATGGTATAGCCAACTTTTGGAGTAACATTTGGGGATTATTGACAAATATAGAATTCACTTTGTGACCATTTGATTGTTTGAAGTCACGACTAAATTAATGGTTGAATGAAGTCAAGATGAAAATAACAGAGTTTTGAACCTTACCAAACAAAATGGAATTCAGAAATTACACAACTAAAATTGAAGCCTACAAAGATTTTTTCTTTTCAAATGACGGAGTTGAAAAGTTTTTGAGGGTACCTATAGAAACTTTTGAGTTCCAATTAATATTTGAAACAAAGTTGAGAAGAATTTGGAATTTAAAAAGATAAACTATGAGGATTGAAAGGTCTATTTTACAAACTTATGTTCTAATCTAGAGAAAATTTAGTATCCTTTGAATTGAGAGAGTTGAAAAGTTTTCGAAGGAGCAAATGGTAACCTTTTGGGTTGAATTAGTTTATTGAAAAAAGACCAAAAAATTATGGATTTGAAAAAACATGGAAGTTGAGAGGGTTCACTTTGTAACGACAAAGTCCAGATCTTGGAAGGGAGGTTGTATTGGAAAATATATAGTTCAATGCAATCTATTAGTAAACTCACACCTCTAAAGTTCAAGCCAAAGTCTAGTAGTATGACTATGAGTTCAAGTTGCCAAGACTTCCATATCAAGTGAAGTTTAGAGGCTTTTAACACTTAAAGGACGAGCCTATAATTATATTTTCAAACCTCATTTTGCAAGTACCTATGGATGTGATTTTTTGTATTTATATTTTGAAGTGATTATTTGTTTTCTATTAGTTGTTAAAATTTTATATGTTTTTGGAAAACTTGAAAATTACCTTGAATTTCAAAATAAAAAGTGAAACAACTCATACTAAATGCAATGTATACTAAAAAATCTAAAAATCTCTCTATATGTTTATATTGTATTGTTGAATATCAAGTTTCATTTTTTATTTTGACATTCTAAAATTAAAAAATCAACATTGCATAGTTGCAAATTCATTTTTCTAAATTGTTGGTCAATATTTTAGAAGATTTCTTATATTTAAAGTAGAATTATAAATGAATAGCTAATGAAAGAATATCAATGAAGATTTGATTACCAATAGAAATCTAGCGTTTGGGGGGCTCCAATGTCCATATGGAAAGTTCCCATCACAAAGGTCTCTTGATTCCTAAATGGGGCCACAAAACCTTCAGTCAAGCATCACTAGTAGTGTAGAGAATAATGTGGTTCTAGTATTCTTTAAATGATTTTAATTTCTCAATGTTAAAACTTTTTTGATGATTTCAAGTTTGGGATTTGTTTTAGAGTTCAAATTCTTATGTTGATTTTGTAATGAAAATTCAAATGTCTTAAACCAAAATGTCTTTAAACTACCTCCAAAGAATAGCTCAAAATTCTTGTGCTTATTAGACTCATTGGGCTCACGAGGTGTACAATTTATTTCTTTTACTATCTATAACCTAAGCACTATCATGTGGTTTGATGGCAAAAAACAAAACCTCTTGCTCTTGCTATGGTGTATCTCCCTTGGTAAAATGTGAGGGTTTGATTAGTTTGTTACTTCATGCTATAACTAATTAATGCCATACATGTAAATAGAGAAAAAACTGAAATTGGTATTTTTTAGACCTCAAAGTATTGTCGTTTATCGATCAAAGTATTATATAATGAATGGTCCGTTTTAGAATTCTATATCTTCAAGATAATTTGATTTGGCTAACTAAAACTTCAATCATCTATTTATTTATATATAAGTCTAAAACTTCATCCTTTGACTTTTGTAATATTTCAATATTAAAATTTCTTGAAGTGGTTTTAAAATCAAAACTATATCAAAATAGACCAAAGTGCATTTTGAGTGCACAACAATGCACAAAGAACTCGTTTAGGAACTAGTGACCCATAGCTTGCAACCACCCATTACTACCAATGGTGATCACAAACAAACTTGTACAATTTTTTTATCACATGTTAAATGTGAGGTTCACTTTAAAGAATATTTTTTTCTAAATTCAAAATGTTAAGTTCTAATTATGGTAATGCTCTAAGATTTTTATTTTTTTATTTATTCAAATTTTTTAAAGGATCATTTTTTGAACTAGAAAAGTTACCAAAAAAGTTACTTTTGTGAGCTCAAATACACTTGTGCCTTTAAAATATAGAACATTTATAAAGAAGAGTAATCAAAATCTCTAATACACAAATGTAAGAGAACTAACACAAGAGTCTACAAGTATTTAGATGTAGGAAAAAATGAAGATTCAGAGTACTAAAGACCTTTTTGCATTCATCCATTGTTCAAAATTTAAATGCCTAATCTTTTTAGGATTAAAATGCAAAATTGACCTCATAAATTTTGCAATACTTGGAATGACAAAAAACAAAGATTAAGAACTTCTATAAAAGAAATTAACATGCAAATAATGACACTAGTGTGTGAGCATGTGAGTGTTGAACATATGTATAAGTAGATAATCTACAATCATTGAAGGTGCCTATAATATAAATACCTACTCTCTCCATCAGAGTTGACAAATCAGTACGTCCGCCCCAAAATAGCGTCCGTAACCCAGACGTTCGAACGTCCGTCTTCACGAACACCAACGGACGCAACGTCCCTCCCGCCGTCGGAAGGCAGGCGGGGCGGGGCGGACAGGCAGACACAGCGTCCGCGTCCGGACGTCCCGGATGTCCGACCGTCCTGTCAACCCTGCTCTCCATCCCAAAATAAATTTAGTTTTTTTTAAATGTCTAAATTAATGTATGAGTTGTTCTTATTTTCAGGGGATTGTATAGTTATTGTAGCTTCCAATGAATCCCACTAGGCATGAAAGAATTAAGTTCAATAGTAAAGCAACGCATGTTGAAAATAGATAGTGAGATTGATACATCTAATGTTATTAATTGGATCCTGGGGGGGTGTACTATAAAAGATGTTCCATGTTCACATGCATTCTAACCCCTATTATAGGAAGTTTAAGTAGGTGGATTTTGTAAATTTATGTATGGCTATCATTATCTAAATTTCTAAAATTGTCTTATATTATGCACCCCATCTTTTATTTTAATCTTTTTTAGTACTAGTTTTGTATACCCTAACTCCATTATAATATGGAATTGCCACTTATTTCTTAAAAATAGTTCACTAGTTCATAAGGGAATTTTCATTGAAAATTGTGTTGAAACAAAATGGTATATTCCCTAGATAATAAGAAATGGAAAATTTAGGGCAAAAATGATTCAAACAAATACCACTTTCAATCACCCGAGCTATTGGAAAAAATTTAAATCCTGGGGAGGGTCATTAAGCTTTCATTTTTTGGCACCCCATGGTATAAGTACAGAAAAATAAAAATAATTCTTTTTTGAAATTTTTATTATGAAAAAAATGAAAAATTATAAAAAATTATAAAACCTGATGTGGTGCTGATGTAGCACTAGTAGTGCCTCATTAGATGCTTTTATTATTAAAATTTATTTCCTCTTTAATTGCACCACGGGTTCAAAACTTGCAGAGCCCCATGGGCTGAAATTTTTTCTAACAAATCCCCAACTGCATTCAAACAATTACTATTTTGAAGCACAAATTCGTAGCATGTAAAAAAGAAATACACACAATGAGAGATTAGTTCAATTTTAAAATGCAACATGTTAAAACGCAGTGTATGTATTAAGAAACTCAGTACATACCATTTATTGTACATGCAAGGACGTCAAAAACTGAAGGTTGTGCTAGTCAGGATCCAAGGTTTCAAGTTCAAAATGTAATACGAAGCATATCTCTAAGTCTCTACCATCATACTACGTACAAAAATCCTGGACATTGAAAGATATGGAAAAAACTGCCAACTTAAGGACTGCATCGCCGGTGAATAGAAAAAATCGGATGCACAGAACTTGCACATTTCCAAAACACGACCATAATGAAACACAATGACGGAAATGAAAATGAAAATGAAATGAAAAATTCAACAACTTAGCAATATTGACTCACGTTCAAAAGATTTATCTCATCTCAGTGCTGGTGTTACCTACAAGTTGGGCAAAATGACTTGTTCGTCTTCTTTACGCACCTTGATCTCTACTTGCCATCCTCCACGCAGAATACATCGTAATTGATGGAGCTCTGGAAAAATGAGCTCTCCAAGTGGCTTCATCTGGAGGATTCGGAGGACTTCAAAGTCAAATCTCCAAGACTTTGTGAAGACGTCCACATTCCTGCCCTATGCCTGGAGCACATACTTGGTCTTCCTTGCACCTAAGATCTCCAACGCAGTGATCTCCAAGTCGTATGATACAAGGCGCAACGCTGTATATTGCACCATCAAGGCATCAAATCTGCACTCACATGGCTCACCTTCGATACAGTTGCTAAAGTAGGTAACAGGTGCAACAATGCACTCTTGTTCACATGGCAACGCTTGAATCTAACCCACTCATAATGGGACTCACAGGAGAACTCCAAGATAAAATTAAGCAGAGCATGATTCAATACACCTTCTCTGCCTAATACACCCGACTCTATGTTATAATAACAAGCGGAAACAAAACTAATTTAAGCTAGTCCACACCCACTAGGAGCATGCATTGAAAACAAGAAAACACAATCCCTCACCAATAGACAACAATCGCACAATCAGTGACTAACAAGTACAAGTTCACTACCTACCAAGACAAGATACTAGCCTCCAGACAACCTCTATAGTGGAGAAACAAATGCCATAGATTTTGATTCACAATGAAGAAACTAGAAGACGATTGCCAGAAGCAACAACATTGTGACAACAACTGAGGACAAAAGAAATAGGATGAAAGGCACATGAAGTCGCACCAACACTCCCGTACGTTGTAGCTCTTGCCTCCTAGTTTGCATGTTTTCAAAATCCAGGGTTTAGGGTGTATCATCTGAGGAAAGCGAAAAACGACGGCCCATTGACTGCAAATGATAAACAAACCCAGAAACAAAAGCGTGCAGACAACAATGAAGAATTCCGGAAAGAACCTAATCGACGGCAACACATACCAATATGCATTTGGAATTGTCAGTTCGTTCTAATCTGTTGTTAGTAGCTTCATTTTGAAGTAGTGAGTTCAGCTTCAGGGCACAGTTTTTCCAAATACATTAACACAACGAGCTCAAAGGAGTCAGTTAACTGACTCAATGTACTCAATAATTAATTTTACTTCCTTTTATTTATCCCCCCAATTAGTTTAGAAATAATTTAAATTAAATTTTTTTAGTATCTAAACCCCCTCCTCTCCCCCTCTTTGTAATTTTGAAAGTCAAGTTGTCAATGAATATGGATATATGAAGTTTGTGATATATATATATATATATATATATATATATATATATCAAAGTGCCATATTCGTATCTCTCGGGGGTTTTTTGGAGATCAACGGTTGGGGGGGCATTTGTAATTTTTTTTAAATCAATGGCTCTTGTTTTTTAGCAGGGATGGGGGTTGGTTAATGAATGGTCCAACTTTCTATGTCTCTTTTTGGCTCATTGTCATTGTGGAGGAATTTGAAGCTAGCACACAAATATGAAAAGTTGGTGGTAATTTAAAAATAGGTTTGGTGGGGTTTGAAGATACAAAGCCGACTAATACCAAGTCCAATGGGATTTTTAGGGTACAGAAAAGACTCATGAAAAATAAATGTTGCTAGTATTAAAAAAACCAAGCCCAATAGGATTTTAGGATATAAAAAAACTCACGAAAAAAAATGCAACTAGTGTTAAAAAAAAAAAAAAATCCCACTAGGGTTTTAAGATACTAACAAGACATACAAAAAAAATGCAATTAGAATTAAAAAATGAGTACCAACCAGGTTTTAATATATCAAAAAGACTCACAAAAAAATGCATCTACAGTTAAAAAAACAACTAGTCCCAATTCAAGACCTATTGAATTGGGACTCGTTGTTTTTTTAACTGTAGATACCAAAAGGACTCACCAAAAAAATACAACTTGACTTAAAAAACCAATTTCAACATACATTAGATGAAATTTGGAACCAAGGGAGGACCGTCTGAAGCTTGTTTCCCTTATTGTTCTCCCATTAGTGATAGAAGGCAATGCTATCAGAAAAAAATTTGAAAAAAATAAAAATAAAAATTTGAAAATAAAAGTAAATAATTAATGTTTTAAATGATGTAGCACTCTCTCAACCACGTCAAACTATATAGTTGGTAGTGTTTTTAAAGTTTTTAGAGCCTAGGAACTCATAGTCTTCTAAAGCTCATGAATCTCATCTAATAGATTTAGGAATCTAAGGATGATGAATGAAAAAAATATGTTTTTAGTATTTCTAAACCATGTACACTAGTGTTCAAGGATCCAAAGAAGGCTTACTCACATATATACTTCTAATAAATAAAAAAAGCCCAACAGGGTTTAAGGATTCTAATGTATCTTCCAAAAAAAGGTGTTGGTGTTTATAAACGAAGTCCAGTGGGATTTTATATACATGGAAGTGTCTTCAAAAAATGAAGTAATGTTAGTGTTTCCAAACCAAACATGGTGGGATTGGAGTTGATACATATAAATCCACCCTCACCTTCTTCACCCTTTCCAAATACCATGCACAAAGGTCAAATTCAGCAAAAATTAAGTTGTTTTTGAAAAAAAAAAATATGTGTCACCTTGTGAATAGTCCAATGTGATGTAGACCCATGACAAATTGACATGAAAACTCAATTTTGGTACTCAAGGTTTCAAATTAGACCTTCATGTATGGTACCAATTTATAACATCATTTAATAGAAGCTCAAATTTTAGAGGATTATTGTCAACTTTGGTAGAGTTTATATTGCATTAAGGGACATTCATCTAGTTTGGAGGGCTATGAGTTCCCTGGGATTTTCAACCCATCAAAACTCATGGCAATTGCTACTTGATACGATAGAACAAGTGTCATCTCATTTAAAAATAAATAAAATAAAATAAAAATTCAACTTTTTTTTCATTTTTTTTTCAAATATTTTTTTAGAGCTTGGCATTTTTTAACTGTGAGGGGAATTGCGGAAGAACAAGCCCTGAAATGGCCTTCCTGTCTCTAAAAAACTCTCCTTATGCCACTCACCTTAGATGAGCAGAATGACAAAATTGGTAGATCTTCTCCTTCAACTTCTTCTACAGTAGTTCCACAATTGATTCAGTCGATGTCTCTTGTTTTCATCATTCTCTCTTTCTCTAAGACAAATAAGATAAATTTCTTTACAAAACCTGTTCAATCGTTCCAACTTCTTTCTTATGAGTCATTTATCTTCAACTTCCTAAAAATCAAATAGTCACTCTAATGTGTCATTTGATTCTAAAATAAATCTGAGTACCTCCAACACCAAAGCTCCCCCAACGTCTACCTTCCCAAAGTACTCTACATTTGTGGCCTCCAACTCCAAAGTCCTCACTAACAATGAGCCGAAAAGAGACTTAGGAAGTTGGGCCATTAATTAATCAGCCCCCATTCTTGCTAAAAAACGAGAGTTGTTGATTAAAAAAAAATTATAACCCCCCCAATTGTTGATCTCCAATAAAACCCCGAGAGATACAGATACGGCACTGTGATATAGATACATATACATATTAAATATATGTACTAGGATACGTATTTAGAAAACACAAACTTCATATATCCCATATTCATTGACAAATAATCTAAAAAAAAAATTATTTAAATTATTTCTAAACTAATTGGAGGAGGAAATAAAAGGAAATAAAATTAATTAAACAAATTTTGAGGTCAATGTCTACAATGTCACTTTATTGGGAATAGTTGCAACCTATATATGCCAAATTCCAAACCCTCTCCTAAATCATATACCTCAAAGCTCTTGGTGTCCTAAACCCTAAACCCTAAAGTTTTTCTTTAAAATTGAAAAGCCTTAGCATCCTTCTCACAAATAGTTCATTTACATTCCACCCAAATCTATAGTCACAACCATATTGTGAATCAACCATGAGCAAGCTATGTCCAAAGCACATTTTGTTCAATTCAACATTTTGCAAAACTAAGCAAAAATCCTTCATGGTGAGGTACGCCAACCTAATTTTGTAACTTTGCAATCCTAATTTTTTGAAAATACGGACTCTTTTAAGTTAATGGGACATCATACAAAACTACCTCATCCTCACTTTGTCTACATTTTCATCCATTGTCACTGCAAATTGTAACCATCCACAACACATAGGATTCTATCATTGGATACTTCTCCCTAACTTACACTACTTCATAGAAGTTCAAATTTTGTTGGGGTTTTTTTGGCAAGGTTACTTTAGAAAAAAAATAGCTAAAACTTATTGCCATCCCATATCCTTTATTATTTATAACTTCCCATCCCCCATTATGGTAATGCTAATTTATTTTTTTAAATTGTCTAAAATTTAAGATTATGATAATTAAAAATACCCTTCATTTAATTGTAGGCTAACAAAAAAAATGGAAGTGCATCCCTCGAGATTGGATCATTGTCCAATGATCTAATGTCCAATGATCAATGTTCATGTAGGAAAGTACTATCATGTCTTTTACATTTAATTCCAATGATGTCCAATGATTCAACTTTAGGAAATTTTCAACAAAGGATTTGTTAGTAGTAGATGTTCTACAGCATCACCTTTGATTGGTTAGAGGTTATATTTTGATTCTCTTTGGAGGAATCAAATTGTTGTATAGACTTTGGTGTATGGTATCAACTTTAGGGTGTTTGAGTTAGCTACCATTGTTGTCAATCAGGTTGTAGAGAATTGACTTTGAATTTAATTGGAGACAAGCATATTTAAAAATCTTGGATTTACTTTGGGGCAAAAGGTGTATAATATAGATATCTATAACATAGTTACACTATAATCACGGAGGATTTCTACAGTATGAACACCTGTAATAAAGGTATACAATCTTCTAGACTTGTGAACTCATGATTTAGACTCACATAATAACAAACCTTGTATTAATAATCTCCCTCAAATATAATGACTAAAAAATTTGTAATACTGTATAAGAGTATACCATTTTAAAATGTTGTACAATTCAATGTCTAAAAGAAATTTTTATTGCACATAAAGGTATTTTATTTCAACCACAAATATCCCACTTTTGCTTTTGAAGGTTGTCATTATTTCCTATCTATCTAGCTCTTCCTCCATCTTTGTGATTACCAATATTCTCTCCATTGCTTCAATTGCTCCATATAAATCCACCTATGATTTCTTCCGATAGAATGACCTTCTATTTGATTCAAGAATGTTATAAAAACACATAAATTTGAAGTTAGATATCCATAAGCACCCTTGTCATTGCTAATATAGGTTTTTGAGAGACTGTGCACCTCTACACATTTTTCAATCAATTTTACTTTGAAACAATTAGAAACCATGTTAGTACCATTTCAAAAATGTAATTTTTACACTCTCTTTAAATTAATTGTGATTTTTTGAAGTGAAATTGGGAGAGATCTAATCAATTGGAATCTTCACCTTCAATACATTCAAAAACATCAATATATTTGATAATATTTTAGAGCAAGGGCTATTATCCCACCCCACATAATCAAATTAATATCACAAACAATTGCCTAGCAATTCCACTTGTATTATAATTGAAGCTATACTAAATTACCAATTGTACAAAATGAATTACTAAACTCATTACCAATTGACCAAGTACTAGAGCAAATTTAGGTTGCAAAGACTAGGAAATGACCCACAACAAAATCCACATGATTCACTTGACTACTAGTGGATTTTCTCATTGTCAATTTCCAAAACTACACAGCCCAAGTTTCCACTAGTGAAGGGCTTAGGAATTCTACTATAGTAATCCCTTTATTGCCCATTTTTTCACCTCAAGAAAAAATACTAGAACTCATCATTCAATTATTTATCGCCAATGATATAATTTGTATTTAAAATTAGATACTTCAAATTAGACTCAAATCTAAAAATACAAAATTAACCCAAAAACATTGTTGAAGACATTTTCTGGTCGATGAATGACAAAGAATCTTTCCATGCAAGACAGAAGTGCAACTATTCATCCTCCAATTTTTTGTGTGAAGAAAGGTCATTTATAATAGTTTGGCTTCCTATGAATGCTTTTGCATTTTTTTAAGCCAACAATTCACATGGTACCAAAAGAAGGCCGGGGTGAACTACCCCCCTCGCTTGTTCCCTTGGGAAAACACTGATTTTTTTTTATTTTCCACGCATTATAAAATTTGCAAATTCTAAATTCATATTTTCAATTAGAGGCACTAAATCCCCCAAATTAGCTAGGAGAAGTGTAGAAGATAAATCAGAGAAGCATAAAATAGGGAGCTTTTTTTCACTTGCATCCATGGAATGACTTGGAGGGGACGAGTAAGGGCCGTCAGTTCACCCCGACCCACAACAGATGATTTCCGTGGTGACCAGCTCGTCCATTGAGGGTTAACCATTACAAAATAGTGGGCTAATTTGAGGCGAGGTAACTTAACTTGATGAATGGTCAGTTCTTCTGGCCAATGTGACCACTGGGTTTACATAGCCAGTGAATTCAGGCGAAGGACATAAATGAGTTACTGCACCGCAAGTACTCCAGGAAAGGAAGTGATTCAAATGAGAGCAACTGAAATCAATCGTTGGTGCTCTGCACCAAAAATAATGTTGACATTGATCTTTACAGCAACAGCAGTCAGGTTGTGCCGTTGTGTTCATTGAAAGCTACCACTTGCATCAGTTGCATGCAAGTAACTTAAATTGAAATCCCGAACTTTGATCTGCAGGACTCTGTAAGCTAAGAACACCTCCCAGTCTCCCACTCACTTGAAATTCTATCCTATTCAAGTGCTCCTACTCGTATTGAATCCGGTATGCGGTACAGCACCAGATAGCTACAGTAGTATGCTCTCTTACTAGTTAGCGCTACGCAACGCACGTTCACATCACCCTAAGCGAGCGAGCGTCGTCTCTAGCTCTTCAGGGAAACAGAGCCTCGATCTCAAAAAGCAACAGTCTAGATCGAAAGATCGATGGACCGCCTGCCCGAGATGTCTGCCCAAACTCCCCAAAGGGCTGAATAATGAGTGGTTTCTTACAAATGGTTCCAGTTCTTCTTCGAACTTGCCGAGACAATGGGCCCCAGGTGGACACCGTGAAAGAATTAAATTTAAGTTTAAAAATCCTAAACTCCTAAAGTCTCTACTTCGCAACGACGAAGTGGACTCACTTGTAGCATCAACTTAACGACGCCACAGTCCCTAGCTAGAACGTACTGCAAAGAATGAAGTTCACCACTTGGTCGGTCCGTCGGTCTGTGGGTTGATCTTCAGTTTCGCAGTTTCCGACTTTCCGTTGCAACGAAAATCGAATTGAATAATACAAGGGATCGGATCTGATAGGGAGACCCCTGTAACCGTTCCAAAACAGAAACACCAAACTTTGCCGGATTCGTCTGGTTCAAGCTTTGAATCCCTAGAAAGCTTGGATCCGTTGAAATTAAGCCTTGAGTCAACCGAATCCGAGAGCCATAGCTAGAGCGCCAGAATGGATTGAATCTGAGCTTCTAGCCGAGTATTTGGATGCCACGGTGAAAATAATATATTGGCCATAACTGGTCCGAATTGCTCGGAATCCAGAGTTCTAGACCGGAGCTGGAGTCGAAGCCACGCGATTGCCTTCGAAGAACTGAAGCACGTCCATCCATCGCTCCGTGGTCTTCAATTGATGCACCAGAATGGACTCGGGGACAAGCGGATGTGTGCACCGGTCCCTCCCAGTGTAAGCCGGGTGATCGTAAAACAAAGGCTTCTTGCTCACCCTATTCTTCGCTCGTCCGCCCGCGTTCAACCAGTCGCCTGTCATTTTGTCCTCCGAGTACCCTCCGATTTTCTCCCTCACAATCGGCGACGCGCTGATGTACTCCACTAAGTCCCACGTCACCACGTAGCCCATGCCCGCCATGTATCCATTGTAAGGGTCGGTGTTCTCGCAGGGTAGGACGTATCCGTAATAAAGATCCGTCCTGGGCTCGGACGCCAGGGATGCCGCGAGGTTGTCAATGCGGACGTACGAGTCGTCGTCCACTTTCATCACATAATCGAAGTGCACGCCGAGAGCGGCCACCGTCGCGTAAAAGCTCCACGTCTTGCCCTTGTTCATATTCTCCTCGATGTCCAGCACGATGATGTCGCGGTACTGTAGCGACTCCAGGCCCAGTTGAAGGCGCTCCGCCTGGTTCTTCGGCTTGCCGACGATGAACCGAATAGTGACTTGAGCGACTTCTGTCGATTGCACGCCGTACGCCAGGCGAATGATATTCCGTCGCTCGATCCGGGAAGCCATGCTGAAGACGCCCATCAGAATCGAAAAGTTCCGGGACGACTGGACCGCCGCAGGGGGATCCTCCAGTTTGCACCCAATCATGGCCTGCGCCGCGGCTTGCTGCGATTGGAGCACCCAAGCGCGGGTCGCGGCTGCCGCAGCCGGGGACTCGCAAACAGCGTCATGGAGCGTGCTCCGCACGAGCGAGCCCGGCGCGAGCAGGAGCGTGAACACAACGATCATCATGAATGAAAGAGAAATGCCGACCACTGCTAGAAACGGACGGCACTTCG
Organism: Pseudoscleropodium purum; assembly: GCA_963969395.1. Lineage (NCBI taxonomy): Eukaryota > Viridiplantae > Streptophyta > Bryopsida > Hypnales > Brachytheciaceae > Pseudoscleropodium > Pseudoscleropodium purum. Next base: position 23,304,740 of record OZ017796.1, read on the forward strand.
GCGATGGGGTTGAACTTGGCCCCACACCCAGAATACCCATAACTGAATTCCTCATCACGAAACCCTCGTAGAACCCTACAAATCGCTGATCACCACGGCAACCCAATCCTCCGACCCTGGATCCACAACTGCGACAGATTAAAACTCCCTGATCAGAAAAGACACCGACAGAGGGAGTATGCAAATCCCGCGCGGCTCTAGATCACCCCAACTCCAGTCACTGCATACAATTGTGTCTGCACGTTACGAGCACCACGAACCCGCTGGGATTGCTTTCACAAAACTTGTGGCATGATTCTGGAAACCAACCTGCAATAAACTGATTGCTTCAATGCACTTGAGCAAGCTCTGAAGGAAGCTCACAGAACGAAAGGAGAGCGAGTGTCAGTTATCCGCCGACTGTCAAGCGAGCGAGCTTAATGGTGGCGCCGGCGCCATTGCGCGGATCGGTAGGAGAAAACTCTGCAAATCGGTAGCGGGTACGCCGCGAGAGCTTGACTTTGATCCCACCATGGGGCAGACATAATGTTTCAGCAAAAGAGTGGAAGACTGGAAGACTGGAGGGTTGTCGGATCGACTAGCGAGATGGATCGACAATCCGCGACTCCACGCGGTCAGAGACTCTGAGCACTGAAGTTCTAACTAGGCAGAACAAGTACCGGCTGGTACGTACACCCCAGTCAACTGATGCCGGCTCCAGTCAAGCGTCCCAGTGTCCACTGCACCAGTCGTGAACTCAAACTGACGAAAATAAATAAATAAAATAATAGAGAAGGAAAAGTTAGGGCAGTTCAGTTGCTGCCCTTCGGTTCACGCGGATGGGAAATTGGGAATCGTAGTCGCAGGAATGGGAATCTACCTTTGCAACTTGAGGCAGGTACGCTATACGTGGCGTGAAGAGTGGCTACAACGCGTGTTTAGAAATAACTTAAATATACCTTTAAATAAGTCATTTCTTGATACTTTTAGATTCTCTTGTCAGTACTACCTTTTTCAGTATCACCTTCTCCAGTACCACATCCGTTTGCTCGTACACCAAAACCCTACAAAATGGACGTGACCAGCATTCGGGAAGTTTTTTGAGTTGCCCCGGTAATTTTCCTCTTCTTTATGGAAGGACCGGTTTTTTTCCTAGAGGCACCAGTTGCATCCTCTTCTTATCAAAATCTTCCGGTTTATTTCTTCTAGTATCAAATTCTCACCAACCAATTTCCTTCAATTTCAAATTTATAAAGGTTGCAATACATCTTCCATATAAGTTGGAAATAATCTATTTTTCATGGCAATTAGATTCAAAACTATTGCGATTGTCATTTAAGTATGTATTGTTCTCACATGTATCAAATTTATCAACTCTTCATTGAACAAAGTATTTGCAACTTGATGTCAATGAGCAAGATTTCTTGGTTGATGCAATAACTTGATTCAACATAGCTTGAATATTGATAAGCAAGTTTTGCACGGATTACTTGTAAAACTTGCATATCATTGATGTTATTTGTCATGGTGCCCAAATCCAACTTTGATATCAACCCTCAAACATGATCACTAATTGTAGTGTGGTAAGCAAGCAACTGTTAATGGTGCCAAACAACCCTAAATACAACTAGATAGTTGTGACAATTCTAAGTGATAGGCACAAATAAATATCAATTTGTAATACCACAAAGAATCAATAAAAATCTTCATTTTCAAGAAATTTAGCTCCTACAAAAAACTTGACAACTTCTTTATGATTACTCCAAAAACTATGTAATACTCTTGCTCTACCCCAAGCCACCTCTACAATAAAAAAGATTCAAATACTAAACAAAGCCTCAATCTTTGTATACATCTTGAAAGTCAATTTAAGAAGAAGTAGTGTCCACCTTGTCCAAGAAGATACCCACCTCTAGTAACCCGGATATTAGCCTTGAATTATAAATTACAAGCGGCTAAGATCCAATAATTTCATGGAAGTGACGGCTAAATAGCCCCCATTTATTTTGGCACACCGGTAAGTTACCAGTCCTACCAATGTTTTGTCCGGTTTTCCATCCTCCATATTCACACTCCAACCGGTTATTTTCCCCAAGGCACCGGCTAACAATGAACTAACTGCCAGTTCTTCCCGGACATTGGACGTGATGAGTTCAAACTCACTCCATTGAGTCTATTCTCTTATATCACACTTTGACACGTCACAGAAAGGTACAGTCAAATGTGGTAGTCACCCTGAGTTTGGTAATTCTGATCAGGGTTTGGGCCCACTTTGTCAACCCTTTCACCTGTTTAATGACATTTTTACCTACAGAACAGTCAGTAAGTTATTAGCACTGTTGTTACATATTATCACTTACTTTTAGGGCGTAACTGTACTGACAATAAAGAGTATTATAATAGCTAGCGCAGAGGTGATCTGATTGTATTATTCTGATCGACCTGTACTTTGTAATGTCTGCAAGTCCTGTCATGGGACCATGGGCAGCTCGGTTTGAGGATATTCGTTTTTCCAACCCCGACACCGTGTGATCTAACTTTGATCGAATGTCTAGAACAGATCTAAACGGTTGGTGGTCTAACATCGGTTGGTGAGATTGCGCAGACTGCGGGTGGAGTTGAAACCTGCAGTTTGAGCAGGTGCCGGGAAGCAGGCGCCGAGCTTGACAAGAGGGGGGGGGAGGATCGGAGAATTGATACTAAATATTCCTGGATATACTATTTGTTGTCCATCAATGGATCAGTACTAAAATATTGGGTTGTTGATGAGTTATTCGGGGGGTGAGTTTGGCATCTCTGTGGGGTGAGAATGGACTTGTCGGTATAAGGATAGCCTCGCGCTGATCGAGCTGCTCTGTCAAGCACACTGTAATACTTGATTCAAGGGTCAAATCGTGTTTCATCAGTGACGTGTGACTGTTCATGCTTTTCTCATTCAAAGCACATGCCGCAAAAATCCGTCAAGTTGCTTTTGTTTTGCATAAGTTGTGCGTGATGGTGTCAGCAAGAACTTGGTGCGGAGGGCTGTTGCAAGAAAAAAGTAACGTAGCTTTCTGAAAAATCAGGCAAGTACGGCAGTCGACTAGTGAAAGTAGTTCATCAAAGTGACGCGCTCCGTGGGCAGAAATGAAGAGTACGGTAACCTGGCGTTAGCACAGAAGAAGGCAAGTAACTTACGGAAGTCAGTTCCATCCAAGTCCACACTACAAAATGGACTTGGGTTTGGACTTAAGAAAACAGCTGTATGACTCATTCCTTTTTAAGAGCAACCAATGAGAGTCGAGATATTTTGTGCTTCAAAGATATTTGTTTAATCTTAAGAGGATAGGTTGGTTGTTGTGGAAATCAGCCCTTTCGGTATCATACGAATTATTTGTTTAAAAAAATATCCAAGAGCATAATGATTGGAGGTCAAAATACTTTATGCAAGACCTTCCCTTTTGACACAAAATTCCATAGATAAGAATCTACAGTTCTTCCCTCCTACATCGAAGAAATCTCTGGGATTCTTTCTCATTCATTAGACACTTATTGTATTATGGCATTCTTTTAAAGGTCAATCTAGTGATATGTATTTAGTATCCTACATTCTTAACTTTGAAAATGTACAGTGTAAAATATTACTTGAGTGTTAGAAAAGTACGATACAATTTGTATTTGATTTCTAATTTCTCTTGAGTTTGTTAACCCCTACAAGATTGGAGAGACAAATTTGGACTTTTTGAGAACTTTGAGGGCAAGCTCATACATTGAAAATTTTGTATAAGACATACTTTATATATATATATGAAGTTTCATTTAATGTCATTCCAATCATTACTACAAGTTTATAAGGTTTTTTCAAATTTTCAAATTTGGTTTTCCCTTTCATGATGTACTACCTTCTATTTTGTAAAATTTTTAAAGGATGAATATGAAGTTTACTGAGTAATTTTTTAACCCCTAAAGGTTTTGACTATGTTTTCACCAAAAATGCTCCAAAATTGCCATTTCTAATACAAATACCAAATTTTAGGAAAAAAACAAAACCGTTTTAGGACACTTGTAACCATAGTATCTTGTAGTGTGCTAATTTGAAAAGATGTAGAAAAAATTTAAGAACTTTTCACCATGGAGATTGCAAGATATTAGCATTTGAATGAAAAAATTCATTTTTTTAGCACTGCAAAAAAAATGGGCAGCTGCTATTCATAAGGTCATATTTGTATGAAAAAATGTCGAAAATGATAGTTATTCTTTGGATTCATTCTTCAAGGCAAGTTGTCTAGATGCTTGAAAATTTTTAGATGATTTGGAATTGTACAATATATAGGAAAAAAATAGTAAGTAGATAAAAAGTAGAGAATGATTCAAAATATTGAATTGTTAACAATTTAATTATAGAATTGAAAAATTCCAATCCCAATGGTTGTAATTTTGTAATAAACAATGAATGCCTACTATTTTTGTTTTTTTCAAAAATATTGAAAATTGAGTTAAGTAAAGGACTTCAAAGTTTGTTTTAGAATAGAAGCTCCATAACTACTTGCAAACTAAAATTCCTCATAGAATTCATCTCATTAATCAAAATTGGAATAATTCAAATCTTTTTGCAAAGATATAAATCTTGAAAACCAATTTCAAATTTTTATTTCCTAAAAAAATGATTTTTTAAGAATTTTTTGAGGTGCTCGCACTTTGCTGAAAATGACATATCACATAATTTGAACTGTGTGGTAAGAAGTTATGAAAATTGTTGTGCCTTAAAGCTACTCCTTGGGCACATGTGTGAAAATCCAAAGAAAAAAGATAAAATTTTGTTCATAGTGACGTGCCCTAAAAATCTAAAATGCTATGTTCTCAAAAAAGCATGTTTAGGGCTTTAAGGGTTAAAATATTTTCAATGCATTTTACAACTAATTGGTTAAATTACACAAGTTATAACATGTACATGTTTTCTTTAAAAAAAGTGGAAAGACAAACTAACCTTCACCTTTAAAGACTTCAAAAGCCTACTTTTTGAAGTTTAGACACATTGATTTTAGGGAATTTCATTCTTATGTTTTAAGAGGGTGTAATTGACTACGTGAATTAAATTTTTTTTATGGTTGGAGGTATTATAGACTAAATAATGATGAATATTTGAGCCTTACTTAGAGTATAAATATTTTGAAACGATTTAGGGCCTCAAATCACCTTAGGGATTTTTAATTTCATAAAATTTTTATTTATCATTAAACCACTAAGATAGTTAAATTAGAAAATGTCTTTTTAATTGCTTCTACTCTAGCATAGATAATGATGATTTTTTTAGCAAAATTTCACTACATTTGATAGATTTAGGCTTTTGCAATTATATACCTTTAAATATTATTTAGTAAAATGAAGACAACAGAAGGTTGTTAATTGTGGCTTCACTATAACTCCCTTTAAGATTGAAACATGTATTACCATTCATTTAAGTTGGTGTATATAGATGGAGTCAAAATCACAATTAGGTGTTAATTTTTTCCTAAAGACCAATGGAAATTATTACTATTCAATTCATTTTTTGAGAGTTTTTTTAATTTCATGTGAATTTTCAAAGTCTAAATTGAAAAAAACTTCAAAATGTACAATATGTATATGTTATAGCACCTTGAGAGAGACCACAAACTTGTTACTAAAAGCTTGTTATTTTACAACTATAAAGCACTATTTCTAAAGTAAGAGCCATTCTAAGGGAACAATTTGAGGTCATATACTCATATTGGTGACGCTTTAGTAATTATATATTTGACATAATTACGGGGAGATCAGAATCACATAGTTCTATCTTAATGGACCTTGTCACTTCATCTCTTCTAAACATATACACTTATGTAGAGTGGTCACAATAAAATTACTCAAGACAACTTCTAATTAGAGAATGGAAGAGAGGAATTGTAGACTTTGAATTGGATTGCAAAATCCTCGTTTCTACTTGTGGCTCCCCCTTACTATGTGTCCTCTATAAGAAATGGAGGTACAATGTAGAAATTTCCATTCTCTCCTATCCAAGAATTCCTCCAATGTGTACTAATTGGTATACATTTGTTTCATAGAATGTATTACCTTGGTACATGAGGGCATAATTAGAAGTAGGTAGTTGGAAATAGGTATGTGTGCATTATGAAGTAATCTTCCATCATTGTCCCAATAAGCGTTTGAAGGTCATTGCAAGAAAGACTGATACTATTTGGTGTTACAATCAAAATGACAAAGTTGTCTTTTGGTAGATTTTTTGAAGGTAGAATCCAATGAATATGAAATTTTTATAAGAGCTTCTATCTTATTTTGGGTACTTCTTAATGCCAGAAAGAGCCTTCTATCTGCAAGGAAGAAAAGAAGGGGAGAGGGGGGGGGGAAGTTTTTTTTTTCCTTCTTTGCAACTAGAGGTCTCCTCTTGGCATTGAAAGGTACACAACAACCTCATTCAATTTCAAACAAATCCTACTTAATAACTATTTTTTTTTCTTAAAATTTCACAAAGTCTAGTAAGTAACACATTAAGATGGCAAGTACTCAATCTTCCTCTCGGCGCCGAGAGGTCCCAACCAACTAGAGAAGAGTGATTAACTAAATGACCATGTGATCAAAGATGGAAGAATTGGATCCCGGAAGGTCCTTCAAGAGGACAATGATCAACTAATCAACAATTTGGTGTAACTAAGTCCATTCTATACATAAATAATCCCTCTTAACCAAATATTTTCTTCCAAAGTCTTAACAAGTTTGATTATTAACACATGAAGACAAAAGTATAGGTACCTCCATTGGCCCCGAGAGTATCCATGCTATAATAAAATAGTAATTAACAAAAATAAAATTTGGAACAACTCAAATCTTTCTACATATAATGAATTCCTATTACCAAATTTTATTCTCTAAAATTTAAACAAGTTCATTGACTTACAAATGAAGAAGAAAGTATTGGTACCTTTCTATTGACCTTGAGAAGATCCATGATGTTACTAGATGATGATCAACCAAATAAAATTCACTATGACAAAGATCATTAGATATAAAAATAATTCTCATCAATTTTTTTTTTCTAAAATCTAATCATGTTCAACAATAATGCATCAAGAGAAAATTATTGGTAACCTCTTATCAACTCTAAAAAGATCCACGTTTTCATAGAACAATGATCAACCAATTTTCTATACAAACTTATTTCCATCTCCATTCATCTTTCATATCAATTGAATTCATCATTTTCATAATGTATACATCTAATATTTTAGACAACACTAAAAATTACAATTTTCATCTAAATTCTACACAACCATGGTAATAGGTCCACAATAATAGGTCTATAGTAATAGGTATAAAAATTTGCTAAAAATAGTAAATTTTAACCAAAATTTAGATGGAATTAAAAATATTGTTAAATTTTCTAGTGTTTCTTTAAACTTCTAAGCTCAATGCTCACATAATCCTTGCTTAATGCTCATAGGTTCACACTCACATGTTCATAGAATAACACCGATGCTTAGCATATACCTACTTTTATTCAAGAATTTCTAGTATGGAATGGTATAGAAACTTTGGGGTCACATAGTATTTACTTAGTGTGGAAATGTTAATATTTTAGCCTATAAAACTAAATCAAGAATTATAAAACAAAAAAATTCTAATCATAAAGTGAAATTTCTAATTTGGAATTCTTTACCTACTTGTAATGATTGAAGACACTACCCATTTATACTATTGTTCATGAAATAGATATACCTTTGTAGTTTTAAATAATAAGAAAATCTTAAGAACATCACTTGATGCTAGAAACAAGAAATAAATGGGAATCTTATTATTACAAAAATGTTCAAAGATGTAAGATCTAAAGATGGATAAATGTTGCTTCAAAGATTGGAATGTAATATACAAAGGCGCAATAAACGAGAAGTAAATTAGAAATTGACTTCCTTCTTTATTTGTAATTCAGTGGTATTAAGAGGGATAAAAGAGAGTTTTCGTCCTTTTTAAATGCCTCAAAGACAAAGGGGACATTTAGAATTTCAAATTTCTGAAATAAATGTGTTACAAAGTGATACCTATGAAGAAGAATGACTTTCAAGCAATTTTGTTATATTATGATGTATAATCACATTTGTATTATTGAATTTTTTATTGATCTAAGCTATTATTATCAATAGACTTTGAAACGAAAAACTGAAAGAAAGTCTTTTGAAAACAATTGTTTATGAACAAACTATTAAAAACTAAAATAGGTCCAACTACAAATTCAAATTTGAATAGAAATTTATAAAAAGCTTAACACATGATATAGACCTCTATCTCCCTCATAGAAATGGTTTTTTTTGCCCATTAAGTATGTGGAGCAAAATTATGCTTTCTAAAAAAGAACAAACACTTCAAACATTTAATATTAAATTCTTCTACTTAGGTGAAAACATTCAAAATTGTCAAAATAAGCAATTCAATATAGTTGGAGGTAATTTTGTTAAATTTTTTTTTGTGGTATTACCAATTTAAAATCATAAATTTTATTTTATTTTGGAGAAAACATGTAATTACTATGAAATTTCAAAGTGGAAGCTTTGTAACCCTTTGAAATCATTACATAGTTTGGTTATGAAACTAAAATCTACAAAATCCGATTAATCAACTAATTACAACTAAATAAAGGAATCGTTTAATTGTTTTAGGGGGATATTTTATAGAGAATCATCAATTAACTATCGCAATTAAGTAAGGAATTGATTTAATGGCACTGTGGGGGACACTTTCAATAGAAGTTTATTTGTGTGAAACGGGTACAAGGTAGGTTTGGTGTTTTCACCTTCTAAAATTTTGAAATTTTATATGAATCTATATAACATATATGGTTTAGAACAAAATAGTGAAAATAACTAGGCGGTAGTTGGAAAAAATACCTACCATTTTGGACTCGAAACAGCCTCAATACTAGACTGTTGTGACTTTTGGAGTAAGTTTTTTTAAAATGAAATAAAATATGGATAAATTGTAAATCATTCACAATAGTATGTGTGAAAATTCAAGCCTAGAAAAATTTATCTCTAAAAGTCGTGCACAGAAAAAAGAGTGATGGAAAATGCAAAAAAATAGATATCATTTCATTCATTTGAAATCCAATTTTTAAAAAATGGTCTAAAAATTCGAAAAATTCAAATGAAAAAGCCATTTTTCCTATTATGAAGATGCTTCTTGTCAATTGTTTGCATCTTTAGGAAAAAGAAATTTCTTTGCAAATGTACAAAGGTAGTCTACCTTGAGGACATGTGGAAGGTGGATACTTTATTATTTTTAGAAATTGTCTTTATAGGCTTGTATAACTTTAGTAGAAGTTGTTGTGCCCTAATTTTGACCTTCAAATTCACATTTTTTTGTTGAAAACAATACTAAGAACCCCCCAAATGGCCAAGGTAGACATCCAATAGGAGATGGTTTTAAAGTAGTAAACTAGTTTGAAAAAATTAAAAAAAAATTCTCATGTCTGCAAGTACAATAAGTACCTTCCTTTCAAATTCTATAGAAAATAGACCTACAATGCAAAAGTTATGAGCAAAAAAACACCTATCCAAGGCCAAATGGAGAAAAATAGACAATTTTTTCTTGCAACAACCTAGGTGCAATGTATTAAGTTACTCTACTAGTAAAAAAACATTAATCCACCTTCCTTATAGAGTCAATTTATCAAAAACCACTACAAGCATTCAAGAGCAACATTGGAAGTTGAAGAGTTCTTTGATGCAACCAATGGGGGTTTAATCTAGTAGCATCTAGAAAATTGAGAGAATTTAGAAAATTTAGAAATGATGCTTGAGGAGACTAATATTCTTCTTCAAAAAATCATTTGCACCACCATTTGGCTACCTAGCATATAAAAAATAGTTGGTTTGGGTGCTTCTACCTTAGATCTAGTTCCACATGTCCAATTGCCCTATGAAACAATTGAGGTCTAATCCAAGTGGAGTTCATCCACTTTAATTTGTGTCCACGAAAGACAAGGACTTCAATCATCATGTGCATACAATAGTTAATCCTTGAAGGACATTGAAGATGTTTTTTGTCCTTTAGATGACTTCACCTAAGTATGTAGGATGGGAAAAAAATCAATTTTTCATCCAATTTTTTTTCAAGTTGCTTGAGTACACTTTTAATGAAATAGTATTGCAAATATTTTATAACAATGTGATCTTTACACCTATAACTATGGCTTGATGATTTTCTAAATCTAGAATGGCAGAAAACTTTGGTTTACATCATGATGTTATAAATTATGATATACATCTATAAAATAAAAATTTAAGATTTTTTGAGTATATTTTGTATTTGATATAAATCTTCTTCATTTTATTCTTAAGAAATTCACAATACTTCCAAATTTTGCCCAAAAAATTTGAAAATTTTACAACCGATAGTGAATATAAATTTTTTGCAATCAAATCTAATTGCAAAATGGCAACAAACATAGTGATGGACTTGAAATCAATGGTCATGGGTCTTTTATAATTCTTTAGGCATTTACCTTGAAACATTGCAAAGGATGCAAAATGTCCTTTGGATGACTTCACCTAATTTTTGTGGAAGTTACTTGACTACATTTTCAATGAATAGTATATATATTGCAAACTCCTTCATTATAATATTGACTTTTCTAAAGAGAAAGATGCTTAATCCACAAATTACCCTTGTAGTATTTTTTGCCATTTTTTGCTATTTAATGTTGATGTGAATTTGAGCCAAAAAAATGAATTTTTTTTAATATCAATTGTGTCCAATAAAAAAATGAACATTATCAAGTGGACTCTCTACTCTAAGTCAATATTTTGAAAAATTCTCATATTTTAATATTTATAATAATATGAACTTTAGAACTATAACCAGGGTTTGTTGGTTTTCAAATTTTTGAATGGCAAGGAACTTTGGTTTACATCATGATGTTGTACACTATACAATAGAACATCTTAAAAGTCAACCCTCTATAAGCTAACAAACCTCTCTAAAGTAATAGGGCCATGTGGTTTGGACTTCGGAAATATAATAAGTGGTATAATAGAGGGCTCTTATTGCAACCCTCTTCTTCAAACAATCCCAACAAGAAGCTATAAAATGGACGATAAGTGGTTCATACTTTGCCAGTGGATGGAATAAAAGCCAAGGTGTATCCATTTCAAAGCAAAGATGTTGTCACTTAATTTCTTTTAAAATGAAAATTGATTGCCCAATTGCCTTCTTACAAATGCTAAAAAACTTAGGGTTAATTTAAATTTAGTAATGATCTCATTTAGGAACCTTGTGTATTATTTTTTTTATATGATTGCAAATATAGATTTCATAAGGCCTATGATCAAGAATAGGTGCCTATAGCAAAATTCTTTAGAAATTTATAAATAATTCATAAATGCTCTAAAAAATATGAAACTATTTGTATTAGATTCCACATCAATTTCTCTTTTAGTAAAAATTTAAGGAGAAATACTTGAAAGCATCTAGAACCCCTAAAAAAAGGCCAACCAGCCCTTATAGGGATGCTTTATGTCTTAGCATTGAATGAGAGCCTGCCCAAAAAGTTGTGGTGGACCTAAATCTTGTAAAAAAAGATAAAATATTATTTTGAACAAGCTTCTTAATCATGATGTGTGAGGTCCCTTGCATATGTAAGCCCTCTCTTACTCAAGTAATAGTGTCAAGCAATACTAGCCCTACCACTTTACAGACGTTCTATTGGAATATACATCTATAAAAATGAAAATTTCAGATTTCCAAGTATATTTTGCCTAGAGTATCTGATGTGAATCTTCTAGATTTTTTCCTTAAGAAATCACAGCACTTCCAAATTTTGCCCAAAAAATGTCAAAATTTTATGACATGTAGTACACATGATTTCATCTCTGAAACATAAACATAAATACTTTTTCTTTCATATCTAGTTGCAAAATGGCGGCAAACAGAGTGACGCGCAGTGAGGCTTGATCATGGGACCATCCTTCTAGGGCCAAGGACATACCGAACACGAACTAAGTTATGCACATTGTACAAAACTTGGTACGCCATCATGTCAAATGATGAAACGTCTACTTGTCAATGGCCAACACCATGGCCTCATTGGTGCCACAGATGATAATTCCACAACCACACCCTAAGAGGCCACTTAAATACAGGAAGGAATTCTGCTTAGGTCATCGAATAAGAAGCATGTAAACAGTAAATTTCGTACACAAAAGAAGTAATTGAAACCGGAGCTTCAGGGTATAACAAATCTCTTGCAATATAGGAGATTTTGCACTTAAGTACGTAACAGTCATCATTACTCATCCGCAGCGCTTGCAGCACTCAAATCCACACTGAGGTCCAGGTTCTGCATTCATGCACAAAACACATAAATGTCAGCTCTAAACAGCAACTTGCAAATTGATCAAGTAAAACTTTGCAACTAATGCATGCTAAAAAATGATTTCAAAACGGTGCAACGCCATATGATGTGAAGCTTCAAATTCTCGTCCTCTAAGTAAAATAGTGAAATGAACTGACCTTGCCGGTAATCCTCGTATACATCGAGAGAACATCTTGTACTGTAGTCTCAAAGTGGGTTGTTGGGTCGTAGGTCTGCCACACGGTTTTCAAAATCATATAAGCATACTATGATAGAAGTACCTATTTCAGACAGCCCCCTGTAATGGCTTTATAGGGTGATCTATTGTGGACAACAATTGGATGCATTATTAATTAAATGTTTGTACCTTCTCGTCCACTCATCTCTCTTCCCTCTTGGCTTAAGGAGAAGTGTCAAAGCTAACTGTAATATGATACGTGAGTCTATGAGAGACCAGAATGGGTCCTGATGAAAAATCCACATTTATATTGAATAAAATATTCATTCTTGGGAAAAAAAATTATTTTTTGGCATTCGCCCTCATCTTTATGTTTGCACACATTGACCTCAATTACTAAACGAATTTCCCATATCCTAGAGGCTGAAATCCTTAAGTTATCACAAGTAGGTATTTCTATCTTAACACCAAGGTTTTTTATTGCCGATAAGCACTGAACGACGCACCAATGCAGAAACCGGTCCATAAGTTTAAGCTACACTGTGTTCCAAAACTGGAACCTTCAATAAAACTGAAAGAGCTCATTGAAATTTTGCCTACAAGATAAGGAAGGTTCCTCGAAAGGAATTGATGAGAGATTGATACCTTAGAAATGAAGCAGTTGTCAAGTGATGAGTCATTGACTGGCTCAAACATGTCGTACATATCAATAATCTTCTCATCAATATGTCCGAGCAGTGCAAGCCCTGGCTCCAGCTCGGCCTCCGGGTTCTCAGTCTCCACTTCTGCTGAAACAAATGCTATGTACTTGCCTTTTGGTGCCACATTGTGAGAGTGAGAACAGCAAAACACATACCTGCCAGGAAGTCTCAGAAACTGTTAGGAGCACATAACAGTAAACAGGTAAAACGAAGGTTACAATAAAACTCACACCATAACTTGAATGCTTAACAACTCTTCCAAACGCACAGGCAATCAAATGGCTCCCCATCTCTCCTAAAAGTATTCAAAGCAAGAAGACTTACATATCCGATCTGCGTCCAAGTTGCTTTTGTGGAAGAATAATTTGAACTGAATCAGAGTCACCGGTGTTTGGAATTGGATGGCTCATAAAGCAGATAGCCCGCACAACCTTCCCCACCCTCTTGACCTAAAGACGCAACAATATCACATGGTTCACACATTTCAACATTGGCTGGTTCAAAAAAACTCTCAGTATGTCTTTAGCTGTTAATAGCAAACTTCAAATCATTCATACACAACATACCTTATTAGGTAAATATGAAGGGTCGCAGACAACTTTCTTCGCCTTTGCCGTCTCACCCTCAGAGGTTACTCCACAGACTTGGCCCATCTCATCAAATTCAACCTGTGCCATCACAAGCCAAGTCACCATCAATTAGGTTTTGCTAACATGAGCAATTTATATTTCAAGATTTTTACCAATTTAGCATAACCAAAGTAGATGCAATAATAACAACATAAACCTAGATCATGAGCATTTTATACCTTGCACTCGGGCTTGGCAAGCATGTAGGTTCCTCCATATACAGCACTAAGACGAGCAAATCCCTGTAAGCCACAGATTCCAGACACCGCATCAACATAAGATCACCATCATAGCACATAATCAGTGCTGAGAACAAAACCCCTCGAAAGTTTAAATTTTCTGAGAATACTCCTGATGTCAGACAATATAGGGTTTGAGACAATACTTGATTCCTCATAGGCGAACTATTAGGGTAATGGCGCAACAAAGACGGCTCAAACTCCAACAAAATCTCACACGTCCGATGAAAATCGTGACACAGAGACGCCAATAGGACAATCGAGAACAACCAACACAGAAACCTCAGTGTGAGGAGGATATTGGATGAAAACCTGTGGCAGCTCGCCCAGACCATAGAGTGGGTAGATGTAAGGCGATCCACCCTGGAACCGGGCCATTGACTCGGCATACAACTGCACCAATACAAAACAGACTAAATTAATATCAACGATGAAAATATCAAACAGCAGAGAAAACAAATCAGAATCATTTAACCCCTAAGTGCCTAAATGGCCCAAAGGAGTCGCTTCCAGACTTCAGGAGTAGAAATAAACAATTTAAGCTTCAAGTTGGTCAATAAAATGTACCGATAAAAAGACGGAATTGGACAATAGAACATGTTTTGAAAGTTACTGTAATCAATTATAAGCATCTAAAATAGATTCCAATTTTCGCTTGGATACTTAAGGGTTAAAGTACATAATTAGATAAATATGCACTTACAGCGATGTAAAATATACAAAAAAGAAATGACAAAATACCTTCACTCGCTTCACAAAGTCCAAAGCTGGATCGTTCAAGAATCGATCATCACGATGCAGTGCCAAAGAATGTCCAATAAAGTCAATGGTATTGCCATCCAGTCCAAACTTGCTGCACAACAATTTACAAAATGAATAGTCGATCTTAAGAGCAGCACAAAAAAATATAGATCGGCAACACCCAAATTTTCTGAGTCCTGTCATGACTCGTGCACAGGAGAAAACACCTCACACAGTCACGCTCACAAATTTCTGGAGCTGATAATTAAACAAATGAATCTGGATAGTGACACTTTACTCGAAAACCTCCTTAGTTGTAACTGTCCGCAAGTCCATTCCTTCGTGAGTTTTCGCATCCTCCTCCTCGTAGTTCTGGACAAAGATGAAAAACTTGCGAGCCCGTCTCTTCTCGAACAACCCCATCAAAGGAGACTTCAGTGCCTCCACGTCATTTGATGGCACTTTGTAGACCTAACATCAAAGATACTGAATTAAGGATCGACATTCAAAAAAATTCTGTTCTGCCTATCCAAAACTGCTCAATTGTTCTATAAATCATTCCTCATTAAGAACTACTCATACAAAAAGCACCAAAAATGTTAACACGCCTGTCCAAGGGCTTGTGAAGTTTTTACACAAGGAGGACAAATACAAAGAATCACTACGCATCGCATTTAAAGAGCTCTTTCTTCGTGGCTCTTAGAAACTTCATACTAATATCAATCAAACAGGATCATTTCATGAGCCCAGAAAATACACACCTTTCCTTGCTTGTAAACGTAGCTGCCGTCCACGGCCTTGAACAATAGGTATTTAGTAACATCCGTGTGGATGAGAACTCTTACAAGAGCCCCGTTTGCCATCATAAACTGCAATTGAAAATGTAGATTAAAACCAGACAATACTATCCGCTCTGTAAACACACCTAGAAGCCCTAAACTGAAAGTATCACAATATTCTGAAAAAAATGAAATGTTACGTAAATAGCACTTCGTCGCGGAAGAAGTTAAAACACGAATCCAAGGCAACATGCAATAAATTACTTAATTTGTAATCCACAAATGGTAAGCATTAATGAGATAACATGGCCACGCTACAGTCTCCCGCTCCACATACCTTCGGAACCATGTCCACATTGTACTCTTTGCTCGAGCCCAGAAAGGCAGGAGGCTTCTCTCCTCCTTTGAACTTCTGCCATATCTGCGACACAATAAAACCCTCGTGTCATGTATTTGTAAAGAGAACCATCTCCGACAAATGGAAGAATACATCTAGAAAGTGCACAAAAAGAAAAAAAAACCATTGACGTGATTTTCTTTCTGATTACGAGAAACCATGAAGCGGAAGGTGGAAAAAGATCCGTAAAGTAAAGTTTCAAGTATATTTTCAAACGTGATCACTTCACACACTCATACAACATCCTTCAGTGCCCAGAGTAGCTCACAATTCATACCAACGGTTCACAGCAACCTAATTTCACAGAAACGCACAAACAACATTACTGATGGCCTAAACTAAAACCTTCACACACAGACCTCTGTTTCTGCATCATCCAAAAATCAAGTAAAGACGATGCGGAATCCTCCAAAAAAACAAAAAAACAAAAAACTATACTGTCCTGAAACCTACTGGCGCATACTGTGAGGTAATCACAACTCCACAATCAAGGCCATCATCTAAGCAACACCCTCTACATCACGATTCCAAACAAAAGCTGCCAAACTAATAGTCGAAAACCCACCGACAATCCAACAGCAGGATTCGAGAAAAACATTCCAAAAATGACACAAGCAAGTAACAAAAACGCGTCCACACTCACCTGGTTCAAATTCAAAGACGCCGCAGCTCCCCCATAGTAGTCATTCCTGTCCATATGCAGTACCTACACCACCCAAAACTCCGATCCTCAGAATTCCCAATCCCAATCCATCATGCATCCACACATCATCTACCACCCATCTATCCATCAACCCTAAACCCTAAATCACCGCCAATCCCCCCTGTACCAATTCCCCCTCCCTTCCGAAAAGATCCCAAACCCCATTCCCGATTAGGTCTCCCGGAAGATTCCAAATCCCCTGGCCAGCCAAGAAGCGATCTGAGATCTCCGAGATTTGACGCACCTTGAGTCGATCGACAGAGAGGAGTCCGCTGAGGATGCATTCCTTGAGTCCGGTGCCGAGCACAATCACGTCATACTCTTCGTCCATGGTGAGTGAGTGGTCGGCGGAAGAAGATGCAAGAAAGGGGTCGGCAGTAGCAAAGAGAGGAGAGCTGCGAGATGGTGGAGCAGGAAATGAAATGAAATGAATGAAGAAGTAGCAATGGAGGGGAGATGGGCTCCAGAGACAAGGGATCTCACAAATTGTGAAGAAGGAGCTTATCAAAAGGGAGGGATTTGGGGGAAGCTTTGAGGAAGAGCCAGAGGACGAAGACGACGGAGAGAAAAAACAGGTGGCGAGCACATGGGACATCCGGGTATCAACCAGGACTTTTTAGGGTCTTTACCGATGGTGGGGCTGGTGGGGTTCTCAACTTCTCATCAAGACTTGGAGGACATTTGGAAATCAAATGGGATTTGAAGTTTCTAAAAAATAAATAAATAATAAAATAAAGTGAAAATGGCCTAAAACAAAAAAGGCAAAATAATCATGGATTCTATATGGAAATGTACAATGTTTAGAAGAGGGAAATTAGAATTGTTGGTTGGCAAAATTTTAGGAATAGCCTAATGAAAAGTAGAAAAGGCGAAGTTTTTTACTCCTAGAAATCTTTTTAATCTTTAATTTGTAATTTTTTTAGCATTTCTAGTTTGACATCAAGGCAGAGATATTTATGAAATGTAGTTTCTCTCTACTCACATAGAAGTGAATGCATCATGAAACTTAACAAGGGCAATCCCCAATTCAAAATTTTTTTTTTAATGTTTTTTATTTTAACACAACATGAAAGTTAACTCTAAGAAAATTCAATATTTATGATTGAAATTAATAGAAACTAAGCATATTGATGTTTATTAAATATAAATTATTTTTATTGGATTATGTTGGCAAGGGAATGAAGATTCTAATATACTTGAATACTATGCATTATGTAGATATGATATGATTAAGTTAAAGAAGTATAAATCTAAAAAGATGAGACCTACCAACAAGGTAATCTTTAAGAAATGATCCAATTGCTAATTGTATAGGTGCATTCTTTATTTTTAGTGTAATCTTGAAAGTCATTCATTATATCAAAGACGTCTTCAATGTTCTTCTGAGGTTTGGGATTTGATTATAGGTGTAGTAAAAATTAACACTAGGCTTTCATGTTTTAAATGTATATGTACATTTTTTGTCATCAATATACAAAGTATAAGTTTTAGAATTACTTTTTGGTCTAGATGTAAATGTTTCATTTTAGGTGATGATGATTGTGAGTGCACATACCTTATATAAAAACGTCTCCATTTATACTAAAAATTTTCATTTTATTAAACACTAGGTCACTTTTTTAGGAGTGGGTTAGTCATGTTTCCAGAAACCAATCCAAGTATCCAACCTTCCACATTGAACTCTCCGTAATCTAAATTTTGCAACTTTTTTGATATTTCTTTTGCAAAACAATCTTTTTCCAAGAATGTTTCCTACATATAAGTGCAAGTAGATTTTTAAGACTTATTATTTACTTTTTAAAGAAATTTTCATTTAAAATCAAGATAAATAAACCAAAATTCATCAAATATGGGGTTTTAGTTTCTTGAAAGTGAAGTTGGATATAATTGACTACCATCTTTTGCAAAAAAATGCATCACAGTTTTGTGAAGGCATCCACCCATTAATTAACCCCTAAAGCACAAAATTGTACTTTGGGGGAATATGGCAATTTTGGGCAGCTCACTATGAATGAAATTTTTATTTTTTTTCATTGAAATTTTCACACAAGATGTTCTAAAGAATAGCTTTAAGGCTTGCTAGTTTTTATAACTTTTGACTACATGGTTAAAAAGTTATTGTACGGTATGTAATTTTCAATGAATTAGATGTAGGCTATGCAATTAAAAAAATTCTTAAAAAGTCACTTTTTAAAGAAATAAGAATTTGAAATTGCATATATATATATATATATATATATACATGGAAGGCTTTGAATCATTCCATTTTGATTACTAAAATGAAAGTTACAAAGAGTTTGAGTATGTGGGAGTTAAAGATTCTCCATTTTAAAATAAAATTTGAAGTCCTTTATTTAACTCAATTTTTAATATTTAAAAAAAAGCATAGGAAGTAGATTTTTTATTTCAACATAACAACTATTGAGATTGGCATTTTTCAATTCCGTAACTAAATTTTTAACAATTTAGTATTTTGAATCATTGTCTACTTCTTTCTACTTACTATTTTTTTCCTATATGTTGTACACTTCCAAATGATCTAAAATTTTTCAACCATGTAGCCAACTTGCGTTTAAGAATGAGTCCAAAGAGTAACCACTATTTTGGACATTTTTTCATATAAAGGTGACCTTGTAAAGTGTAGTTGCTCAGGTTTTTGTAGGGCCCAAAAAGGCTTTTTGTTGATTCAAAAGCTAATATCTTGCAATCTACATAGTGGAAATTTCTGAAATTTTTTTCACATCTTTTCAAACTAGCATACTACAAGATCCTATGGTTACAAGTGTTCAAAATTTGATACTTGTCTTAGAAATGGTAGTTTGGGAGCATTTTTGGTAAAAATATAATCAATATATAACCTTGAGGGGACAATATGCTCAACCATGATGCCATGTATTGTTGCCATGTGCTTAGAAAAAAGATTAATGGATACACTAAAACAAATGAAATTGTCACTATAAGAAACCTATGTTTTTGTGACACAATTTTATATGACATCCACTTGTTTTTTTGCATTAACAATAATGTCAAATGTAAATGTTACATAGATGTTACATTTGACATTATTATTAACTGAAAAAACAACCAAATGCCACCTAAAATTACATCACAAAAAACGGGTTTGTTATTGTGCATTTCTTTGTTGTCAATTGGGAGCCAACCCTTCATTAATCTTGCACTCCATTCTCAAAGTGCCTTGTGACAAGCTCCACATTATTACCTTCTCACAATTCAACCTACATTCTACACAACTTACCAAATACATGCCAAACACATTCAATATATATTATTGCAACCAAATTTGTAATGTATAGAGATTGTCAAGTAAGCACCTCACAAAAACCTACAAAAATGGGCCGCGGGGAACACCACTTCACAAAGGAAGATAGCTCTATCTCTAAAGAATTTCATTGAATATCTAAAAATATCTTGTATGTTCAAATAATGTAGTTTTTAATTGATGCAAAGTTGAAGCTTATTTTTCAATTGATTTAAGAAGATGGATTTAGGACTTTTGAGTTGCTCAATATTGTTGGTCTTAAATGTATTTTCCCATACTTTACTTGCTCCAAAGTTTTCATGAATGTATTCTAATGTT
This sequence comes from Pseudoscleropodium purum, assembly GCA_963969395.1. Taxonomy (NCBI): domain Eukaryota; kingdom Viridiplantae; phylum Streptophyta; class Bryopsida; order Hypnales; family Brachytheciaceae; genus Pseudoscleropodium; species Pseudoscleropodium purum. The sequence goes on from OZ017796.1 coordinate 23,325,042, forward strand.
CTTTTTGTTTTATCGTACAATGGCAATGAAACTAGTGTAGGTGCGAGAGAGCAACAATTACGTGAGATTTGAGCTTCAAAACAAACCTTCAAAGTACTAGGTGAAAGGAATTCAATTGTCATATGCGTCATACTTTACAACCCTAGAAGGATTCCAATTTTTTCACATGAGTGCCTAAGTGCAATGTAAGAAGTTCTTGAGTTTCCTTCCACCACTTGCAAGCAAGTTCAGAGGATTGCGCCATAAGTTGTAGTGGTAGTGGTACATTCGACCTCTATTCATGGGATAGCAGGAATTATTGTTTTAAAAATCTCAGTCTGAGTCATGCTTTTTTGTACCCTTATTTGAGTCATGGTGGTTTAATTCCTATAAAAGCATACATAATTCACATAAGGCCAATTTTCTCAATCTATAGAACTAATGAAGAACATTGCATGTATTTGGTATTACACTATACCAAAAGTTGCTAAAAAAGAACCAAAATCAAAATTGATTGTAGGTTTTTTTACCAACTTTTCCAAGATATAGTACTATACATTTGCTACAATAGAATATTAAGCACATTCAACAACAAAAAATGCTTGATTTACTAAAAGCTCATAGAATAATGTTACATGTACAAGTGGTAGTGGTTGTAGTAGCGTTTTCAACCACGCTTTTGTTGCTTGCAAGAACACAAGTTTACATATCTACTTCTCACACACTGGACGATCTCAACAAAGTAGTGGAAGTGATAATCTGTATAAACATCCTTGTAGAGTTCCTGTTGACAAAGATGCTTTTTGTTATGCTAATTTTAATGTCAACGATTTTGTACACTAGATTATTTCTGAGGTGGATGAGATATTGAGATGTGCAACATCAAATACATCTTCAATAAATTAGTAGAAGAAGAAATTTTCTTCTAGTACAACTTGAAGAAGCTAGAATAGATAGCACAAAACTTACAAATCTCTATAGGAGAATCCTTGTTTGAGTGGTCTTCTACTATTGGGCTAGTTGAGGCAATTTTTTGAAGTAGCCAAAGCTACTAACATTGGAAAGTTTGAGATGCCCTATATGATTTAAATTGAAATGTCTCATGTTTTATAGTAGTACAACAATAGTTTGGTGTAAATCAATTTAAATGAGGCATGAGAGGATGAATACATACTCATAGATGTATCGAAAATGCAAAACAACCAATAAAGAAAAAAGATCTTTTTGACGGAGGCCCTCTTCTCCAAAGGACTGCAAGAAGTGCTTTCTCTAATCAACATTATTGGAATCCTCAAATGTTCATTCTTATGCCTCTACACACCTCTAATTGTTTCAACACTCTTTCTCTTTAAATTTTGTATTTGTACTTTGTACAAATTTTAGTATTTTGTACTATATACAAGTTTTGCATGTAACTCATCTATTAAATATGAAATGGTTTTTGACCTCTCTTGTCTTGCTACATGGACTACAAAGGTCTCTTAATTTTTTGGATGGTAAAAATAGAAATCACCAAAATCAATACAACTTGTTTGTATAATAATCCTATAGAGTAGGTTTGATGCCACTATACAAAGGCATGCTATATTATAATGCAAGAAAATTCATCAAGGCAAATGGTTATTCTTACATAGGAAGCGGTGCCTTAGTCAGGACTGTGAATTTAAAATAGGAAATTTAGAAAATTTAACTGAAAACAACTCTTCTGTCAAAATTGTAGTGAAATAAAATTTTTTTTTATTTAATTTTCTTTGTGTTATTGAATATATTATCTTTCTATTCATAATCCCCAATGGAAAAGTAAACTCTGTTTAGTGATGAAATGTACTTATTAGATTAAATCAAACTATATGGCGAGGTTTTACAGTAAAGTAGTAGAAGAGTTTGGCTAAAAACATTTTTGCAAACTTCTGAAAAATAACAAACCTGCTTTACCTTTACCAATGACAAATTACAGTCGTCTTCCTCCCTCATGAATCAAGCATTATTTCTTTTTCCAAACATACAAAATACCATTCCAAGACATTCAAAATATTTTACAATAACATTCTATTGTCAGAGCCCATCAATCTACAAAACTGTAGAATTGGCTAAGATTTCTAGCCAACACAAGTGCTATAAACTACATGATCTGCATTCACCCTCCCAAGCAGTGCGGTGCTAGGCATATCCTGTTTCAGGACTTAGCAACATTTCTCTTGCAGAAGAGAATTTACAGTTACAAATTTCTCCTCTCCTTCCTGAAAGGTTCTGCACATTTCTCCTACAAATAAGACAGCCTCCATTTCATTCCGAAAGGCTTTTGTTACTTAAGCTACCATGGTGAACGGATCCTTCGACTTCTGCTTCATGCCCAGCATCTCTTCCACCTTCTGAGCCAAAGTCGGGTCACATTTCCTGAACACTCCCAACTGGCGCTCAATGATTGAATCCTTCGCACCTTGAATATGACCGGCGATGTTTTTAGCTGTCTGCTCTTGATCTTCTTCCGACATCTTCTGCCAGAGTAATCTTGGCTGCTCATAATCGTCTTGCTCAGTCCACTTGCGAGGAGGAGTTCTCGAGACTACACCTCCTTCATGCCTGCATCAGGAAGAGGATCAAAGCAATTTCAGATTCCGTGCTTAGCAGGATAGGAAAAAAAAATTCATTAATTAATTCTCAATTTCTCACGACAGACACGAATCTGAAAGAGCTCACTCAAAAAACTTACTCATAAGGATGCACGTCAGGTTGGGCAGGATCAGGCCGAGGCAAGTCTTCAAATGAGTTGGGATAATAGTTGGGCTTGCCGCCACCATTGTCACCAAAATGCATTTGCCCATCACGAGAATAGTTTTGCACTTTCGCAAATGGACACTGGTTGATCGGAAGCTGTCAACAACGCAAAGGCCAACAAATTTCAATAAAACATTCATAACCAAAATCGAAGCAGTAGTGGAGAGCACGGATATGTTTCACAATTCTACCCCTTCTTTAGAATTAGAACATCAGGTTTTTTTTAAAACCCTTAATTGCACACGGTTAAATAAAGCTATTGAGCTAATTGAATACAGCTATTGAGATTATTTCTGGTGACGAGTCTAAAGTATAACCTCGTTATGAAAGTAACATAAATTCAACTGTTCTCACATGGTATGTTATTACTCATAACAAGACTCTGCTTGTTACGATCTTTAGTCCATATCCACATATATCATTTCTACATCTGAACATTACTAGAACTACAAACATCGAAACTTCTGGAGGGTGAGAGACGACTGGAAACAGAACTTATAACCAAAGCAATTGAATTCTGACATGTTAAACCGTTATTACGTACATCAACTCTGCTTTACAAAAGCCCAGTACAAGGTAATGCTCACCTGCAAGTGATTCGCCCCGAGACGATACCGAGCAGCATCATCGTAAGCGAAAAGGCGAGCCTGGAGGACACGGTCAGGTGAAGCTTCAATTCCAGGAACCATGTGGGCAGGCGAGAACGACACTTGCTCAACCTCTGCGAAGTAGTTGGTTGGATTCCTATCCAGTTTCAACTTTCCGACTTCCCGCAGTGGATAATCACTGTGAGACCACACCTGTGGAATACAGACACCATTAACCATCACGTGCAACAGTTTATTACCACCATTAAACCAAGTGCTGCAGTGCTTGCAGGAATAAAAATCATGACATAGCATATCAATCGCAACTTACCTTCGTCAAATCAAACGGATCAAATCGGTACGAAGGCGCATCTTCAAGCGGCATAACCTGCACCTTAAATGTCCACGAAGGACCATTCCCGTTCTGGATATTTTGAAAGAGATCCTCAGTAGAATAGTCGGGATTGATTCCTGCAAGCTCCACAGCGCGCTCATGTGTGAGGTTTTTAATTCCTTGATCACTAAGGAAGTGGAACTTCACCCAATGCGCTTTTCCTTCCTTGTTGATCCACTTGAAAGTGTGGGAACCGTAACCGTGCATGTGACGATGGCCATCCGGAACTCCCCTGGGCGAGAAAGTAATCAGAACCTAGAAAAAGCACAGTCACACATAAGAGACGGAAACACGACACTCAGAAAAAACACGTAATTGAAAGCAATGACTTATCGAATTTCTATAAAAGTCTACAAATCCATGAGAGTTTCATATGCCTTGTTTTCCCATTCTACCAGTGAAAAAGCAGTACAGCCATTCTACTTCTAACGTGGTAAAAATTCAGCAGCTGTTCACTTCGTTCCACAATATCTTGATTCAAAACTGCTTAAAATGATTGACACTGACGCGCAATTTTCAAACGTCACTAAGTTTAACCCATTGAGTGTGCGTACAGTTCCAGAGGAGCTCTACCTGGTGCAGACTTTCGGGGACGAGACTGAGAAAGTCCCAATATGCATTTGGATCCTTCATGTGCGTCTGCGGGTTGCGCTTCTGGGAGTGAATGAGATCCGGAAACTTCAAGGCGTCGCGGACAAAAAAGACGGGTGTGTTGTTGCCCACCATATCCCAATTCCCTTCCTCGGTATAAAACTTGAGGGAGAATCCACGAGGGTCCCTCGCCGTATCCGCGTATCCAGACTCCCCTGTCACGGTCGAGAATCGAGCGAACACCGGCGTCTTCTTCCCGACTTCACTGAAGAGACCCGCCTTGCAAAGGTCCGATACGTCACTGCAAAAGAAAAAAGAACCGTAAGCAGCCTACTCAACAGAAGTTCCTCTCGATCCTGCAGCGGTTGTGGAACAAGAATGAGTAACGTGAAAGCGACAAGATTCAACCATTGAGTTCGTCAGAAATCGCCAGTCTCTGTCAATTTCCCATACATAGCCTCAATGGCCGAATTCTGTTCACCCAAGAGTCTGAAAACAAGAACACAAAAACGCTACAGTAGAAAACATTATTATCATTCTCGTGGAACGAATCATGTATCTCCTACTTGGTTTCCATCTCTACAAAAAAAAAGATTCCATTGAGAGAAAAACACGATTACGTACTTGGTCACTTCGAAATAGCCATGCGCGCCCGCGCCCTTCGCATGCACCACGCGCTCCGGCACGCGCTCACGATTGAAGTGCGCATTCTTTTCGAACAAATGCAAGTCCTCAAGTGTCACAGTCCCGCTCTCCCCAACAGTCAAGCTGATTCCACCATAACCACAGCTCACAAGTCAAAACCCAATGCACGCAGACTAAATCACTTCCTCTTCTTCCCATCCCTTCGCAGACAATTTCCAGAAAGACGATAATTATTACCTGTTGTTGTCGTCCGAAACAGGTAATCCAGTCAAAGTGGTATACAGCGGACACCCGTGACTCCCCAAGCGCGGCTCGCCGCTTTCTCCACTCTTCCCCGTACCATTTCCGTTTCCGCTCCCACTCATGGCCAAGACAACCGACTGCCCCGCAGGTCGCAGCACGCCTGGTGCCATAGCCGGCACCTTCACGCAAAGCTTAGTACCACGAAAGGGAGACTGAACGCTCGGTGAGCATGGGGCCAAACCTTGAATTGACGCAAGAGTCGCCATGGCACTAATCATGCAACAGCTTCCGAGATGAAATTCTTCAGAGAACAAAAAATGGGTGTACTACAATACGAGTCCAAGATCACACAAATTCAGTGACTCTGGAGATGGGTCTGGGATGGTTATGATTCTGCAAAATGGCGGTGTTGTTGTTATAAGCTTTAACACTCGCAAGCAAAGATTGATCGAGACGCGCGTGGAGGGGAAGCAGATGCGCCCAAGTGTCATGCCATGCCGAATCCGGAAGAAAGCGAAATCGTCAAGTGGCATGCTGCCGAGGAATCGACGTCTAGAGTCCTCGTGGACATTCAACTCTAGTGACAAGAACAAGCAGACCGCCTCATTCGTCCACCACAAAAAGAAAGTCTCGTTATAAGTTTTAGTACTCCTCTACATTCTTTCCTTTGGAAGTTTGGAATCAGCATTGCATTTTCCTATGGTGGGGTTAACATTGGCTTACTTTGGAGCTTAAAATATTCTTAGGTGTTTGTCTATTTTAAGAGAATTGTTTTTTTTCATGGATTGAAGGTGTCATCTTTATGATTCTTTGCAATTGCTAGGGAGTTAACCCACAAATTTTATAAACTAAAAAATGAACTAAAACTTTGATATTTCTACTACTTGAGGTTCCCAATTGTTTCAATGTAACATAGTTTGAATGGCATGCAAAAGCGATAGTGTAGCAAATGTGTACAATGTTCTACAATGTCATTTTTAGGGAAGCTAATAAATAAAAAGACACTAAATTGGAAAGTCAAGTATTTAGATTTTAAAGAATGTTATGTATAGTTGAATGGTGATAGATCTTACTCTCGCCTTTGTGATAGGGGTGGCTACATAAGAGTAGTTCTTCTTTATCGCCCAACTTCCAAGATGGAGGAAATTTGGACTCCAAAAGACAAGTTTCTTTGTGCAAAAGATTTGAAAGGTAATGAAGGTAGGGTCTCTTGGAAACAAGAAGACACGTCTATTCTTTTACTACCACGATGCCACTCTTCAATGTAGTCTTTAAAAGGATTGTCGTCTTTGAGGGATTTTGCTGGTAGAAAATACTAAAAGTAGATGATCTTAATATTAATGATTACACAATGATGAACAATTTGTTACATAACATAAGTTAGAAGATGGGATAGCACATTCTCATCCCTTCGATCCTCGTCACATTGAAATTCACAATTTTTTGTCTTAACTATTGTTAAATTGCAAGAAGTGGGAGATAAGTAAGTAAGGTATGGGTGTGCATCCCTGGCTTGCAGTTCTTCGTACCTTAAGCTGACATGCGAGCAAGCTGCTGTGGAGTTGTTTCGAGCGTTAGATTCGACAGAGGAACGGAAGATTATTACAATTGTCACAAAAGGAAATCCCGGAAGCGACGGAGGTTCGGTTCAGTTAACATCACCTGGTTAAGCTTCCGTCCTTAAAGCTTCCGTCCTTAAGCTTCCTTTTGCTCCGTCCCATCCTTCAGTTCAGTTCGCCGGTGTTGCCACTTGTCGAGTGCTGCACTTCTGGGCACGTGGAAGCCGCACCTCGACTGGAAAAGATCGCCTTGCCGCTCTCTCCCTTTGGTGTGCTTGTTGTCAGCGCATGCGCAGAATCACCACAAGCTCCGTTACGATATCTGGCAATCCAGTTCTGAACGGCCCAAATTTCCAGTGCCTGAGAGAGCATCCCCAATGCACACACGGGAACATGCACAGTATCGGACCTTTTGAAGTGAAGGTAGGCGACCCTCATTTCCTTCCGGGTACTACTTTTGAAAACAAATCACCCCAATGCAAAGCCAGCAATCCAAATTGCAAATGGATTTTTTTCATTATAAAAAAAAAGGAGAGGAAAGATTTTACATTAAAATAATGACCTTTCGTGTAAAAAAAAGGGGAACTCCAATTTATTAGCACATGGGGAACAAGGTTGAAAAGGTACTTTTATTATTGTATGCCACCTTGCAGGCTCTTCAAATTCTGTACAATTGTTGAGTAGTGGATGGAATTTGGCGGGTCCGGTATTAAAGAGAGGCCCATGCCGTATGCATTAGGGCCTTGTTTATTTTGTTGGCACATCATTGTGTAGTTCCATGCTTCTTCCAGTACAACATTGGAGTTGCTCTTAATCCTTAACTTTGTAAGGACGGGCTAGTCTCTGAAAAAATCATCATTTTCTAATACTGTGGGAATCAACTACTTAAAAAAATGAAAAAGTATTCATTGGAAGTCGAACTATTGTAGAAGATATTCCCTTTTCACAACAAAACTCTGAGGATGAATAGTTGCACTTCTATACATGAAAATTCTCTGTCATTGGATAATGTCCGTGGCAACCTTACAAGGTTAAACGCGATAGGGGTGACCCTTGAAATCATCCTTTTCTATTACCATGTGAATCACTAGCCTCCAAAATTGCAAAAGTAATCATTGCAAGTCAAATAGCTACTAGAAGAGATCTTCCCTTTCCAAAACAAATTTTGAAGATGAATAATTGCACTTTTGGCATCCGTCGTGTCTTACACAATGTGATTCCGTGTCATCCATTCGACACAAAACGTCCGCCTCGGTGCTCAAGGGTTGAGGTAGACTACGCATTTCCAACCACTTAAATAATTATGGGCATATAGAGTGCAAATTTCTTGAGTGTAGAAATTTTTACTATTGTAGAAATAGAGTTTGGAAGGATTATATAATTTTCCAAAATTTTTTAATTCAAAATATAGTTATCATAAATTTTTTAGTTGAATAGTATGACCTATAGACTTTTCTATTTCCAACCATAGGCTAGTTGTAGAATCAACCAAGGGCAAGTTGCAATATTGAGAGCCAACAACCAATAATAATGCACCACAACTACTTCGGGATTGTACCACAACTTTACAAAACGTGACTAGTCTATGGGTTGGAAATTGTGTGTGTGTGAGATTAGAAATGGGTTAGCTCTTATAAGCTATTACATACATTTGGAAGGCAAGTTTTTTAAATGCAAAAATTTTCACATATATAGAAATTGAGTTTTAAGAGATTACATATTTTTCCAGAATTTTTTAAAATAAAATGTAATAACTATAAAAATTTAGTGGAAGATTCTGTTTAACCTATAATGGTGATATAGACCTTTTTTTGTAATTGTGGGCTAATTGTAATCAACCAAGGGTTGGTTGTAATATTAAGAGTCTTGCAACCAATGATAATGCACCACAACTACTCTAGGAACTATGCCACAACTTTGTAGAAAGAGAGCCGTCTATAGATTGGAAATGGGAGGTGATTAGAAATGGATTGGCTCCTATACACTTACCTCTAGCACTACCAAAAAATTTAATTTTTCTTGTTGCTTTGGTCACGTCGATCTAAGTCAATTTTTTTGTTGATTTTGACAAAAAAAATGAACAAAATATTGACTTGGATCAATGCGACCAAAACAACAAGAAAAATTGAATTTTCTAGTAGTGTAATAACAACAGATGAACCTAGTATCTATTTTTAAACATAAATGATTATTATTGGATCTTGGTGGCAAGTGAAAAAGGATTTTTAGAATATTATTTAACACTTAGTGAGGCATGTGTCCCTTTCTAGTTTGCAATCTTGAAAAGGTGCCCCCTACAATGAACAAAATTGTCTTATGTGACTCTTCAACCAACCTCAATCCTTGAATTAATTGATAAGTCTCTCCCAAGCATCTAAGGAGGTATAATATCTTTCTAGCATAGGGAGGACCATGGCTTGGTTACACAATGTTATGTCCAAGTATTCAAAGTTGTGCAAATTGTAATTTTTGTAACACTTTGAAGATAGTATCTTAAAAGCCTAAAATACACCACTTTTGAACTTTTTCTATTGAATTTCTCTTGGTGTGAGCTCAAAGAATACACCAATAACATTTTTGTAATCATATAAAATTTAATTTGATGTTTTTAATTATGGAAAAATGTAAATAAATTGTTGACATATATTATCACATGTAAAATATCAAATGTTTGAAATGTGTGTTTGAATTTAGAAATCTAATATATGAAGTTTGACCAAGTCTAGATATTAGGCCTCTAGAGGCTTGCCAAAAAGCCCTTAAGGGACCCCAAATCTTACATTTTATTGCACACTTTCATTAGTTTTTTCCCCATTGTTGTTCATGGTACATTAGAATATTTGAAGTGGCTCAGAATTTGAGTACAATAGGTCCAATTCATTATTAAATTTGTAATCTGATACTTCTTGCACTCTAACCAAGTTATTGAAAGAAAATAAAACATCTAAAATAGTCCAATTTCCATCTACCAACAAAGGTTTTTGATAACTTTGTAAAAGACCTACTTCATTGATATTTGATTATTGTGGAAGGTGAAGAATTTTTTTTTATAATGAAATCAATTGTCCATCGTGAATCCTCAAAGGGTGTGTGATGATTTGAAGATGCCAGAGCTTGATTGCTCATTGTCAAAACATATAAATTATGTTCAAAGTAAAATTTTAGACCTTATTTTAGCATAGTAGATTATTTTTTTTCAAAAAACTTTGAACTAAATAAATTTGTGGAATCAAGTTGAGTTTTATTTTCAAAAATCCGTTTGAGGTTTTGAAACTCCAACTAAAAGCTATAGACAAATTTTAGAGAAGGTGTTTGAATATGTCCAAAAAAATGTCACTCCAACCCTTCTCTAAAATTTGTCCATAACTTTTAGCTGGAGTCTCAAATCCTCAAACAGATTTTCACAAATAAAATTTAGGTTGATTGAAAATTTTTTTTATCTAAATTTTTTTTTAAAGAAGATATTTTACTATGCTAAAATAAGGTTTGAAATTCTACTTTGAGCACAATTCCTATATTTTGATTTAATAATGAGCAGTTGAGTTCCTATTGATCCTAATTTATATATTCCACATAGATTGTTTTACCTTCTATTGACCTACTTGTATAAAGATCTTTTCTTCTCATCTTCTAGTACACCAAATTAGGTGGCTTTAGATTTGAAGCTAGTTGCCAAAATCATTAGAGTTTATCTATCACCTTGGATTGTAAATTGATTGATAACCTCAAATGGATTTCGGATTTATCATTAAATACTATCTTTGTTGCACTCTTGCTAGTATGTCTTAATTACCTTTGCAAAAGTCAGATAAGGTGAACCTCCAATTAATACGATTCTATAGGTGCCCATGTGTGACGTGAAAACTTTAAAGATGTCACTACATGGTGGCCCTTGGTTGCCTAATTTTTTCTCTAATGTTTAGTTCAAATATAGGTGTTGCATTTTGAACAATGAATAGTGATTATAGGTGCTTGTATCTTAATATAGATTGGTTGTTTTTGAATGTTGTTCTAAATGCTTTATAAGCTAGAAACCAATTTAATCCTTAATAGACAAAGAATTTATGATTATAAAAAGACAATTTTGTAGTTGATTATATTGTGGAAAGTATTCTTTAATCCCTAAATGTCCTTTATACAAAGGTGGATGTACATTTTGAGTTTTTTTGGCAAAATAAATTTAGACACAAAAAGAATTTAGACATTAGATCTTTATTTTTGTAAGGTTTTCTTTTCTTCCCATCCCTTCATGAACTCATTTAGAAACTTGCACAATCATCATCAAGTATTGAGTGACCAAGCTAATCACATCGTCAAAGAATAGACAAAATTTGCTTTTTCAACTTACTTGGGTGTACTTCATCCATTTCTTGTAGCTCCTACAACAAGCTCTTGAAAACATTCATAGTTCACCTAGTAGATTTTGGTTCTCTCAAGGATTAAATGGGAAAAATCTTTGTATTATTAGATTGAACAAAGAACATTGCATGTATTGGTTCAAGAAATAAATTATTTGAACATATGAAAGAATCCTTGTAAGCTCTTCAAATTTGCAAAAAAATAAATAAAGTCGAATATTGGTGTTTTTTGTTCTTAAAGGGTGAACTACATTGGTCAGATTTGCACTATCCAAAAGTTGCAAGGAGGCAAATGTTTTGCTGAGAGTCTTGAAATTTGAGTCTCGTGGTGACATCCCCAATAGAATCTTAAGTAATATAGATACGGTATGTTGTAATCTAAGTGGAGTTAGACCAAAGCAAACCAATGCCCAAGTACTGATCCTTCTACAAAATATCACAAGATCGAGCAATAATGTGCAAAAACTCACAAGGCGTCATGTTCACCACCAACGTAGATGGTTTCGCTGCACAAGATACAGAAACATACCACGCTGGTTACTTTCCAGCGAGCTTTCCAGTTTCCTCACATAATTTCAATCAAGCGACAGTGTACATAATGAGCAATATGCTCCTGATCCGACCGCCTAAAATGCTATCATCACAAACCCTAATGCTAGTCATAGGGTTGGGAAAGTGGCATCCACTTCTTGGACCCATGACTGCAAACCTCCAGTAATGTCGTACACCGAATTGAAGCCAGCACTTCGAAGCACCTGAACAGCTTTCTGAGAGTCATTTCCCCTCCTACAGATCACGTACACTGGCAAATTTTCACCCTCATCAGGTTCCTGTTTTTTGGAAGCAATACGGACTGTATCCAATTTCTCAGGCAATTTATCGAAGGGCACGTTCAAAGAATCTGGGAGTGATGCTATGATATACTGATGCTGGTCCCTCACGTCTAACAGAACATGCTCCTTATGGGCTCTCACCATCTCATGATACTCCCTACAGGTGATCGACTGATCTTCTCCTACAACTTGCTGCCTTGGCGGTGCAGTATCAGACATTGGTGAAGATGCAAAACTCTCATAGTCAAAATTGGGAAGGGTACATTGATTGATCTCTGGGCTCCCTCCACAAGCGACACATTGAGCATTCTTGCCACGGAGCTTGACTGTATGAATTCTACTTGATAGTGCATCCAGTATCAGCATGCGAGAGCTGAGAGGCTCTCCAACTTTTGATAAGATCTTGATAACTTCCATGGCCTGAAAGGTTCCTATAATTCCTGGGACGACTCCAAGCACGCCAGCGTCTGAGCATCGTTGGCATGCTGCCTGAGGAGGTGGGGTTGGAAACAAGCATCGGTAGCACGGTCCCTGCAATTGCCCTGCAATTTAGTGCTTCATAACACTGGGAGAAAATAAAGAAATAGGCCAAGAGGAGTTCCCATTGATAATCCTGGTAACAAATTCCACACTGCATCTAGTCTCTCATGGAGGTAATGAGAGGCAAGAATCACTAATTTATCTTGTGATCTTAGAAATTAATTGAAACAGCTGTAATATGGAGAATTGTTCTTAAAAGCACGACTTGTTTGACAACAATGGATAATGCTGTTCATTATCATAAGGCAAACCAACTGACAATGCAGGTTTCACTGACCTTCGAATGATTATACACTGTTAGCTGCCCTTCCATACCCAATGCTGCTCCAGAAACAAGTGGTCTATTTGCCACGACACACGCATCACTGACAAGATATCTCGTTGCCACGTTGTCTGAAGCATCCACCACTACATCATATTGAGGTATGATGTCCAAAGCGTTCCTCGCATGTAAACCAAACGGATATTCAATTACCTATCATATCATTCATTAAAAATATTAATATCCTTCCCATAAACCCTAAACCCTAACACTAGAAACCTGAAAAATGAGATTTACCATCAAGCTTTGTTGTGCCACTAATCAGTTTGTATTAATTGAACTCAAGAATGTCCCCGTTTTCATATGGATCTCAAAAATGCTCATTATAAGCATGGAAAGTGCCGGAAAGTCAAGGAGGCAAACATTAGAACGCACAATTGCGAATCCAATGAACCTCTGAATAGGATCATCGTTCCATGTTACAAACTCAATCATAAACTATTTCTGAGAAGCGCCTGTAATCGCAAGATTGAGATGACCTAAATTGCACGTTTTCTAATGACTTGTGGGATAAAAGGCCGCAAGTACAACTCTGCTTCCGATTGCGAGCCAATTTCAATTCAATTCCACATCCCAGGATCTAAAAACAACCACAAATAGCACAAAAATCATAGCCCCTGCCACAGTTGTTAACTTCGTCTGTCTTACCTTAATGGACGAATTGATCGCGGAACAAGTCCGCGAGGCCGACATAACCTTAGGCTCCCCAACAGACGCTTCATTATGTATCACCTGCCGATGTAAATTATGAAGCTCGACTCGATCAGGATCCATAATCCCCAAGCACCCAATTCCGCAAGCAGCGAGGTAAAGCGCCACCGGGGAGCCCAGCCCTCCAGCTCCCACTATCAGAACCGAGCCTTCGCAAAGATGCTCTTGAGCCTCAACCCCAAATGAAGGAAGGAGAAGTTGGCGGCTATACCTCTGAATCTGCGCAGCTGTCAAATTGTGGCTCAAACCAGCTCTCCAGGAGGGAACAGGGCAAGCATTTCCTCCACCATCTTCATCCTTCCCGATCAAATTACCATGAGACGAAACCGAACTTTTTTCTACAACAGAGTGCAGCTTCAGCTCTTCTCTTAATCTCGCATTCTCCGCACGGAGTCTTTCCAATTCCGTGATGAGGTCTGCCATCGGCTGCCAAAATGAACAACACAACCCAAGGGAAATGAACTTCAACAAAATACCCAGAACACCTTCCCGTTGATTTACTTATTCAGATATCAAGGAACAAAATTCTTCAAGGATGTTTCACCGCCAACTCAAGCAATGCTACTGAGTGTGTATCCAACCCTAGAATTGTAGCAATTATAAAAGCGCAAATTCTACGAGAATTCTCCACCATCACAGCGGCGTTCACTGCCATTCCAGCCGAGCCGGTACAGCAAGAAATGCACTCCTTATGCTTGATGCTCATACCTCTGAAGTGTCCGTGTGGGCCTGTTATCGGGACCGCAACTAGAACGGGCCTGTGACCGTGTCATTGAACTTCAAAACCGCCCTTTACTTTGTGTGCTTCCATTGTGTGACTATTTTTAAATGAATTTTTCTACATTTTTTTGTTCTATATTTTCTTTTTTATAAGTCATAATTATGTATTTATTTTTTACAAAATAAAAATACTCTTGATAAATATCAAATGACTTCATAAATAGAAACTTGATAAATATCAAATTTGCTCAAAAAAGTAAAATCCTCTTCATAAGTGTGTATAGCCATGTAGAACATTGTGTTGTAAATTAAATTATTAAGTATGTGTTTTCAATTAGAATAGATACTGATGAAGCTTGTTAACTCTTATTTTGTATCTTCAAACAACTTTGATATTATTCCATATCCTTTTCATTTACATGACAATATCTTCTATAATATGACTTCATATTTTTTGAATTCTTTTGGGTTTGTTCCAACCTCACATTACTTAGCATAAAGTTAAAATTTTTTTATCAAAGTTCAATTTGAGGAGAATTTTGGATTTAAAGACTACTGCTCCCTTTTAAACAATTTGTTTTGATAAGATCATTTAGCTTTAATAGTAGTAATCATATTGATATCTCCTCCATTGGATATTGATGAAACCATATGGAACCAACCTCTTTTTTTTTGGCAACATAGGGCTAGATTGCGCCATTTCAAAATAAATTTTTACTTTTTTTCAAATAAAAGTAATCTTTTTTTGCCAAAATTTTCTATTCCTATTAAAAACTAATGTAGATGAAGTTGCCAAATTTGGATGGAAAAATGCATGGATATCATTGAAAAGTGTATTTTCGTCCAAAAGATAGATGAATATAGAAATACAATACTTTACCAAATCTTAACACTTGAAGAATGAGCTAGTCACTGTGGAAATCATTTATTTTGGTATTGTGTAAATTGTTGGCATAAAAAAAACACATAAAAGCACTCATTGGAAGTCAATAAAACTATTATTGAAGACTTCTTTTTTTACACAAAATTTAGAGGATGAATAGTTTCATTTTTTGTTCTGCATGCATGGAGAGATTCTTTGTCATTCATCAACTAAAAAATAGTTCTAGCGTTTCTAACCCTTAGAGGATGCCAAGGTGGCCTTGGAAATCATCCCTTTTCATTACTATGTGAATCACTAGCTTAAAATATTGCAAAAGTATTTATTGAAAGTCAAGCTATTATAGAAGACCTTCCTTTTTCCCACAAAATTTGGAGGATAAATAGTTGCACTTTTGTCCTACACAACAAGCTTCTCTATCATTCATCAACTAGAAAATGGCTGCGGTGTCATTTATGGGTTAAGGGATTGCCACCCTAGCACTTTCTCAAAAAGTTAAGAAAAAAGGGGGTTGTATGGAACTATAAGCAATTGAATTTCCTTCGAGAGAAATGTAACAATTATGTAATTGTGTAATGTAATGTTGCTAATGAAATAATCAAGATCCTCCGTACAATTGCTGGAATGCAGCACCGAAGGAATTCAAACATTTGGCACCGAGGTTCATGAGGCGGGACACTTTCTGTCCCTTTCCAGCCACCAATTGACTCAGTGTGAACAGGGTTCTTGGATTCTGGTTTTCGTGGAGTTTCATCTCGCACGAAGTTGCTGACTGGTGATCTTGTTTCCAAGTGCCTGCGCGTACGTTAGAAGCTTGAATTTCGGATGCGCTACGGAGTTCTGTAGGAGGGAAATTGCAATACTGCATTGGTTTAGGAGAGAGAAGTCCATAGAAATTGGTGATAGCCAGGGATCTTGGAATTAGTTGGCTATGGCATTTATGGGAAAGAGAAGCATCCGGCGTCGTCGTCATGATGCGGTGTTGCAGGGAGCGGCGCTCCTTCTATTTCTCATCGGGTTCGGTTCTCTTGAAGTAGCAGCGACTCAGCTGACGAACTGCAGTTTCTCCGCTATATACTCGTTTGGTGACTCGCTGACCGATAATGGAAACGCCATTGCTGCTTTACCAGACCAGTTCATTGACTCAGAGGAGAATCCGAATGGCGTTAATTTTCCGCATCATGCAGCGGATCGGTACTGTGATGGTCGACTTCTTGTTGATTACATAGGTAAATTTCGGCTTCTTTTTTCATATTACATCTGTGTTAGTTAGCTTCTGTACACAAACGAATTGAATTTCGGTACACTCTGTTTTGGTGATACTCGATAGACAGTCTCAGGAATCTTGATTTCGGTTCTACAGAAGTTTCTTGAGATTAGTGATTATTTTGAAGAATTCAGTCTCACGGATTGGCTACATATGTTGAGATTTTCCTCGATGTTCATGGGCGTCGAGAGTCTGGTGATCGACTGCACGCGCTATCCGTAAGGATTTTAATTTTGGTGTGCAGCATTTGGTGTGCGAAGGAAACCGAACTATGCCATCCTTAGAAGTATTGCAGCAGATTTCACATACGGTGCCAACTTCGCCTTTGCTGGAGCAAGTGCACGCAATAGCACTGTGTGGTACCAGAATTCCGGATTCAGTAGTCCTTTCTCATTGAATATGCAAGTCTCTTGGCTCGAACGCTACAAAATTCGGCTGCAGTTTTACTACGATTCGGCTTCAGTTCGAGGTTAAGTGAGAAGTAGGAAAATAGTTGGTTCATTTTAGCTGCACAACCTATTTTCGTCTATTGCGTCTTTTCCAGGAATTGTTACTCATGTGACGTACTGCAGTCCAACGTTTTCGAATTTTCTACACATGGACTTAAGAACATGTCTGGCGCCGGCTTGAATCACGAGAAGAGCGTCCTCGTGATTCAAGCCTGAAAATTAGAAAGCGGCTAGTTCTTCTACCATCTCCTGATTATTGTTATGTGAAACAAGAACATTCTCTGTCGCACTGAATACTGTGTCCCTCTAATCAGTGCCTTATGAGAGCTTCGTGAAACTCACGCTCTCCGATTATGTCGAAGTTGTCGATCAGTTAGGAATCACCCTTGCTGGATAGTAGTATAGTCTCTGTTGACACAGACATTGAAGAACTTAGCTGAAGCATTCAGCCATGTCGATCAATTCGCTGTGAAGATACCAAAATTTGGCTTCTATAATTTCTCACTTGATGATGTGTTGTTGATTCACTCTGCAGCTATGAACCAATCTCTACCAGACGTGGACTCCCTCAATACATCCCTGTACTTCGTGAATGCTGGTTTCCAGGATTACTTTTTCCCGCTCTATTACAAGAATTTGACTCAATCGAAAACGCTGAAACTTGTGGATTCAGTGGTGGACTCGATCGTCACAGCTGTGCAGGTATTTTCGGTGCTCATTGCCACAGACGAGCAGTGATCGAACTGCAAACCGGTAAATGTATTATTCGAACTAATCATGACCATCGGTTTTATAAAATTGATCTTGATGAGTGAGGTGTACCCTCGTGTGTTTCAGCGAATTTTCAGATTTGGAGGGAGAAGCTTTATGATCGTGAACCTGCCCCCCCTGGGATGCCTACCAGCTCTTCTAACATTGTATTATGAGGACGATTCGGGGAACTACGACACTTATGGGTGCCTGAACTCTTTGAACAAGATCAGCAAGACTCACAATCAGCTACTTGAAAGCCGGGTGACCGACCTTCGTAACAACTATACGAACGCAACATTCTACTATGCCGACTACTACAATGTATACAGAGACGTGCTGAAATCACCAGCTGACTACGGTACTTAGTAAAACTTTGAATGCTTATATTGGCTTTCGCTTGGCACACAATCGGGCACACATTCACACTGTGAGAGTTAGTCTCGGGATATTAGAAGTGAATTCATCTTGATGTGCGCGCCGTCTTGTTCGACAAAAATTATACTCCCAATCGAAAATTACGATCAGTTTGAGTCTTACAATATTTGATGCATGTGCTTAACGAATAGTTCAATAAATAAAAGTGTAAGTGCTGACTTGATCGCAGGTATTACGAACACTCTGACTGCGTGCTGCGGCTATGGCGGTTCTTACAATTTCAATGCAAAAATATTCTGCACGCATTCCGGGGTCCATAACGGTACCGTGGTCGAATTAACCTATCCTTGCTCAAATGCCTCTGCACACTTAAGCTGGGACGGAATTCATCCTACGGCACAGATGAACTGGATAGCGGCGACGGCGTTCTTCAATGCGACTCATATGACACCGACGGGCGGATTCAACTGCGCGGCTGATTACAGCAACTGGTAAATTCCTCGGGATCTATACCTAAACAGGTTGCGTACGTAATGCATTACTTACGCAACCATATGGTCGTAATCCAGCGTTGATCTAGTTCCTCAGTGAACTTCATATTTAGAGATGTTCTTTTGGTTAGGATGCGTCGTCTCTACATACGGCGAAAGATATGCTACCGTCGACACTCTACCTGTAGCATGCATTGGAATTGTCGTCTAATAGTCATGGAGATAAATTCAGCCTCTTTTTATAGTCATGTTAAATCAGTGTCATTGCCGATTTTAGCTCTGAAGAATTAATGCTGGCAGGTACAATTGAGTTTAGATTCATCAAGGAAGGCAGCTGCTCCGAGAGGAGGCGATATTGAGATCGGCATTGTCATTGTTTTCGCAGCATGCGACAGGCTCTAATCTGTAACGATTTGAGCTGCTCTAAGTTTCTTCAATCTAGCAGCTCATAGATTCTTGCCTAGTACTCTCATTAGATCAATTTCACCAGTATTTCAATAGATGATAACTCAAGGAACAGACTAACCTAAAGTAGTCGCCACTAACACAGTTGTGTTCTGGCTACTATGCCTCAACTTGTCCTTGTTTGGTAGCTTGTTCCACCAGGAGCGAACCTTTCCTCGACGAATTTGATGTTTTGATAATTGTATTCTTGGGTCAAGAATTTTGATATCGTGAAATCGTCTTGCTTCTAAACCATAATTTGTATGTCATCGATCAAAAAGGGCCAATTGATGATACCTGGGTCCTAACATCTCATCTTGGCACAATCTCACAGGGGTCAATGTATTTGTAAATGTCAGGATAGAGCAGAAAAGATGCATGACTATGCGTAGTTACGTTTGTGACGATTCCTGGAGACTGCCCCAGGTGAGAATATTCGCACATTTGATACGCACTTGGGCAGAGCTGGTGGAGCCCTAAGGGTATGGAGTTTCCGGTGATGTCACCCACTTCTTTACACCTAGAGCTATTGTGTACTTTGAACGGCCTCTTCTTTCAGCTGAGTTTTTATGGACTATTGGCTATGGAATCAAAAGAGCTCCTTAAGTTTCAGTGATATCTATCTGTGGACGTGAAATGAGAAGTTGTAACAACTATCAGAAGTTGATATTTGTGGAGAGAGTTTGGCGGAAGTTGAAACACCGAAGCTCTTCAATTACAGTGTCATTCTTCCGATCCTATGAGTGGGTCTTATTTCTAATTTCTCTTATTGCTCACGGGACTAGTTAGAATCCAAGTTGTTATGGTCATTCAAATAGCCTTAGCCATGAATTGAATCTCTTGAAATCTCAACTACAGGATGCAACAATGACTAGTATGCTAGGCACTCTAAAATGGGGTGATTTAACTTGGAATATGAAGCTTGCATTTACTGGAGCTACGACCCAAAAAGTGTGCAAAAATTCACCATGAACGAGATTTCGATGCAAAATAGTACCAAGAGTTTCTATCCAACCACCTAAAAATGTCGTTTTAAGAAAAAAATAAGAAGCTTGCTTGATGTACAGTAAAGTACAGTAAAATCACTGTGTCTATGCTAAGTTACATCTTCATTCAATCAATTCAGCCTCGTGGTCTAAGAATTTTTAGTATTGAGGAGTGTTGTTCATTCCAAATACGCACATACACCGACTCCCAGGTTTCCACTGCTACTCCACCGACATGATGGAGCAATGTGATGAATGGTGCTCTTGAACGACATACACAGCAGACAGATTTCAGGTATCAAGACATTTGTCAAAACACCGCAGCTTCAGACAGGATCGCTAAAACATGAGGAGACAAGTGTTGACGTCCATCATAGAGGCTTGCTCCACAGATTGTTCGTCGTAGGTCATCGTTTCTAAAGGACCATCAATGACATCGGACGTTGAAACGGACGGAGAGTCTGTTTCCACTTCGACATTGTCACCGATGTTGGCAGCCTTCGCCCACAGACCCTGGTAGAGAGAGCTGCCCCAAATGACAGGCCTTGCAGAAGGCAGAGGAGAAGCTGAGCTGTCCTTCTCTTCCCCGGTGGAAACTGGACATGGAAACAGCAAACGTTGTCTGGACTCCATTGCGTCTTGAGCACCCGCCGCTGCTTTTTGTAACACTTTCTCTTGTAAGTTTTTCTTGTACTGTCTTTCCTTCTCTACGCATTCCCTCATCTCATCTGGAGCTAGTCGCAGCCATGGATTCTCTGAAGCGTCTGGGCTTTCCTGGGAGGCGGAAGTCGTCACGCTTGGTTGTCCTTCGAGGTTCTCATCCACTGGGACCTGCATTTACAGATCAATTTTGGGTATATATCCCTGATACGAGACTTTCACGGAGGAGTTGACGCTTCGGAGATCAGCATGCATCAATTTCAAGTATCATAGATTGGAAATTTAAATTGGTTTCTACTACTGAAAATGTGCATTCAATCGGGCTTTCGGGTGATTGACTAAGAAAGCCATCAGAGTCGATAGCACTGCTCATAACAACCTTGCTACTGATATGCCCGTTCCTCCAACGTTTAAGTTGAACACACAGGAATTGAATGCTCAGCCCAGAATAACACCAAAAGAATACGAAATTGACTGGTAGGGGTCTGTTTTGTACATTATATTCTGCAACAGAAGATTGATCACATGTCTCGAGTGCGCATTCCTGCACCTTTGTTGGCACATCGCCACAATCCAAGTCCATCAAATCTCGTGCAGCCTGACAAACCGCAGCCTCAACCTCCATTTCGTCTTCCAGATCATAGATCACCTTCAGCAGTTTCGGAGGTGATTCTTCGACCTCATCTCCTCCATTGAGTTGGCTTGCTGCCCTTTTTTTGGCGTCTGAAGCAGTGGGTTGATCTGAAAAAGGAAGTGTTGTTTTACCGACTGATGAGCGCCCGAGTTCCAGTTCTTCCCGCGCTTTCGCTTCTGTTTCCAGTCTCGCGTACATGTTGTTGGCTATATCACTGGAAGCGCTTGACTCATTATGAGGTCGGTCTCCATTGTTTGATGTTAGGTCAAGGAAAGCTGGGAAACGGAAGCAGGAGCATTTCAGTAAGGTTTTTTCCGAACAAGATTCACATGGGTACGGGCAAAAAACAACTCCACTAGGTCAAAATACGCATGGATACTTTGAAACTTCGACCCGTTACTAAATCGATAGGTACATGCAACGTCACGAGAATTTGATAACAAGACTTACATAAACATTCAATTTCAAGAAATACAACACAGCTTGCCTTTCCGATTCTTTTCCCTTAGTTCCGCTTCATCTTTCTTTCTTTCTTCCCGTTCTTGTTTCTCTCCCTGCGTCGTCCAAATGCCCAGATCCCATGTCTTCAGCACATATCGTCGCAATGTATTTTGATTCAATGTGTAGACTAAAAACTAATCCTGCGACTAGGCACTTTTTAAAGGCAGATGATTTAAAAATTGCGATCACGTTGGTGCCTTGATCGATAAGATTCAAAGCCAAAGAAGAAATAGGAGCATGAAAGGGACCATTTGGATGCAAAATTCTCGACATTAGGAAATGCTAAGCTACAATACCTCAATTCCACCTTTTGCAAAAGCAACAGCAAAGCGCCGCTCTTTCTCGAATATTGGACTCTCATCTAAGTAATTTAACTGCCACATTTAAGCAACTTGAAGTCTTGAGCAGGTATTAATTTCACGATTTAGTTTCCATAGTTGTTAAATATCCCTCTCTAGCATCTATAAAGTAAATTACCTATCTAATTTTAAACAACTTCCTTCACAGAAGCCTAGAAATCATATTCTAGTTGACTACAGTTTACTAAAATAGAGCACTTAGCAATGCTTTGAAATTGTAAACATGTTATCAGACGATAGAATATTTTCAAAGTCAACTGCATGAACTTACTGTCGGCATAGCAACAACTGTAAATTTTCTGTAGTGCTGTGCAATCGACACGATAGGGTTGCCACAAAGACGGAGGAGTTGCAAAGGCATACTGCGAAGGACCTGCGCATCATAATCTAACTCAGGATTTTTCATGAAAACTTGCATCAACTCGTGAACCCTAAACTGCGTTTATGTCAGAATGTATCACCCCAGAATCAACAACTAGATGACAGTCACAAATGGGTGGCCTGTAATCTGGCAATTGAAAAGAAAAACACTTTCAGAGTACTGTGATGGGCTTAATGTCTGATAATGATTTGATTCGATTTCTAGGACCTTCTTGGATATATTTAGAATCCAAAGTATACTGAATGATCTTTGTAGACTGTTCCTGAAAGGAACTGAAATGAAAAGAATGAATAATTAATCATAAAGAGCACAGAACTGTTCTACATCGAAAACAGATGTCTTGACAGTCGACACGAGAGAGAGAGTGGGAAAGCCTAGACCTCCAAGGCTTCTTCCTCGTCAATCTTGTTGTTGGCGAGGTCAAGCAACTGCAAGGCCTTGCATTCCTGCGCAGATAGCATTTAGGTAGGAGTTCAATAACGAAGACTTCTACACCGTGCACAACTGCGAATCCCATTGTAACAAACCCAGTAGGTGACGAGGGTTGACCACTTCCATAGCATTCCACAAAGCGATTAGGGTGCGAGAATTTGGATGAGCCAACTTCCGAACGGAACGGAGGAAACTAACCTTCAGCATGAACTTCGCCTTCTTCCGGTCAGCGTGAAACCTCCGCTGTACTAGGTGGAGAGAACATAACGTCGTCTGAGAAAGTTCCGTTTCTTGAATTTCTACTTAGAGAAATGCTAGTATCTTACTTTTCAATGTCTAATTCAACTGTTTTGGTACTGTCACCTCTCTTTGATATGACAAGAGCCCGAAGGAGATTTTCTGCCTTTCTAGAACACTGACCAGAAGTGTTGAGAGAGTTGTAAGCCAACCTAAATGAAACAATACATGACATCTAGTTGTCTTTGAATTTTCAATTTAAAACCCTGAGATAAGATATTAGCATTTTCGTTTTCATTTAAATTAAAAGAAAATCGAAGAATGCACACCAACATTCTTTAATTTCAAAGTGAAAATCTGATTCGAAATGAAATAATAATTATCAATATAACCAGGCAGCACCCCCTTTCTGTTGTGCCACTACAGAAAATACATAATTGAAGGACTCAGCGATGGTCTTACTCGGAGGTGAACAACGTGATCTGCAGTCCTTATCTTGTTTCCAGAAAGATTCAATTGGCGCAACTCTGGGCAGCAAGCTAACCCTGCTACGCTTGTGATCTGTCCAGCTCCGAAACAGGTTTATTCGATACCGAATGATATAAGCTCTAGTAATAGTTAAGTTTCATGCTTGAACCCGATTAAAAAGGTTTACGGCCAGAAAGAACACAAAAACTAGTGAAATGAGTTGAAAATGATGAGTCATGTTGGTGGTCACGTCAGCTGATTGGGCCCCATATTTTAGCAACAAAACAACAAAAACCAACGAGATCTCGAACGTAAAATTACCAGATTATCAGCCAGGTCAATGATTTCAAGGCATTTTAACGTTTCCAAACCCTCCACAACTTCAACCAAGTTCTGCACTCCCAAACATTGATCTTTGTGAGTGTTTCATGCATAATCCTGACAGTTTCATGCTTCTCCACCTCCTTGAAACATCGCTCTTAGTCATTGCTTGTGTAAGTAATATGTGTCATCGAGTTTGCAAAGATAACAGAGTGGTTACTTGGTTCAAATACAGGCACCGAAGATTGACAAGTGGCTCCAAATTTTCCATCTTAGATACAGCTGCCATGGCATTAACCAAGAACGTCAATCAACAAAACAAAATGCTGGAAACACATCAAGTGAAAGACATTAGATTTAATTCTTTCTCAATAAGAGATGAAAAGAGCCTCAGCCGCCGAAAGAGGAGCACTGATTCAAACCAGATATTAAGGATGATTAAGGATATCAAGGAGACGTACCATTACATTCAAGGTACAATGTGCGCAATCCCTTGTATTCTTCCAAGTTTTGTATTTTTTGAATACCCTGGACCCCATAGAAAGCCCAGGAAGGTGACAAGTTGCTAATAGTACAGATAGTCGTTTGATCAACCAAATTATATAATTGGATCACTTGGATGTTTACCTTTCCAGCAACCAAATTATACCATACCTAAACCGAACTTATGTACAGTAAATTATCGCAAATTAGAAGCGAGGGGCCGCATTACGGTTTGCCTCAGCACTAACACACACACACACACACACACACACACAGGAATGGCCCACCATTTAAGAACCAGCATCACGCAGCTGTCTGAAAATTTTACCTTCTACCAAACTCTTTCTCGAACTACAGTTAGAGATTAAAGATACAGCAACAGATGTAGGACTGTCTTGAATGTTCATATCCTTTAAAATGGCGTGTTTCAAAATCGTGACATTTAAGTGCATAGAGCTTTAACATCTGGGATTGGCATCGACCTGAGGTTGCAGACGAGCAGCTGGAAAAGTGCCCATTTAAAAAAAAATTCCATTACAAAGAATGTGACGATTGATGTAGCTATCAAATGTAGTTCATAACGACTTACACCCACGAGCATCAACGAATTCCTTAGCTCTTTAGTCGTGATATATAGAATACAGCAAGGAAGACAGCAAAAAGAGATTAGTGAAATGCACCTTCTGATGAAGATGAATAACTTCGTTGAGCTCGGGGCAGCTTGTGTACCTGGACATAGTTCCCACGCCATTGCCCTTCAGAACATGCCTCACATATTGAGAACACTCAGGCACTAACACACCCTAAATTACGGAAAAACGGAATATTCTCGTCCGACGGTTTCTAATTCAGTAATAATTTGAACTTCTTTACCGATTTCAATCTTTATATGAGTTCTTACAGCTTGAGAATAAGATCTTTTGAACAGAGTCGAAAAAACAGTGTAATGCAACAAAAACGCAACGGAAAATTGTAAGATCGAGAATATTACATTTACAAGGACCACAAGACAGACCTAATAATCAGTGATTAGTAGATCAAAACCAAGAATCATATATGAAAAATACAGGAATCGAGAGGCGTACAATTTCAGGCTCTTGCATAATTTCTTCAATGACTGCGGCGTGATTTCAAAGTGCTCATCCATGTCCATGGCTCGCCCTCGCAGACCAGATCCGTTCCCTATGAATGATCGGATATTAACGAAACTAACGAAAGTTACAGAAAAATGCCGAAGCCCATGACCAGCAGTCCGAAATTCGCAATGGCTGCTACCAGTATGGCCACGGGAAGCGCACGGCAGAAGAACTTGGTGGAGATTCCAACCGTCAGAGCTGCAATTCCCACGGGCGTTTACGTTTGGGACTTTTTAGGGTTTCGACAAGCACAAGTCCGGACACAGGAAGGGGCAGTTAGAAGCTGTTAAACGATCTCTTGCTTGATGATGACTTTTGCTTGATGAATTTGCACAAAATGAAACCTGGAGTTTCAAAAACTCATGTGACTATTTTATACCAGGAATCGAAATTTGAGTCCATCTTCTTGAACGTTATGATACCGCAGTATATACTGCAGTTGGTTTATTATTTCATGAAAAGTTACCTTTCATTTGGCCCAATCAAAAATGCACATGAACTCTAATTTACACAATTACAGTTGTATTTGGCTTTGGAACTTCAACAAGGAACGATTGTATGTGCAATCTTAATCAAATTGAGAGGTTTCTCCGTAAATTGAGGTTTTGGTCTCACTCTCACAACTCCAAGGTGCAAAAAGTGTTACGAAAAAGCATCAACACCCGGAGTCACAAAAAGTGGAAGAAAAAAAAAGCTTTGGCACCACATGAAATGCACACAACTATGAACCTCTGGGTGTGACTCGGCGTGGCAGTGATGGGATCGACCAGTGATGCACGCTGTGCAGCAACCCATCCACAGGGCAGTGTGCGACTTGCAAGTGCAGCACTTGTTGCGGGGCTTCTGGTTCTCAAGAATGTCAAAAAGCAGTCCAACCGACCCACAACAGTCGCATCAAGCAACGATGGTGAATTTCAGATTCATAGTTACTGCAGATGCTATGAAGAAAAAATTTAACAAAGCATTGCACCGTACTCTTATAAAGAGAATCTTTTCTTGTGCTGTTAAAATTGGCACATCTTGATCACTAGTAAGGCCTTAAAGATTCATAACCTTAAAACTCACTAACGATAATACAGAGTACAGGTGTTTCAGTATCCAATTTGTATTCTTGTTCTTAACAGATAACACATCTTCCATACTTTCCTCGCCGACTTGGAGAAAGCACCTTCTTGAACTAGCTACCAAATTGCCAAACTTTAGAATGTCACCGACAATGCAATTTCAACGCATTTGCCTATTGAACAGTCGGTCTTAACCCTATTACGTTTTACATGAGATCGACTAGCAGCATATCCTTCCTGAAATGTGCCAACATATTATTATTAGTCCACCAAATACAATACTTAGAAAATAAGTCCTTCAAATCAGCACTTCCAGACAATCCAAAATTACAACTCAAGTCTACCGAATCATTGCAAGAAACAGATACTCGACGGTCATCTACTACCAGCAGGGTCTTTTTTGAAAATTTAAGGTGAAATTGAAGTGCAGGTGGTACAGGCACAAGAGTGAATACTAAGCTGACACTGTTAATTCATGACCTAGAAGAAGGATTCAATATTACTAAGGATATTAGACGGTACAATAGCCCACGCACAGCCCCCGACGCTCGATTCACAAGTCAGATAGATAGATGATTAGAATATTAAGGGAACAATAACAAATAGTTCCTGAGAATATTCAAACGCTAATGCACGAATAGCTCAGCGTAAGATATTAAACTGTCGCTTGGAGGAAAAACCTGATTGATGAACTGTTTCTGCATGTGCTCATGCCAGAAAAACATGCTTGACGTGAGTAAAACCACCAAACACTGTTTATAACCTCTTCATTAGATGAGCTGAAGTCCAATCAAATCAGTCAATGTCTGTGATCTCACATTGATTAGAGCCTTCTGAGGACGTGTTCTGTCAAAAAACCACCAGACCCATGTCAGAAACTCAAAAAAATTACATCTAGTCGGCTACAGCCTGTAGGAAAGTCTTAACCCCGAAGTGCCAAAGCTAAAAATAGAAATTTCACTGAAGGAACTTAGAGTCCATTATAGTAACTTTCAAACATATATCTATGCTTCAAAAATTGATGGGTATGGTTTCTTCTTCCTATTGCTACATTTTGATGACTTCCTCAACTTCAAGACGTTAATAGAAACGGCCACGTTTGGCCATTTGAACAATTAAGCGTTACAAGATATACTTCAGATAGCGATGAAGACGGTACGGCACTCAGTCTAGACTTCCATTCGGCGTTCACAACTCCAAGAGGTTAGCAATCATATCGACACATTTATGATACTATTTGATCACAGCAGATTCAAGAAGGAAGAATCCAAATATTCGATTCAGTACGAGAGAAAACCTCTGTCTCTAATCACCTTCACAGAAGTCCTTTACTTTCGACAGGGCTCCTGCTGATCTGAAACTCTTGAATTGCCCACGCTCCAGCAAGCGCTACAAGCAAAAAACTGTGCACCATAGAAATTCTTCAAGGGCACGGCACCCAGAAATAAACACGAAGATGCAAAGAGCAAGAACCGCAAGGCAGCACCATCGACTGCCGTTGCTTGCCCCAACCAATATTGCCGACATCACCCGATTCCTCAGAGCTCTTGTCCTTAATCCCTAATCCCGCTTCGTGGAGCTCCGGCGCACCAACGAAAAAGAAGTCACTACATCTGCAGGGATACCAATACTGCGAATTTCCCGATTCATCCAAGTCTTCTTCCATGTCCTCCAATACAATTTCCTCCCCGACCACGACATTCGCGTCGATTTTCGTTCCCACACCAACAAGTGAAGATTTCACGGTCGCATCATATACTGCCCTCGACTCCACATCGCGCAAGACGCTCCAAGCCTCTCGCACTCGCAGATAGCGAGCAGCGTCTGCGGCCGACAACAGACTTCCAGAATTTCGGTCCAATCGTGGTCCCACTTTATCGGGATGCACGGAGAGCAGCGCTGCTCGGTAACATGCACGAATCTCCTCGAGGCTTGAGGAAGGGGACACATTGAGCACGTCGTAGTGACTCGCCCCCTCGTCCCCATAGCTGTGTTCCATGTGGCAGAAAATCGCTCTGTGAAATCCCGAAATCTGCAAACATTCAATCAAAATCGAACTCCAAACCCTAACATCCTCAGAAACCCTTAATTTGAAAATACTTCCCAATTCGAACTACAAATTGCAGTCCTATCCATAACACCACAATTTCAGATCCAGGCAACCCTGCTAAAGTCTAACACCACACTGAATCGATGATAATTTCCCCACTGCAAAAAAGCCATGTAATTTCTTCCAGACCTCTGCAACGAAGAAAAGTACCGGAATGTCACAGCACCTGGAAACAATTCTTGGGAATTGCTGCTCATCCAAAATTTCGGCCTGCGAGTGTTCCGACGCTGGAAGAATCCGCAACGATCAGCCTGCTCCGACGAAACTGAGCAGTTACCATACCTGTACACCACTGAACACCTTCGAAGGTATATTCATGCAATGAGGTAACCCTAAACCTTCAGCCCTAATAAATCTCAGCCCTAAAATAACCGCGGGTAACAATGGGTTTTTTTTATCCCTCTCAACGGAGATTTTATTTGTGGCAATTTCTGTGCTAAATTGTGGGGTTATTTTTAGGGGTGGAATGAAATAATTGAAAAAAATTCTTTGTATGCAAATGTGTGTAATCATTACAATTCACTCAAATTTTTCCAAAATAGGATGATATTGCTATATTCAGATGAATAACTAAAATTTAATCTATATTTTAATCTATCCATACTAAAATTTAAATTAGGCTATTTTGTTTTTTGTTTTTTTTTGTTACTTTAAGATTTCCAAAGTCGTGAGTTCTTGGCACTATCGGAAAGCTCTCTACAAGGAAGGGTGTAAAGGCTTTGTTTCATGGTGTTTAGACCTATAGTGTGAAAGTTATTGAATTTTGAAATTTTCATGAATTTTAAAATTATTTTTACTTCTGTTTTTATTGTGGCAATGACACAAGGCACACTAGTCTATACCTTAAGTCAAGTTGTTTGTTTGTTTGTTTTGTTTGTTACAGTGATATCTCTAAAATTGTTTATCCCCCAAGCACATTTTTAAACCACTTTAGAAAGCTCCCAACAAGGAGGGGTGGGTAGGCTTTGTTTTGTAGCATTTGAATCTATGGGGTGAAAGTTATGAATTTCAAAAATTTTATGAATTAAAAAATGATAGAAAATTACTTTTAATTTAATTATAATATGGCAACAGTATAGGGCATACTATATACCTTAAACAAGATTCTTTGTTTATTTTGTTTATTATAGTAAGATCTCTAGAATTGTATGTCCCCCAATCCATTCTCTGATTCTTTTCATAGTAGCACTAGAAAGTTCTATACGAGGAGGGGTGTACGGGCTTTGTTTCATAGTATTTGGACCTATAGTGTGAAAATTATTGAATTCCCAAAAATTCATAAATTTTAATTTTAATTTTAATTCAATTTTGACTATAGCACATTACAAGGTACACTAATGTTTATTAATTTAAATAGCTTTATTATTCTATTCATGTTGACAAATTATAGTACCTTCAAAAATTGAAAACAAAATCCATCAACTCTCAAAGCAAAGACCTAATCCTTTTGGATGTAAATGATAGTTTCAAAGGATTTACGATTTTAGGATTCTATTATAGATGTTTACTACAATATTTCTCTATTTTGGAGTGAAGATGTAATTTATAAGTAATAAAAGTGGAAGATTTTTTTTGAAGAATGAAAGCATAATAGGCTATGTGACTTCAAATTTCTATAACAAAATAGGTGGTTACTACCTCGTTTGAGCTCATTGTAATTGTGATAAACTAACACAATGGCAATGAGTACAATTTGTTAACTATTCTTGCTAACTTATCCACCCTACCCTATAATTGTTTTTTTCAAGATCAATTTTGATTGCATTCAATATAGGATATAAGGGATTGCCAAGAAAGCAATGTCAATTCCAACATTTTCAATCAATTCAAACAATTTTTTTCAATTTTTTTTCAATTCAAACACAATTAGTCAATTTAGATGCATCAATTCAAATGGTTCTTTTTTGTATTTAAATGTAGTTTATATTATTTAATAGCAATTTGTAATATGTATCCAATAATCTGTATTCCTTGTTTGTATTCTATATTTGTATTCTATAATCATATCCATATAAATATTTGTATCAAGATTGGCGGCTTAGGTTTTCTAAGAAGAAATTTAATCAATGTCTCAAGGGATTCACAAGGAGGTTGTTGAATTTTCCTTTCTAGATTTGATAATTGTGGATTTTTTATTGGAGGGGACCAAATACATGTTAATTAAAAGACCATTTTTGCCTCTTTTGAATTCATTGTAATTATTTGAAGGTAAGCTTTGTAGACTTGTGATTATACAAAAATGGATTTGCAAAATCATGTAGTTCAAATCACAAACCATAACAAGCCCTTTTGTGACGTAACATATTATTATGGGCCCCTTTAAGAGATGCTTATGCTCTCCTAAAGGAGAACTTTGGTAGATTATAGGGAATACAAGCTGGAAGCTCAAAGTAGGGAATTCAAAGCAGGCATTGAATTTCATCTAGGATACAACTTATAAATTGTTGGATTATGAATTGAGTTGTTCATCATGAATTGCTTCACTTGATTTCATAAGCTAGAAAACCATGTTAAATTTCTCTTGAGTTCCACTTTTTCTAGAACTTGAAACTTGAAGCAGGGAAGTCAAACCGAGCATCGAAGTTCATCAATCTATTGGGATATATACTAATGAATTGCTTCATCAAGAATTGATTTGTCCATTAAGAATTACTTCACTTGAACTATGTTAGATTTATCTTCTACTCTGTCTAGAACTTGAAACTTAAAGTAGAGAACTCAAAGCAAGCATCAAAGTCCATCTAGGATATATACTAATTAATTGCTCAAAGTATCCAAGTTGGTTGAAACTTTGTTTTGTTCGTGAGCATCATCTACATATTCCAAAATTTGACTTGGTCCATCAGCTCGGACTCCATCTAGGCATTGACAATGAGTGTCTTGGTGTTGCACCTATTTTGTTACAATTACACAACAACACCAGTCTTTAATACTTCTGTGATGAGCAAGAAGATGAAGACAATATTGTCGGTGAATGTGTCCATGAACACTTCCATTGTGGCCTTAGGTGAATGCAAGAGAGAGCATGATCATTTTGTGTAGCATTTCTACAATATTGCATAAAACTCATGATTTTTTTGAGAGTATTTTAAAACTAGAAAATAATACTAATGATAATTAAAATATATGTTTAATGTTCACACCTTTAAGGAGAAGGTATCTTGGGAAGGAAAAGTATAGGAAAATGTTTTAAGTAGGAGAATTAGAAAAGTGCAAAATCTCATGAAAATAGATACTTTGACGTTTTAATTTGTGAAAAATAGGGAAATTTTTTTTCAAGGAAAGTAAAAAAAATTCTATTTAGGAAGACTTCATAGTAAAGAGATTTCACTAAAAGAATCATCTTGAAACCATTTTCGATGTTCAAAATTGCACGTGCAAGGGAGCCCTATTTGCATGAATGTACAGAACATAAAATAATGATTTTTAAAAATTATTTTTGGAAGGCAAGTGTCACTCTAGTGTAGGTAGAGCCCACAAAAATTTCAACTCTAAATCATTAATTTTGAATAGTCCCCAGTACTAAAAAACCCTAACTATAAAGTGTGACAAATGAACTAAATTGAAATCCTAATATAAAGTGATTTTTGAAATTTTTGAAAAAAATATTCTCTAATAATTGTCTAGTTGATGATCTTCAACTAAAAAAATTCAAATACATTGGCTTCAATGTGCACAAGTTATGACCGATGACAACTCAAAACATCAAGTGTGACAAAAAATAATACCGATCTTTTTTGCATTCACCCCCTTATGTTGATAATTTTCCAATTGCAACCACACATGTGTTTGTATTTGTACTCATGCTATTCTTGCTAGTTAAGAGTTTTTTCCTCCTGTTGCCATTGATTATATTGATGATATTAGTTTGTCCATTTCTAGTTGATACAATTTCAACCATATAAATTTGAAATCAATGGGCCCTAGGACATATACAAAGCCAAAATTTGCTTTGATGTGGATTGACAAAAATCATTTTGGTTTTGTCTCTACCTCATGCTGGGACTTGTGATGGTGAATGTCATTTGTATGTTTTGATAAATGAGATATAATGGCCGGTAATTGTGATGTGAGAGAGAAGACGATTCATCACCCCGTTAGAGTAGTTTCTATACATTTCTGAACAACATCCAAGTCTCATCAACACTTGTCAAGCAATCATCTCATGGAATTATATATTCCACCTCAATAACAAGTATTGTTTGTATAATACTAGCAACAACAAACCTTCCAATCTAAAAAACCTCAAAATCCAAAAATTTTGATCAAAAGAGTTGATTGATCAAAGACATTTGTTATTTCCTTGAAAACATTAGAGGATTTATGGGGTTTAGGAGGGCCACTTCAAGCAGCTGTGTCGTGAACTTCTCACTTCTACAATTTTGGGGAACAACTGTTTCCGACAAAAAGAATTATAAAAAAATAAAAATAAAAACATTTTAATCTTGCAATGAAGAAAAAAACTGGGAAAAAAAATATTGGACATGGTAGTTGGTGTGCCATGTCAACGAGCTGTCGTGGCCCCTTGCAAGGTTGTTCCCATAGTCTAGGAACCCAAAGCCCTCCTAAAAGTAAAAAATTCCTCTAATACATCTTCGTGTTGAATTTGCAAGAAGCGAGCAATTGAGGGTCAGTGCCTCACCTGCACCCATGCCACAATCCAAACACTTAGTTAGAATTGTAACGTATGCAAGGTGTCTTCAACATGACAACCAATTGTTATCCATTTTACAATCACAAGCCAAATTGATCCATTAGTAAGAAGATCTTGTTTACTCTCTTCATCTTTCTCTAACCTTTTCATCCATGTCCATCCTTCAAGTGGAACTCTACTACTACTTGTGGTATCGTAAAGCAAGACAATGTTGTTCTGATGCTTCCACGCTCCTCTACTAGTTTGTTCACTAATTTGCATAGAGCTTTGATTTTGTAGTAAGTCACTCTAATACACTAGCACACAAGAAGGACGGCCAAGGAGAAGCTACTTTGATTATTGCTTTCCTTAAAAACTAATTTATTTTCAAATGCTTTTTGCATCAAAATGGCATGGTTGATCATTTCTCTCTAAAGTCCTTGTGGTGCAGGTGCTTAACTAGCTAATCAATTAGCTAGTCAATATTTATTGGGTCTCTTAAGAATGACACTCCCTCATTACCAAGCACAGACTTCATGATTTACATATTCCCGACCATCATCAATTTAGTAAATCAAATCTTGTATAGCTACTATCAAACTCATCATTTGTCAAGACTGCATT
Source organism: Pseudoscleropodium purum (assembly GCA_963969395.1). Taxonomy (NCBI): domain Eukaryota; kingdom Viridiplantae; phylum Streptophyta; class Bryopsida; order Hypnales; family Brachytheciaceae; genus Pseudoscleropodium; species Pseudoscleropodium purum. The sequence continues at coordinate 23,358,991 of OZ017796.1, forward strand.
TTCATAAAATCCTTTGTTTGTGGTAGTATGTCATTCCATGTCATTATACTGCAAGTAATATTACTAAATGCTTGCTGAGACCTTCTTTGTGAAATACTCCATTGTTTGTTATAGACAGATAATAAATTACTTTTTTGTATCAGTTGGTATTTGGTACAATTGCTTGTAATATGATATTTTCAAGCTGTTCTAGATTTGAGAGAGAGAGAAAGAGTACATTACACCCTAAAACAGGGCAGTTTCATACCATTCATGAATCACTATTAACCAACATATCTCTTGGTCAAAACTGAGTTAGTTTGGAAACAAGTAATGACGATGTATTCAGATTCATAACTTATGTCTTCACACTATGTAGTTTTTAGTAATTCCTACCGGGAGGGTGGAATTTTGAGCATGCAAAACACAAAACAAGAATCACTCTATTCAATTCAGTCAAGTATTCCAATCGTGAAACTAATACTTATCATGTCCCCCAAAAAACAAAATTATTCACACAAAATCACAAACTATTATGTGGCCCATTATAACCATCCAAGTCCAAATTCATGAAATTGATTTGTTAAGAACTCGAGTGGGAAAAGTATCACATTTCCAAATTGAGTACCATTAAAGGAATCAAACTAGGCACTAAATGAGAAAATCACAAAGAAAAATTCTAAATGCTAGGGTTTTGATTTCATATGTAGAAAGTTAGCAATGAAGCTATCAAAACAAAAATACAGTTGCAAGTGCAGAGAAGGAGTTTGGTGCATGATGATCTTTGGCCAAACATTTTTGCATAAAATGTGGAGGGAATGCTCCTCACTTGCACCCATACCACAATCTGAACACTTAGTTAGAATCACAACATATGCAAGGTGTCTTCTATGCATTCCTAGTTGTTATCCTTGTCACCAATTTTATGCAAAGAGTCAAAGCAAGATATGTACAATCTTTAATGCAAATCAAAGATCATTCCATGTGAGAAAAAATACTCTCTACCAAATGGAAACTTCTTCTCCAAAGTTTTTTGAGAGAGCTCCATGACGTTGAGGTGAGGCCATTGTAGTGAGCATTGATCTTGTATGCACTATTTTCCGCATAGTAGTAGTGCACAAATACTATGCTCTCTAAAGTATTGAATTATTGCATGTAAACAAGAAGTGAAGTGGCGGCAACTAGTACATCAATCCCCCAAATATGGATAGGAGAGATAACAGTGAGTGGAACTAGGTGTATTAAACACCATGTCCTGCCATGAGTGTACTCTTTTGTAAAGACGTAGTGGCAGTGTCCCATACTCAAGTCTTTGGCATTCTTTACAGACATTTATTTGAATAGGACTATCATTCACTGGAATATGGTAAAATGTATGTGGTTTGTACAAAGCCACATCATTTAAGATAGTGTGAGAAATTTCCATATGTGTTGTAAAAAATAAATAAATAAATAAATTTCAGAGAGGGAGAGAGAGAACTTGTGTATTTTGATAGATGGACACCTTTTACTTTGAAACTTTCATTTCATACCTTGTTTACATTTGCTACCAATGGAAGGACTTAGTTAATTACTCAAATTTAGAATGAGTCACAGGCCCTTGCAATTTGTCACATATTTGTACCAAGTAAATTTGAAACTTGTTCTCTTCTATCTACAACCATCAAGGCTATTTGAGGTTGAATTATGAAACTATGGAGGTGGTTGATATAAGAATTCCTTCATTCTCTACCAAGAGGTTGGTCCAATCGATGTAAACAACCCTTCCGTTCGTTACACAAATCAAATATGAAGTTCTTGGCAAGTCTTCAAATTAGAATGAACATGTAGATGAGATTGCAAATTTTTCACTATATTTCTACAGAGATGAGTGGTGGGGTCAAACGAGACCTCTATGTGAGGGAATGTTAGAGTTCAAGACTTGTGGTTTAAAAATGGATCTAACTTGTACTTTAATTTAAAGATTTTGGCCTTGGAATTAAATAGGATGGGCTAGGTTTATAAACAATTATGCAGCTAACATTAAAAACTCTAACAACCAAAAATGTAGTGCCAAAATGGGGGTGAACTTCATCAATATTGTGGTAAATCTATGCATTAGATTAAATTCATGTAGTCTCACACTATGTTAACCTTTGAGCTCTTTGCATTTTCCTATTCTAGATGATGAACAAAGTACTTTAGGACAATGTTTTGTCCAAATACCTTCTCATTCATCTAAAGTACTATTTGAATTTTTAAAGATAATTTTTATTTAACGAATTTGTTCAAATAGAGATAAATAATCTATTTGTATTATGAAATAAATGTAAATGTACAAAATTTCAAAAATAAACTTAAGTGTTAAAATGTATTATTAAAGTGTTATGCAAACTATTATTATTCAATTTCTATTCTCGATGCCGTCCGCCCCTTCCATCCACCCTACTTGCCAAAACCATCAATGTTCACCGTGAAACCATCCATCAGTGTCGGTACAAGAGTATCAACCACATTGTCTGCTATTGAGTAGAGAGCGTTTGCCTTGGAAAATCACAGAGATTTTGGTTGCAACTAGAAATAGCTTAGGAATGAAGGAAATTGTAGGATGATAAAAACAAGTGAGCTCGTCACCCATAAATTCACCCTACTAATAATACACAATGTAATAAAAAAAGATGAAGACGAGTGAGCTTGTCACCGCAAATTCACCAACTCAATTAAAATGACTTGAGAACTAAAGAAATTGTAGTTGTCTAGATTCTTCAAACTCGATTGTCAAATCTTCTACACCGCCATGAAACTAATACCTATTGACCTATTATGTAGAATTCTAGGTTGATTATAGATCAAAGTAGAATTCCAAAACACAAGCTTCAGACAAGTAAAATGGAAGGCTAAACCACAAGTTGAATTGTCCGAAAGATTGCCTTCTAAACTTCAAACCTACTATACGTGACCAGCAATTGTGCATCACTAATGAGAACAACAAAAAATACAATCATAAGAACAAAGAATCTCACTTTGTTAGGTCTACAATACAAAAAGAGGAAAAACAATGGTTTCACTTCTGCTATCCTCAACAATAAAGTTTTCAAGGAAAGACAAGCCACAAGTTACAACACACAAGTCTTCAAAGCTTCTTTCAACTCCCAAATTTCATTGTTAAACTTTAATTTGGTGTTGTTGTTTCATCTAGAGTTTAGGTAAGATGAATGATGGCTTTTTAGAAAGCCAATACAATTTGGTATTTCTTCTTAAAATCTCAACTCATTCTAAAACTTTGATCAACTTCTATGGCCATTCAAAAATTTTACTTTGAAAAAGAAGGCAACAAATCCTTTTTCATTTCGTCACTCATAACTCACACATACAAACTTCAAATAAAATGAGTTATAACTTCATAAAAAACCAACCAATTTTCCACATTCCCTTCAAATTTTATTGCAAACAAAAACCTTTCTATCTTTTATGATTGGCCAAAGTCTTTGGCTTTTTACATAAAAGGTGGAGGACCTCCTTTCACTTAAACTAATATAACTTTGATTGACAACTTCAAATTAAAAAAGCGAGATCAATGTAAAAACACAATATTAGATGTACAATTTTTCAAAATTTAATTTCAAAATTCTTCAAACACAACACATTATGGTTCCACAAACATTTGGGCCTTACAAGCAACAACAAAAGGAACAATGAATAGTGCTTTTTTTTTCCTTCACCTTATCTTCTACTTAAACCATGTAAGTCAAGTAAATTTTAACTCACACTTTGACCAAATGACTCTCATATCAATCAAAGGTCATGTATTTTGACTAAAAGATTAATTTCAAATTTTTAGCTAGAAGATAAATCAATCTAAAGTAACTAAAAGGCAAATAATTTGAATATTTTTTTTGTACAACTTCACAAATACAAAATTATTTAGAAAAATACTTCAAGTATGAAATGAAGAATTAAAAATTAATATATGTCTAGTAGAGGTAAAAAACTAGAATTTCAAGAAAATCATTACTACATCTGCAAGAAATTGAAAATGTGTGTGATAGTCATTACAACATATTCTCCACGATTTGTCTTTGTTAAAGGATTCAATGGCCTCTCTAACCAATATTGGTAGCTACGACTCTCGTTTATAAACTTGACCATATAATAGTATTAGTAGTCGTTTAAACCTTCAAAACATCTTTTAAATGTCACTTCTCAGCCATTAGGCTCAAGACATTCGACTTACAACAAGGTTACCAATGCTTGAGTATTGCGTTGAAGGTTCTTGTGTCATTGTTGCTTTACACAAGATTACTTTGGCAAAGGAGAAAGTTTAGCTTCATCTTAAAGACACTCATGTGCCAATGTAAGACCTAGCGGCAGAAGAAATTGATTTAGTAGTTGTAACAATCAAAACTCAAATTCTAATTCCAGTTGAAGCTCATCGTCTTCATACTTAGAAAAAAAAACTCTCTAATTTGACATACTAAAATCTATAGTAAAAACAAAAAAAACTACACCAAAATGATAAAGCTCTCAAACAATTGTGTCTTTTTAAATAGATGAATTGCATCATAATAAAAAGGTGTCACCTTGAAGCTATTTAAAATGATGTCATCTTTTTTTTTAATGTTATTATAATCAAATCTATCAAAATAACATATTCGTATATGTTTTTACACTATGTACGTATTTACAATGCAACACTACTAGATCTAACAGCCCATGTTCGACAATTGAACGTTTGAATGTGGCGGACAATTGAGCTACTACCTGCTGTCCACCCCATTCGTCTACCTTCTAACAACTTTTTGGACGTTGCAATTTGTTGTTTACGAATGTCCGATTTTTTTAATGCAAATTTTCCTTGGACATACCATTCCATCAATCATATTTACACAACATGTATCAAAGAATAATTTTAAGGCCCAACAATTTTCATAACTTTTGACTACATGGTTAAAAATTTATTGTATGATATGTCATTTTTAGCGAAATGTGGACAGCTTGAGTACCTCAAAAAAATTCTTAAATTTTTTTTAATATTAAAATTTGAAATTGATTTTATAGATTTAAATATATATGGAAAACTTTGAATCATTCCATTTTGATTAATGAGATGAAATTATGAAGAGTTTTAGTTTGCAAGTATAATGGCTAGCATAAATAGTTGTATAGTGGAAGCAAATTCAAAGAATTTGCTACCATTTATATATAATATTTTAGAAAAGTAAAAGTAAAAGACTATAAGAGCATATAGTTGCAATAAACATATAGCACAACTTCTAAAGTTGAAATGTGAACCCAAAAAATTTAGCTTAATTCACTTATGCAACTAAGATGTACGATTCTTTTTGCAAAAACTAATAACATTGTACATTACTTGTAGAAAATGAAAGTACAAGCTATAAAATGATATCACAACTCAAAGATGCAACTTGTAAGCATTCAAAATGACTCCCACCGTGTGTAGCCACCTTTTGCTTTGTAAACATCAGTAGTTCTTTGAAGCATAGAACATATTAGCTTTCTTACAACATCAACCTCAATACTATACCAAATTTTTTTATCTTCTCCCATAAATCACTTTTGCTAGTGGGTTTCCTTTTAGACCTTCTCATGCGACAATCTACTTCATTCCAAAGGTTTGAGGTCAAGGGATTGCAGTGGATGCCAAATAAGCTTGAACTTCTATACAAGCAACTAATTGACAACATAATTTGCAGTATGTTTGGGATCATTGTCATGTTGGATATGACACTTTCTTCCTCTAAACCTTGCATATGTATAGTCTCCATAAGTTTTGTCTCCAAAATCTCTCGATACACAAATCTATCCATCTTCCCTTCAATCAAATGAAGCTTATCAACTCCTTCCCAACTCATACAATCCCAAACCATTATACTTCCTCTCCCATGTTTTAGTGTACATTGCACATGTTGGTCTAAAAGACCCTCTCCATTCTTTCTCCATTAATACTATTGTCCATCTAAGCCAAAAAGGTTAAATTTTGACTCATCAAAAAAGATGACAAAACTCCAACCTTCCCAAATGAAAGGATTGCATTTCTTTGCCCACTGAAAACGATGCACTCGATGCCTCTTTGTCAAAAGTGGCTTCTTTACCTTCACACGTGCTTACAAGCCTTGCCTCTGAAGACTCCTTCTAACTATATCTCACTCAATTGCATGCCTTGAGACCTTAATTCTCTTCCTATTGTTGCAATGGTACTAGTACTTTGATCGTTTAACCTCCTGACAATGTCATGATCGTCATGCTCATCAAGAATTTGAGGTCTACTAGTTGAAGCTTTGTCTCTCAAACCACTATAAGGAAGATCCGTTTAATTGGATGTTCTTACATCTAAGTTGACGGATTTTTTTGCACATTCCATGTAATATCTTCATGTTTTTATGTCAACAATTACGTCCAATGTAACATCTTCATGTTACATTGGACGTAATTGTTGACATAAAAACATGAAGATGTTACATTGGATGTGCAAAAAAATCTGTCAATTTAGACGCAAGAACATCCAATTAAACAAATCCTCCTTCTACTGAACTCTCTCTCACCAAATCTCCATACTATGTCACTACAGGTGCTTCAAGGAATGCCGAAAATTACTAAAATTTCACCATAACAATTGTCTCACTTATGCATCTCAAGAACTGCCTTTCTCTCAATTTCACATCTTTTAGAAGCCATAGTGAGTCACTTAGAACCTCTCTAAAACGCTGAAATTTTTGGTAGCACAAGAAAGCTTCAAAACAACACTTGCATTCAAAAGATAGTGGTGTGCACAACTTGTATGCATATTAAATTGTACACACCACTTCAAGATATTTCATAATGTGGATCCACCAAGTGGCTAATTTTGAAGGAATTGATCTTAATTACATGCCATGTGGTTTTCTTCATATATGCAATCCAAAAAATCTTTGACAATTTGACTTTTGAAGCACTGCTTGAGCTATTTCGGGAATAGCCTTTACTGTCCGAATACTTTTGTTGGCCACTATAGTTGTAGAATCACTACTTTAAAATAAACTTTGAAGTCTTTTATTTAATTCAATTTTCAATATTTTTGGAAAAAAATAAAAGCATTGGATGTAGATTGTTTATTATATCATTACAACCATTGGGATTGGCATTTTTTAATTCTATGACAAAATTCTAAACAATTTAGTGTTTTGAATCATGTTCTACTTCTTTCTATTTTCTATTTTTTTCTTATATGTTGTACAATTCCAACTGATCCAAATTTTTTTACTTATATAGCCAACTTGCCTTACAAAATGAATCCAAAGAGTAATCACTGTTTTGAAAAAATTTCATACATATGTGACCTTGTGAAGTGTAGCTACTCCATTTTTTGCAAGGCTTAAAAAGGACTTTTGTGAACTCAAACACTAATATCTTGCAATCTATACATCTTTTCAAACCAACATACTATAAAATCCTAAGGTTATATATGTTCAATAATGTTTTTTTTCTAAAATTTGGTACTTCTACTAAAAATGGCAATTTTGGAGCGTTTTGGGTGAAAACATAGTCCAAAACCTTTAGGGGTTAAGGGAGCCCATATTAATTAATCAACACAACACATTATACAAATATCTATCATTGAAATGTTGTACATCATGTTTCAAACATTTATAGTTTCTCAAGATAAATCCCTTAAATTTTTTGGTCCCTTCAATGCCCCTATTGAGTTTACATAAACCTCTCTTAATGCATAGTTCATAGTTCCTGTACCATGCACCAAGAGGTTCTAACAATACTTATTTTTAATTTGCTTCAAATCAGTCATTTGGTTTTCATTCTTTATTTGTTATTTGTTGTTTTTTTATTAAAAAATTATTGAAGATACTCCCGAGTGGATTTTTTCACCGGATTTTCCTTAATTCCACCGGCTAACCCTGAACTGGCCAACGGTTTTCCCTGAACACCGACTGTTTGAAAGTCGCACTTTGTAACGAACACCTACTCCCCCACTGAGTTCTCTCCGTCCCCTAACGGAAGTTGTCAGTGATCTTGTCAGTACCCAGACTGTATGTCAGACAATGAGAGGTCAGCCAGAAGAGAATTGCTATTTCCGACACACACATATCCAGATGACAGAGTTTCAAGCTGAGGAAAAGTCACAAACCCAGAGCCTTTTCAACTTGGGAAACAGAGCCTTTTCAACTGGAGCTTATCACAATTGCAAACTAACGCACAGGGTCACGAACAGATTCTCCATAACCTGTAAAGCCAAAACTCCTTTCTTTCGAAATCAAGTACCGTCTGGCAATGAGCCAAACTCACACTTCCATGACGGCTGAAATGCAGCCCACAGAATGCGAAGGAAGAATCTGAATGATACTACAAAAACCTTTGTATCGACAAATTACCAACATTGCGAACATTGCTAACATTGCTAACATTGCTACCTACATTGCATTCTACTCTTGTGACTAGCGAGACGAAGACGATCCCCAAAAGAACAGTAACCACAACCCTGTTGCTTGATTCCCAGCTCATGACTGAAGCATCTCTCCATTCTGTGTGAGATCCTTTCCATCATCTACGCGGTGAGCTTCTACTGACTGTTTGCTTTCATGCTTCCCCTCACCCTCGATTTCCAGCCTTTAAGTATCCTTGACTTCAGGCTCTGATGCATCATCCGAGTCAAGCCTGTCTGCATCCGCTGCTACTTCAATAAATGGCTTCACCTTATCATCAGTAGCAAGCTTTTCGACATCCCCATTGGCTTGCTTCTCACGGTGAGCCTCGACTGAATGCATCCCTTGGTCTATGGGAAGCTCTTCCGCATTCTCATCCTGAAAGTTTCCATCATCTTCACTGTCAAGCTTTCCGTCATTCCCCGTGGGCAGCTGTTCTACATGCGACTCTTCTACACCCTCAGTAGGAAGCTTTTGCACTGCTGCAGTCGGGAGCCTTTCGACATCCTCAGTAGGAAGCTTCCCCACGTCCTCAAAGGGCAGCGTTTCCGCGTCCTCAATGGGAAGCTCTTCGACTTCCTTGGTGTGAGCCTCTTGCTCCATGTTGCCAAGGGGAGGCTCCACTCCATCCTCGCTATGATGCTCCCCTTCTTTCTCCTCGCGAAGCTGGACTGCATCCCCGCTGTCACTTACATGCGTAATCCCATTCTCCTCACCATTGAAATGCGACGCAGGCGTGGCGTTTGCGTCCGGATCTTGGGTTGCATCTCTCTCTGGAGTTGACGAATCTGCGTCGTGCACATCGTCTTCTTCGAGGTTTGCGAATTGGGGAGTGGCAAGAACGCCCTTCGAAGCGTCACCACTCACCACGGCTTCCAGAGAGTGGATGTCGCTGTCTTTCACTTTCTTGGGTTTCCCCCGACGCAAAAAGGAAACGAGCTTGGAGACTAAACCCAGACCTGCCACTGTTGCTACCCCGATGACGACCCCTTGACGAGTGGTGAGCTTCCGCCTCTTTCGGCTGATTCGTTGCTCGGTCTCCACGTCTTCCATTGCGCTAGGGCTGCACGAAGCAATCAGACAAGTCAAAATCAAGGAACAGTAGCTAAGCTCGTAGTAAAGACACAGAAAAAAGATGCAAACGTAGACTTCAACAGCGAGCTTCACACCTCGAGGAACGACCGCTACATGAGACTCAGAACAATTCCAACATTCACCAACACAGAGACTTTGAGACCCTAAGCGGTGACTATGTCATAATGATTAACAAGTGCACTACGCAACGCTAGCTCAAGCAAGGTGACACAGCCAACAACCAATGCAAAGCCATCCCCCAAATTGCGAGATGCAAACGAGTCCATCGTCCAACAATTCAGCGTCCACACCATGTCAACATACCATTCATCATTGAACGCCTTCATTCAGGAATGCGACGCATTTCCTAGAGTCCTCAACCCACTACTACCAAAACCAAACTAACACTTCCAAAATTCAGCAGAAGGCAAGCCCTCCGCAACATAAACTAAACCTCCCTTAAACCTTAAGAAACGAAAACCCCTCTCCAATCACAAGCCTACATCCTCGAAAGTCGGAATCACACGATACCAGCCCCGAAAATACTCCATGACCGTCAAAATTGTCAAAATCAAAACCATGAACCAGTACCAAAATGCAACAAATCACGAGAAACTGAACCCAGCCCAAAAGATGCCACCAGCAACTACAGACAGTGCCACACATGGCCACCATAATCAAAGGCGCGGAACAAATCAGTAGCTTGACACACCTGAAAGGCTAGGATGGAGCTACAAGAGATACACTGCAGCGCAGACGCGATTGCAACAACCCAAGAGCTGCAGGTGGCTCTAAGTTCTTAAGTGGAGCAAACAGAGATTGATGAGTACGTCGAGTTGTTGAAGGGCTATAGAGAACATGGATGGGAGGGAGAGGGAGCCCGTGAGATCATGGCGGAGTGATCTGAGTCGTTGCAGCGAGGAGTGCATCAAAGGCGCCGCAGGGGCTGCAGCGTCTCATCCACAGAATGGGTGCGTGGGGGAGGGGCCACTGGCTGGATGGCGATATTCTAGATCGCCGTCGAGGGCCGTTCAGTTCCTGACTGTGAAGTTCTCCGGGCATCCTCAATGCACTCCCAAATTTGCCATTGCCAAATTTGAAGTGCAAAGTGTATTGGTATCCGTGATTTGTCAATACCACTATAATCTTTGTGCTTTGAAGCCGCTTATTTTCTTTGTTTAATGTCTGAATTTGAGTATTCATAATACTTTTGAATCTGCTTTTAATGATTAAAAAATTCAAGTTTTAAATATAAAGCAATGAAAAATTAGACTTATATTTTGTAAAGCAAATTCTAAGTGCATTGAGGATGACCTTAGAAAACATTTCATTGTCATCTGTACACTCTAGTCACTCACCTTTCCCTACCATATGCATGTAGTTGTGGCTTGATAGCCTAGCCTTGGTGCATCTCCAAAGAGCATCTCTCAATAGTCTACTAGAAGTTCATTTGAGGTATGTGCACCTTAAATCATCCCTAATTAAAATTGAGCATGGTTACTATTATTAAATATAAAAATTTTATACATCTTATTGGCAAGTGAAAGAGGATTTGAATACAATTTAGCAAGCATTTTTTAGAGATTTTATGAAGAAGGTATGAATTTTTTCAAAGTATTGCTTGAAGAGTATCAAAAACCAACAATAAATTCTTAGAGACTTTCATATTTTTTTTATAAAACAATATCTTAAAAAAGGTGACACTTTATGGTTCAAATATAGGTGTTGTGTTTTAAACAATGTTGATTTTGAACACACACACACACACATATACCATATACAAAAACATAGTTTCCAAGATTGAAGTGGATCCCGTGGTTGTTCCCCCCTGGTATAACTTATCATTTCAACTTTTATCTAATTTCAAGTCTTTTAGTGTCCAAAAGCAAAAAGAATCTCACCACTGTCAATGTACTATTTTGAAGATGAATTGTAGCATATGTTTGGCAAGGATGCTAAAGTACAAGTAAAAATACAAATATTGCCCTACCAAATAGGATATTGTGGTAGAGCCATATTTTTATTGCTCACTTTTCATCCCAAAAACTTTGGAGTGCACTTAACAACCAAACTACTAGAGATACTTTAAAAGAGTCCTCACTAGAAATTTGTTATCTATCCCTTGCAATACTATGTCACGAAGATTATTCCATCAAAATGTATATTGTAGCTGGTTGTTAGAAACAACTAGAGTAGAATAGTGGATTGATTGACTTTATAGTCTAAGAATGGGTGCAAGTTTTTGAGCATTATTCTAATCTCACAAAAAGAAAACAAGTGTTGGACTAGGGGCAAAAAATCCAGGGCTTACAAATTTTTCAAGTATAGTATTGGATCTATTGGAAGTTGTTTTCAATTCAATATTGGATTCACCTTATGAATATAATTGAATTGGGTGGATAGTAGCTTTATGAAAATTCTCTAATGCATCCATTATTGTCCTTGACCCAATCCCTCATATTCAAAGTAGTGGTCTTTGGAGAATCACAAGGAATATCAAACCCTTGCAATCCTTAATGGCTTAATCCAATACAAAGAAGGATTGGATGCATGATAGGAAACTCCCCCAACCATTGTTCAAGCTTATTTTGTAGTCACTAGAAAGCCTTACAATACAAAAGAAACTAAATTTTTAAGAATTCTACAATGATTTGGAAACCTTGCAACTTTATCTATAAAAAAACACAATCTAATTTGGAGTTTTCTAAAAAATATCACCCTAATCACAATGGACTAACTAAAGAACCTTTTTTTATTTATTGATTAATAATGAATTTTAATGGTTTGTTTAAAGGTTAAGGATTCCAAAGTTTAGGGTATCAAAAAAAAATATAAACTCTCAAAAATCAACAATAAAGTAACTCTCAATTGTTGTAATTTGTATGAATTTAGAAAATCAATTTGAAAAGTCAAGTTTTGAGTCCTTCAAAAGATTATTCAAAGAATGATGCACTATATACACTTTATACTAGATGCACTATATAATACTTGAAATTAGTTTTTTTAAATATTGACTTTTCAAATTTATACAAATTACAAAAAATTTCCTAAATATATGGTTTTTGATTAACATTGATGATTTCTAATCTGCATTAAAGAAATTATTAATCTTCAATTGTAATTTTGATTCAATCTATTGACATTTGCATAAACAAACTATTTTGGATGGTTCTTTTAAAAATATAAGCTTAGAGCATCCTAGCTATCCTCAATCAATTACCACAAAAGTAGATTTTGAAGATCTTCAAAGTGAGATACAAGAATGTAGAAGAGAGATCGTACCTTTGATCCTATATTTTGTAAATTTCATCCATTTACATTGATGTAAATAATCGCATCACTTAAGATATTGCTTTTTGCATTGTCAAAATAAATGAAAAAGATCCTTGGTTCCAATCTTTAATTTTTAGTTATTCATTGGGCTGGTCTTTATTAAAATTCTATTCAAGTGATTTAGAAGATTGCATAATCTTTAGTCTACATTGAATTTTTGACTTCTAAAGTTTTATAGCCATGTTTCAGTAAAAAAAAATACTCATAAATTCTATTTCTAGTGCAAAGAGACAAAATAGAAAAGTTAATTTTTTTTCAAATCCAACCATATGATTTTGATCAAGAATAATATGAAAATGTATAAAACATTTCTTAAAAACTTTGACTATAAAGATTGCAAGATATTAGCATTTAAAGGAAAAAACAATGTTTTGCAACTTCATATTTGGTCATTAGACTTTGATTTCTCTTTAAAATGATTTGAGTGTTTGGAAAAAAATCTTTAGAGCAAAAATTTGTAAATTTTGTACTACTAAAATACCAAGTGATTTTGAAATGTAGCTTCAACTTTACATCTCATAGGAAAGGAACTAGCTTCATAATGCAAACACACTCTATAACTATGACTCTAAAAATGCCTACCATGTATTTGTGTCCTATCCCATATCCCATATAGATACAATCTATAAATACATAGATATGAAAATATGGATATGTGGACATAGATATAGATATGTATGCACAACCTAATATTATTACACATATTTTGAAGCTTTGAACTCATTCATTTATATTTTCTATCCAATATGTGGATGAATGTTGAAATTTGAAATAATGGATATATAGATATCAGAAAGTAACATAGTTGATCTCATATCATTTGAAATTATGAACTTGAGCGTGTACGTATAGAGAGAAAGGTTCATCCCAATGGCAATTGGAAAGATAAAAGTGACCACCCCAAAATGTTTTATTCCAAATGGGACACGAATGCAATGTGTTCCAACAACGACAACTCCTAAAATATGTATACTATTGGTATGCATCCAAACTATTAATGTATGAAAGGTGCAAACATACACTACAACACCTATGGTAGAAAGAAAGAAATCCAGTCTTTCAAATTTACTCTCCATATTCATCCAAAGTTGCAATCCAATTGTGAGAAAAAATCTCGTTGCCTCTACAATTAGATATGTGAGTGAACAATTTATGCAAGTCGATGAATTAAATTAAACTCTAAATGCCTAAGGCATCCAATTCTAGTGTTAACATAACTTTGAAGTTAAATAAAATCTTACCAAGCTACTATTTCTAGTAATTTATATTTTTGAAAAAATATTTGAAGCCTAATTTTAGCATCAAAATGAATGAATATGATTTTTGAAATCAAGATTTTGTACAAGGTTATTCATTACAAATCTTGATTTTTTAGTATTGATGGCTCTTGGAAATAAGTCTCAAATACATCAAGATCTTAGAGAAAAAAATCTTGTTAGAAATTCATTTCAAAAAATTATAGAATAGATTTTGAGAAGCCATAAATTGATTGGAATTATGCATGTTTTGCCCTCATATCTTTTTAGTGACCAACTTTTTAGGTTTGACGTGTAAAATGAGGATTGAAAGACTTCAAATGACTTTCTTAGTTTCAACACCCTTGTGATCAATGATTATAATCTTTCAATCCACAAATAATATTGCTATATTTTCTTTTCCCATGCAATCTTTAACATGTCTAATTTGAATTTATACAAGTACAATTTTTTAAAATTGATAAAACTTATCAAACTATTGACTTTTTGTTTAATTTAGAACAAATTCAAAGAATCTCAGAAAAAGCCTTGGTTAGAGGTCAAGCTTAGTAGCAAAGGCAACCCAGTACTACAGCTTGCAACATCAAAAAGGAATATCAACAAACCCACTATTGATTGTAACATTTGAAAAATAACTTCTTGGGACCAGCTAGGTCCAACATTCATCTGAAAAACCCTAAAAGAAATCTTTTGATTTTTGTGGTTGTTGATCAAATATGAATGACTTGCAAAGACTACATGAAGAAGTAACTTATGACTTGTACAAAGCAAATAGCAAATCAACAAATTTTAGGGTTCATTGGCATGATTGCTCTATGCCAAAATACACAAATTGCATACCTCATCATTTACATAATATTATTACCTCATCTATTGTTTGGCTGATGAATTTTACTTTTGTAATGTGTGACTACTCATGAAAGAAGTAGAAGATTGAAGGATTGAACCAATATGACTTGAAAAAAAATAAAGTATTGAATCATACCTATTGAAGTTTCAAATATTTTTCATAGATTTTCATAGATTTTTATATATTCTAAGGAGATTTTGATAAATTTTTATTTTAAGAACTATTAATGGAATTGAAAACAAACATGAAGATAGAAAAAACTAAAAATAGTATTGGATCAAATTTAGACGTGCCGATTTTTGGTGAGCAAGAAATATGAAACAAGATAGTTATAAATAGTTGAAAATCCAAATTTAACCTAAAAGACGTTTGAAATATAGTAGATATGTTTACAAATAAAAATACAACATTTTCCATGTGGTGGTGGTTATTCATCTTACTATATGAGTTTATTGATGTGGGTGCATTTGGCATACTTGCAAAGAGTGATATAATAAAATGTGAAAGATATAGTTCATCAACAGATTCTAAAGCTTCAATTAGAAATTGCAAGAACAAAATATTAACAACACTTACCATCACAAATGAAAATCGGGTAAACTTTAAAGAAAATGTTTTTTAGTTTGTGAAATAGCTTTTGCAATGAAAAATGTGATACAAATTTGTAACATACCATACAAATTTTGACAATTAGGTGCTAATAATTAATAGCATTATACAATAATAAAATGATAATTATAACATCTTTTATTACACACTTTAAAAAATTGAGGTATTTGTTTTTTAATGATGTTTTTAGAATATATATATATATATATAAATGTAGATGATATTGCAGGAGCCATCTGGAGAACTTCGCTTTACAAATTGGAATGTTAAAACTGCAAATGGAACGGACTTACAAATGCGATATGGTATGAAGGTGGCAATTACAAAAGGCCTAACTTGGAATCAATATCCACTTGACAAACTACAATTTTTCAACTTTAAACCATTTGAATTACTTATATATACTAAAAGTGACCAATGCCAAGATGATCCCAAACAAAATGATGTTACTTGCAATTGGTATTATTTCAATTGTCTTTCCTTCACAATTCATATTTCAATTCAAAAAATAAATTCAAGTTTCTTTGTCAAAGACTACATGTATAGAAAAAAATAATTATCTGAAAGACTCTATCAAATTAAAAAAAAAATTCTCTAACATTTTTTTTTTATGACTTCGTGCTATTTATTAGAAAAATTTGATAGTAAAATTTTAGAAAATTAGCTGTAATTACTACTTTGTGTGCAAATGAAATAAATCTATATTCTTTATTGAGGTTGTTGTTTTATTTATTAAAATATTTAAAATTAAAAATTTGGTAGAAATGTATATTTTTATATTTTTATAAATCTATGATTTTTTAGGGCTTATCTCAATGTCAACAATAATTGGATAAGACTTGACAATAGCCAGGTACTTATAAATATTGTATTTTCAAATATTTCCATCTATGATATATTCATCAATGGATTGTAACAATACATATCAAAATTTATGTGGCAAAATAAGATTACCATGCTATCTATTGAAAGCAAAATCTAATAATATATTTTGTTTAAGACTTACAACTTAAACACAAGCTTGAGAGGCTTAATTTTTGATGAATCACAAATTTCATTTTTGGAGATGAATCCAACTATTGCATTTTTATATGAACTTGTTTAAATATATCCAAAAAATTTGGAGTAAAAATACTACTAATTGCTAGATCATAATATTTCATCATTTGGGCTTCAATTTTTTTGAAATTTCTCTTACAATAGCTTACATATTTTTTTAGTTTCCTAGGATGAATCATATTTTTATAATACTTCATTGTGGAAATTTTTGGAATTAAAAAGTTGTTTCCTTTTAACATGCCCGTATTGACAATTTGGTTATTATACTATTAGATCTTGATGAAACTTTATGAAGTATTATCCTATTGAAATTTCTTTTTGGATCCCAATCTTTGGCTAAATTGTATGACAAATGTAGAAGCTCAAATGCATTTTTGTACAAGGATTATTTTTTAGCCATTGATAGCTATACTTTCATAGGCTTTTAAGGAATATGATTTTGGAGTTTTAGAAAATCTTTAGAAAATTCTTAGAATTATAAATTTTTTTTTTTTTCAAATAGACTTAAAATTTAAAACTATTGCCAATAAAGCTTGAAAGTGAATCAAAGGTCACATATAAAATTGCGAAAAGCTAAATCCAAATATTGAAATAAAAATATTCCCATATACCTAATTGAACTAGTGACTATAAGATAAGAAAAATATTGGCTTTTTAAAAATTTGGTGGAAATTTAAAGAACAAGACATGCTAATTTGTTGAATGAACAAATTTTAGAAAAATTTGAAGTAGGCAATATTCTTTTTACCTTACTAGTTATTGTAGGATCCTTATAGGGTTTGGAGCATATAATGACCAAATGTAGCATTCATTTTGCATATTTAATAAGATATTTATAATATTATTAATCACAATTCTTTCAAGTTTTAATTCCATATGAATATTGAATTCATTTAAAACTATTTGAAAGGTTGGAATTGAGATGCTTTATAGGTGTATAAAATGTATTCAAATAACTATAGATGATCTAAAAGGTTCAAGTACAATAGAAATGCCTCCTCAAATTGACATTATTTGTTAATTCTAAGTTAAAAAAAGACATTTATGAAGGTTCTTCGATAAGGTTTGCATCTACTAAAGATGAAATCTAGAATAACTAAAGTTGGTTTAGGCCTATTACATTAAAAAAATAATTTTAATTTCAAAATATTTTCACTAACAATTCTATATATAACTATAAATTTTGAATAATAATTCAATTTTATTATTAATTGAAAATTTTAAAAATATAAATTTATAAATAAATTCACAAAGGGGCAATTAATTCAAAATTTAGATACTTTAATTATTTTCTTACTTTCAAATATGAAAATTCTTATATAGTTTACATATATTTTATAGAATTTATTATATGTAAATAATATTTAAAATCATTTATTAGCTTTTATCATTTATCTAGTAGCATATTTATAGGAAAATTAATTGTAGCTTCCATAAATATATTTATAGGGCTAAATCTATAATCTTTTGTTAAATATCTAAAAAAAAATATAAGAAAAAAGATTGTACATGTGCAAAATTTTATTTTTTCATAATTTTTTTGGAAAAAATAGTTTGATTTCTAAGAATTTTGGCATCAAATTTAGAAAAAAGTCCACTAAACATGCTATAAAAAGTTTATTATATGTAACATAATGCTTAGATATTCATAGTTTAAAGTGTATATGATCCTTGCAAGTGCCGCTACATCCAAAAAATAGATACTCTTTGGTCTAACTCAATTGTAACTTTCAAAATATTCATTTTGTTTGTTTTTTACTTTTGTCTTTTATTTATATAATTATTTAAATTAATAATTTATTTTATTTTATTATATTAAACTTCCTTTTTGGTAAAAGTACAAAATTATTCTAATGTATCGCATAATTGGTAAAAAATTATATACATGTTGCATTTTAAAAACCACAATATGGTTTATTTTTTCTATTCTAAAAATTGAAAATATCAACATCTATATGAAAAAAAATTTAATAAGCCGAAGATTATTCCAAAATATGAAAACATTTTTCACATGCAAAATATATTGATATTCTACCAATTAATGATACAGAAGCTAAATTATGATTGTTAGTCAAAATTTGATGTAGTAGTCATAGATAGAGGTATTTTGAGTAGAAAAATAAAATATTTACTTTGTATTTTAGAAGATTCTACTCTTCCATTCATTCTTATTTGAATTTTGAAAAAAAAATTCCATTTCATAGGATTGGTTTATTGTATTTACCTACTTTTATTTTATTGATAAATTTATCCAAAAATCTTAATTTTTCTAAAAACTTATAGAGAGTTCCTATGCTTATAGACAATACCTAGTTTCATGTAATTGATGCATTGCCATTAATAGGATCCATTTGACAATATTTGTATAATATCAAGAATATGACTAAAGCCATGAAATTTGAAGTCTAGACTATTTAGAGACTTCTTGTCTACCCTCTCATCTATAGTGCTTTAAAACCTTTGTTGTTGTAACCGTTTTGGTACAGTTGTCATCATTCTTTTCATTAAATACCATTGCATTTAGACTTTGTCACTTTGATCAAAGATGAGTTAGAAAGTTCAGTGTGATGCTTTGTCTACCTTTGTTTCTTCTTTCAACTTCTATCAATTAAATTGAGTCCCTACCCTTAGTGCTTCATTGCTTTCACCTATAATGCATTGATCACAAATTTAGTGAAAATAGTCCCATTATTTTAGATGTATTCTGTTGCAATACTTTAATTTTATAAAGTATTGTGAAAGCCTGCATACAATGACTTCTTTGAAAGTATATCTCAAAAAATAGGAAACTAATTTATTAAAAAGATAGGAATATTGATTTCTGAAAAGATGTCACACTTGTGGTTTTAGAATTTTGGAATACTATTGAATACGTTCTAAAGAATTTGAAGCTAAAATGGAGAATGAATGGCCTTCTAATAGATTAGAAATAATGAGGAATTTTAGAAATGGTTTGTACTATGTCTAGTATATTGTATTGAAATCTACAAAGTGAGCTTTTCAATGTATGCATTTTGAATATGCAAAACATCATTTTAGATTTAATTTTCAATAAATGACCATCTTTATAGAGTTGTTACAAAATATGCAATTTTTTCAATAATTATTATCCTACTTTGTACAAATTAAAAGTTTAAAATCTATTAATGTCTATTTTCTTGAAATCTTGTTCTTTTCAAATATTCCTACTTTAAAAATATTCTATGCTTGATTTTGATTGGGTAAAATTTTCTTATAGATCTCTAGAATTGTCTATATTTTTCAATTTTTTATTTCAATTTTTTTATATGATTTCAATTTATTTTAAATTGTAAGAAAAAATTTGAGTATTAAAGCAATTATAACAAGTCAGTAGATCTTTCTTACGAATCTATAATTATGTATTCTTAACACAAATTCAAACATACAGAGTCCAAAAACCAAAGTCTAAACATTAGCCAAATATTACCCTCTATATAATAGGTCATACTTAAAAATAGTCATGAAAAGCTGAAATTTCCTTGGAGTCATATCATTTTTTTAAATATTATATTTCTATTACAAAAAATCTCTACAATTGTTCAAAAATTGACAATTAGACACTATATATTTTGAAGCATAAATTAGCTCCAATCTAACATTCATCATTTAAATAAATTTTATTATTTTATAAAGTTATAAAATTTTAAATTTAAAAAAAAATTCATATATAATATAATATAATATTATTAATTTGTGAATTTAAAAACATATATAGACAGATTATAAAATTTCAAACTATTTATTCTAAATTTTTAATTAAAAAATAAGAAAAAAACTTGTTTATAAGTTTGGTCTCTTGTAAATTGACTCTTTTATTGAATGCAATTATTGAAAATTGTTCCACTAATCCATTCTTAATTCCTAAATGATTTTGGCTATGTTTTCACCAAAATCACTTCCAAACTGCCATTTCTAGTACATGTACCAAATTTTTGAAAAAAAACATTTTTGAAAATATGTAACCATAGGATCTTGTAGTAAGCTTGTTTGAAAACATGTGGAAAAAATTTCAGAAATTTCCACTGTGTAGATTGCAACTTTGCAAGATATGAGCATTTGAAGTGACAAATTTTCTTTTTTTGGCCCTGCAAAAAACCGGGCAGCTGCACTTCAGAAAGTCACATTTGTATGAAATAATGTCCAAAATGGTGGTTACTCTTGGAATTAATTTTTCAAGTCAAGTTCGCTACATGCTCAAAAAAATTCAGATCATTTGGAATCATACAACATATAGGAAAAAAATAGTAAGTAGAAAAGAGTAAGAATGATTCAAAATACTAAATTGTTAACAATTTATTTATGGATTAAAAAAAGGCCAATCCCAATGGTTGTAATGTTGTAATAAACAATCTACACCTAAAGTTTTTATTTTTTTTATAAATATTGAAAATTGAGTTAAATAAAGGACTTCAAATTTGTCTTAGATTAGAGATTCAATAACAACCTACAAACTCTCACAAACTAATACTCCTCATAATTTTTGACTGATTGATCAAAATGGAATGATTCAAAGCTTTCCAAGTATGAATAAATCTGAAAAACTAATTTCAAATTTTATTTTCTTAAAAGGATGATTTTTAAGGAAGTTTCTTAATACTCGGGCTACCCATCGCAGCATCGAGCAATGGAAAGTATATCTCATACAATAACTTTTTAACCATGTAGTCAAAAGTTATAGAAATTGTTGGGCCTTAAAGCTACTCCTTAGGTACATGTTGTATTAAATTTCGAAAAAAATGAATAAAAACTCCATTTGTAGTGAATTGCCTAAAATTTCTATATTGCCAAAAAACGCAATTTGGGCATTTAGGAGTTAACTAATCAATCAATTTATCTTTTAGATTTCATTTCTAATTCTATTATCTACAATACAAATTTCCAAATCACAAACTTCATACATTAGTCTATATTGTTCATATACTAAACATTGTAGAATTTCAAAGTCCATTAACTCCTAAAGGATTTTGTATGACCAAGAAGGTTCTTGAAAAATTCAAAAATATATGTAGCATAAGTACATAAGAATGACATCCTTGAGCTTTTATGCTAATATTTTGTGAGCTTTAGTGATTAGTCATGTTCCTTTATACTACATTCAAAATGTTTGTAGCCTTCTATTATTTTCATTGATTATCTTACTTTAAAATTCATTATCTTGTTGATGCTTTAACTCCTCAAAGATAGAAAAGTCCCTTTGTGGCTTTGGGCTGTTTTAATAAGATTATTTGGAATTCATTTTTGTCAAATTTGACTTAAGGTTTTGAAGGATGTGTTGTATATTTTAGGAACAGATGGCATTTTGGTTGCAATGAGAAGTAACATACTAGCTTAGTGTTGGCATTTACTCCAAGGGTGACATCTTACCAATGGCATAGGTTTGTAAAACAAGAAATTAGTTCAACAATCATGGAATGATAATATTGTTGAACTAATGGTTTTAGTTTATTAATTTTTTTTATAAGCCCTATAAGAACTTTGAAAAATGTTGTTCCAATTGTACCACAAAATAGGGTTTTTTTAAACTTAAAAAAAATTGTTTGAACTTTATCCTTTTCTTAGTTTTCTAAAAGACATTTTAAAAATCATCCATTTGAAATAGGATCATGCTAATGTAGCATGATACCACATTTATTTCACTTTGCTTCAAAAGCCATTCACGATTTGTATTATGAATTGAAAAGACAACTTTCTATATACATAAGGGGTGGTAAGAGGTAAAACAAACAACGGGGGATATGTAAATTCATTCATAATTAAAAGGAAACCCCCAAATCATAAATTGCAACTCCAAATCCTAAAATTGTTGCCTTGTGTAGGGCGTGAGTGGTAGTGGTCATCCTCAAGTTTTACGAAGTTGTAGTCTTGTGGGGTTGCAGTTCTATGTTTGTACCCCTCCTTGCCCCCCCTTGCCCCCTCCATTTAGCCAAATCCTATTGTCCTGGTCAAGACTTTGACAAGCCAAGTCAAGCTAGGCCCACCTTCAAATGTAGGATTTAAATATTTAATGTCCTACTCTTCTAAAAGCTTATTGGAGGGGAGTTGAGAATGTTAGAATTTCTAATTGGTGGTTTTAAGTGAGCTACCCCCTTCTTCTTTAGAATTATTTAATTGAAAATTATGAAAAAATTAATTAAAAATGAACCATAAATACAATAGGAGTACATTACATAGAAGGTAATCTAGGTTAGGGGTCCTATACACTATTCACCAGTCAACTCTAGATGTTTTTTTTGTCATCAAGATGAAAAATTCTCATAAAAGTCCATATGTATACAACCCAAAATCAAGAGGAAGGATAGTGGATGGAAGTAAAGAAAAGCCAAAATACAAAATAAATAATAGGTACCAATGAAGAACATGAGTTGGACCATTGGAGGGACTAGTATCCGAGAGTGTTGAGGAAGAATATTTAAAAAACTCTTTTTGTCCAAAAAAGCCTAATTGACCCAAACAATAAGCCAAGAAAATAGAAAAGAAAAAGGGGCGGGGATGCGATAAGCAAATGCTTGTGGTTCAACACCACCTTGGACACCTAAGACACATGGAAGTCTAATGTTTAAATTGAAGCTTGTAGTTTGAAGATGAAAAATTACTCTAGGTCAAACAACAATCCATCTCCATCTCCATCATTCTACACCAATAGACATCTTTGTTGGTTATTGTATTGTATGAGTGTTTTTATTTCTACTGATCTTTGTGATAAAGAGGATACCACAAGGTTCTTGTTTTTTTAATGTATAATTCTTAAGATTGCATGTCTAAGTGTTGTCCAATTGGCTTTCTAAACAATGAACAAGTTTTTGCCTGATGCTTAATCTTAGATATTTCAAGCATTAAGGAAAATGGATTCAAGAATTGTAAATTAGGTTTTAATAGTTTTAGCTAATTCTAAAGACATAGTTCTAAAATTTAATTTTTGATTTTTTTTATAGATATTTAGAATTTAAAATGATCTTTTGGGTTGATATTGTTGTTTTTGGATGTTTTACAATTAATTCTATTTGAGGGTTGAAATTATTCATAGTTTTACTCTAAATCTTGGTTTTCATCCAAAATTTTGTTTACTTAACATTCAAATTTCATCTCATTATCTCTTCTTCAACTTTGATTTATTTTCTAAGTGTTTTTTTACATGAAACCTTTAAAGAGCATCTACATGAGTTGAAATCTTGAAGTTATATTCAAATTAACTTTGGAGGCTAATTTTTATGTACAAACTTCTAATTGAACAGTGATTTTAGATGGAATTTAAAATAACTAACAAAAAAATAAATTTATGCTTTTATCTTGTTTAGAATAAATACACATTGTTATCCTCCGTTAGCTCCATCACCAATATTGTGTGTTCCTAAGTTAGTCCATTGTTGTATAGAGAGTATTTGCCTCAAAGAATCATAGGGATTATAGTTACAACCACAAATGGCTTAGGAATGATAGAAGTTGTAAGATGATAAAAACAAGTGAGCTTGTCACCCCCAAGTTCATCCTACTAACAATTTACAATGTAATAAAAAAATTTGGAAATGAATGAACTTATCACTCACAAATCCACAACTAAATTAAAATGACTTAAGAATGGAGGAAGTCATAAGATGATAAAGTCAAGTGAACTTTTCACTCACAAATTCATCCTACTAACAATCCACAATGATATAAGAATGATGAAAACAAGTGAGCTTGTCACCTGCAAATTCACCAATCAAACAAAAATGACTTAAAAATCAAAGAAGTAATAGTAGTGTTGAATCTTCTTCATTGTTGTAGAGTTATTTCCCATCAACCTATCATATATGATTCTAAATTGGTTTATGGGTCAAGGTAGGATTATAAAAACATAGGCTTTGGACGGGTAAAACAAGATAGCCAAACTACAAGTTGAATCGTCCAAGAAATTGGCTTTTAAACTTCAAACCTATAATGACCAACAATCATCTCTTACTAATGGGAACAACAAAAGAGTATGATCATATAGGCAAAGAACTCCACTTTATTGTGTTCACAATGCTAAAAGAGGCTAAGCAATGGTTCCATCCATGCTGCTTGCAACAACAAAATTTACAAGGAAAAATAAGCCATATCACACAAGTTTTCAAAACCTTCTTCTAACTCCCAAACTCTATAGTTAAACTTTGATTTGGTGTTGTCATTTTATCCACAATCCAAATAAAATGAATGATAGATTTTTAAAAAGTTAGTATAATTTTCTATTTTTTCTCTACACTCCAATTCATTCTAAAACTATATACAACTTCTATAGCCATTCAAAGTTTTGGCCTTGAAAAAAGAAGGCAACAAACCTTTCTTATCTTCATCACTTGCAATTTACTCATACAAATTTCAAATAGAATGAGTGATAGCTTCATAAAAAATCAATACAATTTTTCACTCTCCCTTCAAATTTCATTGCAAACAAAAAACTTTTCCATTTTTAATGGTGGTCTTTAATGGTCAATTGAAGTTTTTGTTCTTTTACATAAAAGGTAGAAAACCTCCCTCCACTTAAACTAACACAATTTTTAGTTAATAACTCCAAATTAAGAAATCAAGATCAATATGAAAACACAACACCATGGTAGAGAATTTTTTTGAAATTTCATTTAAATTTTTTTCAAATACAACAAACTATGGCTCTTCAAACATTTAGGCAATCAGACCTTATAAGCAACAACGAGAGGAAAGATAAATAGTGCCCCATTTTTTCTTCACATTGTCTTCTATTCAAACCATACAAGTTAGGTAGATTACAACCCATATCTTGATCATGTAGCTCTCCTAATACTCATTGGTTATGAATTTTGACCATAAAATTAATTTTATACTACTAGCTAGAAGACAAATCTTCTTAAAATTACTAGAAGGCAAATCATTTGAATATTTTCTCCGTATAATTTCATACACACAAAATTAATTTAAAAAAACATTCCAAATATGGAATGAAGAACCCAAAACTAACATATGTCTAGTAGAAGTAAAAAAAGAGTTTTAATTAGAATATTAGTTCATTTTCAAGAATTTAAGGATGCATTTGACAATAGTAGTGATATAATTGACACAATTTATCTTAGTTAAAGGGTTGACTAACCCCTCTAATCATCATTGGTGACCACAACTCTCCTCGATCGTCATATACATACAATAATATTGATTATCGTTTAACCCTTCAAAACATTTTTCAAATAAGACTTCATAACTAGTAGGCTCAACGCATCCAACCTACAACAAGATCACTAATACTTAAACATCACATTAAAAAATTTCATACCATCATTTTTCTATGCAAAGTTCCTTTGGTAGTCAAGATGGTTTAGCTTCATCTTCTGGTTGTCCATGCAGCAATAAAAGACCTAACAACAGTTGAAGTTGATTCAACAATTGCAATTAAAATTCAAACTCACACTTCGGTTGAGATTCTTCATCTTGAAATACAAAAAAAAAATTTAGTTTTATATAATACAATCTAAAATGAAAAAATAATAATAATAATAATAATAACAAATACAGTGAAGCTTTCAAGTGAATCCTTCTCTTCATAGTTACTTGTCATAGTAGTCAAAAGGCATCACATTGAAGCCACTTCAAATAACATCATTTCCTTCACTTTGTTATAAATATCAAAATCCATTTAAATAATATAAATATACATATTTTTACATAATACTTGCATTTGTAAAACAATATTGTTTCATTTTTTTATATTTTGTACACCACTTAATTGGTAATTTTTACAAAATATATATAGGTACAATCTAAAGTCTATTACATGTTTGGCCTTTTTTCACCTATTTTCTTTGACTATTTTCTTGAAATATTTTGTAGTTCAAAAGTTGCAAAAGTTCAATTATAATACTAATCTTTGTGTTTAAATTTAATGACTTATGTTGTCATAAATGTATACCAAGCTTCTATTAAACATCTGATCATCTAATCAACTATGCATTCTCTTTAAATATTTTGAAGTAGTGCAATGTTTGCTCTAATCCTAATCTTTGTTTACTAATTGATTTTGAGATTCAAACAATCCAAATGGTATTCAATTTGTTATAATACATACTAAGCATATATTAATGTCATGACGTCTAATCTAATCAACAATGTGTTGCCTCATTGATGGAATTTTGGCTAATTGAAACTGTGGTTTATCTGGAACTTTGAAGTTACTTTATTGGTAAAGTTAATTCAAACTTGAAGTTTTGATAAGAAATATGGAATTTGGAAATTTTACAACTTGAAGTTGAAGTTGATTGAATTCAATTTTTAAATGGAAATTTTCTATATTGCTAGACTTAAAGCCTTATTGAAAAATTATCTTTTAAGGTAGGATTTGGACCAATAGTATGAGGTATAAGAAAATTTGGTATTTTGAGCTTCTATAATAGACATAAAGAGGTATTGGGTTCACAACTTTACCATACTATACAAAATAGGAAAATAAACTAAAAAAAGAAAATTTGTATTAAATGAAGTCAAAGCTTCTCCCTCATTGAAGGTTTAGCTAAAAAAAATTGTCTTGAAAGGAGTTTCTAAAAACACACAACGTCAAAGCTTTATTGTTAGTCTTAAAAAATGACACAAAACACATAAAGTATGCAAAGAAACTTGTACAAAGACCGCAATTTTTGAAGGGACCCAATGTCCTTCAAAAAGTTGAAAGTCAACGGAAGTTCCAAATTACAAAACATAAAATCTTGGAACATTTGAAGAATTTGTTTTCTTCTAAAGATTTTGAGTTTCTTGGATTGTTTGGAAGGATTGCTCTAAAGAAGAAAAAAAAGTCCTACTAATTGGTTGTCATTTCGATGTCGAATGCTTTTAGAATATTGGCCAACCATCCATTTTGGTTAAAAAAAAAGCTAGCCAATAACTATTGGAGTTGTCTGTTTAGGTTCTTAATGCTATCAAAGTCTTATAAAACTTTTTGAGGCACATTACTACTATTCAGGACCTTTATCGTATTTCCATTAGAATTTTATTATGACTTTAGGTATTTTCTAAGATTTTACCATAGTTAGTTGCAATAGTTGACTTCAAAGAAACCAACTTATGTAGTCTCATTCATTTTAGTTCTTGGATTAAGCTTAAGATACAAAATGAAAAAGCCTTAATTTATGACAATGAATCCAACAAAAGGCATTAGAGTTTCTTTTTTCACTTCATGAAGTCATGAAATGTCATCCTTTGTTGGGTTTTAGTTCAATGATTATCTAGATTACATTTTATTCTTATCAAACTTATATTTTGAAAGAATGAGTGTATGATAACAAATAATGCATAATTATATGCAATCAAATTACATTGATTTCTCCTTTACACATAGTTATGAGTAAGTCAAGTAATTTGGCTACCATCCCTTCTCACTCACTTTCATTTTGACATGTTTAGTCATAAGTCAAACTATTGTATTGAAGTATCTCTATTTTCCATTTTGCCTATCATGGCCATGTGGCATATCCATGAGGTGTAGTAATATTTTTTATACAATATAATGTTTGTCACAAAGATATTTTTATGGACACTAAAAGACATTTATCTAGGCTCACTACTACAATCTTGCTTATGATTACCCTAATTCTTCACCATGAAATTGGACTCCCTTTTGTTGTACATGTCTATAATTCTTATCTTCTAAATTAGGTTAAATTGGTCATCTACTAGCTCATTAGTGAGTATGCTGAAAAACAATCCTTGAATCCTCATTTTTCTAAATCAAGGTTAGAATTCCACCCTAGCCCAAATAAGAAATCAAAAGATTTTTGTTCCATTGGAGACCATGCAATTTTTTTTTAGTCCTCCATCTAATGCTAAAAATTGCAAAAGTGGGACCTAAAACTACTTTTAGAAATAAGACATTCAAGCAAATGTGACAGAATTGCATGTTGATATGTCTTGTTATTCTAAACAAATACAAGTTGAATAAGAATTTAATTACAATATAAAAAAGAAGTGAACTGAAAACCATATGGAAGGTGACATTTCATGACTTAGTTTAGGATAGCTCTAATCTATTAAGGCTTAGGACAAACTCCCTATACCAAAATCACTCAAACTTTGCAACAAAGACAAAAGATTTCTAGAATGCTACATCAAATTGTGCAATATTTGCAAGAAGGGAATCAAAATTGTTGGCCATCAATGTTATAAGAAGAAGCCCACAAAAAATAGAAGAGGCAAATTTTGAACTTTTAGAAAACTAATTTTTAACACAAGGCTTAATTTTTTTGGTTGACAATAAGACAAAGCTACTTCTCAAAATGTAATTTCTTCCTAGTCACAAAAATCATAAATATCATGAAAGTCAACAAAAGAGATTCAAATTTTAGAAAACGTGAAAATTGTTTTCCAATTCCAGCAATATAAAAGTCTGCCTTTAAATCCTATATTTGTCACACCATCTAGAAGGGTCAAATATATATTGCTCATTTACAATTGACTCTCCATATTCTAAAAATATGATATATATATATATATATATATATATATATATATATATATATATATATATATATATATATATATATATATATATATATATATATGTATATATAATTAATTTGTCAATATATAAAACCTATTTGTATGTATGAATTGTAATGATTTATGGCAGGGATTTTGTTGTAAATGTGGAAATCCATCTTGGTTTTCACACAATGGAATAAAATCTTATTCATATCGAGGCGGAGCTCCAATGATGTGTAATATATCTTAATTTTTTTACATTTATAGTCACCGTTGAAAACTTTCCAATATATAATTTACAACTTCATATACAAAATGAACTAAGCACACCAAAATACTAAGGTATACAAATTAAAATTTTGCTTGAAGAATTAGATTTCATTTATAAAAATACTAAATCATGATGACTCCTAGGGTGAGTAATCAAATATTTAATGTAGTCATACCTACCTACCTAGATTTTTAAAAATAGGGGACAAAATTCTTGACCCAAGACTCCAATACTAAAGAAATTAGAAGTTTAAGAACCTTGTAACCTTCAACCCTAAAGGTTTAGGCATCTCAAAAGTGAATGTGCCTTAATCAACCTTGATTGTAACTTTCAATATAATCGTTTTTGGTATTTGATTTAAACTAAGAAAATAAAACTTGACAATATCTCTTTCTACTTCATCATAAATTTTTTTTTAAATTCAAAAATTGAAAGAATCATTGCAATTGCTAACTCTATGCATTAAAATCTAAATAATATAGTATGATGCATTTTTCATTGATATTTTCTTATGTTAAATTGAATTTTAAATTGAAATCCATAAATTAAAATTTTTTCTCTAACCTTCATTTATGTAAAAATTTGAGATTATTCTAATATATATTATAATAGATATACTTTTATTCTCACATTTAACCTTAAAAAATCACTATACTTTGAAGTTCTTCCATCAAAATATTTGGCAAAAAAATTTGACAAATGTAATTAGAAAATAAAATTTTTTAGTAGAAAAAAATATCAAAATTTTATACATAAATTAAATAAAAGAATAAATTTGGTTTAATAGCTGAATTTGACTTCAAGGTCTTTGTTGTAGCTATTTTTTTAATGTAAAATGTAAAATAAACTTTAAAAATAATTCACATTAATATTATTTCTACTTGTATTTCTTGAAAATTTTCCAATAATTTGTTCTTTTTTCTATTTAATTTTTTTTTTCAATTTTTGCAACAAAATGATAACAATTACATTTTTTCACGAAACAAATTGAAATTTCTCATAGTGATATACAATTTATAGCTTCAAGTAATAAAAATCTAAAGTTGACATTTGAATAAAATCTAATAGAATACATTCATCTCATACATGATATTTGACCAATTGGCAATGAATCTTGACATTGTAAGCCATATAAGTATTTTGAAAGTCAAAGCTTGAATTTTCACATAGAATTTTATTTTAAATATTTTTAAGCTTAACAAAGAAAATTTAGTTCTAATAATCTACTTTATAGTCCATTTGATTTTTTTCAAAACTGTTAAAATTTTTGCAACACTTTGAAGGTATTATCTTGAAATTTCAAAATACACTACTTTTGAAACTTTTATATTTAATTTCTTTTGGTATAAATTCAAAGAATAAACCAATTAAACCATAATGTTTTTTACTATTATTTGAATTTTTCTTAAATTTTTCATACTATTTCAAGCATTTTTGGAATTTCTATTATTTTTACAAAGAAATTTCTAAAAAAAATCATGTAAAATTCAATTTGATATTTCAAATTATAAATTCATGAGTTTTAATTTTTCACATATATTAATACACGTGAAAAATATCAAAATTCTGAATTGTGTTTCTCATTGTAGAAATCAAATGAAGTTTGATCCAGCCCAAATATGAAATTGTCCTTCAAGGGTTATAGGCTTTGTAGCCAAGTCTTATTGTTAACACTGAAAATCACTTCATATAGGATATCATGTGCAAAACAAAAACAAAATTTGAATCTAAAATTTCATAAGTGAAAATTGAAAAAAATGATTTGCTTCTATCATATTTCAAATTTTTACTTTTAGCAATTTAAAAAATATAAGGTTCAATATGGTGTGATTAGGAATACAAAAATAATCAAAATAATTCAATTTTTTATTGAAGATGCTCTAAACAATATGCTAATAATAGAAATTGTTAAATTTCAAAAATTAATACATGTATGAATTTTTCTTAATTTTATAGGATCCAATTTGGTCACTTTTGGAATTCTACTCTTTTTGTCTGAAAATGTATAAAAATCTGAGAGAGTTTTTCATTTCTCATTTTTTTTAAATTCTCTAATATGAAAATCTCTATATATGATTTGACAGTTATTTTTATATCACTTTTAATTAATTGTTTTTATCATATTTATCCTTCAGCAATAGGAAGAGGTTTCAATCTTCTTTGATCCTTATAAATTTAACATCCTAGAATGGATTTTATAGAATTTTCAGGCACATTTTGATGGTACCAAATTCTACAATAATTTTTTTTTTAATTCTTTAATTGGAGGTAAGAGACTGTACCTGCTTTGGAGGAATATTATTCTTATTTCAATTGCTATCTAGGACAAATAAATTTATGCCCTCATAAACTCAAAATGCATGATTCTAGGTAGTTAAAATACTCTAAAATTCATTAGTAATGAAAAACTTCAGTTTGAAAAACTTTAATTCATTCAATTTGGATTAGTCATATGAATTTTATGATGAGTTTTATTTTGTTGACAATCAAAGCATCTTTTTGAAAAAATATCATATAGGATTTGTTTTTTAGTTCAATTTTTATAGTTTTAAAAATAAAAGTGCCATGGTACTTAGATCGCTTGCTACAACAATATCACCATTAGGATTGACATGTTTCAATTATATTTTAGAACTATTTATGATTTAATTTTTCCTTCCCTCTTGTATTTTTTTCTTTGTCACAATTTTATAAAAGATAAAAATAAATTAATGCTTCATTTTAATTCTTAAATTTTCAATTCAATTCTCTACAATGAAAATTTAAATTTCAAAACTCTATCGCCGTATAGCGCAAAAAAATTAAGTGAAGAGGATTCAAAGTTTGAAAAATTATGATTGTTAGATTTTAAAAATGTATAATTTTTAAAAATTGAATATTAATATCTTACAATCTAAATGGTCAAACTTTCTAAGCTATAATTTGTATCAAACATCCAATTTGAAGTTTTAGTAAGCAAAACTTTAGATTCTTAAACTAATTCATATCCATCATTTAATTTCTACCTTACACACATGTATCCAAAATTTAATTTTTGTACCATGAACAAATTTTATATAGGCAATTCTAAATAATTTAATTTCAATGAATATTGGACATACATAAAAGAAATTAGACCTTCATATTTTTTTCAATATTTTCCAGAACAAGGTTTTTAGCTAATGATAATATATCTTTTTCATATAGAATAATATCAAGTTCATATTAACTTTATTAAATGAGACATAAGAGAATTTGCACGTATAAAATAACAATAAAAATTTATAAATGACATATTTAAATTCTAATTTATATGAATTTTCTATTATATTTTCATTATATAAAAATAAATAAACTGTTAATTTTTTATGTATGAAATAATTATTAAGTAGGTATTCAGATTGAATTTACATAAATTTGATAATAAAACCTTGACAATGCTACTTCTAACTTGAAATTTATTAAATGCTTTAAATAAATTTTGCTAGTTCTTTTTGGCAAATTTTATAATTTGACAATTGCTATAATTTTTAGTATTTAAATTACAATACTTTTGTAGGTGATAATAAGTTGGAAATGAATCGTAGGCAATCTGCATCGTGTTTACGATTTGATCCTTTGTGGTGAGTATATCATATTATATATATTATGTTATAAATTTAATTTTAAAATGATAAATTCATTTGGTGATCAATGATTACTAAGAAGAATTTATAGGTGGAAGAATGTTGGTTTTTTCTTTGTTACATGTATATATATACACACACACAAATATATATATGAAATTTATTATATTTTCTATATTTTTATACTTCATTATTAAAAAAATTTAAATTTTAAAATAATTATAAATGGAATTTGCTCTAGTTTGGTATTGTTGTCTAATAAAAAAATTGACTATATTAATACTAATTATTTTAGGCATTTTTTTATTAATTCAAATCATGTCTTAAATTTCTACAATTTTAAGGCCAATGGTCATATTCTCTACACTATCAAATACCTTTAAGTAAAGGTGGATTACATAGATGTCATTTAGTAGGTTTGAAGTTTTGAACCTATAAAATTTTGAGGCATTTGAATTTACAAACATTACATTAAATAATGTAAATCAAATAAGACAATTTGGATACTATTATATATACACAAATTTTGTATATGATTGTGGATAAGGTGATAATTAATTAAAGAAATATAATTTGAATTCACTAAGATTCTTTCGATAATTGAAATCTTGAAAATGTCATAGATGTGAAACTAACTACAAATTCCAAAAATATATTGGTAGTTGTGTCTTAATAAAGTCTTTATACTAATTCTACATACATTCATAAATGTGGGATGCCCTTCTACACTTTAGGTGTGTTGCAATATTTAAGGTTCAACATGGGGCTCATCACTAGCCCCAATAGTCTAGTAGAATTTGGTTGAAGTTTGATAGTATGTGTAACAATCTCTAGTCTTTGACTACTAGAGCCGGTGTGTCATAGTTTGGAGTAGTGGGGGCTCTACTTGTTTACTTAGTCTTCACTTCTTATTTTATGCTTTCTTCTCTTCATTGTTCAGCTTGTTGGCTTGGTTGTCTTATACTCTGTTCATTTCAAAAACGATCTTCCTATTGTCCTAAATTTCTTGTCCTAAAATGATCTTCTTGTTGCACTTTGAGACATTGCAAATTGGTTACATTCTATTTTCAATTGCTACCTAGGACTAGCAAAACAATTCCAATTAGTAGTTTCTCCTTCATCCATGCAATCATCAATCATTAAACAAATGAAATGACTAAAAAAATCAATCAACATTGATTGTTTTTATTTTTTGCAACTCTTAGAGTGTTGCCTGATTGAAAGAGATGAAACTTTAGGAGCAGAACAAAGGTCCACAAATGATTTTGGGACCATATAAACAACATACAAAATAACAACCTCACACTCAATAATTAAGTGCATGTAAGGCTCCTTAAAAATGACCCCAAAATTCCACTTTTCAACACTCCCAAACTATACTTTGAAAAAGGTTTCAAAACTCAAAGTCTCTAGAATGCTAACAGTATATCAAATTCCTCTCATAATGTGAAATGGATTTTTTAAATGTTAGTCTTAGCCTTCATTTGGAACATTTTGTTCAACACTAAGATCATTTTAGGACGAAAGAATTTTCTCTTTTTTCTTTAAAATGGATTTCTATTTTTTTTGGGTTTAGAAAGTATTTACACTATAACCTATAAATTTCTTTATATGGATGAATCTAGTCAACTATCATTGTTGTATTCAAAATTTAGTAATTAAAATTAATACTAAAATTTTAAAATATAAATATAAATATAAATTCTTGTGAAAGAAAATAAAAATAAAATTCTAAACTCTTAATTCTCACACAGGAACATTTATAAGGTAAACCTGCCTATGACAGGCAGAATTGCTGATCTGTCCTATTGCCATTGACAAAAAAAATCTGATTTTTTTTTGTACAAAGACAAATGTGAGAAATGAAGGAAGCAACTAGAATTTTATTTTTTCGACAAAATATGAATTTTTTGTGAATTTTCGAAGTTTGCTGTCCAGTTTGCCCAAAAAAGTCTGTAGACTACCCCAAATCAGCAGAAAAGTGTTTCCATGATGGTCATCTTACCACCCAAAGCAGTCATAACATTCTTTAACAGGGTTACAAGATTTCCTAACATGGATATGACATAAAGAAATTAAAAAATAACTTTTTACTAACAGTTTACATTAGAAAGTTGTCAATGTTCTATCACAGTTATTAATAACTCCATAACCATATTCCAAGGCTTTGATGACAACTACAAATCAACCTAATGCAGTCTTAATTCCATTTTTTAAGAAAAAGTTTCTCATGGGTTGATGGAAGACTGTAATGGGGGGTCCCTAGGTGCCTGTCATGGGTGATTTGCCTGTCATAGGCAGGTTTACCTTATATCTACTCTAAACCCTAATCTACCTTAAGGTTATTATAGTCAAATTGAATGATTAATTTGAACTAAAAATACTGATCTTTGATAAATATAATTTACACTTTCTTCATTTTACTAAAAAAATTCGAAAAGGATCTTGATAATTTAAACTGTTCAAATGATTAACAACCACCTTAAGAATCTAAAAGAACTTTAAAAAATGAAAAAAACTTTTTGTCTTCAGAAATTTAAGTTTCAATTTATAATTTTAATAAATTATTGGCTTCAGGCATTGAATTGTACAACCTATAATGCAAAGAAAAATTGATTGAAAATATTATTTATTTATTTACTTGAAGTTGAAATCTAAAGGTTCAAAATTTGAATAATCGTTTGTTAAATTTAGATTCTATTCTATTTACAAGTTCAAAAACTCTCAAATTATTTTTTTTTTATCAAAACTATAAAAATCTTAAGCCTTATAGCTTTCTAGAAAATTTTGAATTATCTTGGAAAACAATAATTGAAGGTGAAAAAGTATTCTTTCAACTTGAATTTAATTTAATTTTGAATATTTTATAAAAATTTTATGGAAATTTTTATTTTCTGAAAGGCTTCAATTTTTATGTATGCTCAATTTATGCAATTGTTTTCTATCATAATAAATTTCCAACTAATGTTTATTATGAATATTGATCATTCAATATCCTAGATTATTTTATCTTTATATTCACTTAAAATACATCTATAATATAATAAAATCTGTTTTATTTTTTGTTTTGTTTTAAAAATTATTTATATGGTATTTCAAATATTAATTTACATAATTCTAAATTTTTTTAATTCCTAAAAGTATTTATTTTTTATTTGAGATTTTTGGTTAATATTCATAACAAGAAATTGAAATTTTTCTTTGATAAAATTTATGAAAGAAGATGAATAAGTACATTGTAATTTCCCATTATGGTCAAATGATATACAACATTGAAGATTCTCAGTATTTAATAACTTTATTTTTAAATTATTTAGGTATTTCGGATTTACAATACGAGAACCAAGTATGCAGTTTAAAATTGTTGTTAGTTTTGAATATGATAAAAGACTCGATGATTTTAGTGGCAAACCCCCTCCTCCAAGACAAGTAATTATTTTATTTGATCAATACTCAAATATATTTAAGAAAAATAAGGAATAAAGTTTTTGACCTATAATATTAATAATATTTTATCCAATAGTATTAAAATTGTACAAAAGTTCTCTTCCTTCATTTATATATAAAAAATATCAAATGTATTTTAATATATTTTAAAACTAAAACTACAGAAATAGAATTTTTTTACAAATGAAGTTTAAGAATAATTTGTTGTTATAATCATTTATTAACTTTCTGAGCTTGTTATTGAATTGAAACAAAATGGTTTAAAAAAATATTCTCATGCTATAAAATGATTCTTTTTATGTATATGTATTTTATTAAACACACTTCAAAAAACATTGAGAGTTATATATATTCTAAAGAATTACAATAATCTCATAAAGTATATAAGATTTCAAATCTTTATACAAAGAGTCTTTATTTTATTCAATATTAATGGTTGGCATGACAATTATTAAATAGAAAATTATTAAGAATAAAAATTAGAGATATTAGTTTTATTTCAATTCATATATAATTATATATAATTGAATTGTAATGAAGTTTGATTTGTATTTTGTTCTCAATAAAAAAGATTCAATCAATTTTTTTATGACCAATTAGAATATTTTAAAATAATTTTTAGAAGAATTTCTATGCTTTTTAATTTTAGGAAAAACATTTGTCATTTGAGAAGATTTCTTTTTGAATTTTCTATTAGGATATTTTATATCTTAAAAAAATAAAAATAAAAATAAAAATATATTATTAGAATTGAAGTATAAGTCATTGATTACATTCCAAATTCCAAATCAACTTTTATTTTATTGTGTAAGTTTTAGCAATTTTATAGAAGTTTAGTAGAATTATTTAATATATGAATTTTTTATAATGAATAGCAAATATCTGAATGTATTTATTATCATTATTATTAAGAAGAAAATTATAATATGAATAACAGTTTGTTTATCAATAAAATAATGAAACTTATAAATGATGATTCTTATGTTAAATTTGTACTTTAATGAAATTGATGGAATTTTCAATAATATTTATTTGAAGAAGGTGATTGCTAACAAATGGAAATTTCATCATTAGTTTAATTACATTCGAAAAAATATTGTATATTTAGAAAAGAATCTTTTTTATATGTTACAAGTAACTTAAAACGAGATGATTGACTAAAAATAATCCATTTTTGCTCTAGAATGATTGACAAAAAAAATGGAATTTATGATTGATTTTATGATTTAACTCCTAAAGTTCTATGACTCTATTTTCCTTGAAACCGCTCAAAAACTACCATTTTCAGTACAAGTACCAAATTTTTGGAAATAAACTTTGTTTGACACATATAACTGTAGGATCTTGTTAAACACTGATTTTAAAAGATGTAGAAAAAACTTCAAAATTTTCCATCGTGTGCATTACAAGATTTTAGCATTTGAATTGACAAAAATCCTTTTTTTAACCCTGCGAAGAACCAGGCAGCTGCACTTTACTAGCTCAATTCTCTATATTAAAATGTTCAAAATGGTGGTGCTTCTTTGTTTTTCTAAATAAGTCATTTACATGCTTGAAAATTTTTAAGTCATTTATAATTGTACAACATATAGGAAAAAAATAGTAAGTAGAAAGGGATAGAGAATGATTCAAAATACTAAATTGATAAGAATTTAATTATGGAATTGAAAAATGTCAATCCCAATGGTTGTTATGTTCTTATAAACAATGTACATCCTATGATTTTATTTTTTTCAAAAAGTATTGAAAATTGAGTGAAATCCAAAACTACCCGCAAACTAAAATTCTTCATAATTTTTGACTCATTGATTGAAATGGAATGATTCAAAGCTTTCTACACATAAATAAATACAGAAAATCATTTCAAATTTTTATTTTTGAAAAAAGTGAATTTTTCAGATGTGCCCGGACTCTCCAAGTTGAGAAACAAACATATTTTGACTTTTGACTCCTATTTCCAAATGTTGTGAAATTTGTTGCATATGAAACTATGAAAGATATTCCTTGTCCCCACCTTTTATTAAAATTTCAGCTTAAAATATAGAAATTCTGGTGACAATGACTTGCCCAAAAATTCTGTACAGCCAAAAAATGCAATTCGATCCTTTAGGGGTTAAAATGAAATTTTATTCATCTATGCATTTGTAAAAATAAATAGTTGGAGTTTTATCACACTATCTCTCGTGATTACAGGCCCAAGTGCTTGCCCCCTTCTTCAAGGAATATTATGAACCATTGATTAAACAATCAACTACCATTGCAACTATTGATTTAGTTTTTTTCCGGTGAAACAGAAAATTTTTGCAAACACAAACATTCAATAACCACACACACCTCTTTGTGAAAAAACAAGAGCCATTGATTTGATTACGTTATAAATATAGAATTTTAGATATGAATACTAAAAACCAAATGCAGAATAAAGACACAATACAATATGGATACAATATGGGTAAAAAATAAAGTAAAAAATATGAATATTGAAATGCTTGTGGTAGCAATATCCCATATTGATTGCCACCACATGAGCTACTCAAAAATATAGATAGGAGGAGGGACGTCACAAATTCAATTTAAAAAATATATTTAATTTAACATTGAAAACTAATTGAAAAAACTAAGTGACTATCCATTCAAAAGACAATCTCATACTCTTTTTTTTTCTCATACTCTCTCTTTTTTTTAATAAAATAAAATCAAGTGACCCTTGTAGTTTATGCTAAATTATGAGTAACTTTTATTTTTTTATGATCCTATCACTATAAATTTTTTTTTAAAAATTCAAATTTACTACATACAAAGATTTCATATCATTTCTTGAATCATCTACACTTCAATAAATCATGACCTATAGATGAAATCATTTAGAAACAAGTGGGATTTTTATATCAAATAGGAGATGAAAAATTTGGTAAAATTACATGAAATATGTTAAACTTTTATATCATTATTGATTTTTTGTGAGGGTTGTAATATATTGGGAGAAGGGTATATTTAACAACAAGATGTTTGTAAATGTTTCAAGGCACAAGCAACAATTACAAATAGCATGTTCATATCAATATTGTATTATAATAGGGAGTTTGGATTGTAATTATCTGAGGTAATGCTCAAGAATAGAATTATCATGAATACTTAAGATAATTTAATTGATATGAGACATATAAACTCTATTAACTCCTAAAGTACTAGCATTCGTTTTTTGGCTATATAGCAATTTTGGGTAGATTTATATGACTAGAGATTTCTATATTTTTGGACCAAATTTTTATAGAAAGTGGGGACAAACAATATCTTTTATAAACACTCAATTTCATGACATTTGAAAATATGAATCAAAAGTTATGGCCCAATATGCTTTTTTGTAAATGAACAATTCAAGCAAATAATAAAATCATTATTTTTAAAAATAAAAAGTTGAAATTGATTTTTTATAATTATATATTTATATATATATATATGTGTGTGTGTGTGTAAAGCTTTGAATCATTCAATTTTGATCAACGAGTCAAAAGCTATGAGGATTTTTTGTTTGTGGACAATTATGGATTTTTTACTCTAAAATAAACTTTGAAAATCTTTATTCTACTCAATCTTCAATATTTTTGGAAAAAATAAAACCATAGAATGTAGATTGTTTATTACATTATTATAACCACTGGAATTGGCATTTTTCAATTCCATAGTAAAATTCTTAACAATTACAATAGTATTTTGAATCATTATCTACTATTTTCTACTTACAATTTATTTTCTATATCTTGCATAATTCCAAAAGATAATAAAACTTTCAAGCATATGGTCAACTTGTCTAGAAAAAAGACTAAAAAGAAGCACCACCATTTTGGACATTTTTTCATAGAAAATTGAGCTTCTGAAGTGTAGGTGCCTTTTCTTTGCAAGGCCAAAAAATTGATTTCAAGGAATTTCAATGCAAATATTTTGCAATCCACGCATTTGAAATTTCTGAAATGTT
Source organism: Pseudoscleropodium purum (assembly GCA_963969395.1). Classification (NCBI taxonomy): domain Eukaryota; kingdom Viridiplantae; phylum Streptophyta; class Bryopsida; order Hypnales; family Brachytheciaceae; genus Pseudoscleropodium; species Pseudoscleropodium purum. The sequence goes on from OZ017796.1 coordinate 23,399,338, forward strand.
TATAATATGTTCTTAACCCTCATTGCCCATGGCTTATTTGGGTTCAAAAACATCATTTTTTTTAAGTGTTATAGATCTAATGTCACCTAGGTATAGAAATCTAAACCATACAATCTTGTAATGTATATGTTGTAGATGAAATGGATCAAATTTGGAGTCATTTGACCGCATAAATTGCAAGATTATAATGTTTTAGTATTGAAAAAGGATGCTGAAATTTTCCTAAAAACACATTTGGAGGTGAAATTTGATTTCTAAACTTACACAATTAGAAAAACTTTAAACTCTGAAGTGATTCAAAACCAGCATATAAATACAATGGTGAAAGAAAATATCATTGGACTATCTCATTGTCTCTGCAAAATGGCTTGGAAATGTCAAAAAATAGTAAGAAAAGTTGAAAAAAACATATCTAAAGCTAAAACCTCCTACTAAAATGCTTCTCAGTCACTCATAAATTTTTGGATTGATATAAAATTTTATCCACATAAACTAGACTAGTATGCAAAACTTTTCCAAAAAAAAATTATTGGAAATTAAAATTTTATGAAGAAGAAACAAGCCGCCAAAATTCACCATAATCCAAAAATGTCCGGATTTTGGACTTCAAATTGCTCCCAAACATTCAAAACAACTTGGATTGATATAAAAATCTTACCACAATAACTAGACTTCAATGAAAAACAAACATTGGATGAAGGAGATACAATCCCCCAAAGTTGTAGCCTTCAAATGTAGTTTAGTGAACTCAAACTGAACTTGTGAACTTTGATTGGCTTTCAAGAAATAAATATAGCTTGTATTGATTTGAAAATTTTATCACAGAAACTAGAAGAGAGAAAAAAAACACTTTTCCAACAAGTTTTATTGAATTTGGACATGGGATGCAAAAGTTATAGCACTTTGAATTAGACATCATGACACTTTTGGTCCCCCTCAGCGATGAGGGGTTAAGTCAACATACTACAAGATCCTATGGTTACATATGTCAAAAAAGTTTTTTTCAAAAATTTGGTACTTGTACAAAAAATGGAAATTTTTTATCATCAATAGTGCTAATATAATCATGGAACTTAAGATTTTACATTGCATTTTTCTATTGGTAATCAATTTATTTTTGTTTTTCATATTAGAAATTGAGAGAAGAAAGGAGTACCTTCTTTACCTTGAAGTTATGAAAAATTTGGAAGTGGAATTTGTTTTAGTAATTGAAAAATGAAGTATTAGTTAATTATTCAACCTCTCAATAAGTCGCTAAAAGAACTAATTTGAGTAACTTTTGAATGTGCCATTATACTCAATTGAGCTTCAAATATGGAAATTTTGTTTATTGTTGCAAATTCTATAGCTTGAATTTAAATCTTGGGATTGTCTTGTATAAAGCTTTGTCAATTGAATTTGATTTGTTTTAATAAATTGAAAATGTAAATTAAATGTTTACAAGTTGATTAGAAATGATAGTAGAATATATGTAGATACAACTGAGCCTTATTGTGAACATGTAAATAATAATATAAAATTGTATAAAATTGAAAAATAAATATCACCATTTTTAATCAAATATAAAAATAATTAGATACTATTTAAAAAATATATTTAATTCAAAGAAATTTTATTATTTAGAATATGCTATTAATTGAAACAAATGTTACACATGGTAATTTTATGATGATACAAGATTACACCTAGAAGTTAGTCTTGACTATCCCTATTATATAATTAACTAAAGTTGAAAAAATTAACTTGATTTAGTATATACTTCAATATAAAAAATTTTGATTTTTTTTAATAGAGAATTGTTTTGAAAAAATAATATTCCAATAATTATGCTATCTATTGTTAGAAATATCTTTCAACCTTGACCATTGGCAACAATAGTTGACCTTTAGTATTTTATTCCTAAATACCAACTTCTTTCAAGTTATAAATTGAATATAATTTCTTTTTGGGTTGAAAGATCTTTGTTCCAAATTCTATTAAATTTTCCTTACATAATGCTTACTTTCAATTAATTTTAGAATTTTCAATTTAATAAAATAATAATATTTTTCAAATTTATTCTATTGGTGTAGTGTGGAGTTGAATGCATGATTTCTTTGATATTGCTATGTCATTGTAGCAAACTAGAAATAACTACAAGAGAAAGGGATGTTTGAAGTGATTTTTTAAGTATAGTCCTAGACATAAGATTATTAGTAATGACCTTTAGGGAGATTTTTAGCAAAATTTTATTAGGAATTCATTTATTTTTTGGTGATTTTGTATTGAAAATCTCCTTAAAGCTCATTACTTATAATCATATGTTTAGGACTCTATTTAAAAATCACTTAAGCCATCCCTTTCTTTTTGTAGTAAATTCACCATTTACACCTTCTAGCACCTTGCCTTGCTCCCCTTAAAAAAGAGATGCTCACTATTTTTCTATATGAGTTTCTAGTTAGACTCTATATATAATGGGCTAAAGTTTTGTTTTTTCAACTTAGCCTATGTTTCAAAGAATGATACAAAGTAGGAATTACGTTGATATATCCAAAACATATTTTTGGGATTTCAACGGTCTTTAAAAAATTAAATTGTAACCACAAAATAATTGTTTGGGTCTTTAAGAATTTTATTGAATGAATATGTCCAAAATTTTATTTAAATTAGTATTGGAAAGAAAATGCACAATTTCACTTAGTTGAAATATAGTTCAAAGTGTTAAAGGCATTAATTACACAATGAAGAATATCCATGAGTTTTACAATAATTATCTTTTGGAGTAGATTCAAAATAATTTCAAAGTGATTTAGAGTTTTAAAGTCATATTCTTCCCATAAAATTTTTACATCACCTCCTCCACTTCATTCACTTCTTAAATAATGAACACATCTATAAGTTTGAAGCAAAAAATACTAATTTTTTGTCTTTACTACATTATAGCTTTACAAGATGAAAGGAGTCTTAGGATCTTCAAAAATATCAAAAAATTAAATAAAAAATAAAAAACCAAAAACTAATATATTCTTTTTATTTTCATTACTTATTTGGCATAATTTTTTTTGAAATTAATGTGCCATTGTATAAGAAATGTTTAAGCATACAAAAAATCATCTATTTTTATTATACTAAAATACCTCCTTGCAAGGATGAAATTTTCTATGGTAAATCTCTTTACTAAATAGGAAAAGTTCTCACCAAATCAATTTTTTTGTTAAACTTTGTTGATAATATCCTACAATTTGTGGAAAGGATGCATTTAATTTTAGTAATAAATATGTTTTTATTTTGTGAATAATATATTAATATTTGATTGAACTAGCTACACAATCATCTTTGATGCTTGGATTCTAAAGATCTTTGGTGCTTAGGGCCCATACAAGTTTCAAGAATTCAAATAAAATCTTTAATGAATTCAAATAAAATATCATTTAGTCAACTAATTTGTGTTTGTTCTAATAAGTTTTTATAAGAGAAGTCTTTAATGATTATAAGATTAGAGACCTTGAACTACAAAAGCAAAGTTTAATCTTTCAAAAAAATTGGCATAAAACGTGTATCGTATCTTAAGTATATTGATTGTATGTTTGGCAGATGAGTAGGAAACATCAATATACTTTATAATCAACTCTAATTATTATATTGTATATAAATTTTCATCTCTTATAATTTAGTGTATTTAATAATCAATTGAATACATCCTACCTTTCAAAAATAATTGAACTTTTATTAAGGTTGGAAATTGACATGAATTAATCTAACTTTGAAAATTGTTGAAGAAATAAATTGAGCTATATATTTATGTCCCACTTTACCAGTTGCAATTTTGCAAATTCAACTCAACATCCAATTTCATAGCTTTTATAATAGTAGTAAGATATTGTTGTCTTTTTAAATATTAATTGTAACTTAAAAGATGAAATTCTAAATTCAATAAAGTTTAGTTTAAATACAACAATAAAGATTCATTTTTAATGAAAAACTATATATTATTTTTCATCAAAAATATATCATTAAATTTTATTAAATTAGCATCATTGTAATCAAGGTAGTTTTAAGTTCATTAAGCCATTCAAAGTTCATTCTAAGTGTAAGTTTCAAATAAACATAAATTGAGTGTTTTTGTCTTTCCAAACTTACTTTTCTATTTGATTAAGATTAGAACTTTCTATATTATAGTATAATTATCATAATGTTAAATTTGTTAAGTTGATATTTTATTTAAAAACATACTTAAGTCAACCTTGAAATAAATTTTGAAATTATGTTATCATCCGTGCCTGAAGGAATTATTGATAGTATCACCATCAAAAAGAGAGGTTGTAAGCAAAGATGGAATGTGTCTAGTGGCGTTGGCAGGAGATTTCTTAAATTATAAATCATTTCCTCAACTTTCATCCTTCTTCTTGGTCCAACCACCAACAAGTAAGGTTTTTAACAATTATAAAAAACATTCTATGTTTTTAACTATAAGAGGTACAAGTAGTTTAGGATCATTTAGATTAATACATAATGATTTAAAAGGTAATAAACCTATTCAATTTTAGAAGAAAAAAACATAAAAAATTGACATAATTTGTTTAGGATTATATAAATTTTAGTTATTCAAATTATTAAAAGGATGAAAAAAAATTTCAAGTGTTTTTATTCGAGCGAACAATCATACTAATTTCATAGATTTTTAAACTCTTTCAAGATATATAGAATACTTAGTATAAAAGACTTGTAACTCATGTAGCAAAATTTCAACATGCAAATTTTTGGAAACCTTTTAATTTCTAAATAATTTAAAATCCACTACTAGATATTCATGAGAAATTTGTGAAGAGTACAAATTTTAGTTTGTAATATAGTTATATTATAAAATATAAAAATAAATTTTTATAAAATTAATGAATCTATTTTTTAACAATCAATATCCAAATGATAATTTTAAAGTAAAAAAATTCCTTTTGATTTGATTTCTTTTAAATGAAAGATAAATAATTTTAATAAATATAATGAATAGATGGTATTTTAAAATTGTAGAATTTAATTTAAAATTATTTGAATATCTTTATTTTCAAGTTCAACTTTAATAATATTTCAATAAATTGTTTCAAAGTTCATGAATTCACATTGAGGAACTTAAATTACTTTTAAGGAATTCAATAGCTTTTAATATTAATACTTATCAAATTTGTTTCATAATTTAATACATTGTCAAATTCATTCTAGGCACGTAATATTAAACTTGAAAATTCTAAATTTTCTTAGACATTCATTTTTTATATAATTTGTTAGTATTGAGATTTCAAAAATACTAGATGTAACGACGTCTTTGCAAAATAATGGATTTTATGGAATGATTTTGAATTGAGAACATGAAAATAGATGAAAATTCAAGCAAGTATTAGATGATAGAAATGAAATACAATAAATTGAGAAAGCTATTAACCAATTAAATTTTAGATGTTTAGATGTTTTAAATTCTCATATTTAAAAAAATTGAAAAATAAATCATAGAATATTAAATATTTATAATAATCTTGAATGTCATAAAATAAAATATGGTGATCGATAAATTATAATATGTGATTAAAGAAGAAGCTAGTTGTTTGAAAATTGAAGACATACATTGGCATAAATATCAATAACTTTGGAAAAGGAATTTTTTGGCTTATCCAAATGATACCAATTCAAAGATAATTCAAAAGAATTTGAAAAAATAACATTTTCTTCTCCTTTAATCCCTAAATGCTCAAGGATTTTTTTGAGCTTCTAGGAATTTGCTCTAAATTGAACAAAAAACAACATTTTGATAAGTATTATAATTTTTTTTTAAATTTAAATTTATAAAAATTCAAAATAGATATATTAGAGATCACATAAGAAAAGAAAATTCAACAATATCACTTATGGATTGAAAGATTATAATGTTTGACCATGAGGGTGTTAAAATTGTGAAAGTGATTTGAAGTATTTCACTTCTATTTTCACATGTCAAATCTGAAAAGTAGGTCACCTAAAAATATGAGCTTAAAGTGCCTAACATGCATAATTCCAATTAATTTATGGCTTCCAAAATCTACTCTACAATTTTTTTAAATGAATTTCTAATGTGATTTTTTCTCCAAAATCTAATGTATTTGAGGCTTATTTCCAAGAGCCCTCAACACTATGAAAAGTCAAGATTGCAATGGACACCCTTGCACAAAATCTCAAAAAAAAAATTCATAATCAATCATTCTCAAAATTGAATTTTTGATGCTAAAACTAGACTTCAAAAATAATTCTTTAAAAAATACAAACTACTAAAAATAGAAATTGGTTAAGTTTTATTTAATTTCAAAGTATTGTAGATACCAAAATTTGGTGCTTTGGGCATGTAGGGGTTAAAGAGAAAAAATGTCAAAAATATAGCAACATTTTTTTTACATGTGGTAGTTCAAACACAACCCAATAGACTTAAGCCAAATTGTAGCAAAGCATATTTTGACACAAATCCTTTCATAAGAATTTTTTTCTAAAATCATTTTTATATCTATCATGTGTTGTGTTTATCCAATACCATGTAGGGGAGGAAGGGTGGAATCACTTTGTATAAATTTCCTCCAAAAAAGTAGGTTTGTTCTTTCTGTAGAGCCATCATATAAAGTATTTTCCATGTGCCTAAGTCCTAATGTAGCATCAAGAATCAAAAGTTAAGAATAAATTTGAAATACAAATTTTTGAGGTCCTCATAAAATGCTCAAAGCTTGAGGGTCTTTGCCTTACCTACGCCTATGCAAGCCAATAAGCAAAAAGCACTTAGTTTGATGGACAATAATGTCGCTTGGAGACTTGCATGTCATCTACAACACCAAAAATGGTAGGCAAAGAGTAGAGGGAAGAAAACTTCATATGTGTCTTATGTAATCGAGCACCAATGAGCCTAGAAATCTTGTGCTTCAATTGTTGTTGACAACAAAAACTACTTTACAAAGAAGTTTCCCGGGGAGATCATTGTCCATTTTTTAAAAACTACGTGAGCTAAAAGATAGAATTCATTTAATTTAAAGGGGAAAAAATAATATAATATTTAAGGCTACTATAGGTTCCATGAAATGCTACATACTTCATTATATATAAATTAGGCTATTTAAAAAATCATGTAGTAGAATTTTTATTAATAAGTTAGCATTGACAAATAGGGTCCATATAAATTTTTGATAGTATAGTGAGTATAGATGTGGATAGATAATTTCATATGAATTTTAAAATGAACAAAATCAAAGGAATCTACAATCAATGAAGGGTAATTGATTGAGATTGTGCCACAGTAACAATAGTGTATATATAAAAAAATTAAGTGTAATTGTGAGACATTGACCACAAGTGACAACTATTGTCACATGGCATGAATACCTGTAGTGAGGTTTACCTTAGCATGTTCAACAAACTAAAAACTCTACAATACAAGGATAGAGTTTATAATCCATTTAACTTCAATCTTTGAAGCTATTTGTGTTAGACACACTCATATTGAATGGAATGTTCATGAAATTAGTAGCTTCAATGAAGATTTTGAAGTGTTCAATGGTAAAATTGTTATCAACCCCTAAAGGGGGAGGTTGTTTTGGTAGAGGAAAAAGCTTAAAACTATCAATTTTTGATGCATTGTCATAATTAAAAATTTGATTTCTTTTTGAACTCCAATTGTATAAAAATGTGTTAAAGAAGTAAGGCAATGTGTAGAATTTTTTAGTGTATTAGATCACATGGATTAAAAGATTATAACTTTTGAAGTGAAATCTTTTATACTCTACACAAAATGATGATTTTGACCATTTATAAGCATATATTAGGTTCACTCACAAAAAAAATTCAAAAGCAAATATGGAGTCTACCTTACTTTAAATCAATATGCAATGAAAGAAGTTAAAGTGCATGGGCAATATACTAATCATCAATTTTGATGATTTCTTGTATAATAAAGAAATATTTTATTTGAAATCAAAATGGTGAAAAATTAGAGAAAAGAATTTTGAATATATGAAAAAAAATTCAAGAACTTTGGCATTTTTAGATTGCAAGATAATAAGGATTGAAGTTAGAAGATAATGCTTTTTCTTGAAGTTGTCCCAATACAGCTAACAAAGTTTGACTCCTCGTAGAATGAAATTTGAGGATTAAATTTTTTTTAAAGATTATATGCCATATATTATTAGTTATATATATGCCAAATTTCAAAAGTTGATGAGCATTTTTGCAAAAGATATCGAAATTGTTTAAGTTGCTAAAAACATTTTGGGAGCATAAGTTTTGATTTTGGAACCCAACTAGAAATAAAATTATACTCAAACTACTAAAGGAATGTATATTCACATTTTGTGTCAAAATTCCATGAATATTTGACCAAAATTGATTTCATATATCAAACAATGGTCAATAGCACTTGAATTGTATTGATAGTTGTTGATTTCATGGTATAAACTCTAAACTTGTATGTAGTATAGGGAAGGAAAAATTTGTTAAGAAGTGTAGGTGCGGAAAAATTAGATACTTGAATTTTATATACAAGATAGCTCCACTTAGAAAATTGCATGAATGAATTTACAAAAAACATAGGGTACTAGAAATATGCCCCTTGTAGCTTTTTATGTAAAAATACAATATCTTAAATACATAAAATTAATGTAAATAGCCCCACACTAAACACCCTCTTAATTGAGATGTATACCTTAAATTACAAGGAGTGATCTCCTCGAGAGTATTTTGCTTGGAGTATTATATTGTATGACAAACATGTCACTATAAATTGTCAAGTTTGTCCTCTGAATCAACTTGAAAAGAGTGCACACACACACATACACCCCACCCCCCCCCCACACACACACACACACACACCAATACATGCATTGCCAAATGATATTTCATATATTTTTCAACCATAGGATTCACCAGATCTGCTAGTGCAAAAGGGTGATTGCAAGAAACATTTGTCCTTTTTGGATGTCCCCTCGGTCTCCATGGAGGTGTTTTTCTCTCACAACTTTTGTGGTTTAAGTCCATTTTAGCTTAAATTTGGAGGAGAGGTGCGTGTTGTAGATCTAGAAATTCATATTTTTCAATTTAAAAAAAAATAATTTACTATTTTTAAGGTGGCCCCAATTGGATGTCTATTTTGGTTGTTTGAGGGGTTCTTAGTCATATTTGGGGACTAAAAATGCAATTCTGAAGCGAAGGTTTCGATTTGTTGCAGGTGGGCTAACATTATAAAGATGTCTGATGAGATTTTTGGCAAAGGACCTAGTATAAAGGTTGCACATATGTTGAAAGTAGACACTGTTTGTGCAAGCACTATGAAGGGGGGAAAAAATTTTATGATGAATTTTTTGTTCACATGGAACCAGAGTGAAGATTTGAAAAATGAATATTTTTCTTTTAATTTTTTTGTAATTACTAGAAATGATCAAACGAAACTACTTGTTTTCACCTATTTTCTAGTCTAAGCACTCAATGGAGTCCTTTGAAGTGGTGACTACTAATTCTTAGTACTCAATAATTTGCAATAAATGTTAAATTTGTTAAGAAAACTATCAGAAATGATATTCACTCCCATTCACCTAATGAGTCAGTCAGTTAGTCATCCAATCAATTGGTTTAGGTTTGCCCAGTTAGGAAACTACGTAGTACTTGTAAGACTGGGAGTACTAGTAGTACAATGTTGAAAAACAACCATTTTGAGCCAGAATCATTAATTGTTTCTTGCAATCACCCAAAACCAAATGCTTTGGTCATTCAAAATATAGTGATTCAACAAGTATTGTCATACTATTCAAGAAAGAAACAAGAGAACTAGGTAATAGAGCATAGTTTCGCCTAATAAGTAACATCTTTTATAAAAGTTGTAGTGGAAAAGTAAATTTTTTAGTTATTGAGAATGGTTTCTATCAAAGAAGGTGTTAATGAGAGGAGCATCCTCTCTAAACACGAGGGAAGCAATAGCGTTGTCATTGTCATGAACTAGTGTGGGCGTAATTAGGAGTAGAAAATTTTGATTGATGTCCCAAATTAGTGTCATGAGCCAAAACGCAATTGTAATTAGATTCCAAGGTTTGTCAATTTTGTCTATAGCTATTGGAATTGAGACTAAAGCTCTTTTGAAGATTGCACAGATAGAGTAAAACCTAATTAGGAGTATATTTAGAAAAAGAGCATAGCATCCGACATTAGGAAAAGAATTGGTTTCAATACTCATAAACACGGCCCTCATAAGAAAAATTGATTTGACTCCATAGCTATGCAACATTCTTCATAGCTGGAGCATTAGAAAATGGCAATTGATGTGTACTATATCTTCAGCGGTGATAGCCTTTGCGAAGACAACAACTACCATCTCTGGCACAACATGCCCATGAAAACTTCACAAATGATCAAACAACAATAATTGAATTTATAAAAATTAAAGACAAAGGTGTCATGAACGCAAAAGTAGCTAAAGATAGGATACAATTTTTTCATCACCTCAATAGCTAAAGGAGCAGCTTGCACTTCTCCAACATCAACCCATAGTGCATGCACTAGTGAAGTCAAGAAAAAAATGATAAAAGTGTCACATTCTATTGGACTGGAGGTTGAATGTGTGTCCCAAATTTACTAAACAACAAGGCATCAACCATGAACACAAAAGTTGAGAGAGAGTAATTTGATAATTTGTCAAAGAAAAAACTAAGACACGTCTATTGGCCTACGACTTGCTCAACATCACAAACTATAATGAATATATTGTGGTTCCACAAGTGTCTCATTAGCAACAAAAATCAGGTAGGAGTGACTATTGACGCACTAGCAAGGTATCACAAAAAAGTCACAAATTTACTCATGAGTAGGAATGCACCCCCCTGACTTACCTACACATTGCTAGGGAGTTCAATCTCTAGGGCTAACTTTGTCTCAAAGTAACTTTTTAGATTTTTGTATGCATTCTTATATTTATTATACCCTTTGCTATAACCAAGCTAGAAGACACCGTAAGACAGATCAAGGAGTAGAAGTAAAGTAGTAATCTTGCCATCTAATGTACCAAAAATTTGGAAGGAATGCTCTTCACCTACTCCTATGCAATTTAACAAATAAGAAGTGTATTAGTCTATGTGTGAAAGGTGTCTTGAGAGCATTACTAGTTGTTATTGTTGTCACCATTTTTAAATAAAGAAATAAAAGCAAAATACACATGATTCATGAGATAATATAAGGAAAGTCCTCATGCAATTGCAACCAAAAGAGCTCTCTCTAATATGGCAAACTTGTTTTCTTGAATTGTTCAAAGGATCTCTATAAGATTGTGATGAGGCCATTAGTACAATGATATGAATCTCCACTCTTTGTTCACCAAATAGTTAGCAGAGGCAAATAAACAACCAACTATAGTGTGTTATTAGAAGAGTGAACCTTGAATTTAGCACTTGGAAACAGACAAGCTACTTGGAATGCTCATCAAGCTCAAGTGATTGTTCAAACAAACCATTTTAGATTGTCCATATGTCTTTTAAGTATTGGCAAGAGTGGTCTTTGTGTATATGCCTCGTGGGGTATTACTGGTCATATAATTTCATAAGTGTCCAAAGCAAAGAATTATAGTGTCTTAATACATTGTACTCAAGTCCACTACGTCCTCACAACTTGCAGTATATGCAAAAGTACCTATTAATTAGTATTTGGTAGAGTTATGTGGTTTGTACAAAAACCCACTACATTTTGTCATAATTTGGAAGACTTCAATAAGTAAGTGCTTTCTAATGAAAGCTGAAAATAATTACCATATCAATGTGGGCAAGATTCTTTTAGAAAAAGAAAGACAAAGAAAGAAAGTTCTATATTATAGACCCTCATACAAGATTTATTTTATCAATTCATAATCCATTTCACTTTGTATACAAAATTGTGTATTCTTATTTCTACACTATTTGAAAAATCAATTAAAAATCAAGAAATAGCAAGCCAAAACTACACTAGGATTGTCTTGGTTAAGACCAATTACATCATCCAGATCATGATTAGGAGGGAGGGCTCAATCCAGTACTAATTATGCATGAAGTTCAACAGTTGTATAATATATATTGAATTTGAAATTAAACATGAGAATAGTGATTACAAATTCACTTATAAGGATCTAAGGATCTCATCATTCTTACATAAGTCGAAATACTTCATTAGCTATAGGACCAACTAATGATCTGCGTGACTAATACATATAGCTATTCATAGTATAGCTAAGCATTAGCTATGTAATGCATTTTGATAATTTGACAAGTTGTAAGAAAACAAAACACTATGTATTGAGGATGAAGAAATGAACTCCCAATCTTAAGTAGTCATGCCTCACTTGCACCCATATCCCACAACATACACAAGGTGTCTTTGGCATGGCTACACCTTATTATTGAAGTCAAAGATTGTTGCACATAACTCAAACACAAAAATAGTATATGCAAGGTTGAGCTATAGATTGCTCCACCGCATCAACAACAGTTGACCTTGTCTTTCAATTAATTTGAAGGTGGGGACAAAATATGTATTGCCATATCTATGTCTATGCTTAAAGTAGTGCACTAGAGTAGCAAGTAAAATGATGTGGTCCGAGGAGCTCTCTTATGAGCAAGCACAATCTAACAAAGAAGGGCTATTAAGAACACGTGCTTGTGAGGTACAAATCTAAGGTACAATACAAAATAAAACACAAGGTCATCAGCTTAGCTAGTGAGAGTCAACATGCATCGATTTTGATTTGGTCAGTTGTTTATATTGAGTAGTGCATCCTACCTTCATTATCCAATATAAACAAGGTATCAACCATTGGTACTTAGGGCTTGGTATGTTTAGGTAAATTATACAAAGGGAAGTATTAGTTGTATATATCTTGTTCAAACTTATTTTGTTGATTTTTGTTCCACAAATTCTATGTAGACGATTCTCCTAGCCATTGTAAGTTGTAAGTACTATGTTTCATATGTCACTTTTTTACTTGCAGAGAGAGAGAGAGAGAAAAGGTTGATCTTCTCACCCCATTTTTGAGCTCTTTCTTTTAGTTCAAAGTCAAGATAATACTCTACTTAGTCAAGAATTTTATTAACACATGGAACAACTATTTTTATATAATTTGTTGTATCAAATCAATAGACTTCAAGTCTTAAAGATACCCTATCATTGGCATTTAGTTAATCATTTAAGTATATCATACTCTAGATCCATTTAACTCAATCTAGAAGGGAGGGCAGGATCTTAAGTCAACCATGTAGTTCTCGTAATCATCAAACAAAACAAACAAGCAAGGATTTAAGCAGGGTGTGCATTACTAATACGATTTAAATAGCAGATTTGTTTAACTTAGTCTAGGAGGGAGGATGGGATCAAACAATCAACCAATTATTCTTCATAAGCATCAAACAAATCAATTTAAGCACATATTTAAACATAAACAAATTGAGAAGTGATTAGAACATTGTTATATAAAAGCTTTAGCTAGATCATACAGCTATAATATAAAGGCATTTATAGATTCTTAAATCCTATTGTAGAAATTCTAAGAAGATGTGGAACATCATTAAAGGATTTTCAATAATTGTAGAGGGCTGTAAGTTCCCCATGTTGTCAGCATCAGGAGAACAACCTCGTAGTTGTTGCCTGACGATTGTCACGTCACCAAAAAAAACTTGTTTTTTTTCCATTCTAAATATTTTTTTTAAATTAAAAAAAATTCCCCCAAAAAACAAAACTAACAACAGAAAGAAGGTCGGGAGAATAGGCCTAAAACGGCCCTCCCAATTCCCCATAAATTCTCTAATGATTATTAGACGATTAGAAAAGTTTGGGGGAAGAACATAGACAGCCATAAATTTGGAGCATAGCTCCAATCTTAGGATATCATGCCTCACCTGCACCTATGGCAACAAAAACAAACACTAAGTTGGTTTCTGAATGTATGCAAGGTGTCTAACTTAAGCGTGACAACAGTTGTTATCCAAATCAAAGATAAAACCATGCAACCAAACTTCAAAGTTGTGTTTAAGCAATGCCTCTCAAGAAAGCAAGATTGATTATCAAAACCTTACTACAATTGTCCAACCTCAACAAAAACTTTCAAGCTATGATGGCACCTAAATCTCTATTTTTGTATCCATCGTACCATGGTGGATCCGATGCACTGAAGTGTTGCAACTTATTAGAGCAATGTCGCATAATACAAGCAAGGACATTACAACCACACAAAACCACAACAAGCAAATCATCTACCATAAGACACATGACCCAAGGGTTATTCAGAACTTAGATATCCCACCATTTTGTTAAGGTGTATACCCGTAAACATATTTTGTCATGCCTAGGTATTCAATTGTGAAAGGAATATCAACCCAACTTTGAAGGTTCAAGGTTGTTGTTTTATGAATTGTGTAGTTTTGATAACCAGTTTATCTTTGCAAATTGGTTCATTTTTAACTACTTGGACACTTCTTCAAATTGGCCATCCAACTTTGTTAAGTCAACAAAGCATCCTTGTAGTATACCCTAATGGTATGCCCTAATAGTACCATCAAAGCAAATTCAGCATTAAATTCGTTGTAGTTGAAATCCATAAATCAAGTGTACCTTGATCAAATGTGTTTATATAGTGAGTTGAGTATCTCAAGTAAACATGTACAAAATTTATTAAGCTATACTTGAGAGAGAGAGAGACAAATATACACACACTTCCTATTCAAATTCAAATAACATTGATTGAAATTCTATTGCAAAGTAAATTCGATAACATTAAGTTTATAATATAATCTATATTTATAGAGATTGTTTCTATGAATTTTGATTTCAAAAACTTAAAAATTCAATGTTAATATTCAAAATGATTTGAATTGCAAGCAAATCAATATAAGTTATATATTTTACATAGAATACATTTTTTTAACAACAATTTGTATAAATTTTTCATGACAAAATGTTTTATCCTTAGATTAAGTTTTAAACCTTCTTCTATTGTATTTCTTATTTTTTTAAACATTGAAACTCAATGCAATTATAAGATTTCTAGTCAAATTTTGGAAGAATATGGCTTGCATTAAGTTTTTCAATTTGGTGTTGACAAAATTTTAATCTTTTGACATAATCTTAGCACACAATGAATTCTCACCCCAAATTAAACTTGTATTTGACTTTTAAAATATGAAGTTTTATTGAGAAAATCTTGACTAGAAAAATATCCTAGGTATTTTTTTGGAGACATTCCTTAAAAACTATTTCTTTTGATGATATTTGATGATAAACACAATTTTTTGGTTAAATTTCTACTTATGAGTGTAAAAAAGTCCTAAGAAAATTAAAACAAGAGTGTGGTTTTCTACTTATATTATCATCATTAATTATCAAATTACTTCCTAATTTTTTTAGATAAAAAATCACATATATTTATGATTCTATGCAATATTGAAAAACATTAAGATTATAAATCTCAAAAATTTTAAAATAAATAAAATGGTTTTGTTTGTAATTAGTTATGGATCCAGATGTAGACTTCACTAACTGCTTTCAACATCATTGGTATGTGGGATTCCATTCTTTTATTAGACAATACACTGACCAGTGGCGAAATAAAGAAGCAATGGATGATTTTAAGAGATAATTTTTTCACTCTTGATGGAAATGAGTGCAATAAAATAGGTGTTAGTTATTCAGGCTTTCGAAATCAACCAGGACAAAAATGCAATGAACTTCCAAATACTTGCTTGGCTTCACAAATTAAAGATTATTGGGATGTAAGTATTTTTCAAGCTAATAAACGTGTATTTATTTACGTAATATTTTTCTACTTCTCAGAAAATGATGCTTTTATTTTATGAATTTTTATAATTATATAATACTTATACAAGATCTTTCATAATTTTAAGGATTTTTTTACAAGCATTTTTAATACCTATAATATTTGTTGCAAATATTGTTGAATACATTACTTCAAAACATTCACATTTTTATTTATTGTGAATCAAAAATTCACAATTTTTTTATACACTGGAATACCCATTATTTATTTTTTCAACATTGAAATTAGTTTATGTTCTTCCAAACTAAGTTGTACACATTGTTTATGATGCATACTAGGTTTAACATCTAAAAGTTAATCAGTAGTCAAAATTTCTAAGCATAAAAAGATGTGTTATAAAATACAATTTAAAATAATAATTTAGTAGTGAGTCTAGTGACTTTCATCAAAAGTTGTAAAGCAAGACTTATAGATCACATGTACTTACATAGATCGATTTCTATTACAGCAACAAAGATTTACAAATTTATTTGAAAAATTGTTCAAATTCTATTAACTTCAGTATTTTTTGATAAATAATGGATATTTAATTCTCGTATTTATAATATTTTATTATTGTATGTTTGAATTTTGAAATTCTAATTTTGGCCACTAGAAATATTATTATCATATTCTAAATGACTACATCAAAAGCATTTTCAAAGGTCATTTTGGGTCTCTTTGAACTGAAATATGTTATTCTTCAAATGAAACAAATTTGTACTATTTCTTGCAAGAAATTTTTTTAATGTTCACTTTCAAAATCTATTATGAAAAAAAAAATTAAAGACTAATTATATGTATTTTTTATAAACGGAATGAATGAAGAAAACAAGTCTTAGGACATGTGGAATACGTCAAATTCATTAATCATCCAAATCTGCATTGCTTGTCTATAAGAAATTACAATATTATTAATTTGACTCATAAAAATTCAATATTGTAATAAATAATTGTCTCATGTTTTTAGTTATGCTTTGTGATATGTATCCCACATTAATTTATAAATAAATTATAAACTATTATGGTTCATTATATTTATTTTTAGTGCTCTATCTATTTGAAAGAATGATGTGCTATTCTATATTTCATGAATTTAGAGGGAACCAAGAAATACTACTAAGTATATCAAAGTGTGCATTTTACTTCTACTAATAAATACTCTTAAATCAAATTGAGGTTATGTATTTTTGGTTTAATAATCTACATGAAAATGTCAAATTCAGAGAGAATTAATTGAATTGAGTCATGGCACTCCAAAATCATCGGCTATAGTCTATGGTGACATAGATATAAGATTAGATGTACATACCTATCAACTTAATCAACTCAATAAACTTGAAATACTTGTTATTTATATTTCAAATATTGAATTTTGAAGATGGAAATATAAAAATTTATATCTATACAAAAGATGTTATTAAAAGCATTTATGTACATTATCTCATCTACATACTACTCCAAACTTGGTTGTAGTATGTTCCAATTGTTTTACGATGGTAACAAAAGATTTCCTTTGTACTTAAAAATGATAGAAATAGATATAGAATTTATAAATACATCTTATCAATTAATGAAAAAATAATAATAATAACTTATACATATTGTAGAATTTTGGTGAAGATGCAAATAGACAAGTGTTTGGAATAGTAGTTACTGAAGTTATGACTTCAGTTGTTACAATTGAAGTTGAAGCTTCCGGAGTGGACTTTGTAGTCAATCGGTATAAAATTCACTACTTATTTTTTGTACAAAATGAATTCATATACCTCTAATGCATGCATGCATAAAATTTTATTTTTGAATTATAATATTAAAAAATAAAATGCATTCTTCCCATGAAGAATTTTTTATAAACAACAAAAAAATCTCCTTGTCAAAAAAAGGTGATACAAATTTAATTCAAGATGTTATATTTTATTCTAATAGTTTCAAATATCATTTTTTTCAACTTCATATTGGCTTATAAGTGAACTTAGATGACATCGTCAATTGTATTAAAATACTTGACCATTTGAATTCTGTCAATACAAAAATTTCACCAAAATTGATCCTTTTTAACTATAAGAAAATTAAAGTACGTTCAATTTCAAAAAAATTACTACAATTGCAATTTAAAAAATATTATCTTTGGATGAAATGTGACATTTTTACTTGTGTTTTCTATTTAACAATGATCATATAAGCATTTTAAATGTTAAAATTAAAAGTATAGCTTTTTAAAAATTTATTTTTATGTTCTTTATTGTTAAATTTATGATTTAAAAGAATCTTTAGATTATTATTTGAATTGATCTAATTTTTTTAAAAGCACCTATAAAATACATAAAGGAAATCTTATTGAAAGATGATGCTCATTTTTTACATGAAAAATCATTTTAATACTTTGAGCCAAAGAAAAGAGTCCTTGCATTTCATATTGGTCACAAAATACTTAAAATAAAACAATTTCAAATAGAAAAATATAATATAAAACAATTCATGAGTCTTGTAGTAAAGAATTAACTTGTATAATAATTTTCTATGTATATGATATTTGTAGCTAAAAAATATAAGCGATACAAATTTGTATTTTCTACTAAAAAATTATATTGTAAATAGAGAATTATTTGATTTTTTACTTGATAATACAAAATATTGTAGTTTTGTTTTTAAGTAGCATAAATCAAATCTTCAAATTTTATTACTTTGAATGTA
Source organism: Pseudoscleropodium purum (assembly GCA_963969395.1). NCBI lineage: Eukaryota > Viridiplantae > Streptophyta > Bryopsida > Hypnales > Brachytheciaceae > Pseudoscleropodium > Pseudoscleropodium purum. Next base: position 23,417,825 of record OZ017796.1, read on the forward strand.
ATGATCATCAATGGATTATACAAAACAGATCACCAGGTATAATTTTGAGTTCTACTGTTCCAACCTTTGAAGCATCTACACGATATGGACACATGGATGTTGTTGTACAAAATACAGGAACTATACCATCAGAATATAGGGTGCAAGTAATTCTAATCATATTTATTTTAATTTTTAATTGTACTCAAATATTATGAAATGATATAATCACAAAATATCAATATGAATCTAGATTTTTTAAATTTAATTTTCAATATCCCTAGTTGAGTGTGTGTTTTGTATTTTAAATGTTATAAAAACAATGTGACAATTTTCAATTCCGATTTTATAGCAAATTTACTACTCACTTGTATTTAGAGATTTTCAATAAAAAAACTTTTGAACCTGAAAATAAAAACTTTTGAAAATAAATTAAATATAATAAAATAAATAATTTCAATCGAAATATAACATGAATTTGACTATCCAGCTTATCAAATGCAATGAGAAAATATTATATAAGATATATTTTTCTTGACTTTTTTTTTATTTTTTAATTTTGGTTTTATAGTCATTTAGTCAAATGTCAAATCCTAGAATTTTGGTTATCAATAGCTTATCTGGCATCTTATATCAATTATTATAAAAAAAAGATAGAGAAAGAAATATCAAATTCTAATAAAGATTTATTTAAATAATATGTTTCTTTAGTTCATAAAAATGAAAAACAAAAGTATATGATTATATTCTTTAATTTCAAAAAACATCATTTTGAAAGAAGAGACTTCAATAATTTAAGTGTTACAAAAATTTATAAGTCCATTATAATAATAATTTTAATTTGAAACCATAAATCATTAATATCAATATATGAAAATTTTCAAATTTAATTTTAGACTCTATAGTTTTGATTTATTAAAAATACCATTTAAAATTTATGTATGTGTATGTCTATATATTTTATTTATTTATTTATAATTTTAAAAAATATTTCATAAAATATTTTAATAAGAAAATAGAATATTAAATAAAGTGATGAGGCGAAATGTCTTAGAATTCTTTTAATGAAATTAATAAAGTAGTTTGTCTCTTAAATTCACTTTTAAAAGAACATTCAAAAATCTAATATCAATATTGATTAATCAAATTTTAATGATATTAGATCTCATATTGATCAAAGTATTGATTAAATTATTTAATTGAAAAATATATAAAATGAAAATTATACTAATATTATGGCATATTAATTTTTGGGTTTAATTTTATTTTTGAAATTATAAAATGTTCAAACCTCAATTCTTGAATGTGGTTGTAGGTTCATAGTTGCTCTAGTGGCATAATAGATCCAGAGGTGAGCATTTTCTTGCATTCAAGTTGATAAATTCATTGCATAATAATATTAATTTTTTTTGTATTAGAAGTGAGAATGATGTATGCAGTAATGATGAAATGTACTATATATAATATTTTTATTCTTATTTTTGTAAAGGTCATATTTAGTGAAGTATAAACATTGAAAAATATAAAATAACTCATTTTTTAATATTAAGTTAGGCCAAATTGATAAATAGAAACGACAAAAAGCTAATTTCCAACTTAAGGTAAAGACAAAAATAAAGTCCAAAGGTCAAAATATCTATTTGAACATTTCAACAATAATTTATTGTTTTTCAATTGAAATTTATCTACATACATAGACCAATAAGTTTTAGCCCTAATGTTTATCCTTCTGCCTTAAAGCAATAAGTTTGATGTCAAAATTTTCATTCTATAATATCTTTTTGTACTACTAGTCCGAATATTTCAAACAATGCTAATTGATAGAATTGTAGGTTCAATAATTGGCCCTTCAAACTCAAAACTTTCAATTTTGTTATCATTTTTTTTAATTAGGCTAGTTAATCATCCAATTTTGTGTTAAGTGCGGCAAAAAGTCAAGGTTAATCCAAATAAACATAAGTATGTGTAAAACCAAATTGCCTAGTTGGATAGATGCAGTGCAAGAACCCAAAAGCATCAATTTGGTGGAAGTTGTTGTCAATTGCCGTGAATTATTTGGGCAATTTTGTTGGTCATTTGAAAAACACCCGATACATAGTATGACTGTAGGAGTCAAGGATGTTGGTGGTTGTGTAATTCTAAATTTAATTAATGTGGTGGATTTCTTGTGCCAAGTTGGAATGTATACTTTGTGATGTATGGTTGCCCAATTATGTGAAAGAACTGTAACAAAACTTGATTAAGAAAAGAGTTACAGTGGAAATAACCTTTCCAATGATATATTACACACTCTAAAATTCTCAAAACTATACCCAAAAAACGTAAAAAAAAAAAATCAACTATAGCCATTTTACACATGTATAGGATGGTGGTTAGAAGAACTGCAATTGATTTTCTTTGCAAAAATTTTACCAAGTTTTGTTATAGACTTGAAGTGTTACTTGTGCAAATGATGTGGGTATATGTCAAGGAATTGAGTGTTGTAATTGTATTTTTGATTTGAAGTTGTGTTATATCTGCATTGTAATTGTGTTGTAATTTGAATTTATGTGGCAATTTGTAATTTGACTTGATCATTTGGTATTAATTGCCCACTAGTATTTTTTGTCTCTATTTATTACAATTGAAATTATGTTGCATTGGAATGTGACTTTGTGCACATGTAGATCATTCAATTGAAATTTGTTTTCCTTCATGTGTGTTTGACTGTGAATGTTTGCCTATGTATAAGTTGTAAAATTAGAAGTATAACAAGTTGGATGTTTGAATGAGAGTTAAGGTTATATGTTAATGATGTATTTTGAAGTATATACATGTGTGTGTTAATAGACCAAGTTGGTATGTTATACTTAAATTGTGATTGCAAGTGTGTGAGCTTATGAGCATGTGAGTGGGATTCTTATTTTTTTTAACTCGAAAGAAGAACCTATGGTTGTGGATATAGAAAAATTTGATTTTCTAGAAATGTGAGTTTATTTTTTCAAAATTTTAGTCACGTACAAGCCTTTTTTTTAAATCTTCATTTCAACAACCAATTGTACTCAATTTTGATAAAAACTACTCAATGCAAAAGTGTAAAGGGAAATCAATTATATCTAAGATGTAGCTATAAAATGCGCAAATCCAATCATAATGAAAATCAATAAATAATAGTTTGACTCATTAAATATATCAATCTCATGAGTCTAAGTTGTAGTAGACTTGGTCACAAAATTTAGAGTGGTTGATGAATTTGAAGTCTCTCTACCCTTGGATGTTGGTTCATCTATAAAATGTAAAACATTTAGAGAGTATGTATCTTTTTGCATTATAATTCAAGCAACCAAACTCCACAAAAGTTGATACCATTTGCTTGGCAAACACTAAAGAGTGTTTGCATAGTTGAGTGAACCAAAAGCAACACTGAATGACTCAATGAAAGTCCACACAAAAGCTTTAAGCTAGTATTCATTTCACACATTACTAGCCTTACTAGTAAAAAAACATTTTACTAAAAAAGTGGCTTTTAGATCTTATTAATTTGCTTTTGAAAATTTTACTTTTAAAAGTTGTGTATTCCTAAAAGAAATGTACAAGATGGATACATATTATTTATAAGTATCATTTGACAATCAATTCCATGATTTAGAACAAATTAAATTCTATTTAAATTAGCTTATTTTGAAATTTTGAAAAATGTATAATATGTGTGAAGTTCAATACAATTGTAAACTTATGATAAAAAGCATTTGCATGTTGAAGGAGAAACAATTGACAATAGCACCTGGTGCTATTGTCACAGTTGTGTTTCAACTTGAAACAACTGATTTTAATGCGGATGGACGAAGATGCACAGGTTTGTGAAAATGATTGAACTCACAAATGTTTTACTTGAAAAAATAAAAATGAAGAAAGCATTTGAAATTGCCAATAAATGACTCATCTGTCTTAAATTCTCAGTCTTCAATTTTTTCCGTTATGATATGTTTCTTTTTAAATTCTTTAAAGTAAATTTATATTATTTTTTTGACACACTAATTAACTTACATTTGACTGTGCAAATGTGTTAACTTGACAGTGGACCTGCTGGATTCTTTTGCGAATATTATTGGCAGTTCAAAATGTGATTTTCAGACATCAGCCACAGATTTCCAAGCAGGATCTCAGGTCTTTAACTTACAGCTATCCTTTAGCCATAACATTATTTGAGGTGGGTACCCCCAACCCGCCAATTTTAGTGCTCCTGTGCCTAGTTACTATTATTATACTGGTCAAATTGTCATTGATTTTGTCATTGGCAAAGTGAAAGGAGGTTTTAACGCATCAAAGAATGTGACATTTGGATATTGTATGCAAAAGTTAGGAAGGGTCAAAGTTTGATTCTAAAACAGTTTTTTTCACATTGGTATATACTTGATTTTGGAGATGTACAAAGAGTAAAAATGGAAGTTTAGTGTTAGTGGCGCATTTGGGGGTGGCCCACTTTAGGAATGGTAGTTGGGAATCTTTAGGGTTCTTACTAAAAAAAAGAATTTTATATCCTATCATTGAAAAATGAATTGGTAAAGAAGATTATTGAAATGACTATAGTGCAAAATGCTCATAACCTTATTTACCAATGAAGAAAGGGTGTCTAACTTTTGCATCCTTGAAAACGGGTTCCCTATAGTGAACAAAATTGTCTTATATGGCTTCTCAACCAACCCCAATCTTTAAATTAATTGAAAGTCTATCCCAAGCATCTAGGGAAGGATTATAGCCTTCGTGCATGGGGAGGACCATTTTTTAGTTATACAATGTTATGCTACTTCATTAGACATAATTTTAGAGAAGCTCGCAATTATAAAAACCATTTACCAATATTGTGTCATATAGAATAGGAGTGGAGTATTATTATCTTTTCAATTAAAAAGCTAAAAATGTGTATAAAAAATTTGAGAAGAGTATTAAAGATATTATAAAAATTCAAGTTGAAAAATATTCTTCTCAGAGTTATGCATTAAAATAAAGTAATGAAAAAATTCATTAAAGACAAATAATCTGACTTTATTTTTTTAGAAAACAGTTTAATTCCCTAAATTTTAGTTGTGTTCCAAGGTCCAATTTTTTTGAAATACTCTTTTCCAAATTGTAAGGCTAAAATTCTAATCTTATTTTTTTCTTAAAAAATTCACCTAGAGGGGCTTTAGCTAATTACTAAAGTTCTATAGTAATTTGAGATTGAAACAATTGAAAATGTTGAAGGACATGAAATTGGGTATGTATGCTTCAAATCTTGAAATCATTTGATGCCCTTAGCATCAACAAAAATCATGAATGATGCATGGTAGTATTTGTCTCAATGACTAACTATACATACCAAAAAAATTTAATTTTAAATTTCCTATGATATGCAACAAGGTTTAAGTCCACACTACATTTGCCAAAAATAAAAAAACATAGAAACTCTTGGCTTTCAATTTGTGGTCAAGCTTCAAGTGTTCCAAAGCCTTGGGCACTTTCTAAATGATGGGCTTTGTTGAGTGACATCTACCACCTCTTTCTAAGTAATTCTTGAAATTGGATGGTATATGAGGAATGAAAACATGTGACCTTAGGTCAATTGCTTGGAGTGGTTGATAAATTGTTCCACATGGTCTCTAAATCACAAAGTTATCCTACCAAATATTGCAATGTATGATTTCACATGAGTCTTAGACGTTGATAGAGCTACTGTTTGTCTAATAAATAAATTCATAGAATGTACTTAGATTATTCAGAATAATATACCAATAAATTGATGTATGCTCAATTAGTTATTAGAACTCTTTATAATATTGTTTACCAATCTTCACATTAAACTATGATGTGGCCATTAGGATCAAATGGTACTATATGAAGTCAATGGATGGAAATCCTTAATTTTTGTCACGTGTCCAATAGAGATTCATGCATATAATCTTTAATGACATGTAAGGCATCCAAGACCAACCTAAAGTGGAGAACCTTCTTTGGCTTAGTTTATTTTAGTCTTCCCTTTGCTAACATTAAAAGCACTTGCAAAGCCTTATCATTTTCAAAAATACTCCAAATGTCATGGTTCTATTTCTTTTTGGAAGGTTTATTATGATCACATAATATTTTTTTTTCAGAATTTACTTTCAAATATTTTCAATGTGAAACCCTTTTAAATTTCTAAAAGAATCCAAAGTAGGTTCCTTTTTCCATTTGCTTTTGAGTATATCTACCTAAAATTTAGATTAAAAATATATCAACCAATTGTAAGATCTCTATTGGAAACATCCTTTAAGTCTAACTAAAATAAATATTTTGTATTTTTTTCTTTGACCTCCAATAAGAAAATGTACTTCATAATCAATCGAGTACATTCTACCATTGCTAACTATTTGCATCCTTTTGAACTCAAATTTTTAATGAATTAAAACCCTTGGAGATTTAAAATGTGAGATATAAAGGTTTAAAGTTGATCATGAGTTTATACAACTATAAAAATTGTTTAAAAAACAAAGTAAAATAAACCCTTTGGAATTAGTCACATCCTTGCAAATTCAAATGAGCATTCATTTTCAAAGACCTCTAAAATTAAAACCTTTTTTAATCCATTTTGTGACTCAACATAGGTTTTTTAACTTAAATTTGGAAGTATCTATATATACTTACACACACACACAGATATATATATATATATATATATATATATATATATATATATATATATATATATATATATATATATATATATATATATATATATATAAAATACACTAAGATGAAGCTTAATATAACAATACCAAGATAGTTTTATTAACTTGCAAATTTTCACTGAAAAAATGTTTAGATGTCATTAAGATTTTGCAAAAATAAATGAATGAAAATTTGTGTGGATGAAAATGTGACGTATGAAAACATTATACAATTGCATTTAATATTATATAAAAAGAGATGATAAATTCAACTCTATTTGTGCATTATTCCAAAAATCTTTAAGTAGATAATAAATAAAAATTCATGTGGCTTACAACAAATTTCCAAATATTTGGACACTTTTGTTTTCAAGGGTTAAAACTAATTCACATATTTTAATTAGATCAAATTCTTTACTTAATTTCATTAAAAAAATATTACATACTTTGTGTATTATCAAATATTTTGAACTATGTAATTTCAATCTTCGGAGTCTTAAAGTAATTATTTTGAAAACCTATAATTATCATGTAGAAAATAGCTGATTTATTCATAACTATATGAGAAATTTATTTATAATTTAAGATCTTTAATATATAAAGAACTAATAAAAAATACAATATTAATTTACTATAATGAATGATATTGTATTATTTTATATAAAATTTTCATATTATGTCTTTCTTTTGGACATTATCATTTTTATAGAGTGGAGAAATTAGAGATCCAACACCATTGAGCAACTACACTGATAGTTGGAGTTTTGCTAATCCAAAAACGTGGTTAAAAGGAATTAGTAACTTCCTTGGAGGCATTGGAAATAAAATTAAACGTGCTTTTGGATCTTGTGGGTATGTTCTTTATAACATCAACATGTTTCATGTCAAAACATTTGTGTGATATATTCAAATAAAGTTTAAATTTATTTTTAACATCTTATTAAAAAAGAATTGAATAATACTTACATGTTTTTCTTTACTTCAATAATATTTCTGCATATCTTTAATGAAGATGCATTCAATTCTTAATTTAAAACAAATAATACAAAAGAACTCCAAAAAGTTATGTATCTTTTTTTAACCTAAAAATAAATTAGTTTCATATTTGACTTTCATATTTAACCAATAATTATTGTATTTACAGTTTTTACAATTATAATTTTCAAGAATATTCCAATTATATAAGAGAGTGTTGAAAAAGTCTTTTACATATTTAAACAAGTTGGTTGCCTTGTTGGTTGCATGAAAGTAATGTACTAAGAAAAAATTTATATTAAAATCTTTTTTGTTTTATAATGATAAAAATATACATATAAAGAATATCATTGAAATTTTGATATTTGTTTAAAGTTCTATAAGAATTTGTATGAATCCAAACCAATTTACAATTAAGAAATTTTGTATTAAATATCCAATTAGAGTTCAAATTCTTGAAAGGCATGAGCAACATAGGTAATAGACATTGCATTTGAAGAAAAATACATTTTACTTTAATTGTTTTGTTTTGCAAAAGCGCTTAAAATAAATAAATTATAATTAAAAAAAATTGATTCCATTTATAATATTGATTGCTAAAAAGATACATAAACCAAAAAAATGGACTTTATAATAATAACTTTGTAGAAATCATTGCTTGCCAAGTTTGTGAAGAATGTGTTTTGATATTCAAAGTAATTATTTTAATGATAAATCTATTGTAATATGTTAAGTTCAGTTAACAAAGAATTTTATTTCTTTAAATTGATATTCAAAGTGATTATTTTAATGATAAATTTATTTTAATATATTAATTGGCCTTTCATGTATATGGTTATTGATATGCTTTTGTAAAAAATAATACTAGTTATACATAAATAATTAAAGTCATCATAAAAATCTTATGTGCAGACAATGTAGTTTCTTCAATATAATATGTTCTTTTCAAAAACTATGTTGGTCAAATCTGATACAAATAATAGGAATTATCTTATTGATTGTTGGAGGTACTATATTATATAGCCTTGATAGTTTTGATTGTACAATATTTAAAAATATAAAATTCATATATAATTTTATATATTCTTAAAAAATTTGGAACATGTTTTCTCATAAAAATCATCACTAATTTTTTGCATTACATTTATATATATATGTCACATTGACATTTCATGTATTGTGAGAATTAAACAAGGTGTATTATTAGAAATGCTTCAATAACAAAGAGTGCAACAATTTTGTTCTTAATTTTCTCTTGTGTTTTAGAAAATCATGAATGTCAAAGGCTTTTTATCAAAAAATCATAAGAAAATAGAAAATTTTGGAATAATGATATTTACTTTAAAAAATAAATCCCATTTTCACCTATTATATGGCACAAGTCCAAGTAGTGTATTGAATAAGAAGAAAGGTGCTTTTGTCTACACGTGTGCAATACAATGGAAGAGGAAGTTCTTCCATGCATCTAAGTAATAAAAAGATTTTTTTTTCAATAATGTATATCATTTAAACCTAAAGGACTAAATGACTATTGAAAATACATAGGTTAGTGATCTTATATAGGTGCGTATGAAGTCATTTTTCATCGGATGTTCTTCAAATTTTGACACATGGTATGAACATGTATTCCCTTAGAGGGAATAGAATTTTTTTTTATTGGTTGCCTAGATCAAAAGTTATCCTATCCTAAACTTTTCTAGCAACTTAGGCAGCTTTGGCTAGCATGTGCGAAATATTTATGATATTTGGCAATTATTTAAGTTATATGATATTGGATGCAATAGTTAAAAAAAAACAGCCACATATAGTGTAAAAATCTCATTCTAGGAAGAATTAAAGTGTCTTGGCCTTGTCAAGCATGGTTGGAAAAACCTTTTTTTTTCTAACTTCAAACATTATAATCTTCAATTTGTGCATGTGCAGTCAAATTTTTTTTAAATTTCTTCCACACATTTCTATAGTACTCTACTACAAATTAGTATAGTTGAATTTTGAATTTTTTTCCACTACTCTCTAAAGTGGCATTTTTTCACAATCTTTGCCAAAAATGTGCCTTGGTCTTTCAAAGGTTCATTGAAGGTATTTTCCATTGCATTTGTATGCATGCATATAGCCTTCATTATCCCATGTTGGAATTGTTTTTTGTTTTTTTAATTTAAACATATTGTGTTGATTTATATCAATTACATTGGGTATTTAAAATTATCACCTTAATTTGCTAAATTTGCTCTTAGTATGATCCAAATATGAACATTTTAAAGTTCTAACTACAATATGTACAGGTAAAATATGGTCTTCATGCACAAAAGAAATGACAACATGATGGTCATGTATAGGTCGGATCATTCCTAAATCTATGTATACCACATTTTCACTTATGACATTTGGCTACTTGCCAATATGGGTTGAATTCTTTAATTATATAAAGACAAAGCATATTTTTCTACAAGTTAATGTATGTGTTTCTATTAAAATTCTAAATTCTAAATTGACCTTTGCATTTGTTTGAAATTAGAGCTATAATTTTTGAACTTTGTAAACTAAAAATTGATTCACAAAAGACTAGTTCAATTGAACATTGTTCACTAGTTTTTAAACAATATTTTAAATTTTGGATTAAGACATTGAAGATATAAAATCAAATTTTTATTTCTTTCAAAGCATATTTTGGAAAGATTACATTTATCATTCCAATTCAAGAATTATGTATAAGGTATTTTTATGCTATTAATAGTGTACAACAATATTCTACTATGCTTTGTATTAAGAATTTTATTTTATAAAATTTATGATGTAGGAGTTCTCTTAGAACTTTGATAAAGGCCATGCAATAAGTCTTGCAAAGTGGAATAATATTCAAGTGCAAATTCAAATGCAAAGATTTAATTTTTGGAGTAAAATTAGAATAGATTGAGCATTTCATGCACATAATGGTGCATGATAGGAATTCATGAATATGTAGTGTGCAATTCCCTTGCAATTCTTTTATTCATTTTGACTTTGTACTAAGGTAATTGCAAGAAAAATTTGTGTTATTCCTTCTCATACTTTATTTACCAAAATATTTTCTATTTGGTGCATAGTCATTTCTATAGAATTGTCACAAATGGAAAATTTATTTTATTTTATTTTAATTAATTCTTTATATTTTACAAATATAAATGTTACAATATCTATTTTTGAGGTTTTATATTTTTATATTTATCATTTTAATAGTATAATTTTAAATAACATCTTTATTAGATACATGTAAAAAATAATAGCCATATATTTTATTTAAAAGCAAATGAAATTTAAGTGTTCTAGAAAAAACTATAAGTACAAGGTCAAAATAAAACAAGTAGTACAATTGATTGTTGTCATTATCTCCAAAAAGAAATTGAATCAAAACTAAATTAAAAAATAGATTCAAATATTGATATTTCCATAGTATGTGTATACTATTATTAAATGATGAACCCTAATCTAATATTTGCAAATTCTATGAAGTCTCTTATGTGTGAGCAAATTTACAATTCTACAAATTTATAGTAAGATTTTTTTCTGGTCTCTTTGCTATATTTAAACACAAATACATTCAACTTCAAAATTTTATTTTTTATTTTTTTATTTTTTTATCGATTTTTTTCAATTATTTTATAGAAATAAATTACTTTCTCATTTAATTGGTAAAGAAGTACTTAATTTGCCAAAAATTCCAAATTTTCAATACTTAAATTATGTAATTTAACAAAGTTCAAAAAATTAAATACTAGTGGTTCACTTTGGGTTTTTTTTTTCTTCTAAAATAAGAATTTCATTTAGTAAAATAAAATTTTATATAATATAAGTTAATAATTATTGTTTTAATTTCAAATTAAATTTTTTTTAATAGTTCTCTTTGGTGGAAAAACAGAAAATAGTCATGTATTATTATAGATCATATATTGTAAACACAATTATATTTAATGAAGGAAACAATTCACTAAAAATTATTTAAAAGATAAATTTGATATGGAAATTCTTGTCAACATTTTTATTTTTATTTCATTTTTTTACTATTATATATTTTTAATTATTTATTTTGGTTTTAGTAGTGTTATACATTATAAATATGTAATTTTTTTGAATTTTGTAGGAATTTTTGTACTCGGATGTTTGAATCAGAATGGAATTCTATTGAAAATATTCCAAGCAATAATATGCAACACAATTGGGCCTTTATGTAAAAATGGATGTGCTCTAATCTTAGGGGCATTGAACAAAGTTGGTGCTTGTGCAAAGATGATAATGGTTATGAAAACGGGTTTAGCAAAAACTAGTGCTATTGTGAAAAAGGAAACTAGTAAAATATCCAAAAATCATTTGGTAAAAAGTGTAAAAAGTCTTGTAGGAGAAATTAAAAAATCTACAAAAAATTCAAATGTTTTAAAAGATGTCAAATTTGCTTCCATTAAAGAGAAAGTTCTTAGTTCAAGTAAAAAAGATAATTTTGGTGGTATGGAAGATTTTGGTACAATTGAAAAAATTCAAAGTCGATTCAATGAACAGAAAATAGAAGAGAAAGGACAAATAGATTATGGAGAAGAAAAATTTGATAATGAGGAAGACTATGTAGAAGATGAAGAAAGACAAGATCAAATGGAAATGAATAAGAAAAGTAAGGAACATGAAGAAGAGGAAGAAAAAGATGAAGGGGAACAAGAAGAGGAGGAAGAAGAGGGAGAAGACGAAGAGGAGGAAGAAGAGGAAGACGAAGACGAAGAAGACATTGATGATGATATTGAGTCTAAAAATGTTGAAGGTAAAAAAGTCAATGTATTATCATCAATTAAATTTTACAAGATTAAACTACTAAAAATGATTTTGTTCCAAATTTTTTTTAAATCTTTAATTTTTGTTCAATTAATATTATATTTCACATTCATTGTATTATTTATGTACAATTAATTTGTTTTGAATTGATGAGTTATTTGATCTTATCATTTGTAAATAAGATGAGATTTATATGTGAATTCTACATAATCTAATGTTTATTGATGAAATGTAGATCCTTCATTGCAAACAACTTACAATGATGGTAATCAAACATTCTATGGTGATAATACAAATTCACAATTTCAACAACAAGGATTGTATGATAACTATGGAATCCCTTATGAATCACAACTTCACATTTATCAAGATTTTAATCCAACTACTTATTCTAATCAAATGACATAAAGTGGTTATGTCAATTTGCAAAGAAAGCAACCAATCTAATAAGGTGTGATGAAAATAATGTATGTCTTTTTTGCAATCACATGTGTGACTCCTATAGTCTCAAAATTTATGGTGATTATTTTCTCATAGATTGTTCTTTAGGGCCCCCATGGCCATAGCCATCATCATGGTAGAATGGTTGAATTCTTTTAGATCAAAGCAAAATTAAATGGTACTGTAAAATTTAAAAAATGTTGAATAACTTTCATTAATTCACTCAAATGAATCCAAGTTGACAAATCGGAACGTTCACCCCAAATTCACGTCCCTGATTCGAACATCCGTCCACATAGACTCCAATAGATGCAACATCCTTTATGTCGTCAGAAGGCGGATGGATAGGGCAGATGGGGTGGAGTGGATGAATAGGACGGATGGTCCTCAGCGGACGGGGCGGATAAGGGTCTTTTAGTGGTTTAGATGGGCAATTTAAGGGTTTGGATGTTAGTGCTACCAATGTTTTCACTAAAAACTACTTGTGGTCATTTGAACTTGGGTTTTTATTTTTCTTGTATTGCAATTGTCATTTGAAAAGGATGAAATTGTACAACAAAACAATGACATGCAGAGGAAAGCCATTGATATTGCAATGTACTAGTACATCATGCTCCATTTAAAAAAGGAAACACATAATCTATTTTTAATTTTTTTATAGGATTTCACTTGTTTTTTGAAACAAAATCACCCTAAATCCCTAACAGGTTAAGGGGATTTATATCATCAATAAACAAACTATTTCTATAATAAAATGATTAAACAATCTATTGTCATTATGTGTTCAATATATCATGAGCAACTAAACACTCAAACACCTAAGCTTACATTTCCTCAATTCCTAATGACGCTAGTCACTATCTCCTCTCCCCTCAACCCCGCTACTCTCTTCTTTAGCTCTCTGTTTGAAATCTTCATGTTGAAGTCATTTTCCATATCATTTGAATCAAATATCATTGTCTTCTTCAAGCCTTCCTTCAAAGTAGGTGATCTCCTTTCTTTCGTATCTATTTTTTCCCTTTTTTCTTTGTAAGAACTAGGAGGAACTTTTCTAATAGTTATTTTTTTTTTCTGTTTGAAGAAGCAATGACATCCTCATCAAGGTTTTTTTTTCTTCACTAGAGAGATAAAAAAGGCTACATCTCTCTTTTAATTTTTCCCTTACTCAATTCTTGGACAATGAGTTTTGATTTATGGTCGGGTTGTCCATGAACGGTTATCTCTACTTTGACTTTCTTCAAAATTTGTGGAGCGCAGTTTGTTGATTTGATGGGTTCTTGTGTAGCTGCTTTTTCTAAACGTTGAGCACGCATAGATTCCAATGTTCCATCATTATCCATATCAGTGAGGATTGTAGGTGATGACACTGTAGATTAATGCCTAGGAAACTTTCTTTTGAAATGTTCATGAAGCATTTTCTATACTCAAAGCTTTTGGAACCATCCAATCCTATGCTAGTGGGCTTCAACAATGTCGGTGGAAGAGCACCAGATCTCGATACTTGAGGAATTGACTTCATTGGCTTCTTTCTTTTGTCAATATCCAAAAAGAATTGAATTTGTGGATGCCATCCCCGTTGAACCACTATTCTTCTGTACTTCAATATTTGATTCACCCTTATTGCTACTATTGTTGCCCACATCCTTTTAGACATCTACTTTAGTGACCTCACATCCTCCCTTGTCATTTTGGTTGACATTTCCTTGCACCATCTCTAGTGCCATAGATAGAGACTTTGAAATTGAAACTGCTTCATTTGTTCCATCATTGCCAATTGCATTCTCATTTGGCTCTACCTCCTCAATATTAGCGGCTTCCTTTTTCGATATAATGTTTTGGCTACTCATGTATTCAGTTTTTTTGCAATATGTAGCTATCAAAGGGAGATTTTCATCTACTCCTATATTGTCCTCATCAGTAAAGGCATATGTATCATTTGGATTGCCTTGAACGTCAGCATTGCGGTGATTATGGTTATAATACGTATCATTGCCCAAATTGTGGATGTCTTCTATAGTGTCTTCATCATTCAACGAAGGCGCATAATACAAGTCATCCCCTCTCTGGCTTCAACTTATTTTGCAATTTGTTGTGAACGAAAGAATAGTTGCTCCAATTTTGTTCAATGAAGATGATGACACTAGTTGGGCCAATATCCTCTTCGTTAATGGAGCTATAAGCTTGCCACATGCACCTTCAAAATTCCACCAAGTATGTGCGGACAACATTTATTCCCTTGAATTCAACATTTTGTGGAATGGAGGTTCTTTATGTCGAAAAGCCATGAATTCCTTGACCATTGTTGTGTAGTCATCTGGTTTACATATTTTCTCCAAAACATGTTTGCATGCTGACATTGCATTTGCATTGTTGGCTAGTTCTTTGTTGTGAAGAAGATATGGGTTCAAAAGAACTATAGCAGAATGCAGATCGTTCTCTACCATTTCCCTTTGGTGGTTAAAGGATTGTTCCAATGGGATTGCAAACCTCTCACACAAACTAAAAGGCGGGCTTCGTAATGTGTATACATGCTTTTGTAACTTCCTCATGATATACAATACCTTCCCCATGCATGGTGACTTTGAATCCAAATCACGTAGTGCACATACAATTGGTTCAAACATCTCTACGAAATTGATAGAATGGTTCCAGAAATGGTCACCCTTAATAGTAGTCTTCACCACTTTGGCAATGGTTCTAGATTTGGTTTTGCTGCCACGTTTGTTTTTAAGCGTATGTAAGTATTTCGTTTATTGGAGGTCGACCACCGTTTGTTCTTATTTTCCTTTCAATTTTGTCAAGTGGTCCATCATGATGAATTAAGAGGCAAATCTTGTATCCCCCGCCATCAATAGACTAAGATTTGGCAAATACTTCCCCAATAGAGCAAGCAGTATATATCTCTTCCTAATAAATTTCACTACAACATGGCCATGGTCCAATTTTTTTGCAATCTAAGTTTGTACTGTCTAATCCTTCATCAACAAATTCAACGCTTGCATCACACATCCCTAATAAAAAATATGAGGGTATTTAGTAGATATAAGAGTCCATGCTAGCAGATTTACAGGAGCGTTATTTGTAGTTACTTGCATCATATTCTTGGGACCCACTTGTTCTATGAATTTTTTCAACACAATTGCCAAATACTCCCCATTCTTTTTACAATCACTTGTATCCACTGATCCAAGAAATTCCTCACCAACAAAAGATACAAGCATGGCATTGATCAAAGGCCAATTTGTCATCGAGCTCCATCCATCAATAGATAATGTTGTTCCAAATTTTCAAATGCTATCTTTGGTTCTAATATTCAACTGTATTTGAATGCTTGTCTTTGCTTCATTCAACAATTTGTATTGAAGGTCATGGTATGATGGCGGAGTGTAGGGCCTACCGAACTCAACCATTTTTTTCACTACTTTAAAAGCTAGATTTTGAGCAACGGAAAATGGTTTATTCACCACATAAAAAAATTCGACCACACTAAATTCAATTTGTGTTTATGACCTTCTTCAAACCCATTCACCAAACTGCCTTGTCTATGAGGCCTAGAACTTGATACCCTTGGGGTTTCATGATCACCAAAGGCTTCTGCGGTGAAAGTTGCTTTTGTTTTTGTACATACAATTTCTTCCAATGTTGGACATGAGTCTTTGAATATAGATTGCGACATACCCCTCTCAATCAAAAATTCTAGGGGGTCTATAGGTGCAGGATTGCCATCTACATTGTTGATTACAAAATGTTGTGGAAAAATTCCTTCACAATGACAAAATGTAACTCAAATTGTCGTTGTTAGTCGTGGACAAAGACTTACCCTTGTATCACATACACTTGTGGGGCCGGGATATCCTAAGTGGCTCAACATATGGCCGGACCTCTTGGCCCACACCACCTTGCAAACTCTACACTATACATTATTTGGTCTCGGCACACTATACCAAGGAGAGAAATCCTCAGCTAATGTGCCCTCTATAGTGACAAGTTCATAGTTTACCTCAATTTAAAACCAAGCAAAATGTTTGAAAGCAAATCCACAATGTTCACAATATCAATAAAATTGCCTGTACAAAGCCTTGAAAATCAAGGCCCCCTTGTCTACCGAACTATGCATTATCAAGCAAGGGACACAAAAAATTGCAACTCCTAGCCCTTAGAAATCTTAGTGTTCAGTTTCTTGAGAGTAATTACAAATTCTTCTCTTCTTATACTTATAGTCCTTAAAGAGAGTGTTGACTGTTGATTTAGGGTTCAAATTTAAAAACTCCAAATTAATAATCACCTCAATAGCGCAAATGGCATAGATGGGGCGGATGCAAGGCAGACGGCAATTTAGGTGAGGAGGATGCCGTGGTCATCGAGGACAATAAGCAAATGGGACAAATGGGGCAGATGGTGGACTTCATCCACAGCTTCACATAGTACTTGACATGACTAGGTAATTTACAAGACACATAATAACAAATGAATGCGTGCATGTATAAATAAATAAAGATTAAAAAATAAAGATATTTTTTCAGTAAATCAAAATATGACGTATTTATATAAAAATATACATGCACATGCAAATTACATAAAAACATACCTTCAATACAATTACTTAATACTACTCAATCCTTTTAAGATCTAAACACTTCACACTATTCTATTTTCTTTTAACTGATAGAAGAACCGTTGCATTAAAAAAACACTATTCAATCTTCATAGAAACAAATTTCACCTCTAATCTAATTTTTTTACTGGAACCAATAGTACCTTCTCCTGAAATACAAGAAAAACCTTCTTTACTGAAGAATTTAGCACTTCCTTAATGAGTTTGGTGTTGCTGGCTTGGGTGGACTATTGGCCCTTTAGATTTAACTTCTATGTCCACCTTATAAAATTGTCGTTTGGTTCTTGGAGAATAGTCATCCTTATCTTCATGCTTCCTTTTTGTTTTCTTTTTGGTGATAAATCGACTTCATTTGCCTTCAAGGCTCTCAAGTTACTATCCACTCGATTTATCATTGCTTGAACTACTTCATCATCTCCCTTATTGTGCCATGAGATGAGGCAGTCTCCATCCAACAGGAAGGGCTTCTATTGCCCTATAATCTAACCAATCTACCTATCAAATGTTGTTGCCACTTCTATAGATGAATGTCCTATGTTTGTTTGTCCATTTGTTTTGACAAGCACACAAACCTTTGTAGCTTCTTTCAACTTCCAAGAGGGTCCTGCCTACCAAAGTGTGATTGTATGCCCTGTACTACTCATTGAACTCTTTCCCATGCTCCACCTCGATCCAATGGCCATCTAGTCCTTTTCATTACTTCCTTTTCTAGAAAATAAAAGAACTTTTGGTGTTGCATGCTCCAATGCCCTCCATATTGCGACAAAACAATTCACGAGCCACGTCATGTACGATACCTCGAGTCCGCAATTCCACCTCTCTATTTGAGGCATCCACACGTCAAGATCCATTGGTTGTTGGGATTGCTCGTATAATCCATGTCTCCATCCACTTGAATCCCACATTCCCACTTAAGGGGCTTCCCCCAATGCAAATAATTCTGAAATTTGAATGGCCTTTGATTATCGTTGGCCCTTGGAAGGGCCAACGATTGTATTCATAGCCATGAGGCATAGCTTTCAAGATCCCAAATTTTTTGTAGAACATAGGACTCAATGGAGAATGACACTCAATGTAGATTGAACAAATGAGTGATGCTTTCATTATGTAAGTGACATGGAAAGTGTGGTGACATTGGCCTATAGTTATAGCACCTTCAGGTTCGAAAGGGCCTTGACAAAATCTACAAGAACCCTCCAAGATTCTCAAGACTGAATCACAAGCGTGCACCACTATCTTGTCTTTTTCTTTGATGTGTGTTAAAAGTGTATTGTGAAGGAACCATCCTTCTTTTACTTCCAAGGCCCAATTGATGTGTGTACCTTGGTCCTTCGTAATGTGGTTCAACCACTCAAACATAGCATCTATGTCTCTCCAACATGTAATCTTGGTATATCTTTTATACAGATGTTGATCAAATATAGTCTTGAATTGACTCAAAGAGCTCTCAATGACATTGCAATCTTCAATTGACTTCTTTGCCAATTTTTGAAGACTTACCATTACTTGGGATATTATAGAGGGTTTGTCTTGGAGTTGTTATACCCATGCTAACCATCAAGACTCCAAACCATTAGGAGGTATAAATTTTTCCAAATCCAAGTACCATTGCAATCGGTGCAACTCTGATTCAACACAAACCCTTGCTTTAATTGCCTCCTCCAATTTATGCTTTAACTCTTCAATTTCTCGACCTTCAATTTGCATGGAGGCATTCACGTAAGTTGATGTAGCCTTTCCCATGGATGTTTGTATTGTCGCTTCTAATCTACTTATATTATGGCCTTCTTTGACATTTATCATATGAGGCTTATTAGTTGCTTCGGCTTTATCAAAAGGAAAGAGAGCTTGTCCACACTCTTTTTACTCTCTTCACTTTCTTTTAGTACAATCACAGGTGCAATTGCAACATCACTCAAATTCTTCAAGGTAATTTTCAATTTGACAATAAGCCTTTGCATCCTCATTGATTCCTTTGTTTCCTTCAATGATTGTTGATTTAAACGCTCTACATCAACCTCCGAAATTACCAATTTTTGTTTCAAGTCTTTGTACTTTTTTTGAAACTGAGTGATTCTTGCTTCATATTTCAACAAGGAAATGTGAGATTTTCTTTCTTCGAAAAGTAGTACGAAAGTCTTCATGAGATTCTGGAATGCTAAAGCACCCTTCAACATCTGTGGTGCAATTTGGCTATATTCCTTAGCCAAATTAAAAAAGTGCAGAGAACACAAAGCTAAAAATTCAGCTAACGTTGTCAATTGGAAAGTTGTGTCCATTACATATCCAACATTGACATTATGGACAGGTGAACTTATAGTACCAAGCTCATGAGGGTTAGCCAATTTGCCTATTTTATTATGAAATTTAGAGAAATGAACCAAGAGCTTCAAAAGAGCTTCCAATTGCTTTGGATCAAGCATGCTACGTAAGATCTTAAGTTCAGGACTCGCCAAACGCTATATAAAGAGACTCTTTAAAACTATCTTTATGATCAACACTCAATATTAAAGACATGTTGTCCACTTGCACTTCCTTTCTACAAGGCATACGTACTTCTTCTTCTAGTAAACTTAATATTAGATTGAATTTTTTCACTCCATGTAAAGGCGGAGATTTATACACTAGATTGTCAAAACAATTGTTGTCTATAAGACTATCAATTGTAGTATTAGCTTTAGCCAACTTCTTCGTGGCCACTTCTTCTTTCATTTTCGAAGTTTTCCCACTTTCTATGCAAACACTGCCTTTATTTGCTGCTTTTGTTTGCAGCATTGATTTGTGTCAATGGAAGAACATTTGGTATGGATATCAAATACATTGGAGTAGTTAAAAAGACCTTGTTGTCTTACCTCTCTATACTTTTTGAGGAGATTTCATTGATTGCCTTCATTGGATATTGTATGGAATATAATTATTTAACATCTGATGCATTCTCCAAAATATCTATTTTAACCTTTATAGTATTTTTTAATACTTTTTCTATTTTCCCCTTTGAATTGTACAAATCAGGAATATCTTTTTGATTAGCTTCAAGCAAAAGAAGGCAAGAAGTTGTTGTTTAATATGTGCTCCAATCCACCTTGCGGCCTAATATAAGTTTGGCATAGACCATACATGCCACACTATAATTAATATAGCTTTTACTCCTTGGCTTATCTGCAAATAGGGCATGCCACACTTCTGCGCACCAATGGACAAAATGCTTGTTGTTGCAAGCCTATAGCTTACAACAAAAATCCTATGTATCACTCTTGTGCGCGTCCAAAGGCCACAATTTGTCAATGTAGTACATTTTAACATATTGCCTACACATTCTTGATGTCCAACTCTTTGCTTCTTCCTTCTCTCAATCGTTCTCCGCTTTGATTGTAGAATCATCTAAAATGTCAAAGCAAAGTCCATGTGTAGTCCCTTTGTTTTGTCCTTTTTATTGGCTTCAACAACTAAAGTCATCCCATCAATACTTCAATCACCTTCGCCACTCATAATTGTCAATTGGATTTAATAACTAATTGAAATGAAATGAATATTACACATGGTAGTCGTAAAAAGTACGTGCATTAATGAATCTGTAACCGTGAGCCAATAATAAAAGATAATAGATCCCAACTCTCTACCATATAGGAGCAACTAGCACTTAAAACATTAGAAGTACATCCAACTTGGCACCAAAGGAGAATTGAAGTGAAAAAAATGAAGAGTCACTCCCCCTTTAAAGCCATCTATTGCCAAATCTAGACAGTGTTTGCTACTAGACCTGCCTCAGAGTGCGTGTCCACCATCTGGATCGATAAGGTCCGCTGTCGTATTAAGAACGTTTGCTTTGGAAAATCACAAAGATTTTGATCGCGATCAAAAATGGCTTGGGAATGAAGGAAGTCGTAAGATAATAAAAAAATCAAAAGTGAACTCGTCACTCACAGATTCACTCTACTTCGAACTTGAACATCAAATCTTCTGAACCACCATTGAACTACTATCTGTTGACCTATTCTATATTGGCTAGCTTTAAATAGATGTAAGGTTTAAGCTGTGTGATAAAATTCCACGACTTTGGACAGGTAAAATAGGACAGCTAGACCACAAACTAAATTGTCTAAAAGATTGGCTCTTAAACTTTCAAACTCTTAGTGACCAGCTTTAAAAAACAAGTTTTACTATGAAAACAAGCAAGTCTCAACTATGTGGGCCATTAATCCAACTTCGTCACCTAGTCTCGACCATGTGGACAATTAACCTCATTTTGTCACCTACGACATAAAATGAAGCTACCATTGGTGTAACCCAAGCCGTCCGCAACAACAAATTTTACAAAGCCACATGCCACACATACACACAAGTCTTCAAAACCTCTTCCAATCTTCAACTTCAACCTCCAATTCTCAAGCTGAAGTTTCAATGAGTGTCGCCATTGTTTTATAGCTTCAAATGAAGTGAAAAGTATCTTTTTGGAAAGCTAATACAAAATTTTACTTCCCCTCCAAATTTCAATTTTTTCTAAATCTCTGTTCAACTTCTATAGCCATCCAAAGTTTTGGCCTTGAGAAAAGAAGGGCAATAGACCCTCTTTTACTTTCACACTTACAACTCTCTCATACAAACTCTAAATAGAATGAGTGATATCTTTATGAAAATCTAATATAATTTTCTACACTCCTTCCATATCTCATTGCAAATTAAGAACATGTTCGTCTTTTATGGCCGGTTGAAATTGCTTTTTAATTTAAAAGGCAACAAACCTTCTTCCACTCAAACAAGCACAACTTTTAGTTTACAACTCCAAATCAAGAAAATAAATCATTTCAGGAAATTAAACATCATGACATACAACTCCTACAAATTTCTTTTCAAACCTCTTCAAACTCACAATACAATGAACCTCTAAACATTAGGATTCTTCCTAAACTCACAACGAGAGAGAAATCAATAGTATTCACCTTTTTCTCCACCTTATCTCCATTCTAACTACACTTACAAGTAGGGTTAGTCCTAAACTCACTCTCAAAGCTACAAAATCAATAATTCAACATTTATTCGATCCACAAATATTTATTTATATTTATTTTTAAAAGAAATTCACTTCAAATTTATATAGAAGGCAAACTATTTGAATATTTTCTTCATATTACTTCATAAATACAAAATTATTATAAAAAATCACTCCAACTATGAAATGAAGAATTAAAAATCCAACATATATCTAATAGATGTCCAAACGTCACATCGAAGATGACCATGCCATCATTTCTCTACGCGAGGTTGTTTTGGTGGTTGAGATGGCTCAACTTCATCTTTTGATCACCTATATAGCAATGAAAGACCTAGTGGCAGTTGTGGTTGATTCAACAGTTGCGATAAAGAAAATTCAAATTCACGCTTCAGTTCAGATTCTTTATTTTGAAACAAAAAAAAAACGTCCAATTTAATATAGCATAATTTAAATAAAAAAAACAAAGAAGATGAATATCAAATGAGATAAAACTTTCAAGTGAATCCTTCTCTATATAGTTGCTTATAACGATAGAGAAAAGGCATCACCTTGAAGCCACCTCAAATGACATCATTTTCTTTATAATGTTACAAACATTTAAACCTATTTAAAAGATGTGAATATACATATTCTACATAATGTCGGCATTTGCAGCACGACACCGCTTTGATAGCCAATGCAATCCCCGTCATCTACTTTGTCCACGTCCACGTCTGCCTTCAAGTGCCGTCTACCCCTAATCACCAAAGTTGTCTGCTTGCCTCGGTCTCATCCAAAACCGTCGTTCGTCCGCGCAAA
Organism: Pseudoscleropodium purum; assembly: GCA_963969395.1. NCBI lineage: Eukaryota > Viridiplantae > Streptophyta > Bryopsida > Hypnales > Brachytheciaceae > Pseudoscleropodium > Pseudoscleropodium purum. Next base: position 23,441,082 of record OZ017796.1, read on the forward strand.
TCATTGTCCACATCTGTTGTCGATGCCATCCGTCCGTGAATCTGTCCGCAACTCCATCCACCTTCAAGTGTTGTTCGTCCCTGAACCCTATGGCCGTCCACCCAGTTGGGTCCCGTTTATAAGTGCCATCTGTTCACCTAGATTATCGTTTGCATCCACCCATCAACGACATTTGCTTGTTGGCCCTATTGTGCGGACAGATGGTGTCCTTTGAGGAGGTTTCAAAGTTCACCATGAAGCCAATGTTTTGTAAAAATAATCAATTCCTTTCAAATATATTCAAACATATTCAAACCAAACATATTCCACACATCTTATTTTCATTTTTTTCAAAAGTAGGCAAATGTTGGATACTTGGGCAAAACTTTACATACATGTACTATATTCATTTTTTTAGTAATTCCAATATTCTTATTTGAGAAGTACTTAAATATTCATTTTTTTTTAAAAAGGTTCAAAGATCCATAATTTTCATTATAAAAAGGAATTAATAATTAATTGAAATGAGTGAGATATTATTTCTAAAACAATTCTAATTTTTAGATTGGATTGCCGAATCAATTGCAAGACTTTGGAAGTCATATTTATGATTTTTTGTTATAGGTATATAGAGTATTAGAATTCAGTTTGTTATATTAATAAATGAAAAATTCTAAAGTCATTCAAATGATTCTATCTTTTATGTAGAGAGTTTCAACAAATACTATGATAATCAAATGTATTGTTACATTTCCTAAACTCCTAAAGTATTCCATATAGAAAAATGTAGTAATTTCAAAAGTAGTAAACTATGTCTTTTTGTTGCATATGTTTAATGTATATAAGGTTTAAAGAAGCTTTTATTTATTTATTTTTCTTAAACCCAAGAACACTACATAGTCTACATTGGTCTCCCATTGAAATAGGGATTATTTTTTGTGATTGCTTGGATTTAGAAATCATTATTTATTTTAAATTCATATATTGATGTACAGAAAGCATTTAATGCTTTGATATTCAAAAACACAAAGCTATAAATATGACACAAACTACTATTGTAAATTTGAATTGTTGTATCGAAAATTTAAAAAATGTAATTGAAAGAGCTTTCAATACTTAAATGTAACTTCAATGAGTTTAATGTGTATCAAGATAAAATAATTTCATTCTTGCAATTGTAGAACTTGAAGAAAACAAATGTAGTTGAATAGTTCAATTTATTTCCCTCCATGTATAGTGCATTTGATATCTTTTTGTGTATTCCATTTTTTGAGTAGTTCACTATTTCTTGACATAGCGTTTATTGATTTTGTAGAGAAATGGAGGAAAAAAAAACCCACATTCATTGAACTTTTTTTTGGTCGATGAAGTCCAAATATATATAATATGTAATATTCATTGATTTCTCCATGCACTAGTACATTTTAAAGAAATATGGTTTTATTTTAAAGAGAGTAATAGAGAATTATTGAAGATAATATTAGGTTAAAATGTTTTTGATTTTTGTAATGATGACATACTACATCATTTACATTAGTCGTTAATAGTCTTTTTTATAATATTCTTTAACAAATCAAATAGAAGAACCATTGCATAAAAAATTAAAATACACAACAAGCAAGCCTAATGGATAGTTGTTGAACAATGAAGAAAAACGAGTAGAACCCCTCCCAAAACAACTAATAATCTCATGTTTGAACATATAATCTTGGTAAATTTAAAAACATAAGTGAAGTTTAGAATATGGAAAATTGCAATGGTGAATGATTATTTCATTTGTTTACAAATTAAAATAATATATATTAAAAATTGTTTTCAAATTTCAATGTGAATTTGTGAAGAGAAAGGAATGTGTCATTTTTCATTCTTCATTTAGTGGTTCACCAATACTGAAATAGGTTGAGCTTCATAAACTCAAGTAACATTTTTTTTCTAGCTTCTTTTCTCTTGAAATTTACTTGAAACATTTAGGTAACATTTTCCAAATTTTTACTTGTTCATCTCATTTGCCCTGGTTGCCCCATCTATCTATCCCGACCAATTGCTCCATCTGACTGTTCACCTAGATATCTGTCCACTCATTTGTCTTGTTCACACCAACCTCCCCCGTCCTCCGAGTCGACGTTTCGACTATGGGGGTCCGCAATGTCGTCCGCTTGGTCCATCCACCCATTGTTGCTATTTGTGAAATCAACCTGTGGACTAATATGGTTCGTAGAATTTGGCCATCCACCGAAGGGTCGTATGATCTGTCTGCCTTACCTGGTACACCGTCGAAAGGTATAAATGGCTCGGTAGATGGCTCATTTTTCACAATCGTTCCCTTTTGGAGTGGGCGGACCAATGCCTTTGGGAGTCTGAGTGCCCCTTCTGGTTTTGTGTGGACGGTTGTGTTTATGTTTAAACATTGCATTGTTACGAAATACAAATCACTACATGATTGGAGGGTATTAAGAGTTTTAATGAATTAAAGTGCTTGAGTTTATTTCATTTTAAATACAAAGCCTTTTCTTCGTGGGTTGTAAAAGTTAACTGCAATTTTGTAATCTTTTCATTGTATTCTCTTTGACTTCATCAAGCCAAAAGATACACCACCAAAAAAAAGAAGTCAAAAGGAAAAATCCCAAAAGGTTGATTGGTAAGCTTGGGAAGACCCATTATGTGTGGATGAACTGGGATGGGAAGATGAACCTATGAAAGTGTGGGATTGTACAATGTGCAAGAAGTATATGAAAATGACACCTATCTTGAAACTTTGGTCACGTGACCGTGTAGAGAAGCAAGCCACCTATTAGGAAGGACAAGTGTCCATGTGCCAAAGTGAATACTTCAAACAAGATACTTACAAGTGCACCGAGTTCTAGGAATTAAGAGCTCAAAATGAAGTATAATGAATTATTATGTCAAGGCCATGGTTTGGGCAGAGATCATACTCCACAAAGACGTACACTAGCACACAACTTCAAGTCGCAATGTAAATAATTACACTCGCACGAATGCCATGATAGATATGCAATGGACGGGCCTTAGGGATTGCATGCGAGAGTGGTCCAACTGAGGTTATCTACAACAACTTTTGGTTGTAATGTGAGATACAGATGATGAATAGATGGATGGCAATGGTGACGACAATGTTCCTCCACCTGTTACATTTGGAGAGAGGCACGAACGCATAGAGGAACAATAACGTGTTGAATTTGAACAACAAATGCAAGAGGCAACACATAGAAGCCTACAAGATTGTATGCGGTAAGATAGGCATGGTGGGTCATACCAACAAGAACATGGAGCAAGAGAATCAAAACAAGGAAGAGGTGGTTCATACTTTGGTTACGATCTACAAGTTGACTCTCAAGGTGGAGGAAGAAGCTATGGAACCATGCAATATGGTGGGTTCAATGGATTTGATTCATATTATGGCGCCCTCCCCCTCCCCCCCAGATTGGCTTCCAAGGTGGAGGAGGAAGCTATGGAACCACATACTATAGTGGCTCCAATGGATTTGATTCATACTATGGCACCCCCACCCAAATTGGCTCCAGAGACAATGGAGGAAGCCATGGAACCACACACTATGATGGTTCCACTTGTGGAAGTGCCCAATACTATCCGGGATCCATTCGAAGTGATCCATACAGACATCCCAACTATTCTTATTACAATGGTTCAAATGAAAGAGGATTGCATTATAGTGCTCCAATTCCTCCTTCAACTTTTGGAAGTCCTAACTATGGAAATTATGAACAAGGAGGTGGACAATTAGGTGGACAAAGGAGATATCAAGAATACTACAGAGGTGGTCCCTACATTAGAATACAAGCGGAAGGTCCAAGTCAAAAAGATGAGTCCAATTCAAATTCAGAGTGAAATAAAATGCATCTTTATAGTGTCTGTCTTACAGCTCGGTCTTCTAAGTCTACTCTCCACAGCATGTATATTGTATAGAGTGATAGAAATAGTTCAAAATTTTGGATGAATAGGAGTGCAATGTTTTGAAATTTTGATGAAAGTATTGTGTATGCCAAGTATGTAGGTAGATTGCTAAATACATCATTGTATTATTTTTTAATATCGTTGATGTATAAGCGACAATGATAATTAATATAAATATTATAAGAAAGTGTAGGAGTCCTTTTACTAAATTCACCATTTGAATTTGAATTTATGATTGCATTTAGAAATTTTTGAAATGACTCCTGCATATACATTACATTTCAAAACTCGTAAATGGTCAAAATGCATTTATAATTAAATTCTTAACAATTGAGTATTTTAAAACCAGATGTTTGAATAGCCATAACAAAATATTGTCCACACATTTCTAATTCATACTTCAAATAGGATGAATGAAAGAGCATATTTGGCACTTGGAAATGATTATGATGATATGAATGATTGAAATTTTTGGGTGTCCTTACAATCTTTGAGTCATCGTTCTAACCCCTTAAGGACTTGATCCATTGTGAAATGATCAAACTTCTTATATGAGCTAATTTCAGCCTTTTCAATAGTATTCAAACAACAATCTCATAATTTTACTACTTGAAACTTTGAATTCTATATCACTTGGAGAAATTGCAATTTGTTTCATAAAAAACTTCTAATTGTTATAATTTTTTCATAACAAAAAAAAGATGAATATAAATGAGTAAAAATAGAAAAAAAAATTGAAATATTTGAAATTGTCTTGGGAGGTAAAAGTAGTAATGGAGATTAGCATGAACAATTTCCAATTGGTTATTTTTTTTTTACACCAAAAATAGCCACATCAAACACCTTAAAGTCAAATTAGATTATTAGACCATGAAACCAAATTTATCCTTTTATTTAATTGATGTACAAGTTTTTTTATATTTTTTTGCTAGTAGAAAACTAAGTTTTTTATTTATTTTTTATTTTTTCAATAATTTTGAAGGAAAAATAAAATTATTGTAATTTTTCAAAGCTAAAGGTATACCATTTTGTGTTATTTGGATTTTAGTACAAGGAGCTTCCAATTGCAATAAATCTTTCAATTTTGGACATTCTTCAAAACTTCAAAATGAAATACAAACAAAACTTGTCAAGCTTCGTTTTCTTCATTCAAATGAAATTCCAAAAATAGTTATTTCAAAAATTATAATTGAAGTTGAGCAAGGCGCATCCTCTTTTTGAATGCCTAACCATTTAAGGGTTAAGGTGTACGGAAGACACCACGGTTCAAATTCACTTGGCTTTTGATTTTAAAGTAAATATGTGAACTATATATCATCCGCCCTGTCCTAGCTATCCAATTGGATGGATGGCGATCTAGCAAACAGTTTTACGATCCACCCCATCGTGGCCGTCTAATGGGGCGGATGGTGCAACCACCCCATCGTGGCCATCAAATGGAGTAGACAACGAATGTATGTGCCTCGATCTGCCTGCCTTGTATTGGCTATCCGATTGAACGGATGCCACACCCACCCCGTTGCAATCGTCGGATCGGGTAGCCATCATGCCCTGTCCATCCGATTGGGTGGACGAGGTGCAACCTTTGGATGAAGCAGACGCCTTGTCCACTTCGTATAAGAGGGGCAAACAGGCCGTCCGCAATTTACTTTTGCCTTGCCCCTTGTTAATTCTAGTGTGGAACGGAGAGCTTAGTAGTTTATCCTCCATTGGCTCTTTTCCTAAGAAAGGCAAGAGTGATATATTGGGGGCCCCTCATTGCCAGGTTTTTTGCAGATTGCACATGGAATTTAAACAAAATTATTTTGGCAATTAATAATTAAATTTTACGAAATTCTTGTACATAGAAATTTTATAGGAATTCTTGCGTACAATATGATGACAAAGGGGAAGAAGGTTGGTGGAAAAGCAGTAATGGAATTGCTGAAGCAGATAGGAATAGACGCCATCTCATAGCACTTCCGGTTACAGCACAGGTGATTCCCGTTGATGATAGGACAATGAAAGGTGGGTACACAATGATTCGGAGGGTCCATATTGAAGGATGTACTAGAATACTTTCATATTGGGAGTTTGCGGCAAAGAAATCCATCCACTACCGCACTCGATCCGAACTTGCGAAGTTGGAACACTAGAATGAGTCAATGGCCATTTGAATTCCATATCCAAATGTGATATGATTTGCTGCAATGTATGCAACAACGTATGAAGGCTACGCATAATGGTGGAACGGTAGAACTCTATGTCAAATCTTGAACCTGGATAACGATTATCCAGACAACATACATGTTCAATTGATGTATATGCACCTCACAGAGGATGAGGTTATAGAAGCTCACCATCTTGGTCAATTTCGAAAGAAACGTACAAAGCTTGCATAGGCCTTTGTGCGCATAATGAATGCAGTGCATGTTACTACACATTTGCACAATGATCTTTCTTTAGACAATATCATGTTGCACATTCCCGAGAACAAGTCGCATGTCTACATTGGAGTTTGTGATTGGGGCATGACTACCTTAGCTACTAAATCAATCAAGTATTTGTACACGTTCACATCAACAAGTGAGTGGATAGAGGCTTTGCAGAGGAGATGGTGGATGGATCTAGATATTGCATATTTGCATACAAAAGATGTAGATGTGGAAATCATTCTAAATTATTCACGCACATCAGAAGAGTATGCAGTTGGTCGAATTGCTCAAAAAATCAACAAGAAATGCATGTCGGAGACCTACTTCAAACTGCAGCGTGAAACACTTCATATGACGAAGTTTGCGTTTGACGAATTCGGAAATGTGTTTCATCGTTACTTGGACCGTCTAAGTTTGAAGGGACCAAATCACTGTGGTAGTTTGGCCCACGTGATGCATTGATTTTGTGATGTATACCATTAGCCTATGCCGGATGAACATTTCCACCATTCATATTAGTGAAGTAGTAGAGTAGTTCAATAGGCTATATAGACATTTAGAATTAGTTGAAGAATATGGAGTTGAAAAGGAAATTATGTGTGCAATTAGCCAATTGTGCACATTATATAGTATATTTAAAATTTTGAACCAACAATGTATGGCAATATACATTAAATTGAATATATTTTGAATTTTTTTATTTTACTTTATTTGTATTGATTGAGAAATTTTTGGGTACTGAGTATATATTTTGTTTGGTTTTTTGTATGTTTTAGCCTTTGTTTTTGAACTTTATATTTAAAGTAAAAAAATGTAAAAGAGGATATGGGAATTTAATGTACAATAAGATTCGTTAAGAAATTCAAATATGGAGAAGGGACAAAAATGAAACACCAATGAAATCATGCTTGAAAAGGAAAGAAAATTAAGGCAAGATAATCAAAGAAAAAATTGGAATCTATAAATCATATCTTAATAAAAAATTTCTTTCATAGGAAATTTTTTTTTATAACAATCAAAGTGGAATGCTCCAAAAATATGGTGGGGACAATTGGACATAGAATAAAAATCTTTTTCACTCTATATTTTTCAACAAGCCAAAAACAAAATTAGTATAGTTTATACATGTTATAGTTTATACATCCATTCTTTTATTTTTGTTAACTGGAAATTCAAGGTTTAGGGTGGATGGGGCAGTCAGTGTGGTCAAGGATTTGTTTTTTATTTTTAATGAAATGCCATAGTGGCGATACAAAATGTTACAATGGTACTTCCAATTTTGATATTCATCCACATATTGGATAGAAAATGCCACATTAGCACATATTACATATCCATAATTTTGTTTTCATTCATTCTTTGGCAATTTCATCCAAATTTTTTTTATAATTTTAAGAATTTTGGAGATTTCATCAAAAAATTTACATTTATGTTCTAAGGGCTTAGTATTGCGTCAATTATTTTGGTGCAATTTGACGACAAATTACCATAAAAAACACTGGGTGTGGTTGGATCAAATGGGATGGTCGGGGTAGATGGCATGGATGACAAATTCTCCAAATGTCAACGGATGCTCTGGATCCCTCATCCGCGTCCGAACATCGTGTCAACCCTGAATGAATCTAGATGAATGAAATACAACATCATTCATTTTGGTAGATGAAAAATTTTCAAATAGTATTGCATAGAATCATTAATGTAAATTATATGATGTAGCAACAAAAAAAATTTGCTAAAGGACTAGGATGTGGAGGTTTCAAGTGAATAGCTTGTGAAACTTTTTATTACTTTTGTTAAAAAAATGAGGCCAATATATAGATCCCCTACAAAGATCAAGCCTAAAATAATTCTCTAAAGGCTATTTATCATTGCATCCCAAGTCTTGTTTCTTTAAGTCCCACTTCAAGGCCAAATCTCAACTTTCTTGGATTGTAAAAGGTGAAGAAGCTACGAAAGTATTTTGTAGGGCTTAGAGCTTTATAGTATGAAGGCCAAAGTCTCAACTTTAAATTCCAAATTTGTCATGTATAGTATTTTGTGGAGAATGTATGTTTTAAAATGGATCAAAAGTAAAAAATATTAATAACTATGATGAATTTTCAAAACAACATAAAAGATAAATTTCTAGATAAATTCAGCCTACTAGGATATTTGATTTAGTGTTATTCTTCTCACATTATTTACAAGATCATAGATGGGAATTAGAGCCAAAGTTGGGTCTCCACATTTGTTAAATCCAATTCAAACTCCAAATTCTACTTTTTTGAAGACTAAACCTCCAAAATGTAATGTCATGTAGGCATGTTTTTAAAAATTAATCTTAATATAAAGGAATTTTGATATGGTTTGACCATGCTAATTTGGTATAATTATAAACAAAAATTCAGAAACTAAATAATATATACCATCAAAATACTACATATTTCATTTGCAAGAGAGTACTCTAAATTTATTGAGAAATAAGATTATTGACAAAATTTTGAGCTATAAAGTTGTCATCCTTTCAAAAATATAAAAACAAGAGACCTTAAGAAAATTTAGAATCTTTTGAATATAATGTTTTCAAAATTATCAATTACTATTTTTAATTTAAATTAAATTTAAATTTTATTCATTTTAAAATATTTTTTATGGATTTTTTAAATATAATTCTAAAAAATTTGGAAATAAGAAAGTAATGAATTTTGAATTTCCAAATCAAATGTAGACAATTTCTATCATCAAAGTTTGTATAAAATCTAGAAACTAAATTAATACTAAAATAAGATTTTTGAAATTCAAAATCTTTCAGAAAAATCAATTTTTTCAACTAAAGTTTGATTGTAGTTGATATATATTTCCCATCCTATAATACTAATTCCTTTTGTTTTTTTAAATTATTTTGTCCCAAAAAATAATTTGTCTCTTTTATTTCATACTTGATTTTAGGACTAAAGATGGTTTTTTAAAGTTTTTGATGTTGATTAATGAAATGAAGCACAAAAAATCTACTTTATTATTCATTTTCTAAATTAGAATTCTTTTGAAAATAGGATTAATTTTAAAGCAATTTGAAGTTTTGTAGATAATCGGATAGGAAGTGAATTTTGGTTTTATTTTGTACAAATCGGAGTGTAATTTGCAATTTATTGCAAACAATTGGTTAATTGAGAGTGCTATTTTGTTGTTTTAGAGCATTGAAGGGTGTCCAATTCGGAGTTGAATGGGTCAATTAGGGTGGTTTGGAGTCCAAGTCAGAAGGTTGGTCATAGCTGGTTGATGGTCTGCTTGCCTATTAGGATGCTGTTTGTCGAGTCTGAGTTGGCAAGCCAGGAGGTGTGAGGGGTCCAAGTAGGAATGTCAGTTGTTCCAGTTGAAGCTGCCGAGTTGGTTGGGCAGTTGCGAGTTGTCGTCTCTGGTTCCTATTTGGGTTGTTTTTGGGGTCATTTCTTTTCACCCACTGTCGAGCGAAGTCCAGTGCGAGTTCCAGTCAGTGCAGGCTGTGTATTTTCATTTTTCTTGGTGTTTTCTGTTCGTGTTCTTGTGTGTGTGTGTGAATTCCGAGTTGGGAATTGTGAGTGCGTAGTACGGTGTCGCGTCAGAGTGTTTGAGTTTGTGTCCGAATCGGAGTGTGTTGGGCAGTGAATGTTGATGCAGATGTGGAAGGGGAAAGATGAATGTTGAAGATTTACCAAATCGGGTGATGATTTGGTGCGTACGTTATGGAAGATTTATGTTAGTGTGTGCTTCAAGGAAATGAGGTGCAGTGAATGCAAGAGATTCCGAGTTGGTGCAGAAATCTGAATTAGATTTGAACTTGGATAGTAGTGTGTAGAAAATATGAGTTCAATTCGGGAGAATAGTGGTTGAAATGTTCAATCAGGCAGATTAGTGCGAAAGTGTGAAGATTAGATTTGAACTTGATTGCAATGGAAAGTTGAGATATTACAAGCCTAATCGGAGTTATTTGTCTGATTGCCAACATGAGAGATTAGAGATATATTTTGAGTAATTATGAGATAGTTTGTGTGAGCATGAACAATTATAATAACAATTTGTATTGGTGATTTTGATTGCCGATTTGGCATGATGAATATAATGGAATTGATTTATGAATTGTTTTCCTGTGTGCGTGGAGTGTCGTTGTAGTAAACTGGAGCAACCCAGTTGTGGATTTGATCAGCAAATTTTTACTGTGTATTGATATGCATATTATTGGAAATTGAAAGTGTATGGTTGAAACCAATTTGGAGCATTATAGAGAGTCTGACTGAAGTCAATTGCCGAGTTGGTATAACTGTGAGTAGGCTGAATACCGAATAGGGAGTAGGAGTCCAGACTGCCCTGCGGTAGTGCTGTAGCAATCTAGTAATCCAAATCGGAAGCAGGCGGCCCCAGTGGCTAGTGGAGATCCCAGTTGGAAAGATAAAAACCCAAGTTGCTGGAAGATAAAGATTGAAGGAATTCAAGCGTAATAAATAAGATAATTAAAGATACAATTTGGGAGCATTTCTTACCTTTGTGGCCATTAAGAGTGGAGTGACAAATTGTGTAATTAGATATCATGTGAGGAAAACATAGTTATAGTTGGTTAAAGGAACTTTATTTTTCTCAAAATATCATGTTGCAATGACTCATTAGGAATTAATTTAGATTCAATTAGAAACAATCCTATTTAGCTAGCCTCCTCTGGAACAAACTATACTAGTTGGGTAAATCCGAATTTGGTTCCAACATCCTTCTACAAGTTGATTGGGTTAAAAACTAATAGATATTGAATTTTTCATTGGATCTATTGAATTCCAAGCTGGTGCAAATGTAAATAGATTGAAGATGCAAGGTAGTTGCATAGAAAGTCTTCCTTCACTATAAAGCTTATCCTTATTTATATGTGGCACTTTGTGTTTATTGCAACTTCCTACTTTCTAATCTTTCCTTGATTGTAATTAATACCCACATCCACTTGTGCACTTGAGAGGACACATTGCACATTTACTATAGAATCATTTGATTGTAACATGCATTAAGAAGTTGTTGCCAAATCCTTAATATTTCCATTACTTTATTATTACTAGACAAAAGGAGTAGTTGATATGTACACATGGTGCATTTTATTTATTATTATATTAATGATATATGGTTTTAAAATTGGTTTTAAAACTAGTGTTTCAAATAAATGCACAACATGTACTAATCTTTGTTGACTCTTAACTCAAAAATTGATCCATGTTGTGTACATTTGTTTATATGACAAACTATCCTTTAGTTTCACATTTTTTTATGGGGACTTGATAATACTTTTGAATAAAAATTTGCAAGTGTTAATTATTTTTAGAAAATAAATAAAGAATTTGGGTAAGTTTGAAATATTCATATCTAAAATCTCTAAGAACTTCAAATTTATTGGATGATTCCAAACTGTACTTGAAAAAACACCTTTGACAAGCAATGTGAGATAAAAAATCATATAAAGTTTTTGCAATTGCACTTCCACTTATACATGTAAGTAGTGTAAGACATACAAGCTTCTTAGTGCATCCATTAGATATTCTATTTTGATTTTCTTAGAATTTACATAATACATTAGAGAAACTTTATTTATATTCAAATAGATTCTTCAAAGTAATGCCACCATGGAGTTTCAAAATGTATAGGCTAGATGTTCCTTGCCATGTGTCCGGGGAGAGGATAACTCTACTTTGTTACCAAACCTCCACCAATATGCATCTTGAAAGCAAGAAAGAGTTAAAAACTCCCACTCCCTAAGGCATAGGAATAATGAGCCATGCTTGAAATTGACATGGTTGGAAATTTATTGCGTGGACGTGACATTAGATAGTTGTCAAGAATACATTGAGAAAGTAAATAAACTTGTTTTCATTGATCATAATGGAATGAGAATCACATTGACACCAAGCACAAATAATAGAAGTCAAAAGAACATACATAAGACAATTATGTCAAGACTCAAGATTAGTTACAAATAGAAAACATGTCAATCACATTGATTGACTTCCAAGAATCAATCTACAATATTGGCATTCTTGATACAATACTACTTCAAGGAAAATGCATTGATAATACACTTGATAGTAAATTCTACAAAAAAATATTTTTGACAATATAAACCCTCTTGACGGAGTATTTCAAAGTATATTAGATGTTGTGAGGTCATAGTACTAAATATGTTTCAAACAAAATCCAAGTCATGTCTTCTCTAAAAGATGAAGCTTAAGAATAAGTGATTTTGAAGAAAGTACATAGTGTGTACCATTAACAAAGTTAATTGGTAAAAAAATGATAATAGTGAAAAAAAACAATACTATCAAAGTAGTCTTCATAAACACTACTTTGGTTGCCTAGAAGGATTTGGTTTAAATAAACTGGAAGCTCTTTTGAGCTACAATGTTGCCCACTCATCCTACCTACATGGTCCTAAGTTAAAGTGCCATTGGATTTTGGGTTTTGCAGAGCTTAATGGTACGTAAATCAAAGCATGAGGGTATTGTAGGTTGAAGTGTGGGATGTAGATTGTGGACTAGTCTATGTTAAAAAAAATGCCAAAGTCTTCAACTAGAGGGATGTCACAACTATCCTAGGTGTACCACACCAATTGTTTGGGTAATATGTTGTTGTGCCCTAGAGGAGATGCTCTAAAGGTGTACAATGTGTCACCTCCAAAACTTGTCTCTTTGTCAATGTAGAGTGACTACAACTATCCTCATATATTGTCAAAGTAGTTATAAGGTTGCACTTATATGTAAAAATGATGAAGATATCAACAACCTCAGATTTTGACATTAGTGCCATGATGTCCATCATGCAAGACTTGTTCTTTAAAAAACCATGTAGGTCACGTTTCTTACAAGTCTACCACCATTTTAGCAATGACAACTTGGTATTCACCCAATAGCCTCCGTAATGGCTTAGGTAACAATACAATTTGGTTTTCACTTAGTTAATTGGCTCCAACTCCTTGCTTTTCCACTAGTAGGAGCCCATGGTTTTTTTGATGTGTTATTATGACAAGTATGTTCTAAAGAACATGAAGGCTATGATTTTGTTTTGGTAGCTATAGTTGAAATTGAGGAGGACATAGCAAAAAACATATTGAAGTAGTAGTGATAACATGTTGATGTTGCTTGTAGCGGAGATGTTCAATGCAACATGATAGAGGACATGTTTGTGTTATTCAAGACATCCTCAATAATGTAGTGCTACCACACTGGTAGTCAGGGCTGTTTTCATTGTAGATAACCCCGGTAAAAAGGGAGTGGGGCTAGATAAAATATTGCCTCTAACTAGAAAACATAAAAGAAGGGTATATGTTGCCTATAATATTCCAAAACACATGCATGGAGGGATGTAGCAGTAGGACTTCAATAACATTTTCAGAATGAGTACATATATGTAATTTTGAAATAGCTTGGACAAGAGAAGAAGACTTTGGTAAAGGCGAGGAATGTATTGTTATTTTTGTTTTAAATGTAAATTAGTTTCCATTGAGAGTATGTGCAAGGAAAATTAGTTTGTATTTGTATGAGACAATAACAGTTGAGGTCTACAAGAGAACATTATTTGCAAACTAGGACCAAAGTTTAAAGTCATTAGAATTCAAATCACTTCACTAATTGATAGCGCTATTAAGTCATATTAGGTAGAGACAATGTTTGCAGGTGGTATTATTTCAATAGTACCATGGCTAATACAAGCACTACATATGAAGTGGCAATTTTTTTTAACATGAATGAGTCTAGGAGTTTTTATAATAGTAAGAGAAGGTATGGGTGAAATTGCCCACTTACGTACTTTAACCTCTAAAGAACCATTGTCCCTTTGGGGGACAAATGGGATTTTAGGTAGGTACCTATGGGCTGAATTTTTGTTGTGATTTTTTGATACTTTTTTTGAAGATAGAAAAACTGATAAGCTTTATGAGAGTATAATTTATTTCACAATCAGTGCCCGGGAACAATAGTTATGACCAAATAAGGTCAAACAAGGGAACGGGGGGCAGTCTGGGCAGCAAAAACAAATTTTCAAAAATTTGAATTTTTAAAAAATATTTTTTTCCTCATAGATTGTATTTTTGTCTATCCGAAAAGCTTTGGTTCATTTCATTTGGATTTGTTATGAGAAAGTTATGGACATTCTTGTTTTTCGGGTAGTTAGAGCATCTTCTTGAAAAAAATAACTTGTGGGATTCATTTCTGAATGCAATTTTTCAAATTTTTCAAATTTTTTTATTTTGCATGGTTTAGTTTACTTGCTAGAAAAATCTCACCATTGGAATCAATGCATTTTAATTCCATCTAAAATATATGAATATTTTAGACTTTCCTTCTATCTCATACCTACTTCTACTTTACAATTTTTTTATGAATGAAAATTAAGTTTTTTTGAATTTCTCTTTTTTTCCCAAACTCTCAACTCAATTCTCCACTATAAAGATTTAAAGCTCAAAACTCTGTAGTGCAAAAATTTTCAGTTAAAAATGTTCAAAGTCAAAAAATCCAGTCCCACAATGTGCTGAAAAACTTGTTTTTTCTACTTTAAATGCAAATATCTTGCAGTTTGTTCGGTGAAAAATTTTGAAATTTTTTCCACAATTTTTTATACTAGTGAGGTATAAGATCCTATGGTTACATGTGGAAAAAAAACAATTCAATTTTTTTTAATACTTTGCTATAGAAATGGCAGTTTTCAATGTTTTTTGGCAGAAAAAGGCCTTGGTCCTTTAGGGGTTAAAAACTACAAGATGTTGATTTCACAATATATAGGGAAAATTTTATATCTTTTGGAATTGCACAATATATAGGAAAATAGAAGTACGTAGAAAGAAGTTGAGAATCATTTTGAATACTAAATTTTCAAGAATTTAATTATAAAACTGAAAAATTTAAATCCCAATGGTGGTTATGTAGTCATAGGCAATCAACATCAGATGTCTTCATTTTTCCCAAATAATATAAAAAATTGAATTAACCCCTAATGGACTTAGGCCATTTTTTTGCCAAAAAACACTCAAAACTGCCATTTTTATAGCTAAAGGTAAAAAATTTTAAAATTTGTTTTATTTTTAGATCTAACAGTCTAACCATAGGATCTTACATTAAACTAATATGAAAATGTGTAGAAGAAATTTCAAGATTTTTGACCACATAGATTGCAAGATATCTAAGTTTAAAGTGGAAAAAACAAGTTTTTCAACACGTTGTGGGATTAGATTTTTTGACTTTGAACATTTTTAACTTTAATTTTTTGCACTACACACTTTTGTGCTTTAAATCTTCATAGTATAAAATAGAGTTGAGAGCTTAGAAAAAATCCAAAATATTAAAAAAAATTTAATTTTTATTCTTTAAAAAATTGTTAAGTAGAAGTAGGTAAGAAACAGAAGGAAAATCTCAATTATTAATAGCTCAAGAATGGAATTAAAATGCACTAATTCCAATGGTGAGAGTGTTCTAGCAAGCAAGATAAACTACGTGGACCTTTTTTTTTTTAAATTGTAAAAATTACATTTAAAAATAAATCCTACAAGTTATTTTTTCAAGAAAATGCTCTAATTGCTCAAAAAACAAGATTGTCCGTAACTTTCACATAAAAAATCTAAACTCAATGAACCAAAGCTATACATGTACACAAAAATATTATGTATGAGGGAATTTTTTTCTAATTTAAAATTAAAATTTCTGAATTTTTTTGCTGCCTCCCGTCCCCTATTATGAGCTTATTTGGGCATAACCTTTTTTCCCACAAAGCTAATGCATTTCTATATCTTCAAAAAAAGTTTCAAAAAAGAAGGAAGAAATTTGAGCTTGTAGGTATTGGCCCAAAATTCCATTTGTCTCTTTATGAGATAGTGGTCTTCTCAGGGGTTAATTCTATTTTAAACATACTATTAATTTGGATTAAATTTCTACCTTGTACCTTCTTCTATTGAATAATGTTCAAATGCATAAAATTTTAATGTTTTTGAATTAATTTTTTTCTTCTAAGACTCTCAACTGAATTCTATACGATAAAGATTAATAACTCAAAATTTAGTACTACACATGTGTGGGATTAGCTTTAAAATTACAAATGTTCAAAGTCAAACAAGCTAATCTTGCACTGTGTAGAGAAAATTGTTTTTTATACAACAAACACGGATCTTTTGCAAAATGAGCACTCAAGAATTATTAAATATTATCCATGCATTCACAAATTAATTAGATGTGAGGTCCAATGTTGCATGTGAGAAAAAAACAATTTCTTTTTGTTACATTTTAAAGTAAAAGAAATTCTAAAGTACTCACTATTTTAATTAATTATTTTTAGAGTAATGTGTTTTTGAAGTGTTGCTTCAACATTGAACATTTGATTTTGATGATGAATGATTATGATTTTTCAATTCAACATTTTGTGCAAAGGTGTCCACTCCAAATCTTCATTTTCTATTGTTGAGGGCTCTTTTAAATTAGCGTGATGTAAAATACATCTTGTAGGAAAAATCACAATAGATATTTGATTTTTAATGTATTACAAGATAGATATTACAAGATATATAATATATTTAAAGAAATTGAGAAAATTCTTAGAGCTTACAATTTTAGTTGATATCAACATTTTGGATTTGACTTGGGATAGATGAATGGTAAAAAGAATACAAATGACTTGCACACATTAATAAGGGGTTAAGATTTGACTGCAAGTGAGTTTCTAGAAATTCTTGGGGCTAAGGTAAAATGGTGACCACATGTAAAAAAAATAGGTGAAAGCAAACCACATAGCATTTTCTTTTCAAGAAAAGGCACTTGCATTGGCATTTGAGTAATATGGCGCCCAAAGAGGATGAAGTGGCATGCCACATCAGCATGCTTTAATGCCATTTTAAAACTTTAACATTGTTATAATAGACATCAGCTAAGATGTCATGTGTCACATGTAGATGTTTTTGTGATGTCAATAAAGATGTCCTCTATAACGTTGAGATGTTTTTCATGATGTCAACTAAGACATCCTTTTTAACATCCAGATGTTTTTTGCAAGACAACATCGTGTTCAACATAATACTCAAATCTGAAATTTTGTTTTTAATAATAAAAAATTACATTTTTGATGTCCCATATAGTTTGTCTTCCCTCCTATTGCCCCTCTTGGATAAATAACTTGCCTTCTTATGTCAAAACACTTATAACAAGGCTTTTCAAGTCATTCAATATTATTGCCAATATAATGTATGGTTTATTTTGTATAATGTATGGCATATTTTGTATGGTGTATAATATATGACATATTGTGTATAGTATATAATATATTATGTATGGTGTATAATGTATTGTATATGATACACATCTAAGCTAACATTGGAATTCATTTCTCAAGAAATATCTCAAAAAACGTCTAGAGGTCAAAATTGATGTTGCTAAAAACAATATTCAAATTCTTATGAATGTCCAAATTGATGTCATTGGAAACAGTATAAATTTTTTTTTAAAACATGACAACAACTACCACTTCATTTTCAAGTCAAATGAAAAAAAATCCTATGTGGCATTGCTTGCTTGCGTGGTGCTTATATGGCTCCCACATGGCACATTTTGAACACTTTTTTTAACCATGTTTATTGTGACATTTCTCTAAAAACATGGCATATTTTTTCAAATTTTCTTGTATTCTTTCCATCTTAATTTGATGGATTTTTTTGCACATCCACAATCTACATGCCTAATGTTTCATTAGACATCTGCACACATTACTATAGATGTCTAAAAAAAAACACTTTTCTTATAGTACTCTTTGACTTCCATCAATTTTTAGAATTGATGGAATTGATACAATTGACTTACATCCTCTTTAGTGTATGCTAGAAGTAAAAATTTGTACAAGCAAAAAGGTTATAATAGATCAAAAATGACCAAATTGGAGAATGATTTGAGAGTAAAAATACATCATTGGGAGAAAATGGTGTTCAAAAGAACATGTTTTGTTGATTTGGATGGCTTGATGTAGACACAATTTACCAAAATTATATAATTTAGACGTGTTTTGCTGCTTCAAACACCTTAATCTAGATATTGTTTTCTACTAATGCATTGAAGTCTTTAAATTACCCTATGATGAGATTATTTGAGACAATTGTATCCAATATTTGTAGCAATGAGATCATAAGAGAGATTTTTGAGTGGTTCTCTACAATATAAATATAGATGCAAATCCAAAAGCCATTATCAACTATTGTGACTTTGCAACCAATGTAAATGAAGTTGAAAATTTTACTTTTTTATATAGCCTTTGTCACTTGCAAGTCCATGAATGTAACATTTTTAGTTGCTTGAATCAAGAGAAAGATTTTTAGGCATACTTAGAACATTTAAGAAATAGTAGAGTATGTCTTTTGAATACTTGAATGCAATTTATCTAGTGCTTGAAAATCCAAACATGGTTTCTAATAGATTTTTTTTAAACAACTAGAGTCACTTTTGGTTCATTTCACATAGACTAAGATAAACTAAAAAGCCATAGAGATGCTTTTGTTGATTTGATTGTGATACTTCTTTGAATTAAACCATGATTTTTTTTATCCCATATTTGGGCAAAAAAAATCCTTTTTTCCACTTTCTTTTGTGTTTTAATCAAAGTGTCTCTTTCAAAGTCTCTTTCAATAACACAAATTATATTTGACAAAATGAACTTACCCATCTAGCTTATGAATATGGTCAACCTTTACTAATTTGGTTGTCCAATCATCATCAAACCATTTGAATTGGCTTTTTTTGGTGCAAAAATCATTTAGTGAACATTGTCTATGTTTACATCTCCTTTATATTGTATCAACTCGTTTGGAGATTTCTAATGTTCATTGTTAGATGTTGTGAAATAATTCCATTTAAGCTAATAGCTATATTAAAACTATTTTTTGAAAAAGGATTCTACAATTCAAGTTTGAATTCTAAAATTTTTTAATTCTCCAAACACATAATGAGTCACGTTCACTCCATCCCTTGATTTCTTTCTTATAGATTTCATCTATGATGTTGGATCTATGAAATGACAAACTAATAAAGAATAATAAAAATTGTTTGATTTTCTTGAATGGAGGATGTGCACAACTTTCCAATTGTTGTAGCTACCTTTCCATTTTCTTATTTAACATCCTTTTGACTTTCCAATTGTTGTAATTGCCCATACCTTTTACTTACTTTATGTCCTCTTAACAAATATAAACATAGGCCATCATCACAAGTCTCTTGTTAATAGTAATATTTATTTCCTTCGTCCCAAGATAAATTCAGTTTTTTTTGGAAATGGCTAAATTGAGCATAAGCTACTCTTATTTTCAAAGAAACTGCTTAGTTTCTATAGCTTCTAATAAACCCCACTAGGTGTGAAAGGATGGTGGTCAATAGTGAAGTGGCAACATTGAAAACTTTCCCTTCTTTAAGAACTTCTTCAATGCTATTAATTTGGATCATCTTTTGACCTACGTTGGTGCAATAAAGTCTGATGATCTCTTATGTATTTGACTCTGACAATGTCCAATGATTTAACTCCATGAAATTCTCAACAAAAGATTTGTTAGTAGCAGTTTAGGTATAATTGTAGGTTGAATTCATCACCTTTGGTTCGTTAAAGGTTGTATCTTAATTTGCTTTGTAGGGATCAAGTTGCTATATAGTCTTTAGAGCACGGTACTTGAGGACTCTTTTGCTTCTTGATGTTCAAACTAGCTTTAGTTGTTATTGATCAAGTTGTAAAGAGTCATTTCAAATTGCCTATTGGAATAAGTGTATTTTTGGAAACCTTGCATTTATTTCAAGATAGAGGGAGTATTATTTTAAAATTTATGGCTAGTGTAGTTCTTTTAACTTTTTGCTTTAAGTGTAGAGTTTGGACATAAATGCTTGAGCATTAGTCACCACCTCCAATTCTTCATTTGCTAATTGTATATTGTCCATAATCATTCCCATATTTTCAATAGTCATCCACTCTAGCATTAAGATTCTCTTTCCATCCTAAAATGTTATTATTTTATATCAACTATTACATTCAATATTATAGTATCCAATAAATATAGAAAAATTTCTATTTAACCGTGGTGTCTAGATTCTCCAATTCAAAAAAACATTGATCACATAGATGAGAAATCAAATATTCAAGAGCAAATTTGAGTTATCCAATCTACCTATAGAAATGTACAATAGCCATTCATGTTGATTGGTGTTCCCAAACCAACCTCACATAAGCCTTTTGTAATGTAGGAAAATGTATTGGAACCTCATGAAGTTCACAAGCAATGAAAAGAGGAATTGTACTATACCAAAAGAGAAGGAAACAAATGTAATATACAATGCTATTGTACGTTTAACCCATAAACAATACTAAGGTTATTTTTTGGTTGATGAATGACAAAGAATCTTCTTATACAAGACAAAAGTGCAACTATTTATCCAAATTTATTGTGAAAAGGGAAAGTCCATTTATAATAGTTTGACTTCCAATGAGTGCTTTTGCATTTTTTAAGCCAACAATCCACACAATACCAAACCAAATGATTTCCACAATGATTAGTTTTTCCTTTAATCCCTAAATGCCCAATTGACCATATATGAAATTTTAGGCTCATTTTGGTATTGGCAGTTAAATTCATTTGACCATTTTAAAAAATTCTGGCAATTTTAGGGTTAACTATTAAAAACTTTCATTTTTCACAAAGAAAGGTTGAGAGGTCTCCAAAGCCATATATGTCCATTAGGAAAAAAGTAAAGCTTGGTAATTTTACTTCATTTCCCAACTTTGAGTAATTTCACTTGATATGAGATCTAAAAACTTATACTTATCCATGTGCTTTGAAAATGATCCCAATTGAAAGAATAAAGTGTTTTCATGATTTTCACCATTGAAAATTTCAATAGGAAAATGTTGATTTGGAGTTATTTGTAATTTATACTTATAAAAAATATTTGCATTTTGACAATTGCAAGGTGGATCATATATCAATTTAATAACTTTTCACATGAAATTAATTTTTTGAAAGTACATTTTAATGTGCTAATACAATTTGTAGTTGTTCATATCACCTCTAATTCCAAAAAACTTATATATGCAAATTTCTAGAACATTGTGGAGAAAGACAACATACTAAAAATAAAATAATACATTTCTCTTGTTATAATCTCACAACTCTTATGCAATTTATTCACTCAAAATTGGTATGTATACTAATAAGCAAGCTCTTTAAACATCTATACAATTAGATTTTGAAAAAAAATAATAATTTGCTTCATTGAAAATAACTAAAAGCCCATGTTCTTTTTTCATAGTCAAAACACACTTAAAAAGGCATTAGATGAGATTTCAACCCCCAAAAGGGCCATGAGTTCCCCTACACTCAACTAGATTCCCATTGCCCTACAATAGTTGCATAACATGACATAGTGACTACCACATCACTTTTTATTTTTTATTTATTTTTTAAATCCAATTTTTTTTTTTCAACTTTTTTTTGCATTTTAAAATAAATAATATAAAAATCTAATAGCAACCATTCCCACACTGCTCAAGGAATAGCACCAAGAACAAGCCCAGACAAACCTCCAAATCCCCCAAAAAACATCTAATACTTAGACATTTAAGGGTTAAGGATTAAATGACACACATACAAGTAAAGAAGATGAAAACTGTAGTGATAAGAACACAAGATGACGCATACTTTGCCAAATGAAGGATGTACTACAATATCACTTAATTGACCACAAAATTCATATCAATAACACATCATTGACTTTTGGTTGCACCTTTCTTACCCTAAATGGTCACCTAACAAATTTTACCTCAATTTTATTCTTACTATACGTTTTATTGTCTAGGGTTTTTGTAATGGTACCACCTAATTAATTTGACAAAAAGAATAAAAACTAGAGGCCACAAAATCAAGTTGGCCAAAAAAACAATTCTTGTTTCTAAAATATCTTATGCTAAGGATTTAGAACCACTAGGTGAAAGACATTACAACAAGGAACTTCCTAAAATAAAATAAGCATCCATGATGTTATTGAAATATTTGATATCAATTTCATTGATCATATTGTGAAAAACATAAATTCAAAAGGGTCCAAATTTTATATCACTAGAATCAATGAAGAACATTACATGTGTTCATAGCAGCCTAAATAAAATTGGACAGAAAAAAGCCTCCATATGACTACCCAAAACAATCTCACAAAAAATAGGACCCTATTAAGACTCTTATTTTGGGACAGAGTACCGTATAAAGACAAAGCATTGAAAATATGTACAGTGTGCTCGAGAAAGATCCAAGTGGTTTGAGTTACTACTAGTGGCATGATGGCCTCAGAGGATTTACACCCACAATCCATGGTTATCAAAAGAGTTTGTGACTACTCAGCCCTACAATTCCAATATGGCTACAATGTTGAAAATGATGTGGAGAGCAGCGGCATGTAATTGTCTATGTGTGATACATGAGCAAAACTCAAGACATACACATGCAAATTGCAGAGTTAGTATCTGGGTAGTGCAAAACCATGAGGGGGAGGGGGGGGGGGGGGGGCGGCAGGAATAGCCCCATGAGCAGTGGGCTGGTCAGAAACTTGGGATGAGCATTCAGTCGATGACCAATGTTTTCAGGATTTTCACATCATGAATAGGCCTGCCATTCAAATGATCACAGTTGTTAACGGAAACAAACATAAGACAGTATACCACATGCATATATATGTGTATATATGAACAAAGAAAATTGTGCAATCACTTTAGTAAACACACTCAAATAAAGATAGCCTTCACAAGGAAATAACGGCAAACCACTTCATCAACCACTCTAGTTAGCCGAGCATTGGTAGAGAGCCCAGTAGAGCTTGTTCATGTCACCATAGATGTCAACGTAAGCACTACCCTGGGACACTCTCAATATCGATACAATACAGTGAAGGCTTCTTGAGATTAAAAAAGGATAGATCTAGTACTCTAATACTTAATGCGATAAATTTTCCCAGTGAGACGAACTGAACAACCAAAGCAATGCAAATATAAGGTCGTCAATCACTGTCTCGACTCACCTGTCATGTTTGTCAGTTTCAACCATACCAAGTCGTTTCACCACATCCATCCCCTTGCAGACCCTACCAAAAATTGTGTGCTTTGCTGCAAGACAAAACGCCAAGTAAGAAACTCACGGTTTTGACCTCAATGACTTTTTAGAGTGCTTCCACTCCTAAGCATGCCTTAAGGATTAGTACGTTGAAGAGTCTCTCTACGAAACTTCTCAATTTTGTATCGAAATTCAGAGGAAGAAATTAAGGTCTGTATTGGAGGGCGTACAATCTAGCCATGGAGTCGGGCCAAGAGTTATAAAAAATTGACTGCCGTTGGTGTTGGGTCCTGAGTTTGCCATTGATAGGATGCCTGCCCCTGTGTGCTTCAGATCCCTTTTAATCTCGTCTTCAAATTTTGATCTGCAAAATACCCAGGAGATCATGAAGTTTTGAAGAGAATACACCTAAATGCATTATTTCTAGATCATTCATTTATGGCAGGGCATCCAGTGCTCGTCACCTGGGAGTATTCATCGAAGACAAAGTTTGATTGATATTGTATCTAGTAGATCCAGTTTGATTTGAATGGTTTCTTCAAATGGCTGAAGGATCACAAGACCATCCAAACTTTGTGATCGATGAGTCACAACCATATCCAACCACTTTACTCGGGGAGATATTCTTAGACGTTTGCATGTAAATCGGGTTTAGGACTCAAAACGGACAGTATGCCATCTATTTTTAGGTCTTAGGTGCAAAGATTCCAAACTTTGGTGATTGCAATTTAAACTGGACCAACATACCTGTAGAACCACTATGCACAGAACCGATCTACTAGCTGTGTTCAGGATCTTGTAGAGCAGAAGCTTAGAACATTAAAATTACAAAAGTCAAATACTAATACTGGAAATATTCATTATCTATATCAATTTCTTTCAAAATTGGCATCTATAAGCATACCCGTAAATCGATTCGCCGCCTCTACCAGTGCCCGTCGGATCCCCTCCTTGAACCATAAAATTCTGCAGGCACAGACATCAAATTAGAGCAATTCCTCAAGAAACGTCTCTGGTTAGAGTTAGTATATCTGGCTTACCATACCCTGTAAGAAACAACCACCTACACTCTTAGCGCCAAATTCTAAAATTCTCGAGCATAGCACATCGAGATAGAATAACGCGTCAGAGCCCCCAAGTTCATATTCAGGATAATGAACAGAGTGCTTCGTGCTGATGATTCGCCCAAATAACTCCTCATTCATCCAAAGCAGCGCTTGAATATTTGAAAAAGAACCTTGAATTATTTGACCAATTTGATGAAATTGAGGTAAATAATTTGTGTACTAAAGTAAACAGAAATATGCAGAAATTCAAATCAGCTTTGGGAGTTAATGGCTTAAGTTACAATACTTGATTGAGTCACACTGAATACTAAAGCTAGTGTAGCCAGTGACTAAATCTGACCTTGATTACACGGTGAAAGAGAACGTTGTTGTAGTAAGCTCTGCGTGAAAGCTCCGAAAAGTTCCTGCACGTTTTGGGCGCATGCTTCGTGTACAGCTGTATACAGAACACACAACGTCATCAACATCTGCAATACGAATCGTTTCCGACACCCAGTGTCTTCGTTGACAGGGAAACAATGGATACAACTAACTACCGGGACTTCAAAGTACGTTCCTCCAGGTTCAAAGAATCCCAGACATGCAAAAAATCACAGCAGTCCAAGGTTTCGCTCAATGAATTTGGAAGTAAAGCTACGTAAACATGAATGACAATAGGTAACGAACACAGGTTCTAACACCTTGCTGCATACCTATGACTCCATCAAATGAACCACCGTTTCTATTTATCAGAATGATATCACACCTACTCCTCTGCATCTCGGTTCTCAGCACATTTTACTCAAATACTAACCAAACAATGTAAAACGTGTGCGCACCTCAACAGTAATGTCGCCCATGGTGGTGTGGAGGACCACTTGGGGAGCTTCAAGCTCCGCCATCGCTCGCTTGACGAGATCAGGAACCAGCAACTGCGCGGGATGTGTAGTGACAGGCAAACAAACAAAATTAGGGTTTCGAATGAGGTTGAACACGTTCCCTGGAAATCACGTCTTTGGTTACAACGATGGAAGCGAAGGCCAAAAGAAAACAAAAACCAGTTGACCTAAAACCTCACTCTAAACATACGCCCGAGTAGTACGCCCGAGTAGAGATAACTCCAACCACTCTAAGGATACTAAAAAATTTGTATTTAGTGTCACCCAAATTACTATATATTCAAGGCAATATTTTTTTACAAAAGATGAATACTTTTACCAAGAGCATAGATATCAATTGATTGTTCAAAAAAGCCAAAATCTCTATAAACATAGTAAGTAAAACTATTCAACAAGAGTAATATTTTATAGCATTTTTAATTAAATCAATTAGTACATATGACACTAAATACATTTTTTTAGTGTAGTTGGCATACCTAAAGAGTCTATTTGTTTAAGGTCCCTTATTGGGCTCTAAAAAGTTACTCTAAATGATACATCAATCTTTTTATTCTTTACAATAAAAGCCAAAAGTTCTATAGGAAACTTTATAGGGTTTCTAATTTGTCTTCTTTGTTTTTTATAAAATCACCATAGTTTGTCTCTAAAAAGTCAACTTTCAATGGTCATGGTCTTTGAATGCAGTGTAAAGTGACAAAGGGCTACAAAAGTACTTAATGAATAAGTTTAGTATATTTTGTTCAAAGGAACTTTGAAGTTGTGAAACTTTAAAGCCACAACAATTGATACTCTATAATTTTGAATCCATATATTGAGCTTTGTATACTATTTTGTTCTTAATTTCATTTGCAATGCATTAGATTGTTAGGTTGTTGAATTCTATTGCTTTCATATAGGATGCATTAAATTGTAAGCAATTTCAAATCCACTTCATAAAAATAAAAAAATTTGCAATATTATGAATTTTAAACATTAAAATTAATAATTTAATAATTTAATTCTTTTTGTAAAATTTAAATTCAAATTAAAAAATTTAATCATTTATAATTTATAAAAAAATGATATATATAATTTTTTGGATTACAAACTAAAAAAATTAAAAGCTTTCAAATTTATAATTTTCTTTTTCACACTTCAAAGGTTTCAAGACCAACTTTGAGATTTCAAATTTTAAATATTTTAAATTGATTGACTCTAACAATATGGAAAAAAGTGAATTTAGTATGTATTATATTTAAAATTAATGTAGGCCAAGAGATCATTGTATTGTGCTAATTTCTACAATTTATTTGAGTGAAACTAATTTTGTAGTGATATTAATTTCAAGACCTTACCAACAGTACTTTTCTATATTTTATTTGAACATTGGAGGTAAATAAATGGAATTGTTGGAAAAAAATTGCACAAAATAACCGCCACAATGTGGGCAATAACCAATAAATGATCTCTCGGTTGTTGAAAAAACCAACCGTTTTCCTTCTCCATTTCATTATAGTTGCAACTCCCTTCATTGCCATTACCTATCCACTACACTCTACTTGCATACTACTTCTTTTTATTGAATCTAATTTTGATCTAACGTCTCTATTTTTATATTCGTCTTCTTTTTGTGCTTCAAACAATACCTAAAACAAATCTTTTGGTGGAGTGTTTTGGACAAATTGGAACAACTTCTTGTGCAAGTTGGTTTGCATGTGAGTTTCTAACCCTAGCCTTTCTTTCTTGGCTCCCTTTGTTTTCTAAGTTTTCTGAATTATTGAAATATGCCAATTGCTTTTTGTACTCTACATCTTTAAATGGATGACCAAGCTATTTGTTTAAATAGTTTTGGAAGTGTAAAATACAACATTCCAATTCAAACTTCAAATTTGTGACATTTTTCAAAAATAGATATTATAAGCATTTCCTATCTTTGAAGTTCATACCAAATAACAAATTTATAAATGAGATTAGGTATTCAAAAGACTATAGATAAAATACCAACTTACTTCCAGAAGGGATATTGCTATTGAATCACTTGATGGTTTTAAATCAAATACATTAATTGAGTGCATCTCGAGGGATTTTCTTTGTTGAAGTGTGATGTATCTTGTACAAAAGCAAAGAATTAAAAGATATTTCATGGAAAATTTCATACATTATTTGAACCCTATTATCGAATCCATTAAACTTATGGTCTATGTGTCCATGGTTTATCTTTGATTCCCTATATTATGAAAGAGAATTGAAAGGCTAATGAAGTCTTGTCAATTTGTTTCCTATTGTATTGTTGATACTTGGTTGTCGATTGCAACATTGTTGGATTTACTTTAATAGTCTTCTTACCACTAATATTATTGTTGGAGTATTCTTTTTATTTGGACTTTGCAACTTTGAATTTTGTATTTGTTTTCAATACCTCTTTTGAGGAATTGTTATTGAACAACTCTATATGGCACAAAATATTGCTAGTCAATTGGAATACAATGTAGCCTTATATTTCATTATATTTGCCTTTATCCATTACAAAGATCATTTAACAAATAAAGTCACATATGTTGAAATAGATATGGAGATATCCGCATTGCTCCAATCAACATAGTTTCAAGGTAGGTTAAATTCATGATCATTGATTCTATAGTTCCCTTTTCTCCCAAAGATTTAACTCAATGTTTTGTAGTTGGTATGGCAATAGCTATATACATAGATTGAATTGAGTTTGTGAATTATTTCAAGTGTATTACATATACTTATGACTAAGATATATGCTCAATTTTTCTTTTTTCAAAATATCCCTAGTTTTGCTCAAGATGATATAACAATTTATAGAGTACCAATTAAACCTATAGTATTATCAATAAGATTAAAAAAGATTAAAAAAGGGCTCTAATGAAAGAAACCTCAGTGAACCCTTGACGACCAACTTTCATCATCATGGCAAACCTAATATTGAATTTATTAATACCTAACTCCATCAAAACTAGTTAATTATTCTCTCTAGTGGCATGGTATAAAGAATTTTCAATTCAATTGCTTTCCATCATTGTAGTGGTTGGTTCTCACATTTTGTCGAGTTCTTATTCACTTCACTTGCAACCAAGCCATAGAACCCAATAAATGTGACTATTTTCTATGCACATTGTTGGTTTCCATTGACTTAGGATGAGTTCAAGTGTTTTGATATCAACCTTGTAACAACATGGTGGCCTAAAAGAGTCCGATAGATGACTCCTTATCACTCTATAATGAAGAATGCACCTCTTGGTCCCAAAATCAGATCATTTTTGAGTGACTACCTTGATCATAGTTCAACGTCCTTTTAAGATTCAACCATCAAGATATTTGATGAGCCGATCTATTTCTAGCCCTCCTTCCATTATGGTGGTACAAATTGCTCTATTTTTGCACATATGGAAATGAATAGTGATCAATTCTGTCACAAATCCTAGCACAGTTGTGGTGCATCATGATTGGCTATTGCAAGTCTCTCAATATTGCAACCAATCCTTGATCAAATTCATTTGAAGCCTATAGTTTAAAATGGGAAGGTCTGCCGGACTAGTATAGGCCAGCTATATATCTTCAACTCAGGATAATTATGTTTTGAGAGAAAAAATTTCAGAAAAAATTTGGAATCCCTCTTAGGTGGCTTGAAACGGATCGTAAGCTTCAATCAATCTCCACTCTCTCCACTTGACTTGACTTGTTGTGATTTGTTGTCAGATCACACAGCCTGAGGAGCATTGCAGGATTATGTCCAGTAGAAACCGGATGGCTGCCCAAGGAGTGCTGAATGCACGGGCCACCGCTCTCAGCAATCCATCCTTGGGGCTCATGCGACAAAACCCTGGACTGTATGGCAACCAAGCCCGACCTCAGAACATGGGTCCGCCGCCATTGATGAATGGCCCGCCCGGTGTTCTTTTGCTGGAACAGAAAGTGAACACACAACATAGTGAGCTGCAAAGGCTTTTAACAGAAAATCAACGCCTTGCAGCGACACATGTGGCACTCCGACAG
Organism: Pseudoscleropodium purum; assembly: GCA_963969395.1. NCBI lineage: Eukaryota > Viridiplantae > Streptophyta > Bryopsida > Hypnales > Brachytheciaceae > Pseudoscleropodium > Pseudoscleropodium purum. The sequence goes on from OZ017796.1 coordinate 23,470,429, forward strand.
GAATTGGCTGCAGCCCAACAGGAGGTGCAAAGGATGCAATCGATGGTTCAAGGGCTTCAAACAGACAAGGAGGTGCAAGTCAGGTACAGCAGAGCAGTACTCCGAAGAGCAAAAACAGAATGACTTCAGTGTTAATCAATGGTGCCAAAATTGATGAGGAACAGAAAGAAATCGCTTAAGTTTGCTTGTTATCTTACCTTACTATAACAATAGACAGACTCAGATTCCCTGAGAAATTTGGTCTCCTCTTTCTTTATGGTTCTTCATGTACCGGTAGTCTTTTTTCTATATTTTACTTGGATTTGTTACTGTTTGCCTTCTATTTCCTGCTGAATTGAATGCCCTAGCACCAATTGTTTTCTAAGAAAAACAAGAATTCCCGAATTCAGGTCTCTCTTGGAAAAATCTGCGAACCTTGAGGCTGAGTTGAGAGCAACAGAGCCTCTGAAAACGGATATTCTTCAGGCGAGAAGTGATTGTCAAAAATTACACCAACACTCGCAAGAACTTGGACAGCAAGTACGGACCTTAACTGCAGAATTGCAGCGGGCACGTGCTGATGTGCAACTCATTCCGACTCTTCGAAATGAGGTCGAAACACTTCGATCAGAACTTCAACGAGCCAGGTATTTTCAATACTCAATCGAAGGATTTGTCTCATTTAAGTCAGTAAGGACCAGGGGATGGTTTCCAAACAGAAGTTGTGAAATATAATCTACGAATCATATCAATTCAGTTAGATCAATTGCTGCACTAACCAATATTTTTCGATATTTTTTTAAACCCACAATTGAAAATTGATCATCGATTGAATATTTGTAAAGATGAGTTTTTAAAATTTGTATCATGCAAGTGCAAGAGACTTACACACAAGAATCTACAAACTTTTGGATGGATGAAATAAACAAGATTCTACGTGCTTGGGACAATCATGTTTGCACTCATCTGTTGTTCAAAATTGAACATTTGGTCCTCAAGGGATTATTTGTTTCTTGCAGCATATGAATCTGTGGAGTTCAGTACTACGGAACAGTTTTGTGGAAGATGAAGATACTCGTGTTTATGCATGAATTTGTAGACTGCAATTGTTCTGAACGCATTCCACAATTGCAACTGAAGTATTCAGTGAGAACGTGAGCACCTTATATAGGTGAACACGAATAACAGGTAGTATACTTGGATGGTACACTGTACTCTATGTTGAAGACATCCTTTCTTCTTGCGTTCAGGAATGCTTTTGAGTATGAGAAGAAGGCAAATGCCGAGCAACTTGATCAGCGACAAGCCATGGAAAAGAATTTGGTGAGCATGGCAAGAGATGTCGAGAAGCTCCGTGCAGAATTGACGAATGCAGAGAAGCGACAACGTCTTAATCCAGGAGGTATTTTAAGCAATGTATAACTAGCTAGCGGCAAGAAAATTTCCACAACCAATATTCAATCGCAGTGACGGTCTTCCCTTTCAATGTACTACTAACAGTATGTTGATTACCGTACTTCACATTTGAAAATTTTGATCGTTGCTTTCATCAGGAGCTGGCTCATACAATGGGATATTTCCTACAGCGGACCTATCCTACAACGCTTTACAACAGCAAGTCTTTGGTGACAATTATGGCCTTCATTCGCAGGTAAGTTCAGCTTTTGTTTTTCCAGTAAGGTAAACATGCCTGTTACCAAGTAGATTTGCTATCTAGGTAAACTCGGAGAAGTTATTTGTTAAGTAGAGATTGAGAAGTTTGAGAGAAGCCATTTGCAAGTAGAATTAAGACATTCTGACAAGAAATGAGTTTTTTACATTTTTTCAAAGTTTGTTGGGATTAAATTGGTAATTAAAGCCTAGGTAAGGTAGAGATACATGTAACAAATAGTCCCCCTATAATGATTCAATAGGGTGCTATATAGTGGACAACAATTGGCTCTATTGTTAATTGAAAAAGATTCAATTGACTCACAATCACTTGATTAGGAACACATTCCAAAGTGAGTCGTTTAAGGTGAACCTATGAGAGAGGGATGGATCCAAAACTCCAAATAAAAAATCCACATATATATTGAACAAAATATTTATCCTTGAGAGATAAATAAACCTTTTTTGCATTCTTCCTCATCTTTATTTTTGCACACATTGGGTTCAATTTCTCAATGAATTCCCCATATCCTATAAGCTAAAATGTTTAAGTTATCCATTATATGCACCTTTACGTTAAATCCATGCTAAACCACATGTTGACATGTCCCCTTCTTAAGTGCATCAGCTTGATGCTAAAGGGTTGGTAAGATTGTAGTAATTGGTAGGTGATTCATCCAAGTAGAAGGGTCCAGTAGATCTCAACATTGGGTGACTAATGCCATTGAGTTGTTCTTCTTTATGTCTCTTGTGAGCTATTATTCTTGATTCAATCTCTTCCAATGGTTCCTTCTCTAGTAGATGGTAATTCTAGTTGTTGACTCTTGAAAGATTTACAAGTCATTGACATCAAAATATGTATACTTCATTCTTTGTACAAGATTTAATTATTGAGTTAATCTAAAAAAGTATGTCATATACATCCAAACTTATGATCTTTCCATTGATAATATACATTTATCCTATTTTGAACCTCATCTTCCTTAGTGTGTGAGCTCATATGTATTTTTTTTCCTATGAATCTCTTGCTATATCAATTAACATTTATTTATTATAAACAAATTTTAGGAGGGCATGGTATCTTCTAATGTTGTTCACCCCTTGTAATTACTTTAAAGGCAATAATAGATCTACCCAATCAATTTTAGATTTTAGATTTTAAAATTCAATTAAACCTATATTTTGATTGAAGCAAATTTAAATCAATTTCACCTCATTGCATAAGTGAGCATTTTGATGTTTAGAATTGTCTATGGTCATAATGGAATACAAGAATTATTAATGATTTTGATGTTCTTGAATAAATCAAAATTTATAAATTCATTGCCTTAAATTGTATAAACAAAGACTTCTAACAATGTTTTAATTATATATATTAATATCAATTTCTTAGCAAATTTTCAAGGCTCTTGTAATTCTTTTTCTAATAAACCAATGTTTCAAACCATATGAATTCATCCAACACTAATGCTATTTATTGCAAATAGTGAAATGGTCATGTTTTTAAGAAGAATTTTATTCATTATATTTTATGTATATATCTCCAAAACATTGGCATGACCAAAGTTCTCATCAAAAGAACAAATTGAGTAGATAGCTAAAGAAGAAAAAATCAAATTTTATACAATTTTCAAGAAATGTTGAATATATTCAAGACAATCAAAATTATATTGACCAATGCTATTTCTTTGATGAAAAATGTCAATGGTATATCTTTGGTATCTTTGGATTCCATCACTCTATATAAAACATTTAGAATATCTTAAATTACAATAGTTTGTTTACATCCTATTTTATGCAATTTACTCATTGAAATCATTGACATATAGCACAAGAGCTTGGTCAAAATATTTAATATCAGTAGATCATATTGTCATCAAGTTCTTTCTTTATTTTCAAGATCTATAATTTTGCAAAGTAGAGAGTTTGTGCCAATGCTTGCAACCATCACACAAGGACTTGGATTTCGTATATACTTTAAATTTGTCTACTTTGTAGAATTTAAACTTTTGGTGACATTTTGGCCTTCAAGTGATATTATAAAAGTATCCTAGAAAAAAATATCAAGTTTATTAAAGAATGTGGTCCATCAGTCTTTTCAAATTAAGTGGTTACTTAGCCAACTTATAGATTTTTAAAATTATTTTTAATCCTCTAATATTTAGAAAATAGCAACATTTTGAAGCCTTATAATACTTTAATTGGTATTATTTTCTTAAGACAATGGTGTTTCACAATAGGGTAGGTCTGTATAACTTACAATTGTTTAATTGTTACTATTCAGATCCCTCTCGCTGTGGAGAATGGTGCATCGTTTCCATCAGGGCAAACTCCAACATGGGGATCTTACGACATGCAACGTCATGTGAGCAACAACCATATATGAAAATGAGAGAAATATGATATGTGCATAATGGCATAATGTAAATTTTTTTTGTCATAGTTTTGTCATTTGGGGTTTAATTCAAAACTTTTTTTGATCATTAAGTGTTGTATATTTTATCTAGACTAAAATGATTTACATTCAATTTAGTTTTTACTTGAGTATATTAATTTTTTTATTTCTTCATTTATGAATTCATTAGACATTTTTATTGATGCGCAATACACATTAAAGAAAACATCACATAAAACAAGTGACTAATTCTCAAGACTAATCTCTAGCTCTATTTATTAAAGTTTTTAAAGCCTATTTGAAGACTAATTTTCAAGTATTATTTTTAGATGTTTGCTTGAAATCATTAAGCATCTAGATTCTAAGTTTAGTGTTCTACATAGGTGTATGAATAAAGACAATGTTTTCATGATTTTTCACAAAAAAATACTTCCTAAGATATTATTGATATTATTGAAGCATTAATATATGCATGCACATGAATTTTGAAATCAACTTCCTACCTATTTCCTCCTTCTTGATTGTTGTTGAAGTATCAATAATATAATTGCAATTATCAATGTGAATATTAAAGAAAGAAAAAGTGATCATATTTCTTTTGCATACTCTTGTATAGTATTTTCACTTACATTAAATGACCATCTTGCTTACACTAGTACAAAAATCATCCCTTAATTATAACATAACTACATTTCCTTGATGCTTTTTTGAATGTTCATTGTATTATATTCTGTTAAAACTTGTTAAAATGTGTTTTATTTAACAAATTTTTTACAAGTTCAAAGTTTTAATATGAATTTGGCAAGAAATAATAAAAAAAATTTAGATGACAAATATATGTTAGAAACTTTTAGAACTTGTTAAATATAATACATTTTAATAACAAATATAACACAATGAATATGAAACAAATCAAAACAAAAAACACATAGTTTTATTATTAAATAGGGCTCGTTTTATATTCATCATGTCATTGTCTTGAAATTTTGAAGCCCTTAATATATTATTTACTACTCACATTTATAGCTTCTACTTCCAATTCACAAATGAATGCAAGTTTTATTATGCCTAGTTGCCTACATTCATGCCAAAAAAATGATGTTTTTATTAGTAAATAATGTATCTATCTTTTCTTCCCTCAACACCAATGTAAATTTTGAATAAGAATTCAAAAATTTAAGATTCATTAGGCACTGTAGAGTTTTTTTCAAATAGATTTTTGTATTTAACATATAGATATCATTAATTAAAAATGTACTTAAATCATAAATTAAAAAATAATAACTATATCATAAATTTATAACCAATATAGGAATTCAAAATTATGTTATTTATCATTGTGAATGATAATTTGGAAAGAGTGTAAAATGGCATTGGACAATCTAACAGGCATTATTTAAACAATATAGAATCTATTAACAACATTCATTGTCATGAAGTTGTAAAGGTGATATTTAACCTTTTAGTGCCTAAGATACTATTAGGTAGATTTTTAAACTTTTTTTTTATTGAAAAATGACTAAGTAGATATACAAATATTCTTTTTTATAAATCTAAAGAGTGCAAATCAAAGAACACTACTAAAATCCCTTCTTAGAAAAGCTAATTTCATTCAATTTTATTTATTGTACCACCACAATAGGTTGTTCATAAATAAAATTTGCAAATTGTAACTAATAAAATTTTCTAAAATGCCTTTAGGGTCCAAATATTTGCTAGTAAAATCTTATGGTATTTATAATAATGATGATTACTTAAAATATTGATTTAAATTTTTTTTCAAATAGAATGAGTTTCATATATATATATATATATATATGAACCTAGGTGATATATTTGAACTCCCCCCTCCCCCCAAAAATACCCTAAAAAAATTATTTTAAAAAAATGTATTGATTCTAAAATCACATTTGAATCATATTCAAAAAATTATAATTTTCAAGTTGTGATAGATTTTTCCTTTTTTTGCATTTAGGTATTTGACTTCTAAATATTCAAGCAACTCATTTGTTTTTAGGATTATAGGTAGCTTTCTATGATGTCAAAAATTTATCATGAAATGTTTGAAACCTTTGGGGAGGCAAAAAAATGTATTGGCTTTCTGAAAATATAATTTGATTCCAATTAGTTTTTGGAAGAAAAAGTTATGCCCTTCTCAACACAAAATGTTTAAGCCTAGGTCCAAAAAAAAACGAAATAAAACTATTAGTTAATTTTTGTAATCAATAATATTTATGCCTACCTTATAAGCTTTTATTTGCTCCATTTAGATTACTATAAGCATATGACTAGATGGGCATTCCTTTAACAAAGGTAGAGATTACATCAATCTTTTGGTAAATGTTTAGAATATAACTATTATTCAAGATCCTTTTTTCTATGCAATTTTTTTGTAAATTTTTTTTTCTAAAATAATTTATTTATTTTTAGAATTGTTTTTTGCCAAACTTGCCCTACAAGTACAATAGTGGCGTAAAAATTATAAAGAGTATTGTTTTGGAGGTAGTGATATAAAAAATAACTTGTAAGATTTATTTTGTACTCAATTTTAACAATTCTTTTAACAAACACATGTAGATTACTTTCTACATTAATCTTGGTTACCATAACAAATGACATATTTCAATTCTATATTGAAACTAAAAATAAATTTATTCTTAAAAATTAGAATGAAAATCTATAATCCTTAAGAATCTGAGAGTTTCAACTCAATTCTCCATCATATACATTTAATTTAAATCTCAAACCTCTATGCTACAAGAACTATGAGTTTAAAGATTAAAAATTTGAAATTTTTTTATTGCAAGGCACAAAATGAACTTTTCTTTTCACTTTGAATATTAATATCTTACAGTCTACTTGATCAAAGTTCTTAAAAATAAATTTGCACATTCTCATACAAGTAATGCAAGATTTTATAGTTAGATGTACAATAAATATAGGTGTTTTTGTCATCATAGTTATTTGCACTAGAAATGACAATTTTAGAGGATTTGGGGTTTTAACATAGGCCTAAACCATTAAAAATAATTTTGGAACTTCAATACACTTTCATGAATTAGTACTAGTAAATCCAAATTTCAAAATAAACCAAAATTTTGAAATAACTATAACAAACTATCTACTAAGAAAAATGTGAAAATAATTAAATTAATTTTTACTGGTATTAAACTTTTACAAACTATTGAAAATTCTATTAGACAAAATCCCCTTTGATTGTGCTAAAAGATAAATCTACATATTTTTTATATGCAATATCATTGTATATTGAAAGTTTACAGAATACACCATCCATTTGTTTTACAAAATATAGTTTTATATTGTAAATAAATATTTGAAAAAATATTATGTATAATACCTTTATTTTTTACAACAGAGTAAATGCATTAATTTCTAAACATCCAACCATCTTTCTAAGTAGATGATCATTATCTTAAAGTTTATTTTATCTAAGTCACATTCATTGAAGAAACTTCTACAAAGATTGTGTAATATATCAATGGGAGTTGGTGCAAATAAGAAATAACATTCTCTTAAGGCATTGAAATAGATGTTTCAATAGTCTCAATAATATAGATTATTGATTGTGATTTTAAAAATCAATTATATTATTTTGTTTCAATTGTTTAGAGGTTAATTTAATAAAATGCATCTTGCTAAACAAATAAAGCACATCTTCTAGCCTTAGTAATGTTCACCTTCATAGATATCTTACTAAAATGCTAATAAATTTCACTTTAAAGTATTTTTTATATGACCATTCAAGGTTTAAGTTATTAATAACAGTGCCACTTTCTCACTTTTCAATAAAAGAGTTAAAATCTATTAGAAAGTAGTGTTTCAATAAGAAGCATTATGTATCCATTTATCGTTCCACTCCTATTGATTTTAAATTCCAAATTGAACAAAAGAATTTTACATTTTTGCATGAATGAATGAATTCTCTATAATCCTTCTTGATTATATATTGTTCTTGAATTCAGTACTATTCACCATTTTAGAGAATCATTATTTCACCTAAAAAGTTATTTTTAGGCTCCTAAAACTTCCAAAAGCCTACATACAATTTTTTTACACATATACCCCATCTTCCATTCTTCCAATTAATTCAAAAATGTTATGCATGTAATTGACTCGCCATGATTCTTATCTTTACATTTCATTTATTGATATAATTGAAATTCATTAATTTTAATCTATGAATTTAGACTTTGATATACGAGAATTTTGTGTAATTTCTTGTAGTGTGAGCCCAAAGATTTTTTTCTATTTACTTACCTCTTACTTTTTATTAGCACAGGATTCTAAATACTATTTTGCCCAATTAAATAAATAAATAATATATTTATTATCCCCCATTGATTATGCAAAATTGAAGTACATACCAAAAAATACTAGTAGTTTGTTAAAATATTGTCTCAATTTCATCTCTAAACATCATTTGCATTCATCAAATTTTTATGAATTTTTTTGATTTTTCTATTTAAGATTTTGTCCAAGGATGTCCATTGCAAATTTTAATTTCCAGTGCTTAGGGGACTTTAAGTTAGCCTAAAAAAACATTAGATCTTTGAAAAAAAATTACATCATTTTTTAATAAAGTTGTAGAATAGATTTAGAGAAACCTTAATTAAATTAATCATAATCATATTTGTTATAATCTTTAACCTCAGTTTTAGAGTCCACATTCAAAAAGAGGATTAAAAGACTTTTATTCACTTTCAAATTTGAAGTTTCTAACCTCCTTGTAATCAAATCCTATAACCCACATGTATATTGTAGTATTTTTTTTTCAAATTTCTAAATAATCCACAACAATTCTTGCTTAAGATTGTACAATTACAATTTCAAAAAATTGTTGAAATTCATCCAAATTTTTTTTTTTTGTTTAATTTAGAACAAAAATGAAGAATCCCTCCAAAGGTCTTGGGCATTTAGGAGTTAAATAAAGAAGAATTTTTAATATAGTTCAATATTTGATGCAATTCTTCATTTAAAAAATATTGTAGTTGTTTTAAATCTATAATACTATATAAACATTAAACAAAATTTGCCTTCTTTTTTTAACTTTAAAATAGAAAATTATAATATTTTGTGTTCTCTTGTTATATGGAGTAGGTGGAGCTGGAGATATGATATGAAGAGTGAAGAAATTTATTGATTCCAATCTCTACTATAGTTTATTTTGTACTTTGAAAATCATGCCAAAGTACATGTTGATAATGTTAAGAAGATACCTACATGATGCTTGTTTAAAGATCATGACATTGTTCAAGAACTATTCATGTTATTAGACCAAATTATTTCCTTTACTCCAATCTCAATTACACCTATGTAGCATATGAGTAGCAAATATACCATCATATATTTAAATAAAATTTGAGATGAAGGAGTCTTCATTCAAGTCTTGTAGGGAAAAGAATATTAGTCTAGGATAAAAATGTCTTAGCTAATAAACTCATAGTTAATGTTGAAATGAATATTGAGCAAGTATTATAAAAATTCAATATGGTACTTCAATTATTTTTTGAAGGTAATGGTTCTATGAAGATTGATAGAAATCCTAGCAAATTCCTTATGAAACTATTAAATGAAATTGTAATGTTTTTTTCACATTATCTTTAATATCGGTACTATAATTTATCTTTTTAATTATATTAATATTTTTTTTCAATTTTGATAGATAATACTAAAATTAATCTATATATTAAAATATCTTTTATTTGTAGAAATAATAGTCTTCGTGAAAATATGCCAATAGTTTTTAATTGTAATTTATAATTATTAATTGAATTTAATATTAAAACCTTATTAAAAATATGGAATATTTGGTTAAATTTTTTAATATTATTAAAAATAAACTATATTTTTCTAAATTCATTATAGTTGCAATAAAATTGTAAGAATTTGAATTTCATTTTAGTTCTAAAATTTTATACATTTATGTCTCACATAATATTTGACATGCATATTATTTTTAATCTTTAAATCATGAATTTCATTTCTTTCAACATAAAGTGAAATGAATACCTTTAACATGGTTATGCTATTTTTTTTTATAAAAGGCCTATTAAATATGTTGCTATACAATCTAAATGTTAGTGACAACTTTATATGTCTTTTAAAAATTGATATAATTTTTGTAGATGTGTTTGTAATTTTGTAGATGTGTTGTATGTGTTTTGGCTATGTTGTTGACTAATGATCGATTTTAATACATGTATTGGTACTCTTGATTTCATTTAGTTTTTGTAAAATCAAAATTACTTATCCATTTATTTCAAAATATATAAACACACAATCTAGAGTTGAAAAAATATCCATTCAACACATGGAATCTTATTTAATCAATGAGATAATAAAAAGATCATTGTTGTATGTAGGTTAAAGGCTTAAGGCGTCATTTTTCAATACTTGTGTTTGAGCCAATTTCTTAAAGGTTTGGGTAAAATTAATGACTTCAAGTTGAGCCTACAATGGAAATTATTAAAATGTTTAGTATAAGGCTTTGTTAAGGTTCTAAGCCTTAGTTGGTTATAAATGTAAAACAATTAAAAAATTTTCTTTTCAAATCTTTGTCAGTAAAGTATTGTATGCAAATTTTATTATTATTAGGTATCAACACAAAGTGTTATTATTATACATTTGGATTAGTTTTTATATTTACTTATCTAAATTCAAATTATTTTTTACCAATTAAAAAAGTCTAAGCAAAATCAAATTATTATATGCAACACATTTTAGAAAAAAAAAAATTAACATTAAAACCAATTCAAATATAAGATTTCTTTTAAATGTAAAAATGTTTTATGAATCTTTGAGTCCCATTATTCATACAAAGGACAAAATGGATTCTAGGTTTGCTAATGTAAACTCAATTTTTGACTTGATTTTCTAAATTATTTTTTAACATAGAAAATACATTAGTTTTCAAGGAATATAATTTTTATTTCAATCAATGCATGGGAAAAAAATTTATGCCACAATAATCACAATATAAGTGAGACCAAAAAATTAAAAAAGTCTACAAAAACAAAATTAATTTTCAATTTTCTCATGGATAATATTTTGTTTGAATGCAAATTTTTGATTCATTCCATTTGGAAAAATAATGTGAAAGTCATAGGGCTTTTAGTTTTGTGGATAATCATATAAACTTATGAAAAAAAATATATTCAATTCGTTTTTTAACTCAATTTTTGAAATTTTCAAAAAAAACATTCCACAAGTTTAAGTATACTTGCTAGACAATTTCACCATTGGAATTAGTGTGTTTCAATTCTATTTTAGAGCAATTAAGGATTCAATTCTTCTTTCAATTTCATACCTACTTCTATTTAATAATTTTCTTAAAAATGAAAATTAAGTTGTTTTAAAAAGAATTTCAATACTTTCAATTGAAATGTTCAATATCAATAATTTTACAATCAAAATGTTTGGTGCAAAGTTTTTCAGTTAAAAAGATTCAAAATCAAATACTCTAGTCAAAGGTGCAAAAAAAATACTATTTTTCTTTACTTCAATGTAAGTATTTTGTAATTAACATGGTAAGTGTTTTTGAAATTTCTCCCACACATTCCTATACTAGATAGTGCAAGATCCTATGATTCAAAATGACACAAAAAAATTTGTATAGTTTTTTTTGTAGTCTTTTCAATATAAATGACAATTTTGAGCAAATTTTTTGATGAAAAAAAAGGCTTAGGATTTTTCAAGTTAGGACAAATCCATTTTCATTGCTTTTCTATCATTTCAAAAGTTGATTGTAATACTAAAGATCAATTCAAATTGAAAAAATAATTAAAAGTAAACTTTGAAAATGATGATATAAAATACACAAACTTTTTAATTATATGTAATTTTTTTCTATGGATTAAATATCCATAAGTAATGTATTACATAATAAAAATTTAATCTAACATTTATGATTTTTTTATACATTACCTTCTCCTTCCATTTATTATAATTTGTATGTATTTTTGAAGATAAAAGAAACTTAACATTTTGTAAAGGAAGTGAAAGTTGGTTGAGGGTAACTTTTAAGCAAATGCTAATTTACTAGGAATTGGTTTTTTAAATTAAAATTTTTTAAATGTTCTATCAATTCTATATGAAAAATTAAATTTTATTTATTAATTGATTATTTTGGCACAAACTTAGTAACCCTTATTTGATGTCGGTAAAATTTTCAATTGAAAGTATAAGTAGATTCTTCATTCTATATAATATATCAAGACTAATCATATTTAAACAAGATTTAGAATAATTGAAAGTGTTTGTTTAATTTCACATACCTTATCAAAGTGCATTGTTGATATATAGTTTCATATAAATCTACTATATTCTATTATTACATTTTACTTCTTCAGTGGTTATTTAATATGAATTAGTATGTTGTTGCATTTATTGGATTCCAAGAATTTAGCTATTTTATTATTACTATTACTCTTGTAATAAAATATTTTGAAATTGATATTTTGATTTCAAATTTTCGAATAATTCCAAAGCATAGATGTACAAACTTCATTGAGGATTTGCCAAAAATATTAAGAATAATGTGTTAGCTCTAAATTGTGATGAAATAACTAAAATTTTGATACAAAGAATAAATACTACTACGTATTGAATGAAATTGGATAAAATTAGCTTTACTTGTCTTTTTTAATAAAAGTTTGTTTTTCACTAGCAAAGTTGAAGTTATTATCTAAATATTTTCTACAAAATAAATATTCCATGTCAAATAAATACATTTTCTATTATAGTTTTGAAATCCATCTATAAACTTATTTAATGCCAAAAAATCAACATTGACTATTTTATATTTTTATTTGAAATAATAATTAGATTCAATAAAAATATTTAAATATATTTGGTTGGAATTATAAATTTGACTATAAAATGACCTCGTTTGTCATTCCAAAGTTTAAAAGATATTTTGATAAAAATTTTAAATATACTACAATTAAATTTTCAAATATTTTCATTAAAAATGAATACAAACATTTCATAAAGAAGAACTTTGCAAGGAAATTAACAAATTTATCATTGAATATACTCCCTTTGTCTTAAAATAAAACTAGTGTTTTTTTTGTAAAATATAAAAAAAACACTAGATTTATTTTGAAATAGAGGGAGTAGAAGAGATTGTTTCTAATTTAAGAATTTTTAAAATCTCAAATTGTCATTGAAAAAAGTAGTCAACATTAGTATTTCTACATCATCACTAATTTTGAATTATAATATATGAACTTTATATTTGAATTAAGGTTTCAAGAGATTTGAAACACTTTCCAAATTTTTTTTTATAATATATAATTAATTTTAGTATAAATATATATAACTTCATTTAAATATATCACTTTTGGATAGTTATTAATGTTTATTACAAAAACTACATATTTGATTATATATTTTATGCCCCAAAAAATATTTTTCAATTAAAAAATTATCTTAAATTTTAATTTAATTTAATTTGTTCATTTTTCATTAAAAATGCATCTTTAAAAACTAAAATTCTCAAGACATTTTCTATTATTACAATCTCACTGATACACAATATTTTTTAATTTTCTTTTAAATCATATACTAATAAATTTTATTTCACATTATTGTGTAGAGAATTTCTTTATGATTTTTAGAATTGTAGAATATTCAAAACAATGAATCTCATTTGGAAATTTAGGAGACAATTTTATCTACTAAGATAACAAACAAATTTATAATCTTTTTTGTTATTGTCTACCTAATAGGTGTAATAAATGTTCTCATGATTGCACATTTCTAAAAGTTCAAAAACACTTTCCATTACTATGTTGATTGAATCTTATTCCTATAAAGTTGTTAGAAATGTCTTTATTTATTTTATTCTAAAGAAAAATTTCTCTATTCTCTAACAATTCAATATCCAAATAAAAAAAATTGTGAAATTTTCTATTGACTGTTTTTTGCAATTGACTTTGGATGAAAATTTTCTTATATTTAGAATTTTGAGAATAGTTATAGACTTCTACTTATTATTTACAATGTATTTTATTTTAATTTTAAATGATTTTTTCCCAAAAGCTTGTTGTACCTCTAATACTACCTTCAAATGCAAGAAAATCATTAGTTGTTTTGTGGTTTCTCCCTTAAGAAACTTCAATAATTCTAAGAACAAAAACAAAAAGGAAGAAGAAATCAATAACAATTATACTCAAGAGAGGATTTAAGAATTTTTCTACACATAGTTTTTATATAAGATGTTCAATTAATGTCAAGGTATTCTTTGGATTTCAAAATTACATTTTACCTAGTTAGTTTTAGTTCTAAAATTATATAATTATTTGAAATTATTTTAAGTTTCTATAGCTACATATTTTAGAAAATTGATTAGATTAAAGAGTTGTAAATTCCACTGGAAAGCCTTGAAATGAATCCTCAATGTTAAAAGAAATAAACTAATCTTGAAGAAGTGCCATAAAAATTTACTAAAAAATGTGTAGTAATATCATTAATTTGACTATAAATTTTTACTCACAATTTGCTATACAGATTTAGAAAAAATATTCTTGAAATGAAATGGAAAATGATCTATTTTAAGTATTAAAGTTAGTTTATGTTTGTGTTACATTGCATTTTCCTATTAGATGTTGTTTTATTTTTATTTCTTTTAGTAGCTACTTGAATATGAATAGGCATTATTTATTTATGTTTCTTCTGTTGTAAAGGCATTAAAAGAAATAATATTTTTTCCAAAAGAAAAATATAGAACAAACAAATTAATGTGTCTTCTACAAATTGAATTAAATTTAATAATTTTTACTTTTCAAAAATTTCAAAAGAAAATACCACTTGCATTGGAAGAATAATTTAAAATTTGAAAATTCAATAATTTTCTAAATGAATTTTAATAATTTTTTTTTCAATTACCAAAAAAAATTTCATCAACACATAGTAGACTAGTAGTTCATATTTTCAAATGGCTGATTAAATTGGTCATATTATAAAGTATATAATTTTAATGAAACAAAGTTTATATGAAGAGAGTCATAGAAGAACATTCTATATATTCGAAATAAAAATGGACAAACTTCCATATGATTTATTCAATTGATGAAATAAAAATTTAATTTGGGATTTTAGGGCTTTTAAGACATAAGTCAATAATTAATTTGGCTAAGGCAGTTTGACCTTCAATCATACTATTTTGACATTTAGTAGTATGTAATAATATCGAATTCTTAAAAAGGCTTAAGAAATCTAAACTACAAGTACTCAAAAAGAATTCTCTTAATTAATTAATTAATTTTTTGGCATGGTTATGCCAAAACAATCAAATTAATACAATTATTGAAGATTCATTTTCCACAAGGTGAATTATTAAATTAATGTATTTTTTTATTTTGAATATTTGAATATGAAAATCTATAATTTTTTATTTTAGGTTTATAATATAATGAAGTACAAAGTCAAAATTAAGTCTATAGATATGTTCTATTTCATTCTCAAATTAGTTCAAAGAATTGGCAAATTTAAACCTTTTTTCAAACTCAAGACACCTAAAAGACCTTGAAAATCAATATTTCCTTATCCTAGGGCTTCGACCAATCTCTTTTGAAGTTGGTATCAAAAAAGATTTGAGTTAGTGAAACTTTAAAAACTTTCTATAATTGTATCAAATAATTTTAAAGGGTTTGAAGATGAATATGAATTTATATACTTTTTAGTATTTAAATTTTAGATTATAGAAATCTATATGGATTAAGGTATGACATACTAATATTTTAAGTTTGTCAATATAAAGTTACTAATAAAAATTGCAAACTTTCATGTTATTAGTCACATCTATAGTTTTGGTTATTGGTAAAATGTTTTAAAGGTTTATACAATTAGTAACAATTGAAGATGAATTTAGGATCACATTGATTAATAATTCTTTACAAAAAAATCACCTTCTCTAATGTGACATTTTGTACTCATTTTTAAATATTTGTTATTGCCTTCTTAGACACTTTACAATAAATGAAAAATGGAAGATAACAATGATATAAATCAAAAGGCTCCTCCTCCTAAATTCTTATTCATTACTTGAAATATTACGTAACCATAAGTAATTTCAAATTTAGAAGCATCTTAATTTAAATTCCATCCAATTCTGTACCTTGCCTTATGATAGATTATAATAATTCAAATTAAATTTCTTCAAAATTATCAATTTTCAATAAGTATAATTTTAAGCAGTGGAAGTCATTCAAAAATTCAATGTTGTACATACCAATAAATTGCAAAACTATTTTTTCTATTCACTATGGTGTTAAGATTCTTAAGTTATACTTACAATATAAAGAATTTTAATCTTATTTATAAATACAAAATTTTTTAATTTAGATGTTATTTATTTTTCATAAATTCAACTCTGGTTTTATTTTGTACTTTCATTGTATCTTTATTAATAAAAATGGATACTTTTGTTGTTATTTCAAGAATTATTTTAAAAATTTAGGATTTCTTTTTTCTTTTTTTGCAAAATGAATTTTGATAAAAAAAGAAGAAGTTATTTTTGTGTTTTATAATTCATTAATATAATATACTAATTTCATTATTTCACAATCATACTATCAACATATAAAGAAATGATGAATGTAAATAATTATAACCATGAGAAGTTTTTTTTTGTCATTCATGTAGATTATTCTTGAGTAGTATGCTATTTGTTTGACATTTTTATTGTTTGGAGTTTCCATACAATAATAATTCTATAAATTTTATAATGAAATTGACTTAAAGTAATTTTAGATTTGAAAATGTTATAAGATATTTTTCTTAAAAAATAATTGAAAAAATTAGCATAGTTACTACATTGCATAATACAATTTATTTTTTAAAAAGCAAATTTTTTTTATCTTCAATCAAATTAAGAGATGATATTTATTTTTATTCATTTCATAATTTGGGAGGTTTCAAACTTTGGTGATTGACCAATCTAAAATTTAAAGAATACTGATTTATTTTCTACATATTTTAATTATGTTATAGTATGTTGTATCAAATAAAAAATTAATGATAAAAAATAAAAAAGTCTTTTAGATAAAGTATAAAATAATTAAAATAAATGATTGATTTAAAATATTTATATTTAAAATTTGAAAATATTTTGGACATCAAACCTTGTAACATTTGAACAACTAGTGGTTCAAATATAATGTATTATTACAACTTTAAAGATGAGGGATAATTCATATTTCCAAAATATAAAGACACTTTATTAAGTTAAATGAATAGAATAATTTAGTTGAATATTTTTTATATAATTTTCAAGCAAAAGTTGTAAACTTGGTCTATAAACTATATTTACAAGGTTATATCTACCATTGCATTTACCAATATCTATCAATAAAAAGTTTGAAACCTAAATTTGAACATATTCTAAAATTGATTGAGGATAGAATATGTAATTTTATTAAGATATTTTCAATCAAAGAAATTAAGAGCCTTAAATTATGATGACTTTGATTATAAAGATATTATTTATTTATTTATATTTTGAAGGGCCATTTGTCAAACTATGAAGGTTGTTGTAGGATGAAATAAACTTGTACACATTGAATATAGAATATTTGCTAAAAATCTACACAATATAATTATTAATGAATTAATAGAAAATCCACAAACACCTAAGTGGTTGAAAGAAATCAAGTGTAAGTGTATATGGGGGATATGCATTTAGTCATTGATCAAAATTTCTACACTTTATCTTTAAGGGGTTTAAAAAGTAAAACTTTGAATTATATTATTAAGTGTGTTCTTTTGTACTATGTTTATAAAAAATTGCATAGTTTATTTTCTTTAAAACTTTTTTTGTGAACTAGAATAAACACCCTTGCAAAGTTCACCTTTTGTAATATAATTGTATTATTGTTTTTATTCTTTTGAACATTTTTTTCTTAGATATCTTTAAAATATGATAAAAGTTGACAATATGCGTCATTTTTGACAACTTTTAATAGATTAAAAAAATAATTTTTATAAGGATCTTGTTTATTTTAAATTTTTTTTTTCTTGGAACATTTTTTAGCATGACAAGAATTAAGTCAATTAACCTATTTTAACAAATACTAGTAAATAATGTCCCAAAAAAATATCATTCTAGGGAATTTTAGTTATATTAAAATGTAGAGGTAGTTTAGTACTAATGAGTTTTTATAATTATCAATATTGTGGGTAATATTGTAGTATATATATACAAGTAAACTATTGGTAAAAGCAAAGCTTAAGCCTTTTGAAGCTTTTACAAAAACATCTCTAAATTTTAAAGGTGATTTCTTCAACTATCATGGTCTAAAAATGATTTTTAATATTTTTTGTCGGTAGCCTAATATGCACTTTAATCCCTAAAAGACCAAGTGTCCTTTCAATGTATACAAGAATTTTTGGGTAGGTTCCTACAAAGTCAATCTTGATTAGATGTTCACAAAATTTTGACACAAGGTGTAAATATATATGCCTTTAGTGGGAATATAACTTATTTTTTCTCATCAAGTGCCTAAATCAAAAATTATGTTGGCATGAGCTTTGGAAGAAGTTTAGGCAACTTCATGTAGCATATGCAAAATTCCTATAATTTTGAAATTTGTCAAGTGTGTAACTTACATGATCTAAGATGCAATTGTAAGAAAAACTAGGTATAGTGTAAAAATCTCACTCTAATAGGAGTTAAAGTTTGTTGGCCCTATCACACAAGGTTGAAAAATATTTTTTTTCTAACTTCAAACATTGTAATCTTTCAATTTGTGTGGTCAAAGTTTCTGAAAATTTTCCCTCACATTCCCATAGTAATTTAGTACAAACTTTTTATGAGAATGTTTGAATTTTGAGAATTTTTTTTTTCTCATTGCCCTCAAAAGTGGTAGCTTTCACAACTTATGCCTAAAATTTGTGCCTTGGTCCTTTAAAGATCAACAAATAGGTGTGTCAAAAAAACCATATCTTTTTTAACATCCATCTACTACACATAGGCATTCACATGAAGAATAATCTAAAGTGAAAAGATTTTACCCCAAAATTGGCAAATTTTGCATTTTTTAGAGGTGATTATGGCAGCTTCATCCTAAAGTTTCCTTTGTTTTTCTACTTTCATCTTAGTCATTCTACAAATCAAAATTTTGCCAAAAATTTAAATGTTGTAAAAAGTTATATGAAATTCTATATTTGAAGAAGATTTCCATTGATATGGAGTATATTTTTTATTCGCATTACAATTCAATATCAATGAAAGTTTATATTGAAATGCCTTCTATCTCTATAACATTAAATTTTTTGTAAATTGTCTAATTTTCTTCTAAGATTTCCTTAAATATAGTATTATAAAATTTTATTATTTGTATGTATAATTGTCTATATTAAATTGGATAATTTACATTGATTATGTGTAAATCAATAAAATTGATTTGTTTAATTCCAAATTATAAAGTGTAATTTGGATTTAAAATTGAATTGATTTGTACAAAATATTAGAAAGGATTATATGTAATACTATATCACTTTGATTCTATCTTAAAAGTGACCTTTCAATTTTTTTTTTCTAGTATGTACATGTATTTGAATCTCATATGTTTATCAATAGTATTCTCAATATATTTGTGTCCTACAAGTATAAAAAAAATCCAAGTATTTACAAATATTATTATTTTCAATACATAAAAGCATTAGGTAATTTTAAGTGGAACTCTTGAGCTATTAAGTCAATTTTGATCTTAATAACTCATCATTAAGAATATGAACTTTATCATAATATTACAAGAATAGCAACTCCAACATTATAAGGAGGGTGACATGAATAAAAACTTTGTTCTTTCATACAAGATTGCAAATTCACAATAATTATTATTGAAAATGTAAATGGATTTTCTTTGCAGGTTGAAATATTCTAACAACATTGCTTAATGATATGAAAAAAAGAAAATTATTTTGAAACAATATTAGAACTTGCTTTTGGAAAATTAGGTGGTAGAAGTGAAGATAGCAATCAACTCCACATATTCTTGTTTATTATGGGTTTGTAGAATTCATTTAACTACATCATCTAATGCAATAGAACTAAAAGAATGGAATTCTCTGTGCACATTATACTATCAAACAAGAAAAAAATATTGATTTCAAGAAATGTTTCAAGAAAGTTGCACAATATTGAAAACACTAAGAGTTTCTTATTGCCATAACCTTCAATTGAAATGATATATGATATGAAATCACAAGCTAAAATTGAAGATGCCCTAGTATGGCTCTTTTAGCACAAAATTATTGCTACCAAGTTTTGTGAGTAAGAATCTTCAAAGCGATTGAAACAAGTATTTGTTGCAATACTCATATTAAAATGATCATATCTATATTCTTGTCTAAAGGTGTAAGTAGGCATTGGAGTTTTAGTGGTAGAGTTTCAAAGTTTAATGTAAAAGGGGCTCTAAGCTAAAAGCTAATTTAGGAAAGAGAGTTGAAATTGCAATTTAAAGGCTTGATGATTTAAACAATATGAACCATCTATAGTAATGCAAAGGTTGTTTAATAGGTTGTTTGATAAGTTAACTAAAAAAATTCTATACTATGATGAAAAAAAATCAAAAAGGAAATTTAGAATGTGACTATTTACATTCACAATTTGCTTTAGTAGTGTGACAAAAATGCAAAATCTACAAGTGAAAATGTCTTTTATATATATTTGTCTTATTGAACAGACATTTTTGAATAGTGTAAAGGGAGGTCCATTCTAATCTTGATTATTGTTAAAATAAAATAAAATAATGTTCTTATAGCAAGAATAAAGGCTAATTGTATAAAAATACATTACCACAGATACCACCTAAGTTGGAGTAAGTAGTAAATCATGGAATTTATTGTTATTTATTTACAATGAATTTTTATTTTTATTAGCTAAAAAACATTGCTTCAAAGTTCATTATAGAAATATTAAAATTGAACTAAATTTTAAAGAAAAAATTTGATAGCAAAGAAAAAAACTATCAATCTTTCTTAAAACTATAAGATTTGTGCTCATCCAAAAATAGGAATTTTGTAGTTAAGATCCCATTTTGATAATTAAAAAAAACAAGTAAAATGAAAACATCTTTTTAATTTATAAATGTACCAATTTAGGAATCTCATGCATTAAATTTGTAATTTTATATGATTTGAAATGATATACAACATTTACAATTCAAATTTTGTATTTTTAGAAAATCCATTCAAAAAATAAATCATTATTATGAAATTTTTAATTTGTTTCTAAAATAAGTTTTCTTATCCTACTCAAATAGAAAATAAAATGAAAAAAGGCATGAAAAGTCATCTTCTAAAGACAAGTTATCTCCTACACTTCCACTTATAAATGAGTAAAAGCGGTGGTCCAAATTTGCAAAATTGTGAAGTTATATTATAAAATGCAACTTAGAACAATAATTTAACCATGAGTTTCAAAACAAAGTTATAAAATATTATCTCTAGATCATATCTATACAATAAAATCATCAACTAAACTAACAAATACTATTCAAAAAGTTTTGAAGCCAAAAATTTAAAATTCAATTTTAAAATGATCGTTGATTGGATATTTTTAATTTTCACAATAATTTTCCATTAAATTCAAAATGTCACATTTTGATCACTGAGATGTTTCAAGAGTTTATTTTACTTGTTTATTCAAGTCATTTTTGAATAACCATTTTTTAAACTAATAAAGATTGATTTTGAGGTCCAACATACTTGTGCTTCTTTAACCATAGAACATTTATAAATAAAATTTCTAAGACTATAAAATACAAATGCAAAAAAACTAACACAAGAATGTACCAACATTTAGATGGATGAAAAAAAATAGATTCTATGTACTTTGATCATGATTGCATTCATTCATTGTTCGAATTTTGAACATTTGGTTCTTTAGGATTTAATGTATTAATTTCAATCCTTCAAATGTTAGATGCACCATACAATCAATTTACATTCAATTTCTCAATGACTTTAGACTATTGATTAATTTCTAAAGTTCTATGACTATAATTTATTAAAAACATTAAAAAATAATCATTCTTTGAGTAAAGAAAGAATGAGAAATGAGTGTTTTTTTGCATATCCAAACATAATATCTTCAACTAAATCAATATGAAAATTTGCAAAAAAACATTCAAATCTTTTAATTAGTTATATCATATTGCAAGATATTAGCATAAGAGTGAGAAAATTCATTTTTTTGGCACCTTACCATACCAAGTTAAGAAACTTTGAATCCTCCTAACTTCAATTTTCTGCACCAAAGATTGTGATTTTCAATATTTTAATATTAAAAGATTGAGCTGAAAGTTTAGATTTTTTTTCAAAAAGAGACTAAATTTCATTTTTTATGTAGTTTTAAAATCAAAGTATTGGATACAAGATGGGTGGAAAAGTGAAATTAAATCTTTAATATTTCAAAGATGGAATTGGAGTTTGCCAACTTGGCAATACTACTATGAAATGAGATTTTTCTAACCATCAATCTAAGCCCCATAAAAAAAATTCAAAAACCAATAACATTTATCACCAAGGTATTTTTACCAATAGTGATGTAATTTGGTAAAATAATCTTTTACTGAAGGGTTCAAATTTCCTAGAGTAAAGAGCTCATTAAGTTATTTTTTTCTCTAGTTTTTCTGAGGCATAAATATTGAATTTCAAAGTAAACCTGTGAATGTGGATTTGATTTGTAAATCTCACTTTTGTTTTTGTACAATGTGTCATTGCTATAGACTAAATAAAAATAAAAGTAATTTTCTAATTTTTTAATTCATAAAGACTTCAAAATTCAATATCTTTGACATTGTATGTTTGAACATCATAAAACAAAGCCTATATAGACAAACCTATATAGGGACATAGCAAAAGACATAGGAAACATGTGCATGGCAAATCACAAGAATGTTTTTTGCACTCTAAGTTGTTGATCATCATCAACATTAGAAGAATCAATTAGATAATAAATCTCCAAGATGAAAATATAACAAATTTTTCTAGAAAAGAGTCTGAACATTGTGTATTTAATATTATATATATCACAACACTTTTTTCAAGAGATAGGTTGGTAGAGAAGATGAAAATACACATTTGAAATAAGAGTGTGTTTAACTTTTTAAATCTGATAAGATCCAAAAGTGGTTGCAAAATAGTAGGGGCTATTTGGTAAGGGAGAGCCTTAATATTTTTTCGTGGACCATGATCAATAAAAGTCTAGTGTGGAAAATACTAGGAGTGCTAGTATGTAAGTATAGAACCTATGAGCCCATGAATCTAGGAGTCGATATTATAGACACCTTCTATAGTCTTAGATGTGTATGTTATAGATTCTTTTCCATATTATATTGTCCGTACCTATGTTATAATGTTTTTATACTTTAAATACTTTCAAATGGTTGTAGGTACATACCTACACCTAGATTCAAGGCTTGTAAACTCACGTCTTTTTGCTTACATGCTAGCATCATTAAAAGAAATTGATGAAGAAATTGAATTGCTTTTAACTTATAGAAAGTGTTCAAAAATATTGAAATTTTCAGAAATATAGTATCTCGTATTAAAAAACAATTAAGTATAGATGATTTACATTAAAACTTTGAAAAAAATAGCTTATTTATAGAAAAGACTACAATAAAATTTGGTCTTTTACTTTGTAAACTTCAAATTATTGACATTAAAAAAAAATTTGCTTGATAAAGTAGACTACATATGAACTCTTTTTATTGGTTCAATTATTAAGCTCAACACTAATAAAGCTAATTCACACTAATTTTAGAATTATGCAAATTTACAAGGTACATTTATATATTAGTTCACAATAATTTAGATGAACTCAATACTATACTTTTCATCCAATTTTCATACTATCTCAAATATTATACTTTTCATCTAGTTTTCATCCAACTTCCATTCAAATTTTATTTGAAGGTTCATACTAAATAGGTGACATTCATAAAAAATTATTCAAATTAATGCAATGAGATCTAGACTTGCACAATATTGAACCTCTCATGCACTAATCAAATGAGATGTATAGTCACTACAAATGAATATTCTTGTGGATGTCCTTATTGTATACTTTGCCTATACAATTCATCTACATTTTGTACATCTACACTTTTCATAGGTTTATGAATAAATGAGTGTAAATAAAAATTTAGTGATTTTACCTTGAGGCCTTCATTGGCTTGCCTTATGTGTGGTGTAAATACAACATTATAAACTAGTAAATTTATAGTCCCTGGAATTTTGTTAAAACATCAAAGAATATAGTACAAAGATAGAATCATCCTTCCTTCAAGTCAAGCTAGTGTGGCCACCCTATTCTTTTGAAGGCATATTCTTTTCTACAATGCCTTGATTTTCATCACCATTCATTAGGAAAAAAAATGAGAATTCTAGAGGGCTATTTGACTTTGCCCAACATTGCAAATACAACAAAAATAACAAATTAAAAAAATTTAAATAAAAAAAATTAATCCCAATTTTCCACATCACCTAAGGTCATTTGACAAATTGTAATTTTTATTTCTTTTCATATATTTTTAATTTCTTTGTATATGCATTGTTAACCCCTAAAGGACCAAGGCCTTTTTTTGCCAAAAAACACTCAAAACTGCCATTTCTATAGCAAAAGGTAAAAAAACTTTAAAATTATTATTTTTTCACATCGAACTATAGGATCTTATATCTAACTAGTATGAGAATGTGTGGAAAATTTTCAAAATTTTTAATTGCATAAATTGCATGATATTTGCATTTAAAGTAGAAAAAACAAGTTTTTCAGCACATTTAGGGACTGCATTTTTGGACTTTGAACATTTTTAACGTGAATTTTTTGCATTGTAGAATTTTGAGCTTTTAAATCTTTATAGTATAAACTTGAGTTGAGAGTCTAGGAAAAATTCAAAATATTCAAAAAAACTTAATTTTTATTCCTTAAAAAATTGATAAATAGAAGTAGGTACAAAATAGAAGGAAAATCTAAATTATTAATATCTTTAAAATGGAATTAAAATGCACTAATCCTAATGGTGAGATTTTCTAGCAATAAAGATAGATCATGTGGAACTTTTTTTTTGAAAAATTGTAAAAACGACATTCAAAAATGAATCCTATAAGTTATTTTTTCACAAAGATGCTCTTATTGCCCCCAAAACAAGATTGTCCATAACTTTCTCATAGAAAATCCAAATGGAATGAGTCAAAGCTTTAAATGTACACAAAAATATAATCTTTGAGCAAAATAATTTAAAAAAAATTTAAATTAAAATTTTTTTTTTGCTGCCTCTTGTCTCCTATTTTGAGCTTTTATGGGCGTAACTTTTGTTCTTGGGCATTGATTGAAAAAAATTATTTTCCCACAAAGCTAATCAATTTTTGTATATGAAAAAAAAAAATTTATCAGGAAAAATTTTCAGCCTATAGGTACCTACCCAAAATCCCATTTGTCCCCTGAAGGAACAATGGTCCTTTAGGGGTTAATCCAAAGTCAGACGGCCTTCACGAGGCCCTACTTTTTTCCTAATGACTAATGATGGGTGACAAATTTGGCACTCCAAGAAGCCTTTTATAGACTCAATCATACTTCCGCCTTCACTAGCTTAAACATCAATATTGTTGGCGATATTCCATGACATTGGCACTGTTCAAGACTAGAACCAAAATCTATATAAACTTATCCTAGTTTGTGACTTGAAATTAGACCTTTGTAACTTATATTATATCACAATTTTTGACTTGGGTGACATTGCCAATTTAATGAAATTGACATTACTTAGCAGTCAACACTTTCCCCATACTATGTTATCTCCTTGTAACCAACTTTGATTGTGTGCATCTATGTTCACGAGTAGGATAGTTTGTTCATAACCAAATGATATTCATCCACACAGTCAACAATTACAACGGGAGTTTTCATCCGGGGACAGATCTGGTTATGCCTCTAAGAGCATCCCCACTCCAGCTTCCCTATCTGTATCCCTATACATCTTTTTCCATCCGTGTTGCTTGCAGTAGGGAACCCCACTCGCACTGGGCATTCCCTAAAATTCCCACTTTCTGTATAATATTAACCTCGAAGTTACTAAAAGGACGCCAATTTTTTCTATTTTCAGAATACAGGTTACCAGTACCCTCTTCCCCAAACGCGAGCCAGTTTACAGGATTGGGACCCCCTCTCCCCAAAATTTTACGGATACAGCACTCCAGTGGGGGGGGTCCCTTCCCTATCCGGATGAAATACATCCGGATAGGGATACAGCAGCCCCGAGTGGGGATGCTCTAATAACCCAATTGCTGCCTCCGAAGATTACGTTGTCTGTATCTCGTCAGGCGTCAGTACTTCAATTTCCGGATGCGCACTCTTCCAGTCCGCTACATTGCACTCCCATCGATCGGCGGGACTGTGGGAGTTACCATTTCAGCCCAACGTTGCAAAACTTGACACACAAACATAATCACAAGAGGTGAAATCCAAGCGCGCTGAAGAAGACAGTGCGAGCCCCTGACATACATAGTATAATGACCTGTTGAGCTCCTATTTTCCAGAGGCTCGGTTGATTTTTGATTTGACCTGTCTGCGACGGAGGAGATTTTGAAGGCCGGGCTCTCCAATGGCCGAGCTGCTGGGCGCTCCTCCCATGACACTGACAGTGGAGAGGAGATGCTGATTTCTGAATGACCCTTCACACTTCCTCAGCTCTCCGACCGTCCGTCCTTCCCTGAACTGAACTGAATCCCGGCCCTGTGAGTCCCTGTGAGTTAAGTTTAACTTAGATGCCGGCAGCTTGTGTCGACATGTCGATGCAACTGAAGGGATTCAGTTCCTCACATCCCTGAGAGGTGCAGACGTCGAGACTGGCTGCCTACCTGCCTGCCTGCACAGCCAATTGGTAAAGACAAGAAAAACTCCGTGGAGGATAAAAGTTAGCAGCAAGTGCGAGGGCCATGATAGTTCATGTTTGAAGTTTGAACTGCGCATGTTACCCTGTCAGGAGCCATCAAAGCCTGCAGGCACTACTGCGTTCTTGACGCAGCAACGGCCAACGGGTGAGTCCATCGTTCAAAGTTCAAACCGGATGAGCTGGTGAATTCCCCGACGAAAATGCCAAAAGTTCCGGGGAGAGGATTGATCTGACACGCAGGCGATCATTGCCACTGGGGTCTCCCTCCACGCACCCGCCTGCAGCTGCCTGATGAGTGCTTGCAAGTCGGAACGATAATAAAGGGATACACCTAAACCCGACGCGTTCCGAAAACCAATATCTACAGATTCTTGCATGTACCCCAGTAAGGTACGGTAGTATCCTCTTGAAGCGATCATTTAAGAGTAGATGGCCTTCTAGGGGAAGCTAAAGTCCTTGAAATAATTTTCAGTAAAATGACTACCTCCTCAAATGGAATTTTTAGGAAGGAAAATGGAATTGTTGTCTAATCCAAGTAGATTCATATTTTTTAGACCTTCATTGGAATTAATTACAAGAATTTGAAGTTCAAATGCAATAGTCACTAAAAATAACTACCTCCTCAAATGTACATTGTTGGTATTTTGAAGAAAGCAAAATGTACCTTTACGTCATGATTGCTTCTAAAATATAGGTGCTTTAAGAGCACACTATTGTATTTGTAAGCATAATATCAAGTTTAAAAACACCTCATTTTCAGCACTCTAAAAAGTCATAGTTTCTTCGTATAGTGTCAAAAAATGCATTCTAAAAGTATTTGTATTTCCCATAGGACTACTGCCTAATAAGACTCTACACAAAATTCAAGATAGTAATGGAAAGATGCTAAATTGCTTACTATGTTGGTTTTACATGTATTTCATTTAAATCCAACAATTTGTGCCAAAAGAAGAAGAAAAGATTTGGCCAATGCTCATTAAGTAGTCATCATACAACCTTCTACTAGAGTACTAGATGATCAACTAAGTTAGAAAGGAAGATTCCTCCTTGAATACAATAAGATAGCTTTACTCAATCTTGACCTTTGATCCAATTCCACCTAAATGTAGGGCCCAAATTGATTTTAGAATGAGAATCAATGCCATAGTATATGCCTTAACTTTACAATAAGACATGTGTATAGTTTTACATTCTAAAATCAATGAGGGCCTTACATTTGGATGGTATTGGATTAGGATTTGGTATTGGCTTGACTGCTTATTGTCAAAACATAGGAATTGTGCTCAAATTAGAGTTTTAGACCTCATTTTGGCATAGTAAATAAAAAATTTCAAAAAAATTTGAACTAGGAAAAATTATTGATTCAAGCTAATTTTCAACTTCCAAAACCCATTTTTTATTTTGAGTCTCAAAAAAAAGTTGTTTAGAGAGGATGTTTGTGAAAATATCAAAGAAAATGTCCCTTCCAAGCCTTCTTTGAAATTTGTCCACAACTTTTTTTTTGAGACTCAAAATTAGAAATAGATTTGACAAGATGAAATTTATCTTGATTAAACTATTTTTCATAGTTCAAAGTTTTTGAAAAAAGTTATTCTACTTTGCCAAAATGAAGTTTGAAACTCTATTTTGAACACAATTCCTATGTTTTGACAATGAGCATTTAAGTTCTCATCTTCAAAGTATTCCATATTTTTTGAGAATTGAAGATGGACAATACATTTCATTATAAATATGACTTCTCTACTCAATTGCCCATTATTCTCACCAAATTAAAAAAAAGTGTTTCACATTACCATCATTTGTTATTTTTCTTAATAGTAGGTTGTAGTTGAACTTTGTTTTGGACATTTTTTTTTGATAACTTGTTCTTGGAATACTTGGATTTAGAATTGATAATTAGACACCTTATACTTTGATGTATTTGATTAACCTATCTTTGATGCATTTTTAGTAGTCAATCCTAACTTCATCTTTGCAAAAGTCAAATAAGGTGAACATATAGATAGTATGATTTTATATATAGGACTAGTAGTGACGTGGAAATTGTTAATGATGTCATTGCAAAGTGGCCCTATAGAGGCTTGATTTCTTGTCTAATTTTATAGGAAATTCCAAACTAGTATATTGTGCTCTAATTGCAATATATATACAATTGCAAAGTGATTGCAACATACATGATTAGACTTATTAAAGTATAATAGATGGAATAGGAAACTATATATAATGTAGTTCAAATAGTCTTATTAGCTTAGCAATTTCATGGGACAAATTATAGACAACAACAACAATTTTTTCTAGCATCATATTGGTAGTTTCCTAGTTTTTCAAATACATTTACACTTTCAATGTAGGTACAAAATTAATGCAACATTTTCAATTACAAAATTAGTGTATCTACAATTTATTCTCTTTGAAATATAATAAGATGCAATAATATTTCAACTCGAACTAATTTAAAATATGTAATCAACTTTGGAAAAATAAAGACACCCACACTGATACCATTGACATTAGAAAGGTGGAGACAATTAGTAATTTAGACAACAGAAAATTATAAGAGTCTTGGTTGAATATATGTACATTATGTGTTCTATAGTTTTTTTTTAAAGTCATTCATTCGCACATTTTTTGTCTACTAAAACATTTCAAGGATAAAGTCAATGCATTTGGATTTGTTTCTTGTCAATAAATAATTCACTTTGGATCTGGGTAGTTGCAAGAAACACTTGTTGGTTTTGGCTCAAAACGGCCTTATTAATAGAGTTTTGTGACTTTTGGAATAAATTTTTTTAAAATAAAATAAAATATAGATAACTTGTGAAGTATTAAAATAGTATATGTGTAAAAATTCAAGCCTAAAAAAATTTATCTCTAAAAATTATACCCAATAAAAGAGGTCTAGGAAAATGCAAGAAAATAGATACTTTTGAATTAGAATTTTAGAAAATAGTAAAAAAATTGAAATAATTAAAAGAAAAAAAAGATTTTTCTAATCTTTTTTCTAATCCTATGTGAACAAAAAATTTGTCATAAAATTTTTTCCCTCTTTGTAGTGTTTGTGCAAACAATGTCCACTTTCAACCCATGTGCAACCCTTGCACCAAGTTCTTTGCCAAAAATCTCATCAAACTTCTTTAAAATGTTAGCCCACCTACAACAAGTCAAAACCTTGGCTTCAGAATTGCATTTCTAGTCCCCAAAGAGGACTAATAACCTCCAAAACAACTAAGGTAAACACCCAATCAGGGCCACTTTAAAAATAGTAAATTATTTTTAAGAAAATTGAAAAAATTACTGAATGTCTAGATCAACAATATGCACATCTCCTCCAAATTTCAACGAAAACGGCATGGTTGTCACATTAGATAGATTACTATTCATTTCACGTCTTATAGGACGTGAAATGAATAGTAATCTGTCCAATGTGACAACCATGTAAAACGGACATAAACTGCAAAAGTTATGAGGAAAAATACCTCCATGGAGACCAAGGGGACACAAAAAATGATAAGTGTTTCTTGCAATCACCCACCTTTGCTTGTCACTTTTATGTATAACAAATTTTGTTTCATTTGTTATAAAAGAAAAAACTTGGCCCTATATGAGCATCAGGGTTGACAGGACGGTTGGACGTTCAGATGCGGATGCTGTGTCCGCAACGTCCATTGACATTTGCGGACGCCGTCCGCCCCGTCCGCCCGGTTATGGCTGTCCGATCGACACGCGGACTGATCTGGTCCGCATGATCTGGGTGTCCGCCTCGGGCCGTCCGCCCCGTCCGTCCGCCCCGCCCCGCCTGTCCGCCTTCCGATGGCGAGAGGGACGTTGCATCCGCTGGCGTCCATGAGAACGGACGTCCGGGTTACGGACGCTATTTTGGGGCGGACGTACTGATTTGTCAACCTTGATGAGCATGTGCCCAATCCAAATACACTATTACTTGATCCCACTTCAAGGGCATGGGGCATTTATATATACCCAGAAGTGAATGAGTTTAGGATGATATCAATTTAATTTAGTATTCCCATTTCATAGCCTTCATTTAAGAAAAAGCCAATTTGAAAGTGAAAAATTTGGACAAGTCATAGGCAAGTCTACTATAGTATCTTTTAGGAGTCTAAAATATGCCTTTCAAAGAATATTCTATTACATGGGAGATTATTACACTACACAACCATGTTGCAAAGCCTTGCTAGACAAAATGGAGTCTAAAAATATTTCTATAGAATAACAAATAATTTCGCTCATCATTATGTGTTAATGAAAAAGAGTTAAAATATTTGTGGGTCACTTGACTTGTAAGTATGTATAAATGTCCTATCATAACTCAAAATTTAAAATTGAATAAAGTACTACATCTAAAATCAACCGAATATGCAATTCATCATGACATTGTTATATTTATAAAAATTTCATGGGATCTTGTTGGTAGTCTAAAGAAGATTCTAAATTCTCTTAGAATGCATTTTTAGGACACCATATGAATAAATTATGATATTCAAAGTGCTCAAAATAGGTGTTTCTAAAACCAACCCTAGATTTAATCGTAGATTGTAGATCTTCACTAGAGTGACGAAGCTATTTACATCCATAAAAATGAATGAAACCTACAATATGTGAATGAAAATTGATTTAATCATACAAAAGAGTGTACATACATTCAAAATAGAGTGATATTGTCCCCAAGGTGTGGTCATGGTTGTCATAACGGGCGAGTTAGGGTCATCGGACGAGACGGACGGATGGGCAAACCTAACCGGATGGATAGACGGTTCGGACGGCTTTAATTTTGTAACTTGTGTAATTTTGCGGAATGACACGTCACCTCATTCGCGCCCAGCATGTTCCTTAATCCACATGGCATCCATGTGACCTATTTTTCCGTTATCAGAAAGTCAACTATGTGTTGACTGTATCGGACGGGTGGGACCTCTAACGGATGGGCGAACCGGATGTCCGTCCACTATGACAACCATGGGTGTGGTAGCATTTTGCAATTTCATCCACTAAAAAAGAAAGAGTATCTCACCAAAAATTCCCTACAGAAAATTTGCATTACTTTTTGGTGAATATTTGCTCAATCCCCAACCTTGCCCGTACACTCTTATGAATAGTGAGAGTACATTTTAAGCAAAAACCTCTAGGAATCAGTTTTAGAAAGGGGTCGAAATTAGTTGTAGTTACCGTAGTCAGTCTTTTGCCCACAGCTGCAGTATGAACGGGCAAGTCACATTCCCCTTCATCTCCGACCACCGGTAAGTTTGCCAAGGATAATTTTCAGTTCCTTCTGTACAGCACATGAAGTAACCCGAAATAATTTGTTGGTACGATACTGCTACAAAATTCGTGCGATTCTTGTTGTGTCACGTAGATCGATTTCAAATACAGATTTTATTCTCAGCTTTTGTTACAGCTGCGGGCTCTAAGGTAGTAAATGCATGACTTCGTGTACTAAAAGCTTAAATACACGTCTACCGGAACTGGCAAAACGACTCCTCAGTCCTCTATCAATCTATCATGCAATGATCATTGCCCAACCATGTCCCTGCCAAAGCCACAGCGAGTATGATGTAAAGCTTGTGCCAGGCACACTGGCTACCGTAGTAACGATTGCAATTTGTGCCTAGAATCATTTACGAAGGACTATGCAACCTGATCTGATGAGCCCAAATAGTTGTACTTGCCTACCGCTTCGTGCTTCTGCATGGCAGCACATTATTGACAGCCAGAGCTGGAAGCAGTAAGCCACAGTAATTTCCAGAATAGAGATTAATAAAATGATCGTCAAGGTGATTCGCACTCGGATGTAAGCTTAACACCGACTTGAGATTGAAGCTCACTCGAGCTCGGCCTCCTCGGAGCCTCATTACTCGGACTTTCGGCCCCACCTAGACTGGGAAACTTGGAATTCGAGCACGATATTAAATGGAGACCCAATATAGCACCACATCATTGATTGTGATTAGAACCTGAATAGAAAAAGCGTTCTCAGGCTGATCAGGCGCATCCCTAGTTGGAGTAGGGGCGTGACTGTGTATACTAAGGGTCCCGCTTCCTTGGCCACTGATATTACGATACTCACCTTTTGGCATTCACAGCCTTGGGCCCCATACAAGGTTGCTATTCCAGAGCTTCCACCCTGGATGCTCATCCTACTTAGCCTCATCGCTGATGCGCTTTTTTCTCCCGCTCCATCCAGCCATCGATTGGAAGCCCAGTAGCCCACTTTTCCTTCCTGTAGATTGATTCTCCGCTTTTCCTCAAGCAGTGGGGTAGTAGCAGTAGTCTCCTCTAGTAGTGTAGTCCTATCTGTCTGATGAGACATCTGGATGAACTCTGAAAGAGTTTGCAGCACTTGTCGGTTGCCTAGTTGTAACTTGGTAGATTTCTCTCTTGATCGATTGATGTATTGACAGGGATTGTATCTGATTTTTGAAGCGGATTGGGGATTTTTTTTTGCCTTGAAGCTCTTGAAATTTGATCGACGTGCTTGTTGTTCTGAATTTGTCGAGCTTTTCAGTAGCTAGTGTAGTTTTATTCGTTGGGTTCATTATTTTCCATGTGAGCTGGTGAAGCTAGTAAGCGATGATTCTTTATCTGAATTGCGATTGAATTACTGGGAAAGTTAAGAATCAGATTTGAAGCGTGATCAAGTTTGAGTATGTGATTGACGGACCAAAAAGTCCGTCTCCGGGCTATTAAACAGTAAGTAAATCTGGAGACTACGTTTCACGAGGTGTTGAGAGGAAGTGATCGATTTGAGACTACCCATTTTTGTTCGCAAGGATGGCGACCAAGGTGGTAAATAGCAGCAGTAGCAGCAGTAGCGCCGCGGTCGTCACCGTGAGCACATCTCGAGCGTGTGACGTTTGCGCCACCAGAAGCGCACTCTGGCACTGCGCAGCCGACGCGGCGTACCTCTGCACAGCCTGCGATACGCAAGTGCACTCTGCGAACGCCGTCTCCCTTCGCCATGAGCGCGTCCGTCTCTCCCCGAATGGCACTCCGAAGAAACGCGCAGCCTCGCAGCACTTGGTTCCCGAGGAAGTCCCTGGGTCTTCCGCTTCGTCGCGCAAGCGACCCTACTCTCACCACCTGCGCAAGCTGACACGTCTCTCGAATCAGTTAGCGTCGTCACGAGAAGTCAAAGTGGAGGATTCAAAGCACAGTCGTTCCTTGACCGAGCTCGAGCTTTTCGATTCTCTGGACGCGGATGAGTGTCTGAATGACGCCAACCAGGAGGTTCCGTCTCTGTCTCCCGGTGTCAAAGCCTCGCCTTGCTCCTCTGGCTCGGAGTTGGATTTCATGTCTTTGGATGACCAGGAAGGGGATGATGGTCACTCGGATAATTCGTTTGCGGCGTTTTTCAAGGGCAAAGCGGCGCACTCGCAAACTGTAAGTATTCTAGACAACGACAAGCTTCTCGAAAAGGACGCAGCTACTGCCCCCACGGACACCAACGTCGATTTTGCAGCTGGGGGAGATGCGTTTTTCTTCCCGGGGGATATGCCTGGGCTCGACGTCGGATTCGAGAGCTTCGTGCCGGAGATGGACCTCGTCGACGACTTCTCTTTGAGCTTCGACCTTGCGTATCAGAATGGTTTGGAAGCCTTTGAGGGAAACACCAACGTGGGGGCCGCCACTTCCGAAACGACAGGTATGCAACTCAAGTGCTTGATCATGTACATGAATTGATCTCTAGATAGATTCAATCCCCTGGTCTGACTAGAGCTGAAGCACTTGCTAGTCCTAAATTCGGGAGAGCAATTTAGAACAACATTAGGATTTGTTTTAAATGCCCCAAATGAGGTACTTAAACGACATTCCAATGTCGTGAAGCGTGTGGTGAACACGGGAAAGTGGTTGACAATGTGTACAGGATCTTAGGGTATCCAATGAGCTGAATCCCGATCAAGGGAACCCCCTTTTGGGATCTTTTGATTAGATCCTAAGCAGGATGCTCTATGCAGTGTATCTGCGCTGTGATTTATGAGTTTTCTACAGAAAAAACTAGGCAAGGATTCAACTCAAATGATTCAGCATTTTAGATGTGAATCATCTTCAAATTGAGTTTTTGACGACTCTGGTTGGCAGGTGTTGCAGCAGAGTCCAAACCATCGGAACCGAGTCCCCACAACGTTCTCGCAGGCCCCTTCGCCAAGTTCTTCGCTGCGAAGTCCAAAACCGACCCTCAACTGGAGTCTCAGCTGGAGCTCCCACTGAATCCCGAACGGATCAAGCGAGAAGCAAGGGCGATGTTGCAATGCTGTCAAGAAGGTGAAGACCAAACGCAGAAACTCATACCAGCCCTGCAGCTCAACTTGACAGACGTTCTGGCAGCATGGTCTCATCGCGAGGAGCCGTGGATCCTGGGATCCGACGGATCAACTTCTTCTGGCAGTGACGACGCGGGGCTGGTGC
Organism: Pseudoscleropodium purum; assembly: GCA_963969395.1. Taxonomy (NCBI): domain Eukaryota; kingdom Viridiplantae; phylum Streptophyta; class Bryopsida; order Hypnales; family Brachytheciaceae; genus Pseudoscleropodium; species Pseudoscleropodium purum. The sequence continues at coordinate 23,505,799 of OZ017796.1, forward strand.
CGGACATGAACGGTAACCGCGACGCGCGCGTGCTGCGTTACAAGGAGAAGCGACGCACCCGCTTGTTTTCCAAGACCATTCGCTACGAGGTTCGGAAGCTGAACGCGGAGAGACGGCCAAGAATGAAGGGCCGGTTTGTGAAGAGGCCCACCGCAACAAGCTCGTAGCTAGCCCGGCAACCATAGAGTCTTAAAACCACAAAATTCTCATGCGTTTCAACGCGATTTCAATGTGGTTCCCATTGTCGCTCTCTGTTGCTCTCGATCCCGTGCTGTGATCGAAACTCTTACCCTCTCAAGCTTTCATTTCGCTTCAGCGACTTGGGGCAGAGCCAAATTTTTGTAGTGAAGTTTGCAATTGCATCATCGTGCTGCTGCTGCTGCTGCTGCTGCTCCATTTCAGATGAGGTATCTGCAGGTTACAGGATGGTAACCAGGTACAGGTGGTGGTGGGCTTCGAATCCGTAAGATTTGACCCTTGGAGTCGCTAGAAGATGCACAAGGTTTTTGTCATACTAGCTTGCAAATTTAGGTGAGTTCAAGGATGGAGTTCCCGGCCTGGCGTCGTGTATCGTAGAGTTCTTCGACCAGGTGCAGCTTTCCAAGGTTTCGAATGAAGATGTTCGTCGCTTGATACAACAAAAGCGTGGCTGTGGATGTGGTAGTACCGTACAACTGAAGTCAATTGAAGGTGAAAGAAATGGTGTCGTTCCTATTCCCTGGAGAAGGGAACCTTTTTTGCCACCCTTGTGGTGGTTCAATACTTTCGAAGTTGCAAGGGCCTAGTAACGCTTAGTCCTTCACGTACAGTGAGGGGTTTTTCAAGGTTTTTTTAAACGAAATCAATCACTGCTATTTGGTGGAGTCAATCAGAAGCATGGTTCGCAACTTGAGTTTCTCTTCTGATCGAATCACTACAGTTTTTTCGTTTTCTTAAGTCCATGTCGAGGTAGTTGTAAACTTTTTATCTTGGATCGTTCGTTGCCAAGAATCTGCTAATTGTAGAGTTCAATTCGTGCAATAGTTTGAGGTTGGAGCCCAAGTAGTTTCTGCAAAGGGAGGTCTGCAGTATATTACATCATTCCACGTACAGAATCTTACATTTTTATAAAATTGGTACACGAAGGTGGTTTCAGGTTTATGTTCGTTACATGCTGTGCTCCCCAAATTGTGACACTCATCTGCACAAGGCACTAAGAACTTTGTCCTTGTATAAAGTAGTGGACTGTTTAACGAAATTGACATTAGTTCAAGTGGTTTACAATCGATGTGTGAAAGTGTGTTACACTTCATATCTAAAGTTTGAGTCTGTGCAACCAGGTATGTAAATAATTACATACATATGTCATCATGCAAAACCAAAGTTCTTAATCATATCTTCGACGGTGCATACATGGGAAGCAAGCGTCGTGGCTATGGAATTCCGAATTTCTGTCAATGTGATGATCATGAGATAGAAGATATCAACTGTGAAAACCACGGCAACAATTCAATTCTCTGACACAACAATGACCGTGGCTTTCATAGTATCTGGATTAGGGCAGCCTGTTCACAATCTAACGAGAATGACTGAGCTTCCTTTTTACATCATTTAAGTGATCTCTCTCCAGTCTCACGGGGATTTGTGGTTCCCGTCAATGCCACCAGATGCAGACTTCCGTCTGGTCGCAGACTCGCAGGTTCATCAGCAAATCCCAATTGGTTGCAGAACACTGATCCTATCATTTCTGACAGATCATTTGAACCAGGGCAAACGATTGTCACTTGAGAACTATGTCATCAATTCGATGTCTTGCTTACCATTGTCATGCAGAAGTAATCACTGACTGCAGGTAACAAGTTGGATTCTGCATTGTAACTGCGACTGTAGGAAGACAAGGGAACAAAACTGACGCGGTTATTTATAATCATAGTTTAACTGCAGAATTATTAACCCCTAAAGTCCAAAGGCCATTTATCCTGTCGAAAACCACTCAAAAGTCAAAACTGCAATTTTCAATGCAAATAAAAAAAAATTTAAGCATTTTTTTCTTTTCATATTCAACCATTGCACTGCACTAGTATGAGAATGTTTCAAAGAAATTTCAGAAATATTAACTTGTATGGATCACAAGATACAAGTGGTTAAAGTGAAGATAAAAAAAAAAGGTTTTTTTTTTAGCCTAACTACATTGTAAGGCTTTAAATCCTCTTCACCCCTACAATTTTGATGACAACCCCCCCCCCAAAAAAAATGAAAAATAATATCTTGTTTCATCTAATCGTAAGATCTAATAGTAGACTACTTCATTATGCTGTAGTAACAAAATGAGAGGTTTTGACCGCACAAATTGTGAGATTATAGTGTTTGAAGTTGAAAAAAGTGTTTTAGAGGGGCATCCAAATTTCGGGCAACTCTAATTTGGGGAGGCTTCTACACCAATTATTTTCACTTTTTTACTTGCTTTTTGCACTAAAGTTTACTACATATTCAAAAAAATTCATAATATTTCAAATTGGGGAGCACATACCAAAAAATTCCTATGTGGAGCTAGCTTCAAAAAAAGTCTCATTCAAAGCCTTTTTTTCAACAATTTATGACTTGCACATACAATAGTTTCTTCAAAATGTGAACAATGGAGTTTTCAGTTTCAATTTAAGGTTTGGGCAATGGCACAATATGGGTATCACTTCCCAAACTCTCCAGACTTTAGAAAAATGTCCTTTTGGAAATGAAAACAATATTGGAAAATTACAAAATTACATGGTGTTATAGTAGGCAAGTTGATACACCACAATCATGTTCTATTTAGGTCAATTCAAAAAATGAATTTTCTCCTAATTTCACATATTCAGCACTTGATTGCATTATAATAGTGAAAGGACTACGAATTTAAATTTTTATTATTAAAACAACTAGGCATGCACCTTGTTAAGTTTGTATTTAAGAGTTTCATGTGGTTTTAAGAAGAAAATGTTATGAAATTGTAGTCCTTTTAAATTGTATAAAAATTTGTGATTTTCAAAAGTTCCCATTTATAAGGATATATAGTAATACATCAAATTAAGAATTAAAATTGAACATGGATATGACTCAAACATTGTTTTAGCTAATTATCATGTTTATAAACAATTTCTCTATAAATTAGTATTCCAGATTGTTCCTTTTGCCTCAAATCCGGAATGGAGATAGTTCCGGATTTGACAACAGAGGAATGACAAGGAACATCAAAATTGTTCAATTTTCTTGCTCAATGGTGTTGCGGATGGAGTATTATAACTTTCTCATGAATTTGTCATCAAATTCATGTAAATAAAAAATGTCTAATTTCTAGTACATATTCAATGAGTCAAAAATGATAGTGTTTTGTGGAGACGGTCCTTTTTTGAACCCATATCATGCACTTGCCCCTTTAGAGGAAGAAAAAATAAAAATAAAAATTGTCCAAAATATCAAACTTTGGCAAGCTTAATCAATCTATGTCCAAGATGAAGTGAAGGGTAGTCAAAAATATCAGGCTTAGCATGTGAGGAGGCTAGGTTTGGGTTAGTGAAGTCTAACTCGTCACAAATCCTTGGCACTAGATCAATATTACTTGATCTTGAAGATATTCTCTTTTCTTTTAATTTTGAATATGTTCTTTGTTTGATCTTGAAGATGTTCACCTTTCTATTAATTTTGAATATGTTCTTTGTTTGATCTTGAAGATGTTCACCTTTCTATTAATTTTGAATATGTTCTTTGTTTGATCTTGAAGATGTTCACCTTTCTATTAATTTTGAATATGTTCTTTGTTCCTTGAACTATAAATTTAGAATATTCAACATTAAGGTTTAGGGATATTGAATTCTTAGGGCATCAATCTCCCATGCTATGTAAAGCAACATACATTGTTTATTCCAACTTTAGAAAAGAAGATCTTTTTACAAGTGGAATGATATGAGTTAAAACAACCTATGTGGGATATATAAATTAAAGTTATTAAGAACTCAAACTCTCATAATTAAATGAAACACTACAAGAGAAAGGAGTGTTTTAAGTGAGTTTTGAATATAGTCCTAAAAATAAGATTGCAAGCAATGACCTTTAAAGAGATTCTTAGAAAAATTTTACTAAAAATACATGTACTTTCAATAAATTTTTGCTAAAAATCTCCTTGAAGGTCATTATTTATAATCTTATGTCTAGGATTATATTCAAAAACTCTCTTAAAACACCCCTATCTCTTGTAGTGAAAAGTAGGAATTGTGTTCAAATTAGAATTTTAGGCCTCATTTTGGCGTAGTAAAGTAACTTCTTACAAAAACGTTTGAACTAAAGAAAGTTAATAATTCAAGCTGACTTTCATCTCCAAAAATCTTTTTGAGATTTGGAATCTCCAATCAAAAGTTATAAACAAAATTTAGAGAAGGGTTGGAAGGAACATTTTCATTGACATTTTCAAACATCCTCTTTAAATTGTCCATAACTATTTTTTAGAGGTTCAAAATCAAAAAAAAATCTGGAGATGAAATTTATCTAATTTTATCAATTTTTTTTTGTTCAAAGTTTTTTGGAATAAATTATTCTACTATGCCTAAATGAGGTGTGAAATTCTACTTTGAACATAATTCTTGTATTTTGACAATGAATGGTCAAGCTCTTTTCTTCAAATTATCCCATATTCTTTGAAAATTCATGATGGACAATGAATTTGATTATAAAAACAACGTCTCCCCTCTCTTACGTAACCAAGTGCAAAGAAGCAATCATGTTAGGCTACATCTAATGTTTATTGGATGGTAAATGACAAATAGGTAATGGATTCTTGGAGCATTTGTGTTTTCTCTTTTTCTTGTGGTAAATAGAAGTAACCTTTGTAGTAAGCCAAAGGAAGCTTTAGATCAATGGCCTCCCTTTCATTATGTCCTTGTGCATTGTGTTGAATTTAATAGTCTAATAAAGTGTCAAAGAAGTACCCTGGTTTGAATTTGGAACAAAAGGTTGCCTAAGCTCTGTTGCGCAGTGCAATGCAAATTTTGTTGTAGTGTTAATTACCTTGCCCATGCTACCCCCCATCCCTTTAGAACGGCATTTTCCCCTATAACCTTGCATAGGTACATCCAATTGCAATTTTTTAGAGTAGCAAGATACTCTTCATCCCCACATCACAAAAAAATTTCAAAAAATATAGTGATTTTTTTGTTTGCAATGAATTGCCTGAAATTGCCGTATTGCCAAAAAAACCTTGTTTGGTCCTTTAGGGATTAACTTAAAATTTGAAGGAAACAAGCTTTTTTTTTGGACAGTCTAAGCCTAACATAATTATAAGGCTTTGAATCCATTAGGAAAAATTTGAACTTTAGAGAGGGCCGTTAAAGATTCATTTTTTGGCACCCTTATGGTGAAATTAAAGAAAAAATTAAAAATTAAAAAAACAATTATTAAAAAAATAATAAAACTTGCAGTGACATTGAAATGGCACTAGTAGTGTGACATTAGATGTTTTGATTAAAAATAATAAATATAAAAAACAATTTTATTTCTTCTCTAATTGCACCATGGGGGGGGTTCAAAACTCGCAACCCTCCCGAGGGCTGAAATTTTTCCTAATGCCTCATAACTTGATTTGTATTGATTACAAGATATAATTGTTTGAAGTGAATAAAACAAGTTTTTTTTAGCCTAACAAGATTATAAGGCTTTGAATTCTCTTATTTTAAAATTTATATACTACAAATTGTGAATTTAATTTTTTTATGTTGAATAATTGAGTTGAAATTTGGTATAAATAATGCAAACCATCCTTTGTAGTTTTTAGTTTTTAGTTTCTTTATGTTGAATTTAATTGAGTGAAGAGTTCATAATAAAATTTCAACGGTTCCCTTTTGTAATTTTTATTCTTCAAAAAATTATTAAGTCATAGTAGGTACAAGCCATAATAAGAAAAAAAGCAAATTGTTGAAAGTTCTAAGATGGAATGGATCACACTAATGCCAATAGACAACAAGATGGCAAATTTCATTAAAATGGCATATGAAATCTGCCACTTTTGGAATGGTTGGTCTAGACATCTAAGATGAGTATAGATATAAAATTGTCAAAGTTCTAGAATGCTGCCATTTTAATGAAATTTACCATCAAGATAATTCTAAAAAGCAAATTAAATCATGTGTAGCATTTTTCTTAATTGTTAAAATTGTGTTAAAAAATGCATCATATACATTATTTTCTAAAGAATTTATTATGATTACTTGCAAAATAAGAAGCTTCATAACTTTCAAGTTACTTATCCAAATAGATTGAATTAAATCTTCTACATAGACAAAAATACAATTAAAAAAATTATTTCAAGTTTTTTTTCATAATCCATCCCTGCTTGTTTTGGAATTATTGTGCATAATTTTTGTTTTGGGGCACTAATTGAATTAAAAATTATAATCCTAGAAAGCTAATAAATTTTGTATCTAGGAAAAAAAAAATTTTAACCTTGCCAAAAATTGAGATCATAGGTATTTACTTGAACCTTCAAGAGTCTTCAAAGCCTAAAGGGGACTCTTGGAACTTTAGAAGTTAACCTATAGAAGACCAAATTCATTGTAAAATGGTTGATCATATCTAAATTGTGTTCAAGCTATATCAATCAATCTTCTATTTTTCTTATATGACACTTTGAATTGTCTATAAATGTAAGATATTTCAAATTTTATTTGGTGAAAAATTGTCATAGTTATAATTCTTGTTGCAAAAAATTGAGATTATATATACCTACCCAACCCTTCAAGAATCTCTAGCTTGGACTCTTAGGACTTTAGGGGTTAACCCTTAGAAGACTAGATCCTTTGTAGAATGGTCAAACATCATGTATTAATTAAATTTATACTTTAATATTGTGTTCAAATATCAATCTTATATATTTATTACATGAAAGTGTGAATTGTCTATCATTGTGCAAAATTTCAATTTGTCTGGTGAAAAATTGTCATAATTATAATTCATTAAAAGAATTTTGGAGTCTCTGAAGGGCTGTTCCAACACAATGGTAGGTCTCCTATGAAAATTGTCTAAAAATTACCCAAGGTCTACAACAATTTCAATTGAAATTAATAACCAAATTCTCCAATTACATCTAATTAAATCAATTTAAGTGACTTTTAAAGCTAGTTGCTTTGGAAGGCAACTAGCTCTAGTAGCCATTTGCTTTAATTTGCAAGTTTGAATAGGTCAAGAAGAACCTTTTTATACAAATGGAGTAATAGTAAGTAAAACAATCCATGTGGGATACGTATAGTACATTAGAATTAACAGGAGCTTGACCACTTATAGTTTAGTCAAATGTAGCAATTGTATTCAAAATCAAATTTCAGACCTCATTTAGACATAGTAGAATAACTTTTTTCAAAAGACTTTGAACTAAGTTAATGTAGGGAATTAAGTTAGGTTTCATCTCAAAAAATCCATTAGAAATTTGAGTCTCCAACTAAAAGTTACAGCCAAATTTTAGGGAGGGGTTGGAAGAATAGTTCAAAGTTAAAAAAAATAATTCTACTATGCCTAAATGAGGTCTGAAATTTGACTTTGAATCCAATTGCTACATTTGACAATGAGTGGGATATCTTTAGATCCTTGCATAGCCTTTGAGAATCCATTATGGACTATTGATTTTTCTATAAAAACAACCTCTTTACCTTTTATTCTCACCAAATATCTACAAAATTAATCTTTCGTATTGCCAAAAAAGAAAGTTCTTGATGGTAAGTCTTTAGACTATTTAAGGGCATATGTAGTTTTTTCCACAATTTTGGATTGAGTGGAAGGTACATCCAAGTAGAAAGTGTTTAATAATGAGGATTAAGTTCATTGTCTTAAAATACGTTGATTTCAAATATTAAACACTTTCTATTTGGATTTAGAGCCATTGATGAACACCTAACATTCTGATTTACGATGAACGGGAATTAGGAAAAAAGTCATGAGTTAAATCCCAAAAATGCAATTTGTGCCTCCTCAAAAGGTTGTGGAGTGGTCCTTTTGAGGCCTCATATTTTCTCTAATGTTTTGTTGCAAAAACTAAAACTAAATCAATAAATATAGCAAAAGATTCAGTTAGTTTGAATTTTTTTCAAGAGGTACAAGTATGAATGGAAATTAACTATATGAAGATTTATCAATTCATTATTTTATATTTTACACCTAAAACACCCTTATCAATGAATTTCAAGATAATTGCCACTATCAACTTAAATTTATCCTCTTACAATTGATATATAAGATTTCGATATTTTTCACTACGAAAATAGTGTATTATCCATTGATATTGATTTTTTCAAATTTTTGGATAAAAACTAAAATTATTGTAATTTCTTAAAGTAAGAAAAAATTATATCAAGTACAATATATATTAAAAAAAATTGAATTTTTTTTATAGTGAATGAAGTTTAGAATGAAAAATATAATTTTAAAATTTTAAAATTTTTTTAAATGAAAAAGCTATGAATGAAAAACAAAAAATATTGTGTAATTCGGATTTTAACACATAAAGCTTGCAATTGCAATAATTCTTTCAAATTTTGGATTTTTTCAAAATTTTAAAATGGAGAAACAACAAAACTTTTCAAGATTCATTTTCTTAGTGTAAATCAAAACCAAAAACGATTATTTTAAAAGTTACAATTTAGGTTGGCTTAGGTGCATCCATTTTTAGATGTGTAGATCTTTAGGATTAAACTACTCCTATCTACTGCAAGCCTTAGTGATTTCATTTTTGAAATGTTCATCCATTGTAGAAAAGAATAATTTAACAAGCCTAGCTAGTTTATGAACACTTTCCATTAACAAGTAGCTATATGATGAAATAACCTATCCCTAATGTACTTGCATCTTTGAATCATTTCCAAAATTGAATGAATCAAAGAAAGTAATGTAAATCTTCATTTGTCATATTCTTAAACATGTATAGTATACTTAGCATAACATGGTCTTTCTTCTTTGTAGTGTACATTAGAAAATGCATTTTTACATTTTTGTAGTGTATAGAAAATAATATGAAATATCGTACAATCTTTTAAAGAAGGAGAGGTCTATAAACCCTTGGGTTCTAAAGTATGCACATCCTTAAATGTACACTATTTGTACATTTTTCTTTATCATCAATGTACAAATAGTATACATTTCAAGAGGTGGATGCTTTAAGTGACTACTATGATTCAACTTCAAAAATTCATAATTAATTCCAAAAAGCTTTAAAAAATATGAAACAACTTATGTTAGATGCCAATTCTATTTGTCTTTCAAGGAAAATTTATTGAAAAATATTTCAAGAAGTCTAATTCCCCCAAATTTATTTTTTAGCTCTTAAGTGGGTGCTATTATGGACCTCTTACCTTGGTGTAATTTGTAAAATATGTTGTATATTTTTACATTTTCCATCAAAAACATCACATTAGAGTTTTTTTATAAGTTGAAAAATTTTGCCCTTCATTATAAAAAATGACTATAAAGAACGATTGCATACATTCTAATTACATCCAATCATTTTCTTCTAAATTAAAGTTTTGGTCTTACTAATGGTGCTTTGAATTGTCCTAATGCCATGCAATCAAATTATCACATTGTGTTCTTTTCTTTGTAAATTGAGGTTTTAGTCTCCATCATGCATTGTTGTCATTCCCCCAAAATGACAAGTAGAGCAAAAATTTAAATGGAAAGTAAAATAAGACTTGAACAAACACTCAACTGAAGGGCAACATTTCATAACTTAATGGGATAATTCAATTATGACACATTTAGCAAAGTCCTAGATAACATTTATTATACTTTATGATATACAATGGAAGCACCCAAAATTGTCAAAATAAGTAATTCAATACAACCAGAGGTACCTTTTCCTAAAAATAATATTATTATAATATTAGCAATTGAAAATCACGAATTTCCCTCCCCCCAATGGATTTTCCAAGTATGACATGTATTTTCTACAAATTTACAAAGTCACTACTCCCTAGACCACTAAAATTGTCACATAGGTGAACCTAAAACCTGAAAACTAGCAAAATCTACAATCAACCAATTGCAATTAAGCATGAAAACAATTTAATGAAAGTCTAAGAATGTTGTCAATAAAAATCTAGGGTACATGAATGGGTACAAGGATGAGAATGGATGTTTTCACCTATTGCAGTCTTGTAAGAAAAAACAGATAAGGTGTGAATCAAGTTCAATTGCACAAGACTCTCTTAATCTTCAATGTTTGAGGAACAAAATGTTTGCTCTACAAGTTCTGCTCTCTATTCGATGAGAAACTGTCACTGAACGCCTCTTCCTGGTGTTTGGCCTGAGAGGAAATCTTCAACGTCAACTAAAAAAACGTAAGTACAGTACATGAGGTCATGGAGTCGTCATGGAGTCCAGATCTCACAAGCGAAAAGCAAGATTGAACACAATATTCAAACTTACAAGGAAGCAAAGTGCTCTATTCTAGAATTGTGTGATATTTATGTTCATTGGTCGTCCTGATAGTACGAAAAGCATACACTACAATCGAATTATTATGAGTCCTTGCGTTGACAGAAGCTACATCTATAATCAATGTGAAAAAGTTTGAGTAGGTTGTTACTGAAAAAGTGAGTCACTGCTACAGTGTGCGCCCAGAGCCTCTTGTTGTGTAGCTGCTTGTTGTTGATGGATCTGATGTTTACAACGACTTCTCCGATGTCCACCCACGACCTTCACATGCTGGACACCCTCGACCTCCTGAGCATATCCCACAGTAGCTCCACTTCTTGGCCAGTCTGCAACAGAATCGAAGAAGAAAATTATAGTTTGATAAGGATCATTACCTTGAGCTTCAAGACATCAACGTAGGTAGAAATTTTAACATCACTGCGACATGTTCAACCCTTCGATGTCCCAAACCAACCCGTTTTGCAAAAAAGTCAAACTACATTTTTATTTGCAATTTGGTTATCAAAATTTTCCAATTCTTGTTCTTGAAAAATTTTCATGCGTGAAATAACATGTAATTTTCAAATTCATTTGGTACAGAATCAAAGTAATATGAATTTTAAGTCACATCCCCTGAAGAAATCATTAATATTAATTACAAAAAAAGTCCAAAAAAACTAAATCTCATGATCCAAGTTACAAGAAGGAATCATATGATAGAGTTTCTATACGAAACTTGGGTCTAAATTAGGGAATCCAATAGGTGAACATGGCCCTAGAGTTTGCATACGAAATAAAATGCTCAATATCTAAAATAACAGACTTGAGAAGTTAAGTACAAATTAGTGAATTTCTCTCTCTTAGTTGAACTTAGAAACAAGAAAGCTCCTCTTCAAGGTCGAAATTGGGTTTGACCAACAAACATCAATTCAATAATAAAGCACCCAACACCCTGAAATTATCGTTTATTTAATTTTATTGCATTAAACTTTTGGGAACAAAGGATGGAGAAAATTGTATGCGAACTCTCTGAGAGAAAGAATTTACCCAGCCGTGTAGCGGGTGGCCGCATCTTTGGCAGAAGCTCGTGCCCTCGCAGCAGCCTCTTTAGATGGAGTTTTAAGCAAAAACCCATCCCCATTGCAAGCTGGACAGAGTCCTGAACCTTTACATTCCTCACACTCTACCTACAGAGAAGCAACCACTCCATATCTGGACTTAGGGTGTAAATCAGGATAAGTTTCTATAATTGTTAAGCTGCAATATTTCATTCCTGCACAAACAACTACAATGCTCATGAACTAACGGCCACTTTAGATCAGAAAGGTCGAAGCAAGAAGGATAAAAATTTCAAGAAAAATCATGTGCAAACATGGGTGAGAAAACATGCTTAAAATAATCCTTTTATCGCGTTTATGATACCATATGAAGCATCTCAGATAACAAGTGTCCCATTCACCTGAAAGTACATTAAAACCTTATTATCCCAAATATTATTCGCATATCACGTAGGAGTCACATAAGTGCCACCTCTTCATGCTTATTCCTGTTACTTGGACTCGTTTAAACTTGACATTGTTAAAAAAAAAAGAATAAAAAATGAGAATTGCACCAATCAAGTCGTGCAATTTCTCTTTTAATTAAGTTTGGACCCGTGCAATCTGAAGTGGCCCTAAAACGAGATCAATAGTTGTGGTGTCCGTCCATGCGTTGGAAATCAGAATCGAAGTGAAGGAGAGTCCCTGCCTTACCCTGGTAGTTTCCGGTAATATGGGCAACTTCTCCTTTTTAGATATGGCCACAACAGCAGCCCCCACCACAGCCAAAGTTACTACAGCAGACACAGCAACTGGAATTGCCTGGGTCACCACCCTCAATCTCTGTTGCCCACCAGGGACCGCAGCCCTAATGCTACATCTACATGCCAAACGAAACACAAAGTGTCCTCAACTTCCACCATCTTGAGCTCAAATCGATTGGTAGTCAAAAACTGGGTCCTGAATTAGCCAACACAAAATGGAGAGGAAAATCAAACTACTCACTTCATGCAATGAGTTCCTGAGTAGTAACAAAGGGACAAGCTTAGACGGATGATCACCTTGTGTTCACTTGATGCCTTGAACACTGGAACACCCACCCACCACCCCCGCCAAGAGAAACAAAAATTGCGAATTATTCACTGATACAGAACCCTCAAAAGTCAGCTGACTCTTCTCTGCCACAGTCTAGGTGACTACATTCAATCGTTTAGGGTGTGATATTGGGAACATCAGCTCCATTTCGGGTTTCCAGTCAAATTAAACTGCGTTAGGACCAATGGTCATTTGTAACCATAAGTAGACCTCAGCATGAATCCCGGGGAAGAGATTCTCTTGTGATATTGTCAAAAAGCTCCTAAAACAATTCATTTCCCTGAAACCCCTGTTTCTAGGTTTCGCAAAGAATAATATAGCACTCAGAAACATATCCATGAAGACGATTATAATAGTCCTCCTTTGCAATTCCAGAGTCACATAGAATTGAGAAAAATCCAACCTTAAGCTTCAGGCACTTGGACTTGCGCCATAAGTACCCCGTCTCTCTAAGCTCACCTCCAAGTCCTGTGCCCAATCTCCATTGCACAAAACCTTAAACCCTAGACAAGTCTCAAACCCAGTACAAATTCAATAGCCCCATCCCCTCTCCAATTCCATCAACATAATCACCAATCTAGTCCAAGAGAAGTACCCTATATAGTTCACTATGCCATGTGCATCTCGTGACAGAGAATTCAATTCTAAGAAAGAATTGAAGCAGAGAAAACCTACCTCGCAAGTAAGAATTTTCGACTGCGGGAAAGCACCATAGGTGAGCGACCAATTCCAAAGCACAGACAGCAGACTCATACTAATGTTGTCAGCAGATTAGTAGAAGAGTGGGCCAAAGCCCAACAATCAATTAATCAATCAACCAATCAATCAGATAAGACAGACTCAGCAAGAGATTCTGTGAGTTCAAGAAGTGGTGGAAATGTGACATTACCTGCGCATGACACCGGCGACAAGAGGAGAGAAGGCTGGGTAGAAGGAGAGGTGAAAAGCCGGGTTGTGAGAGCAGGAGCCGCCATAGCTCGGATCTCACACACACTACTGTTAAGCTTACTTCCTCACAACCCGAACAACGCAACGATGTAGCACCTGCGACTGTAAAGTTGCCATGGATTTGGATAAAGTAAGAAGCCGCGGCTGTATCTTTAGAGGGGTAGTCACAGCTCCTTCAACCTGAGTCCACTTCTCCGAGAATTGAGACGGGGAGTTCTGTGATTGGCGGGGTTCCGACTTAAGAGTTTGCCGTTTCTTCTCCTCTGCAACTTCATTCTCTGACCTCAGAGAATTTTTGATCTTCTACTCCTCCCGTTTTACCCCTCTGCCAACCACATACTCAATCACATGCTTTTCACTTTAGCCTCAAGCTTTTAGATTGGGCCTTTCTTTTTAGCAAAATTATCCATAGTTTGTAGTTCCAATTTTCCATGCTTGCCACCCCAAAAGGAATGTCACTCCTTCATGTGAAATGGCTCTCCGTTGGCTCCTCAATTTTCTCACTGACTTCTCTGACTTCATTGAACTTTGCTTCTTAGAGGGGATATGACAACCCCTAGTGCATGTATTGAGTCTTTTTTCTTGGAGAAACCCATTTTTAGTGTAAAGATTTGCAAGGGCTTCAAAATGAACTGTTGTGACCAAAAACTAGAATGGATATTAGCTTATACACCCTCTTTCCCAAAATGATCTTCCAGTTGTCTATAAATGATCATTTTTGTTCTTGAAAACTCAATGAAAAGATAACAATTTCTATAAGGTACTTAAAAACAAGTTTTACAATAATTGTACCAATACCTAATCACTTAAAGGATTTTGCAGAATTGCAGCAAATCTTAAGCATTTTAAGGCATAGCAAATTTTTTTAATGTAGAAAGATAGAAAATATAGGGATTGGAAATTTTTTGTACTTTTATATTTGAAACTGAAATTACTATGACTTTTATGAGCCAAAATGTACTTGGAATCCATAGCCAATGTATTGGGGTCTTCATTCCAATCATTTGAGAACTATTTTCCTACTCACTATTGCCTACATTGTTGCTCACTAATATGGGACATGTGTCATGACCTTATTAGTCCCAACCTTGAAAAAGGAAAAGAACACAATCCAAGCTTCAATTGGAAATTTGATTCAACCTTGGTTAAAAATACTGTATCCTACAAGTTGGGTATGGATCATGGTTGGCAATGGATACTTCTACCTTAATCTCTAAAGTTCCATGACTATGTTTTCATTGGAAACACTCAAAAACTGCCATTTTTAGTGTAAATGCAAAAAATTTGCAAACTTTTTTTTGGCATATATAATTGTAGGGTCTTGTAGTATTATAGTATGCTAACTTGAATATATGTGGTAAAATCTCAAACATTTCCACCACATGAATTGCAAGATATAAGCATTCAAATTCACTAAAATCATTTTTTTGGCTTTACAATAAAGAAGACAGTTGCACTTCACAAGTTCACTTTTCTATGAAAAAAGGTCCAAAATGGTGGTGCTTCTTTGGATTCTTTTTCTTAAGTAAGTTGGCTACATGTTTAAAAAATTTCAGATCATTTGGAATTGTACAACATATAGGAAAAAATAATAAGTAGATAGAAGTAGAAAATGATCCAAATTAGTAAATTGTTAAGAATTTAATTATTAAAATAAATAAAAATACCAATTCCAATGGTCACAATCCTGTTTTAAACAATCTACATCCTTTGATTTTATTTTTTTCCAAAATATTGAAAATTGCAAGGAAAATTGAGTAAGATTAAGGACTTCAAAGTTTATTTTGGAATAGAAAATCTATAACTGCCCTCAAACAAAATCTTCATAACTTTTGACTCATTGTTCAAAATGGAATGATTAAACACCTTCCACACATATATAACTATAGAAAATCAATTTTGAATTTTTGTTTCTGAAAAAAGTGTTTTTTTCTAGATCTGTCCAGATTGCCCATTTACAAAAACAAATAACATATTAGGCTATAACTTTTGACTCATATTTTCAAATGTCATGAAATTTAGTGCATATAAAATATATTCTTCATCCACATTTTCTATTAAAATTTCATCTTCAAATACACAAATCCTCATTCAAAATAGCTTGCCCAAAATTTCTATACAATCAAAAAATGCATGTTGATCTTTTAGAGGTTAATCCCTCAAGGCCCAACTTTTTGACAATGAAGGTTTCAATGAATCATTCTACTTTGATATATTTTGGCACATGGATATGCTTGAAATTTTTAATTTTAATTGCACAGAAGTCTCAACAAAAGTAAAAACTACTTTGTCTACTATGCATGAAATTAATTGCAGAAAATGATTGACTTTTGAATTTTTAGATTGTAACAATTTTGGATGATCAACTTTATAGGCAAAAAAACGCCAACTTTGGGGGAAGAAAAATTATAAGAAAATAAAGAATGCTTTCCCCCTTCAAAAAAAAAATTTGTATTGGAATCTAAGGCAAATTTAGTATTTTTTAATTTTTAAAAATAAAAAATGAAAAACCCTCTCAAATTTGTACACATTTTCAAACAAAAAAGTAGAAGCCAAAATTGACCAAATTGGATCCTACAAAAAATTTTAAAATTTATATAAGCGTCAATGTTTAAAATTTAATAATTGGTATTACTAGCATATTGTTTGGAACATCTTCAAAATATATAGATTCATTTTAATTATTTTTTTATTCTTAATCACACTAAATGAAACCTTGTATTTTTGAAATTTCTAAAAATAAGAATTCAATTTTTTATCTTCTAAGATCATAGGATTAATTTGTTTGTGCAGAGTAAAGAATTAGAAATATCCAAGAAAATGTTTTCTATCTCTACTATTCTTTTCATTGTAAACAAATTATATTTTCTCCCTCTTTTTATTAGACTATATTTCCTAAATAAATTTTTAAATACTTCCCACATTGAAATTTTGAAAATCGAAAAATGCAACAAATATGTAAACTTATTACTCTGCAAATTCCTAGTTTACAAAATATTGAGATTTGTTTCACCCTATTGAGAATTTGCCTTTGAAAATTTGAAGACAACAAAATGTGTCCTTTTTGTCCTTGAGGGATTTAATAATGTTATTTTCATTCTTAATACTAGACATTTTGTTTAACTAGATGATCATTTTTGGATAGGAAGTCTTTTTATGGTCATACCCCTCGGTCAAAAACAATAGCCTAATCAAAAAAAAATTTATAATATTGGGCCCTATAATGTATTGGACCAAGGTTATAGGGTAGTAAGTGCAAACTTCCATGCAAAATTGGAATTGGAAAAAAGAAGTCTTGAGTTTTCTAAAGTCAAAATTGTCTTCACCAAGTTTTAAGATGCTTCATTTGTTTTTTGAGTAGGAAAAAACTACATTTTAGGAGGAACATTGCCTTGCAATTAAGCTAAATTATATGCCACAAATATACTATGGATAACAAAATCTTCAAATTGCAAAGATTTCTTCTTTATGCATAGATATTTTGTAGTTTAAAACTATTCCTTTGTAATTAGTAGTCTTTATAATAGTTGCAATGTTAGAAACACCTATTTTAAGATTTTTTGAATTTTTCACTAAATTTAGACTTTTTTGCCTACAAATTGAAGAGACCATTAAATGTTATCTATATCATGATATTTGTGTCCTTTTTTCATCCATTTTGAGCCATGGTTGGTTTGGAAGGTTTTGAGTGCAAATTGAAATAAAGTAGACTACATCAATTAACTCAATTAGTTTGACAATTTGAATTGTGAGACTTTGTCACACTAATTGAATGAATTTTCAAAGAATGTGATTTAATTAGTATAAATATTTGGATGAACTTTTGAATGAAGGTAAATGAAAGTTCACTTGGATGATAATCACACTATTTGGGATTGTATAAAAATATAAAAGTCAAATAGTATTGATTTTATTTAAAGTATTGCAAACTACCATATGATTACACTTTGAAAGATTGTATAATTTCCCTTGGCATAGTTAATTAGTCAAACTTACTATCCCCTACAAATTCTTCATTTACAATGGAAATTCCAATATATAAAAAATATGATATGGAAATGAAGGTTCATCCAAATCATAACATTTACCTTAGGGATCATCTAAATTTCTTGAGTAAATAATTTTCTATTGATAATAAATAGAGAAACATGCTAAGGTGACTGCAAGAAACACTAGTCTTATTTTTTTGTCCCCTTGCCCTTAGACAAATGGAATTTTGCTCATGACTTTTGCATCGTTTGTCCATTTTCAATGACATTTTGAAGTGAAAGTATATGTGATAATTGTAGATGTTGAATTTTTTATTAAAAAAAAATTCTTTTACTATTTTTAAACAACCTTTAATGTCTACCTTGACCATTTTGAAGAGGTAGTATTATTCTTTTTATCCCAAAATGCAAATTTGAAGCTAAAAATTGGAGTATGTAGATTCCTACTAAAGTTATACAAGACTAAGAATATATTTTCTAAAAAGAATAAATTTTCCACCCAACACATGTGCTCAAAATGCAAGACCTATGTGCGAGTGCATAGAATACAATTTTATTCTTCAAAGATGAAAATAGTTGAGAAAAAGCATCTTCAAATTTGAATTTAAAAAAAAAATCTTTATTCAATTTATTTAATATTTTCTAAAAATCAAATATCAAAAGGTTCATTTTCTTAGTATTTTCTATAGTCCTTTTTGGGCGCATAACTTTTAGAGATAAATTTTTCAAGGTTTGATTTCTTATAGACATACTTTTTGCAGTTCTTTACAAATTATATATATTTTATATTATTTCTAAAAAATTACTCCAAAAGTCACAATACTCTCTAAAATAGGCTATTTTTAGTCAAAAATTATATGTGTTTCTTACAACGACCTCCTATTTTAAAACAACAAATAATTGTAATTATCTCACTGAAATTTGATTTTTCTACTTGCAAATTTCATAGATTATTTAGAACTACAATGATTTAGTCAAAGGCAGTGACAATGAAAGCATCATCAAATGTGATTATAGAGATAATTGAGATTAATGTGATTACCAATCACAATAGCCAATTTCTTACTTGTACAATACTAATACAAAAACATAACCTTCGTAGTTTGATAAGTCCTATTAGAAATCATAAGCCTTATCAAAAGCATCCAATATTGTATTTTATTTGTAGACAAACTCTAAGATCATCGAATTAGTCTCATTTCAATTTAATTAAATATCTAAAGGCATTACCACATTAGGATGTAATTGCATCACCATAGTAAAAATAAGACTACAATTGTACTAGGGTAACTATTCAACTTCCCTTTCAAGTGTAGGTGCTTTTAAAAATTCTTTTGGTAAGATGATTTCAAAGAAGTGCAAAATCAATTTCATAAAGGTTCTAAGTTAGTTCATGAACCTTCCAATTAATGTTACCAAAGTGTTCTACCAATTTCATTGACCAACTTTCTAAATTAGTTTGACATGATTCTTTTAAATTGACTTAACATATGGGACACCTCAATTTCATAATAGTGGACCTTTAATTCTATCAACTTCATAAATCTTCCAAACCAATTCCATGAATCTTTTCACACTGAGTGTTTTTTGTATTCTCAATTTTTAAACTTTTCACCTCTTCATTTCACATTCTTTGCCTTTTCATTGTTCATTGGTTCCTCTTTATTTTGTGTTTACTTAGAAGCTTTTAGCATTAACTTCAATTTTCTTTGATTTTTTAGTAGAACACTTCAAAGTCTAAAGCAAGTAGTGTTGGTTCTTCTCTAGTCTTTAAATATTGTATTGTACATCGAAACAAGCAACACAAACCCAATGTAGTTGGTGTGCACAATCTTATGAATTTGAAAGTGTAGTGTGGTTGTGGATTTGATTGAGGGAGGATTGTTGCCTCGAGAGCAAATTAGAAAACATAATTGGAATTTAGTGTCTAATTGTGTGATGTGTGGTTGTTGCAACATTTGGTTGTTGATGAAAGCAACTAGGAGAATTTTATACAAGAAGTACCATTTTTCGTAAATTAGAATTATACACTCATAAAATTGATTTTTGTAAAGTTGTAAGTATGGGTACCAAATCATGAATTATTCACAACATGTAGCAAAATTGATTGAAAGTTCAAGTTATATTGGTTGTCTACATAACAAACTTGGTTTATGATTTGAATGAAATTGATAGAACCTATTTCTAAATTGTTTTGTAAAATCATTAAATTGAATTTGGACTTTGCAAAGTCATTTTAATAAAGGATTCACTTCATTTACTTTAGGTAGCAACAATGCTAGTATGTAAGCATGAAAATGCAAACATGTAAGCTTTAAGCATATATATATATATATACCTATAATATAGGTATCTACATTATAGTTACACTATAATCATAGAAGGTTTTTACAATATAGACACCTATAACATAGGTGTATAGTTTTCTAAGCTCATTCCTAAGCTCAAATAATAGCAACCCTCTTTTAGGTGGTGCATTTTTCATTGAAGCAATGACACCATTACCATTCATGGACGTAGATGAAAATGCAAAATATTGACAAAAGTTTATTTATTCATCCAACAATGATGTAACATCCAAAACCTTATAGCAATTGAACAATTTCATCCACTTTTGAAAGGAAAAATCTATCCTTAAATATTTTCTTGAAATTTCATTTCTTTGTAATCAATTTTGAGCAAATTATTGTAGCTCAAGAACAAATTTTGCCACACAATGATGGACTCCATTGTACTAGTGCTACAAGCCTTCTTTAGGAGGGTAAAATTTTAGACGTTCGCTCCAAATTTTTACATCATGGACAACACAAGAATAAATTATTTATTTGTAGATGATCAAATTTGAAAATTTTTGAGTTCACATTTGGAATCCTAGACCATGAAATTTGATGTAAGAGGCAACAAAACACAAAATTGATGGACCAAAATAGGGATTGATTTTTACATTTATGACAATTGTGGAAAAAGAAAATCTCACCCTCCCTTTGAGGGCTCATAAGGTAGTTTAATATATAAGTGCCCATGCTCTAAAAGCAACCATGACACAAAGGTACACTTCTCTTTCTCCAATGCACCAACTATATACATTTTAGGAGGTGGTTGCTTTATTGATCATAGTGTTTCAACTTCAAAAATTTGTAACTAATTCCACAAAAGTCCAAAAAATATGAAACGACTTGGATTACATGCCAATTTCATTTCTCTTTCTATAAAAATTTACTGAAAATTGTTTCAAGAAGTTCAGCTTCCCCAGTCCCCACAAAGGCAATCAGCTCTTGGTCGCTTTGAGAGCAGACTACTTTCGACAAATCCAGCACTGATGAATGTGGTCTAAGATCCTGACCAGGTGGCGACCACACCAGTAGCCGTGCGAACTGACAGCGACGCCATAAAACCATGCCAAGTGCTATAAGCTTATTACTGCCGGTCTATCAGAACATGCAAAACGAAAACCACCCACAAACTTTCTGATAAGGTAACATACCCGTGGCCCATTCGGATTGCAATCCAGTGGCCCTTCCAATTCAGACCTTCCCACCCCCAAATCCTGAAGACCACCGTTGCTGCTGTCACTGCAGCCCAAACCAAATTCTTTCGCTACAGACACAGATGCTCACTTCAATTCTCTAAAATACATGTGCTTTCGCTACAGACGCAGACTACAAGGTACCGGCAGAGATACTCTAACTTAGGGTAGCCACGCCAGTTCCACTAAAACTCCAGAATTGAAGGGTATAGGAAGGTATCCCCAATGCGGGCCCTGTGCGCAGTCTCCCCGTCTGCCGTGCTCTCGATGCGTTGCCCCTTGCTTGCCATTCGGGCTCGCAACTCTTCCTCGGCCGTTGCTCTTCCTCGTGCCTTTATTAAGTTGCAGGCTGCTGGGACGCTGCTGCAGTTTCGTCAGGGAGTGACGAGACGGACCATTCTGAGCGTTGTAGCGATGGCTGCTGCGGATGCCGCCGCTGATGTTGCCAATGCTGCGACTGCTGCTGGTGTGAATGCGCCGATTGAGGTCTTCGTCAAGGCCGCTGTGGGGCAACCGGACAAGCTCGGGGATTGTAAGTAGCTCCTTGGGGTTTGGGGTGTGAGGTTGGATCAATTTCGCGCAAATTAGGGTTTGGTGCATTTCAGTTCTCGGCTGTGTTCTTTGTGGGATCTTGCAGCGCTGTATATTCTTAGAGAGTATTTTAAGTGTCGTCATTTTTCCGATTCTCGTTTTCTCTTTGGTTGCCGTTTCCAAGCGAGCAATATAGACCTAAGTTCAACGAGGTTGATCTGATTTTTTTATTTTGAATGGAAAGCTCAGATTAGCAGTATATAGGTATCTTTATGCAATACGATGAGGAGGGGCATGAATGCCTTGTTCAAATTTGTACTACCAGACCCAATCGTCAAGGTTTAGGTTGACAAGGCTATGGTGATGGAGTAAATTTGGGTGGAGTGCTGCCCAGTTCTTCAAATTCACTATTTAACATTGCTTTCAAGATGGATGTCCAAAGATGCAGTGTTGCTCACATTATCAAATCGAATTTAAGTTTTCATGAACGGTCCTGCCTGGGGTTAATTTTCTTACAAAAGCATTGCATTAGCTACTCTATACTATGTGAAAACACTTCCAACCAATATATATATGTAACTTGATCACCTGAAGTTTGGGTGCGAGTCGATTGTCTCACAAACAGCTACTTTAGTGTACTGGTGTTGTGTTATGAGGAAATGTGTGTTTACATAAGTTATCAGGCTTGCCATGATCTTTCGTCAAGAAAAGCGCCGTGTTTAACTTTTGAAGTGCCTCAGTATTGAACTGTCTTAAGTCTTATCATCTGAGACAGTTGAGTTTGAGTTTCTCACGTAATATAGCCACTTAGAAAAGAAAAATCTCTTGGTCCAACCTCGCCGCATAATAGAAGGCGACCTTTTGGGGTCCTTTTCCTACGCAGGTCCGTTCTCACAAAGAGTACTGTTGACTCTGGAGTTTAAGGGCGTTCCATACGACGCCAAATTCATTGACGTTTCAAACAAGCCTCAATGGTAACTTGTAACCTTTCTCAGTGCACATCTGCAATGCTCCCTCAATTTGCACTGCATATTATCGAAGTTTGTAATTCTGGGTTGTATAGAAACACTTGCAAGTGCTTGCTCTGTGAAGCTAGGTTCGTCTGGCGTGTATTTTAGGGGTAGACCGCTCGTATTCCTTTCTGAATGTATTTTTGTGGTTCTGCACAGGTTTCTGGATGCAAATCCAGAGGGAAAGGTACCTGTCATCAAGAACGAAGGGAAATTTCTTGCCGACTCAGACGTCATCACTCAGCTTCTAGAGGAGAAATTCCCAGAGCCTTCCTTGAAGACACCTGAGGGCGATTCATCTGTGTAAGTAATCCTCAAACCGGAGTTGTCTTTGAACCTAAGTACAGTAGTTTCAATATTATGTCCTTGATGGAAGTGGATTCTTGTTTCGGTTCCAATTTCTGACCTTGGTCCTCATATGCCTGGTGATTTCCTTATTGTACTGCTCAATGCCGAACGTGTCATGATTTGTTTGAGCACGAAGTTGCAGACCTTGCTTTACTTCTCCCGGCAATTAAGGATCCTTTCGACGGACAGATAGGATAGCTCTTAATGTTCTGGTGGTGACCTTCATATTTCTAGCTGGCTGGATGAGTTATCTTTTGTTCATGTCTAAAACCACCTGTCCATCTATCACGCCTTTTCTACATATCTATTCTGGTTCCAGTTTCATGATTAAAATTTTCTTTCAGGTGAATGTGTCACCACAATGCAATCAATAAAAGCCTTCTTGGCATGCTATGTCGAGCCAGGTAGACTAGTTTTGCTCGACACTGTGGCAAACCATTGATCGTTTATTCACAGCATTTGTAATTTTACTATGCTGTGAATAAGAGTAGGTTTCCGCTGGAATTTCTCCACCTGGTGCTCCGTCGTTAATACTGCAGTCAGTTTATACATTATTACTTAGTTATTTTGGTAGAAGAAATTTCCACTGACCCTGTCGGTCATGGACTCACGCAGGGGTGGAAAGATCTTCCCAACATTTGTGGCATTCTTGAAGAGCAAGGACTCCAGCGATGGTACTGAAGAAGCATTGCTTACTGAGTTGAAGGCTCTGGATGAACATCTTAAGTCAAATGTGAGAATCGAAGATTGCGAAGACTCTTTTTTGAGTGTCTCACAAGTGCCTGTTTCTTCAATGAGGTTTACTAGTCTGCTTCTCTAGATCAGATTTCAATACGTCTCATGATGTACTGCACCCTCGTTGTGTGTGAGTTGAGTCTAATGAAGCGATCTTTGGCAGAAGCCATTCATAGCTGGTGAGAAAGTGACAGCAGTTGATCTTGCTCTGGCACCCAAGCTCTACCACTTGAAAATTGCTCTTGCTCATTACAAAAACTGGTCCGTTCCTGAAGAATTGGCCAATCTGAGAAGCTATATTGAGGTTCGTTCTCATTATACCAAGTCTTTGTACCTGTAGCAAGCTTAGTAGATAGGTCAGTACATGAAGATTCTCTAGCATGTCATCTAAATAAATATCTCCCTTCCAACAACCCTAATATGGTACGGTCAAGTATCTATATCACAACTCTGAAGTTTTCGGCTATGGGACCCGACTAACTCATTGATGCGTAACATAGACTTTCTTTCCCAAGCTGTTTGGTCATGATGGTGCAAGCTATATCACTGAACTAAATTTATATAGCTTGGAATGATGTTGCCATCCCACTTACAAAGAGTAGTAGATTTTAACTATCTAACTCTTGTGTAAGAAATTAGACCCTAAGTAAGACATTAGAAACTTCAATTGGTTATATCCCACTTAATCCCTAGCCGGGTCACCAAGCATGTTTGAATGCCCAACGTTGGGCATCAATAGTTGCTAGTTTTATTCAACAAAAAATTCTTAAATCCTAACAATTTGTATGGTCTAGATTTCCAAAGCTATTGTGTGTCGCGGCTATTTCTTGCATTCGTATAACTCTCTGATCTTCAAACGGCACAGCAGAGAATTTCTTGAACTGCCCATTGTAGGACTTTCATGGGTAATGAAAAATCGTCAAGTTCACATGTCCGTCATCTAATAGAGTTGGATTTTGCAGGCCGTCCATTCACTCGAAATCTTCAAGAAGACACAAGCTGAGGAAGCAGTCGTCGTTAAAGGTTGGGCGAAGTTTTTCTGATTTGAATCTCCCAGGGGAGTCAATTGCTTCAGCTGGTGCCCAATTTTGCTAGCCTGTTAAGTCGTAAAGCTACCAACTGTGTCTGAGATTTCACATGGCCGTTCCTCATATAGTGTTTCTTTCTCAGATTTACGATTGCAAAGTGTACTTATTGTGTAAATTTGATGTTAAAAAGCAGTTTTTATATCATGTATTCTATCTGAGTGCTGCTGTCCAGATCATAAAATAAAATAAAATGATCAGTAATTACGTCAATGGTTGTGAGCAGCACTGAGAAGTGTGTGCCACTTATTTATGTACATTCTTGTGTTCCGCTTATTTTGTAAGACGAATCCACGACCAGATGGGAATCATGACATCTACCGGTGTCCTAGTATAGAAGGCTTTTCATTGAGGATATCATTTAGACCCTTCAGTACTTGGCATTGAATGCAAACACATCCCAAGCTCACAAAAATGCATTTTTTCATCCTTCAATGTTTTTCGCAGATTCTTGTGTTAGTTCTTTATTATTTCTTTTGAATAGATTCTAAAGACTTTGATTTACACATATTTTATAATTCAATTGGTACTTGTAGGTTTGACCTCAATGTTAATTTTTTTTCCTAATCAAATGGGAATGCAAAACAAGAGATACGCAGTATCCAAGCCCAACAGGCTGGACAAAAGGAGAAAAGAAACCAGAAAGAGGAAGGAACCTACACTAACTAGCAAGGAGCAGGCCTGTGCCTGTTCTAGTTCTAGACGATAGTGTCGCCAACTCTGGAGGCAATCACGGGAGATTGTATCCAGATGGTGTCAAAATTTGACCAAATCCTGCACAATTGTTGAGGTCTTCTACGGGTAGTTTGGCAGGCCTTCAGCATGGCCGCACGCCCTGCATCTAGAAGAGCTTCCCAGAGAGCCTCGCGGCCGCTGCCCATCGTTCCTGTGCGAACACCACTTTGTTCGTAGTTATCCAAATAAGCCGAAGTGAGGCCGCTCTGAGGACATTCCAGACAGTGCGGACCCTATAAAATTGCCTTGGGATGGTATCTCCAAATACGCATTTGCTGGAAGATGAACTGCCGATGTAGACCCAATACGGGTTGAGATCCCAGGACATGATGAAGTATGGTTTGGGCATGACGCCACACATCCTGAGCACTTGGGCACATGTAAATCGATGAAGGGGGGTTTCTTCTTCGTCAAGAGTACAGCACACACATCGGACATCAATCCCTGGGGCGATTCGAGCTCGCCATGAACTTTCTGCTACTACGGAATGCCAGACCGACCAAGTAAAAGCTGCTTCAATCTTTTTGAGGACTCACTTTGGTCCAAATAATTCTACAAGAAGGGACGACGGTATCAGGAAGGGAACCTGGCCACTTTGCGGGATTGGACTTTCTCAGAGCTTGGTGTTTGGTGAGCAGATGGCGACTGGTTGGAGTCGTGTAGTTTTTTAATTTTTCACTCCTTAAATTGCGAAAAACTATGTTTTTGATATATATAGTTATTCGATGTTATTTTGAATTTTTATTTTGTTTTTTTGCAATTTAAGAAGTGAAAAATTTTAAAAACAAAATTTTGAGGTCAAAATTCAATCAATTCAATCTCAATCAATAAAAATCCATAATTCATGAAACTTGTAACATGTGAATCTAGTCAAGATGTACATTCCTCCTATAAAAAGAAATGGGACATTTTGACTTCTCACAAAAAGTTGTTTTTTTCATTGAAAATTCATTCAAATAATAGTAGGTCTATATATAGTCCATTTTAAGTGAAATTATATATGAAGGTAGAATCCCTTTTGTACAACAACATGTCCAAATTTCACTGCATAATTTCAATTTTTTAATTTTTGAGAGCGATTTTTAGGGTACCCAACTATTTTTATAAGTCACTGTACATATAACTTTAGAAAACCAATTTCAATTTTTTTTTGGAAAAATTGATTTTTTTTAATCTGCCCAAATTGCCGAGTTACAAAAAAAGTAATACATTAGGCTATAACTTTTAACTCATATTTCCAAATGTCATGAAATTTAGTGCCTAAGAAAGATATTCCTTGTCCCCACCTTCTATTAAAATTTGAGCCAAAAATATGGAAATCTCTAGTTACATACACCTTCCCAAAATTTCTATGTAACCAAAAAATGCACCTTGGTCCTTTAGGGGTTAAAGTGTCCCCCAAAAGTGTCATTAAACCATCCTCATACTTAACCCCTAAAGGATGGAAGGTGTGTTTAGGCCCCAAACTGCTTCAAAGTATTCAAATACTAAGTAAAGCAAAAATCTTCATCTATATTTATTGACGACCAAATCTAACCATAGGATCTTTTAATTAACTTATTAAAGTACATCTTTCTAAAATTTTAGAATAAAAAACCTTAACAATTGCAAAATCAAGTCATTTGAATTTCAAAAAGAAGTATTTTCAACTCTTCCCAAATGGTTCATTAGGAAAAAAATGAACCTTGAAAGGGGCCATGAGTCCCAAACAGTAGGAAACAAGCAGGAAACACACACTGAAAAAAAAAAATTTAAAAGGCTTTTCTGGTACATCCCAATAGGTTGGGCATTTATCTAATCTTTTTCTAGCTGAAAAGACTCTTTTAGGAACTTTATTTGGTATCCCATTTAGCTCTAAACCATCACTGCAACAAGTTTAATTCATTCCAAAGACAGTTTTTATTCTCAACATATCATTATCCACTGTATAAGGCAAGCCCATAGAAGCTTATTTTTTAAAAAGAAAAATACTCCACTTCCATGAACAAGCACATACTAATACCAAGGTATTCATACTTCTAAGCAAGTCCAATGTCTAATCATAGGATTTGTCATAGTGACAATAGATAAGAATAGACGAGAATCAACAATGTAGAAAATATCCAAGTAATAGGTTTCATTTACAAAAGAAATTTTCTATAACATTTGAGCAAAAGAAGTATATGGTTAAAGAATCCATCATGCATCTAGATGATCTCCAAGAGGATTGGGGCTTTACCTATGCCTGTCCCAAAAACCAAACAAAAATGGTTAATGAGCTTACACTAGGTGTCTTAAGCCCACAATCGCATGCTATAGCCTTCACAAGGAGAAAATAACCAAGAAAATAATGCAAACTAAAACCTCAATCAATCAAAAACCTGAGTAGTGTTTGGAAAGCAGCCATGAAACTAGCACAACAACAAATGAGAGCTTCACTATGCGCTTTTTGGTAGTAGAAAGTAGAAAATTAAATTTTTTCCTAAAACTTCAACTCAATAATCAATAGAGCACCACAAAGGCTAAAAGAGATCAAGTCTTCCTCAATCTGCTTTGAACTTTCCCAACACAAACTTGCATTACAAAACTAAAGAATACAAAAAGAAGCTGAAAAGCTCATTGGTTGTTTTTCAAACTAGAGTGTTCCACATACATTCATTATAATAAAGGCAGATGCTAATTAATTCGAATTTAACAATTAGAAGAGGGAAATCAAGGTTGCCTCCCAAAACCATTAATCACTCAAACCCATTGTGTAGTCAGTAAATAAATACTAATCACCTACATAACTATATCCAAGGCCCTTAATAAATCAGCTAGCCCATCATCCAACCCATCAACCGAATGAAATTTAAATTTAATTATTGAATAATAGAGTGTACTTACTTAGTGATTTAGATCACTATCAATGCTTAAAATCTCATAAGCCATCCATTTTGGTTGTATTAGGTGTATGAGTACAGATCATCATATCATACGACCTTTTGGCCTTCCTCTTTATAGCTCCAAATTTAATAAATTGGAAGATATGAGGATTCATACTCGTAGATATATTGATTTTACTTAGACTATTGTATCTAATGCCTGTAATGAGCTAATCAGATTACCTATTAAATTTAGATGACTTCTTGCTTGAAAAATTACGAAGAACAATTAGCATATTTCATAAGATGAGAATATGCAATATCCTATATCTAGATTATTTGTCTTCTTGAGTCATATCATATGTGAACATGGAGTAATAAGGGAACAAAGTCCTTCATTAAAAAATCCTTACAAAGATTATAAATGTCTCCTTGTCTCTATATATGTATACAAGAGGGAGACCTAAAAATTCAATCAACTACTATGGCATATCTACCATCCCAAAATTGTTGTGATTTTAGAATCCATCAACTTTCAAATACTACTTTGTTAATTTTGTCTTCTAATTCCTAATAATAGAATCCTTGTCATAAGTCATGTGACTTGAACTAGGAATAGGAATCTAAAAAAAATTTAATTTAATTTTTTTAATTTTTTTTAATTTTAATTTTTTTTTAAATGAAATAAAAATGGAAGGAAAATGAAAAATAAAAGGAAAAGGAAAGGAAAATTAAAATTAAAATTAAAAAAATTAAAAAATTATATATATATATATATATACATATATAATTTAAAATTTATTTAATATGAAATTAATTATTTTTTAATTATTTTTTACACATTTAATTATTTAAATAATTTAAAAAAAATTTAAAGTTAATTTTTTTTAATATTATTTTAATGCTGGATTTCAGCCACGTTTCCCATAGGGCTGCGAGTTCCATTGTTGGGAGCTCCTCAAAGGGAAGCAGTCCCTTCCAGGATTGATTTTTTTCCTAATGAGATTTCATCTTTCAAACTTTTTATCACAAAAATGTGTAGATCCTAGAACTTGTTATTCTCCATAATATATTGAAGAAATAAGTTTGAAATATAGATGTATGTTTACATACATACATAATTTCAAGCAAAATTTTTTTTTATTCATACTTGAAAAAAATAGTAAGTAGAAAAAAGTAGAGTTTAATTTAAAATACTAAATTGTTAAGAATTTTGTTATGGAATTGAAAAATACTAATTCTAATGGTTGCAATGTTGTAATAAACAATCTACATCCAATGCTTTTGTTTTATTTTTCAAAAGTATTGAAAATTGAGTAAAATAAAGGACTTCAAAGTTTATTTTAGAGTAAGGATTCTATAAGTGCCTACAAACTAAAACTCTTCATAACTTTCATCTCATTAATAAAAATAGAATGAGTCAAATCTTTCCACACATATATAAATCTAGGAAACTAATTTCAAATTTTTATTTCTTACAAAAGTGATTTTTTTGGCCACCCGAGTTGCCCATCAAGCATTAAAAATTACATATTGTGCAATAACTTTTTAACCATGTAATCAAACATTATGAAAATTGCTGCACCTTAATGCTACTCCTTGGGTACATAATGTGTGAAAATCACAAAGAAAGAAAACAAAAATTCCATTTGTAGTAGGTTGCCCAAAATTGCTATGCTTCCAAAACCGCAATTTGGACATTATTTTAGGTGCTAATAACAATTGGTTGACTATTGATTTTTCTAGATTTCAATTTGAGAACCCAAACATATGTTTTTTAGAGTGTGATTCAAGCTTTAAGGGTATCTTAGGGAGTTTCACTTTGAAAATTCATAAAAATTAAATACCTTATCCAAAAATTCTATTTTTTTTAATCCATGATTTTCAATTGCTAATACTACAAAAATATTTTTTCTAGAAAAAGGTGCCTTCAACTATCCTAAGTTGCTTATTTTTGACAGTTGTAGGCCTTTCCACCTTCCACCTTCCATAACAATCAATCGGAAGTTTCTTTCATGAATCGGAAGGTTATATATTTTGCACATAAAATACGTAAGAGCCTGCTGTCTGATTTAAAAACCATGTCACCGACAATTGCATGAAGTCACCGTCGACATGTGTCAAATCAATAGGTTTGCAAGAGTCTGACTGTACTGTACAGTCGCAAGGCGTTCGTCAAAAGTAGAAATCCTAGTCTCACATGGTGGGAGTCCGCAAATTGCTCCATGCCGGCTAATAAAGTACAGGAGCGAGCATTCAAGTGTTTGCAATTTGAAGTCCCTCTGTTTTTTACTGGATCAATCCGCATCAAATTGTTTCAGTTTCACACTTTGCATAGTACCTTAGTACAACTTTACAAGTACATGCGGCAATTCCATGCACCACCGCATTGACAGATTCATTTGTGGCATTCAAATGCATGCGTCCGGGATTCCTTTCTCTCTTTCAGGCCAATCACGTGGATTGCATGTCTTGTTTTGTAGGCTCTAGATTTCCAGGGACTCAGTCATGCACCAATGCCGGTCTGAAAGATCAAGTTGTGCAACTGAATCTAAATGCTTTGGTCACTCGCTAGCTCACTCAAGTACGTTGATCGGATACAACTGGATGTACGGTGATTGCGACAAGGTTTTCGTACGGGACGGTGTTGTAGCTTCCAACCTAGCTTCCAACCTGCGAACATTAAGCTTCGTGGGGTCTGGAAGACAAACAGACATCGGCAAGAAGATCCTATTTCACGTACTAAGGGAACAGTCATTGTCTTTTCAATTCATTCATCTTTTCAATTCATTCATTCATTCAAGCGTCTTAGGAATGAATTTAGCGAGACGTTAAATCATGCCCAAGAAATGGGCCCAGGAGGCTAGATTTACCCCATGGGAAAACGCAGGAATTTTTTAACTTTCACACAAATTTTATTTTGCAAATTTTGAATTCATATTTGCAATCATTGACCCCAAATTAGCTATGAGAGTTCTAGAATACACCCTAGACATGGCTCAAAATAGGGGTTTTACTTTTACTTTTACCCCAATGAACCTCCAAATTACTCTGTTGGACCCACTTGATGGGCATGATTTAGTGTCTTGGATGAATTTAGACCTACTTCTGACTAGATTTCACATTGCAAACATTACCTCTAACATCAAGTGCAAACATACCCTAATCTTGAATCAAGGAACTTTCCCTTCAACTTTTTAGAGTCACTTAGTTGTGATTTCTCACATCTTGTAGTTGCTTTGCTCATAAAAAATTAAAAAAGCAATTGGTTTCTTTGATTGCTAATTTTGTACTTTCTATAGATCACTTTGATTGAAAGTGGCACTAAAGGGTGAATACACAAAAACAAAAGTGCACTAAATTATAGACTAAAAGAAAAAGTAGTTTGTTTACAATCTTTTTTTACTCCAATTTGTTACCTTCTAAAAATTAATGGCATAACCGGCAAACAATCTCACCATTCTTGAAAAATTTTAGAAGGGTCAGAACAAATTTGAAACAAATAACAAGCTATAATAACATTGTGAAGGAATACCAATTCCCATGCTTTCAATCTACATAGCCACTAAGACAAAAGAAAGGAAATGGTGTAGGAACAAAGGAGAAGCTACTCTCGAGCGTTAGGAATGTCAACATGATGCCACAAAATCAACGTGATGAATGCATATGATGATATGGGCAATAATGATCACCACAAATTGCAACTATACACAGTAATTGTTTAAATGTTCATTTGCAAGAAACACTTGTCCTATTTTTTGGCCCATTGGCCTCAGACTTGTGATTTTTTTTCTTGTAATTTTTGCTTGTATGTTGGTTTTACATGAAATTTGAAAGAAAGATATATGTGGTAGTTTTCAACATGGAATAATTTTTTTAATTTAAATTTTTTTATTTTACAAATTTAAAATAGCCCCTGATTGGATGTCTACTTTGACCTTTTGGAGGGTTTTAGTATTATTTTTGATCCAAAAATGCAAATTTGAAGCTCAAAATTGGGATGCAAGAACTTTTATTAAAGTTACAAAAGCCTACAAAGAGATTTTTTGAAAATAGTAAATTGTCCACCTTCCACATGTGCTCAAAGTGCACTACTTTTTATGCAAGTGCAAAGAACACAATTTTTTTCCCAATGATGAAAATGGTTTAGAAGAAGAATCTTCAAGTAAATTATAAAGTACGATTACTTTCATCTTCTTCTTTTTTTAAATTCACCATTTTCTGAAAATCAAACATTAAAGTGTCCATTTTCTTAGTTTGAACATGTTTCTTTTGTGCTTAGCTTTTAGAGATAAATTTTCTAGGTATGAATTTTTAAAGACATATTGTTTGCAATGCTTAAAAATTTTATCTATATTTTATTTCATTTAAAAAAATTATTCCAAAAGTCACAAATACACTGAAATAGATTGTTTTGAGCCAAATAGGACAAGTATTTATTGTAATGACTCACCCTACTATTGAATGGGAAGGTTTTCTTCTATGGGGTAGAATTGGTAAATGAAAAGCTATTCCTACACAATTTACAATACATTATTTGGACAACTCCATAACAATCTTCTAAATTTTCTAAAGGCTAACGATAGGTGTACTATAAATCAGCACAAAGTTCCAAGGTTTAAAGCTTGTACATCCTCAAAATTAATGCCTCAATTCTAAGCGAGAATCTAGATGTAAATGTTTTTGGTTAACAATTATTTTGCACTTATCTTACAAATACAATAATTGTTATTGCCAAATTAAAAAAAACATTGTATTAGGATTGGAACTAAAGTTAATTCTAGACCTTAAGGCAATAGAGGGCTTTTCCAAAGGCCATGGTTCAACAATTAAAATTGCATCTTTAATATCAAGCATTGTTGTCTTTAAATTATAAGAGAGAGTGTTTAAACAACCATACACTACTATTTTGAAAGTTAAAAAGTTATGAGAATGGGACATATTAACCCCTAAAGGTCAAAACTGCATTTTTTTTTGGCAACATAGCGATTTTGGGCAACTCACTACAAATGGAGTTTTTATTCTTTTTTGCT
The DNA here is from genome assembly GCA_963969395.1 of Pseudoscleropodium purum. Taxonomy (NCBI): domain Eukaryota; kingdom Viridiplantae; phylum Streptophyta; class Bryopsida; order Hypnales; family Brachytheciaceae; genus Pseudoscleropodium; species Pseudoscleropodium purum. Next base: position 23,539,115 of record OZ017796.1, read on the forward strand.
GAAATTTTCACACAACATGTGCCCAAGGAATAGCTTTAAGGCCCAATAATTTTCATAACTTTTGACTACATGATCCAAAATTTATTGCATGATATGTAATTTTCAACACTTGGTGGGCAGCCCAAAAATTTCTTAAAAAATCAGTTTTTTCAAAAATAAAAATTTGAAATTGATTTTCTAGATTTATATGCATGTGTAAAGCTTCAAATCATTTCATTTTGATTTACGAGATGAAAGTTATGAGGTGCTCTAGTTTGCAGGTAGTCATGGATTCCCTACTCAAAAATAAACTCTGGAGTCCTTTATTTAACTCAATTTTTAATATTTTTTGAAAAAAATAAAAATATATGATGTAGATTGTTTAATACTACATTAGCACCATTAGGATTGGAATTTTTTAATTCCATAATTAAATTCTTAACAATTTAGTGTTTTGAATCACTTTGTACTTCTTTCTACTTACTATTTTTTTCCTATATGTTATGCAACTCCAAATGATCTAAAAATTTTCAAACATGTATTCAACTTGACTTGAAGAATGAATCCTAGAGACACCATGATTTTGGACATTTTTTCATACAAATGTGACCTTGTGAAGTGCAGCTGCCCGTATTTTCACAGGGTCAAAAAAATGGTTTTTGTCACTTCAAACATTAATATCTTGCAATCTACAAGGTGAAAAATTCTGAAAATTTTTCCACATCTTTTCAAACTAGTTTACTACAAGATCCTATGGTTACATGTGTCCAAAAGTGTTTTTCATCAAAAATTTGATGCTTGTATCAAAGATGGCAATTTTGGAGCGTTTTTGGTGAAAACATAGTCTCTGACCTTTAGGGGTTAAAAGGAATAGTGGCATATTGCAATACTATCATTCAAAAGAAGAAGATAATATTGGAAATTTTATAACCTAATCATGTGAAAAGGGTTTGATTATATGTGCCATATAGGAATAGGTAGCAAGTTTACAATTAGGTACCTTTAGCATTCAAAAGAGTATTTTTCAATAGTCATTGTTAGGTGTGCTTGACTCTCATAGGTTGATTATAGAGTGATACAAAATAATATGATAGTTTGAAATCCTGAAGATTGAACAAAAATGATTAAACCAATAATAACAAAGTAAAAAGTATATTTCCTAAGTATATTTTCCATATATAAAAAATAATCATAGAAGAATATCCATGTCTTTTTAGAATGAATGAGTATGTTAGGTGCAATAGAATTCTTGTATGTACTTATAGAAAAAAAACATATTTAAATTATCTAGTCGAATTTCTTAAGCAAATTTTCCAATGCCCAAAAGACCTATGACAATTCAATATTTTAGAATATTAAATATATGTAAATAATCTTGAATGGTTAAAGCAATGAAATAATAATAAATAGAATATTAAATATAAATATTTCTAAATTATATGGAATATGTATTTTTTTGCTTTGAAGTTTTTTTGTATTGTTCAGTTAATGAGTGAAATAATTACAAACGTCCATTTAGAATCTAGTATTTTAATCATGAATTGTAAATTTTGGCAAGTATTTTTGAAATTTGATAAATGAAATATTGGAAAATAAAAACTTTATTGTCTTTAACATAAGAAGAGTGAATACATATTCATTCAATTAGTCCATTCTAACCAAATCCATACAAACTATATGTATTACAAATAGTTTTGTAAACTAATAAAACTAATAAAAAATTTATTCAATCATAAAAACTATATCATTTCAATAAAAATAAATATCATTGATATCATAGGCTTACAAATTTAAAACATTTCAAAACATCAAATATAATATTTCAATTTTTTTCTAATTTTCTCAATTTTCAATATTCAATATTTGTCGGTTATTAATTTCAAGATTTTTAAATTTTCAATGTTTTATATGGGTTCTTATAAAACTCTAGGTATATGGTAGGAGGGTTGCTATTATGTGAGCTTAGGAGCATGAGTACATGAGCCTAGTTGACTATATACCTATGTTATAGGCATCTATATTTTGGAAACCTTTCACAATTATATTGTATTATAATATAGGTGCCTATATTATAGGTGTTTATATTATAAGAACCTTTAATGGTTGTTTTATATCTATCTATATATAAGCTCAAAGCTCATATCTTCGCATTTTCATGCTCACATATTAGCACCATTGGAGATGGCGGTCTATAACTAAATCTCTCATTACATTGACTACAAGACCAATAAGATCATAATTGAAGCAACCCCAAGAAAAGGTCATCAACATGGAGGTTAGGAGGCCATTTGTATACAAGATTACAATCATCTAAAAAAATAAATATAACCAATAGAATGTTATTAAAATTTTGAAAAAATAAAACATCATCCTACCTTAAAAAAGATGTTGTTAGAGTAGCCATTTCTCATCACACTTTGCTTATTTGAGAAATTTCCAACACAAATTTGGGAGTAATGATCCAACATAGGTAAAACTCCTAAAGCGTAGATGTATTATGATCATATTTAACATATGATCATTTTTAAATTTATTTTTAAATTATTTTGGTGGAGAATATTAGCATAATTTGAAATAGATCACACTTCAAATACTAGAGTTTGAAAATACTATTAATTATCCATTTAAAAAAATTGAATACAAAATTTAGAATTGACGTATTCTTAATTGGTTGTATCTTTTGTAAATATGAATTTAAACCCTTACAAACTAAAGATAGGGCAAATTCCTATAATTGAAAATTTTTATTATAAATGCAATTTAGAACAATAATTTGAGTTGATTTTTGAATTAAAATTTAAAATATACTTTGTAGATCATATCCATATAGTTGAATTCACTACTACATTGACCAATAATTTTCAAAAAAAATTGAAGCCAAAAGATGAAAATACCTTCTAAAATTGATTATAGATTGATACGTGTAATTATTATGAGAATTTATTTTTTTAATTTTAAAATGTTAGGTTCCTATTATGATTTTTCTTACAATTTTTGTATTCTTTTATTTATTCAATTTTTTTTTGGTGGATCATTTTTGAACCCAGAAAGTTACTTTCTGAGGTCAAACATACCTATACTCCATTAAATATAATGTAAACTTTTTTTTAGTGTATAATCACCTATCCACAAGGGATTGTCATAAATGTTAGAATTAATTTTAATTCCTCCTTAACAATTCAAAATATCAAAGTGTCTATTTTTTTTCTTGAGATTTTGCATTTTTTTAGTATTTTTTCTTAAAAAATTATTATGTACATTATCATTCTAAGATGCAATCTTTATAAAGGTTTATACATTATTTGGTTAAGTTTTTAGCCCCCCCAAATCAAAAGTACATGACCAAAATGAATCAAATAATACATGTCTGTCTTGCAATAATCCTATTGGTTACAATCACTACTAAGATGATAGGATTTTTAAATTGAAAAAAAATTGAAACAATTTCCTCTAACAAAAATGGATATCCTACTGCCCTACTAATATTTGAAGTCCCATTTTTTATTTTGAATATAATATTAAAAAAATAACACTAATCAAGCACCCTTGTGGGATAATTGTTGATTTTATCTAAATTTTTTGTCAGTAGAATATTATATGCAAGAAGTGCTTCCCAAATGATTTTTTTTTACCTATTTGATATATTTTTAGATATGTATTTTCCATATTATAATATATAAGAGAGAACTTTAGACTTAAAGTTGGAACTCTAGTCTTTACACTATGAAGTTTTAATCCCTTGTGTGTAATTCTTTTATTCACCTTCTACAATTTAAGAAAATTGGAATTGGACCTTGAAGTGGGACTTGGAGAAGAAAAATTAGATGTAGTGAGAAATGGCCTCTATGATTTACAAATATGTTGCTTATTGGGTTGTTGGTCATTAGGTTGTGCTTTATCTTCAAAGCTCCATACTCTATTCAAGAAATTTTGATGACACAATAATACCTCCATAGATGCCAAACTCAAACATGTATATTAAATGCACCAATCTACAAATGTGAGCACGGAACAACAATATTGTGTTTGATACTCAAACACCTTAAGGTGACTAGACCTAATTGTCATTAGTTTGCAAAATCTTTCTATTTAGAATGTTTTCCAAAATTCTTAAAATGTGAATTCTTTGAACATGAGAGTGTAGGATTCATTTTAAAATCCTATTTTTGGACTTTGAAGATTCATAATTTATTCATATGTTGTTCATCAATTGCTCTCAATTGATTCTTGCAAGAACAACTTGTACTAATTTTGATCTAGGAGGTATATTTTGGGGCCATAATTTTTGCAATATTCCTCTAAGAAATCTAAAATTTTAAAATCAAAGTATCTATGATTGTTTTATACTTTTATTCTTACCATGTTAAATTTTTTTAATAGACACCAATTAGATGTCACCACTGCATTTTGAAGAGTTTTAGCACAACTTTCTTCCAAAAGAAATGGATTTAGATTGATTGTTTTGGTATTCAAGTTCATCTTTCAAGATTTCAAAGTACCAAAGATTTTTCTAAAGTAGTATAATCTTTTGTCTTGCTCATATGCTCAAAGTTAACTTCCATTAAGTTAGTGCTATTTTGCTAGGATCAAAGAATCCTTTTTTAAAAATTGTAGTTATATGATACCCAACCCCTTGAATGCTCTAGCACCCTGGAGTTGTGGTAGAAGTACAATGATTTAGCAGAAAGTATCCAAGCTTCGAAGGTCGATTCATATCAATTCACTCTGCTAGGGTACTCGCCCACTTCTATTCGGGATAAGCTCAACAATTATGTCTTCAAGCATCAACCTTGGGACATAATGAGGTCTTTCTTCATTTGGCATATTTGGATTGAGAGATGTAGCAAGAAGTATGTTGATCAATAGTTTAGCACTTAAAAAGTTTTAGGGTCCACTTGGATTTCTACTCTTCACACAAGCATGGCAATTTGTAAGGTATTTCCACTCTGTCATTAGAAATAGAGAAAGATAGCTAGCATTGAAGCTCTTTTAGTTGCGGAATAGGCACTATTGTTTTATAACTAGGGTGATGGAGTTTGGCACTTTACTATACTCCCTGTCTTCTCTTGATAGCCAACCCGTTCACTATGAAAAAAAATTGAGAGAGAGAAAGAGAGAATGTTTTTATTATTTAAAAGAAGCCCAAACATCAATGTATCTATTTATATGAAATTTTCTATTGAGTGACTTGAATATATTTGTGCATATTTGGAGACTTTTATTTTGAATTAATTGTAATTATTAAATAATGAATTATTTTCAATGCTTTCCTCATTTTCCATCTCTTCAAAAGAATAATCTAGTTAGAGGATTTTTGAGGGCAATAAGAGATTGCGAGTTATCTGGCCCTGAAAACGCTATAAACACAACCAGTAGTGTAGTCCGACGTGGTTATAAGAGTGCCATGTCACTTTCAAAAAAAATTAAATTTTTTTTCAACTTTTTTTTGCATTTCAAGAACTATTTTTTTTTTAATTTTTTTAATTTTTTTTTGACAACTGGATGTTCCCTTCGTTGTAGGGGAACAATGATGGGAACGAGCCCAAAATGGTCCCTTATAGCCCTCAAATTTCCTCTAATGAATTTCACAAACTCTTTGATTCCATGTAGTATCCAAACTTGCAACAAAATCAACAAGCGTTTCTTACAAATCACATGCTTTGTGTCATTCTCCAAAAATGTACAACTTGTTTGCAAAGGCATGTTAATTGCAACTACTTTCTTTGATTCCTTCGCCCTCAATGAATGACTATGTGTGCTTTTTCCATCAACTCTTTTTCATTTTTGACACAAGTAAGTTACAAGAAAAAGGAGAACAAGTGCCTAGCCGCAAGCACCTGGGTTGGCAAGTGCTTTTTCCCTAAACTTTGACAATCCCCATTGCTACCAGAAGGAAAGTTCTTTTCGAGACCAAAGTGTCACAAATGAGTAAGTTGTCAGTTCTGTAATTCACATCATTGCAACTCTACTACTCTAGCACTTGTGTCCAAAACACTGAAAACTTTGTAGAGTGACTGAACAGATTCAAGGAGGAGGCAGTGTGAAAACGAGTGCTGGAAAGGGGCTCAAAACAACAAACAATTTGGAATTTTTTGCTGAGCAAGAACTGCAAAGTCTGACAATGTCCAGTCTGACAATTTCCAGTGAAGCAAAGAAATGCACACAATCAAAGCTGGTTACGTAGTTTGAACAATGTCAAGAGAATGATTTTGGAAAGCAGAGATCATCATTCAGCTTTTATCCAGAAGCAACCAGAGAAAGACACTGCAAATTAAAAATAATATTTGTCATTGAAGATGTTTGCTGAAATAGTGCCGCAGTGAGTGAAGACCTCAAACTGACCACAGTTAACCCTGAAGCACTCCAACATCCATTTTCTGGATGACGAACAGAGCCCTTCCAGGCATTGTATCGTCTAGCAAACTTTTCATTCATCCAATCTAATATTTGAATCTAGAAGAGAAAACCTTTCTTTATGACAAATTTCTTGAAATTGCAGTAGATGATAATTCTGTAAAAAGACAGAAGCCAAAATGTGCAAAAAATCAAAAAAGGATTGAGACATTTAGGTGTTAACTTACTTCAGTTCTATTCCTTGAGAGTTGAATTTACCACAACTAACTTATTGTGCAATTGGACAGGAACAACCTGCATGTACACATTGTTAGTGTGGTGCTGTATTTTGAACACATAGTAGTTACACTTGCTACAGATATGGCATGTAAAAAACCAATGGTTTTGAACCACTGCCATCCATCTGCTGTCAATTATTTTCTAAAAAATTTGAACCCCCTCCCCTGCCGTTGATCTTCAAAAAACGGACATAAATATGGATATGTATGATTATGGATTACAACATACAGAATATAGGATATCGTATATTGGAGGCAGGGTTGTCTAGATTCATGCTGAATAATTGATTAAAGTTTGAAAAGGAGCTTCAGCATTTTAAAATTGAATTTTTGAAAATACAACGTTATGTTGACAATTGATTTCATTATAAAAAGGACCTTTCTGTCCTTCATTCTTAGTGGATGTCCATAAAGAAATTCAGATTCTTGCACTTTTGCCATCAAAATGTTACTTCATGATAAATGGTCTATGAACTTTACTTCATACTTTCCAACTAACATTGGACATTTTTTTCACAACAATTTGGTCATTGAATTCTTGTTGAATTAGGTAATTTCTTTTTTTCATTTTATTTTTTTCCGGCATTCTTAGAAATGATTATTTTCTGCCGATTTTGTCCCTAACGTACAGTATGAAATATATATGAATATTATATATGAAACATTTGTATGATATGATGTACGGATACAAATACTGAATATTAATACTGCCAGCATGTGTTATGTCGATGTCCCATATCGCTTGCAATCACAACGGCTGCAAAAATAAATATAAACATGGAATTGGGTTGGGTTACATTTCAAAATACAAAGGATGCACCCCGAAAACGTCCGTTTAGAAAATTCAGCACAGTTGGACGCATTTTTTTAAAATAATATTTTTGTAGTATTAGTTAGTGAAAATCATGAATATTAAAAAAAAAAATAGATTTTTTGGAAATGATATATAATTTCTGTAAATTTTCAAAATGTTGGCATCCTAGACCACTGGAACAGTCCTTAGGTGCACTTAGAACCGAAATCTATAAAAATCTGAAATCTGCAATTGGAAATTTAATATGTGTCTTACAACTGTGTCAGCAAATTAAACTCAAACACTTGTATGACACCCTAATAGATGGCCATGGACAGATTTAGTCACAGTCTACGATACATAAATAGGGACAGGGACGATTTTAGATGTTTCTACCTTAATTCACAAGCAGTGTAATTAATTTATTTTATAAGTGATTGAGGAGTGGCACTAAGATGACTGCAAATAGGAATTCGGTTCTTTCCTAGAATGTACCAATACATTCCTACATATTATATTTATATTCAAAACATTATGCAACACGTTGCACGTACTGCTGTAGTTTAGGGTGACATTTTGTTATGGCAGGCACGCACCTTTTGGAGGAATCTCCTAAAAAACTCAAACTGCACTAACGAGAGCTTTAAATTTCGCTAGATTTGCTCGATATCTCTGCCCAGATTCTCTCTAGTTTATAAGTACTGCAAATGTTGCCATGCGACTCCCACTGTCTTGGGTCAAGAATGTTTCGCAACCCAGGGGAGCTTTGTTTCTCGACTGTTGAAAAGTAGCTGTGGCCGCTCCTTCCAAGGAAATCCACACTCTTGAGCAATGCCTTCAAGCCTCATATCAGCCGGCATGGCTCTCTCGGGAACTCCTGGATATCCTGCCCTCCATGTAATCGTGCTTCTGTCTCTCACTTACTATCAACGTCAATTCTGTTAAATTGGCAGAATTCTATGAGTCTACCACTTTGCGGATCCTATTTTTGGAGATTTTTGTGCATGCAGATGAGTGTCAGAATGTTTGGTGCCAACATTTCCATCGATTTCAAGAAATTGAAGGCTTTCTCTCCCCTCAACTTCTTAAGTAGAGTTGCACCCATTCAATATATGGTATCACGTCTTCAAACATTTCCGTAACAAGTCACGGGAAAAAAAACACGCTGATTGAGAATTTGAAATCTAACAACGGACGATGAACTGTGTTGCCTGCAGATGTTGGTAGCGACGACAGGGGTCCTCATCCTCCTGCTCTGGGGAGTTTGGCTGAGAAGAGGACCAGCTAGAAATCTACCTCCAGGGCCAACTGGGCTGCCGCTTGTGGGGAGCCTGGCTAAGCTGGCGAAGGAGTATGGCTCTCTCATGGCCATACGCCTGGGGCAAGCGCAATACATCGTCGCATCATCACCCCAAGTGGCCAAGGAGTTCCTCAAGACACATGACGCCAATTTCTGCTCCAGGCCCCCCCCGTGCGCGCTGGCCAAGTCATGTTTGGACCAGGTGAACCTTGGGAATGAATGAACTCAATTGCATTTCACTTGCTGTGGCTGATGTCGCTACTGTCTAAAAGATGGGGGTGCATGAATTCAACAACCTGCAGCAACGTTTAGAGCAATGTTTGAACGTTACTGATGACACCAAGAATGTGATTCCAGTGACAAAAAGCGTTGTTACTAAGCGTTGTATCCAACCAACTGAACCAAGTCACGTCTATGAAAAGATGTCAGTGTCGCCATTGGTAAGCAGAGTCAACATTAGAGACGTACGGGATCGCATCCGTAACGGATTGAATGTCCTCGTGTTCAGATAACTTTTTGAACGCTAACTAAAGAAATGAAGTTGAGAAATACACATAATAGAATGGGATCATGTTGCTAGCTGCAACCTAGACCCTCTCCTTGGTAGCAGAGATGCGGTATACTAATACTCTGTACTTCAACATATTATTAAAAACAATGCTATTTGCACTGTATTCATCGATCTCCCTGTATATGGGTCTCTTGTAAGATGAATGTTCCCAGCTACGGTATTGAACGAATATTCCTTCAACAAGTACGCAGTGGTGGAGGCTAGCTGACGACGCGCGTTCCTTGACTCACCATTAAAAATTTTACTCTTCAAACAGATTTGTAGGGACCTTGCATGATAGCCCGCACGGTGGGTGCAACTCAGTCAAACAGAATTAATGCTGAGCGTGTCAGTGGGAATTCGATTGGCAAGTTTGTGGATAATAATTAACTGCTCAACATGACTAGTTCAGAGTTCAGACTGTTCAGTAAATGGACATCGCGAATGAATGCAAGTACGTTGCTAGCTAATGCAGGCGTGTGAATGATATAATAACATCCTTGGCCGGCATGGATTTCCAGACATCTTGTTTCAGAGCAACTCGGTGAAGTGGCGCCAGCTGAGGAAAATGTTTCATTTGGGGCTCACGGGGAGCAAGCGCCTGGAAGCCACTCGCCATGTGCGCCAGGAAGAGGTGGCGCAACTGCTGCGCTCGCTGCCCGTCAACTACGAACTCAATCTGCGCAAGCACCTCAGCTTGCTCGTCACCGGCATCATCTCCCTTGTGGTTGTCAACCGCAGTTTCAGTGCGCATTCCTTATCTGGAATCCAAGAGTTGTCGCAGACGGAGCGACTGCGGGAGATCCAATCCTTCCGAGGCATCATGAGCGCCAACTTCAAGGGCCTCAGTGCGTTCTACCTCGCCGAATTCATTCCAGCCGTCAAGTGGGTGCTGGACTTTCAAGGGCTGGACAGTCACTTCCGGGACACCAACAAGCGCATGGACGCCTTTGCCACGCAGATCATCGCGGACCATCAAGCGCAGCGTGCGCGCTGTCCTGTCGCGGAGCACGAGACGGACATGCTGCACGTCCTACTGGACTAAATGGAAAACTATAACGCCAATGTGGGAAGAACGGGACCTCGAATCACCATGGCCAACGTCAAAGGAATCATGTGGGTACGTATGATAATTCAATCTCTGCATGACCAAACCTTGCATTGCTTCTCAATTGCAATTCCGTAAATTGAAATGCACGTAAGCCGGCTGGACATGGCACAGTCACGCACGTTCTGCTTTGGAAGAATATGAATGTATGAACATATAAATTTATTTAGTGCCTAGCCCTGGGTACGTTCCATGCCTTTCCTCAGCTGTTCATACTCTGGTATCAGGGTCCGTGCCAGCAAGGAATTGCTTGTCAAGTAGTTCATTTGATGTCCTGCAAACCAGTTCTCCCGCGGTTGTTCATTTAGTGAAGAAGTTGCGTGATCCATAAGTTACAGACTAAAATCTTTACAATGCAGAGAGTCACAGGGAATTTCTAAGAATCTTGAGAACCAAACGAAACGAGTATGGATTTCAATGGTCGTATTCCGAAAATCCTTGTAATCACTAAATGCTGCAAATAGTGGCGAGCCTCACAATTCTGTATTATGATCTAGTAATTGATTGATGATATATTTCAAGACCAATTGAGAGCTAGCTCTCAGTCGAGGACGATCCACAGGCATCGTACCAATGGCACTAACAGCGCCTGCTTGCACTGTTCTGTACAGGATGCTTTTTCTGGGGGCACGGACACCATTCTGTTCTCAAGCGAGTGGATTATGTCCGAAGTGGTGAGGAACCCAAGCGTGCAAGCTGCCGCACAAGTGGAGTTGGACCTCGAAGTGGGGCGACGGCGTCGCGTGCAAGAGGCGGATCTACCCAATCTGCGCTACATTCAGGCGGTGGTGAAGGAGGGCTTGCGACTGCATCCAATAGCACCGCTGATGGCGCCGCACCAATCCCTCCGCGCCACGAAAGCCTTCGACTACGACATCCCAGCGAACACACGCTTGTTCGTGAACGTGTGGGCCATTTCACATAATCCCGCAGTGTGGTCCGATCCTTTGCAATTTCAGCCGGAGCGCTGGCTGGGGCAAGACGAGGCTGGCTGGAGCCGTGCTGCACAATTCGAATATTTGTCGTTTGGGGCTGGGCGGCGCATGTGCCCGGGCATGGCGTTGGGGATGGTAACGTTGGAGCATATCGTGGCCAGTCTGGTGCAGGCGTTCGAGTAGTCCGTCACGGCGGATCCGGGTACAGCAGAAGGTCCGGGAATGGGAGCGCCGCTTGCGCTGCCATTGCGCGTCTTGGCGAGCCCGCGACTGTCGTCGGAGGTGATGGACAGCTAGCGAAGCTGGTGAAGCAGAGGATCAATCGACGTTGGGCAGCCATATCTATTATCAAGCGCTTAAGATTTCGAAGCACCGTAATTTAACCGAGGGTGTCCAAAACTGTGTTGCAGAAGCCACCTGGTGGCCTTGTGGTCTTCTAGGGGTTAATCGTACAAATTCCAAAATCAATAAACTTTGTTTCATATTGGAATTGGAGGAGTTGACTTTAAAACCTAGATCATGATTGTTCAATAATTAAATCATGTTTAATAATATTACAACACTACAATAGTTATCATAGCAATTTATTGTATTTAGAAAAGGAAATGTATGTTGAACCTCTATCATTGCACACTATACCTGCAAAGGGAACCCACACCTATTTGTGACCCCTTTCTAGAACCAACTCCTACAAATTTTTGTTTACAATGTACAACTTCTATTCATGAGTGCCAAGGGGCCATATTTACATATTAACATCTATTTATGCCACTTTGAAAGTTCATAGTTATTCATGTGATGTTCAAAACATATCTATTAAGAAGAAAATTTAGATTCAAGAAATGTGATTACAAGAAGATTGGTTGTTTTTGTACCATTTTACCAAAAACTAAGGTTTCAACTTTGAACAATATGAATATTAGAAGGGAAAGCTCACTATTTGTAGATCTATTATATTGTTGCCAAGTGTTTTTTTATAAGTACTACGTAGTCTTTATTTTATCCACCATGAGATCTACCAATATTGTATGATTTGTATCCCATTTTTTTTTTTTTCAAAAAAGAGATATGTCAAGTTTTTAATTTAAAATAAATATACCATGGTAGAAAAAAATTGGTAATTTGTAGGGATATGATGGTTATTATGTTTCACCAATAGAATGAACTTGAAGCCATCTTTAATGTTCAAAAACGTGTGTGCCAAGAAGCCCTATTTGTGCAAACATGGAAGACATAAAATATTCAATTTTAAAAATTCCCTTAATAGAATTTCCTACTTTTGTGGGTATAGATTGCTAAAAAAATTTCAACTCTAAATCATTCATTTTGAGTACTTCATAGTATTCAAAAACCCTAACTTGAAATTGTGACAAATAGAAAAATAGATTTTAAGAAAAAAAAAAGGGAGGGGGGACATTATTACAATGGAAACATCCATCTCCAATAAAAAATTTAATTTCATCATGTTCATGCTTACAAATTTACAATGGATGAAAAGTCCATCATGCTAAGTATAATAGAAAAAAGGATTGGTGTTTCTTGCAATCACATATAATATTTTTTGGACTTCCAACAATATTTCAACAAAAATTAGGCAATTTAGTAATAGAAACAATGCTCAATGGCTTATTTGGATGCCATTTAGATGTGATTACCTTGTTATTGTACTCTATCCCTTCCCATTGCAAATTGTCACCCCATCATTTAGCATAGCTTCTTTGCATGATTGATTCAAATTTCATAAAAACATGTGCCATTTCCAAAGCCAAGAGGTCTAATTTCATTCCAAATTCAAAAATATACATTGGTGGTATTGCTATGTGCACCTACTACATTTAGTAACATCTATTTGTGCATTCGATAAAGGTAGAGAAGTTCATCATGGTCATACAAAACAAGAAGTTGCAATAGAAAGCCACGTCCTTGAAATATTGTTCTTTGAACATTAGTGATAAAGTCCAAGAAGTACCCAATTATCCATGTCTAATTACAACAAGAAAATATGACAAATTAATAACAAAATAGGCATCCTACTTTGCATTAATCCTTTAAGGGCCTTCAAATATTCAAATTTTGAACAATGTTTGAATGCAAATATATTCCAAAGACACAAAAATTTGTGTTTTTCATCCATAAATTTTTTAAAGATTCTTGTTTTCATTCTTTGACCCCCTAAGAACATAGGAAGTACCAAATTTCCAAAATTATAAAGATACATTATAAAATACAACTAAGAATATTAATTTAATAATAACTTTCAAACAATAGTTGTAGAATATCATATCCTAATGGTTAGATCAACTACTATATTAATGGATATTTTTCAATAATATTTGAAATTAAAAACTAGGGGTTTGTGGATTTGTGTTGTTGTGCACAACCATTAATAATTGTGTTGCAAAGGAGAGACATCTATTTTAAAAGAGGGCTTTGCAAACTAAAAGTCAACTAGAAAATTTATTACAAAAATAAACTTTGAATCATAGAGATAGTAGAAATCATTTTTTACTGACGAGAAAGAAAAAATTATGATCCTTATATTTTGCTTGGTCTAACAAATTGTATTAGATAACCTCAATTCTAACTTTTAGCTCCAAATTTGTTTTTTAGGGGATAATAATAATAGTAGTCATATATATAAATAGACATCTAAATAATAAAATTCTTCAAAATAAATGAAAAAATTAATTAATTATATATATATTAATTAGTCCTATGCACCATAATTTTGGATCTTATAAAACATTTGAGAGAAAAAAATTGAGCCTTTGGATGGGTCATCAAGCTTTGATAAGCCAATGTATTTTTAGTAAAATAGGAAGCTTAATAAATGTGTCAGATTTTTATTGTTGACTTTTGTGAGTTTTAGAAATGAAGTTAGACTTTGTTCCTACACATATTCAATAATCAAATTGCACAAGAGCACATTTGAATTGTTTACTATAGACAGATCTATGTTTGAATATAATCAATTATCAATTGGCAATATACTAGTTTATACTCAAGAAGAAGTATTAGGACATTACTATTAGATATATGTTGTGGATTCAAGTCAATGTATTTTTCATATCAATCAACTCACAATTGTTATAACAATTTAGGTTGATTTACGTACCATTGGATTGGAATATTGTCAATAAAGAATTTATATATTCTCAAATATAGAAGACATGAGTTTTTAAAATGATGGATGATTAAGACTCAAACTCAAAGTACAAAGGAAATTAGTGCTATATTCACCAAAATCATCTACTTGACTTTTACTAGGGACTCATGGAGGGAAGGTTGTAGCATTTTCTACTATAATTTGTTTCAACATGAATAGCAATAAAACTAATATGAATAACAACACAAAAGTGAATTCATCAAATCAAACTAATTTCATATGTACAAGAAATATCAATGAAGTCATAGCTAAAGTATCTCAAAATTCATGGAAATCATAGAATAGAATTCACAACCTTCCTATCACACTTTTCATGAGACATGTATCTTCTTCTATTGTTGGTTTATAGCCAAATTCTCATCACAATTAATTTCTTAATATTTTGATCAATCAAAATATATGTTCTTAAAATTTAAAACACACTTTGGTTAAGACATTCAATCTTTTTCCAAACACCTTCCAATAAACAAGCCTTAACACTCCACTTAGCTCTGGTTGCCTTTACTATTTGAATCAAGTCTATTACTTAAACTAGGGCTTCATCTTTGCAACTCAATATGAAGAAAAAAAAATTATTTGTCAATACAAACATTACACATAATTAACATCCTAACATCACTAAGTGGCTCAACAAAAATAATTCATTAATCCACAAACCATAGTACAAATTGAATTTTGTCATCTAAAGAGCAAATAAGAGCTAATACACCATTGAAAGGGGTTTGAGTGTATTAATTAACAATATGACCAACCATACTATCACTCATGTGTCACCATTCACTATTTCATATATTGCTCAATTTGACAAATTAATTCTGTACTCTCTCTAAAATTTTGAGGTCAAAATTAAAGATCAAAGGACAATTTCTTCACAACTCTTGGAATTGACTTAGTTTACAAAAACCTAGTTGAAAACAACTGAAACCTTTTCATTAAGAAAAAATTGAATCCAAGAAGAGGTTGCTTTGTAATGGAAAAATTTGGGTGGGAAAGATCCTTCTCAATTCATTAATTAAGCCAAGATCTGCATGATGGGCTCAAATATTTATCATGACTATCCAATCCATCTCTATAATTTCTTGGCTTAGTCATAGAGAATGGCTAGCATACGCCTTCTACAAATTTCCTTACATGCACCAAGTGGACACTATCAACTTTTAGTGGTCCTATGGGGTGGTTGTAATGAGGATGTAGACAACCTCATAATCACTTCAATTAGTACTAAAATTAACCCTTAAAGTCCATGTTCTTTGATTGTTTTGAAAATATATATAAAAAAAATGATGAAGGTATTTACATTAATGGATATGGATAAAACATGTCAATATGGACAAAACCTTCATTTATAACCCATAGTTTGCATACATCCAAACTAATAGAGTAATATTATTCCAAGAGTTTTTTTAGTAATTCAACCATTTTTTTCTATTAAAAACCTATTAAAAAATATTTCTTCAAAGAAATTCTAATTCTTTTGAGTAAATTATCATTCAAAATAAAAATTTGAATCTAAGCAACTGGTTTTATCAACACTTTATACTAGAGTGAATTTTTGGAGAAAAATCTTCTGTTATTGTTCCAAATACCTCATATGATTAAGCCCATTGGATTAATGGGTCTTCAAGGTTGGTGGTTTAAATCCTTGTTAAGTATTTGTTTAGCCTACCAGTTTCTTTAGCCCTTGTTAGTTGTTCACTGCGCTTATCTCTTCATTCTCTAGTTTCATGGGTTTTTTTTTCTTTCAATGAGTTAAGGTAGGAATCTCGTAAAGCATGCACTTAAGAAAAAATAAAGGTTTGTTGGGAAATTAGTACATCAAAAGAAGGCTAAGTATTAATGGTGGGGAGAGAAATGCAAAAGTAGTGACTAGGGATTTTTCTCAAAAAATATAGAATTTACAACATAATTTTTAAGTCCCATGTCCATAGCTCTCTATCTATGTTCATAGGTTACAGTTATTACCATTTACATCATGCCTATGAATCAAACGATTATGTCTAAAAACTAATTAAGACACTATTAGAAAATGATGTCAAAGTAAACAAAAAATTAACAATTTTTTGTTGACTAGGATACTTTATTGACTATTATAACAATTTTTTGTTGATTAGAGCAAGTTAACAAAATGGTCATCAAATTTTTATTGATTTTGATAGTACAACGTCCAAATCAATAAAAAAAATTAACACTTCTAGTTCATTTTGAATTCCAAAAGTTTCAAATAAGTTTTCATAATTTGGATAATGCTTCAACTACGGATCAAATTCTATATAAAAAATTAATTAATTATGAGAAACATATCAAGCCATTTGTACCTTGGTGATCGAAGAGAGGAGATTTTGGTGATGGAAGAAAAGAGAAGACAAGTTATTTATACAAATGGGGTGGTAAAAGGTAGAACAAACCATATAAGATATGTGAACCATTCATAGTCTTAAATCACATATCCCATATGGTTTGTTTTACCTTCTATCACTCCCTTCGTATAAAGATCTTTTCTTGTCCTAGTTTCCATCATCAATAGCACCTTTTTTCTATCAACAATTTTCAAAAGGTGTGTATTTGCTTTCTACTAAATGAATGGCTGACAAATCTAACTTTATTGTCCTATTTGTTAATATTGGGCTTGCCATGTGGCGGCCATTTATTGAGAAAATTTGTAAGAGGATTATTGTTTTAATTAAATTCACATGACCTCCCTACCAAAATGAACTATAATTTTTTGTTAAGTATTATCTAGGACAACATGACTGATGATACAAATGACTCAATACTTTTTTCTTCATTTTTTGTTACGGTGGTCATTATTTTTCTACTAGTAAAAGGTTGCTTTTATTGTTTATGGCAATCCTAAAAGTCATCACTCCTTGCTAGAGAAGGCTCTATATTGTAAATCACTAATTACTACAATTCGTTGGCTACACCTGTATTTTACATTAAAATAATAAAGATCTTGATAACAACCTAACTATGGTCATCCCAGTGGCTTTAATCACCTCATTATAGTTGTAAAATAAAGCAAGAGCATTGGCATCTAAAGATTGTAGAAAAGATTATCCATTTCCAATATTATATGCATGATTTCTAGCTCTTCTATAAGCTCCATTCTCATTAGAGGATTTTTGAGGCCAACAAGAAACTGTAAGTTATCATGGCCTATGAACACGGTGAGAATGATGCCAATAGTGCAATCCGATATGGTTACAAGAGTGCCATGTAACTTTCCAAAAATAAATTAAATCTTTTTTTCAATTTTATTTTTGCATTTCAAGAACTAATTATTATTATTTTTTTTGATTGCCGCCGTACCCTTTGCTAAGGTGGGAACAATGATGGGAATAAGCCTAAAATGGCCCTATATAGGCCTCAAATCTCTTCTAATGAAATGTCTTCCTCTCAAAAAAAATTCAAGCCTCCTACCTTAATGCAATGACTTTGCTAGTCATTAAAAAAAAATCTTGCTATTTGTAGCCATGGTTTGAACACTTGGTTCAATGGAATAGGAGTATAATCATTGAATATATCAGTTAAGAAGGAAAAGTTAGTCTACCTATTTATTAATTAAAAAGGCAAAAATGTTATACTTGCAACATAAAAGTAGATTCTTAAAATTCTCCCTACTTTCAACCAACCAACAAAAATGAGGCTTTTAGATATCTATGCCTCTCCCTTGTCTTTTCTTAGTCCATTTTCTTGTACCTTGTGTAATTAAGGTTTTTAGGGCTTCAAAAATTAAACCTTGGTTTTTCATCCTAGAGTAACATCTATCTTACTAGAATTTGGAAACCTATATCAAATCCTAGTCTTTTGTACATATTATCAAAAAAAACATATCAATTTTGATGTGGATTCTTAAATAAAAAGTCTCCTAATTTCTAAAGGCCTCAATGTTTAAATTTTGAACAAGAGATAAATGCTAAGATACTAATGGTAAATAAAACCTTGATTTTTTCATCCATCCATATGTTTGAAAGTTTCTGTGTGCACTAATTGTCTTACATTTATACTTCTATATAGTATAAATTTTTATAACTTCCTTTTCCAAATCTTCTACGGTTCAAGGGGTATGAGCATGTTTAACTTAAAAGTGTAAGTTTTGTAGTGCAAAGAATGGCCCCTCAAATAAAAGATTGTATAAATAAGTAAAATAAAAATCATGAAAAATTAGCATAATCAAAATTAGGATTTTGAGCTTGCAAATTTTAGGTGAAAATTACAAATATTCAACCTATAATCAATTTTAGAAGGAATTAAAAAAAAAAAATTTTTCAATTTTATTGAAAAATATTGATTAGTGCACTAATTGATTTTAAACATGTGGATATAATCATGAATCATATTTCACAGCTTTGGTTTGAAAGTCATTACTAAACTATTCTTCCAAGTTACATTTTATAGTATATTTTTGCAATTTTCAGAAATTTGAACTTACCTTGGTCTTTAAGGGGTAAGTGCATTTGCATTTGGTATTAGAAAATAGTGTTTTTAATTAGTAAAATTGCAATGAAAATTTATGTACACTTCAATCTAAATTCACTTTGATAACACCAATCTTGTATGAAATGTGAATGGACCACAATGTACTTCATTTCTAGGAGACAAGAGTTATTTTAGTCAAATTCTAATGCCAAAATTCTCCCTAATATAAATCATGGTAAATTTAGAAAAAGTCATTCTATTTGTGCCAAAATTCATTTGAGCCTCTATGTGTACTACTAAATACTATGTGTAATACATAGTAATAGAAACAAGCCACAAATAGAATGGTTTTTCTCAACCTCTAATTGCCTTTGTGACCATATATGATTGATTTGAAATTTTAGGCTCATTTTGGTATAGCCAACTAAATTTGTTTGACTATTTAAGAAAAAAAATAGGCAATTTTTAGAATTAACTAATGAAAACTTTCATTTTTGATTGAAAAAGGTAAACATTTGATTCTTGAGAGGTCTTCAAAGCCATATATGTCCATTAGTGGAAGAGTAAAGTTTGCTTATTTTACTTCATTTCCCAACTTTGAGCAAAATTTTCCAATTTCACTTCATTGAGATCTAAAAACTTGTACTTATCCATTTGCTTTGAAAATGGTCCCAATGGAAAGAATAAAGTGTTTTCATGATTTTCTCCATTGAAAATTTAAACAAGAAAGTGTTGATTTAGAGTTATTTGTGATTTATATTTATAAAAAAAATTGCATTTCAACAATTGCAAGGTGGATTGTGTAATGAATTTGATAGCCTTTCATGTGAAATTAAGTTTTTTGAAAGTGCAATTTAGTGTGCTAATGCAATTAATTTTGTAGTTGTTCATGTCACCTCCAATTTCAAAAAAATTATGTGCAAATTTCTGCAACATTGTGGGAACAAGTAGCATGCTAAAAATAAAAAATGTACATTTGTCTTGTTATAATCTCACAACTCCTATGCAATTTTGCACTCAAAATTGGTGAATATTCTAATTAGCAAGCCCTTTTTAACATCTATTCGGTTAGATTTTGAAAAAAAAAATTGATTCATTGAAATTAAATGCCAAGCAGGCATTCAAGCCCATGCTCTTTTTTCATAATCAAAACACACTTGAAAAGGCTTACACATTTAGGGGTTAATATCATAATGCTCAAAGTCCAGAACACGACTTCCTCATTTTTAGAAAGCGATTGTAACTGTAATGACATAGTGCACATCAAAAGCTCCACAAAGAAGAGATGCCCGATTAGATATTCGTGAAACCCATATTGTTCAAAGTGTCAATACTCTAATGCCAAATACTCTTGAACATAAACGATGTGCAGATAATACCTGCCACAAGAGGGTCGGAAATGATCGAAGTCCAAACGGATAATAAGTTTCTAGAAAGCAAATGTGAAAGCCATGATATACTGTAGTACACATCAGAAGCTCCAAACAGAAAAAAATCAAGGAATAGGTCATCGTGACACCAAATTGCCCCATGTGTACTAAAGATTCCTAGCCGTATGCATTCCATTAGATCCTGTACAAGAAACTCATCCAGTTACAACGACAACGCCAGGCAGGCATTCAAGCCCAAGAGCTCTAGCTGATGTAGTAGATCATTCAAGCAATGCCTACGATGCATTCACTTCACCCGCAACATCGGAAGTTCAGAAAACGGACTGACTTATCAATTTCTAGAAAGCAATTGTGAATGCCAAGAAATAACACACATCAAGAGCTCCATACAGAAGAAATTAAGGATTAGGTCATCGTGACGCCCATATTGCCCAAGGTGATAGAAAGAATTCTGTCCATCTGCATTGAATTAGGTTCTGTACAAGAAATTCACTAGTCACAACAACAATGTCACGCGTTCAGACTCTAGAGCTCTAGCTGATGCAGCGGATAATCCAATCAATGCCAACGCTGCCTTCACTTTACCCCCAAAATTGGAAATGATCAGAAGCCCAATACGCGACTGACTTAATAAGTTTCTAGAGAGAAGTTTTGAATGCCACGACACAGTACACATCAAGTGATCCAGACAGAAGAAATCAAGGATGTAGGTCATCGTGACTCCCAAATTGACCAATCTGTAAGAAAAAATTCTGGTCATCTGCATTCCATTAGAAATTCTGTACCTGAAACTCATCTAGTCACAATAACAATGCCATGCACGCATTCAGGCCCAAAAGCTGCAGCTGATTCAGCGGATCATCCAAGCAATGCCTAAGATGCTTTCACTTTGCCCGCAACTCGACTGACAAAATAATGTCTAGAAAGCAATTGTGAATGCCACGACACATCAAAAGCTTCACACAGAAGAAAGCAAGGATTTAGGTCATCGTGATAGCCCAATTGCCCGAATGTGTGAGAAAAAATTCCGGCGATCTGCATTCAATTAGATTTTGTACAAGAAACTCATCGAGTCACAACAACAATGTCAGCCGTTCGGACACAAGCTCTAGCTGATGCAGCGGATAATCCAAGCAATGCCTACGATGCCTTCACTTTACCCGCCACATTGTCAGCATCTTCCTGTTCCGCCTTCTTGCTCTTCGCATTCCCCACTTTCTTTCCCTTCTTCGCGGCCGACGTCTTCTTCTTCTTCCCCCCTTTCGGTGCCGCAGGAGCGTGCCCTCCGAACAGCAGATTAAACGCCCACACCGCAAACACGGTCCCAATCATGGGGCCAACCCAGTACACCGCGAAATGCTCCCACGACGTATGCTTCTTGGACACAAACGCCCACCCGAACGCATTCGCAGGGTTCATCGCAGGACCAGTATATGCTCCTCCAGCAATCACAAGCGTAATAGTCGCCCCGATGATAACCAGCGTCTTCAGAATGCGGTTACTTGGCCCCCTCAAAAGCGCCCACATCACAATGAGTGTGATAGTGAAAGTCAGCAGAGTTTCAGCGATTACGCCTGTTTGGAGCGGCACTTTGAGCTTCGGACCACCCAACATGTGCTTGTAATGCTTCGGCATGACCTCCATGATGGTTAAGGCGCCCCCGACGGCACCAAGCATCTGCGCGGGGAGGCGGATAGCGAGAGTGAAGAGATCATCCTTGCTCACGCCCGCGTAAGAGAACGCGACTAAAGCGGTCGGGTTCCAGCTAGCGCCACCGAGGGCTTGCCCTAAAAAGGAGAAGAAGAAGATGAGGAACGACACCAAGGAGAACACAATGTACATCTTGCCCTTCCCAGATCCGTCTAACCCCAAAGAGGGCGCCAGTGCGGTGGACACCGCACCCAAGGAAGCCATGCTGAACACCCATAAGAAGGTGATGGACGCATCCGCCACGGCCTTCCTCGCTAACCCCATCGCCAGTCACTGCCGATCCAATTCCGATCGCCAAGCCCACAACCTGCAATCAATCCAGAGCCCAATTAAATTCCACAGGCGTCTTAGCAAGTGCGCTCGCATCCACCATTTGAACCAGAGAGAAGGCTTACCACATGCGCTTAGTAGCCGCCGGGGAGGACGAAGAAGGCTGGTGATGGGAATGTCCCGGGAAGCACAGAAGCGTGAGGAGGGCACACCAGCATTGCACAAAGCACACGAGAATCGTAATAAACCTACACTCGCGTTAACCGCCGTTCCGATTCGCCGCCGTTGACTTTTTCACAGGCGCGACGATTCCTCGGCGACTTGAGTCCAACGATCTGACAGTCGTCGGGAATCGAAACATTCTCGCGCTTCTCATTCCGCTAGCTACAATTCTTTTCTTTTTTTCTTTCTTGGCTCTCTCCTTTGGACAGAGACTTTAACTCTTAAAGGACGGGAACGGTGACCGTGGAAATCATCCCTTCACTGCTAGAGTGTGAATCATCTCCTTGAAAAAATGTAAAAGTAAAAGTACTCATTGGAAGTCAAACTACTATAGAAGACTTCCCCTTTTCATTCAAAATTATGAGGATGAATAATTGAACTTCTATCTTACAAAGAAAGATTCTTTGTCATCCATTGGACAATAAACGTTTGTTACATCATATATGGGTTAAGCTTATGGCATTAAGTTTGATTCTTGATTTCTTAATCCCCATTATCAAATCCTATCTACTACCACATTCACACTACACAACATAGTTAGTATTTGGTTGGAGTAGGGATGGAACTTTGACTATTGGTCAAAAAATTAATATTATTTTTTATTTAGAACAAAGCCTCATGGTAACATTAATATTGTTCTTGTTAAATTTGGTTTTGTATTAGGGTCATATTAGGACATCCTTAGAGGAAAAATAGAATAAGGGCTATTGGAACAAAGGCTAGTGATCTGGAACCCTCATTGCTAAGCTATGGAGATTGGGTAGGTTGCATAACATTGTACTAACTAGAAAATGTGCCATGTGGGGTGCATTCTGCATAGGAACAAGCCATTGAATAATCCCAGTAGGATAAGCTCTTGTACAAAATGTCCCCCACATTGCACATTCTCTAGCATTAAGAGCTACATTACATGTTTTTTAGACAGCTTGGAGGGCCATTTCAAGCCTATTCCCAACATTGTTCCCCCAATAGTTCAGGAATGACCATTGTCAAATTTTTTAATAAAAATATGGAAAAATAGAAAATGGAAAAAAAAAATGTTGAAATTTTTTTCTAATTTTTTTTTTAATTAAAAATTTTAAAATAATGATGTGGCAATCTCTTTGCCGTGTCAGGCAATTTATTGCTGCAAAGCAATTTTCAAAGTCTGGAAACCCAACAAAATGTAAGGGAACTCGCAACCCTCTAAGAGGGTTAAAAAACATCTAATGTTCTTTGTCATTTTGGCACTATTTCTATGGTAGTTGGGCCGCTTTGAAAAAGTTGGTTGTTGTTGCTTATTCTAAATTTTAACCTTTGAAAATGTTTGAATAGATAAAGATTGCTATTAATGTATAGCAATGTGGTAAGGGGCCCTACAATGAACAAAATTGTCTTATATGACTCTTCAATTGCCCCCAATACTTTAATTAAGTTATAAATCTTTCCTAAATACTTAGCAAAGTACAATACCTTCCCAACATGTTATATAATGGTCTAATTATACAATGTTATGGTGGGTGTCTTATTAGATTGTGGCCTAGTTTTTCACTTATTTGGACTATATTTTAATCTCTTCCTAACCCTAAAATGTTGTTGAGGATATATGCAAACCATCCTCTGGATGACTTTATATAAGTCTATAGAATACATAAATAACAATTTTCCATCCCTTTTTTGTTTGGGAAGTTTCTTGAGAAGTATTTACTGAATAATGAATAATATTGCAAATTTCCTCATTATGGCACTATTGACTTTTCTAAAGAAAAAGGTGGTTAATCTATAGGTCCCCTTTATAGTGTATATTGTCCATTTCTTGAGAATTTGTCATAAAAATAAAATTTTAAAACTTTAGTTCAATAAATGAAATGAAGCTTATCAAGTGTAGTCTCTATTCCTATTGGAAATTTTGAAAAATTTCAATATTTTAATATGTTATACCAATATGAACTTTGGATCTATAGCCATGCTTTGTTAATTTTCTAATTTTAGAATGATGTTATGTACTATAATACACACCCATGGTAAAAATTTCAGATTTTTTTAGTATATTTTGGATTTGATATGGATTTTCTTTCATTCTTTTTAAAAAAAAATTTATAATAATTTGAAATTTTATGACTTGTAGCAAACATATGATTTCATCTCTAAAAAATAAATATGATGTTTTTATTCAAATCAAGTTGTAAAATAGTAGTAGCAAACAAAGTGATAGATAGTGAGGCTTGAAATCAATCATAATGGGCCCATCTTTTAAGGTTAATTGCAATGGGGCTTGTCTATTTGTTTAAAATAAAATAAAATTAGGGTTCAGAAATCTATTGAAAAGTGGGTCATTAGATGAAATTCACCTCTTCAACAAGACTATGAGTTCTTTCAAGTTTGTGAATTGTGGGAACTTAGCCACAACAATAGTCTAACGTGGTAGAGCAATTGCCATGACAAATAATAATAATAAATGAATAAATGAATAAATGAATAATAATAATAATAATAATAATAATAATAATAATTTATTTTGGCTAGCAATGGCTAGTTCATAACATGGAAAATAGACCTCAAATGGACCTCAAATGCTCCACCAAAACATTTAATGTTTATGCCAATCCAGTTATTATTGCGAATTAGATGAGAATGTTGCAAATTCAATGCAAGCAAAATTAAGAAACACTAAAATAAACTTTGGGGCAAATATAAATATTCTAGATGCAATGTGGTGCTTTGAATATGGTGCAAGTTGTTGTAGAGTATTTGCAACTCTTAAAAAATAGCTCTAGTAATAGCAAAAATAATTTTGATAGAATCTTGAAGGTAGGAGCTCTCTTGCAAGCTCTTGAAATTTCTTCAAAGTGTCGACTTGGGAGGGAAAATAGTGAGCCTATAAAGTTGTTGGGTTGTCTCAAGGTTACAGTGGCTCCCTTTTATCATTTCTAGTCCACTACATTATGTTGTTGCTTGTAATTGCAGCTTCATTAAAGATGGCCTTAGAAAATTTAAGGTACTTATTTGCATGTAAATGACATCTTGGTAATCTCAATGAAGTTTAGGACCTAATTACACTATATCTTGAGTTTCAATTTTGAGGTCAAATCCCAACTTACTTAGGATGTAGGAAGTAAACAAGAAACCTTTCTTTGTAGGATCTAGAATTTTACAATGTGAAGATTAGGGTCCCAATTCCAAGATTTCTCTTACTTAATATCATATGGAAAATTCATGTCCAAAATGAGTCAAAAAGTCAAAATCTTTGTTTTGGAGGCATTTTTCCCATACAATTTAGAATAGTTAGATTTTTAGATAGAATCAAGATACGAGGATATGTTATTTAGTATTCTTCTTCTCATATTATATATAAAACAACATATGGGACTTAAAGCTTGAATTGGATATCCATTTTGTTGTACCTAACTTGGGCTCCAAATCCTACTTCCTTGGTGCTAGAATCTCCAAAGGTGTTGTCATGTAGGCATTTTTAAATACACTTGATTGAGAATGCTAAACTTTTTGGTTAAGGCTCATTGTCATAGACAAGGACAAAATTCATCCATTGAATGACTTTCAAAGTTTGTGAAAACAATGAATGTACCTATTCATCCAATAGTTGAATCAATTTTTGGCTGACTAGCTTGATGAGAACTGAGAAGTCTATAATGGCCCTCCCTGCTCCCTGCACAGGGAATTGAGTTGAAAAAATGGTTACCAAAGAAATTGGTGTTAGATCACCAAATTCCAATGTACAATTAAGTTTGATGGCACCAATGTCATTAGCTCATTTTTGTAACGTCTCATACAAGATACAAATGAAATGGAAAACGCCAAATTGAACTTCAAACTGCACTTCAAAATGATGTTTGACTGTGTGGCCAAACTCTTACGAGTTGAAAATCTGTAACTTATTCAACATAGCTCAAAAAACTCACACAAATGGTTACATCTAGCCTACACTTCGTAAGGTCGAATTGGCTCCAATTATGAAGGTTTCAGGCACATCTACCTTACAGGATCATCGAATTTATCCCCTGATCATGTCGTTGCTGTGTTCTGGAACTACAAGAAATCTTGCTATTGAGAGGCAGTTTGGATGCTTTACATGTGTGACCATGTCAAGGACATGGCTGTGAAAGATCACAGTCAGACGGAGGCATTAACAAAGTTTTTCCTGCTCGTTACTTGCTATCTAACAGCGGCTCTGAGAGATTGCTGTCGTCCGGCACTCCAAGCTGAGCCAAACGGTTCTGCCTGCCCTTGTTGATCGCATCTTTCCCTTGTTTCGAAACATGAATTTGCTGCAAACCCAGGTAATGCAAAGAATTCTTTATGTGGTAGAAGATTGAAAAACTGAGGATCCTCTTTGGCATGGATGGCAGAAAATTTATAAGATCTTGAAATAAAAGAAAACAGAAGAAATTGAGTTGATTTGTGCTTACTGGGTTCTTAAACGAGCTAATACCACGAACCAACGAAGCTCCTCTATTTATATGTGCTGCCGCAGCTGCCACTCGTACCCTGCAAGGCCAAGGGTTGCAAACTTTAGCCAAACTTTCTAGTCAATCCATGTTGAGCGTGGTCTTGCTTTCAGACCGCCTGAGAAAACATGAACTTTTTTCACATATGGGCCAGAAAATATATAAGATCCTGACTTAATTGCATACCTATTGGCGACGTCAATGTATTCATCTGTTTCGTCGACAATCTCTTCCTGCATTACACGAGATATTGGAACACATGAGTCAGCAAAATTTTCCTAGGACATAAAATAGGATTCTCAGTAAAATAAGACTTTTTCAGAGACTTTTAAACAAAATCATGAAGAGAATCTTCTCCGTGATTCTTGCGGGGTTCTCCTAATGGTCACAATGATTTTCTCCTCCACGAGAGGCATTTGTACGATCATTACAACCATAGCGATTTCTGAATCACGGGGAAGACTCCATAGTGTTGTCTAAGAGTTCTAGAGAACAGTCTAATTTACTGAAAACCCCGCAGCTCTAATTTATTCTTTTACAGTGGAACAATGAGAACTGAAGCAATTTCTTAGTAAATTGACCCAAAAAGAAATGGCTGAGGAACAAGTTTAGACTTCCGGAGGTTTACAACTTTTGCTGCTGCCAGCAAATTGAATTATTTTTTGATGATCTATTCCCGACATACTTTTACATTCAGTTTTAGCTATTTCTGCATCATTTAATCGGCCCGAACAACAAATACGAATTCCTTTTAACACATTGGCATTTTGTCTCTTGAAATGTAGATCTACAAATTCGTGGAAATGATTTTTTTGTTCTAGTTTCCAAGATATTTCTTGAGCAATTAGAGAGGCGGTTTGATAAACAGAAGCAAATTTGTGAAAAGTGTGGGTAACGTTACTTGGAGAAGCTCTTCCATCACATCTTCAAGTGTGATGATCCCAATCACTTCTCCAGCATCGACGTGACTATATAATTCACCTTCGTCAACCTTCTTGACCTTTTTCAGTACCCGTAAGCTGTCATCCACCTGCACACCCTTCTCTAAATCTGCTTCAATGTTGGTGCCCATTCCCTGTGGCTGCTCGTCGTCTTTCTGTTCCTCGCTAGGACTCCTTTCGATCTTGCTCCGAACTTTTGTTACTGCTGCCATATGACTTCCTTTCTGAAATTCGTTTAGAATGTCATAGAGTGGCATATCGCTGGGCACTCTGCAATCCACGCACTCTTTGCGATCAGCGACTTGAATCAACTAGAAAACAAATTCCATCTCTCATTTAAAACTAAAACCAAAAATCGTCACTGACCATCGGCTCTGTCATTAAAATATGACATCTGTTATACTAGGTGAATTAATTAGTCTAGGTCTAAAAAACGCGAAATTATATGTTAGTGACCAAAAGAATCTACCTGGGAATCCTCCTTATGGTGGTTTGCTTCACGGAGACTTCATCCTCAGCACGCACTGTTAGTAGAGTCTTTACCTGAAAGGAGACTTGCATAGTTGAATATTACAAAACAACTGCATTTTGCACAAAAAATGGTGGTACGAAGGAAGAGTTCAGGGACTAGTAAGTAGGATACCAGTAATAGACCAACTAGATTTCGTTTATCCCCATCGTAAACAGGAATGCGGCTGTGCCCACGAGCCAATATTTTCTGAATTGTGTCCCTGGAGAATTGAAACGTCCCAATTCAGTAATAAATAATTCTGCAGCTTACAAATCACCACTTTACAAACGCATCCAAAGAAAACCTGCAGGATCACAACTTCCAAAAGTTTGAAATGTGATGAAGAAGCACACCAGTCTAGCTTTGAGTTCAGGTCCAGTGCGAAGGTCGACTCTAAAGGAGTCATGGCATCCAGCGCTCTCTGAGATCAGCACAGTACACGTAATAAGTCAGCATGATCACATTTCTAATGAGAAGATGCGTTGTGACCTCTCGGCCACTTTCGGACAAATTTTGAAATATAATCTGGACGATTCCCCCTCGATACCTCCACACCAGTTCAAGTTACGTCGTGCACATGAGGAAATCATTCAAGTTAAACCAAAGAGTCTAAATCAACAACAGTGACTGCTTCAATATCTACAGGAGTTGAAATATACTATTTAGGAGACAAAATGTACCGATAGAAGGAAGAATCCATATACTTAATAATTATACTATAAAATCACCTTTGACGTGAGGTCTAAAGCTCCCTGAATAATCGTCGTTTCATCATGCGAGAGGTCTCCTCCTTTGCCAGCCTACCAGAAAACAATTGGACAAGAACTTCGAAATGAAAATTTGTGCATACTCATTAGAGAAATCCTCCACTGAATGATTAGGTCCGCAGTGTAATAAGACATACATGCAAAAATTGTTTTTGAAGAAGGATCTATGCTGTGACTAACAATGACCTCCTGGCCTCTACCTCTTGCCCGTGAATGCCTACAAGTGCCTTGAGTTGCGTCCGCCTGAACATTCCGGAATCATTGTGCCCCAACAAATAGTCCAAAATCTGCATTCAAAAATTATCGCAATCAGAAAACATAAAGAATAAGATTAATGCACGAATTAGGACCAGGAAGCAGAAAGATCAAGCAAGGCAACACAATGTCAAGCAACGAAGCAATACTCACCTTGCCAACAGGGTAGGAGACAGGCAAGCAAATCAGCATGAGCACCTTCACCATCCAAACAAGATTTGCACCTATTGCCAGTCCATATCTAGAACAGACTGCTTGTGGAATTACCTGAGTAGCAAGCACGGACACCAAGGTGCCTTCAATTGTTAGGGCTACAATAGAACATTTTTGAATAGCATGCGCCTTTAAAGGGCAGTTCCAACCAAGAGTTATTTACAAAAACATCATTCCAAATCAGAACTTATATCAAGCAAAATTTGAACCTTAAACATACTCTCATAAGTTAAAAAAACGGTTCATTGACTTGAAGAGCTCTTGTTAGTATTGAGCTCAGATAACTTTGCAGAACAACGTGTCAAGGAATCACTTTAATGCCAACTTACGGTGCTCAACAAGGACTCTCTGGAATAGCATTAAAGAACACTATCTGTAAGAATTCAATTCCACAATTCCAATCATTTTGAACCTCTTCCTATAAAAACTAAAGATTCAAAAAGGCAAGGGGAAATTCAGCCATACCTCTCCAAAAGCAAGTACCAACGTGACTGACAGCAACACAGCCACAAACTCATTGAACATATCATCCAAAAATATGGGAAGCGCCTGCATGTGTCCATCCCAAAATTTCAAAATCAGCATTCAGAACAAATGACTCAATTGTTAGCTCACTCTGCAGCGAGATCGAGCATCCAAGTAAACAAGAAACGAAAACATACTTTAACATACGTAGGTCAAGTTCTCACATGGCATAAAGAACGGTGATAATTAACAAAAGTCTCACCTGGGAATTAATTGAGGCACACCTTCAAACTAGATTCACTTTGCAAACACCACCTCCACCAAGTGCAAATATACCCTGAATTGAAATAGCTCTCAAGCAAAGACCCTTTACCTCCATAGCCGCTGCATTACACAGAAGCAATGTCACGAGAAGCTGGTGCTGCTCTTGCACTACAGGGAGAATCTTCGCTGCACCAAACAATCACACCACGTACAAGGTTAAACAAAATCCAAAATCAATCACTAGTGCCAGTAAGCCTCACTTCAAAAAACCCTAAAGATGCAAGGATTCACGCTGTTCAACTGATCCATTTCGGCAAAAGTAACAAATCAGATAGGACCCCCAAAAGAAAGATAACTGAAGAAATCTCTTCAAGGTCACTCACTAGCCTGTTTCTTCTCGTCTTCACTTCCACTTTGCTGCAGCACTTCCAAATCAACTAACCCCAGTGACATAAGCCCCAACGTCAGCCCAGACATGATGCCCGCAAACAGCACCAGAAAAACAGAAATCGCAGCCGCTATCCACCACTCCGCATCCCCGATCTCCGTCTGCACAGGACTCCTCTTTCCCAGCAAGAGCATTGCAACAAACCCCATCGAATCAACACACTCTCTCGATCTCTCTGCACTCACATTAACTCCCTCTCCCTGCCCCACATTCAAATCTCAGACCCTCGAATTCTCAAGCCCAACACTTTTAGGACATGCACACATGCTCATTTGTGCATCTCAATCAATAGGCATCTGCATTGATGGCTCGGGAATGAGAAAATTGGGGGATTCGACTCATTCCGTCAATGCCCACAATCCAAGCTCCGAGCATCCGTTGTCAAATGTTTGTCAAATGTGCTAGAATAGCTAATTCTGGCACCCAAAATAGGTAAGGTAGGGGCTACTGATCAGAATTGTGGGTGAATTCGGTCGGATTGAGCTGATTGAAGGTGAAGAAAAGTGTCGTATCTTGAGACGAACTTTAGCTAGCTGGAGAGTGAGTGTGAAGGTTGAGACGCTCACTGGGTTGCGTAAGATTTAGAGGAGGGAATGACGGGTGGAGGGTTCCAGTGGGGAGATACGTGGCGTGAGGTGATCGCTTCCAGGGTTTCTGGGGCAGGAACCCGGGGGCGAAGTTGGCTGGGCGTCTGCCACGTGGTTTGGGTGAGGTTTTATCTGTGACTGGGTGATTGGCAGATCAGTGGAGCCTTGTGGGAAATTCAGAAGGAAGGCACTTTGGTGGATGCGTCCTGCCTTTGACACTTTCCGAGTTTCAGAGGTCCCGCTGTATTTGCACTCAGGGACTGTGCGCATGCTTGGACCCAATCTAATATCTAACTGGGCCCAGGTGGTTCGCATCCGGAAATAGCATGATTTGGGTTGAAGAGGATCAAGTTCCTCCCTTTCTCTAATCTTAATCCATAAACAACATGGCGGACGCTTTTTGGCCGATTAATGATAAAGAATCTCTCCATGCAAGATGAAAGTGCAACTATTCATCCTCCAAATTTTGTGTGAGAAGGGAAGGTCTTCTACAATAGCTCAACTTCCAATGAGTGCTTTTGCATTTTTTTTAATTCAAAAATTCACACAATACGAAAATAGATGATTTTCAAATTGACCAATTGGGCATTGAAGGGTTAAGGTTGAAGTACCTATTTGTAATAACGTGAGCATTTGAGCCTACAGGATATGGGAAATTCATTGAGAAATTGAGGTCAGTGGGTGCAAACATAAGGATGAAGAAGAATGTAAATACTTGTGTAAATGTTGATTTTTCATCCAAACCCATTTTGGTTGCATAGACTAACCTATTACACTTAGCTTTGGCACTTTACCCTAGCTAAGCTAAGAGAGGAGACAAATGAGTGGATGAGAAGGTGCAAACAAAGAATCTTTTTTCAATGAACAATGCATCTAATTATTGTTCACAATAGGTCAATTTACAATAAAGCTTTTATAGGGGAGTTGTTTGAAATAGCTACTTCTACCAAACTCTCTTTGATTCTAGGATTAATAAAGCACACTCTCCTTCCCATCAACTCAATTTACTATAATTATCTAAAATTATATTATGTTTCTCTCCTTGTCTCACCTCATTCATTAATTGCCACATACCACTCTATCCCAAACATTAGTAGAAAAGTAGATATTTTACTTAGAAAACTAGTGCATATCTGGAAGCACAATGGGGCATGGACTTCAAATGGAGAAGCCTTGAAGAAAACCTCTCTAGGCCCATGACAAAGTTTCATGGAAGTGTTTTTTTAATACAAGTATAATTTAGTGTCTAAAATTTTTTTTGGTGAAAGATACTGGAGTATATTAATATTTTAGCATATATTAATTTATAGTACTAAGACTTTGGTAAATTTGTATCACATGCAACAAAAGGAAAAATCATTGTAGTTATTTTAGGGAGTACAAAAAATAGTCTCCTCTAAACTAATGAAGTTACGTACATCTATAGATATGAATTTTATGAATATGAACATGGATTTGAACTAGTTCTTCTGTACACTTGGGTTGTTCATACACTTAGATCCAACCCAATATCCAACTAGGTTTGGTTGGTTTTCATGGAGAAATTAGACAAATTGATTTTAGTTAACCCTTTAAAGACGAGTTGGTCACTCTAGAAATCATCTATTTTTAGTACCATGTAAATTGTTGGCTTAAAAAAAATGCAAAAGCACTCATCAAAAGACAAACTATTAGAGTAGACCTCTCCTTTTTCACAACAAAATTTTGAGGATGAATAATTGCATGTCTATCCTATATATAGAAAATTTTGTCGTTCATCAAGCAAAAAATTGTCATGGTGTCCTTTAAGGATTAAGGTATAAGATCACTTATTTTTGACAATTTTAAGAGTTTTAGCATATGTCTGATAGAGTGATGGTGGTGGAAATAGTTTTCTTTGGTCAATGAATAGAAATAATGAAGATTGCATTATTATTTGCTAATTTTTCATCAAGTTTGAAATTAGTAAAAATTAAGAAAGTATAGATTACAATTTGACTTGTTCTCATGCAACAACACTAGCATGTGAGCCTAAAGTAGCTAGCTTGTGAGCTGCGAGTGTGGAGCTTGTGAGCCAAGAGCTTTCAAAACTTTTTCTTAAAACCTTTTTTCCAAAAAATAATTTTTTCTAAATTTTTTTTTCAAAAATAGAAAAAAACTTACTAATTACAATTTTTTTTAGGACCTATAATTACTACTCCTATAAACGTGAATTTCTTTTAAATTTTTTAATGCTCTAGCAATTACCATTTCGAGTATGAAAAAAACTTCAAACTTCTTCAACACATGGTTAAACACTTGGTTCAATTGCTACAATTCTATTCTCTACCCAGTTTCAGATTTTTTATAGAACACAGTATAATAAGTTGAACAAATAATACTCACAAAAATAAAGGTGGGTATTACCTAGCCTTCACTACAACTACTCTAATACAACTTTTAACAATTAGATAAGTATAGAGACTACGTCCACCAACATAATATAAGGCCTCATAGGATTCAAAACCAAGTCATTACATTATATTTTCATGGACCCTTTGCAAATACACTCCAACCTAAAAGAGTGTCCATTTTTAGAAAAAAAAATCTATAAAATACAAAAGACATCCTTCAAATATTGGAAAACAAAATGGAAAAATGTGAAAAAAATTTCAAAAAAATAATGGAAAAAAATGGAATGTAAAGAAAAATATAGAAAAAAATGAAAAAACAATTGAAAAATGAAAAGTGAATGGAAAAAAACGAAAATGGAATTATAAAAATGGAATTTTTTTTAATTCTTATTCATATGTGTACTATTAGATTAGAGTTCATAATTGTAAGTCTCCAACATTCATACCTTTTTATTTTAAAACATTGAGACGTACTTCCATACTTTCATGCTTCATGAAGAATGTAGCCATGTCTATTTTGAAATAGTGATGATCCTTATTCACATTAGAAGTAGCTTCAACTTGTTGAATTTATAATTGGATGCATGAATGAATTTGTCATCATGGATGTCCATCTTGCACAATTACCAATACAAGTAGTATAAGTGCTTGCAATTCACGTACTATTGACAACCTCCAATAGTAAAAATAACCATATTTACAAAGTCCAAATATACTTCTATTATGGTCTACCTTGGACTTTAGCAACACAATTGCACCTAGCCCAGAAATGGAAATAATTTCACTCCCACTATTTGTCCTTTAATGTTGTTTTTTGGTACTCTCCTGCTTGTTCCAATGTTCTCTAGTTGGTTCATTTGTAATTTACTATATAGTTTGGTTGTTCTTAACTATTAGATACGCATTTTCATTTTATAATAGTGTTTGATCATAGAAAATGCCCTTGAATATGTTAAATATGTTGAAATGCCAAATGCTACTGTATTCTAAGAAAAATTGTACACCAATAGAAGTCAAATTGGATGTAATAATTCCTTATTAGGGTTGAAATTTATAATTTGAAGTTATTCAATTTTAAATTCTCTTAAAAAAATGTTATTATATTCAAACATGGTACATGTGCCTTGTCTAAAAAAAGGTTGTGTTTAAAATTGTTTTTAAATGGAATGCCTACAAAATACCACATTTAAGTGGCCCTTCTGGTCCTTTGTTGCTACAACAATTGGATGGACGTCATATCAATATAGATGAAAGATGTAGTTCATTGTCATGATTATTCTAGGTGTGGGCTCAAAATCTTGAATCTATGGTTCTGAATAGTAATGTTTTTTGATGAAGGATAAGATCTAAACACTTGGTCATTATTGCCAAATCCGTAAATCAATTGTGTTGCAATTATTATTGCTAGTTTTTTTTTAAAATGTTGCCGCTTTCAGCTTGGCAACTATTGAAACGTTTAGCATGGTATATAATGCTTGAGGGTTTTAGGCATGTAGGGTTTTAGGGTTTAGAGTTTATTTTCTTAGCCAAAAATGAGCATTGAAAATCTTGAGATCATAAAGAATATTGTATTTGTTATATATTGTAGCCCACTTCTAAATGTATAGGTTCAGTGTAGTAGCTACTAAGTATGGTAGTGTGGAGAACTTTGAAGTAGATTGGTGATGATGAGGAAGGATCAAATATGTGGAAGTTTTTTGACACCACCAAAACAGGGTTGACAGGACGGTCGGATGTCCGGGACGTCCGGACGCGGACGCTGTGTCCGTAGCGTCCGCTGACATTCGTGGTCCCCGTCCGCCCCGCCCGCCCCGTCCTGCCCCGTCCTGTCCACCCCGTCCGCCCCGCCCCACCCGTCCGCCTTCCAACGGCGGGAGGGACGCTGCGTCCGCTGGCGTCCGTGAGGACGGACATTCGGGTTACGGACGCTATTTGGGGGCGGACGTACTGATTTGTCAACCCTGCGCCAAAAAATCCATGATACATTTTCTTGGAAGGTTTAGAGAGAAACTTCAACAATTATAATTGAAAGTCAATAAAAAAATGTAGTCCGTTGCTTGAAATGCATGATAGGGGTGTTGATCAAGTTTTGTAGAAATCAACTAAGCTTCCATCTCTTTTGAATTCAAGGTCTATAAGTGTCATTAGCAACAAAAAATGGTGTGCTTCCTTCTTAGTCCCAAATTTACCTCCAAATTAGTAATTTTAAGTTAAATAAAAAAAACCTTGAAATTGTAAGAGAGTAATTGGGATCTTCTGTTACAATCTATTTGTTTTTCAAATTAAAGTAGTCAAGTCCGTTTACAAGGTTTAGGATCTTTGATTTATAAGGGAGTATTGAATGTCGTTCATGTTGGTTTAGAGTAATCAAAATCTCTACACATTATTTTGTACAAAATTCTAGTTGACAAATATCAAAATGGTAGAAGTGACTATTAATTCTGCTAATTTTGAATCTAGTATAAGCTTTGCAGACTTTCTCATATCAAAGCTGCAATTATCATGCTTGATATGTTGAAAAGCCCAAAGTTGATGGTTGAAAGAGGATGTGCACTCTTGTAGATGTCATGTTCAAAAAACCAAATTAAAAAGTATAGAGGAATTGCATGTAGAGAGAAGTGAATATTTGAATCCTAAGTTCTTAATTGTAGGTTAGAAACAAGCTCATAAGACTAGTACCACTCTAGCTTAGGACATTAGTTTGTATGTGGCTAAAAAGATGAAGGATCATGATATGGAGGTTCATCACCTCATGATCGTGAAGATTTTAGGCCAACCAATATTAAAATAGATGATAACACCACTTTAAAGGAATCTAGTTGCAGTGAAATAGCAACATGGGGTTTTAGGTAGCTTAAAAAATGGTATGTAGACTCACCTAGTGGAGCTTTGTAAAGCTAAAATTGTACAAGCAAAGAACATTGTGACAACATTTGTAGTTGCAACATGAATTGAGAATGAAAGGGTGTAGCAAGGATATTTGGAGTGCATTAAAGAAATATCAAGAAAGCACTTGCTCGGAGAGTTCTTCTAAACAATAAAGAAGATGTTTTTTTGCTCTAAGATAAAAAAAAAAGAGATCACTCTAATGCAAATCTCTGCAATATAGTGAAAAGAATTATTACAAAGCGGTAGGAAGAAGAGACCATTGTTTCTTCAAACTACAAGGATATCATAAGGAAGTAAATTGCTCTGAAGTTGTACATTGAGCATGCAACACCTGATCATCACTTTTCCCAAGTAAATTTGCACTTTCACTTCCAATTGTAGATTATTTTTCACAAAATATTGCAGTTGTGTTTTGGCTTTCTTACAGATTTTAACATGTACAACTTATTTATTTATTTATTTTTTAAATACAATATTTGGAATGAAGTCAATATGGTTTTCTTTCTGCCTAATAATTCATTGAAGTTGTTCCCCAATTGTTCCTAATGGTTGTAAGATCCTTGGTGCACATATTTATCCAAGTGTTGTACAAATATGTGTATATTGATTTAGTATTTGCAACTATTCATCAGGTTTCTTATTTTTCCATTATGTTATAAAAGTCATTCTTTAGTCATTTTTGAGGTCTACCAAATGTCCTTCAACGCTTCGAAATCCTAAAAATTACTTTAAGACAATAGAAAAATCAAACAATTATATATAGCATGTTTTGAAATAAGTGTTTGCTTGGAGTTCTTTAGGCCTTTCTTGTTCT
This sequence comes from Pseudoscleropodium purum, assembly GCA_963969395.1. Taxonomy (NCBI): domain Eukaryota; kingdom Viridiplantae; phylum Streptophyta; class Bryopsida; order Hypnales; family Brachytheciaceae; genus Pseudoscleropodium; species Pseudoscleropodium purum. Next base: position 23,576,561 of record OZ017796.1, read on the forward strand.
TCATTCCAAAAAGCTAAGCAAGGGCTATTTCAAATTCATGAAGCCTCTAATCCTAAAAACCTAAGCAAAAGATGTTTTCTTTGTCCCCATTGTTCCTTTACTTTTTTTTTTCTTTAGCAAAAGATCCAACTGATGTTTATAAGATAGCTTATATTCTCCCATTTTTGGTAAAAAAATATTTATTTATTTGAATTTGAATTAAAAAAAAATGAAGGTAGTGCCAGGTAGTTCCAAAATCCACATTTATCCTAGTTTTAGAACTTGCTCACACTAACCCCACATTTGATTATGAGGATAAAAAAATTACATCATGATTGAAAATAGAGTTATTGCCTAGTAGCCTAAAAACTATCGTCAGATCTAAAGTTACTATTGGGGCTCCCTCATACGACCCCCATTTTTGGTATCGAGGAAGAATTTTATTTTATTTTTATACATATTTTTTTTCTAACATGAGTTATATGACCAAAAATGGGGTACCACCGAACAGCCAAAAAACTACCATTGGATCCAAAGGTACTTTTAGGGCTCATTCACACTACCTCTATTTTTGGTTATAAGGGAGATTTTTTGTTCCAACATGACCAAGAATGAGGATACCACTCGGCAATCCGAAAAGTCTCGTTGGACTCAAAGGTACTTTTGAGGCCACTCACACTACCCCCATTTTTGGTCAATAATAAAAAAATTTAATTTAATTTAATTTAATTTTAAAAAAATTTATTATTTTATTATTTTACCATAAATAGGGGAACAATTGGGTCCAACATTGATCTTGGGGATCATTCACACTACCCTTGTCTTTGATATCAAAGAAAAATGTTTTTTTTGTGGATTTTTGATCAAAAATGGGGGTAGTGAGAATAAGCCCCAAAAATAACTTTGGATCCAACAACAATTTTTGGGCTACTAGGCAATACCTCCATTTTTGGTCATGATGCAAAAAAAATCCCATGTAACCAAAAATTGGAGTAGTGTGAACAAGCTGCAAATGTACCTTCGAATCTTATGGTACTTTTCGGGCTACCAAACAGTACCCCCATTTTCAGTCATGATTAAAAAAGAAGGGCTTTTATCTAGTACATCCCAAGTTTATAGGCACCTATTATCTCTTTTTTCAATAGAAAACTTACATTGCATTAACATGTTTCTTTTTTGCAATGAATATCATTTATCTTTGTTTACAATAATTTCTTTATCTAAGTCTAATTGGGCCAAGATGTAAAATCAGCATATCTAGTGTTCATCCCAATATAGCTTTGTCAAGACAAACAAGCATTTTTCCTTCCAACATCCATGCAAGTATAATTATTCATAAGGAAACTTTTTCAATGTATTTATCAAGTATCACGTATGTTAAATCTATAGTCATAAGAAAAATAACTATACATCTATAAGAAACTCTGTATATATATATATATATGTGTATGTATGTATGTATGTATGTATTTAGGACATTTCACAAATATTTTGCATTGTAAAACTTCTAACATATAGAGAAAAGGTTTTTTTGACAACCATATTAATAGTTTTTGCATCCATAAATCTCCAAGAAGTTTGGAATGTCACCTATGCCCATCCAAAAAACACAATACAAATGTAGAGTTAGTGAGGATACACCAAATGTCTATAGCTTCAAATGCATGTTATAGCTTTTATAAGGACAAAAAAAGACAATAACTAATATACTATATCTCAAAACAATAAAAAATCTCCAAAGAAATAATCCTTCAAAACCCTGAGTTAAGTAAGTCTATGAGGTTGTCATCATAGCAAAAAAGCAACTTATTGACTTTTATAGTCACAGTAATAAAAAAAATTGCAAAATAACCACCTCAAAACTTCAGACCAATACTTAGTTTCAATGCCTCAAATATAACTAGCTTTGTCCTTCTTTCTGTTTCAAAATCTCACAATATTGCAAACACTTTGCTAATTGATGTATTACTAATTGTCACATTTATTAGCATGTAAGTAGTGAAGGAGCTCGTTGTAAAGTCATTCTAGTAATGTTACTTCATATGGCATTGCAATTCCCATCAAGTCAACACAAGTCTTTAAAACTCAAGGTATAATCTTTAATTATAAACTTAACTACCTTGAATAAAAAAGTTTTTGTAATATGAAGAGAGCATTTCTAGTTATTGAATCAGTGAGTCATGTGAAATAACTTTATATAACATGCTTAGTATTTACATAATTTTGCTTTGCAATAATTAATGAACCTTATAAACACATCTGCCTTGATTATTACAATGCTTGTAACATGGATGGTTAGTTGGTACCTTTGGACAATTGGTAGGATTTTCAATAATTGCCTATTGGATGGCAAATGCTTCTACCAACAATAAGGCTTTATTCGTTAAAATGAGACAATCTACACATTTTGAGACTTCAACCCTAAAACAATTATAGTGATTTTATTGTTGAGTCAATGATAGACAATCTATGCAACCTTTGGGCAATCAAAGGTTTGTATATATATATATATATATATATATACATTAAAGTCTCAACTTACCAAATAGTCTCAAAATTGAACAGTTGTAACAATTTATCTTCAAGTGAACAATAAAATTGAGACTACACTTTGTCCAAACATAACAAATAAGACCTAACAAAAATGGTACAGATTTTGTGTTTACATAGAAACTTCCATTTGACTAAAGAACTTCTAGGAAAGTTTTTTTGTGACACAAATGAAATAGAATTTCATTACTTAAAATTGAGTATATAGCACTAGCTATAGATAGCCTAGTGAAAGACAAAGAACAACAAACAACAAACAAGAGAACAAGGCCAACTAAACAAGCAAGACAAAGAGGGACCTTCAAGGTATAATGTTGAGGGGCTACAAACAGAATTGACAGGATGTCCGAACATGGATGCTAGGTCCGAAGAGTCCATTGACATTAAAAAAAAAAACTTTTTTTTGCCATCCACCTTGTTCGTCCGCCAGCTCCGTCCGCTATGCCGTTTGCAAGATTTGACAGCCTACATTTGTCCAATGGATGGGGTGGACAACGCCGTCGGAAGGTGGATGACAATTTTTTTTTTCGTTGTCCGCTTATAGACATTGGTGGACGCTACAGATGGATGTCTAGATTTTGGACGTTAATTTGCCCCAGATGTTCCAATTTGTCAACTTTGGCCACAAAGCAATACTTGGTTGGCAAGGGTAGAAAATACTACATCAAACCACCATTGAAGAGGCTCATGGAGGTTGAAAGTAAACCTAGCGCAGGGGCTAAAGGCAAGCCTATCTAGGATGTTTGGCATCCTTAGTAGCAAAGACATCTTTCTTGCACTTGTGCTTGGCAAAAGTGGCAATTAGCTTGCATTGGGTTGGAGGTGAATACTTCCAAAGTTTGCGTACATACTCCCATTTTACTCTCCATAATCGATCACAAATGCCATTTAAAATGTGTTGCAAAAGCCTCTTGGTCAGCCAAGATTGATTATTAAACACCAAATCATTTCTTGGATCCATAGGGACCACAAAACAATTGTACATAATTCAAGCCAAATCCATTTCATGGGATTGAATTTACGTGGTATGTTGATGGAGAAAATTCTTTGTCTCTACCTCAAGGGTCTCTTAGGTCACAACATTATTCAAAGTAGATTCTAACACCTTTAATATGTATATTAAATCAAGGAAAAATTGAGGTATTTAAGATTTTGAATCCTAAAAAATCTTTTGTTTTTGACCTAGATTAGTTTATATCTTTTTTTGGCTATATTAAAATTTGTTCTTCAATTTGTATTTGAAACCAAAATATTCTTTCTTTCAATTGCCACAAATATTATATACCTAATTTATATGATTTTCATGTATTTTATAACATGGAAGCAATACAAACCCTTCTATCTATGCAAAATATGTGGATTAAAATAATGATTTTTTGAACTTGTGAAAAGTAATAGAAAACTACATGGCATGAAAGAAAACTATCTCATTTCACTAAATAACTTAATAAATAATCTTCTATCACATGTCAAAGTTACATTGAAGAAAATTCAAATATCATTTGATTAAAATGTTTTGTTGGTGTAAATCCCCTTATTAAAGCCATAGTTCAACCAATTGGCAAAGTCAATAAAATCACTGAAAGAAAAAACATTTGCCAAATTTTCACAAGTAACTTCAAATAAGTGCAAATCCAAAATTGACCAATTTTATTGATATGACTTTAGAAAGGTGTACGTGTTACAAAGAGTTTAGAAGATTGCTAAGTTGGGCAAATTTAAGAATGGACATTGACTTGCAAAAAAAAGTTATTATATTTTATAAAATATTGTATTAAGTATTAAACTTCAAAATTTAATTCTAAATTGGCTTCAAAATATACCATTGAGGAATCATTGTCAAGAGCTTTCCATCATCAATTTGGATAAAAACTTTGCTCTTAAGACATTGTTAAAAAATCTCTAGGATTACATTTTGAAAATTAGCACACTAATAACAAAGCAATCCTATTCTTTCAATTATTTATCCCAGTCATATTGAAATGGATGGCAATTATTTTGGCAAGCAACGTCAATGAAGTCATCATTGACACCTATAACCATCTCTAACCTTCTCCAGTTTCATTGCTATTAGTTGACATATGGATACATTATGCTTTGAAAATGTAGGCTACGAAAATTTGATTGAGAAATCTCCTTAGAAACATTTTGAAGGTATCAAGATGATGACCTATTTCCAACCACTTAAGCACTTCATCCTAATTGCGGCATGGAAAAGCTTGAGGAAAAAATTTCCCTATATAGAGAAACAGATTTAAGAAGAATTTTTGTAATTTTTGACATTTTTTCCTTCAAAAAAAATTACTGTAAATTTTTTTCCATAAAGATTTTGTTTGTCCCATTTTCAATCTATAGACAAACCAATTTCCAATCATAGGCTAGTTATACAACCGATGTAGGTGATCTTGTAGCTTTCAATGTGCATGTGATCATTCTATGCTTTCAATATATACCTCCCAACATTTCTTCTACTTGTATTCAATGTGAGCTATCACCTAAAACACAACTGATTGGAAATTTAACAACCTAAGTTGTGAGAATGGCATACTGGTTGGAAATGGGTTCTCTCCTTTAATAATCAATCAATCAAAAATGGTGGCTTCAACTCTTTTAATATTGAGGAAACTCATTTCTCCACATTGATTGTGAAGTGTAGCACACCACGACCATGGCTGGGTGGTGAGAGGTTAATGAAATATAAAGTAAACCAACCTATTATCACCTTGATTAGCAATTTGATTGTCTTGGAGCCAACTCAAACATGGGTACTTATTTTTTAAAGGTGTGCGCATGTTTTACAAATTAATCCCAAGTGGAATTATAATTTTTCAATTAAAATTGTAATTTTTGTAAATTTTTGAAGTTGACTACCTTGAAATTACAAAACCGCCCATAGATTAAGTCATAAAAGTCAGATCAACAACCCATTACCACCATAAAGTGTATCTATTAGTACATGGATATTCACTAATCAAAGATTGACACCTTAACCAAGTTAAAGTTAATGCTTTAATTTTGTGAGTAAAGTAGGTGGAGTTAGAAAAGTATTGTAGTGGTAATGGGGGTCAGAAGTTAGGTGGTGGTAATAAGAAAATGGCAGCAATAGGTTGGTCCACTATATGTGCTAATTGCAACAGAAACATTTTGGAACATCAATCCACCAATTAAAGTTTGATCCTTGCAATTCAATTTTTTGCATACAATGCACACAATCGGTCCCAAGGAGGCATTGGCCGCATCAAAGATATCCTCAACAACAAAAGTAGCCAGTGTCCCTTCCTTCCTTGTCCTTGCTTCGTTCCTGTCCTTCTCTGGTGACCTTTTCACGTGCTTGCGGCCATTACATTCGTGCCACCTCCAATTCGCTTTCCCAGACAAACGGAGTGCCCATTCAAAACTCGCCGTGCTTATTAGCATCAATCTGCAAGTACAGCCGCTTTACATTAGAGCATTCCCACCCGTCCTCCAAAACGGATGACCTCTCTCTGGGCCTTGCTTGGAAGTTGTGGCCGGCCTTCAAAACAAGGACCTTTTGGAGGTCAGATTGTGGCCTCCAAACCGGCCTCCAAAACATGAAGAAACAAAATGCTACAAACCCTCCCACAAAAGTGCCCAATGAAACCCTCCCATGAACCCCTCCTGTGAAACTCTCCCGTGGAACCCTGAGGCTTTCTGCACTCCAGGCCGGCCCATGGGTGAGGTGCCTCAGTTGGCAAGGCAGATGGCCTCCCTCACTGCCTACCCAAACCCGCCTGCAAAATGCAGGTCGGGTGGGCATGCTGTAAAATTAGTATCAAAATTCTGTAATTAAGGCCAAATTGCCAAAATATAAATTTTCTACTCCCTGCATGCAGTTGAACACCTCCGGTCAGCTAGCTTCGGGAAGTGTTTGGAGCTGCTGCCCTGCTAATTTGCATCCTCCTATCGGTTGCATCCTCTCATCCAAATCTCTCGCTTCATTTCCTGCAACATCAAACTCTCACCAACCATTTTTACCTTGAACTTCAAATTTGTAAAAGCTACAATTCTCCTCTTTCAAAGACATGCTTGTTGTGAAATGAAACTCTAAATTTCATTACATCAAGCAAACATGGACAATGAATGACAAATCAAAGGCAAGCTGATACAAGCAACTTTAAAGCAATATCCACCTTATCCAAAGAACATGCTCCACCGACAATATTAGCCTAGGGCAACAAATGACAAATTAGGGACAAGTTGACACACACAACCCTAAAGCAATATCCACCCTGTTCAAAGAATATACTCTACCGACAATATTAACCTTGGATTCAAAATGGCAAGCAACTAAACTAAAAATAAAAAATTTATGAAAAGGATGGGCCACATATCCACCTTTTATTGGCTCTATCTTTTTACAGGTAGAATCTTTCTAAATCAATAGAGTTGGAACCCGTTTGACACATTACATTAGGGAAGGTCATTTGCAGTTTATGATGTTTGTATGCATCTTGGTTCAAGACAGGCAATCAATATTTCCTAACATAGTTGTATTGGCTTATACAATATTGACTTAGAGAAGTTCTACCTATATTGAATAGAGATTATGGCATTGACTCTCTAGTTTCTAAATCCAAATTTCCTATTTCCAACTGCATTCACACTACACAACGTAGTTAGGATTTGATTGGAGTGGACAGAGCCTCACTATCCCACTGTTTTTGGTTGTTCTTAGTTGCTGATCCTACCAATTTTTCGTGCAATTTCGGTTTCTCTATTTAACACTCTGACCGGTTGGTTCTTTTCCCAATGGCACCGGCTAACAATGAACTACACGGCTGTTCTCTCCGAGCATTACCCCCGGCATGCAGAGTATCAATTGACTGTATTCAGTGAAATGGTCTCACTGTTCAGGGTGAGATCCATGCATCATTCACGCACAAAAATTACCCGTCCATGCGACGCTCAAGATTCCCACTTTTAGGTCTGACCCACAAGGATTCAAAACGCACAAGCTCTCTCTTTCCATCCATCCATTCTACAATTTCTATGCTCTGCAAGTTGCGACTGATGTGTTGAAGCACGGTCTGGTGGGCGTGTGCTTGGTAGCTAGCGGCATGTGCTTGGTAGCTAGCGGCGTGTACTCAACAAAAAACCAGAATCTAAAGTACGGTAGCTGACACTCATATAATTTTTCAGACAGGGCATGGTGCTTCATTTCATCTAACGTACATCTATCAGTGAAGTGGTGGTTACATGAGCTTTCTTCAGGATGCTGAACCTTAAAATTCATATTTTCCGCGTATTTCAGTGTGGGTTCATTTCTGAAATTCGGATTTCCAAGAATTCCCGACTGGAGTACTGGACCACAAGGCTATATATACATGTCAAAACTGGGGCAGATGAGCGTCTCAAACTGCTCCAGTTTTAGCTGGGCTTTTCAAACCACTCCCAGTTCAGAGCCCGTTTCCAAATGTAACAATCATTCGTGAATTTATGCTAGTATAACAAAAATGACCGAGGTTGGTGATAGATGGCAGCATACTCGATTTCAACGCCGTAGACCATTGACATGGCACTTCTAGTCTCCATGGCACCATTCATCGGTAAAAATTGATCACCAAGCAAAATTTCTAGGCTTCAAGCTATAGTTACACAAACTTTAAAAAACAAACTATCAGAAAATTAGATGATTTTCTGACTTTATTCCATGTTCACACATTTCACTTCAATTTTTCCCAGTCTTATACCTGCATCCACACACAACACCTTGCTTCAAGTCCAGGGTGCAGGCTGCTGGATACAATTTCTCACATTTTATATGTACTTCTATTCCGAGTACAAGTACACAATTTAACTCTACAGTGCTCCATGATGTAAAATCGGTGCCATGGAGACTAGTAGTACCCTGCAAGTGATCTATTCTTTGGCACAGGTTCCAGCAGCGCAGTCACAGTTTCCGCACTTGCCTCCGTTCTCCTTGGCGCAGGTTCCTAATTAAATCACAAGCCACAAAACACACCATCAGTCACTATGGAAACAAGAGTCTGAAACCACCGCTGATAGTTTCATCCATAAAGAAAAACTTATCACCATGCATGTTGCAGTCACAAATAAGATACGAAGGAGAAGATGATGAAGACGAAGCAGCATCTCACCTGCAGCGCAGTCACAGTTGCCGCACTTGCCGCCATTCTCATTGGCGCAAGTTCCTGCGGCGCAGTCGCAGTTGGCACCGCACTTGCCGTTATCCTTGGCCATGGCTATTGCAGTAGTGGACGAGTGTGAAGCGTTGAATGATCGAGTAGTACTGTCACAACAGAGAAAACAAAGAGGTTGCAATTAGAACAACTATACTTTGAAATTGGGACACCAAAGCAACTCAATTTATATGAGAATTCTAGATGACCAAGGACTATCTTAGCAGACTTCGAAATCCTCACAGCTAGAAAGAAACTACGAACTCCTGAAGCAATTAGATGATATAAGGATCCTGGTCTGTGCAAGTCACATCAGAGCGATTTCTGCAAACTTATCAAGAGCTATGGCTTGCCAACAGAAAATCAAGACGAGTAAATCGAAATGCACAAGCTTGCTCGAGCCTTACCACGTAGATGGAATGCAAATGAGGAAAGACGAATGATGCTGCAGCTCTACTAGCACCGAGCTTATATACACGTTTAGAAGCGACCTCACCGATTGGGCTCCTGCTGCCACGAATCTTCAGAGCCCCCGCAAATTACGCATTTGGAGTGTGGCTTAGGTATCTAGCTTTGGAATCTTTTTCCTGCCACCGTAGATGTGGCTTTTCACACAATTGCTGAATTTTCCTCACACGTTACCACGACCGGCCAGCAGTTGAATGTCCACATTCAGTTTGGCTGCAAGTACCACAAGTCCCCAATCCAGATTCCTTTCATGCATTGAACTAATTGCCAGACTGAACCGTAATTGGGGAGTTTGGCATCGGGACCTGCGTTGAGATCTACCAAGCAACCGACGATCTCGATCTCAACTGGTTGGATCGGACAGTGCTGATTCAGTCATTTCTAGCGGAATTTAAGAGGAGTCCACGTAGCCACTTTGAGTTACGGGCAGTAATTAATAAGACCAAGTCCTGCAATGTGCACATGATGTGTACTTTGAGTGCATTTCCTGGAGGTTTGGAGGAGAAGCTGGAGCCAGACAGCATGTTACCTGCACCAGTGGACAGTAGTAGACAGTTACAGTTACAGAAGTAACCGATCCAAGTTGCAACCACATTGTTGTTGTGCGGTCCATTTTAGGTGGTAACATTGCTTGTCTGAATGAGCCGTTTTACTGGGATTCACTTACATTTAGGAGGACAAAACATTGATTTCCGTCTGGTAGTGATAAAATTTTTTTTTGTAGAGCTAGGGCACTCAGCCCTCTTCGATTACAGAACCTCACATTGCTCTACAATTCAACCACTTAAAAAATTATTATAAATAATAGGAAGTCGTCAACTAATCACTTGATCTTCCTTTAAACTTGCCCCCTCAATGAATACAAATTGGATGAACTGAAGTGGATTTTTTTAAGCATAAGTGTGTACTTATATATATGTTATTCACCTGATGAACGGAAGTGGAGTTTTTAAAGCATATACATGTTATTCACCTGGTGAACGGTTGAGAATTTATGGGGAAAAGAAAATACCTTCGGCTTATATGCAAAATTATAATAGGCTACTAAATTCAAGCAAACGGGAACTTGACAATTTGAAATGTGGAAGTTGTCCAATCAGAAGAGAAGAAATATGACAGATGTTGCGGACGGATATTATGTGCAATTACCGTGTTTATCGTTACAGAGGGTTGAGTGTAATGGACGGTTTAAGCCACAGTGATGATTATGCAATCATGGTCACAAATTAGGACCTACCTGTGACCCTGCGAAGTTGGCGGAGCAAATATCAGGACTGTAGCAATGGACTTTTTCTCAAATTACTGCCGATCGATTTGTTTTGTCCTAGGGTCCCTCCATGGCCTCTGTCGACTTCGAAAGGCACCTACCTCATGTCGTGCAGCGGTTATGATCCTCGAAGATCAAATGGCTGGGCCCATCCATTTGAGTATTGGACTAATGAGGTACGTGCATGTCACCAGTTGTACAGTACGTCGTTGTGGAGTGGTTGAAGCCATGCCAGGGCTAGCTGGGTACAATTTGTACTGTGGAGGGTAGGATCAATTGGCACTGTGAGTGGAGGATCAATTTGCGATGGGGACGCGATATATATGGTTGTTAACTTAATCACGTGAAGGACAGTTGCTTCCGGGGCTGCTTCACTGTTGAATTGCGGTTCACAAGAAAACGACTGAGGAGTCACTCAAGAGATTAGTTGCAATCCCTGAACAACATGAATTAGGCTAAGTTAGTAGATCTGCCCATGCGGCAGAAACTTCGCCATGTGTATAAATTTAAAGCCTTGTTCAAAGGAGATTCGCCTTCATCCACAAGTAGTCCTACTTGTGGATCCGCCCTGAGCCATATCCGAAACACCTTGTCTGAGATACAACTTGCCCCGAGAGTCGCAAACAAATCACGGAGAAGCTAGGCTTGAAACATCTGTAACTAAGAATATCTTGCATTATTTACCAAAGTTTAGCCAGAATTACCGTCACGTACTTACGTACAGTAGACAGTGGTAACGAAGGAAGTGAACAAGAAATACGAAACTTTGCTGCTAAACTCCCGGTCCAGTTTCAAATGAATCGCGTTGTAGGCAGTTCATTTTCAAATTTTATTTTAATAGCTAGACTCATTCACGAAGACCTGTTCCAACACCCAGGTAAGAAAGAAATCATGAATTCTTTTTGTACACGATCTTGAATTCGTTTTAGGTGAGAGGTACCAAAAGCTACAAGCGTCAGTGTCCACCCACGAAGCATGCATTCAGTATTATGAATGCTAGACTTTCGAGTCACTCTTTTTTTTTTTATTGCCTTCTATACTCAACCCATTCTGATTGCACACTCTCCAGGAGTCCAATCATACTTCTACTCAACATGAGAAAATCAGGGGATACGTCGAAAATGTGCAATTACAGAGTACTGAGCAATTCTGAAGGTTGAGTTTGCAGTACGTACGTGGAGAATAGACAACTGGTAAAGAATGCTCCCACAGGTCTGTAGAGAACGTACTGATCGATAACGCGAAGCGAACAATGGTGAAACATTAAAAAGAAAAAACATTCAATTTATATCCAGGTGGGAGATATATAATTTAACACGCTTCAGCTCATGAACCGTGGATGAATCGATGAGCCAGCACGGCACAAGTTGCGTGTGGAGCACACGCCACAATGCAATGATCCCATTCAATTCAAAGATTCCAACGTTGAATGCAACTGGGCGATGGCCAGGGGCCACAGGATGACAGGAGTCTCTCCGTCTCCACTCTCCACTCTCCACTGTCTGATCGATCTTCAGATTGCAGTGATTTGGGAGTAACTTAAAGTCAGGGACTGTACAAACGGTGGATGACAGGATGAGTGGAGCAAGCGGTGATGTAAGAAAAGGAAACTGAACTGAGGGCGTGTGCCAATCTCAAGCCATGATCACGATCTTTTTCACTTAATTTCCGAACGATCGCAATGACCGGCGATTCAGCTTCCTTGATGCGAATCATTTATTTGATGAGTTACCACCAACTGATGAAGACCACAAGGAGATGAGATGAGATAGATGAACCTTGTTGGCATCTTTGGAAGGTGGGAATATACCGTGCTCAGGAATCAAGGGATCACGTTGTGGCTCTTCGTTGATGCTCCGGGTGCGCCACAATTTACAGTGATAGGCGACATGTTTGGGACGGATCACCTCAAGAATCGAAGCTTTTTAACTTTCTTTGGAAAAACACAACTATGGATTTTCATTGCAGATCAATTACAAAAAGGGACTCAACAGCCAAGCACTAACTTACGTTCCATTACGTTTCTCAATATGTTTTTGTTGATAATTTGATATACTGCACAGTCGGGTTCAATAATCTTTCTAATTGTTTTTCCCAAAAAATCTATGAACTTCAAGATGATCTAAGATGCTCAAAAATGCATACATTTTCAAACCATGTGCAAATTGCTTTGGGGTGATTGCAAAAAACACTTGTCCTTTATGGGTGTCCCCTTGATCTCTATGGAGGTGTTTTTCCCTCATAACTTTTGCGGTTTAAGTCCGTTTTAGCTAAAATTTGGAGGAAAGGTGTGTGTTATAGATCTAGATATTCAGTAATTTTTTCAATTTAAAAAATAATAATTTACTATTTTTAAGGTGGTCCCGATTGGGTACCTACTTGGTTGGTTGGGGGGTTCTCAGTCCTATTTGGGGACCAAAAATGCAATTCTAAAGCCAAGGTTTCGTCTTGTTATAGGTAGGCTAACATTCTAAAGATGTCTGATGAGATTTTTGGCAAAGGACCTAGTGTAACTGTGTAAGGGTTGCATATGGGTTAAAAGGGTCAACTATTTACGCAAGCACTATAAAGAGGGGAAATTTTTTTATGATGAATTTATTGTTCACATGGGATCATAGAGAAGATTAGAATTTTTTTTTTCTTTGAATTTTTTGAATTTTTTTGAATTACTAAAAATGATCAAATGAAATTGCCTATTTTCACCTATTTTCTAGTCCAAGCACTCAATGGAGTCCTCCGAAGTAGTGACTAGTACTTCTTACTACTTAGTAATTTGCAATAAATGTTAAATTTGTCAGAAAAAGTGTCAAAAATGATATTCACTCCCATTCGCCTAGTCAATCAATTAGTCAATCATCCAATCAGTCAATTATCCAATTAGTCAATTTAGGTTTGCCTAGTCAAGAAATTGTGTAGTATAACGAATATTAATAGTACAACGTTGAAAACAGCCATTTTGAGCCAAAATCATTAAGTGTTTCTTGCAATCACCCTTTGGAATCATAGTAAAATGCACTTGAATATCCAATACAACTTTCAAAAAAGTGAAGGCAAGTTCATGGTATGAAGAAGTTAGTTTGGCCTTTTAATTCACCATAGATAATTTTTAAAAGGTAGTTAAAGATTTGTTGTGACACTAATGTAAGTTGAAGAACAAGTAAGAAATGATACAAATAATTCAAGTGGTATGGAATCAAGTACCTCTACAACAATTGCAAATGTTCATTTCTAATATGCCCAATAGAATACAAGCTACAAAGGGTGGCATTGAATAGTAGATAGTCTATAGAAAAGATTCAAATTGTTGTATGATGTTAAATTTCACATATATGTATATATGTTGTTTTTGTTGTTTTTGTTATAATGATCAAATAGATAAGTACTCTTTAATATTATGATTCCCATACAATTTGTGGTTTGGAGATTTATCCATTTGTGAGTATGTTAGAACTTTTAGAAGTTTATAAACTTTTTGTTCAATTTGCATGGGAACAAAATTTGCAAGATTATTGAATGTGATTATTGAGTACGTGACTACATAACACCAACTACCTCCCAAATAGAAGGACTTTAGCCTCTTATTGAAATTAGAGTGAACCAATAGTCCAATAGTAATTGAATGAGAAGGTTCAAAACCTAAACCATCAATTGCAAAAACATATCAAAACATAATATTCTCAATAATGAATTGGGGTGTCTTTAGAAGTTCTTTGAAAAGACGTGACCCTATATCCAAGATAGTCAATTGGAAATTTTAAGATGATTAGGTGCATTCTTTTTTTCTTCACTTAACATGAAAATCATTCATCCAGTTTTTTAGTCCTGAGCGGCAATATTGTGTTAATATATACCAAATCACAAGCAAGATTTTAGCTCTCAATTTTCATTTCACCTAGTTTTAAGTTTTAGAACTTACAGGCAATATCTCCAACTTTCAAGACATATTTGTTGGATTTTCATTCAATAATTGACTCATTGTATTTTTTTCTTGATCCTTTTAATTTCAGAAACAATTAGTGTTTGAATTTTTGAAAATTCATTTAACCTTTTAAAAGAGGCTAAAATTGGGCTTACAAAAATATTATAATTTGACTTGTGGTGACCGAGAAGTAAATCAATTATATTTTTTATATATTCAAAATCCTTTTCAAGTCTTGTAAAGAATTTGACCACTAGTAGAAAAACATGTCGTAAATGATTGTCCATAATGATTGTCCATAATGATTAAAAAGTATTTACAATGACTCATTTACATTTATTGTTGATAATTTTCAATCATATAGGACCATCCTTCAAAAGAAATATTGAATATTTGAGGACCAATTGTGAATTGATTATAAATTGATTCTATTAACCTTTAAAAGACCTTACAAGCTTGAGGGACATTTAAGAAGTCAAAACTCAATTTTCACATAGTTATTGATTCTAAAACATTTTAAAGTTTGACTAAAAAAATGTAGCTCCAAATCTCCAATAATCAAATTTTTATTTCATTTTCATTTTTTTCTTAAAATTTAAAATTGCAATTTTTATGACACTTTGAAGGTAGCATGACTAGCATCTTGAAAGTTGAAAGCTTATAATATACCACTTTTGGATTTTTTTTCCCATCAAGTTTCTCTTGGTGTGTTTAAGCTCCAAGAGTACACCAATTAAGCCATAATGTTTGTCACTAAAATCTCCATTTTTTTCAAAATTTCAAAATTTTAAAGGTATTTCCATAATTATTATAATTTTCATAAAGAAGCTATTTATAAAATCATACAAATTTATTTCAATGTTTTTAATTATTAAAAAAATGAAGATAAATTTTGAATATGTATACATATACATTTATATATGAAGAAAATATCAAAAAAATTTAAATGTATGTTTTAAAATTTAAAAAACTAGAAAATTTAACTGAACCAATTTATCTAATTTTGACATCTACAAGACCTTCCTATTTGCACTAGTCTCCTATCTATTTTCTTAGAATGTGTAAGTCATTTTCTAGAGCAAGCACTTAGATGCTATTATTAAAAAATGACATCAAGTTCAAATCTATAATTTATAGATGGCTTAACCCCTCATCGTCGAAGGGGACCAAAAGGGTCTTTACATAGTTTTAAGTACAATTTAAAATTCTATAACTTTTGCGTCCAATGTCTAAATTCAATAAAACTTGTTGAAAAATTTGCGCTCTCTCTTCTAGTTTGTGTAGTAAGATTTTCAAATCTATCCAAAATGTAATAATTGATTGGAAGCCAATTAAAGTTCACAGGTTTAATTTGAGTCCACCAAACTACATTTGATGGTTGCAACTTCAAGGGGTTGTATCTCCTTCACTCCAATTTTTGTTTTCAATGAAATTTGTTGAATTATATTTTCATTTTTGTCTAGTTATTGTGGTAGAATTTTCATATCAATCCAAGTTTCTTTGAAGGTTTAAGAGCAATTTGAAGTTCAAAACCTAGACATTTTTGGATTATAGTAAACTTTGCAAGCTTGTTTCTTCTCCACACAATGTCTGTTTCCAAATTTTTTTGAGAAGTTGCATATATTAATCTATTTTGTGTGGCTAAAATTTAATATCAATCCAAAAAGTTATGAGTAACTGAGAAGCATTTTAGTGGAAGGAAGTTGAGCCTCATATGTGTTTTTGCAAACAGAGTGAGTCAATTGAATGATATTTTTATTTCACCAATTTGTTTCTATGTTGGATATGAATTACTTTACAGTTTCAAGTTTTTTCATTTGAGTAGTTTTAAAAGTCAAATTTCACCTCTAAGTGTGTTGCTAGGAAAATTTCACCATCTTTTTTCAACACTAAAACATTATAATCTTGCGATCCATGTAGTTGAATGACTGCAAATTTGATTCACGTCATCTACAACATGTTTACTACAAGATTGTATGGTTAAGATCTCTATAACTTAGTGACATTTAGATCTTTATCTATATCTATATATATATATCTATATATATATATATATATATTTCAATAAATGTTGGTTTAGGTAGACTTAATTATGAATAAATACATGTCAAAATGAGTTATAACTTCACCTAATAAAAGAAGTACTTTTAGAATGTTGAACTTCTATTTTTAAAACACTCATCTTTGAAAACAAGATTAAGGTGGTAGGTCACTAATTTTGAACCTTTTTAATATATTCATGACCCCCACTAACTAACTATTATATACTTTTTACACCAAATGTGTTTGGAAATTCATATCAATTTCACTTCTTATCAAATTAACATGATTTCACTTGTATTTAAATCAATTCAACTAACTCTTACTGTGACTACAAAATATATCCAAAAATAAGTTCATTGCGCAAGATCCCCAAATTGCAAATCAAATGGTCATAGGCCATTCTACCTTAGTTATAATATTGTTTTTTCATATTGAAATAATTGAATGCAATGGTGTATGTTGTGTGTTAGTCATTATTGTCCTCTGCACTCAAAGATCCACATAATTGTTGAGTGTGGAGCTATAAAGGAGTGCATCCAAGGGAGCCCTTTCCAATAGGGACCTACCAAACCAAGAAAAAAAATCAATTTTTTGAGCACTCTCCTTGGTCAAGGGAGCACTCCCATCAGTTTTTTTCAAACCTCTTGACCAATGAGAGTTACTCTGCAATTTCTGGTTTCCTTGCCTCACTTGGCCCCGGAATATACTTGCAATAAAAAGGCCCAAACAGAAAGATCACAAAAGCAAGTTCCACTGCCCCTGATCCGGCAACCAGGTGCCGGATGTATTTTAATTAAGGTAAGTTACGTTCTGTGAAAATGTCGAAAATCAATTGCACAAGTTTCGGATTCAATGCCAAGGGGTAGCGTGAGTCGACAAAGGAAAGGGACAGATTAAAAAACAAACAATAGACCTGAGCGTTGCCTTGCCCCCCCACTGTACTACACTCCAATTCTGCAGTACTACACGCAAGCGTGTGCAAAGCGTGTGCCGTAGGCCAATCTCCACAGCATCTGGACGTTGGGGATCCCTTCCTGAACCTTCCGGTGGATTCTGGCCAAGTGTGAGCGTAAGTGAGTAAGAGTGAGTCCGGCTGGGGAGTGATAAAAGGGGAGGAAGGAAAAGCCATTTCTGCATCTCATTCAATTCGTCTTCAATCTCTAGCTACACTTCGTTTCCAGTCTTGGTAAGAATCGGACTTGCATTGCAATTGCAAGCTTTGACCGTGTTTTTTCTGATGCATGTGTGTCACAAGTTGCTTGGGTACGTGGCTAGCTTGCAACATATATCGCTCCTTCTCGTTAGCAGGAGTGCCGGAGATAGTACTCTCACGTGCACATCTTGGAGCTAGCTTAATTGTTGTCCTTGTGGTCGTTACCACATTGCCCAGTTTTGAGTTTCTAGTGCGGAGCCTTTACAAAATTAAATTGGTTGATTTCGATAGACTGGGAGGAGTGGCATGGGTTACGATAGAATGAGTTTGGTAGTCGCGTAAAAGTTTGGTAGTTTGGAAACAATTGATCGATAGTAGAGTTTTTTATTGGTTGTTTGACGATTGCAAACTAAAATCATGTCTCTTAATTGTGAACTGTGGTGTTCCAACTCCAGCTGAATTGAAGTAAGGATTACTGTTCTAATTGTTATTATTTTGTTGTGTCTGTATGCTGGGACGACAGTGCATTCGATCATTCAAAGCTTCACACTCGTCCACTACAGCAGCAGCCATGGCCAAGGATACCGGCAAGTGCGGCAACTGCGACTGCGCCGCAGGAACTTGCGCCAAGGAGGATGGCGGCAAGTGCGGAAACTGTGACTGCGCTGCAGGTGAGACCAATGGATGATGCTTCATCTTTTCTTCATCACCTTCTCCTTCGCAGCTCACTTGTGACTGCAACGTTCATGCACTTAAGAGCACTTCACTATTGACGAAACAATACTGTCAGTGGTGGTTTTCTCTCTTGTTTCCATGGTGACTGATGGTGTGTTTTCATTTGTGGCTTGTAATTTAGGAACCTGCGCCAAGGAGAGCGGAGGCAAGTGCGGAAACTGTGATTGCGCTGCAGGAACCTGCGCCAAGGAATAGATTCCTTGCATGGCACTAGAACTAGTCTTCACGGTACCCAATTCACACCCAGGGTGTGGATGAATGCCATGCAGGTGGAAAAAAAATTCAAGTGTTTGTAGCGCTCTATCTTTGTAATTAATTGTGGAATAAAAAATCAGTACAGCGAGGGCCACATTCCGGTACGGCACTCCTGCTGTAATCGTGATTCCTTCTTATTCTTACGTTCCCGCTTAGGTTCTGAATGAGCAATCTCAAAACTATTTCTGCTTGTTTTCGCGCTGGATATACGGTACATGCTGCATTTCAGTGTGGAATTATTTCATAAGCTCGGTGCGATTTTCTTCCCATATGCTGTAGAGATGGAAATCTTCCAATAGTTGTTGCTGTAATTAATATGGCAGCGAGGGAGAGCAGGTCGTTGTCATATATATTAAAAGAATAACTTTTGCCAACGTCGCCCTGAATGAATAGATAGTTGAATGCTGTTCACTTGGCCTCCTTTTCGAGGTAGACATTGTTATGCATGACTCATGCTTTTACTAACGAACCTAGCTAGCATTCAGTAGTCAATAACCGGTTTCGTTATTTCCATATATCTAAAGTAACTGAATACCGAATCCTTCCAATGAATAGCAATTAATGCCGCTCAACATAATGTCATAAAATTTCCAGTAAAAGTAACAGAGTACACGTGGTCTTCGTTCCACAAAAAAGAGGACAG
Organism: Pseudoscleropodium purum; assembly: GCA_963969395.1. Taxonomy (NCBI): domain Eukaryota; kingdom Viridiplantae; phylum Streptophyta; class Bryopsida; order Hypnales; family Brachytheciaceae; genus Pseudoscleropodium; species Pseudoscleropodium purum. Next base: position 23,595,734 of record OZ017796.1, read on the forward strand.
TGGTCCTTTTCTCCTTCTCGCTCGTTGGGTCAGATGTAAGTTAACCCGTAATGGAGGTTGCCCCTGTTCATAAGGTGACCATACAGAGAGTATGGGGTTAATTCTTTTTATAGCCTTATAAGAACGATAGCAGAGCATGTTATAAAATTTGCATAATTTTTGAGTAAGTGGAGAGTTGTGAAAAAAAAAATGTGTATTCAATCTAATAATGAAGGAATATAAAAACAATAGACAACATAGTGGTTCCTGATTCTTTAACCTTGTACAGACATTGAGGCCCAAAAGTGGATGGTGGATGACTTTTAGAAATGAAAGGTAGCACTTTTTGATCCAAAAATCAGATCATTTTAATTTGAGTGACAATCTTGGTCATACCTAGGCTGCCATCTTTGAGATTTAAGAAATTGTCAACCTTGAATGATTGCAAGAAACACTTGCTGATTTTGTTGTGTTTTCACAATACTTATGTTTATTTTTGTAGAATACATTAAAAAAAATTTAATTTCAAATTTTCTAAAAATAGAGCCAATGCACACACCTTTAAGTAGATTGTACCCTAGGAAGATAAAATATAGAAAATTTCTCTAAGTAGAAGAACTAAGAAAGTGATAAATCTCAAGAAAATAAATACTTTGATGCTTTAAATTGTCAAAAATAAGAAAAAATTCCAAAATTCCGAAAAAAAAAATGGCAATTTTTTACAACTCTATGGAGATAGTTATTCCCCAAAAGAACCATCCAAAAATATTCTACATGTTTTGAATTGCAAATAGAAGAAGCTCACTTTGATAACTTCTATGCAATATACAATTAACTATTTTTAGAATTCCTTTGAACAATAGCTATAAGTAAACTAGAAGACCATTCCTTCCAAATTTGAGCTCCAAATTTGTTTTTTGGATACTAAACAATACTAATTCCTCTCAATTGGCAAGTGTGACAAAAAAGGTCTATTTTTGGATAGTCCAAAATTTTCGAAAAGTGGAAAAGATTAGACAACGTATATAATAGTCATGAATACCTCATATATGAATTTTGAGTCTTTAGAACCAAAACACAAAAGTTATGGTTAAAATACAAATCAACATGTTGGATGTGACAAAAATAGAACAAATGTTTCTTGCAATTAGACCCCTTTTTGTCATTAAGAGTCATAATTGATTCATTTTTGTTGATTAGCCTTTTGGAAAAAAACTTAGTAGAAAAAATATCCAAAATTTATTTATTTCCTATTTTATATTCTATAATTATTTGAATTGAAAGGATAATAGATACCTGTTAGTATCTCTAAACTTGTCCAAAATTGTTTTTTGAAATATAGAAACTCAAAGGATGAGAGTCCATCAATACCTCAAAAGGTGAGTGGACTTCATTTTAATTAAAGTATGAACAAATTTGGAATGGTCCAAAATTATGAGAAAATTTGGAAATTTCTACTATAGACTTTATAACATACTATACTAATTTAGTTACCAAGGTATTCCTAAAAAATAAGTGAGAGTGACTTTTGAGGTGAATATTAAGTATCCATGCTTCATTCTAGCAATATCAAAACCAAACTTATTAAATAGAAGTAACCATCTAATTTACATATGTTAAGAATTATTTGCAAATGGCTTCAATCATAAGTTCATTCTATTGACAAATATTGGTTTTGGAAGTATCCAATTCAAACAATTTATGATATATCAATGTGTGCTCCTAGGTTCCAAGAAGAGAGAAGGATTTTTTTTCTATATTGCCCAAATATAAACTTCCAACAATTTTAGGTCTATAATATTTAACCCTCAAAGGACATTTTTATTCTTCCAAAGGTAGCCTAAGGAATCTATCAAAGAATTTAAAGACTAGGCAAGTTCCTTTTGTAGCTCTACACATAATGCTTCTTCAAAAACCAAGTATCTACTATCTCTCTCTCATGCAATGATGGAAAACAAGTGGAATGACCTAGAGCTACATTTGCCACTCACATCATTTCTTTCTACAAATCAAAATTTGAAACAAAGATCAATACATTCAATGCCTATTGGAAAGAAGGAAAAAATATGCCCAAATGGATTTTTTGAGTATTATTGATTGATGCTCTTGCAACTTCATTTATTCATTGGAAAAAAGGCCAAATAACATGAAATGTTCTTTAAGAGTTAAACAAAAAACCCAACCCAAGGGACTTGGTTTTTAAAGATTCTTCTTGAAAACTTCTACAATACTTTATATAGTGAACTTCTAGATAACACTCTATGCCTCGAGTTATCACAAGATACATCTATCAATCTATATCTTGAGGTTTTTGAATCACAATTTGAACTTATAATTTTTGGAATGAAAAGTTTGATAAAAAAGAATTTGAATAATACCTTTGAAGTTGCTCATGACCTCATCATTGATGGTTCATTGAACAAGCTACATTATGACCATGTGAGAAAGATGAAGAAATCCAGATTTGGGTAGCTGCCCCAGGACCTCAGGATAAGAGTACATTCCACGGTTCACGAATTCCGTTTTTGTGGTTTAGCTCGATATCACATCAGTACAGATGGTTTTTAAAAAGGGATTTTAAAAAGTTCGTTACCACATCAGTCTTAAACACTGAAGGTTTCCGTTCCGAGCCTGAGTGATAGCATTTAAACCTTCTGTAAGAAAATTCAATAGCAGAATCCCATCATCAGTTTTATCTTTCGGCGTTAACCCTTCCAAATCAATTTCTGTTTCGTATATTGATAGGTACAACATGTATATTCCCGACAAAACAGAAGCATGGGTTACGCACACATTACCGACTTGACCAAAATGGACTCCGAAAAAAACAAGCAATATGCGACTTCTTCAAACACAATTTAGAACCATTGAACTTAATTTCTGCTTTGGGCAAACACAATTACTCAGACCAACCTGAATAGAGAACATAAGAGACAGCAACATTTGTGCTTGAAGGAGAGACAGCAACCTGATAAGTCAACTATTTGGACTTCCAGTACTTTCTATGGCCACACCATACCAAAGGAGAGATGAAAAACGTCCGGTGCGCAAGCTCATCTGATATGGATGTCAACGATCCAAGTTGATTATGTTAAAGGCCTTAGACGACAAATGTACAGCAAAGGGTACCACCTATAATGCGGTTTCTACATGTATAATCCCTCGGGCACACCTTCCTTCTTCTTATACATGACTTTCTCTTTGGCCTTCTTGAAATCAGGTTGGGTCACCTGCAGGACCACCATCCACACCAAAATTATGATCAATCACTGCACCAAGATAAAGACAAAAACCATGATTTCTTGGTATATTACAACCGTGAAATAGTAGTTACGAATTGCACCACAGCTAACAATTGTTCTTCAACTTCACCACAAATTCCTCTTGGCGAACTACAAAAACTAATCTCACCTTCATACGGCGTTCACGCAACGCAAGAAGACCAGCCTCCGTGCAGATAGCTTTGATGTCCGCACCCGAGAGCTCATCTTTGGTCATCACAAATTCCTCCAGATTTACATCATCGGACATAGTCATTCGAGAGGTATGGATCTGCGTACACCAAAACCAACGAAAAGCACAGGCCTCAAGCATTTACAATCACCATGTCTGAAGAGCCCCGAGAGAGAAACAATTACTTCCTAGTACGGTACATAGATGCTTAAGCAAGCAGGAAACTCTCTGATACTAACGAAGGCATCTTGTCAATCAAAATCAAGAGCTTCCTGCAAAATAATCATAGAAGCGCTCACCTATTCTTCATTAGTCTCACGTTAAGAAACGATATAAAGTACTTGTTTACAACCGGTATTCAACTACTCCGACAAAGACAATGTTGGAAGCAAAAAAACATATCCAATGATAAAACTCTGGAAAAAGGTTAGATAGAAACAATGCTAACCACGGTAAAACCGCACCTAAAGCAACTAATTTTGGTTGTGCAAATGCGATGATCACGTTGCTGTAACTAACCTGAAAAATTCTTCTCTTGGTTTTGATATCTGGCAAAGGAAACTCGATCTTGCGATCAATTCTACCAGGTCGAAGCAGAGCTGGATCCAAGCTTTCAATACGATTAGTAGCCAAAATGACCTTCACGTCTCCACGAGAATCAAACCCATCCAACTGGTTCAGCAACTCCAACATAGTCCTTTGAATTTCTCGTTCTCCACCTGAGTGAGCATCATATCTACAGCAACGGCAATAACCTTTGATCAAATTCAATGCAAAAAATCATGCAATAATGGAATTTTTGAGTGACTAGAGTGATAAAGACGAGATTGATTAGTAAAACTTGACATTTTGCCAAAACTATAACATCCTGCCTACAAACTAACTGCAAAATACCAGAACAATCAGTGAAGAGAAGCCCCTCCATAGTAGTTCTACTAGATTTGGTACACCAAACAGGTACAGAGTCTGGGACTCTTCAACATGCACCATTAACTCAATTAACGGAGATCTATCAGCGTCCTCATCAAATTCGCAAACAACGACCGTCACTAGTTCAGTTCATTCCACCTTGCATTTTTCCAAGCTTCGAAGCCTAAGTTCCAGAAAGCACGCATTATTATTATATAGGGCGCTTGAGGACACATGCCTTCCCCCCAAACCGACCTGCAGTCTAAACTATAGGAGAACCAAACGAGAGGATTAAATATTGCAGTAATAAGAAAATACGAAAAAATACCTCTTTGTACCAACAGCATCAATTTCGTCAATAAAGACAATCGTAGGAGACAATTCATCAGCCACCCGAAACAACTCTCGCACCAACTTAGGCCCATCACCCAGATACTTCTGAATCAGCTCACTTCCTACAACGCGAAGAAACGTTGCAGACGTCGAATTTGCAACAGCCTGCCCAAACATTTAATCTAGTCAAATGTTGCTTGAGCAGTCTAATCATGAACAAAAGGATTGGAGGGCGCAGATTAAACAAACAACCTGGTCTGGTCATACTCGATTACAAACTTAAGAATGACAAAACAATTACCTTTGCAAGAAGTGTTTTTCCAGTGCCTGGTTCACCATACAAAATGACACCCTTAGGAGGCTTGATACCAATGTCCTCGTACAGCTCCGGATGCGTTAGGGGTAGCTCCACTGCTTCTTTGATTTCTTGAATTTGTGGATCTAGCCCACCTATATCAGCATATGATTCTAGAGGAGCTTTCTCAACTTTCATCACTGATACCATAGGGTCCACGTCATCTTGCAGTAACCCTACCACTGACAAGACCTGCACAACGACGATGAAACATTTGAAGGTCTGATAATGCAGCACAAATTCTCGTGTTCAAAAAACTACAATGCTAACAACTTCTTTCTCTGGTAGTTGGCAGATGTTGCCCCAAAGCAAGAGCAGTCGCATAATGACGTTCAACCCTCAGCACACAGACACTTCAAAAACAGACGATATCAGCACAGACTTTATCAGGATACAGACACTTCAAAAATCGCAACTCAGGTATCACTGATGAGCTTCTGAAGGAGCAAGACGAACTCATGAGCATTTGCATCCTCATATTGCACTCTAAATGACCCCATTTACTGTCAAATAAAACCCTAATTTGACCAGTCTCACCATCCCATTGGCCACAAACCGATCTACTAAGAAAACATTGGAGCCTTTCGAGCTTGGAGTGAAGTGGAAAGAATATTTCCTAATTGAAGCCGCAGATACTACGCAAAGACCAGGTGAAGCATAAAACCCTAGACAGTGATATTCTTTTCCAGACCGAGAAATCTCCAAGTCATTCTAATGACCGCGAAGAGTCATGCAAAAACTTAGTCAATTGTAGAAGAATCGTTCTGATGATCACACACCTTGTTGTGCATGAGGATTGCGCAACCCGGCTCCAGCTGGTCTTTGTCCACGAACGACAAGATATTCACATAATACTCCGGACCCACGGACGATGATACAATGGCATGATTCTCGTCAATGATTTCCTCCAAGTTGCCCACGCTCATGGGCGACCCCCGCAGGTCATCGACCTTGGATCGATCCTCCTCGTTCTTATCCTCCTGCGGCTTCAAGCGCTCCTGGTTGGTCACAAACTCCTCCTCCATGAGCAAATAGTCCTTCACCCGGTCCAGTTTCAGCAACCGCAGCTTACACTTGGTAGCCGGCGTCACCACGGGCAACCGCGCCGCAGCCTCCGAACCCTTCTGCTTGCGCTGCTTGCGTCCGACTCGCGTCGGGGGCGCCGCAGGCTCATACTTCTTCTCCTTCTTCGCGCCATCGCCCTTGTTCCGATCTCCGCCCGGCCCCTGCTTCGGCAACCCTCCCGACTGCCCCTGTCCCATTGCTTTCGGCCTTTTCGTCCAAATCTCCTCGTCCCTTCAACGCGAGAAAAAAACTCTTCGAAATCAAACCCTACACGAATCCATGCCACGAGCACCGACCTCTAACCTAAACCGTAAGGCGCACCCGTGACGAAAATTAGCGAGAAAAGTATTGATAGAAAAGTATTGCAGAGAGATAGATTCGGGTGCGAGCTCGACAACGAGGCTCGCGGAGTTTAGAATCAAAATCCAACAAACAAAAGGGGAACAATGGCGTAAGAGTAACAGCAAAGCCAGGCAAAGTTGAATAAGAGCGTCGCACTCAACGGAGACGAAACAAGGTCATTCGAGGAACAGAGGATGAACGCAAAACATACACCCTCATTTCATCCATACGCCTATTCATGTCCTCACCTCTCTCTCTTCACCTCTCTCTAACGCAGGGACACCCAAAAGCAACACTTTTCATATCACATCATAGTTACTTCTCCATATTATTAAACTCATCAGATTTTTATATTTTCTTGTTGGCAACTGAAAGAAGATTTCAATAAACCAAAAAATGTTTCGTTTGAATATTTGATGCAAAAGCTATAAAAACTTAAAGTATTTTTTGATAGACATTCAAGAATCATTTTTTAAGTGGAAGTAGATATTGATTAACAAGATGTATGTTTAGTGAAGATGACACTTTTGGGTCAATGGCACCAATTTGGATATCCCTACTTGAAATGCAAATATTGTGTAAGGTGGAAGTACCTTATAAAATTATATTTAATACATTGGCAATTGAAAATTATAAGTTTTCAAAAATATAAAATAGAAGTTTATAAATTTGTGTACATATACTATAAAATTTTGAAATTCAACTTCATGATGTTGCCTAAATTGATTTTTGCATTCATAAACATATTTATTACATTTAAGATAGTTTGCATCTAAATATTTTCAAAATGGCTCTATGGTTCAAGTTGGTTTCAAGCACTTACACCTTACACCTCAACCCTATAAAATGACACTCCCTTGGATGTCTAACTTATTATGTCATCTAGTTGTATGCATGTTCACAACTTGCCTCCTAAATGCTCAAGGCCATTTTATGAGTTTCTTGGAGTATTTTCTAAACTACAAAAAATATCAAAGTTTGATTAGTTTTGTCAAATTTTTATATATTACAATCAAACAATCTTAAAGTAGACATGTTATGGATTACTTTAGAAAAGAAAACATATACAAAAATATCACTTGTGAATTGAAAGATTATAATGTTTAATCATAAAGGGCTAAAAATTTGAAAGTGACTCAAAGTCTTTAAATCTTCTCTTTATATGTCAAATCTGAAATTGTAGTTATCAAAAAAATATGAAATTTATGAACATAATATGTAGAATCACAATAAATTTGTGACTTCTCAAAATCTACTCTATGATTTTTGCAAGATCGTCACATTGATCAATTTTCTACTTCACCCAACAATTGTATAAAATTAGAGCAAAGCATGTCAAAAATCGAAATTTATTTTTGGGTAATTCAAAGTTGGAATGACCTTCACCAAGTTCCATCCCATAGTTTCATTTCTATTTGAGCAAGAAGAAACTACATTTAAGGAATAGCTTTGACTAGTTGTCAAACTTGAAGCAACCAAAAAGTTCAAGTTCTAGAACAGCTTGGCTCTAAACCACTATTCTCTATGACAAGCACCTAGCCAAGTCCCACAAGTTCATGAGGAAGTTTGACAACACGTGGCTCCATTCCTCTTTCTTTGGTTCCCAAAATGATAAAAAAAAACATTTCTTAAAAGCTGTAGAAACCCATATAAAAGTCCTTCATGTAATTTAGTTTTGTGTTTTGTATGTGGTTCCCATTTCTTTTTATCTCTAGGGCTTTGCCTTTAGCTTTCCACTATTTATTCTTTGGATCATTTCTAGAAAAAATTCCAGGTTTAAAAAAAAAAAATTAATTGCAATTCAATTTTTTGGAATAATTTTTTGGAAGTCATAAAATTGCCTCTTTGCTTTTTTCTGAACCTCTCCCTAAAATTTTACCAGCCAAAAATTGCAATTCTACTTTTGGAAATGTTCCTCATTTTCATGTAGAGTTTTTTTTTTTCTTTTCTGCAAAGTTTGCCCGATTTTTCTTCATGGTAGTCCGCCCTTACTATGTCAACGTAAGTTAGATTCCGTTGTCCAATTCGTTGCCTGTCCTTCAGTTTCATGATTAGGTTTCAAAGTTCTCGGATTACTTTGCCGGAGCCTTGCGGAGTCAGAATTAGGGTTAGAATCGTCTGTCGATCGGAGTGTATGAGACTAGATTCTCGAGTACAGATTCAGAATCGGGGAAATCGATCGGCATGGTGTGATTTTCCGTCACATTTGAGCACATTTGGGCAGATTCAAGGGTTTAGGGTTTAGGATTCAAGTCGTGAATTGATGGGTATGGTGATCTGCACGACATCGATGGCGGATTTCTAACAAGCTATCTACTTCCTTTCGATCGCTGCCACCACCATGACGACGGTGTTCACATTGGCTGAGGTGGAAAAGCACAAGGGGAGTGGTGATTGTTGGCTCATCATTCACGACAAGGTTTGGGACGTCTCCCTCTTCGTCTTGGCAATGGCTGAATCTTAATAGTGGACCATCGCAATGAATTCTTGACCAGCGTGGGGGCCGGTGTTGGCATCCAGGTATATGATGTGTCGCGGTATGCAGAAGAGCATCCGGGTGGAGACCAAGTGCTCTTTGCTGCAACAGGTAAAAGCCCAGCACTTCAGGAAGAGGATATTATAAGTGTCACTTGAATGCATTTTAGAATGTTGAATGTGGTTTTTTGGTAGACCAGTATAGACTATTGAGCTCTGGAGAGATCATCTTCGTTAGGACAACCAAATCTGTTGAGATCGAAAATCTATCACTGACGAAGTTCTTATGCAAACTTTCATAGAAAGCGGATTGTATTACACCACTATAGCTAAGATATGTACATCTGTAATCAAGACTGTCTCAAAATGCAACATCTACATTTGGGCCAATACATTGTTATGAAAACTTACAGAAGATGTACAAAATTAGATGTACACAACAAAAATATGAGAGTCTATGAGAGCCTAGTGGTGGGTTTTGGTACACCTAGAGATGTGTCCAAATAATGCATGCTAAAGTGCGTTGAAATCCTTTCAGTTGCCAATTAGATCAAGTAAAAAGAATTTATGTTAAACAATAGTAACTATGCTCAATCCTTTCACTTATAATTAGTGACGATTATATGTGAGCATACCTTGCACACCCATATCTCATTCAAAAAGAGAAATCCAATATGGAAATTGGATAAATGGCCTAACTTTTGTGTCCATTTCATTCCTAGTATATCCTATTCTATCATCCTTAAATATTGACAATGGAATTCTTCAAAAATTCCACATATGGACATTTTGGATATCTCCTGTGCGTAGCCAACTCAAGCTTACACCTCGTACAGTAAGTCCAAATACGTGTATGGATATATGAATTGCTGTTAGTAACAAGGTTCAGTATAGAGGATAGGATCAGGTCCCTAACGGTTTAAGTTTCCTTGAATCTCTCCATAGCCATGTCTCTAGTGATGGATGTGAGAATTGAAAGTTGAATGGTTGACAGGCAAGGATGCAACTTTCGAGTTCGATGATCGTGGGCACAGCGATGACGCCCGAGAGTTGATGTCACAATTTGTGATCGGCGCCATCGACGTGACCACCCTCCCCGAGCAGCCCAGCCCCAGGAAGGACCCCAGATTTCCATCCCGCAGCCTCTCGGAGATGCTCATTAGATGGCTGCCATTCCTGATTCCGCTCTCGATTCTGGCAATGGCGCTCTGTGTGAAATTTTTCAGCGACGGCCCCAGGAGCTAGTGCAATGCCCAACTCTATTGTAATGGTGCTCCAGGTTTACATCGTATGTATAATACATATGATAACTCCCTGTAGATGATTTCCTTGTGACCATCAATGTATAGTACGAGAGGAGAAAATCTCTTGATTTGAGCTTTCTTATTAGGCTCTTTTCGTATTGGATTCTTCAATTGTGAATTCCTTAGTCGTGCACAAAGAGATGAGTGCCAAACTTGGCAATTGCCCGATGCATCATTCTCGATTTTTAGCTTTCTCTCGCTTTCGAATGTGTTCAGTGTGAACGACGTAGGGGTTGTGTGTCGTATACTCGTACTGGAGGTGATTGAACACCCATCAAAATGATCTCAAATAGGGTTCAATGACTCGATATTTGAAATCATTTAAACAAAATAAAGATTTTATGATGTTTTCGTATGTACCAGGGAGCTTGGTAGGTGTAGTGAATCCTTGGCCTCCTGTTGGTTCAGAAGCCTCTACCTAGTGAAGCGTGAGAAGGCGATTCTAATTTCATGTCGCTGTGAAAGGTGTGGGCGAGGTGAAAAGCTGTGTTGAGATGCACGACTTTGTTTGCAAGTGGGACGCAATCTCTGGGTCGTAACTGAAGACCCGAATTTGAGGACTTTGGGTACAGCCAAATGCATATTTTCATCAGGAGCGTGTGCACGTTGATGGAGTCGGTTATCTCGTAGGATGCGTCTTTGATGCTGTCGAGGTTCACACACTGGACCGTGTTTCCATATCCATCAATATCGGTTGGCAACGTCAGTGCAGTGAAGTCTCTGCGTTGCAACATCGGTGATAGTGGTCTTGCGCATTGTCTACCTCTAATGTGGCCTTCTTCGTTGTTTCCTTGTGAACCTGTGACCTTCATACTCTCCTACGATTCAGTTCTACGGTTTCTTGTTCCGATTTTAGTGTGCTAGACTAGATATACAGTTGCTACACTTTTGATATTCAAACTAGAAAAGGAGTAAGTATGACCGATGGTAGGAGCTTGTGCTGCTAAGGATTTTGATAGTTTCTGTCTCCTAATAGTGTGCAAGTCTCCCTCCGACTTGAGAAGAAGAAACTCGTGTACAATCGACATTGAGTACTGCTCGTATTATGTTCACATATTAAGTACTCAATGAGTAAGTTACATGCTAAGCTTCATGCGGAGTCCCCCACATTCTGAAATATTAGCCTGCTTTATGGTTATGTGACGCTTGCAGAGAGTTCTGTTTGCTTTTGTTTCATTTGAATTGAAGCCGAAGTCATTCTCACTTCTTACGGGAGTTACGGCAATTACTTTGAAGGTCATTGCAATCTTCCAGTTTGTTGAGTTTTGCCCACTCAATACGTAGGTCGACTTTTATAGCCACTGGCATGGAAGAGGTTTTAATTTTCACCAAAATTTATAAATTAAATATGAAGTTACTACTTATCAAGAAGGCATTCACATAGTCCTAAAGCCACATGTGAATTTGAGTTGAATTTGAGTTTGAGTTGAATTTGAGAGTTGAATTTGAATTTTGATTTGAATTTGTGTTTTCATCTTTCAACCTTTGTATCTCCAATGTTTTACTTTATTGAAGATTTGAATTTCTAGGGGGTTGATTGATCTCATATGATGAAATTTGCTTGAACGATATTCATTTCTTGATAGATGAGACAGAAAACAGAAGATGTAGAAGGTGCTAATTGACTTCCATCCATTTACCTCTATATTTTTTATTTTGTAACTCAAATATTGAATATGATTAAAAATTTGAGTTCATAAAGGTACCACTATTCTATAAAGGTAGAGTTATTTCATAAAATTTTAAAGGATATGAAAGTGAAAATAAAAACTGTGTACAAAAATAAGAATCAGACACCTTTTGATTAATAAATTATAAATTAAAGGTGTAGAGACATTAGAAGAATTTTGGAGGGTCCAGAAGCTTGTTTCGGGCCTGTTCCCCCACAGTTATTCTCTGCAGCGAGAAGAACGGTCCGCTGTTAGAATTTTCTTTTTCATAAAAAAACAAAAAACAATAATTAGTCTCCAAATGCAAATAATTAATAATTAATAATTAAAAAAATAAAAAATTTGGTCAATGACGTAGTAGGGTCTCGACCACATCAAATCGCTGCATTGAACCTGTTCCTTGTGTTCGTAGGCTGTGATAACTCGCAAGCATCCGAAGGCCCTAAAAATCTTCTAATGGCTACAATTATTAGGTGAATTTTTAAAAAATCAAATGCAAAACTTAGATCATTCATAGTATCAAACAACACTTGTTTAAGATGTTAAATTGAAGGAAAAGTTACTAAAAATTATCCCCTTCTAAAACTACCACCTCCATACCACCCTAGAAAGAGTAACCATTCCTTACCAAAAATAACCCCAAATTTCACTTCATTATTTATAATTTTGTTGGCAAAACTTCACCAACTCTAATAAATGAATACTTCTATATAATTATTTTTCAATTTAGTAAGTACATCTAAGTGATTCATTTTTTTTTTAAAACATTGGTCCAAATAGTTTTGTTTCTTTCTAAGGTAGGTGCTAAAATTCTCTCTTTGAAGGTTGATTTGACTTTTTGAAGGACTTACACACCTCTAAGCATTCTTGAATAAATTTTTTTGATTGATAAATGATACAACAAATTTTCTTTTATTTATCTTTTAGGACACTTGTAGAATCATCCAATCAATGACCTATGTTTGTCAATAAATAATATAGAATAGGAAACTTGAAATAAGAAAAATCTTGTAACTTTTAGAGTGAAAGTTTAGAAAATCAAAACTCTAATATATATATATAATATTTTTAACACTTTAACATGAAATTACTTATTATAAATGCATTTTTCAACTAGTGATGGAATTCTTAGAAAATATCATATTCGTTTGATGAAAATCTTTCATCCAAATAAATCATTATTTCATTATTATAGTGATGAATCAACTTGAGTTCTACTACAATAGTTTTGAATTTCCAAAGTTGGAAGGGCATAGGGCTCAAAAGGATCTCCACCTTGAAATATACGTTATTGATACATCAAAGAATCCAATATGTACCTCTATATTTCCAAACTATATTAGAACTTCCTTTCTTATTCCATACTATTCAATACACTAATAATGATATTTAGTATTATCCACACTAAAATAATTTACAAATTGCTTTAAGTTTTTATCATTGATGATTGTTTTGCCAATGATGTTTATAAAGATTCTTTTCTTTGAAATTATTGATATCTATAATTTATTATTCTAGATAAATTAAATTGTTCATGAAGAGAAAAAACGAAAAGTATCATATTTAACCCTAAACATCAAACCTAACCTGAGGGACTAGATTTTCAAAGAATCTTCAAAAAAAAATTCTTTGATACTGAACTACATGTAAATTTCTTTGGTATCATTCTTTTTGACTTCATAAGATGCATCTATATATCAATCTAAGTCTTGGATTTTGAATCATAATTAGAACTTATAGCTTTTGCATTAGAAAGTTTAATTGATATTTTGAACAGTGACTTTTTGATTGCCATGGCCTCAAGGAGGGGAGAAGCTCATCATTGATGAGTCATTTCAGCAAGCTACATGATGCCCATTCAAGAAAAATTCCTAAAGTCCAAGTTTAAGTAGCCCTCCCATGGCCTCAAATGTACTTCACAGGTCAAATCAATTTGTGAAGATAACACTAAATATCATTGGTGTAGTGTGATACTCACTATTCTGCTTCAAATCGATCGTCATTTTTCATAAAAAAAAACTGAATCGACATTCGGGAATGAGGTCGATTGAAGGTGCCTGTGATCCCCTTACGAATAAGCTTTTTGGAAGAATCAGTGTTCAACGATTAGCAAACTCTTATCATGCCAGGCCAGCTTCTGATTTTATACACAAGGGACTAATTAAGTTATGCACTAAATTGAAAGCGTAGTACACTTCAAGGTAGAAACAAATGAAGCTCATCTTTCATGTTAAGGTAGGAGATCCATAAATGAACCATTTAAGAGCCGGAACTGATTTTTGGGGAGGTGAAACTTCTTGAAATATTTTTCAGTAATTTTTCCTTGATAGACAAGTGGAATTGGCATCTAACCCAAGTCGTTTCATATTTATTTGAAGCTTTATTAGTTATGAAATTTTGAAGTTGAAATGGCATAGGGCTCTAAAAGCGTCCACCACCTAAAGTGTACATTGCTTGTACTGTACATTGCTGAAGGCTTCAGAAAAGCAGCATGTGCATGTAGTGCACATTTGAGGGGGTGAGCGCTTTTAGAGCCCTGTGCGCTTTTAGAATCTCCTACCTTAGTCGTGTTCCTCGTGTTCCTGTACGTCCCAGTGCATCTGTTGCACATGCAAACAGCCGTGAGGAAAACAGGACAGATCAGGTTGCTAATCAATTTGCTAGATTCCCGCTAGAATTGCAAAAGGATGCTTGCAATTCAGCTAGCTAGCTCTGGGATCTATTTAATAAGGAATACTCCACTTTCAGGCACTAGAAGTGCTCGCTCTCGCAAGCAGCTGTCACTTGTCAGTGTCCGGCACAGTATTATCTCTAGCTTTCTCTTTGCCATGTCATGGATTCCGACTGGATTCGAAGATGCTCTGCAGTACGTAGCACTGTGCTGATATCGACGCGATGCCAGTGAGAGTTATCCAGCAGTGATGTTCTTTCTTTCAATTCCACGGGACCAATCCAGAGGCCGGGAAAGGAGATTATTCGCGTCACTTTCGGCATTTTTCGTAACCAGTATGCAGGAGTGTGTTTTCATTAATCGGGAAGAATCATCACTATATCTACATACAGCGATGTTGATCGCTTTGAATCCATACGTACAAGAGCGAACATCGATCTTGCATGAGATCAGATTATTATCTCCAAGCACGTTTCAACGTTTAGCTAGTGCCAATTGGCCAAGCCACGATTTCACCCAACTGAGTAGACAGGGTCCTGTCAACATCAGGTCCCTAAGAGTTTTCGTACGTCCGGCCAGCTTAGAGGATATCTTACACGTTTCCGACTGTAGCAGAAACTCATATCTGAAAGGAGTAATTAATTAATTAATTATTAAACTGAACCTTAGGGTATTATAAATAGACAGACAGATGAACCCATTGTTCATCTCCTGCGGCGCCATTGCCAATTGGCATGTCCGATTCCCTCTACACTTTTGTTCTCCTTAAACAGGCAGTGATCAAGGGCGTTTGATGAGCTTCGCCTGAAGACCGACGTTGAGGTACGGTTATATTTGGAGCCTGAGCTTGGGGTCCAAATTGTGGAGTTTCTGTAGCTGTCCTGTTTTGCGCGCAGGTTGGTTGAAGTTTCTTGCGAGTCGATGTTTGGAGGCAGCTAACGTTACATCTTCTTCGAGTTTTTTCTTTTGATCGATGTGCGGTGTTGTTTCTGTTTTGATATTATCAATCTTTAACCTTGTGGAAGCGCTGCTCTGAGTTTTTAAGGCCCTGATCGGGTGTGATAGATGATACCGACTTGATACCGACTGATAGGTGTTTTCTTGCAGTTTCTTGAATGTTCTCAGTTAGGTCGAGCACTTGCGTTCTCGGTTATGTCTTTTTTTCCTCCGTTGTAGATTGGTATTCTTCAGCGCATAGAGTGGCTCTTTCAGCAGAGTTTTTCTTGAGCTTTGGCTTCCCTTTGGCCGATCTTTGTAATTGGATGTCTTGGTCTGGGGTTTTCATATTTTCTGGTCATTTGGTACCAATTTCTCTTATTCCCATGGCCATAGTCCTTCGTAGATTAGTGGTATTTTGATTTTCTTACGAGGCTTTGCGTGTCTACCATTAAACCCTCGGCGTTGCAGAGGTTGCACTTACTGTAAACATATTGACCAGCCTAGCATGTCTTCAATGCAATAGCGAGTGGCTCAGTATTGTTTGTACTGTACTTTCGGTTGATGTTTGATGCGATCATTTCCCGATCGATCTTCGAAATTGAGTGTTTTTGTTTGGGGTTTGAACTTTTTTTTGATGCTTGGTACCGACAACGCAATAGAAACTTTGTTTTACAGAGTTATGATCTCTTTTCTTTGCTCTTGTCATAGCCGGTGCAAGATTCCAAGCAAAGAGCAGTGATAGCTTGTTTAAGTTTCAATGAACCTGTGAGCGTGTAATCTTTGGATGTAGAATTAAGTTTCTGATGTTTTGGAGTGCTCGTGCCCATCTTCAGTTTCGGTTTTCTGTTCTCCTAGACGCAGACTTCTGGCATAGGTGTAACCCTTTGATGGATTCACACTACTCTCTGATTGCTAGCTACAATTTAGTTCTTGCTGTTGAATGGTTTTCTCGGTGGGTTCATCGTTTCAGAAATCGCTGGGTGCAGTGGAGTCGTGCGATTATCAAGAGCAGAGCAGGGAGTCAATAATCTGAGGTCAGTGAAGGTATTGCTGTGCTCCTCTGCTTTTTCTTATTTTTCGAAGTGGCCATGGCTTGCAAAATTTTGTTTCACTTTTCTTTCTCCAACTTTCTACACGAAATATTAGATTTTGATATACATTCCCCCCTGATTTTAACCCCTTAGGACCAAAGAGATCCTTTGTTTTAATGCACTTTTGAGTGGGTCATATGGGGGGTTCTTTTCTCTAATTTTAATTGTTTTTTAATCAGTTCTTGTAATGTTCTTCATTAGTTGTGGCGATACAAAAGTTAGCCCCATCTGAGCTCTATTGTTTTCACTACATGATCAAATTTTTAATATCAATTTGATCATTATAAAAATCATGAAATCTCAGTCTATAAAAATCAGCTTAAATCGATTTGTTGAATCTCATGATAAAAGAAAAGACCACTACACCGATATTGATTACTTTCTCAAGCAATATCCATCATCAGTTTATCATCATCAACTAATCTAATTCTTCTGTTTCGGTGACTCCTTCCCACCAGATCAGGAATGGCAGAAAAGGTTGGTCCCAGTTGTAATCCCCAGATCACCGTCTTCTATGAGGCCGGTGCCTTAGTCGGCAAGGGCGGCATCTGGGACCCTCACACCCAAAACTACTACTACACCGACATCCAAGCGATGACGATCCACAAGCTGCACGTTCCCACCCGAGAGCGGAAAGATTACAACGTCGGTTTTCAAGTGGGCGCCATGGCTTTGATCAACGGAGGCGAGGGCCTGGTGTTGGCGTACGAGGATGGGTTTGCAAAGTGGAGCTTCAAAGAGGAGAAGTTCACCGTGTTGGCGAATCCATACGGCATAAACAGTGGGTGGCGGATGAATGATGGGGCCTGTGATTCCAAGGGTCGGTTCTGGGCTGGACGGTTGTTCAAGACGGACGAGAGCAAGCCGGGAGAGGTTTACCGGCTGGAAACGGATGGCAAGACGGCTACCAAGGTTATTGACAACATTTGCTGCACCAATGGAGTCCTGTGGAGCCCCGATAACAAGCGCATGTAAGCCCTGACCAATTTCTTCTCTTTTTCACTCAACTCTCTTTGATGACACACTCTAAGGTGGCGGAAGTGCCGAAGACCAACTTGAACCATCAACCGATCCTGAATATAATATCTAAATGCTAGTCCCAAATGTTAGAAATGTGTGCATGAATGCAAAAAATGGGTGAGCGTATCTCATGAAGTTGAGTTTCGAATATCCATAATATATATTCATACAAATCCAGAAATTTACTTACAATTTGTTTTTCGAAAATTCATGATTTTCAACTGCCAATGTGGAAAAATAGTCTCTATGTGCTGATTCTGCATCCAAGTGTGTGGAATTGCTTAAGTGGATGATAATAGGCACTTCCACTTTATAATACGCATTCCGTTTATATCCTCAAAATATGTCATGTTGTTTACCCATCTTTCTCATGTCAAGCTTTGAACACACATGTGAGATTGGTTTTAGAATTCCATTATTTTGTTCCCCAAGGCAGTTTCACTAGAGGGTGTTTATTGCATCCCGAAAATGAAGCCCACAAGAAAATCTATGAACTGCTGTCTTTTCAAGAATTTACTTCTATGACTAGTGGGGGTGTTTTTCATTCATTCATGCTTGCTAAGTTTTACTTGGACCTGATGGGTTTTGCCTTTCTCCTTCGATGTCTTGATTCATAAATTCAAGTCGGCAGGTTGAATTTTTCTATGATTCCTATGTGCTGCTTGGGTAATACTTGATGATACCTCGCTAAGTTTTGGCTGCAGGTCTTATGTTATTAAAAGATCCTTCTATGAAATTAGTGCAAACCATTTCTTTTATGACAAAGTGGTAACGGATATCATGAACCTACAAGCTACAGTAGTTCGGACTAACTTACCTTAAGCAAAATTCGTTTTTTAATATTACCTTGCGCATGTTTGAACAGGTATATTAGTGACAGCACATTGAAGAAAATCTTTGTCTGGGACTTCGACGAAGAGTCTGGCACCCCAAGCAACCGCCGTCTTTTCCTGGACACGGCGCCATTGTTTCCAGGAGTTCCAGATGGAGCGACCATCGACAATGAAGGCTTCCTGTGGGTTTGTTTCTACGATGGGCAGAAGCTTGTTCGAATCTCCCCAGAGGCAAAGCCGGTGTGCTCCATTGCCATGCCTGTGAAGCGGCCAACCCAGCCTTCCTGGTATGGTGACAATCTGGATGAGTTTCTTGTCACCTCTGCCAGTTTGGGGGTTGACTTGAATGAATTTCCTTTGAGTGGCCATATTTTCCATCTTGTCCCTGGAGCGCAGGGTCGTTTGAAGGCGAAATACAATTACAATCCATCGAAGTAGAAGAGCTGTTTGTAGTATCTGGTTAAAGGACTCTAAGTACTGCTGATCGAGTAAGTTAGATTGAGTCATCCATGAGATCGAGCTCTTACCATCGGGATCCACGCGCCCTAGTTTGAAGAATTGCTCCCAACATATATATCCTTTCTTCATGTTGATCTTAGAGTCACAGTTATAGTCTTGAAGTCAGTATTGGGGAACTCAATCTCACCTGAGAGCAACCGACTATGCGGAAGGTTGGAAGCCGTTCCAATGCCTTTGCAAACTTAAGACCTTGACAGGATGAGAGTCACATTAAGATAGGGAACATATATCTGTGGTTTCAGTTGTTTCCATGAAGTTAATGCTGTTAATGGAGTTTTCTTTGTTGGTCTTGGCCCTATTGAGAAGATTCTAACGCTCTAGAATATGAAATGTTCAAGTCTTCTCTCAATTAAGTTATGAATTGTTTAAGTTTTGAGATAGTAGGGTCCCAATTGTGATTCCAATCTATTGTTGAACTAAAAGTATTGTATTGCATCAACCTTGCAAGGTTGGAATGAATGAAGAGTATTATATTGCATCAATCTTATCTTGTAAGGTTGGAGTGAATGAAGAGTTTGGTTTTGTTTAAGACTTACACCAAAGTCTATTGAAGTATTTCCTTCCTTGCTAACCTACATTGTAAATGGGCAACTTTTCAATATATACAAGATAGACAACATTCACATGAATGAGTTCCATACCTTATATAGATGATAATAAATAGGAGCACTGAGTTTGGTGATGGATGCAATACATGTCAACCAAAACTTATATTAATATTTGAACATTTGCCATTTTTCTACTTTCAAGTATGATTTCCTCTTCTTTCATATCATTATTAGAAAAATAAAATTAGATGTTATACTTCATACTAGAATTAAGCTAAAATATAATTGTCTCTCTAATTGAGCAAATGACTCAATATTCCATTTATTCAATGTAGGTTGTTAAAATACTTGTGTTATAGTTCCATTTAAGTTTTAGCTTGATGACAAGATTAATCTAAAATTAGATTATTCCATATCACAAAAATAATAATACTTGAAATGAATAACCATGATTATTGAAGAAAAAATTATGGACATGATGGAGATGGTCAAAGTGTCTACTATATTTTAAATTTTAAATTATCAATTGTCACTTGATGTTGGTGAATTTTACATGACTCAAAGTCACAGTGAACCTAGGGAAAAATGAATATGGGTCTTTGTTAAGTAGAAAAGAAATTGAAATCAATATATTTACAAAAAATAAAAGATCCAAGAAATCACTAGGATATTTAGGAGTTAAAAATTATAATAGTATTAATAATTTATCATCATTTTTGGCTTGTACTATATATACACTAAGAATATGGCTTCTATCATATTCCTTTGATTAAGTATAGGATTGATTGTAGACATAATACATTGGCATGTTATGATTGATTAAACATTATTTACATTCACTGATTAGTGTTAGATTTCTTTTCTTGCACAAGAGTCAAGAAAAACAACAAGTTGTGTAGTCAAATCCTAGTGCTGTAGTTGTACATCTCCAAATCTCTTCTTATCCAAATAAAAAAATGGCCCATGTAGAAAGTGGTTTTAATTCATTATGAATTAGTTGATTTATTATTACAATGTATAATTAGCTTGTTGCAATATTTATCTATTATATTTCTATAAATGCTTCAAATGAAATGGGAAATTTTGCACTAATTGAATTTTTATGACCAAAATGCATCTAGAAAAAAAAGCTTAATCATTCATTAAAGTTTTAGGTCATAGCTATTGGTTATTGCAATTTGATAGGGCACAAAGTAAAGGATTAACCACATGTACCATACCACATTGAGCCAACACAATTTGTTGATAGTTTTTTAACATTTTGATACGTTGACTTGGATACTTTGAGATGAAGAGTTGTCTTCAATTTGAGATGTTGAAGCACACATTGCAAATGATTCTATTGACATATTAGATGGCATTCCTTGTTCTTTTTTGCATTCCATTATCTATTATAACATTCCACCAATTCAATATATTCATCTTTAAGAATTTTTTACTTAAAACAATACACCAAAAAATTTCATACCATTACATGATTTTCTCATGATATGCATATTTCTAGAAGTCAAGCTTATTCTCTTCACCTCCATTTTATAATAAAAAATATATTTATAAAAAAGTTAATACTTTTGCATTTATGGCTATTTCTAACACTTAGTATGTCTATTTTATAATAGAAAATAAAAGAAGGGAAACTTCATTAAATTTTAATAATTACATTAATACTTGAAATTAACAATGACAAAGCCTAGATAAAATTTGGCTTGTACATATCCTACACTTGTATATAAAATATTAGAAGAAAGTCATATTTTATGGTGTATCTATAAACTCTAATGGAAATTTGTAAACTTTAAAAAGAAATTGAAAAATTTGAATTCTCATATATAGAGAGATGGAATGGACATAATAATTTTTAAAAAGTTACATTATTGACCAACCTACTAAATATATATATATATATATATATATATATATATATATATATATATATATATATATATATATATATATATATATATATTTGCAATTTGTTCTTTCCTACTAGGTATAATATATTGTGAGATAAATTTTGAAAGTAGAGAAATTCTAATGAATCTATTGAAAAAAAAAATTTATTAACAAACAAATGAATTTAAATGAAATACTTACCAAATCTTGCAATTCCTTTTCAGAAAGCTTTGGAAGTTCCATAATTTCAAGCTCTTTCAATTTTCTATCAATTTCCTGAATGACAAAAGAAAAATTAAATAATATACACATTAATCTCATATCTATTGATTTTAAGCCAAGCATATATTTTGGTGTAATAAATTGATTGTCTAAATAAATTCTAATAATTTTTTGACAAAAAATATACTAAATCATCTAAAGTGTCTATTTGTGGAAACAAGTGCATTAAATTGATCTAAACTCAATAAAATTAAAATACCATATTAAAAATATTTTTTAAATGAAAAAAAAAATGAAAAATGACCAAAATTGTATATAAGAATAAAATTTTAAGAAATATTTCATATTTCATATTTAATCAATTATTTTAATCTTTTGACTATTTTATTAATTAGATTGTTATAGATATATATAATGTATTAGTATTTTCTTTGGTGTACCTCAATCCTTTTTTGGAATTGTCGATGAATGCGTTGTTCTTCTAAATAATGTTTTACTTTTGTGTTGCTACTTAATTTAGTCATAGTTGACATGCAATCTTTTTGAATTTTATTACAACTATGGCTTGAAGATTTTTTGGTACGTGATGTATTATTTCCTTGTTTTGTTGATATTGAAGGTACTTTTGAGCTTATTTCACAGTGTGGCGAAATTGCTGCAATTGAATGCAAATGATTTTGAAATAATATTTTTCACATGTGATAAATTTTTTTTGTTTATTAATTTTTTTTTTAAAATTCAATATTCAAAATATAATACATTTAATGAGACCCTAATTGATCATTATGTTTTTAATGAAATTGAATATTTGGTTTATGGCATGTTAGAGAACCATGTATTGATCTTGCATAATAGACTTGTAAATTTAGTTATTTTCAATTAAATTTTTGATGTACTTGAATCATAAATTATTTTGAATTCAGTCACTTGTTCATTTTTGAAATTTTTATAAAAATACCTCTTAAAGGAAATCCACCATTGGAAATAAAATGATGTTCATCTTCTTTATCACATTTGTTAGATATGCTACAAGAGTCATAATATTGAAGTTCAAGATGTTCTAACTGAGCATTTATTTGAGCTATTCTTTTAGCATCATCTTCATCGAAATCATAGCCCTGTTGATATTTCAAATTCAAGCATGATTAAATATGTTATTTAAACAAATATTATTATTAGATACATGAAAAAACTTCTTATATATACTCAAAGGTAATATCAGTCAAAATACACAAATCTAATTAAAGTTAATTAGTCCCATATAAGCTTACAGTTGAAACATAAGATGTGTTATTGCAACCGTCATTTGTTATGTCATCACTAGGATCTGGTCTAGCCAAAATTTGTTCCACCAACTCTTCTTCTTCTTCCTAACCTTATTATTTTTATAAAAAAAAATTGACATTCATTATTATTATTATTATTATTATTATTAAAATAAATAAAGACTAAATAATATAATATAGAAGGAAAAATTGTATTGTTAACAATTTTAAAATGGAATTGAATCATGTAAATTCTAATAGTGTGATAGTAATCTATACTTTATGGACCTTTCTATTTTGATAAATTTTGATAATTGTATTAAAAATGAATCCTATATATTCCTTCATAGCTTTTAGACAACTAATTTAAATGAAATGGATCAAAGTTTTCTAAGAAGACATAAATATATGTATGAAAATTCAGTTTTTTAAATTATATTAATTTTTTGAATTCCTTTTTCGCTATCTACTCTCGGATATTTTGCACTTAGGATGGAATTCCTTTTTCTTCCATGCACCAATTGAAATAATAGTGATATTCTTCCAAAATTAGTACATTCTTTTAACTTTTAGAAAAGTTTTTAAAATCTCAATATAATTTTGTATCATAGCAGAAATTTATACATAATCCTAAAAAAAAGTCATTTAAAGTGTTTGAACCTTTAGAAGATATATTATAATTGTAAATATTTATTCCTTACCGTAAGCTTATAATAGCGGGCATCAGGACCAAGTTTAATGTTGCGCAAGATTTTATCATTAGCTTTTTTAGGGGTTTTCTTTTTTATTTCTAATGTACTTAAGGCATCACACGTATTTCCACAAGGTTTCTTTTTATTTCTGCTTTCTATAATGTTTAATATTATATTAATATTTATTCAAACTTATTTTTTGTAAAATCATTACATAAATAATATTATTTTAATTTTAAAAAATTATTAAGGACTTCTTTTCAATGGAATTGATATGTTCAAAATAAATTTAAATTCAGATTTTTTTTTAAATTGAGTATATTGTAAAACCTTGGAGATTTTGAAACTTTTTCTTGTATTTGTTGTTTTTGATTCAAATTTTGAAGGTTCATTTCTTTATTGCACAAATGTATCATTGATTCAGAAGTTGTAGCTTTATGATGTATAGTATCTTGTAAATCATTTTTCAATTTGTAGGTGGTTTCTGAACTGGAAAAAAAAAGAGTAAAAACAAATTATCTAGAGAGTACATGAGCTTCAATTGTTTCAATTTTATATTTATGAAATTTAAATATCAAATCTAAGATTAATGTATTATTATTTTTAATAATTTTATGTCAATACAAAAAAACATTAATTTTTTTAGATATACTTCTCTAGTGATTAATTAAAACATTAAATGTAGTAAAAAAAATACTATAATTTTTACATACATGCTTAGTGTAAAAAAAATTTACGTATATGATTTGGAGTAAGGAATTGATTTTAGTATTTTGAAGTAATTTACATTGAAAAAGTTTAGAAAATCATTACTTCTCTATGGATTTTAGTGACATCATATTAGTAACTTCAGTCGCAACCTATGAGCACAAATGCAAAAATTAAAACATGTTCCTAGCCAATTCTTAACATAAAATTTTAGTTCTTGATAAGTGATTAATATTGTTTAGATTTTGATAGAAATAATTATATAACAAGTCAAGTTCAATGACAAGATTAATATAAATTTTGGTACCTTTTGGTATTTAGAAAGACAAAGTGAATTTTTTTTCTTCAATTTTTCCAAAAATTCTTGTGTCTCTTTAGGTAAATTCTTTAGTCCATGAGATGTATTGAATTCCTTGTTATCAACAACAATTTTGTTTAAGCTTCCAGATCTTTTGATTAATCTTTTAAAATCTTCATGTTTCAAACTTCTATTTATTAGAATAGGTTCAGGACTAGAACAAGGAGAAATACCTTGAATATTTGACACACGTGCACTTTCAACTTTGAGACTTGGATGTGATATTGGACCTTTTAAATTGTCTTGAAGATATGGTTGAACACTACTAATTGAATCATAAAACAAAGTCTTCTCAAATCTAAGCTTGTCTCTAATTTCTACCAATGTTTTTCTTTCATCATTGAATTCACATCCCTCTCTAGAATTCAATAAATAATCATCATTTTTAAGAAGGGTTGCATCAATTTCAATATTATCACAATTGGTTTCCTCACTTGGATGCAAATTGTAGAGATGTTGCAAATGAAATTGTTCCATATCACAACTCTTGTTCAAAGATTGAAGCTCTTGCAATGAAAGTTCATCTTCAACATCACTATAGTTATCAAATAAGTCCTTGTAATCATAAGGTTTATTTTCATCATCTTCATTAGTGCTTGTATCTAAATTTGTACTCTCATTCAATTCATCCAACAAATTGAGTTTAGAATCCAAAGTTATTCCATTTTTATTTGGCTTTGATTCTTGAAACGTAGGTCCAATATCAGCACCATTTGAATATATATTGAATATCTCCAAATGTTCTAAACACACACCTTTTTCCTTTTCATATGGGATCTTATTTTCCAAGTGTCCTTTGACAATGTCTTGTACACTTGAGTATTTTTCATTGAATTTGGATTTGAAGTAGGTTTCAAATTGTGTATCAGATATCATAGATTTTTTATGTACATCCAAAGAATGCAATTGTAAATTAGAACCAATCTCTTTGTCTATCCACTTTTGTAAGTCAAAAGTTTCATCTTTTGGATGAATTAGATTACCTTCCAAATCAATAGAAATTCTTTCAGAACTATTTTGCAAACTTTGGCAATCAAGTGTAAAAGTTTCACCTTCCATATTGTGAGAATCATAATTAATTAACTCCAATTCTGTAGCTTGTGAAGTTGCAACATCAAATCCTTCAAAAGAATGGTTTTCTATTGAATCACATTGCTTTGAAATGTTTGAAGAATGTGATGATAAATTTGATGTATAATTGTCAAACTGACTTCTTTTAAAATTTAAAAATTCCAACCTAATTTTCCAAATGTGCATGTTGGATTTGAGTAGAATTAAGTATATTTGAAACTAAAATATTATATATTAGAATGTAACCTAATGTTGATTATGTTTTAAAAACTAGTTTGTATTGGTAATTTCATAAACATTGCTTTGTTGCATATGCTTAATATAAATTTCAGCAATATTAATATTTTGTTGAATAATTTAAACTCATATTTTTTCAAATATTGGATATTTTGGAAATTGAATGTACAATAAATGAAAATTTAATCTTATTCAAAAATTAACTATAATATGTCTTGCAAGTCTAAATCATATATAAATTATTCATATATTTTCTTGAGTCAAAATCTTAGAGTTTGTAAATAATTTACCTTTTACTATGCTCTTTGACTTTTGGGTTGTTTGAAATTTGTACATTCTTTGTCTTTGAAAATGATTTTGAAACCTTATCATTTTCTTCAATTTTCTTCTTCTTACATCTTTTCCTCCACATTTGATCAAAATAATTGCTCATGTTATTCATTTCTATGAGATTTTATTCAATTCATATAAAAATCTAAGATGTTTCCAAATTTTACCTAAGTTCTCACTTCAATTATTATGCAACAATTTCAACAATTCTTCATACTTCAATTATAATGCTTCCATTCAAATATACATTTTTATTTCAATAGTATTACTTCCATTTCAATACTAAGCAAATTATAAATGCAAGAAAGATAACAATCATTACAAGATAACACATAAAAATGACTACATTATCTACTAGTCAAATAACAAATTAAAGTATTATTTTGAAAGTCAAATTGAATTGACAATCCATTCATTGAATTCACTCCAAACAATCAAATTTGTTTTGTTAAGAGGCTCATGGTGATATAAAAAAGACTTCGCATTACAAGGTTAAGTTGGAACTTGATATGTCAATAGAGTGAATTGGCACATTGATCACTTGTTCATTGAATCTTAATTAGCATCTTTTAGAGTATTTTCTTCCATCATTAAAGTTTTTCTATCATATGTTTTACTTGCATTATTCAATAACTCTTCTAACTTTGAAAGTAACAATTGATATTAAAAAAAATTCCCATCCAATTTCAAATTATTCTATACCTAAAAGGACTTATAAAGGACAATGAACTTCAATATGAAAATTTTCACTCCACCCTAATACTTCACAACTCCTTAGTAAAGTATAGTACCCTTCATTTCACCAATTAAATCCTTGATATTTGATGTTGCATATATTGAATTGATATTGAACTCAAAAACAACTAGGGCTCCATTGCTCTCTTTGCTATTAGTGATGCCCCACTAAAGGTATTGGCCTTTATTTTCAACTACTAAGACTTTTGCGATGGAAATTTGATACAAATATTGGAGATCCAAAGAATGATCCATTAGGAAAACAATCTTTAGCAATTTGGATTTGGATTTGGATTAGACTTATATTATAATTGATTTTCATTGATATTCTTCAACTATTCTTTTGTAATTTTATTTAAAATAGACTATTGTTCTTAAAAAATTGACCCATTAATTTTGTAAATTCCATTGGCTAATTCAAAAAAAATTTGAACTCTTTTATTTGTTTTTATATTTGTTTTTCTTTGTCACTAAAAATAAAGGGTACCTACATATTCCAACTTTTGTTTTGGGAAAGTAATTGAATTCTAAAGATTTCCATTAGTTCTTTCAAAAGATTTTCCAACTCCTCCAATTGAAAAAACATTGAATTCTATGTGGCTTCACTTTAATTAGTCATGGAACTTCAAAATTTCATCACTGGAATATTTGGATGATTTTTGGTGGCTAGATTAAGATAAAACGAAATTTTATATAAAATTTTCATAAATTAATATTTTTTAGGATTCAAACATACATTGGCAAAAAACTTCTTTCGAAGAGGTTTCTTTTCAACTCTAGGAATATATTAAAAGTACTCATATTTTTTTAGTTCCTTGTATTGAACCTTGATATCTTTGAAAAATAAAGTGTCCTTTGGATGATTTTAGGAAAAGCTTATGTATGGAAAAAAAATTCCTTCCAATTCCTTTTAAAGGATTATCTTGAACTCTTTTTCAATAAATGGTATTGGATATTTTTTCCTAGTAATATTTTTTACTTTCCTACTTAAGAAAATGACAAATCCATGTAGCATATTTTGGCAATTTAGGTTCCTTTCTCTTATTTGAATTTTATCCATAGAAATAAACTTATGGAATTAAATCAAATTTATCAACTTTAACTTCTACTCCAATTTCAAATCTTAAAAATTCCTAATATTTTTGGATATTGTATAGCAATTTGAATTTAAAACCTAAAATCAAAGAGTGCTAATTTTCTAATTTTAGAATGATATGGTAATCAAAATTTCACCATGATATTCTACACTAAAATGTACATCTAAGGAAAAAATTTCAGATTTTTTGAGTATATATATATGCATTTGATATATTTTCTTTGCTTTTTATTCAAAAATTCATGGTAGTTTGAATTTTTCACCAAAAAATGTGAAATTTTTACTACTTATAGAAGATATGTAATCATCTCCTTGAAAAATAAACAAAAAAGAATATTGTTACTAATAGCTAAAAAACTAAAGTTTGAAATATAATCATAGACTTTTTTTTTAGGATTATATACTTGTAGACTTCAATTGACTTGGAAGTCTTGGTAGTAGTGAACTTGTTGTACTAAACTTTTGAGGTATATGTTGCCCAATGGCTAGCATCAATTCCAATATTTTGTCAATATGAAATCCTAAAGATCTAGTTTCTGTGGTTGCAAAGTGAACCCTATATTTAATTCATTTTAAGTCCCATTGGTTGTCTCAACAACCTTTCAACTCTCTCCTTTCAAAAATAACAATTTAATCATAAACTTTATAGGCCTTTGTTTAGAAAAATTAAATCCCAAAGTGTGCTGATTGATTTTTTCAAAAAAATTCAACTCCCTCAATTGAAAAGACATTGAATTCTCTATGGATCTGCACCTATGGTTGCAAAGTAGACCCTACATTTTATTGGTTTTTTTAGAAGTTCCATTGATTGCCTCAAAGACCTTTCAACTCTTTCATTTTTTTTAAATTATAAATTTTGTTCAACATTTGTTTCAATAATTGATCAAATTCAAGGCAAAATCTGAGGTTCTCATTGTTCCCTTGAAAAAACTTTTCAACTTTCTCAATTGAAAAGACAACAAATTCTCTATGGGCTTCAATTTTAGCCATGGGACTTCAAAATTCCATTATCTTTAGTAAGATTTCATTCTGCCATTTTTTTGTGGCATCATTCTATTGGCATTTTTATCAAAGCTTCATTCCATCATTCTAGTCATGGCTTCAATGTTAGTCATGGCTTCAAAGGCCCCCATAGTCACAAAGTGGATTCTATACATGATAATATAGAAAATCCAAAGGTCACTCCAAAAATTGACCAAGCCACTTCTGACATAAAGATTGTGATTGGTATTAATTTGCAACATTATTTGACTATAATTTCACTAAAAAACTTTGCCTTTGCCTTTTCATGATTATTTTCTATTGAACCTATCTCCGAGGCTACAATATTGGGCATCATTGGTAGTATTGCAAATAATCCCTTTCTGATACTTATAGGATGAAAAGTGAGTAATTAATGCTTAACCTTGCCAAAATGCTCACATTAACATCAATGACATGTCAAAACTAACTCTTTTCTTGCACATAGGTTAGTTAATTAGATTCATAGTAATGCAAATTTTTTTTGCTTTTGGATATCCAAAGACTTGTGATTGTTTGAAAGTTAAAATAGCAAGTTGTATGTATAGGGCACAATGTTTTTTTTTAAGACAATAGGCCCTTTGTAAGTCCCAAGTGCTCCAAATTAGGGCAAATACAAATCAGTTCAAAGAAACAATAACCCTACATTTCACCAAAGTCAACAATCTTCATACAATGACACTAATGATGAAATTTAGTATCAAGGTACCTACAATGTTATAGTGTTATTTATCCTACCATAATATTCAATCTAATTCTCATGTAGTTGACAATCATTGTTTCATATTAGATACTAATTTTGGGCAAAGTGAAATGCCTTCGTTCCAATTTAATTTCCATTTAATGTTGGTAACATTAGCAAAGTTGTTGTTGGTCATTTAGAATTATTTATGTTAGAGTCCGTAATTACTGTTGCAAACACTAAATTTCATTATCAATGTAGCGAAATTCTATAAGTTAACCCAATATTGCGAGCAATCGTGGAGGATCCAAAATCTACCATTTGTCCAAATCTCCGACCCAGGTACAAATCTAAGCTTGCTCGAGTCCGTGGCGAGAGAGACGACTTTGGGAGACGGTGGCTATGGCGGACTACGACTGAAGCTCCCTCAGGGTTGCTGTAAGGATTGGTACTGCGAGGGTTTTGAGTTCCGATTGAGGATCACCGCGATGGCCTCAACGGGGAGGAGGCTCTCGTGCCTCGTGTTGATTTTCCTTTTCCTCGCAATATTTGGCTCTGCATTCAAGGAAGCGGAGTTCCGCAAGTGCCATCAGTCCAAATTCTGCAAAGACGTGCGGGAGCGAGCGGCGGCTTGGGCTCGCGGAGAGGGAGGCCGAGAGATCGAGGCGCGGCAGGTGAAGGTGAGCGGAGAGGGGCGCCTCACGGCGCGATTGATTCCTGCCGGGGTTGAAGAGGAGGCATTGGCCTTGGAACTCTCAGCTTACAGGGATGGGATTGTGAGGATAAGGGTTCTGGAAGAGAAGGCGACGCGGAAGAGGTTCGAGGTGCCGGATGTGGTGGTCGCGGAGTTCGAGCAGAAGCTGCTCAAGCTCAGCCGCATTGTGGAGAAGGAGGGCGCCTCGGTCGTCCAGCTGAGTGGGCATGAGGTTACGATTCAGCATAAGCCTTTTCAGGTCAGTGATCGTGAACTCTGTTTGTCTTTGCGATCGGAGAGGAATTTGCTCATTGGTGATGTGCACATTCTCAGTGCGGTCATTTGTGTTTTGTATTGCTCGAAGCCTCAAACATCCGACTGTTTCAAAAAAAGGAATTAGGGTTAGGTTATGAGATTCAACTGAGCGGCATTGATTACTTCAGCTGGATATTGTACATTTTGCGCGATTCTCCTAATAGAATCAGCATACACCGTTCGTTTAGGGTAGAGCCGTGGTCAGATTCATGTGTGTGGTGTATATGGGCTTACTCGTGTTTCAGAGTGTCGAAAATGTGACTTTGAAATGCTCATAGTAGGACTGGTATAGATCTGAGGTTTCAGTCGGGCGACTGAAACTGTGTCAATTTTACTGAAAGCTGCCATTTTGACGAACATGTGATTGTTTGTTGGGATTACCTTTTATCACGCGATGGTCTGAATTGTCTGTGGGGTTAATTTTCGCAGCTCTCTCTTCAAATTAGGGTGAAATCACACAGCAAGGGGCTAGTGAAATCTGAGATTAATCAAAGTTAAGATCATTAAATGACTATTGGAGGCCCCATCTCTGTGTTAAGTGGCATTATGAGATGATCCGGCATACGAGCTAATTATATTTCTATTATAAACACCTGTGCTTAAGCACCGGCCTGGACTTATTTGGAAGGGCGTACCATGCATAGGATCATACATGGAAGCGATGATCATCGGAATTGAATATTGTGATATATTACTTTTATTTTTAGAATGTACTAGAAGGATTGAGTAATTCCATGCAGTAAAACTACTCTAGCGATTACAAACACCCCGAAACGACCTAGGCGTGATATAATATAGACTTCGGTGTTAGTCTATTGCGTTGTGACAGGTGAAGTTATTGGTTTGACTAATTTGCGTATTCGTTCACGAATTTGTCGATAATCTCAATGGTTACCTTGCTCTTTTTGTGCTTTGATTTTAGATTGCTCTTTTGAGATGATTGCTATTTTTTTCCTGACTCAGTGTAGCGCATTTCAAGTCTTTTTTGCTCATTGTTATATTATGACTTCACAGATTCAAGTGAAACGAGGAGATGATCTTGTCCTCTCCATCAATAGCCGGAACCTTTTCGACATTCAACACTTGCAAGTAAAGAAAGAGGGCGATGACTGGGAAGACCCTTTCCGCTCCCATATTGACAAAAGACCCTATGGACCGCAAACTGTAAGCTTTGACGTCTCCTTCCATGGATCAGATCATGTGTATGGTATACCTGAGCGCGCTACCAGCTTTGGTCTCAAACCTACAAAGGGGCCTAACATTAACTCCGAGCCCTACCGCCTCTTCAACCTGGACGTGTTTGAGTACTTGGACGAATCACCATTTGGGTTATATGGTTCTGTCCCTGTCATGCTCTCTCATAGCAAGAAGCGAACTACTGGTTTCTTTTTACTAAATGCTGCTGAGATGCAAATAGACGTTCTTGCACCGGGTTGGGAGCAAATGGGTATTGAAGAGGTGGGTGATGAAAGCAACTTGGTTAAGCATTCGACTGGAGAAATGAATTCGAAACGTGTTGATACCCATTGGATAGTGGAGAGCGGAGTTTTTGATGCTTTTGTATTTGTTGGTCCCAGTCCCAAAAATGTAGTTGAACAGTATTGTTCTGTGACGGGAACATCAACAATTCCACAGCTCTTTTCTACGGCTTACCATCAGTGTAGGTGGAACTACAAGGATGAGGCTGATGTGGCAGGGGTAGATGCTTCATTTGATGATAACGATATCCCATATGACACTATCTGGCTTGACATCGAGCATACTGATGGCAAGAAGTATTTCACTTGGGACCGGAACTTTTTCCCTAATCCCAAAGAAATGCAGAACAAAATTGCGGCAAAGGGTCGTCATATGGTGACAATTGTGGATCCTCATGTTAAGAGAGATGAGAATTTCCCTCTGCATAAAGAGGCCACCTCCGTCGGCTATTACGTGAAAGACGTGAATGGCCGAGACTTTGATGGTTGGTGTTGGCCTGGGTCATCTTCGTATCTTGATATGCTCAGCCCTGAAGTTCGGTCCTGGTGGGCAACCAAATTTTCCTATAGTTATTACGTGGGGTCAACCCCTATTTTGTACATATGGAACGACATGAATGAGCCCTCTGTGTTCAATGGCCCTGAGGTACTACTTTCTTCACCTTTTTGTTCCACTACTTCCTACCACTACCTCTTCTTTTCTGTTCATAAATGGCAGTTTCGTGCAATGTGGAGGACGTATATGAAGGAAGGGAGGGAGGAGGGGGTGGGTGGGGGTCAGCTCAGTTGTATTCGTGCTCAATGATAAAATCTGTAAGGACGCGGAAGCCGAAAAGTAGCCGATGGATGACAGAGAATCCTTCTATTTAAAACATTCTATTTGAAACAGAGTTGCAGTTGTTCATCCTTGGAATTTTGTGTGAAAAGGGAGGTCTTGCACAGTAGTTTGGGGTGGGGGTGAGGGGTGGGGGTTCAGCTCAGTAGTATTCGCGCGCAGACGATTAACATTTTTTTTTCGTGTTTGGGGGTTAGGCAACGATGCCAAAAGATGCAATTCATTATGGTAGTGTGGAGCACCGTGACCTCCATAATGCCTACGGCTACTATTTCCATATGGGATCTGTAAAAGGTCTTCTGAATCGAGGAGGAGGTAAAGATCGACCTTTTGTTTTGTCACGAGCCTTCTTCGCTGGCACTCAGAAAGTAGGTGCGATATGGACTGGAGACAATACTGCGGATTGGACACACGTTCGCGTCTCAGTGCCAATGCTGTTGGCACTTGGAGTAACGGGTATTGCAAATGCTGGTGAGTTTCCAAGTACCAGAATTTGTATATTGTACTCTTGTATTGGTTTCTATGTTTCTAAGTTTTTGGTTGCAGCGATTTCTCCATATCCTTCTTAACCGCTCCTCGTTGCTGAGTATTGATTACCCTTAATCCTGAAGCGTCCAATTTCTTGACGACAAGCAGATTGAAAATCACTTTTCTTTCTCATCCTAATTTGTGGAGATACTTTATCAAGTTGATGTCCTATCTAACGGTTGGATTTGGTGTTACTAGAGTACATATATTTTTCTAAAATTACAATGTGGAAGTATGTCAAGTGGTTAACCAAGCCAAAATTGCATTGACTCTAGTTCTAATGTTAGAAACTTGATTTGCAAAACTGAGATCATAGATTTAAAGAACAGAAAAATTTCAAAAAATCACCATATCAAGAGAACCTCATTTCAAATCCATTCCAACAAATTTTACTCTAAAAGTGAATATTTTGTTTATAATTGAATTTTGAAGGAATTTTGAAATTTTCCTTTCAAAATTTATTGAAAAATATTGGTGATAGCATTGGTGAATCTAACCTTATGGATGGAATCTAAAACTAAAAGTCTACAACTTTTAATTGTTATATTAATTCCAGAATATTCTTCCAAATAGTACTCAAATCGTCAATTCTGGAGAAGACTCTGGACGTTTAGGGGTTAAGCATAACAGGTGCTTGCATTTTTTCTCATTTTTGTAAATCATTTCTCCTCTTTATTTATAGTTTGTTATTGCAAAGTCTTTGTTTGGATATTGTGAAAATGAAGTCCAAAAAATTGGCCTTCTTCTCAATAGATTAGGTTATTGAAAATTCCATGTGTGCAGACTGTGAATACCCCCACCCACCCCACCCCACCCCCCACCCCACACACACACACACACCTAAGACTTTTTCTCATTTTGAATGCCAAGATGAATTAGAATTTACATAGTATAAATAGCACTAAGCTAAATTTTCTTTATTAATACTCTTTCTTCGCGGGAGTGCTCAGTTACAAGATCAATAATTAGTTTAAAATAGACCATAAAATTTTCTGAGGGGTTTCTTCTTGAAATTTACTAGTTGGCTTCATCTTCTAGTAGACAAAACTATCAAAGGAATGTCGAAGCTCTTGGGAGCCTTCATGGCCTTTAGGGGTTAAAGTCGGGCTCTGTGCAAGGACCTGGGGCATGAACGGAACATGTTGCGTTGAATCTAATGGTTCATTCTTTTTCCCCTTTTGTTACAGGTGCCGATGTAGGTGGCTTCTTCGGAAACCCAGACCCCGAGTTGCTGACAAGGTGGTACCAGTTGGGTACTTACTATCCCTTCTTTCGAGGCCATGGTCATCTAGACACAAAACGCAGGGAGCCTTGGCTTTTCGGGTGAGTCTTTCATAATTTATCGGGTGCTGTTTTGCAAATTGCTTTGACATTTCGCTCCCCGTTTTCGTTTCCAAGTTTTATGATGCCATCGCCAATCTCAAATACGAAGTAAACCTTACATTGCAGCGTGGACATCTGTGACTAACGAATGGTGCCATGCAGGGAACCATACACAGCTTACATGCGGCAGGCAATCAGCGCTCGTTACCAGATATTACCTTATGTTTACACATTATTTAAGGAAGCCAGCGTGACAGGTATTCCTCTTGTACGGCCATTGTGGATGGAGTTCCCCGAGGATGAAGCAACTTTCACAAGGGATGATGAATTTCTGCTTGGACCAAGCCTCTTAGTACATGGAGTTTATTCTGAGGTAACGGGTGGTTACAACCTTGAGGCATTATAGACTTGATCTCTACCTTGAATATCTGATGGTTTACTGTACATAAATCAAGTTGAATTGTCTTGTTTTCAGCTGTATCTATCTAAAAGAAATGTCTGCAATGGAAACAGTTTGACTCTTCAAGAGATGTAGCACATATCAAGCAATTGTTTTCTACGGGCTTGCGCATTATGATCTCGCTGCTTAAGTGATTGAGGTGGTGACTGGTCTGGATGGCAGGGAGCGAAGTCTGAGATGGTTTATTTCCCTGGCAATGAAACATGGTATGATGTTAGATCAGGGGTCACATTTCCAGGGGGACAAGAAGTGGAGATTCCAGTGACTCTGGAAACTGGCATACCAGTGTACCAGCGTGCAGGCTCCATCATTCCTAAAAAGCTAAGGCATCGTCGCAGCTCTTCTCAAATGCAGAATGACCCTTACACCTTGGTATGTTCCTGTTGCTTCACCTTTCATTCTATCTAGTGTCACCAAAGAGTGAATGGACCTACTTTTGTTAAAGATTGTATTTTGGGGGACCATCGCCAAATAGCTTGAGTGAATAGTCAACCAGTAAGCAGGCTGCCAACACAAGATCAAAAGCTCACTAAACGGTGTTTTATAATCTTATCCATTTACAAGGACTCTAATACATGGTGTTTGAATTTGCAGTAATTGTACAAAATAGTGTATCATACTCTAAATAGAACCAGCAGCTACGCTACGCTACATGAGACTCTGTTCCTGTTTGACTTTCTCACTGTGGCTTCTGTCGATGCAAAGCCTCCTCCCCTTCGGTTCAGAGCCAGTAGACTGTGGAGTTAGAGAATGGCTTGTACCGGCTATTTGAGCATTATGTTTCTTCGATGATGGCTTGATGTGCTTATAAGTTACAGATAGTTTCATACTCCCTTTGATTTTAAGAAGAAACTAACAGCTGATGTTGCAACCAGGTGGTGGCATTAAATTCCAAATACGAGGCTGAAGGCGAGCTATACATTGATGATGGCAAAAGCTACGAGTTTGAACAGGGTGCCTTCATCCATAGACGCTTCAAGTTTGCGAAAGGAAAGCTTACGTCTACTAACTTGGCACCCTCCAAGTCGAACCCGAAGACGTTTACATCCTCTTGCCTTGTTGAGCGCATTGTTTTTATGGGTGTTCGAGCTAAAGATCTTGTTACTGGTAAGCACGCAGTTGTGGAGTCCGAGCAAAGGTGGATTCAAACCGACATTGGAGCTCCTTCATTAATTCAGGGCGCTCATTCGAGTGCCTTGATTCTTAGACTTCCAAATGTGCGCATTGCTGATGATTGGTCAATCAAACT
Source organism: Pseudoscleropodium purum (assembly GCA_963969395.1). Classification (NCBI taxonomy): domain Eukaryota; kingdom Viridiplantae; phylum Streptophyta; class Bryopsida; order Hypnales; family Brachytheciaceae; genus Pseudoscleropodium; species Pseudoscleropodium purum. Next base: position 23,632,431 of record OZ017796.1, read on the forward strand.
TGGTTAAGGATTTGTTAGATTACTATCCAGAATACAAGGGGAGTGCATCAACCATATCCTGTCTTTTGTGCATATAGGGCGGTGGATCATAGTCCATTTTTGCCCGCAGGATTTGTTATGCAGCAAGTCAGACTTAATGAGCTAATCGTTAATTTGATCTTTGAGAATCCACAACAGCTGTTATTATTTTGCTTATCCTTCAGGTTCAGGTTTATTTGTGTGCAGTGATGCAACAACTAGGCTAGGGACACATACAGAAATCAGACCGTTTCATTCAGAGTACATGAAAATCATATCAAATCACGTCACGCAACGTTAAGTTTTATGTGGCAGTTGGAGTTTCCTCAGTGTGAGTCTTGGGCATTAACGCGTAAATGCCCAATCAACTACTTTGTGGTCACGGCCCAATTTTAGGGGCTTGCCTGGACTCCTCCCCATTTTATTTTTTTTTGAAGTTTTCATATTTTTCTCATGTACTGTAGTTCATCAAGATATCCTTCCATAGTGTAAAAAAACTTTCGACTTGGACAAGAACTCTGCCTTGGGTGATTTTTCAAAGTCAAATTCTCCTAGAAATGTTCATTGTGGATTGTATTGGGAGAGAAACCTAAAGCTGTACCATCTTTGAGAGACACTTTTTCTTGTCCCCCACTCCCTCAAAGGTTGAATGATCAAAATTTTTTGATGAGGATATTCCAATACTTTAGGAATATTTTAAAAATTTCAGAGTTCATAATATAGGGTAGCTTATACTTAATATTAAATTGACCTAGAATGAACACCTTTGGAGCATGAAATGTCTCAACTTTCATTGGTTAATTCAAAAAAAACTCCTCACCTCTCATTGGTTGTTTTTTGAAAAGTTGTGGTTTTGAGTCTTGGAAGTGTTCATTCAAGGCCTTTTTTAGGTGTTTCTTTTAGGTGCTACTACCTTAGCCAATCACAAGCCATCCTAATAAAATTGGTATGTATGTTTTATTCATAATTTCATTTGGTCAAAAAAGGCAAACTCTTCTTGTGCGAGAATATGAGATATTGCCCCCCAAAGGCATTCTACTTCATAAAAAAAATTACTACTTTTTCAAAATCTAAAATTTGATTGAGGATGTTTCAAAATTTGAAATTTGATTGAAGACATCTCAAAATTTGTTGGGTCAAAGTCTTTAAAATTTTGAAGGTAGACTATCTTTTCAAAAGAGGTAGGCAATTCTACCCTACCAACCCCCTTCCAAGTATAAATCAACAACCATACAATGAGATTAAAAAAATCCAAGGTCACCCTCTTGTTCATGTGCAATGTGAAGTAAAAAACAAATGTCATTGAATTTGTATGCTACTTGTGTTCAAAAGTTTTTGCAAGTTGAAAGGTTTCAATCTAAGAATGCTACAAGATTCTCTCCTTAATGTGACTTGACTACTCATCATTTGTTTGGGCATCTTCTTCTCTAATAGTACATGTTATATTTTCATGACCATTGCTCTTGTTTTTTTATTTTGGTGCCAAAATTGGTTGATGTTGAAAGCCACATCAAATAGAGTAGTTGAAGGATTCTTATAAGTCCTCAACTACCTTCATCTATAAGAGTCAAGTGCCTACTATTTATTCCGTTGAAATTCAAGTCATTTTAATATTATTTTCAAAGGTAGTCAACTGACTTCATGCATAAACAAGGGGATTTTGTTATGCAATGTCTAATTAATCAATTTGCACCATTGTGTGAAGTAGGTAGTTGAGGACTTATAAGAATCCTTCAAGCACTCTATTTGAGGTGGATTTTAACCAATTTTAGCAGCAATAAAAAAACAAGAACAATGGTCATGAAAATATAACATATACTATTAGAGAAGAAGATGTCCAAACAGATGATGAGTAATCAAGTCATGTTAAGGAGAGAATCTCATCGCATCTTTAGATCGAAACCTTTCAACTTGCAAAAACTTTTGAACACAAGTAGCATACACATTCAATGACATTTGTTTTTTTTAATTCACATTGCACATGGCAATAAGAGGGTCATCTTATTATGATTTTTTTAATTTCAAAATTTTTTAAGTACAACCTATAAATTAACTAAGAGATCCTACAGTTGAATTCATCTAAACCTCCTCAAAGTAAAAATTTTATTAGGGTTATGTATGAATGTATTTTGAGAGCAATTTGGAACTTCAAAGCACCTCCACTCCATGTGGGGCTTAAAGATAATTTTTATAATTATAGATAATGAAAAATATTTGAGCTTTGTATATCATACATAAAAATTTTTATCAAATAAAATTCTAAAAATTGGTGTTGAACTATTGGAAATAATTGTATAACGAAAATTACAAAGAAGACAAAGAATTTCAAATAATATTCAAAGAGGAAAATAATTTTTTTTAAAACCACTAATTATTCATTGCATATTGGATAAATCTTTTGTTCACTTTTGAGGTATATATGATTGAACAATTTTCATACAAGCTTGATACACAATAGTATTTGACACAAAAGAATACTTCCTTTGTCTCTAAATGATCTTTATATTCCACAAAACATTCCAGATTAAGGCTAAAAATAAAAATTTTAAAACCCATTTTGCGTTATAAGTAGAGTTCACTAAAATCCTATCATCCTAAAAACTTTCAAAGTTCTTTTCAAAGTGAAATTTTTGAACACCAAAAAGGTGAAATTTTGGAGGGCATTTTCAAAGAGCATTACTAGGCACTTCATTTTTGAGTGTGAGGTTGTCATTTTGTGGATAGTTAGTATAGGCCTAAGACCATATGTGTACCTTTCTTCTTCCTCCCAAAGCTTCATTTCCTTCAATTGGACAATGATTAAAGAGATGCAAAAAATAGAAACAAACAATGTTGATTGACCCCTTTGATCATTTCACTTGTCTTTCAATTGAATATTTGCGTGGATGAAAAGGGAACTAATACTCAAAGCTATTTTGTTGGTACCATGTAGCAATCAAAAGTCAAATCTAACCAATTCTTAAAGTTACAAAGTGCAATACAAAAATCATTTTGGGACCAAAAATTTAAACCAACAAGAAGATAATATTGGGAAGGAGAGAATAATCAAAAAGTCAATGTAATAGAAAGTTTTTTTGTTCCCAAAACAAACCCAATATGTTTTAAATAAAGTTAAACACAAAAATAAATGATTAATTAATAAATACCTTGACAACTTGAAAAGTTTTAAAATTCACAATATATAAAATGTCTTTTAAGTTATGCACAATGAATTTCATTGAGTTGTGATTTTTGGTTTTCATTGTAAACTAAAGACCCCTAAATTTTTGTTTTGATAGCTATTGATATTGAAACTTTAACCCCTAAAGTCCAAAGAGTCCCCTCAAGGGACTCTTGAAGGTTTGGATAAGTACTTATGATCTCAATTTTTGATAGTTTTTGTTTTTTTTGTTTTTAATTTCAAGATAAGAAAACTAACCAAGCTTTTGAGGATTACCATTTTTATTTCAATCAGTGCCCATGAGCAAAGTTATGCCACAATAAGCCAAAAGCAAGCAAAGGTGGGCAACAAAAAACAAACAAAAACAACCTCCTTTGAAACTAAATTTTAAAAAAGAATTTATAGATTATGTATTTTGTCTATGTAGAGAGATTTGATTCATTCCATTTAGATAATTGATGTGAAAGTTGTGAAGCTTCTTGTTTTGAGGGCAATCTTAGCAAATTATTGAAAAAATATTGTATTAAGTATTTTTATGAATTCAATTTTAGCAATTTTCCAAAAAAATAAGTTGCACATGGTTTAGTTTTCTTTTTAGAACAATCTTACCATTGGGATTAGTGTGTTTCAATTTCATCTTAGAGCTATCAACAATTTACTTATCTTTTTACCTCATACCTATTTAGACTTAACAATATTTTAAAGACTGAAATCATATAATTGCTGTTGTTTTAATTTTCCAAAATCTCAACTCAATTCTTGAATATAAAAGAAATTAAAATTTCCAATCTATAATTAAAAAAATTTAATTTAAGAGGATTCAAAGCCTTATAATCTAGTTAGATTTAGAATAAAAGAACTTATTTTCTTTACTTCAAATACTTATACCTTGTGATTGATATGGTGAATTTTTAAAAATTTCTTCTATAAATTTGCATACTAGTCTAGTGCAAGATCCTATGGTTGGATGTGCAAAAGAGACAAATATTTAATAAAATTATTATATTTTACATTGAAAATGGTAGTTTTGAATGCTTTTTTGTTGAAAAATTGGTCTTGGGACTTTAGGGGTTAAAATGGTGGTTGATTTAAGAACAAAAATTTGGTAAAAGGATATCCATTCAAAAGTGAAAGTAAACAATGGTCAAAATTTGATTTGGATGTCTTTAGGGGAATCTTTAAGTGATCAACACTATAAATTGTTCTCAAGGTATAAGGTATTAGACTATATAGTCAAAAATGTCATTTTCTAAAGGTTTTTAGATTTTTCATTTTATTATTAAATAGTCATGACTCTTATCAAATTGAAACTTAAGTCTTATGATCTTGTGAAACATGAGCATATATACCCACAAAATTTCACCTTGAGTAACTCTAAGTTCTCTTTTCAATTTCGCTTTTTTTGACAAAAATACAATGTGGTGGTTTTGGAAGTTGTAGTCCAAAAGCAATCTTATAGTTTTTGTAACCAAAGTTTCAATTTTTTTAACTATGTCCTTTCCATATAGATTTCATTTTAGAAATGTTATTATCAAAAAAATATTAATATATTTTCATTATAACTTTTGTGTCTAAAATTAACAAAACAAAAGTATTTAGTATTTGTTAGCTTCAATAAGATTTGAAATGGCATAAAAAGAGAGGTACAAATGTATCATGATATCCACATGTCATTTGATATGAACCTCTATTTGATGATCAATGTCCAATCAAAGGTTTTTTCATGTACACTACATTTACAACATTCACATCATCATTTCATTTAAAGGCCACTAAGCAATTTGAATCTAAAAGTTAGTACTACACATAGTGCCTTACAACAATTATTTAAATCTGGAAAATTATTGTGATCTATAATTATTTTGTAACTATATTTTGTAGTCAACAAATTTAAAGCAAAACTTTAAGAAATATAGCTTGTAAAGGACTAAACATCTACATAATAAAAAAAATAGAATTTGAGCTTGTACCTATGAAGTCAATTTTGAATACATCTCATCAAAAGTTTGAAACACAAAATCAAAATGTACTCCATGAAACTATTATTTTTGATTAGGTGCCTAGATTCTTGAAATTACAAGACAAGTAGCACAAGACAACTAAATTTTGGAAAAAGAAAAAAAGAAGCCATCTTTGACCCCTCATGAAAGTAAAAAAGAAGCCATCTTGGTAGGACCAATAGAAGGCCAAAGCCCCAAAAGGGACCTTAGTTACAAAGACTATTGATGTATGGACTATGGAGGGACTTCTTAGATCCCTCACTCAACTTGTTAAAGTAAATTTTTCTAATATTTAAAAGTAAAGACTTTATCAATTGCAAGATTATGAATTCATGATGCTTGAATTTTAAAAACAAGTTGTTTCTAACTCTTCAATTAGTACACTTTCATCTCTCAAATTTTTTATTTATTAAAAAGAATGTATGTGACCTTAGAACTTTCATTAGAAAAATTTCTACTGAAAAAATAAGTTTAGAATATTTTATTTATATTTAGTCAACAAAAAAATAATATTTATTTAAAAAAATTGAAGTAGAAGAAGACACATCATAACACAAATTACAAAATTATTAAGAACTTACCCTTCACACACCAAAAAGCATTTCATATATTGATATAGATTTTGTATTTGGGAGCAATTAAATTTTGAAGAATACAATTTTTGACTTTGTTTACTAAATACTATTATGAAGAGTTTTTCTGTTTTTCCAACAAGGCAATTTGAAATACAAATGAGTTTCAATGTTAGTTAGAAATTTATGAATTTTAAAATTTCTCTAGACATTTGGGCAACAAATTAAAATCTATGAGATATTTTGAAATGAAAACTCTCTTTTAGAATATTGTAGATATACCTCTACATAAAAACCTCCTTCATTCCATTATAATTATACTAATAATGATATTTAGTAGTATATGTGCTAATTGATTTTAAAAGGCTATAAATTTTTATTCTTCATAAACATTTTTACCAAGAGCATAGATATCATTATATCAATACTATTAAAAAAATGGGAGTTTAGAAATTTAGTTGGTAAAAAAAATTTATAGAATATAAAAACTTATAGCATTTTCAATCAATTACTATAGAAAACAGTAATAAAACACCATTTTAATTGTTAATAGTAAGATATAAGAAATATGAATAATTACGTTTATCATAAGATTTTATATATAAAAAAAAATAGCATATAAAGTTCATTTTAAAATAAAATTTTAAATGCATTGAATTTATGTGGTTTTTTAAGACATTCCCATCATGGAAATTGGTATGTTTTCAATTTCATATGATGTTACTAACAATTACTTTTTTCTATCATCTTTTAAATCTTTCATAGAATAATTATTTAATGGATGAAAATCAAGTTTTTTTTGGTTGATACTTCTTTGCAGATTTGTAATTCAATTCTCCAATATAATATTGAAGTCTTCAAATTGAAAAATATATGCATTTGTTTTTACAATTGCAAAGTCGAACATTCATCTTAGGAAGGATTAGAAAACGTTATAGCATTCTTTTAAACATTATTAATTTATTATCCTAAGGATGCTAAAAATCCATTAAAAAGTTGATGGAAAAATCTACTTATAATTGAAGTACAAGATCTTATGGTTTGAAATTGAGATAGATATTTCAAATATATCTATTCTTTGTGATTACAATGTTAGTTGTTTTGTTGTTGTTTTGTGATAGTGTCACTTAAAAACATTAGAAGAAATTCACCTACTCAAAAAGCCCGTGAGTTATTAGCTACAAGAACTCTCTGGAAACAATGACAATAAACGGTTTGACATGGCCGAGCCCCTGCCACGTCATTGTTCCAATTTTTTGAATTTTTTTTCTAACAATGGGCCATTTCCCTTGCTCTGAGGAATAGCTGCTAGATAACAAGCCCGAAACAGACTCTTTGAGCTTCAAATTTCTTCTAATGAAGGGCATTTTTTAGAAGTTAATTTTTGAAAGGTCCTTTTGGGAAGTTATGTTTAAAGATGATTGCAAGAAATACTTGATGAATTTGTTGCATTTGTTCTAATCTTTCTTTTTTAAATATTTAAAAATAATTTAAACATTTAAAAAAATAAAAATGGCTTTTAAGCTAATCCTTAAAAAGATAGTATAATGAGAAGATTACATTTGCATGGAATAATAGTCTTGGTAGGAAAACTAAAATAGTTGAAAATTTTAATAAAAATAAAATTTGACAATATTATTTGTACAATACAAGGTATTACTTAAGAAAATAAAAAAATAATTTCCATAGTCAACAACTCAATGAAGACAGTCATTCAATGAAAGAATCACCATGTTTGAAATGTATGTTTCCATGTTCATTATGCATACATAAAAAAGCTTATGTTGCGGATGAATTTCAATAAGTAGTTTTATTGTTAGTAACTACAAATTTGACCCCTAAAGTTTTATTGTATTTAGAGACCTACAACTGCTTTACGATCTTTCAATCCAAAACAAGGTTAAAATCTATATTGTTATTTATTCTTTAATAAATTCAATTATAGGATTGCAATGGTAATCGATCCCGCTAAGTGGGAAGTGCACCACAAATAAGCTAAGATGGATTCTAACCTAGCGTCAAAGATCATTGAACCTTCCTAGTCAATGATTCAAGAATTCTTACATGAACTCCTACACAATCAAGATTGTAACTTTGGAAATTTGCCACAATTAAGCCATAAGTCTAATTCGGGCAAGACACATGCTCATGGAAAGCAATTATAAAGATAAATACAAAAATAAATATCAATGCTAAAAACAATGAATTATCCAATGTGTAGGAGTTAGCCAATAGTGGCACCTAAAGAGGTTAGAAGAGATGCCCAAATCATGGACTACTTGTGGTTTAAGGTGGAGGAATTAAGCAACTTAACAATGGAATAGGAGAAGGATGCTTTAGAAGAGTTTTGGAGGGTCCAGAAGCCTCTTTCGGGCCTATTCCCCCGCAGCTTTTTCCCCCAGCGAGGGGAACAACCTGTTGTTAGAATTCTTTTTTTCATTAAAACAAAACAAACTAAAACCAAAACCAAAAAAATTTAGTCTCCAAATGCAAAAAAAAAATTAAGAAAAAAAAATTTTGGTCAATGATGTGGCAGGGTCTCGGCCATGTTAGACTGTTGCGCCGAACATGTTTCCTGCGTTCGCACGCTGTGATAACTTGCAGGCATCCAAAGGCCCCCAAAATCTTCTAATGTGACATCTTTTATTAAGCCTCCACCTATCCTTTTCAAGCCAAAGTTAAAGTTTTAGCTTTGTTCTTTTGGCCTTTTGGTACAAGGAGTAATGGCTAAGTCTAAAGCCGAATCTAAGACTTTAACCTAAAACTTAAACAACTTACAATAGACAACAACAACCAAATTAGAATATATTAGAATAATTTGGATTAACAACAATAAATATATATAAGGACAAGTTACTACAAAGGAAAGTGTTGTCTTTTCTATCCTCTAGTATTCCACAATCTATGCTAATGCCATTCTCCATACACCACAAACACTTAAAATGGTAATGCTGTATTGTAGAGTTCTTCCAATAGAAGTATGGAAGGTCAAATTACCACAAAGGAAGGAATGCTTGATTTTACTCTTTAGTACTCCTAATTTATGCTAACATTGTTCTCCACAAGCCACAAACACAATGCCAAAGATGAAGAGGAATAATAGGATTTAGAATCCTTTAATTAAAATCAATGTATAATATAAGGCATGGGGGTTACTTCTCTCACTAAACTTTCAAGCATGGGTGCTCAAAAACATTAGGAAAAATTTGAGGCCAAAACAAGATTGCAAGTTATTAGGCCCCGAGAACACAATGAATGCCGCGAATAGTGTAGTCCGATGAGGTCGAGAGAGTGCCACGTCATTTCCGATTTTTATTTTTATTGTTTTTTGAAAAAAAGAATTTGACAAGTCGGTTGCACCCCTTTGTTGCGGGGGAACAATGACACGAACAGGCCTGAAACAACCCTTTACAATCCTCAAATTTTCTCTAATGGTGTCTTTTAAGTGTCTTCAAAAATTGTCTTCTCCTATTTTTACCAAACATATCAACACAAAATAGAGAGAAGGGCAACCCCTTTCACCTCTAAGCCACTACACTACTCCCTCAAACCCCAAGCAACTAAATCCATCCTTTGCCTTCTTCTTGATATCCTATAGATAAGAGGGGATATGTAGTGAAAATTTTGATGTGGTCTAGTTTCAATAAGGAAGTGTAGAATTCGGTTATTAGTTGTCTAATGTGAATTGATATGCCCATGTTGGTGGTTTGGGATGCCAATTATTGAATAGGAGCTAAATGTATGAACAACGAGATTATTGATTTGGTGTGTGACATGAAATTGAATTGAAGGATTTCAATTTTCTAATTTGGAAGTTGAACATTGAAGTAGTGTGCAAAGAGAGGTATTTAGGTGTTTACTAAGTTGATTTTTGACAACTACTGTTAAAAGAACCAAATGCAAGTTGAACCTCCAAATAGGCTATTTTCTTTGTAATTTATTGTGATTAATATAAAAGCAAAGTTAAGTTGCCTACTAGAGTGTGTGGCATTTGAATTGTGTGTTGTTAATTACGTGCTATAAAATGAGTAATTTGTGGAAATTGGTTGTTGAAATTGTCTTGATATTGTGCATGTGTGCGCTTAATTGGATAATGTAATGAAGTATTATGTCTAAGCTAGTTAGTGTTGTGGATGTGTGTGCTTTGAGTCTAAATTTGGAAACTATCCTCAAATTATAATTTGGAACCAAAATACATTGTACTGATTGTAGTACAAAAAAACCTGTTGGTGGATATTGTATTGTATTCAGTGTGTGCAATTGTGCACCAAGGTGGAATAGTCAAAGTTAAGAAAGATTGTTGTTTGGTTGTTGTTGTAGTCCAACTGGTCAAGTAATTGTTAATCCAAATTGGAATTTATATAGATAAATTATGTTGTGTAATTGAGATTGATGTTGATTGATTAATGGTTGTTGTCCAAGTTGGGATTTAGAACAATTAGGAGGCTACATGTAATGTATGTTGGTTCTATTTAATGATTCAAGTGAAATTTTATATAGATGAGTATGTTGATTGAAATTCTTGTGTTTGTGTTGATCTAATTAATTTTTGAAGCAACTTTAATTGTAATTTTTCAAGTAAATTCAAGCTTGAAATTTATTGAATGTATATGAGAGTGATGGAATATGTGAGATTGTTGTAGAGAATTTAAAATTCCAAAATGGAAGCCTAATGATAATGATTGAGTCATTGTTTTGGAACATATAGTTTTGTATGAGCCTAGGGAAGAATATAAAGAGCCAAGAAAAATTTGGTGTCAACATGGGTACTAATAAAAGTATGCAATTGGAGCAAAATCCCAAATTGGTCTAAAGCTATACCTACAAATCTCTAGAAGATCTTGTTGTTGTTAATGCCGAAAATTGTAGCAACAAGATGGTGAAAAAGAATACTAAGTGGGAATAATTAAAAGAAAGCATGAAAAGAATAAAAAAATAAAAATGGAAGTTAATTTTATCTTTACATTTGTAGCTATTAAGAGAAGAGTGTAGGTTTGTAATTAGGCCTAGTTAGTGAGGTTATTTAATTGGAATTTTTTGGTTGTGCTTACCAGTGGAATTAGAATTAACTAGTTCATTTAAATCCCTATTTTTCATTTTTCTATAAAACAAATTCTATATACTATGGGTTGTTTATCTATTGGTGATTTAAGACCTCAATCTACATGTATGCTAGATTCTAGACTTTTGAAAGTGTATGATTAATAATGGTCATCACAAAAAAATTCTTAATCATCAAGAGTTAATGCAAAATTTTGGAAAATCTATGCAAAATATTGGAAAAGCACTACAAAACATCTAGAAATCTATACAAACATTGTGGTATTAGGAGATCCTATGATTTCTTGTCCAAAACTTCATTGAATAGTTGAAAAGTAGTTAAATGTGGCATATGTCCATTTCTTCTAGTCTTCATCTTCACTTAGTCTTTATCTTCATCCCTTAGTCTTTGAATATCTATTAACTTACTAATTCCTAATTCTTCCTAATTCTTTGGCTCTCTAATTCCTATCATTAATCAAACCTACAGATTCTAACTTTTTATCCATCTAATTTCTAATTATTATCATTAATAACATCTAAATCCTACTTTAATTACTAAGTGAGCCTTAATCTAAACCATGGATGGTTTGATGGATTTACAAAGATCTTTTCATTAAAAAGTTCAAATATATCCTACCAAATCTTAGGGTGAAAATTTCTACTAATTACAAATTCAATGTGTCTAAACATCAAAATCTAGTCATTTAAAAAAGTCCAACCAAAATTTCCTTTAATTAACTTATTAAAATATATCCTTGCAAAAGTTTAGAATGAATATCTCCACTAATTGTAAGTTCTATGTGCCTTAGCTTCAAAATCTAACTTTTCTAGCTCTTCCAAAAGGTAAAATTTTGTCTTTCAATATTTTAAGAAAAAACATGAGTATTCTATATAATTTGTACATTTTAATTGATATGTTGTAAAATGGGTTGTGAATACAAAAGAAATTAACCAAAAATTTTCATATTCATCTTTTAGAAACTTACAAAGTAAAAGGTGCTTCATGATAAAAGAAAAAAACTAAATTGCTAATACTTTTGACAAGAAATTGAGAATTGTCAATCTTTATAGTCAAATGTTCTAGTATTAAGTAATATATGTCCTTTTTTATTCTTCAAATCTAAAAATTGAGTTAAAAAAATCACTTAATTTGTTTTTGTTACCTTTACTACTTGCAAACTAAAATTCTTAAAAACTTTTATTTCATCATTCATAATTGAAAGGTTCAAAGGAATTTGTCTAGACATCAATTGATCAATATTATCAAATAAAATTAATTAGTGTTTTTTTCAAAATATTCCTTTAGTGCCATTTTATATACTAAAATTAGAAAATTCTATAGCTTTTTTAGTACACATCAAAATGATGAGAAACAAAGCTTTCTATATTGAATTTGATGATTATAACCCATTTTGAATGCTATAAATCCTAAGTAGAAATTTGAGGGAGGTTGTGTGAATTCTTGAAAAAGCAAAAGTGGGTTCTTGAATTCCGAAAGGGGTTAAAATGGCCATATCCACTTACGCTACAAATTAGATCATTAGTACACATTAGATCATTACTTCCAAAACTCTACTTGAAAAATGCTTTGGCATGCAAGGTGTGGTGGAAGATAATACAAGCATTTCTTGCAAATTTGCAATCATCCATATACACCATATAAAGTTTTACAAATTCCTCATTTTGAAAATTGTATTGAAACATGACTTTGTATTCATAAATTGTATACCAGTGTATATGGTTATACTTTAGCACAATATTCCAAAAAAATACAATAGTATCAAAATATACAACAATTTACTTGTTTTTTCACAATTGAAATTTTTATTTAAAAATGACTTCAAATTTTTTTATTCTCAATAAGTTGTATAATTAATTGCAAAATAAAACTTTGCATAAGTTTATCTTCTAGATCAAAATAGAATTATTCAATGACATTTAGCTCTTATTATATTAAGTATGCATTGTTATAAACATGGTTATGTTTTCATCTCAAATGTTTCATCCTATCATTATGAATGTTTTCATCTAGTTCTATAAAACTTTGACAAGATATCTAGTCCACATTTTCCTAAGTTCAATGTTGCATTGCAACAAGATTGTCCTGGTATACATATAAACAAAGAGAGTTGTCTAAAATACCATTAGAAAACAAATAAATTGTGAACTATCCCGAGTGCACAAAATTGCTTTGAAAATGGAAAAAATTAATTTCATTGCTTTTGCAATACTTCATGAAAAATTATTAAAAATAAAACTTTTATTATTTCTAATCCACTTTGTTTGTATAGAGTTGTTTACACACAACTTTGGAAGTATTGATCCAATAAATTTGAAATTTATAGTAAAGATAAATGTGACCATTCACTAGAAGAAATTTGTATGTTTATTGATGTAAATGCAAAATCTTCAAAATGAAAATTTTTCATTTGCCTCAACAAACATGTCATTTAGATTTTATTAAAGCAAACACAAATTTCTTTTAGTGATTTCAAGTTTTCATTATTTTCAAAAATCAATTTGGTGAAAATATTGATTTTCAAACCTATGTGACATTGATTAATCATTCTAAAGAATTTGAAGCTAAAATTTAGTGAAAATGTTTTTTTAATAGATTATCAATTATTATTATAAAATTCTTTGAAAAATATCATTACAGTACAAAAATTTGCAAATTAACCTTCATTCCACATGCATTTTCAAATATGAAAAAAAGAAAATAGATGAATTTTTTGTTACATAAACATCTTAATACATTTTATAAATATCCAAATTTATTTTATATTTTAAATTCTAAAAGATTAAAGAGACAACTTTAGGGTTTTTGAGAACTTAAATAGGTTCTATTGACTTCATTATTTGGAATTTTTGCATGAGATTTCTTGGATGAAAGCTAATCATTCTAATCTACATATACAACTTTGTTTCTCATTATTTAGTTAAATATTGAAAAATATATAAGTTAAAAAAACATCTTCAAAATAAGTAGCTACAAATAGATTTTAAAAAAATACGAATTAATTGTACATAATTGCATGGAGTGATACCTATTCAAAAACATTAGAAGAATAATTGAATTATAGTATTTCTATTCTATGCCAAAGCACAATTTTTGAAATGAATTTACAATTTGATTTTCCTCTAAGTTTTAGTGTATTTGAATGACGCTCATCTCCAAGTGCTCACTTGAAAGATCATTCACCTAAAAAAACCAATTACTAAAAATAACAGTAGTATGATAAGATTTTATTTAACTTCAAAGTTTTTTGACACCAAAATATGGTGATTGGAACACTTAAGGGTGAAGATAACCATTGGTCTTTTTAAGAAATGTTCTTTAAATTTTGAATTCTTTAAAGAATTGCAAATATTTGACCAAAAAACAACAAATACTACAAATGTTTCTTGCAATCTCCTCACCCAAATTTTCCCCCAAAAAAACTTGATATTAAATTTATGAAACTTATGAAAAATAGAAGCTAGGACCAATCGAAAATGCCTCATGAGTGCTGAAGTAAATAATAGCATTCATCATTCAACTTTGTATCATGTGTTAAATAAAACTACCTTGTAGTTGATGTATTCAATAGTGTGAGTCGTAAAGTTGATAATTCTTTAGGAATCTATTTTACATTTCCTTAATCTCATAAGATTTCATTATAAAACTTATTTCAAATCATCATATCAAAATAAAATGATATATGTATGTCTTGCACTAAAAATGTAGTCCATATTCAAAAATCCTAGGACTATTGGAGTACTTGACTACTTTGTAGCTTCAAAACATTCCAATCCAAAAGCCTCAAGAATATAGAATCCTTGAAGGCAAAGAATATTCTTCATTCTATTTAATCATTAAAACCTTTTCATATTTAGAGGTCCAAAACTACTTCAAAATACTTGTGTGCAAAGCAAGGTCAAAATCTTCATCAATATTTTTTTTTAACAAATTCAACTATAGGATCCTTTGTTTAATTTGTTCAAGAACATTGTCCCAAAATTTAAGTGAATATCTCCACTGATTACGAGTTCAATGTGCCTAAACTTCAAAATGTAGGCTTTTCTAGAATTCTAGCCCTTCCAAAAGATGAAGTTTTATCTTTTAACATTGTTAGAAAAAAAATATGCACTATAACTTGCACATATGGAAAATTTCATTAAAATGGCGGCATTCTAGAACTTTGGCGGTTTTACATCTATACCTGTCTTAGATGTTTAGACCAATCATTTTGAAAGTGGTAGATTTCATATGCCATTTTAATGAAATTCACCATACATTTTGTCAATATATTGGAAAATGGGTTGAAAACAAATGTAAAAAATTTTAACCATAAAAATTTCTTATTCATCTTCAAAAAAATTGTAAAGTGGAAGGTTCTATTGAATGAAAGATAATACTAATATGCTAATAACTTGTGAAAGAATTTCAGAAAATTTGTTAATTCCAATGGTGAGAGTGTTCTTGTAAAAAATTTATATCTTTTTCTTTTTCTTTTTATTGAAAAATTTCAATATTGATAGCAAAAGATGACTATGTTTTTCCTACTTTCATTGCCCACAAAAGAAAATTCCTCATAACATTTACCTCATTATTAGGAATTGAATGTTCATATGTTTTTGAGTATATATCAATCTATACAATTTCCAAAAATAATTACTATTGTTTTAGAATATATTTTTTGTTGCCTAGTTTGACATTGAAATCAAAAATCCCTTCTAACTTTTGCAATATGTATTGGAATGACATGAAATAAAGCTTTACATGTAGATTATGATGAGTAGCATTCATTTTTAAAAATTCATGCAAAATTTCCAAATTATGAAATTAATAGAGCGTACCTAAGTTTTCAAAAAGTCTAAAGTGAGTTCCTTAGTCTTTTAGAAGGTAGACAATTTAGTATGGTGTATTAAATATACCTACCTTTAAGATGAGAAAATCAATAATGTAAGGCACAGAAGTTGGAGATCCATCTTCCAAAGCCATTGAAGTCTCCATAGTTTCAACACACCCCAATTCCAAAAGCTTCAAGAATGTTCAAGATAAAAACTAGAAAGTTCAATCTTCATTCTATTTAAAGTGGCATGTTTAATAAACTACCTTTTTCTGATGGAATTGATAATATAACTCTTAAAAGATAAGGTCCAATTTTTAAAGCCACTTGAACATTTGTGACTTGAAAACATCTAAATTTAGCAAATCCTGTTTTGTATAAAATAATTCCTCAAAAGAAGAAAATACATTCTTCATTCCATTTAGTATCATGGGAATATTAATAAAACTACCTTTCAAATTGACTAAGTCAATGATATATGCTACAAAAGTTAAAAGACCGTATTCCAATTTAAAGACATTCAAATTTCCATAGCTTGAATACACCTATGGCAAAAATTCATTAAAATGGTGGCATTCCGTTAATTTGGTAGTTTTAGTAGTTCAGACCGCACAGTCTAAAGTGTTTTTTCTATGCTAGGATCTACAAGAGTACTAGATTTTTGAAATCTAAAACTCTCCTAGATATCTGAAATCTATACTAGTCTTGAGTTTTTCAGACTGCTTGATCTAATATATATGCTAGTCATAGATTTCTGAAATTTAAAAGTGACCTAGATGTTAGCAATGTATATTTGTCCTAGATGTGAGATTGTGAAAATGACATTTGGAATACCACCATTTTAATGAAATTCATAGTGAATTTCGTTAAAATGGCGGTATTCTAGAAATTTGGCGGTTTTATATCTATACCTATCCTAGATGTTTAGACTAACCATTTTGAAAGTGGCAGATTTCATATGCCATTTTTATGAAATTTACCATATTTGCCTTACCCCAATTCAAAAGCTTGAAAAGAAAGTAAATTTTGTGAATATATTCTTCATTCTATTTTCAATAGAACCTTTTTAAAGTCTCCTTCTATAAACAAGTAAATTTATCTAAAATAATATTGTCAAACTGGTCCCAAACTTATCCTTGTAAAAAAGGTTATGACTAAAAATAACCCTCTATAAACAAATATACCTTTCTGGCTTTCTAATGTAATCTTGTTAGATGGTCTTGGACCTATTCCTTTAGAGGGGTTTTACTTACGTAGTGTGATCAATGTGATGTACTAACATAGAGTATTACACACCTTTGTGTGTTTTTTGACACAAACAAAGGAAGACTTTTACTACAAGGGAAAAATACAAGTGCCCAGTTGTGCTGCAATTTGGGGGGTTAGCAAATAAAGGCAAGAATAAACTATGAGGAGAAAGCCCCAAGCACTACGCCATGACGTCAGGTGCCACTCCACCCAAATGCTAGAAATCTATGGTGACGAAAAGACAAAATAGGCATGAGGGTCAGAAAGAGCCCATCTAGGAGACCAATCAATCATCTTAGCAAACACTTTATTGTGCCACTATCTTCCTGCGAAGCACCTTCTAGTTAGCCACTACCCATCAAGTTGTGATGCTTAATATATAAAACTACCTTTTTTGAGTTGAAAACGTCTCAGCAATGTAGACCCCTTTGGTACATTCTTCATTCTGTTTAGTGTGACTCTGGCGTGTCAACTTAAACTACCTTTTAAGTTGACTGAATCAATAATGTATTACAGTAAGCCCCCAAAGTTGGGGGATCCCCAGGTTTGAAGGGGTGGCAACAACTGAAATAGCATGTTGGAACCATAGTATCCACACTCCACACTAAATCGAGTCCAGAGAGTGGGGGCGGAGAGGGCGGTAATAGAGTAGTAGAGTAGAGTAGTCTAGTCTAGAGAAGGCGGTGATGAGCAGGCTGACGTCTGTGAAGGCCCCTCCCTATATACATTCCTCCCTCATCAGTCATCGCTATATACACTCCTCCCTCATCACTAGATTCATTCGCACTTCCGCAGGCGCTCCTAGCTTGCTCTGAAGCTTATCTCCATGATCCATCTTCTTCTCGTACTTCTCGCAGCCGGCTCTCGCAGGGTTGCTTATTTCGATCGCGCGTGCGTTCACGGTCCATGGTCTTGTCTTGTTTCCTGCTGATCATGGACTTCGGTCTGGAGCTAGCCAGTGTGTGATATATCATGGCTGGCTGACTGGCTGGCTGGCTGGCTGGCTCGGGAAGCTTGCTGGCTTGCGGCAACCAAGGGTGTTGACATGGAGAGCTGCCCGGGCTGTGAGGGAGGTCGACTGTTTGGACAAACCGACGTTCCGTCCCTCGCTCACAGTCTGCACAGCTCTCTGTATCTTTTCCCCTTTTCAATCCTAGTTACGGAAGGGCTAGACGAGTTTGGAGGATCCATGATGCATGGAACCTCGCGATCGAGAGGAGGGAACCGGCCTTCTTCCTGCTCGGGGGTAAACGTGTCCAGTGTTCTGGGTTTGGGGATTCTGTTTGTAATTGCTAACTTTGTGTTGTAATGGTACCGTACCTGGATCGATGTAGTGGGTCGCCTATTGAGTTTGTTTGTCTGGGGTTCTGGACGAAAACATACCAACGATCTCGCGCTTTGGGTTCTGTTGCTGAGAATTGAAATCGAAACATGTCTGCTGCTAATTGTCGTTAGTGTTTGGGAAGTGGGAACGAGGGTGGTATCAAGATCAAAGTGGGTTAACGCACTCCATGTGCTGGGTACAACTGATAGGCCAGCGGCCAGCCAGTCAGTCGTGAGCTTGTTCAAGTTCAGTACAACTTATTGTTTTGCTACCTTGCACGGACATTTATGAGAGCGTACTAGTGGTCGATGGTACACCTCGAGTCTGAGGATAAAAGCTAAAAGTTCATGTACTTATCGTCAGACATTGGCGTTCTTGAATTATGTCATTTTCAGCCGTCACGATGCACGAACTTCCAGACACAGTAATCAAATCTGCCGTTGCAGCAGTGGTGCTTCAGAACATCCTCGACGCTGGAGCGATAGTAGCTACTCTGATTTGACTGGTCTATTATTGCGTGCGATACTAATTTTATCAAAGTCGCACTATTTTAAACGTACCAGTAGAACCTTATTGTTTTGGGGAAGTTACGTCAACTTCGCAAAATTGGAGATATTACTTTGGCGTGATTCAGGTTCTGCGGTCTGAAACGAAAATCTACAACTTTCTTAGTTTATGATCTGAAAAGAGACCTTTGTGAATGTATATATTTCACAATTTTTAGTTTATGGAATACCGACAATTTAAGGAAATTGACGTAAAGTGATGCCACTATTGCAGGTTACAACTTTTTTTTAAATTTCTAAATAGCACAAATTGACACCCGTTCAGTTGCAAAAGGGAGCGAAGTAAAATACAATCCAATCAGCAGTAACGCTGACGGGAAGTCCACCCCCAAAACACCTACGCTACAGTATTTTTTCGACGTCACAAAGTACTCGACTAAAAGATAAATCAGTACAGTCCCTCATCTGTCTGGCAGTCATCTGTGAAGAATAGAAGGGCATGAGCAGAAGAGCATGCACGCCACCTTTTATTTATTAGAACAAATGGAATAACTATTGCATTAAAAGAAAACCACAATACACAACAGCTAAGCCAGACGGCTGGACAATGAAGAGAAATGAGCACAGACTAATAAAGGGTCGGAACGAAGCTAAATGAAAACAAGGGAAGGAGGATGGGCATGCACGTCACCTCGGCCACAATCTTTGAATCTGTTTCTATCATTCTTTAACATTAAAGCGTTCACGTCGTCACGTGAATCCTAAAGTATTCTTCAAGTAATCTGGATTTGAACTTCTGCAAATCGGGTCTTTCCAAGGAATCGTATAACGTTGCAGTGAGCACACCAATGGGAGACTGCTTGCGTCATGTCTGGATGCTCTACAGGCTTTGTGTGCTTCAAGTTGCCAGCCACGCATTCAGGCCCCGATTCAGGCTGTCAGAACTCGAGAGGACTGTTCCACGACGAATTTGCAGGTTTGTTACCAAATTGGGCACAACGTGAATCTTCTTTCCCCACAATCCCCAGGGTCAGAATTAATAACCCCCTACCTCCGAGGTGTATCATCGACCACTAGGCACTAGTACGTTGTATGCCCCACAATTATTAGAGTAACTCCACATGCTGCAGCATGAGCTCGCATTGCTTGATGATGGGAAACTCAAGTCTTTAAGTTAGCTGACTTCCAATGAGATCTTCAACTTGTTCGTATACAACAAATTTCTACGCCACCCTGACTGGCTGCGATGTAGCAGCTGACGCTCCAATCCCATTGGCCCATCCACGCAACCAACACTCATGGTAGGATACCTACCTGAGTGGATGACGGCAGCGATTTCTTGAGCGATATATAGCTCCGTCTGACAGGTTTGGGCCTGTCCAGTCAGGTCCCCCAAAGTTTAGCCAACGCATTCGGGCCATTTGACGGTTACTGTTCCAAATAAATCGCTGGATGACGGTACACACCAATGCAAATGGTTCCAAATTTACAGTTATCTTTGGCCAAGAGAAATGCTAGGATTTTGCAAGCTAGACTTGCTAGGGTCCTGAAATCGGTGCAGCTAATAACCTCAGCTAACGATAAATTAGCTACATTCCAATGCTTTGGCGCGGTTCAGGCCGTGCGGCCTCAACCCAAATCTATACCTTCCCTAGTTTGTGGTCTGAAATTAGGCTTTTGAGAAAATTTATGTCACAATTTTAGACAGTTGAAAATATCGCCAATTCAACGAGATTGAAATTCACTGCGCTGTTGAAAGAGCTCTAAACCAATCTGGTTTTTAAAAAATTAAAAAATTAAAAAAACTAAACAAAAAAAACAGTCTGGTTCTTGGCAGACTCTTTCTATATTCACCCATGCTTGGACTAGGACTCGGAGCAAAATCAACTAATTATTAGCCGCTCACCAGTAAAGCTCACAAGTCAAAGCAATCTGCTTCATCATTTCATGTAGCCAACTCAGTAAGAAAAAAAAGCTCCTATCTAGCTTATTGATAACGGTAGTTCGTGTAGGGCACATAAAATTCCATTGGCTCCGTCCACAAATAACATTCTAGAACTCTCCAGACTCCAGTCCAGTAGTCATTTCCTCACGAAACGCGCCTCACAATCCGGTGCTTTCTTGGCTTATCCCCTCAACTGTACGGATAAGTCAACGCAGCGTTTTCGGTGCCTGGAATTGATGAGCCATTGAATATATGTGGGAATCTGGAAGCAACAGAAGAGAGTTCCTTTAACTTATTAATAAAGCCAAGACGCCGACTACTTGCAGCCTATCACTCGTGATGAACCTTGGAGCCCTTGACCAATAGGCTTGAGACTTCGAGACTCGGATTTTACTTTATTTTATTTTTGTCGCAAGTAAAGGATTTGATTGCAAGATTCAAGTACAAAGCACAGGCCTTAATAGAAGCCAGTATATTTTACACCAGGAGCCATCGCCCTAGAGAAGCCCTGCGACTCTGCGACTTCGATTTCGAGAGATCGAACGACAGGGTGACGTCCAGCGTTTTCGGTGGGGAGCAGTACCTTCCAGAAGCAATCACAGCACTGGCGCAATTCTGGAGGGACGGCGTCTGACAGGATCAAACCTGTCAGTCAGTGCGAAATTCGCCAAAAATACACCCGCTGGTGACGTCGATTCCATGGGGTGCACTAAACAGCACAAAAGACAAACGGTTGCCAGCTCAGAAGTGGACTCATGATGCCACGGGACATCATTGCCACTAGCGCCTTTATGGTTACGTATCGATCGCTTGATTCGCTGCAGTGTAAAATAAAGCGCACCCGTCCCCAACGACGCGACTTCCTTGCTTACCCCACTTGCGGTCGGTCCAGAAGCGAACCGTTTTGGCCGCTGATATTTAACAATATATATTCCCTTTAAATTCAACTATAGAGACCTTTGGGTTGAGGCGTGGGACCATGAATGGACTCTTCATGTGCGCCGATTCCTAAAAGAATTGGAGTTATTTCTCTTTCTAACCAGCGAGCGAGCTGCGTATGGAACCTGTAAGTTGCAGTACTGCGCATTTGAACTGTTGCTGATCTGTAGACTTGCCGATCACGATGTGGACTGGAGACCGGTAGTCCCCACAACTTACCTTTAGTGGCAGTATCGAATAATAGGCCGGATGGAGCGTAAGTAACTTACTCGTCCTGACTGGGAATGCGGGGCACCAACCTTTGATCGCTGGTTTCAGAAACAGCAATAAGACGCGTCGATGAAGAGACCATTGAACCCTGCAAATCGGATCCTCGAATACTGCTTGTGATCAGGTATTTTGTGAAGTACGGGACCCTACACATTTCGTTCTCAGTACTCTTCGAAACATGTTGATGGGAAACCTCTGAATTGACTGCAATATATTTCACATCGCTTGTGCTAGGCTTCTCAGTAACGAGGAGCTCAACAAGAAATCAATAGGTGCTGTGGAATGTATCCTACTTGTGCTAGGAAACAGAATGAAAATCGATCATTCAGACCTTGCAATTGCAGCACAACCCTTCACTACCAAGTATGTAGATGTTGGACATAATGTACAGTACTTAATTATGCTCTTAAATGGAATGATAACCGATCATTGAGACTTTACAGCACAACTTTACAGTACTAATGTGCAAATGGTGAAGATACTTGTATTCGTATTATACAAGTGTTGACTAAAACTTTATATATACCTGAAGTGTTAAATTTTGAAAACCATGCAATATTATGTGTTTATTTGAAATTGCATCTTCATGGATTTATTAACACTGTAATTTCACCATTATATTTATAATTGACTTGCATTAGAATTTTATAAGGAATGAAAAGTTGAAAAGTGATTTAAAAGTCATGAAGTAATTTTGTACGTAATGTAAAAACGTCATCACAAGAAACGTCAATTTCTTTAAATTGGTGATATTGCATTATTTTGGCGCGTTTTAAGCCGCACCCGCTGATCCCAAAATCTATACCCTTCCAAAGTTGACCCGAAATTATGAAGATCTATGTCACAATTTTGGGCTTGTGGAATATCGCTGATTTAACGAAATTGATGTTAAAGTTAGTTTTAAAATGTACAAGTAACTGCTAAACAGCTTGAACGTCAGTTTCGTTAAATTGGCGATGCATGTTCCAATACTTTGGCAGTTCAGGAATCAGGACCCGAGACGTGAACCCCAAATCTATACCCTTCCAAGTTTGACCTGAAATTAGATATTTATGAAGATATGACATAACTTTGGGGCTTTTAGAATATCGCTATTCCAACGATATTGAAGCTAGTTGCAATTAGTTTAATAGAACTACTATGAGTACCTGTAAAATTTGAGGGTCTTAAATGGTGCCTTCCCAACTAGGGGCATTCAATGCCATTATACACACATAAAACTAACTAATATTAATGAGCAATCTTGATGTAGTTTATGAATTGATACAGTAAGAGGTGCACCTGTTACATCTTTAATTTCATTCGGTGATTATAATTCAAGTTCCCTTCGTACCGTTTCTCTTCTATTACCATACACTTTGGTCAAAGCAGTTAGCTTTCGTCAAAATGAGTTTGATGCAACATTTCCTAACCTCGAGTTTGGAAATTGCAGTTTCTTCTTAAGCAAACAGTACAGGATTCTAAATTGAGAGTCGTAAGGTACCCACATTCACTGCTCGAAGAAGCGGTCAATCAGAGCTCACTCCAAGGAAACTTGTACGGTAGAACACAGCTTTGCCAAAACAAAAGAAAACAGAAATTCGATGTGTAAACATCTTATATTTGTTAAACCAATATCTGCACGAACATTGTGTGGTGGTCGCAGAATCCAAAGTACAAGTGCATTATAGTAAAAAGAGTACATGAATGATGAAGCAGACTGACGTATATAGTTACTACGTACGTCAATTTCGTTAAATTGGCAATATTCCATTCCATTACTTGGGCGGACTGAAACCAAAATCTACAGTTTTTGGCCTGAAATTAGACTACACCTCTGTGAAGATATATGTGTCACAAGTTTTGGTTTGTGGAATGTGGCTACCTAATTTATTTAACGACAGTGTCGTTTAACGTGTTTCGCACTGATTCTTTGACCCGCATCGTGCAACTGGATGCAGGAATAAGATATAATACTAGTACCAGTCAAAATAAACTGATGCCGTTGATCGTTTGATTTGCTAAGGAAGTTCGATTTGATTCTACAAATAATATGATTGATACATGAAACTAGCTATTGCAGCTATTCGAATTCGGCATGCAGTCCAAGATAACGTCACTTTGGCTAGTCTTTGGGATCAATCACTAGCTACCTAGAACCTACTAGAGGTGCACTCAATCCACAATACCAAGAGTGCCTTCACCACGAAGAGCCCAACTGCAAATGATTGAATGCAGGTCTAACGAAATACAGAGTCAGAGTTTCGGATGTACAAGTTCACGTAGTCTGTTGGTTGTTGTCTCATGAAAATGATCTACTCAATGATCTCGCCAAATTACGAATAGAGATACTTCGTGACACTTTTTACGGTGTGGTCTAATAGTGTTCAATGTTGTTTAACTTACTGGTAGTGAACAACCTGACAGACGTGATCACGTGACACCTTAACCCTGAGACGACTGGCCCAACACCGTGGACAGCACGCATGCAGGATCTATAACCATGTTTCTAACTGTGGAGTGACACAAAAAAAAATTTACACTGCAATATTTTATACTATAATGTACTTCTATTCTCAAAATTTCAGTTTTTTTTAACATGAATTATATTTGATATGAATTTCTTTTAATTATTTTCAATAATTCATGATAATTTATAATTTTCACAAAAAAATGAAAATTTCATGACAAATAATTGTTAGACATTTTCTTTCATCAAGTAAAACCAAATATTTCACTCATAAAGAGCAAAGAAATGGAGGATTTAGAGTGAAAGACTTTCAAGTTTGAATACACAATCATAGGTTCCATCTTTTAAGGATTAAGAACATTCACACCTATGCTTCTAATTTAGAATTTTGGATGTTCATCCCTAGGATGGGATTGTCCTATAATCTTGCAATAATCAAAAAGTGAGCAGTCTAGTGAGTAGGCGCTTCAAAAATAGGCAAAGACATTCAACAATTAAGGGCCAACAAGTTTGCTATGTGGAACTAAGACTTAAGAAAATATGTCATGCAACCAAAGATAATTGATTCATAACTTATCTCTCTTTTGATTGGAGGGCATATGCTCTCACAAGGGAGATGTGAAGGCTACCCATGTTCAATTTTAGATCTCCATTACATGCAAGAGTCAAATAATGAAGGTAGCCCTCTAAATTTAATCTTGATTGGCCTTCTAAAACTAATTTTTTATGTCATTTATCTTGAAAGAGGATGCTAATGGTCTAACATCAATTTTGTTAAATTGCCAATATTCCATTATTTGGGCACAATTTCATTACTTGGGTCATGGTTGTCATAGTGGACGGACATCCGGTTTGCTTGTCCGTTAGAAGTCCCGCCCGTCTGATATAGTCAACACATAGTTGACTTTTTGATAATGGAAAAATAGGCCATGTGGATGCCATGTGGATTAAGGAACATGCTAGGCACGGACGAGATCGTCAGGGTGTGGATGAAGTGACGTGTCATTCCGCAAAATTGCACAAGTTACAAAATTAAAGCCGCCCGGACCGTCCGTCTGTCCCGTCCGATGATCCTAACTCGCCCGTTATGACAACCATGCAATAAATTTGAACTTCAATTTTTTGCATGAAAGGCCTTTGTTTCACATAAAATACTTTGTTCTTGTTATTTTTATAAGATGGAAAAAACCATTTGAAGTTTGGATTGTTAACTTTGCATTGGGTCAATTTTTTCTTTAAAGTGCCCAAAACTAAATGATGTCCACCTACCTCCACTTCAAAATTGGGGTTTTATCCATGTTCTCGTCCATGCATTAGAACTGCTTTAAGTTAACCTTGAAGTGCTTTGTTATCCATGTTTTGAATGACTTGTAGGTATTGTGTTATCCAACCAACTTCTCATTCATCCAATGTAATATTTGAATCTTGAAAAGACAACCTTCCTTAGAAACCAATTCCATGAAATTGCGGAAACGAAATTTCAGCCAAAAAAATATAAGAAAAAATGTGCAAAAATCGAAAAAGGATTGAGGCGTTAAGTAGTTAACTAAACTTAACTTACTGAGCACTCCAGCACTGGGCTCTGCAGCATAGAACACTGACCGCTCTAATGGCGTCGGTCCTTTACCAAAATTATTGACAAATCTGTAGATCTGGTTTCTGACACATCGAAACAACAAACTAAAGCTTCTTCAGTCCTCCACATGCAAAGCTGACACAATGGCACTATAGGACCTTATTAAAGTACACTCTTCCGACCTACTATATCAGCTTCCCTGTCTGCTACATTGACACCTGGAACACGTAGTTACGGGCGTACGGCCTGGCATGGCGTGCATTATATAATCGATGAAGTAAGATGTCAAGCACAATTCAGTCTTATTCCCAGGTTGACCCGGCCGGCCGCGTGAGCAGGACTGATTGTTTGTCCCCTCTTTGTTTTTATGGAACCACCGACCACCGTCACTTTTCAAAGAAAACATAAAGAAATGTCAAGCACAATAGTACCGTAAGTACCTCAGAACGAAGTTCTCACTTGGAACGAATTGCTGTTCAAGGCTTGAGGGGACACCAACCCAAGTGGATAGGTATGATCGAGTACGTTTCTATGAAATTATGCGCAATGAATTTTTCGAATGTTGACCATTTCAACTTTTCAAGCAATCAGATAGAAAACTTGAATGCAATATATTGGTCTCCACTCTTTCGTTTGCTAGCTATCATATGGGACTTTCTTTCGTTTGCACCGGCAAAAAAAAGATAAAATACGATGAAGTCGTCAATAACCAAGTCAGCAACTGAAGCTGGCACGTACGGCAGCTAATAAGTTTTCTTGATTGAAACGTAACTATCCGTTTCGAATAACTGCTGAGCTATCACTCAGGACTAGCTTGACATGCGGTCGACAATGTCTGAAAGGCAGCACCGAAGTACGTACATTATAGTTAAATAGATCGAGCAGAACGTGGAATAGCTAGTCTGGTACTAATTGTTGCGATAACGCCAGAGAGCATGTACAGTTACTACAGTACGGCGGCAACAGTCACTGAATCACGCACTGTTATTTTTATTGATCATGTGGAAACCAAGTAAGTACATACTGATACATGCAACTGATTTCAAGTTCCAATGTTTCACAGATATAGTATATCACGAGTCTCACGTGATCAGTTGAAAGTTTCTGATCGAACGCAGTTGGTCGCAAGTGATTTGTACTGTACAGAGATCACTTGGGATTCCGGAGTGACGAATAACCAAGATCTGCTCAGCTTGCTAACCCTAAAACTTTGCACACTGCTCATATTGGTAACGGGATTGTTCAGGGCACACACGTAATCAAGTTTCGAGATTAGTATCGCCTCGCACCTCGATTCATCACTACCTAAATTCTCTGCCCCGGTTAACTCACCATGACATTATATTATTTAACTTCTTCGCGCCTGAATCCTTTCTTGAATTCTTTCTTGAGTTCTTAAGTATTTTCGCTTGTATCTTTATAATTATTTATTATTTATTTCAATTTCATCAAATTCATCATACAGAAGGTAAAGTTTTTGAAAGTCATGGGTTTGGATAAAAGAGAAGTCCTATGGTCAAAGAGCCCTTGGAACCTCTGTTCATCGTCCAGACGTCTGAGCGCTAAGGAGTTCAGTAGTTACGGACGCTCAATACTTTACAATCCCAAGGGAGGCTCATCGATTTTGAACCACGTAATGGACCACCGCTTTGAGGGTTTGAGGTATGGGACAGAAGAATAATTCTCCTTGTCTGTGTTACTTTTTCAAATGCGAAGGAAGAGTTTTCACTGCACGTACGACTACTGAGATTAACCGTTGTAAACAAATCACAGACAACAACACGAAAGCACGGAATAATTCCACTTTCCGCAATAGTACTACCTCCAGCCCAGCAATCAGCGCCTCTAACTTGCAGAAACTAGAACCTCCTGAATTAATAAGAAATTACGAAAATAGTGACTTTTAGAGCGCAACGCTTCAATGTGCGCATCACAGTCCATACAACAACTAGCTTCGTATCAATCTAGGGTATGGCCCCCTAGCTGGACCATGACAGCTCTCTCTTTGTCCTTTCAAGTCAGCGAAAACCAATCCGCCAGCGACCGGGTATACAACTAGCTGCAGCTCTCTTGCTACATTTTCATATCGATCGATCGAACTCTATAGAAGCTTTCGTAGTAGCGGAGAAGAAGCAATTCTAGACAACTTCAAAGCATGTCGGCGATTTGCTGCTGCTCATCTTGCAAATCACAATTTGTCCAGAGATGAGCGCAAGGGTAGAATGCTCGCACATCCTCGGCAAAACAGTTGGCAAGTTGGAATCAGAGATTTGGCCTTTTGGGTGTGCAAGTTGTATGACATCACCTCTTTTGTTCTTTACCTCAAACATTCTGCAATGCATGATAACTGCTTTTCAAGGAGAGGTGATAACTACAGCGAGTTATCAAGCATGTTTATAATTTGAATGAACATTGATCACTGAGACCTTTTTTTGTGAACTTGTTATAAGGAGATTTTTTTTCATAAAGACAAATTTATTTGTTCAATGAAGATTGATCATGGAGATTGATTGATTGTTGTCCTTGTATAGAGAAGTATTTCATTTTTCATGAATGTGAAGAAGTATGAGTAGGTTGTTATCTACTTTATAAGTGCTATGTAATGGATAAAATATTTTACATAAAAATATGATGAATAATTTTTGTTAAAAAAATTAAAGAATCTATATTAATAAAGTAAAATATTTTTTGTATGAGCTTTGAAGATGTCATATTACCATTGTGAAAGAATATTATGTTACTTATATCAAGGTTTAGTAAATTATTATACCCATAAATTAAAGAACTACGTAATAAGAAGCTGTAGTGATTCAATTTCAATCTTTGCAATCTTCACTTTTTTTTTAATTCCAACATAAATCTAATCGAAAGGAGAAAATGTAGAATTTTTAGGGGAATTGTAGTATGATAAGAATTCATTGATTTGATTCATAAACATCTTTGTTGTTGCAAATTTTCATTTTCTACCTATTTCTATATAAACTAATTCTAAACTTTGTACCAAAATTATAAAACATTGAGTAATTACTAATTAAGTTAGCTACAATAGTAAAGAGTAGACAAAATTGTCATGTAAATATATTTTGATATATATCATCTATTTTGTATAGCTCTCACAATAAACTTTTCAAAACACTACTATGTAATTATCTAACTAGAGGATATCAACTCTATCTTTTAAAAACCAATAATTTCATAACTTATTTAATAATCTTAAATAAAGTTGTTTTTGACAATTAGTTTTTTTCATTTATTACATTGTTGAATATAAACATTGTTACATTGATCATTGGGGTATAGAATAAAGAATTTTTTTTATTTCATTTGTAGACTAATTTAAATGAAGAATATTGTTAGCTAATATTACACCAAAATTATCTAATAAAAATGTAAATACCATAGTAGAATGTGATTATTCTATCTATAGAACAAGGTTGAAGGTAAATAATTCTAATGATAAAAGTCCAAAATTTTGAAAATTTGTTTTTTGAAAATAACATTTTTGATGGAAAAAAATCTTGAAGAATAATTCTATTTTTAGTTTTTATTACACCTTTATTTTTTTAAATAATTAAAGCTATCATTAGAAGATTTTTAGGGCCTTTGAATGCCTGTGAGTTATCACAATTTACAAATGTAGGAAACAGATTCAGCACAACGGTTTGACGTGGCTGAGACCTTGCCACGTCATTGACCATTTTTTTAAAATTCTTTTTTTGCATTTGGAGACTATTTTTTTTTTTTTTTTTTAATTCTTTTTTTATGAAATTTTTTTTTTGACAACGGGCCATTCCCCTCGCTTTGGGGAACAACTGCGGGGGAATAGGCCCGAAACAGGCTTCTAAAACCTCCAAAACTCTTCTAATGTGAATCACTAGATAGAGAGTTTGTAATGTAATGCTTTACGAATTCAAATCATCCAGAAATATTGAAAGAAAACCTATTTAATTTGACCCTCTCTTTATTAATGTTATGGAATATCTTGTACAATTATTACACTATCATAGTTGTTTATAAGTAGTAAACTACATTTATGAATATATTAAAGAAGTATTAGAATAATACTATGTACCTTGAATACAAATTTTGAGACCTTTACAGGTACGTACCGTACCCAACTATCAAGGCAAGTATTAATTAATTTTTTATAAATGTTTTTACTAGAACTTCATACTCCATTTAAAAATTGTAAGTCAACATTTTCAAAATGCAATCAACTAAAAAAATGCATGGTTGTCATAACGGGCGAGTTAGGGTCATTGGACCGGACGAACGGACGGTCCGGACAGCTTTAATTTTGTAACTTGTGCAATTTTGTGGAATGACACGTCACCTCGGAATGCGAAATCCAGGGCGCAAACGATCTCATCTGCGCCCAGCATGTTCCTTAATCCACAGGGCATCCACGTGGCCTATTTTTCCGTTATCAGAAAGTCAACTATGTGTTGACTGTATCGGACGGGCGGGACCTCTAACGGACGGGCGAACTGGACGTCCGTCCACTATGACAACCATGAGAAAATGTAGGAAATCAAGTTAAGTTTCACCAAAATTATTAATCCAATTGTAATTTAAAGTCTTTAGTAGAAAGTTATAGAGGTATGAAATTTAGTTGTAAAAACAATTATTACATTGTTTTGGCTTGATTATTAGAAATCAAGCTTTTTCATATTTTAATTTACATATTCCACATAGATTGTTATATCTTCGACCTTTTCACTTCTATAATGTATTTTTTTTTCTTTAAGAATTAATCATTAAGTGCCTTGTAAAGATATCTAGGATTCAGATTGACAAAGTGGCTACATGTAAGGTATGGCTATATTTTGAAAAACTTGATTTTTTTTATTAATTCTTAAAGCAATTGCCAAACATTTTTTTTCAACTTAATTGATAATTTGATATGAAATACTAAACTTGATAGCTAGATATAATATAAGTTAAAAAGTATGACCAAAAAAACAATCTTTACTAAGACCAAAGACAAAAAAATAGTCTAACTTAACTACAATTTAACTTGAATATAAATATAAATAAATTTATCTTAAGTGCCATCCTCAATTCTAATTAATGATCTTATAGTCTACTATAGATGTGATCATTTTATTTGCATGCATAGTATTTTCTTGAAATTAATCTAAAATTAATTTCTACTTTCAATTAAATGATGAAGTCCTAAGGCCTTTCTTTTTTTAATCAAAAATACTCAAGGACACCAATTTCAATGCAAAATGTAACAAAAATATTCAAACCTTTGTTTCTTTTGTATATTTAATAATAAAATCTAGTGCTAGACTAATGTGAGTCTGTGAGAATGTTTAGAAGAGATTTCATAAATGCCCATCCTTGCCTATTTGGAGCTTAATATGGCATAAAATTTGCTCCCAAGTATTGATTGAAAGAAAAATTATATATTTCAAAAAGTCTAATCAAGTACCCTATCTTGAAGAAAAATTGGGACTTTAGGGGTTAAAAATCAATTGTCTTTATGGTTCAAGATGATGGAGATTCTAGATAAAACTATTAATGATGTCATAGCTCATTGGTCTTCAATCTCATAAAATCATTAAGTATTAATGCACTATTTTTGAGGTTGTTAATCCATCCTCTCTTCTTTCTATCTCCCACACACTTTGATGTTCACATTCTTTCATCTCGACAATAGGGAGAATGAAGTTATTTCTTAATTTAATCAAATTGGGTTCAAAAACTACACACTACAAGAATCTAGGATCTCCATTTGATTTCCAACAAGAGTCAACAAAACCTTCCATGGTTTGATAATAGGAACCATGTTCAATTGCTTACTTGTTTGGTCCATTTTAGTTGTCTTATCTTACCGCTAGTCTCCATGCCTAGTGAGGAAGCGAGCCAAATGCAACAGCTTCCCACCGTGTGTATCTGATTCGTACATTTGAATGAAAGCAAGATGATTTTTTGAACTCTGTGGCTTATACTGTACTAGCCTATATATGCTTTGAGTTGTATTAGTTCAAGGTAAGAACTGTCGATCACAACAGAAACTAGCTCAACCAAATGAACCCTCGATTCGAGCCGGTTCAAAAAAGGACCAGGTGACTCTGTGACTTATACTGTACATGCTTTGAGCTTTTTTAGTTCAATTCAAGGTAAGAACTGTCGATCGCAATAGAACCGCAACCAAATGAACCCTCGATTTGAGCCGCCTCAAAGAAGCTAGGTTCAAGCGACGCTGTGACTTACCGTATACTGTTCAAGCTTTGAGTTTATTAGTTCAAGGTAAGAACTGTCGATCACAATAGATCGACTCTCAACCAAATGATCGAACCCTCGATTCGAGCCGGCTCAGAAATGGATCGGACCGACCAAGAACCAACTTCTTCCGCTCAAGAATTACCATTCAACAGCTTCGGATATTTCGTATGAGGACTCAAATAATGTAGAATTATTCCACACGTGTGAGGGCTCCACTTCCGTATCACCCTTGTTGGACTGTTTCCAATTTGCAACGAATTGAAGCGAAGCGTATCAAAATCAATTTGAAGACAACTTGAATTCGAAGATTTGATCCCCGGAAGTTCCGTTCAGTTTCGAAGGAAACGACCGACCATCCATTTGTACATGCACGAAGAATTTCGAAAAATCTAGTCACTCAGACACTCAGACTCAGACAGATAGAAGGTCTTCATTTTGGCAAGTTTTGATCCAAAACTTTGCACAAGAATCGTGAAACATCTAGATAGTGATAAGCTCATCATATTAGTGATGAATAGACAACTTGTTTTTCCAACATACTTAAATGTACTTGATGTTTTGTATAGCTCCTACATTAAGGTCTTCAAATTAATATTCATCATCCACCTAGTGGAGGTTGGAACTCTTAAAGTTGTACATAAATAACAAAGATTTAGAGTTAGTTTAGGTCAATATCTTAATTTGGGGGATGTAGTACAACATATATATCATCATAGAAAGCGGCAAAGTTCTCCCATGCTTGCATAATAAAGAATACACATGTAAAACTAAGTGACGTGGAGTCAAGTGATGAAGAATTTTTTCCTAATGTTGACTTCAATGTAACAATGATTCAAAGAGTTTTCAACTTCAAGTGTGCACTTAAAGAGGTGAAAGAGTGCAACATATAAATTAGTGCTTAGTCGTGGTGGAAAGTTGAGAAAGGGGGGTGGACTTTGTACTTTTGAGAATACCAATTAGTAGTCATTTTGGTTATTTTGGTAAATTTCTAAATAAGATAATAGCATTTGGAAAAATGTACATTTGAAATTGTTATCATTATAGAAGTTATGTGCAAGTAAAATATTTGCTCAAAGAAGAAAATGATTGTGGAATTGAACAAAAGCATTCAAACAACATATTAGCTTTGAGTATTTGAAGGAGAGATATTAGAATATATAAGTGAGCACAAATGCTCTTCCTTGTTTGGAATGTCAAGAGTAAGGAGCTCTCATGTGTTAATTTGGTTGTCAACGATTCTTTTTGAAGAACAATTTTAGTACATGTTTAAGAACACTAATAGGTAAGTATTACCTTTCATTTCAAATATTCATAAAATTTTTAAAAAAAAACTATTATGAAATTAAAAAACTCCATTGAATTTTATTTCAAAAGGCTAGTCAACACAGATAAATCAATTATGACTCTTGATAATACAAGAAGACGATTCTTTTTTATAGGAATGGAAATAGGATTTGTTACCTCAAGTCTTCTCCTTCTTTCTTCCACCTACAAATCAAGTAGAGAGTTCAACCAATTGCCAAGTAGTGAATGGATGAACTTCATTTTTCCCTTTTTGTATACTTGCCTTAGTCAGGGACTTATTTATGGTGGTATTTTTTGGTTGCATTTTAGTTGGAAGAAATTGGAATATATGGAAAAATATTCTCCAATTTTGAATGGACGAAAATGTCAAAATTCAACTAATTTTTTTCAAAATATTATAGATGATATCATCAAATCTGGATGAATCTATATACATTTGGATTAAAATTTAAAATTTCATCAATAATCTATATATTTATGGATTAAAATAGCCTCATCATAATTTTGGTGAAATTGAAAATTAATCTACATTAGAAATCTGAAAATACAATCTACAACTAAAGATAAATAAAAGTTTGGAAATACCCATCTGTGATTCTATATATAGATTAAACTAAGATCACGCAAAATATAACATGTTCACAAAAAGTAATTGTACCTAAAAAAATCCAAAAATAAATGAAAGCTTGTTGCGTTAATTTTTAAATGACCACTAAGAAGACCACACATTCAAATTTCAATCTATAATCGTTTTCAATGGATGAATCCAACACTAACCTAGGTAACCAAAAATGCAATTTTTTTCATCCATCAACTTTTAGGAAGATTCTAATATGAGTTCTTTAACATTTGTACTAGTGGATTTTAAAGACTTTGTCTTGCAAATATTCCATACTTCAAAAGTTACTAGTATGTCAAACTTCAAAAAACAACTTTTTTCAAATAAAAAAATGACATTTCAAAAATGACTTGAATACAAATATAAAATGAAATCTTCAAAATTAATATTATTAGAATTTAGAATTTAAAATTTAGAAAAAAAAAATTCTTATAGAAATCACAAATATTCAATTTAGCATCAAATTCTTATATAATTGGCTTCAAATATAATTGAAAATATTGGTTTGTATGGGAATGACCTATAAATCTTTTTTTACCATTATCAATTTGAGAGTCATTATTAAATTATATTATTCTAAGTTGCATTTTATACTAAATCTTTATAATTTTAGAAATATAGACTACCTCCTAATCCTTTAGGGATAATTTTTCATCAAAAATGAATGATTTGAATGTCAAAGTATTTCTTAAGTCTTACTTTAAGCTCAATTTAAATTCATATTCCAATTTCATGTCAATGTTATTAGGAAAATAAGTTCTTGTTTCACCTTATACTCTTAACTCTCAAATGTCTAAGGTACTAGATTTGGTGTTGAGAAAACTTTGAAGTCAAATAAAGCATTACCAAATTACTATTTTTAGTGGTTTGTATATTTGAAAAATTATTTTTGAAGTCTAGTTTTTACACCAAAAATACAATTTTGAAAATGAAAGATTCTGATTTTTCTATTGAAGATTTTTTACAAGGGTATCCATTGCAAATCTTAATTTTCTAGTGTTGGGGGCTCTTAAAAATGAGCCTCAAATACTCTAGATATTGAAGAAAAAATCACATTAGAAATTCATTTAAAAAATTGTAGAGTAGATTTTGAGAAGCCTTAAATTGATTAGAGCTGTATAGGTTATGCCCATTAACCTCATATTTTTGGTGACCTCAATTTCAAATTTGACATGTAAAAGAGGATTGAAAGACCTCATATCACTTTCACAATATTAACACACCCATAATCAAACATTATAATCTTTTAACATCTCATGTATTTTCTTTTCCCATGTCATCTCTAACATGTTTAGTTTGAATTTGTACAATTATAACAAAATAAATTAATAAAACTTATCAAAATATTGATTTTTTGTTCAATTTACAATAAATTCTAAAAAGTTTAGAAAAGGCCTTAGATAGATCGACCTACCTACCCACATACATATATATATATATATATATATATATATATATATATATATATATATATATATATATATATATATATATATATTCAAAATGTGCAATTTTTAAGATATACATATTTTTTGCTAAAGTTTTTTTTGATGAAAGACAAAACTTCACCTTTTGAAAGGACAGAAAAAAAAACTTGCATTTGAAGTTTAGGCATTGGATATTTACAATTGATGGCAAATTTTTCTTTTAATTTTTTTAGAAGAAATACTTTTAGAATTTCCATAATTATATTGACTTTGAGTTCAAGAAAAAAAAATTTTAAATACTTAATTTTGGATGTAAAAATATGTTGGGTATCTTGAATTTCAAATTACATCTATATTATTTTTTTTTTAAATCCAAATTTCTTGGGATATTAGACAAAGAAAATCTGAGTTGAAAATTTGACAACCCATCAAACATTTTTGGCATTATAAATTTTGAAGGTTTTTTGAATTATCAAATTTTGAAATGAAGTTGTAATTTTTAGATTATTGCTAACAAAATTTCATTGATAAAACCTTTAGGAATGTCAAAATAAATGATTATGTAGCTAAAATAACTTCAATTCACAAATAATACAATAATACAATAAAGACATCTCCCATCAAAATATTATCCAACAAACACGAACATTAATGTCATTCATGTGGATAAAATAGTAACTTATTACTAATTTATGATATAAGTGAGTTTTTTTAATTTGTTTCACATTCAAATCAAAGTGGGATTTTGAATATTTCATATTATCAAAAAATTTCATTTCAATTTGTATTGGAAGAAAAGTAAAAGTTTAACTATTGCTGCATATAGTGCATTTCCAATTTATACCATTTCAACACATTTTTTCCATAGAAACAATACATTGCCTTCTATTGATACAAAGCACGCAAAAAATAGTTACTTTTGTAGCCTTCTAAATTCATTTGATACATGGTTGAAAATGTATATACCCTCCTCAAATGACCAATATGAAAACTTAGAGTTCAATCATTTTTGTGGACCTTAAAGTTCAAGTAGTAATGGCAAATGTTTTTATATATGAAATGATAAATTGCCTTAATCCCTTGAGGCTTAAGAGACCATTTAATCTTGTTGCTATTTATATTAGCTTCCTTTTTTCAATTTTTGACTTGTCTTTCAAAACCATTTTTTGAAGAAAAAAGGAAAATAAAACAAATTTTATAATAAATCCAATGACATTAATTCATCTAAGTCCACATTTACCCTTAAACAACAAGACAAGGCCCTCAAGCTTGGTGAAATTGGCTTTAGGATTTTTCAAGAATGTTCCATCCTATTGGACATACTTCAATAGTGTACAAGGCTTGCCAAATTCTACTTTTAGGCTATAAAATCAGAGCACTAAACATTAATTGATTAATTTTATATGCTATAACCATCCAAACCTTAGACAAAGAGAAAGACCCATGCCCCACTTGAAGGATATTTTTCATCCTTGCTTACTAGGCTTTTAAATGATTTTTAAGAAATAAAATCCATCTTGGATTTTTTTGAAATAAAGCCGTATTGTGCATGTTAAAGCTCATAGAATTTTGTTCCATTTGGACATGAGGCATTGAAAATTCCAACCAACCAATGGGATGGTTGCCACATCAAAGAATGTGTAAGTCCAAAAATTCATGGAAACAGACAATATGCTCATTCTTGTAAGTAATTTTCTTAAAATTATCTCTCATTTTTTTTCCACCACAACTACAAGCTCCACCAAAATTTTCAACCCCTTGAAAAAACAATATTTGATATTTGAAACAAGTATTGCCTCTAACTTTCTTTTGCTGAATGAAACACAAACTTAACTACCATAGATATGCTTTTCTATATGCATTTCTCACATAGATATGCTTTTCCATTGAATAATGTATACTTAAATATTACTTCAAATAAGAATTTAAAATTCAACATATAATATAACCAAAAAAATTGAAATTTTCTAAGTTGTTCACATTCAATATGAACTATAAGATTCTAAATATCTTGCATTCCCTCCAATGTTTTAAAAAATGATTCAAAAATTGCTAAAGTTTTAAGAATTTACGAAGACTTTGAAGGTACTTGATAACATGGCCTTGAGGCCTTCAAAGATTAAAGATGTTTCAAATATAAATATTTTATATTTTGGAAGGTCACTACAAGACCAGATTTGGTATATTTTTTCTTATTCTTCATACAAGTCTCAAGATCCTCTTTCAAAGATGCAAGTATAATGTCTTCCTCTTTTTTCTTCAAGCCATATTCAAGCCCAAATATTTGTGCAAGAAGAATGGTTTTGGAATTTTGGAATGCTGCAGGCATTTGACCCACGTTGATCTGTTGTCAAACATTTTTCAATACTTCTACCATTTTTTTACGCGTTTTTTATTTTAAATGGTTCTCTACAACATTCAAAAGACTTTTGCTACTTTCATTGATTTTCTTCCCTCTACTAATCCG
This sequence comes from Pseudoscleropodium purum, assembly GCA_963969395.1. NCBI lineage: Eukaryota > Viridiplantae > Streptophyta > Bryopsida > Hypnales > Brachytheciaceae > Pseudoscleropodium > Pseudoscleropodium purum. The sequence continues at coordinate 23,670,365 of OZ017796.1, forward strand.
TTTATTCTTATGACTTATTTGTTTTTGGAAAACCTTAGCAAACAAACTTTGTGCTGGCGAACTAGGTCCTTCATTGTAATACCTTGTAATTTCTTCTTGAATAACTTCACTCATATTCTCCGTAGTTGGATATCCTTTGATTTTCAATTCCTTAACATAGGCAATTATAACAATTTTCAATTTTCAATGAAATTAGAGGAGTAACCATCCTTTGTTAAAATTAACAACATTTAGCTCTTTTTGAGTCAACATGATTTTTTTCTTCTTAACCAAATCATTCAAATGATATAGAAGGTGTAGGTAAAGAGATTTCATGACATCATTAAACATTAAGAATTGACAAGTTTGGATTTCTTTATAATAAAGCATGTTTGTTTCAAAAGTCTCCTTGATGTGATGTTGTTCATTTATAACTTGAAGAACCTTTGAAATTGATATGGCAAGGTTTTCTCTCTTCCTTTTTTTCGTTTGGTTCCCATTTTGCTTACAGGACCACTTCTAGGTAATCTTGAACAAAAATCAAAGCAATGGAAATGTCCCAGGCCTATTCCTATTATTAGGAGTGAATATGAAGAAAACCAATTTGTCATCGTCCCATATTGTTATATAGGAATCAACAAAAGTACAAGATAATGTACAAAAAAGTACAAGAAAGTACAAGGAAGAGAAGAAAAGGAAAATAAAAGTAGAAAGTGAAAGAAACAAAGTAAAAATTGGACCATGGGCGCTGTTCCGACGGTCTGTGAATGTCAAGGTTGCAGGAGCTATATATCCCAGTTCGAACCAATACAATTGTTGATTTTAAAGAATTTGAGCCAGATAGTATTTGAGCTTCCCAAGTTGATGAACTCAGTTGCGGTAGTTTATATGGAGTAATATTGATCCAAGTTGCAAACTGTTTCTCTTGACATCGGTTAATTTTCTTAATGTCTCCCGCTCAAGCATGTTAATTACTTTTATGCTGTGTTTCCGAATCTTTCACTAAGTAGGTTCATTCATTTAGGCTTTCCAAGATTAAATAGTGGAAGAATGGGGATACCTGAGTGGTTTACACTTGCTAGACGCCAGTTATGAAACTTGAGTGACGTTTCTGATTTAAGTTCACGCTTCAAAATTGGTCGTGGGAGTTTTACCAAATTCATTGCAGTGGTGCTCGTGACTTTTGAATGGTGCGCCAGAGGCTTTATTTGTCATCAAGCAATTATTTGCACAAGAAAAGGGGTGGACAAGCACTTACTTCTTCCAGCTTTAATTACCATGTTGATGCACAATGGATGTTATATTGAGGTTGCGTGGGTGGAATGCGCTTTTAATGACTAATAATAAAAAGTGCCCACGGCTTTCGGCTCGGTTAGCAAGTTCAATGGTGCACACGACGTGCACAGAAATTGCTTCCAAATTCAATGGTTTCTACACCCAGTTCGCACTGCTCACAATCTCTCAATTCTGAAACATCAAATAGAAATTCTATTGTAGGCAACCAGTGAAGACAACCAACGTCTAAGTACTTGGATTATTGAGTACTTGCTGGAAATGTGGGCTACAGGGGCCGTCAGTGTGCAATGGTTTGGTTCGTTAGAGCTTATCCAATCCAATCCAATTTGATTGTACAGTACTCTGTAGTCACTATGGGAGTGAATTTTCCATGAATGATTTATCCCCTTACAAAACAATTTTTTTCCAGATTTGGTCCAAAAAAGAGCTGAAAAAAAGGTCATATGAAATAGTGACAATCAATTAAAATTAGGACAAAAATAGATCGGAGGTTCCAGATAGGACGATGGGAAAAGTGTCATTCTCTTTAATTAATATGCCATTATAACAAATTGGACAATTGAAGCTACCTTTACTATCTCATCTGTAGTCGTCTTGCACTCTCTTCAGTTGGAATTTCTCAGGCCTCAATCAGCAGGTGAGCTTTCGTTTCATCTGTGTTAATCTGCCAAAAAGTTCAATCCAATGTACGGTATGTGTCACCCTTGGATTTTATATATTGGAAGCAGGAAGTCTTTTAGGCGGTTGCAATTCTTCTTGCTCAGTGTACGCCTCACGTGCATCCAAACAGAAACAAGCTTGGAGCTGTGTCGTTATCGAAGTAGAGCACGTGAAAGTTTATCGGGCCTTGTATTCTCTGAACATGCATTCCCCAGTCCAAAGTTTCAAGTTCCACCTATTGTGCATAAAATCTTGGCCCAGATCAATATTGTTAGCTTAGTGGATACTCTAGTGTATTCTGGTGCTGGCAGATTTGACTAATCGCTGTCTTTGGGAAAAGATTGCTGGACTTACGCAGGTTGTGGAGCGTTGAGTTGTTATTTGCATGGATCTGTTCTCGAGAGTGTCCCAAACTTAATTAAGGTCCTTTCTCAGAAATTTGTAGTTGGCTCACATTGCTATTAGTAAAGATATTTAACTGAAAGAGCTAATAATTAGAGACTCGGTCTGTTTTAGTCTGTTCGGAAATTTTGAGTGGGGAGCGTTAGTGCTGTGCGAGAATTTGGGAAAAAGAACGTGAAAGGCCGAAAAAGAATTGACTGAAGGGAATTTGTACTGTTACTGATTGTTGGTGGAGAACAGGGCATTTGGATTCTCCTAGGATGATACCTGCACATAATCACTTCCTTTCTATGAAGATGTGCCTAATTTAATATTTATAACTCTTACTTGAATGTCTACCTTATCATGACATCCAACTTGTCTGTATTGGAGCATAGTTGAGAAGGACAATTTTCACTGAAGATGATCTCGAATGCGTTTAGAACTCTTCATTACCATACCACTTTGTTTAATTAGTACATTCACTTCACATGTCGTTTACTTTTGCTTCCTTTTCCCCTCATGAGAGTTGGACATGTAATTCTCTCTGAGTTCTCAATACTCGGTGCATTTCTTCTCACCATTCAGTCTATTTGAGTTTGTTGTCTTGAAACCAAACGTAGAACTTACTTTGTGACGATTGCGGAAACATCTTCCAAAATATGGACCTCATAGTGCAGAGTTTTGTTCTATTCAAATTAGCTTAGAAGATCGCAAGTAGTGTACATGAAATCCTCTTTGAATTTTCTTAAGAATGGAGATTTCATTTGATTTCTATTGCTTGATTCCATTCACAGCTTTCTCAAATGCTGTGCAGGTGGCTAGGGCACCTTGGAAAGCTCCTTGAGGTTATTACCTGGTCGCAACTTGAAATTCATGAATAGCCTGCTTTGTGACGAAACACGTACATTCTGAGCGTTTCCGTGTTTCTTAACGCAGTCGATGCTTTGGTTCATTAACTACGCTTATGGAGAGAAGTCGTTGAATGATTTTGAAGTAATGCTTTGGATTTCTTGCTTGTGTCTACTAGTATTAGGAGACTGATATCCCTTGTTGTACTTTCACCTTGTAAATTGGCAGGATTGGTTGTGAAAGATTAGATATACTGTCTTTCCATATCAATTCTGTCATTTTCATTTTCATTCTTTTCTGGAGGTATTGAGTTTCCAATTTCGTTAAAAAGACACAAGAGGAAGTCGCGCAATTCGCAAAGATATCAGGGAGAGTGTGAAGAACGTTCTTACATGACTCTTAGCCTCACGGCCTCTTCAAAGTTCCTCTTTCCTGTTTTTTAAGGTCACAAGCCCTTGAGCCGATTGAAAGTTCTTATAGGTGCAGGAGATTTTGGAATTCACTCAGCCACATGTGTCCCGCTAGTTATGATGTTTGTGTGAGGTTTACAACAATCCTAAAATTCATCGTCAGTTTGAATTCTATTTAGACAACAGGAGCAGTTAAATACCATTCGACAATAACATCATTTTCTGCAAGCAGATGACAACTAAGTCCTTACAGCCGCTGTCCGTCTGTTTTTCTTTTTGGCCGGACTTCTTGCTCGACCCTGTGCATGACATCGATGGTCCGGCTTGTCGGGCTGTTTTCTGGATAGTCGTCTGACTTGAGAGCAGTAGCTAATTAATTAATTATATATGTATAGCTGATTGTATTTTGATGAGGTTTGAATCTCACGTAAAAAGATGCAAATCATCCTTGCTCCTTGGAGTAGAACTAAGAGTATCCCTGGGTGTGGGAGTGTAGTTTTCTGAAGATGCATTCTTAAGATAGATCGATTTGATTCAATGCGATTCTCAGCAGTCAATGTTAAGGTTCACGTCCGTAGTCACAAAATTCTCGTTCCCTCGCACTGGTGTGCCTGCTCCCAAAAATGGTGCATGCCGAAGATCGATTCGATCCGATTCTCGGGAGTCAATGAGATTCACTTCTCTCTCTCTCTGCAATGGTTGGCTTGGGGTATCCCTCTTTAGACACACTAATTAGGTTATTTTTGTTGAAAGCCTTCAACGTTTGTCTAATTTGTTCATTTTGATCAACTAAGAAGATCCTAAAAATTTTTTTAAAAAATTGTGCACCTCAACAAGATCAAGATGTATATTCATATTGAGTTTTTAAGGAAAAAAATTAAAATTGTGAATCTTTTCATAGATGTGAAAAAATCCACTAAATTTTGGAAATTGCAACCTCTATAGTGCACAATTTTTAAATTTTTTTTTTAATAAAATTAATTATTTTACATATTGGACCACTCTATGTAAGTCACATCCAAAAATGATGTTAAAAAAAAATCATTTGATATTCCAAATGCTTGTTTTCAAGAATTTTATGTATTTAGGACAACACTAATTTTTTTCACTAAAATATTCATTAAAAATTTATAAATTCTTTTTTTGTATTGAGTTTTTTTTTCTTGATACATTATAAGTTCAAGCATTTAAAACCACATTTTGTGAAACTATAACTTATGACATTTAAAGGATGAAGTTGTTTGACACACTACAATAGATTGACATTATTGTTAAGACAATGTTTTTGGGTACCCCAAGCCGACCATTACCCATTTCTTGAGGGAGACGGAGGGTACCGAATTTGATCTAAAGTTTATTTTATTTTTTGAGATGAATTTGAAATCTTCTCTGGCACCTGGTATGGTGGTTAATCTCTGGTTTAGTTTAAATTTAATTATCGTGGCATGACCTCTGGACACTGACAAGAGACGGGCAGAATAAGCAGTTCAACATGATTCCATTTTTTACATTGAATTATTTTTGGGAATAATTATATCAAATTTGAAGTATTGCAAAGTTGAGTAAGAGTCCCTAGGAATATACAAAGAATCCAATTACTTGTGTAAGTTTTTTTTTTGTTATTTTTATTTTGAGATAGTCTCTACAACTCTACAAGCATATTTTTGAAAGTACCGGTACAAGTTACTCATACACAATTGTGATTGTTTCAAAGGACATATGGGATTGCAATGTGGATTTAGAATATCTTGACAGCATGCTCTATGTATCCCAAGAATAGAGTGGTGAAACTCCTGATGAATCAAGCAACACTCTTTTGTGTATGCTGCAAGTGAACAATATTCTTCATTGGTGCCCTGTTTGTATTGACATAATCCCTAAATGTTTTGGACTATGTTTTCATCAATGAAGCTCTCAAACTACCATTTCTAGAGTAAGTACCAAATTTTAGAAAAAAAACATTTTTAGGCACATGTAACCATAGAATCTCATAGTAATCGGGTTTGAGAAGATGTAGAAATTTTTTGAAAATCTCCATCATGTAGATTGCACGATATTGGCATTTGAAGTGACAAAAATCATTTTTTTGGCCTTGAGAAAACCCACATAGCTACACTTCACAAGGTCACATTTGCATGAAAAAATGTTAAAAATGGTAGTGCTTCTTTGGATTCATTCTTTAAGGAAAGTTGGCTACATGCTTGAAAATTTTGTAATCATTTGGAATTGTACAACATATTAAAAAAATACTATATAGAAAGAAATAGAGAATGATTCAAAATATTAAATTGTTTAGAGTTTAGTTATAATATGGAATTGAAAAATGCTCATCCTAATGGTTTCAATGTTGTAATAAGGAATCTAAATCCTATTATTTTATTTATTTAAAAATATATTAAAAATTGAGCTAAATAAAGGACTTCAAAATTTATTTTAGAGTAGAGATTACATAATTGCCCACAAATTGAAACTCCTTGTAACTTTCATCTCATTAATCAAAATGAAATGATTTAGCTTTTCATATACATGTAAATCTAAAAAATTAATTTCAAATTTTTTATTTCTTAAAAAAGTGTTTTTTAAATAAATTTTTGGGTTGCTTGCCATGCATTGAAAATTACATTTTACACAATAAGTTTTTAATCATATAGTCAAAAGTTATAAAAATTATTGGGCCTTAGAGCTAATCCTTGGACACATATTTCATAAAAATTTCAAAGGAAAAAATGAAAAATTCCATTTGTAATGAGCTACCCAATATTGCTATATTGCCAAAAAAAATATAGTTTGAGCATTTAGGGGTTAAAATAGATTTGATTCTTATTATTTGTGTTCAAATTTGTATTTGTCTTGTGCTATTTTTTAGATGGAGTTGGCCAAAGAAAATTATAACTTAGGAGCATGAAGTAGAAATGTTGAAATTACAAGACCATTTGAAGGAGTGTGTTCCTTTTATGAAGCATTTGAAGGTAATTGATCTTCCATTTGCATCATCCGTTCATGGTAGTAGATTAAATAGTGATTCTTTAGAAATATAACTTTGTATTGGATTGTACTCCATGGTGAGATATTCAATACTCTAAATAAACACCATTTTTGTAATAGCATTTGTGTGAGCACAAGCTTATTGCCAATTCTTCAGCACTTTTGAATTGACCAATTATCTCCACAAGTAACAACCTTTGAATAATGATGAGTTGAATTTTGAATGTGAAACTATTCATAGTTGAATTTTGTGGAAATCAATATAGATATTTATAAAACAATTGTAACCATGTAGTGTATAATTGTTACTATTATATTTCTAAAAGTTAGTATTAATTGCTTATTGAATGAGTCATATGAGGTTCTCAGATGTAGTATGAATGCATTAAAATAATTAATGATTTTCTATCAATAAATTGGTAAATGTAACAAATTTTGTTATTAGAACATCAACTATGAAATGGTATGCCCGTACACATCAAAACAATTGAATTAACTTAGTATTGTTTTATATACCATAGGCATTGCTTCCACTAGGGTCATAAATCTAGATGAATAGCATACCACTTTGTTTAATTAGTGCATTCACATCACATGTTTATTGGTTTAACCCCAAAGGTCAAAATTGCATTTTTTTTGCAACATAGCAATTTTAGCCAGCTCACTACAAATGGAGTTTTTAGTTTATTTTGCTAAAATTTTCATAGAACATGTGCCCAAGGAGTAGCTTTAAGGCTCAATAGTTTTCATAACTTTTGACTACATGATTCAAGAGTTATTGCATGATATGTAATTTTCAATGCTCGAAGGGTAACCCAAAAATTGCTTAAAAAATCACTTTTTTCGAAAATAAAAATTTGAAATTGATTTTTTAGATTTATATATATATGTGAGAAGCTTTGAATCATTCCATTTTGATTTACGTGATGAAAGTTATGAGGTGTTCTAGTTTGCAGGTAGTCATGGATTCCCTAGTCAAAAATAAACTTTGGAGTCCTTTATTTAACTCAATTTTTAGTATTTTTTGAAAAAAATAAAAAGATATGATGTAGATTTTTTATTAATACATTAGCACCATTAGGATTGGAATTTTTTAACTCTATAATTAAATTCTTAACAATTTAGTGTTTTGAATCACTTTGTACTTCTTTCTACTTACTATTTTTTTCCTATATGTTGTGCAATTTCAAATGATCTAAAAAATTTTAAACATGTATCCAAATAGACTTGAAGAATGAATCCAAGAAATACTATCATTTTGGACATTTTTTCATACAAATGTAACCTTGTGAAGTGCAGTTGCTCATATTTTCACAGGGTCAAAAAAATGGTTTTTGTCACTTCAAATGTTAATATCTTGCAATCTACAAGGTGAAAATTTTGAAATTTTTCCCATATCTTTTCAAACTAATTTACTTCAAGATCCTATGGTTACATGTATCCAAAAGTGTTTTTCATCTAAAATTTGATGCTTGTACAAAAAATGGCACTTTTGGAGTGTTTTTGGTGAAAACATAGTCTCCAACCTTTAGGGGTTAATGTCACAAGGAATCACTTCAAATGAATAGGATATTGTCTAGCTATGAATTTGTTGTGAGAGTAGAACTATGTATCTTCTTTACGTAGACAACATTATTTGTGAAAGGCATTGTTGTTCCAAGTGCCTTGCTAACAATTTGTGTTGTTCACTATTGTTGTAGTTTGACATTCATTTTTAAACATTTATTATTGGAGGTTCTTATTTAGAATTGATGACAAGACATTGTACAATTATTAATGTTGAACGTCACTAAAAGCACTAATATAGGAGGTCTATAAAGTGCCCATTTAAAAGCTAGAGATGAATTTGGAGAGGTTAAAATTGTTGAAACATGCTTCAATAAAATTTCATTGAAAGACAAATGGACTTGGCATCTAAAACAAACCAATTCATATTTTTTTGAGCTCTATGGAATTGGTCATGAATTATAGAAGTTGAAATGCAGTGATCACAAAAGGATTGACCTCTTGAAATGTTGACTATTTGTACATTCATTTGTTAGAGCAATGAATAAGCAAAATGTACCTCCATGTTGGTGGAGCCATTTAGAGCCCAAGAATTCTATGGACTTGCTATTCTACACCAATCATGGTGTACAATAGGATACGACAATCTTACAAATTGCCTATTGCACCATTCAAAAGAATTTTGTATAATTTAGAATACAATTGGCATTTTTTATATCTCATAATTAATAGCCAATTTAGATTGTGCAATCCCAATCAAGTATACCAAATTCAAATTTTAGATAACACAAACTCCATTTTTGATGAGTTGTTTCATTTTTATTCATGGTTTTACATAATAATTGATTGAAAATCTCAATAGTTCAAAATCTAATTGAAATAAAGAAATATCTATTTTACAAGGTTTGGTCATCTCAAACCTTACATTGAACTCTTTATAGATCATAATTTTGTTACTCAACAAGGTGTTTTTTTAACATGAAAGATATGTGTGGATGTTTCCTACATATTTATGAAATATATAAATAAACACTTTTGGTTAGTACACATTTCCTAAATATGTTGAAAATATGTCATGTTGTATACACATTTGATTCCGAGGTAAATTCCTTATGTCAAGTTTTATATGAGTGCATTTACAAGCCAATTTGTACTCCAAGACAAGATCAATAAAAAAAAAAGGTTGATTACACATTGACAACATTACTACTAGTATTTAGTATTACAATGTTGCCTATACTACTATAGCTAAAAGGTAGGTTCAACATTCTCTATTAAATAATTTTTCAATTGACCAAAAAATTAGGAATATTTTGTTAGTAATTTGTGATGTTTTTTTGGTTGTCTATATCCAAAACCTACCTATTGTACCAAATGAATTTCGAAAATTTTGGCATTTAATTTTAGATTCTTTTTTAGCCGATTCCAACCATTATATATGGTAATTGATTTTAAAATATTAAAAGCCTTTACCAAAAAAGTAGATATCAATAATACTCAAATAAAAATATAAGAGCTCAAAATACAAAGTTGGTAAAAACTTATAGCATTTACTTATTTAATTAGTATTGGTAACACTAAATACTATAATTAGTGTTTCATTATAGGCTATTAAGATTAACATTTCAAAATTACTTAAAAATTAATTATGATTGGGAAAAGTGGCGTGGCAACACTTTCAAAATTAGTAAAATTTTTACGTTTTTCAAGATTCCAACACTTTGCATGTGGCTACTTTATCCATCCATATCTTTAAAATCTTCACAAGCCACTTAATAGGTGATTTAAAAAAATAAAACAAGTGCTTGTAGATGTAGGGAGTTATAATGACAAAAAATATTGAGTACATTTTGAAGAGATTCATCTTCATCATACAACCATCAACAATTGATAGTCTCTTTTTGAGATTTGAAAATTGAATATGATACTATACAAACTTGTTCAACTATATGCAAAATTATATAATACAATACATTAATAGCAAAAAAATGCAACAAAGACAAATGCAAAATTATGTATAAATACTCAGTTCTATTCAAGTTCACTATAAAATCTTCAGTGATTGGTCTAGTAGCCCTTGCTTTTCAACACAAGAATAATTCTTCTTAGCATTCTTTCACAATTTTTAAGGCACTATGTAATCCTCCTTACTAAAATTGGGATACTTAAAATACATATGCTTCCACAATTCTTAAATTCCATTTGGAGGCATTGTAAATTCATTCAAGCACCATTCGAGAAGTACCCCAAAGTGTTCAATAGGATTAAAATTTGTAGTGCTGAAGTTGCAATAGTGCAAGTTCTAGAATTTGTTAAGGATGAAAGGTGCTTTAGCTCTCTTTCATTTTTGAAGAACAAAATATATAACTCCTTAAACATTCATCTAGAATGTGTGGTTGTAATGTATTCATAAAAGATCTTCACTTTGGTGACCTTTCCATATAATGCTGCCTACAACCAATGGGCAACTACAACCGATTGTTGATATGGGCTTTGAGATTAGTGAAGTCCTAGATCCATGCTTGTCCTAGGGTTTTTTCTTGAGTGGATGGGGCATTGCTTGGCTTCATGTGACCATCAAGAGCATCTATGAATGAATTTTTATTTTCTTAACTCATGTTCTACTATGTACATATTGTAGAAGTAAATTGCCGTTTTTTCATTATATACTTTGTGAAATGATGCCTAAGCCCATGCAAAGCAATAGATGAATTTGCCTTATTTTTACAATAACAAATGTCTTAAGAGCCAAAATAAATCACTACTTCTAAAGAATTTGTATTAAAATTTTCCACTACTTCTAAGACATTTGTACTAGATGGATTATCCAAAAGAAAAACCTTTACCAATGAAAATCATTCACAAAAATTTAGCCCTTACTATGTTGACAACGGAAAGAAAGGTAATTACAGCTAGTCTAGCTTTTGCCAAAAACCTTTAAAAAAAGCATTTGTTCCAAGTGGAAGATTAAAATTTAAATAAAATATGAATTTGTACTAGAATAACTCCAAGTTTTTCAACACACTTGTCTATATTTAGGATTTGTATAACTTTAGTGCACAATTTGTCATCCAAGTAGGATTGTGGTTTTAGGTTGGGGTTACATGAGCATTTTTAAAGAGTTTCATTTTTTAGGAAAGAGTTTTGACTTGACCTCTGCCACTTTCAAGGTCTACAAATGCAATGGTGCAAATTTGAGGGTTTAGAATCTAGGATTTAGGATGCATGAGTTTAATATTATAGATTTTTAGAATGTTTTAAGACATCTTTCATAAACATATTATCCAACTAACACAAAAATTAATGCAATTCATGCGGACAAAATTATAACTTTTGTATCCATTGTTCAAAAATTGAACTTATGGATTCAAAATGAGATGGTTTAATAATTACTCTTTAATATCATGTTAATACATGTTATTTTTCCCTATACATTATTCAAGAATAAAATTTTAGGTATTGCCTAATTGCTAAGGTTTGGTTTCTTTGGGTAACTATCAAGGCTTCCAAGTATTCTTACAAAAGTTCCTAGGAAGCAAAAGAACTTCATTTGACCATTTGTTTCCATTCCTTTTGCTTTGTTGTAGTTTTGTTTTTTAGAAAACTTTCATGAAATTACAATTGTGTAATTATTTTTTACAATTCATTGTTGAGATTTAGCCATACTTTTTCAAAGCTTAGCATTTAGCAACACTTCAATGTTGTAGTTAGAGTAGAAGCCTAAGTTTTTTTCCCAAGAAAAATAAGAGCTTACTTAGGTCCATTCATAAGGTAGCCAATACTTCAATTTTCTTTGAGGGCACCTCTTACACGTACTTGTTTTCAAATTGGTTCTCAAATTAGAATTGTTGCAAGGCAATAGTACTTCAATTGAGCTTTCAAGACTTGAGATTTGCATCCATTGGAGGATAGCATCAGTGATTGATCAATCAATTGATCAAACTATTTGTCTCTACTATGTGAATGCCAATGCCATTGACACCAACTGAAGATTCATGGTTCAATCTAAGTTGACTCTTTCTGATATAAATATCATTGACAAAATAATATGCTAAAATGGTGATTGCATGACTTACTTTATTTTGTGCTTTTTTTTGTACAATATTTTGAAATTAGAAATTGAGTTTTAAGGAATATAAAAGATATAGACTATGTTTGCACTTTTGAGTAGATTGTTAATGAAGAAGATCAAGCATAGAATAATGAAGTTCTAAATTCTCTTAATGAAAGAACCCTACAAGTGCATTTAATCAAAAGAAAATATGTACTTTGACATCATAATTTGTAAAAAAATGAAAATGAAAATGAAATGTAAAATCTAATTGATCATTGTGGGCAACTCAAAATTTTTGTTTTTGGTGATTTGGCTTATGTAGTGACTATAAGAACAATTTGTCTAAAAAGTTTCCACATTAAGACTAAAGTAGAAGCTAATTGTTATAGTAGATTTAAAATGACTCAAGTTAAAGGAATTTGAACAAATATAGCCGTTGAGATTATTCACAACGAATATAGGTAGGTAATTTGACATTCTCCCTCCCCCTCAATGAAAAAAATAATCAAGCCTCTCGAGGGCCACTCCTAAGTGACATCATTTAAGGTTTTCCACATCATCTCTATCCCTACAAAAACGAAGATTACACACTCTAAACTTCACAAAAAATGTCAAAAATACAAAATATATTATTCAAGGTACATTAGGGCAAGGCAATATAATGTAACAAAATATAATTATTTAGGGTGTTAAGCCTACCAATTAAACAAATTAAATGGTTTAATTTGATTTCATTTGTTAATTGACAATTTAAATAAATGAAGTCAAATAGGCTACATGAAGTGGATTTTGAAAACTAGGGTCTCTAAACTTCAAAAAGATTTTTGGAGATAAAACTTAGCTTGATTGCCCAATTATTTTTAGTTTGAAGTTTTTGAAAAAAGTCATTTTACTACACCTAAAATTAAAGGTCTGAAATTTAACTTTGAACCCAATTTCTAAGTTTTGACAATGAATGGCCAAGCTCTCAATTTCAAATAATCTCATACTCTTTGAGGATCCATGATGAACAATTGATTTCATTACAAAAACAACCTCATCATCCTCCATTCTCACCAAATATCAATGAGGTAAGTCTTCCACATTGCCATTTAAAATTTTGTTCATGGTAGCTGGTCATTGATCAAATTTTGGACATTTTGCTTAATTTTTCACAACTTAGTTAGAGTTCAATTAGTGTCCAAATTAAAGGTATTCAGTGACTATAATTAGGTGTAGCAAAGTAGCTTAACTTTCATCATTGAACACTTTAACTTGGGTTAGGAGCCACCAACATCTCAACTAAGACTTGACAAGAATAGGACTTGACAAGAATAGGAGAAAAATAAATACAGAAGACAAAAAGAAAGATAAACTTCGGAGACTTCTATAAGGGCTATGGAGCAGCCCTCAAGAGACCCAATCATTTCTCTCCTGCACACACTCACTTGGTCTTCCTGTAATGCAGGGTTGATGAATCTCTATGTCCGCCCCAAAATAGCGTCTGTAACCCGGACATTCGGATGCCAGCGGACACAGTGTCCCTCCTGCCGTCGGAAGGCGGACGGGCGGACGGGGGCGAACGGGGGCGAACGGACGGGGCAGACAGGCGGAAGGACGGGCGGGCGAGGCGAACGAGGCGAACGGCATCCGTGAATGTCAGCGGACGCTGCGGACACAGCGTTCGCGTCCGGACGTCCGACCGTCTTGTCAACCCTGTTGTAATGTCTTCCTGCAACGGTCTTTCTGTATCAGTGAACCCTTCCAAACAGTTGCAGTTTTATTGATTGATTGTCGCGTTTTCTTGTCCGCTCAATTGAATTGCTGTGTATGTTGTGAGCGGGCTGTCCCAGTGATTGGGTCGTGCGATTGGGCAATTTGTCAAATTGATTTGCATTATCTATCTATCTTCTGACTCGGTTACCGTGGTGATTCAGTGATTGGATTTTGATTGCGTGGGTGTCAACTGGACATTATTATCTGCTTGTGGTGTTTCTGGACGTATGTGGTGAATGATTTAGAGTTGGAATTAGTAGCCTGGGTGTTGAGTTCATGATATTAAGTGTTCGTCTCTTTTCTGTATTGAAATTTTTTGAGGTTGTGATAGATTCTGTGGCTGTATGATCGAGTGACTGTATGTGTAAATTGCAAAATACTGTTTGGCTTGGGGTGATGAGTGTGTCGCGTGATCTGCGGATTTGATAAATTGCCTCGCTGCTATCATAACAGTCAATGTGGAAAGTGGTTTCAACTGGTGGAGATGGGAGTGAGTGTAATTGGAAAACTTGAGCCTCGTGGATTGGAGGACTGCTTGGAGACGAATTGGGACAGGGTTGACGAATCTCTACGTCCGCCCGAAAAAAGCGTCCATAACCCGGATGTCCAGACGCACGGACGCAGCGTCCCAACTGCCGTCGGAAAGCGAACGGGCGGGGCGGACGGGTGGGGCGGACGGACGGGGCAGACGGCCCGAGGCGGACGCCCAGATCGTGCGGACCACATCAGTCCGCGTGTCGATCGGACAGCCGTAATCGGGCGGACAGACGGATGGGCAAACAAGCGGATGCTGCGTCCGCCGGGACCGCGAATGTCAGCGGACGCTTCGGACACAGCGTCCGCGTCCAGACATTGTGTCAACCCTGAATTGGGATTATCAGACCAAGGAATTTGGGGGGAATGAACGGTGAGGTGTTGTAGATCTGACAAATTGACGGAAGCCTGGGCTTGGAATATGGTCAAAGCGTGGAATCTGCTACAATTGATACAGATAAGTTTTTTGTTGAAATTGTTTTTTTGTTTTTTGTTTTTCATTGGAATTTGGAAAGAAAGGTCACGACCATTAAAAAGCAGATTGATACAGATAAGTTATTCATGGTTGAAACTATGTGCACTTCGTCAAGATTTAATTACGCTACGTACAAATCGATTTGCTAGTATGATTTGGTGAATAAGTGACTCGGGCAGTGCAGTGTGTGAGGGTCTGTTCTAATTTGTCTGACAATTAGTCGAGCTGTGCATAGAAGTGGTTTACTGACGCTCTGATTTATTCGATGATTTTTCATTAAAGTATGGATTAGGTGGTTGTGTCTGGAACTCTGGATGCGTATTGTGCATGCAGTGAGGGCCGATTGTACTGTAATTGTTAAATTGTAAGTGCTTGGAAATGATAATGCTATATATTCTTAGTGATTCTCTATTGAATGGTTGTGATCATGTCGAAATTTAAGTGTAGCAAACTGTGCTGAAAGGAAGTGCCTAAGATATATACAAATAACTTGTCTAATTAAGAAATGAAGTATCATGCGGCTGGGTGTGTGCCATTTTGCTCGTGTAACAATTTGCGCTAGCTAGTTGACTAACCGCTGGAAATCAACTGGCCGAGACAAATTGACGTTGTGTATCTGTCGAAGGCGAAGTATGCTCCTGGGGGTGAGAACTGAGAAGTGAAGATTGGCCTTTAGTCTGGGATTCCTTGTGTAAATGCCTTGATCTGGATCGTGTAGACCGTTTGACCTTAGGCTTTTGATCAGCTGATTGATCCAACAACTTGTCTTTGATCTGCGTTGATGTGTATCGGTATGTATTGAATTGCTCCTGAATGATAAATTAAGCCTTGAAGCTTGATTTCCTGCGTCAGGAAACTTGTTCTATCTCATGTCTAGCTGAGACTTTGATGGGATCGTGTGTTGTGTAGTATCATGAGTTTAAGTGATTGGGAAGAGTGGATAGAGCTGGAGGTTTGGCAATTTGAAGTGTATGTGCGGGAAGGCTATGAGAGAGGTTCAGGAAGTCGATTTGTCTGGTGCTATAGCAGATGATAATAGCACC
This sequence comes from Pseudoscleropodium purum, assembly GCA_963969395.1. NCBI lineage: Eukaryota > Viridiplantae > Streptophyta > Bryopsida > Hypnales > Brachytheciaceae > Pseudoscleropodium > Pseudoscleropodium purum. Next base: position 23,686,295 of record OZ017796.1, read on the forward strand.
CCCAGCTATTGAGTTGCGAGTCAGACAACTTGTCTTGGAAGATTGCTATCGGTCAAGCCTTGATAGACAACGAAAAAACCACAACAGTTCACATGGTTTGGCTCGGTCCTGAACCTAAGACCGTGCTAAACCAGAGATAAGTTTGGCTAGAGCATACGGTCCAGTAAGCTTATTACCAGGGTGAGGAATTGACTCGAATTAGTGATCTGTGTATGCTATGACTGGTCTACAATTGATTGAATACTTGTACGAGTTCTCTAGTTCTGGGATGTATGTGTTGACAAATTGTTGGAACATTGTGCAGATAAAGCACTGAATAGAGTTGCATTATACACACTCATGCCCTCCATTAGCCAGGGACAATTTGCCTTAGGACTGGGACTAATTTGTTACTCATTTAAGTAGGAATCAGGCTAGCTAAGTAGTGACTGGAACAAATTGCTTTTGTGATGAAATCATTGGTAATTAAAGAACTTGTGAATCTATTTATATGTATATACTTTGAAATATACTATTGCACTAGGTCATAGTACATGCCATGACAAATTGCTAGTAATCTAAACAAATTGCCAAGGAACTCCCTTAATCGACACTAGAAAGGACCAGGACGGCATTCATACATCCATAGCATTAAATTAAGGATTGCCCACCAAATTATATCTTTGCAATAAGAGTGTATAAAAATTTGTTTGCAATTGAACCCTAAATTTAAAAACCCTACATTATAGTCTTGGATTTTTGTGAGAAAGGCAAAATCCAGACTACAATCATTTGTCGTTTATAAAAACTCTTATTGTAGTAAAAAGAATCATTAAGATTTTTCCATTTATAAAATTGCATTTTGAAGGAAGTTTAATTTGCTTAACATTGAATCAATCTATTTTCTTTCTAATTCTTTTTCATTCTTTAAGAAAAATATCTCTTTTAAAATTTACCTTCTAAATTATTTAGAATAGATACTCAATAGTATATTCTACCTCTAAAACTATCATATTTTCAAATAAATAATCAGTTGACCTTAGTTTAAATGGTCATTTAATTTCCACCTAAGAATTTTGATCATCACACCTAAAGTTGTATTTGGCAAACTCTTTGACATGCAAGTGTAACATCCAAAATCTTGCAAATTGTACAAGTGCCTCTTGTAATTTTGTCTAAAAGGAAAGATTGATGACATCAATGGCTTAAATACTATTGGTAGATAAAACTACAATTATTCATCCAAAATAGCCACATTCATTTTAGAAAAGAAGCTTGTTTGTTGTTATCCCATATATACTAAATGCTCCACTTTGTTTGTTCACTTTGGTACTTCTATTGAAGTTAAGACTTTGATTAAGAATTGAATTTAGTGAAAGTAGAATCCCAACTTTCATTCCGGGTTCCATTTCCATAGCACCAAAATTCCAAAATTTGATGTTATACATGCATTTTCAAATCAACCAAAACTTATAACTTAGGACTTAGTGCAATATTTCAAGTCTAAATTTTAACCAATCATCAATCAAATTTTGAGAATTTAGCTAACTATAGGACTTCAAATTGAGTGAAAACCAGTACTAAAAAAATTTACTTCATAATATAATTGAACTATTAAAGTGGAAGGAATGTAGTTGCAAGTGTGGATAGTGTGGGTGCACAATGCAGAAGGAAACCCCATATTGGGCGTTGAATAGGCCTTGAGTTTTTAGAGCCAATCCCAACCTGCACCTTCTATATGCACCTTCTAAGTAAGTAAGTATGTACCCATGTACAAAAGATAACCTCTTGAAGTAGTGATAGTTGATAGATACAAGTGAAGGTATTTGATGCTGCATATATCTAATCAAATCTCTTTCACTACTAAGCATGTCAAGGTTGATTTGATTGGTCTTAGAAGTGGATTTTTATGTGAGGAATTAACACCTAGAATGAAGTTTTTAATCATGGTTCTAATAAATTTAAAAAGAATTGGTGAATTTTGCTCGGTTTTCAACATTTATGAATGAATTATGAATTTTTGAAGTGGTAATAATTAGATGTATCCAATTCAATCCTAGACTTCGACAAATGAAGGTTGTACATCTTAAGGAAAAATATATAGGAATTGATTTTAGAAAGTTGTCAAAAATAGGTGCAATGGCCTTAGAAAGTTAAACCATAGATCAATTGATTAGGAACTAGATTGGATAGTAGTGTTGAATGACAAAGAAAATCTTATATAAGATCACATATTTGCTTTGTTGAATAAAATAACAACTATAAAATTTTGAATGTGCTTTTATGCAAATTTTATATATTTTTTGATAAAGAATGGAATGCAAGCTTGTTGCAAATATTAATTCCTAAGATAGACAACCTCTAGTAAGTAGATGATGAAAATTTTCAAAAGCCCACCACGGGAGCTATATTGAATGAATGAAGTACATCCAAGAAGGTTGAGAAACAATTTTAATTTATTCTTCATCGATGTATGCAACTTAGTCATTCAATGTTTTATGATTTTTGTAGAAGGTTATGAAACAATCAATTCATATAAAGATGGAAGAAAGAAGAAGCTTGCAAAAATGAAGATTCTCTATAGTGAAGAGTAAAAAAATTTGAAAATTGTTTTTTTGTAAATCGAACCATAGGATCTTAGATCCAACTAGTATGCAAATATGTGGAAAAATTTCAGAAATTTTGATTGCATAGATTGCAAGATATCAACATTTAAAGTCATAAAAAACAAGTTTTTAGCACATTATGTAATTAGATTATTTGACTATGAACCTTCTTCACTTTAATTTTTTGCACTACAGATTTTTGAACTTTAATTAAGTCTTTATAACAGAAAATTGAGTTCAGAATCTAAAGAAAAAAATTAGAAAAAACTTAATACTCATATTTAAAAAAATTGTTAAGTAGAAAAAGGTATAAGTTGATAGAAGGAAAATCTAAATTATTAATATCTCTAAAATGGAAATAAAATGCACTAATTTCAATGGTGAGATTGTTTGAGCAAGCAAACTAACCATGTGAAACTTTTTTTTAAATTGTAAATATTGCATTCAAAAATGAAATCTATAAGTTATTTTTTCAAGAAGATGCTCTAATTGCTTTAATAACAAGATTGTCCACAACTTCTCATAACAAATCCAAATGGAATGAATAAAATCTTTCCATATAGACAAGAATACAATCAATTATTAGGAAAAAAAAATTTTAATTTCAAATTTTTGAATACTTTTTTGTTGCCCCTTCTCCTCTGTTGGTATATTTTGAGCTTGTTTGGACATTACTTTTGTTTTGGGGCATTGATTGAAAATAAATTATGTTCCCACAAAGCTAATCATTTTTTCTATCTTTCGAAAAAGTTTCAAAAAATCAAGCCAAAAATGAGACCACAGATATTTGCCCCAAATCCCATTTGTCTCTTCAAGGGAGAATGGTCCTTCAAGGATTAAGGGTCTCTAAATGTGAACTTCCATATAGTCAAAATTGGCCAAAACTTGAACAAGACACTAAAAAATCCAAAATCTTGTTTGGAAATGTACAAAAATTGTATAACCATGATCATAATTTTTCTACTACAAATCTACACTAAAAAATATTTTAGTCCATAGTTTTGTGTTTTATTTGAGCTAAAACTAACACAACTATGTTAAAAAAAAAGTAGCTTTAATATAAAATTATGGCTTAAAATGTTTTTTTCAATGTAAGTTTGTACCAATGATTTTTAGTTTTCATGGATTTGTGCCATGACTTATGAAAAGCAAAGGAGGCAAGTTTTGGGTTTCTATAGAATATTTTCAACATTGAACTTGAACTTTGAATTGCTTTCAATTTGGAAAAAAAGCAAAGGTACTTCTAATTTTTTTTTCCTATTATAGAAATGAAAGCATTAAGTTGAAAAACTCAATTCCAACCCCAAGAAATCTAAATTTATACTCAATCTTCTTTTCAAACCACATTTAATTTTCTTGTTTCTAATCACTTTCATTCATTAATTTGAAGTGTTTTCCATTTGATCATGAACCACTTGTCATCTGGTTTCAACTACTAGATAATAATATTGATAGTTAGGCATAATTTTTTCAAGGCACTTATGGCCTTGGCACATTGATGAGGTAGTCATGAGTTCAAACCCAAGTGCTGGCAAGGTGCTTATCACCATTGTCTACCCAACTATAATAGAGGATCAAATGACCTTCATTGTTGTCATATGGGGACGTGAGAATTTCTCAAGGGACCAAACATGTTGGTTCTTTATTTGATCTACATCCTACTAGAGACATCAAAGATGGAATTTGCCATCTAAATCTATGAAGCTCAAACAATTGAATCATTCTAAACTAACAGTTTATTATGAAGGTAAAATCCTAATTGTTGCAATACAATCTCCTTCAATTCCAATATAGGATTCTCCTTCAATTCCAAAAATGTGATGTTGTAGTCTTGCCGTATAGGACTCTACAACCATACTATAGTCGTAGTGAGAAAAATTTGAGTGGAAGGCTAAGTTCATATGTTCTACACTTCTCCCTAGTAAATCTAAAACATTGTCTTTATTAGGAGGCATCAGGGTTGGGTTTTGAATGTGGTTCTAAATTCAATTCTAATGTCCCTTAATCTTAGGTATTTTGGCAAATTAACCTCTAAATGACCGAGGCGTTTTTGAGCTTCTTAGAGTTTGCTTAAAACTAAACAAAATGACCAAATATTGATAAGTTTTATCAATTTAATAAAAATTTAACCACATAAATTCAAAGTAGATGTCTAATGGATTACATAGGAAAAGAAAAAATAACAATGTCACTTGTGGATTGAAAAATTCTAGTGTTTGATGAAAAGAAAAGGGTGTTAAATCTTTGAGAGTGATTTGAAATCTAAAATTAAGGTCATGAAAAAAAGTTGGCAAGATACTCTTCCTCTTTTAGTGGATGAAATCTCAAAATGCTAGCAAATCTTAAGACGGTATCCTTCTATTTTAGATGAATGTACATTCTAAAGGATGAACAATTGGATTTTTATCCACATATTGTAGATTTCATCCATTTAAATGAATATAATAGCTTCATTAGTCAAGTGAAGATTGTTGTTTACACTGCCTAAAATAAATGGCAACCTCCCCCCTCCAAAAAAAATAAAAATTGGCTTGAACAAGTTTGACCATGTTGACATTACAATCCATACAAACAATAAGGTTCTAAAAGCACACAAGCTCTCAAAGTGTTCACCTCCTCAAAAGTACACTATATGCACATGTTGCTTTTCTACAGCCTTCAGCAGTGTACTAACAATGTACATTTTAGGTGGTGGATGCTTTTAGAGCCCTTTGCCATTTCAACTTCAAAATTTCATAACTAATTCCACATAGCTTCAAAAAAATATGAAATGAACTGAATGTCAGTTCCACTTGTTTTTCAAGGAAAAATTACTGAAAAATATTTCAAGAAGTTTCACCTCCCCAAAAATCAGTTCCAGCTCTTAAATGGTCCATTTATGGACCTCCTACCTTATTAGTTGCGTGACTTGGGTCCATTGTGAACTGCACAGACTGCACAGACTGCACAGTGCACACTGAGTCGCCAACTTGCGATCCCAGGCACTATCACAACAGTTACAGTGGCTTGTGAAATTCAATACTCTAACTTAAGATCTCCACAACCCAACGCCAACACAAGCACCAGTTCATTGATAATCAGTCAAGTCAAGGATGGGCCCACTTTGGAACAAAGTTCTGGAAGTCAAATAATTTTGTTAAATTGGTGCAATTCTAGGTAACAAACTTTGTTAGTGACATTCATATGCACAAGTCATCAGATTCTACCATTTTAACAAATTTGATGTTTGGTGCAGTTGAATGTTGTGATTTTGATCTCCTAAGATTTGTCATTTAAAAAAAATGAGTATGACTGTATTTTATTATATTTGAAACACTGAATTAAAAACAAATGATCATCATTAGCTTGAATCCTTGACTAATATCTAGGCCACGCTTGTATGATATTGTAATTTAAATATGAAAATGTTGGCTAATACTTGTTTTGTTTAGTTCTTAAGAGAGTTGTTATCTAATAGGTAGAAGATCAACATTTCCAAGAGTTTACTATAAAAAGTTTTATATGACATGTATGAAGTATAATTAAGTATGTTGAAAATGAATTTATGTCTATTCTTAAGTCTTAACTATATATATATAACATTGTACATAACTAAGTTGGCCACCTAGTGATTTATGCTATTGTATATAAGGTTTTGAATTAGCTCATACAAGAATTGTAGTGGGGGGATTTTTGAATAAATAGATATCTACTACTATGTGATTGGATTATTTTGAAGGCACATATTGCATTGACACCAGTTGGAAATTGGATTTGCAAAAATGAGACCATAGATTTAAAGAATATAAAATTTCAAAAAATCACCATGTCAACAGAACCTCATTTCATATCCATTCCAACAAATTTAATTCAAAAAATGTAATATTTTACTTACAATCACATTTACTAGGAGTTTTGAAGTTTCTCTTGAAAAATTTATAAAAAAAATATTCGTGATTGTCTAAAAGCATCGGTGAATCTAATTATACAAATCAAAGAATCTAAAACTCAAAATCTTCAACTTCTATTTGTACAATGTACATCCATTCCAAAATAAGGTGGAAGCACCAATAACCAATCAAATAAGCAATTTGGGATCAGATTATGTGTAGTATGAGTTGGTGGATATTTTTCCCATGTAGGAAGATAGGACATATGAGGATTGCTAAATTTTCAGATTTATATTCAAAAAATTGAAATTATAATGCATTTCGGGAGGCAAAAGAACTCTTGACCCATAAGCAATGTTTAAAGTCTTCTAATTCTAATTATTCCAGATAGTACTTTCTTGCTCATTACGACAGATAATGTGTCATAACCTTATTAGCTGCAAACTTGAAAAGGATTAAAAAAAAAATTTCAAGCTTCACATCCGGCAGATCCGGCCTAAGGTTGGAATTAACACCCCTTCCATGTGGTTCCATGTGGGCGTGGTTGGTAACTGGTGCCTCCACCTTAGTCTTCCAAATAGCCCGTCGTGATGATTTTTCTCAAATCGTCAATCCTGAAGAACACTCTGTACCTTCAGAGGTCAAGAATGTCATGTGCCCTTCGGGGAAAAAAACTTGCAAATTGTGACATACGGAATATTAAACACTGGACACCATCTGGTCCTCCTCCTGAAACCCGGGCCTGGCTTCGGAAATGAAGGAAGATCCTCGTGCTAGCCCGACTGATGAGTGCCGTGGCAGTCGGCCTATCGAAGCGCAATCCCCCTCGCACAAAAAAATCGCCAGGCAGCCAATGAAACAGCGCGTCTCGCTTGGCGAACTCTCCAGAAAGCGGGAGATGCCGAAATCCATCACTAACGTACGAGGGTGGCCGACGGAGTCCTCGACTTGACACGGACCTATAAACTCCTGGGGAGCCTACTGTATATCTTAGCAGGACAATGCGGAACTCAGATGGGTCCACTCAGATGTACAGTGCAGTACATCACCTAGAAAGCCCACTCCACTCGATCAGTCGCCTTCCCAGGAATGGTCAGATTCGCCATATTGCTGCGATTAGATTTCAACATACTATCAGCGAGTGTATATCAGCGTCGTGAAATATGAAGCAAGAGTGCTGGATCCTGGGGTCCTCCACCTGGGCATTACAGTAGTGTCATGTTGGACATCACACGTATATGAGCTGGTGCACACTGAACTGGAATACCTTCTTGAGGAGTGGGCCAGCATTAACCACATACCCGGCCCTAAGTTCCCGTAATCTACGAAATCTCCAAATTCTGCACTACGGTGATATGTGAGTGGTAGCAAAATCTTGCGAATCTGAGGAGCCTGCACATGGCATCGGCATGAAGAGGGGGACTGTTCACGGGCCTGCGAGATTCCGTTGCGGTAGTCATCGCTTTCCCAAGATTTTGAGTGTCTATATTGAAAGGGGGCGGATTTGTCAAGAGATTCTGGCAGTTTTGTCAAACCAGGGTCCCGCGCATTGTCGAATGGAAGCAGTCGGGGTCTCTCTAGGCGGTAATACAGTGCTGCGTCTGGCTTCGATAGCTAGCCCTGGTAGTGACTTACGGCAGTTGAATGTTTGCAACAGCTTGCCACCACTCAAAAGCGCTGTAGCTCACGTTCCGTAATTAGGGCGTCGTATGCATTTTTGTGTATCTTTTTATATTAATGACGGTCGGCAGTCAGTGATTTCTTTTATCATTTTGGACAAGTAGCCAGCTATTTCTTCAATACTCATGTGATACTGGGGTGATACTTGATATCTATATCAAAATTAGGTGATACCTAGGTAAAATTTGTCTATTGCTCTTAAAAAAAACAGTAATCTGCCTATTTTGATCCCAGAAAAATGAAAATTTCCTTCACAAAATATACCGAATGTCCTCTGGTTGTAGCCAACCTGGCGAAAGATCGTGCACAAAAAAAACATGTCCGGCACCATGTTGCAGATTAGACAGAGCTATGTCTCGTACGCAGCTCAGTCGTTTCGTCTCCCGGGGCGTCTGTCGCCGTCGTCTCTCACGGTAATGAGACCGTACCGATAGTGATCACTTTTGTTGTCCAGACGATGTCGTGTTTTGTGGTTTTCAGAATCAGGAGGTTGCAACTGCTCTCACAAGGATTTATTTGTTCTTGTGGCGCGGAGAAACGTACCTCTCTCCGTACCTGTTGTGTTTCGCTTGTGCTTTGCTTGCTCACGACCCTCAACTCAGTCAACTGACTCTTCTTTCCTCATTGCGATGTCAGCTTAGACGATGTATCTCAAGGTGAAAGGAAGCTCAGATCTGTGGAAAGTTTCTGTGTAAGGGCCATCAGTGTTCAGATTGCGGAATGAGTTATTTTTTTCTCCAAAAAAATAAATCACTGCATATTGAATGGCCACTGAATTTGGTTGTGCGGCTTGATGTAGCCTGCGAGTTGCTTTTGCGTGCTTCCTTCGATTCCCGTGGCTTTGGCGAAATTGTCAACTGGTTCTCATTCAGACCCTAAACCTACGTCTTCGATATTCGGAGTTTCACTTTTGACTTCTCTGTTCCTTGACGGATCATTTGAAAAGGATTCCCTATTCTGCAATGAATACGCACCACGCCGCGGGAGGGTTGCAGTTCGTACGATCTCCGGACTCTCGTACCCTTTCCGTAGTCGGAATTCCGCTTTGGTCGGATCCAACGTCTTGACCGTGCTGTACGTACTTCTGTGCTCATTCTTGCTCGTAAACTCTAATCTCATATTTTAATGAGTGGAGGTTGCCAAATAATACTGCCAGGTTGAAGCACGCATCTGCCCGCCACTAGGGATCCGTCGTTCGTTATTGGCGCGAGACTGAACGAGCCAAGAATCGTCGAGATGGCGGACGCAGTTCCCGTGGCGTATTTGCAGACGGGAGGCGTGAACCCGGACTGGCTGAACAAGGGCGACAATGCCTGGCAACTAACGGCGAGCACCCTGGTGGGCATCCAGAGCGTCCCTGCGCTGGTCATCCTCTACGGCAGCATCGTGAAGAAGAAATGGGCCGTGAACTCGGCGTTCATGGCGTTCTACGCCTTCGCGGCGGTACTGCTGTGCTGGGTGGGATGGGCGTACAAGATGTCGTTTGGGGAGCAGCTCATCCCGCTGTGGGGAAAAGCCGGGACGACGCTGAGCTACAAGTACCTGCTGTCGCAGGCGGTGCTGCCTTCCACCGCGCATTACCACGCCAACGGCGACCTGGAAGTGGGAAACGTGACGCCGTTCTTCCCCATGGCCACGCTGGTGTACTTTCAGTTTGTGTTCGCGGCGATCACCGTGGTGTTGCTGGCAGGGTCGGTGCTGGGACGCATGAGCTTCCGAGCGTGGATGGTGTTCGTGCCGCTGTGGTTGACTTGCTCGTATACTGTCGGCGCCTTCAGTCTCTGGGGGGGAGGGTTTTTGTGGCAATGGGGGGTCATTGACTATGCCGGGGGTTATGTCATTCATCTCTCATCTGGCGTGGGTGGATTCACCGCTGCTTACTGGGTACGATCGAAAATCTAATATGTGGTCGTATTCATAAAGATGGCTTGTTTTAGGTTTTCAGAATTTACAGTAGTGCAGTGTAGAAAAAATTTAGGTTGGTAAAGATCAGAGGTTCAGGTAGATATCTAGCATATGGTCGTAATCGTGATACAACTTGAGAGTTTTAAGTGTTCACCCATGAAGGAATGGAACAGATTTTAGGATCTCAATTTAACCCTTACCACCTCCTCAGTGGTTCACTCCGTTTCATTATCACGAAAGTATACTCTTAAAAATTCCCTTACGAAAATGACGTGATTCAGAGCTCCAAATTTGTAGCATTGCAGTGTAAATTTTTTTTTAAGACTGGTATAGGTCTGAGGTTTAGGGTCAGGAGACTGAAACGGGTCGAGCCAATGTCACTGCAATTCTGCCATTTTCACAAGCATGAGGTTATTGTCAATGTTCCTACTTTGTGTCGGTGGTCGATGTAGTCGATCTTCTTGTCGACCTCTTACCGACGCGAGGAATTGACGTGCAATGATACATTGATGTCCTGCAGGTTGGGCCCAGGCTGACAAAAGACCGCGAGCGCTTCCCTCCTAATAACGTGCTGCTGATGCTTGCCGGAGCAGGTTTGCTGTGGATGGGATGGGCGGGCTTCAACGGCGGTGCCGCATTGGCTGCCAATTTAATCGCCTCCATCGCCGTCATGAACACCAATATTTGCGCCTCGACTAGCTTGCTGGTTTGGACGTGCTTGGACGTGCTGGTCTTTGGAAAACCGTCCGTGATTGGGGCCGTGCAAGGAATGATTACCGGCCTGGTCGTCATCACCCCCGCTGCAGGTACGCTAGCTAATTAATATTTCGTACAAGCATGCCATCATAACATATAATCTCATTCTCGTCAAATGGCGAATTCGGTAATATGGGCGCAGGTTTGAGTTCCACACCTAGCTAGAACCTCTGCTCTGTACCAGTCCTAGTTTTGATAATAATTTTGGGCACTTAAAAAATGAACCCAACTCTGGACACTTGAACCTCACAAGCACAACGCCAGTGGAGTTTTCAGAGCTTACTGTGGAGGAAATGAAACGGAGTTGACCATCTGAACCTTTACCATCTCCCAAGTGGCAAAGTTCGTTTCATTTCCTCCATGATAAACTCTTTAAATTATTCCCTTGTGAATCTTAATTTGGGGTTCCGAAACAGTCACCCTATTTTAACGAGGATGAGCGTCTATCTCCTTGTTTGCATGTAAAGTGGGATTGTCTGAGGTGATGACCTAATGTCTAAATTCAGGTTTGGTGCAAGGGTGGGCGGCGCTGGTGATGGGCATCTGCGCGGGTTCGGTCCCTTGGTTCACGATGATGGTGGTGCACAAGCGCTCCAGCATCCTCCAGAAGGTAGACGACACCTTGGGTGTGTTCCACACGCACGCCGTGGCGGGCTTGGTGGGCGGCTTGCTGGTGGGCTGCTTCGCGGAACCCACACTGTGCAACTACTTCCTGCCCGTGACCAATGAGCAGGGCGCGTTCTACGGCGGCGTGGGCGGCAAGCAGCTGGGCAAGCAGATCACCGGCGCGCTCTTCATCATCGGCTGGAACGCCGTGACCACCACCGTCATCCTCAACGTCATCCGCCTGGTGATGCCGCTGCGCATGACTGACGAACACCTTATGGTCGGAGACGACGCCGAGCACGGAGAGGAGGCGTACGCGCTCTGGGGCGACGGGGAGAAGTACGACATGTCCAAGCACGGGGCCTCCGAAGCGGACATCACCAACCACGGATTGGTGGATGACAAGAGACGGCCCACGGTCTCACTCTAGATCTTGCTAGACACACTTTTCTTTTATTAATGAAGTCACCCGGCCCGTGAGCTCCAGATGTTAATGAATTTGCCAGAACTGAAATATGCACAAAAAAAAACGAATTAAAAGTTAGATCAACACGCTTCATGATCTCTGTGAGTAGGTGTGTTTGTAGAGTTTATACTGCTGGGATCTGCGGCGAAAAATCTGCACAGTTCGCTGTTGTTGTATCTAGAACTGTATTCTATTGTAATGGACATTCAGTTTATGGGAAATTTGCTTCCTTCAGATGTAGACTCATGTCATAAGTTCTCACTGTCCATAAGTATGTACGCGAGAGAGATCATGGGTTCCAGGAGTGAGGTGCCTTACTTGGAAGTAGGATGGTTTTCATTGACAGGATTTCCCAAAGAATGACGCATTCCGAAAAGGATTCTCAACTAGGAACTGGTTTGAGGCACTCATTTGATATCTCTGGTTTTGAAATGTCAATCGTAGATTGTAGAGTTCCAGCTGAGGCTGACTGTTCTCCCTCGATTCAATTTTTTTTGAGACATGTTAAAGGTTCACTTACTGAGACTAGAGACTTCCGAATTTGTGCACGGTAATCTGTACTCTAAGCATAGGACACTGGGAGGAATACGTGCTCCAGAAGAACTCTCTCGCAACCTAAATGTGACAAGCAATTAAACATTAATTAGACCAGTCTCTCTTTAATTGCTCACGAAAACACGAGGATACTAGTCGCCATTTCCATTTCGCCCGCCAGGAGTCACTTCTAGGATTCTTCACGCATTCACCTTACCTCCTTCATGCAATTGAGAATCACTGACTTTCACGAGATCATCATTTCCTCCTCTTACAAAATTTCTCTTAAGAGTGACTCACTCGACCAGTAATTCAAAATTTCAAATTCTGTTCAACCCAAGTCACAATCCACGGAATGCAGACGCTAATGTGACATCGATCAAGCGTGCACTGATTTGTCATGCTTGTAATGCTAATTTACCAAAGTCTCTCATTATTTTGAATTATGAATTAGTGCAGGTTGAAATATTGCTGTACTGTACCAACGTGTACTGTGCACTTCCTGGGGACACTAATACAGCAATCCCCCGCACTAGTAGCACAAATCCGGGCGGGATGTGATCCTGAATTGTTGCTTGGCTACAGACACACGGTTTTATTGTATGCCTCCAGTTCACGAACCGTACCACAGCAAGTGAATTCGTACTTTGTATAGAACGTGACCTGAAAGTTTCCGGCCACTTCGGTCCTCAAACTGTTCCATAACCGCCATCTTCTCATGCCAGGAACACACTTGGCTTTCAAGCTTTCAGCCATATTGAGCAGCGGACATTCATTAACCTTTTAAGGTCATGCGAGGGTTGCCCAAATTTGGATTATAAAATCTTTTTTAAATGGGCATCATGTAGCTTGTTCAAATAACTAGTCAATGATGAGCATTGTGCCCTCCTCAAGGTCATGGGCCACTACTTGTGAAAATGATCAAATTTTTCAATGCAAAAACTACAAGTTCAAATTGTGATTCAAAACCCAAATCTCTTAGATTGATAGATACACCTTTTGAAGACAAAGAGAATGAATTATTTGTTGCCTCACTAGTGCAACAATCTATATTTACTTCCAACCAATTGAAAGTGTCCTATTGAGCAAAGGTAAAATAATCCAATGAGCTACTTGTAGAAGAAAAAGTAGGTTTTCCCATAATCATCAAACCTTTTACAATAATGAAATTTCATCTACATCCTAGAGAATCTTATATTAGGTCATAACATTACCTGAGCACCATGTATCCTTTATCCCAAAAATATCATAGTGAGCTTATTTTAGTGAACTCTTGGCTAATCTTTGAATCCCTACCTCCATTTTTCTATATTTTTTCTCATACCTTCTCTTGATGACACATTAGTACAATTTTGGGAGAACATAACATTGTTTACCAACTTTGGGTAGCCCTTCTTACAGCTTCCAAATGTGTGACATCTTTGAAGTAAATTACTTCCAATGAACAATGAAAATTATTGTTGCACCATCAAAAAAGTGAAGAGAACAAAAAAGTGTTGGATTTTGACAATCTCAGCAATCCTTGCATTAAAGATCAAATGGTTGAAAATGTAGAGTACATAGCTACAAATTTGGATTGAAGATATCATGAGTTAATTGAACTCATCCCATGTATTTTAGGGAGAGATATCCTTCTAGCTATGGGATTTAGGGAAGAAGAATTCAAAGGTTTATATGATGTTATGAAATTGGGTGAATTATTCACATGAATCAAAATTCAAATAATACCAAAAATATTTTAAAATATTCTCTAAAATTTAAGAACTTTTCAAGTAAGAATAGAAGATGAGAATTTTTTTCTCTTATTTTTATTTTCAAAAGTAAAAAAGAGCACCTTTTCAATTTGAAGAGCTTGTCTTACATTCAACTTAACTCCACGTTTTTTCAATAGACATGTTAAAAAAATGAAAAGTTGAAAAAAAACTAAACTAAATATGTAAAGAATTGTCAATATAATAAAATTAGTATAAGGCTCACATTTTGAAAGGCTTTTAGAAGTAGATGAAGAAGTATAATTTAGAATGCATGAGACAAGAAATTTGCAACAAGATAATATATAATATTAGACTTATCCTAACCTCTTTCTTGATTAATGAACTTAGTTTTGAGATTTGTAAAGACTAAGAATTGTCAACTTGAAACAAAATAGAAATTTGATTGTAAAAATCCTACACATATATTCTTAAAGAATTAAATTGAAATTGCCACTTGTTTCTAACAAGGTCACTAGTCTCAAAAATTATCTAAAACCATTTGTATTTGTATGACTTGACTCTTGGATAATAATCATACATGTATTGAAATCAGTATTGAATAGAGATTATTTTAAGACAAAAAAAAAGTAGTATTAAATTGAATCTTTTAACAAAATAACATAATAGAGTCTAAGAAAATTTGTTCACTAGAATGATAGAGACATACATAAATCAAAGTCAAAAACCAATTAGGAAATCAAATTTTATGTCACTATATCATAGACATACATTCAAAATTCTCAAATTTATTATTGTGTTATATATTGTTGGATTTGTTGCTTTTGAATATATCTTATTGCAATATAATGTGATAATTTCATTATCTATTTTCATTATGGATTCTCTTTTAAAAACAATAACAATATACTTTCAAATAATGATATATCTTCAAATCATTTGTATAAATCCTATAAACATTTTTAAACAATGTTTGATTTCATATTTGATTGCAAAATAATAATACACTTGTATAATGTATAATCAAATCATAGGGCTTTTATCTTTATACAATGATCATGACAAAAAAAATTTATCATGACATGAAAGAATATTTGAAAAAAAATTTAGAATCATTTTTCTATTTTTTAATTGTTGAAATCACTTCAAGAATATTGATTCAATTAACCACCAACATCATGTCCCTATCTTGTTTTTCATCAGTCAAGGAGACATTCAACCCTAAACCAAAATCCTTGTCACTTTTATTTTGAACCACGTAGATTGCTGAAACTTATTTTTTATACTTTGAAGCTACATTACAAAAGTACATGAATATCCCAATTTTTTTTTAAATTAAATTATTTAATCAAAATCACCATATACTTGTATCAAGTTGATCATCTCTATCATAGGCTACTAATTGGATTTCTATATACAAATAATAACAACTCATTGTATTTAAATACAATAACTAATATATTCTTTAAATATAAATTTTAAATTTGAATAAATAAATCATTCATTAAATTACCTCATAAAGAAAATGAAGTTGCAATCTAAACTTTCATATTGCAAGTCACTGATCAATATTGAGACATAATGAAACTCCTTGTAATACCCAATGAGACGGATGGATTGTTGTTGCAATGTCTGCTTCAAAAATAAGGCCAACACCCATAGCATTTCGACGGGCTTGTGTTACATAAACAGGAGTTCTAAATGTATTTGTTAATTTTAACTTGCTTCCTTCAATAGGAATGATGTGGAGTATAGGTAGTTCAACTACTAGAATTTTGGGATCCTAATTAATGCATGATAAAAATGTTAAAGAAATATACCATAAAAGATGTCATATTGTATTTTATAACATAAATTTAATTGGGCTATATATATAATTTGCTTAAGTTCATTTGTAATTTTAGTCAAAATCAGAAGTGATTTTGTAGTTACTTAGCATCTAGTAGAAATTCGCATCGAAAAAAAAAACATTCTAAATAATGTTTTTGTGTTTAAAATAACACAAATTTAACCCAAAAAAAACATCCCCTAGAATGGGATTTTCAATGTGGATAATTACTAATAATAGAAACTACTTCCAAACATCTCTTAATTTTTCAGAAATGAGTAATATTTTTGTACCTGCACTTTAAGCATGAGTTTTTCTTCATCCCAAGATGCACCTTCAAGATAAAGTCCAGTGACATAACAACCTTCCTTTGGCTTTTCATTAACCTTGTCAATTGTCATGTAGGGAGTGACTTGTGTATAAATAGTGGATCTATCAAGAGGCCAACCTTTGGCACGACAAGTACTTTGAACAAGGGCAGCAATGAAGGTCTCTGGAATTTGAAGTCCTGACATCCACATTACCTTAGGTTCGCCATATTCACACCAATCATTGTATTGTTTGTAGCGTCTTTCAAACCAAACCATCCATGCAGGCAACATTTTTTCTGTCTGTTTTACACAAAATAAACTATAAATGTATTTTGCTTCAATTTATTTCAATTGTTTATATAATATGTGATAATATAAGTACAGAATTACATACTTATTTCTAGAAAAATCATATAGAACTTTTTTTAATTGAGGAAGACAAGTTTTTTTGTTTTTTTATCTTCTTGAAACAAGAAGACAAGTTTTGTTACTTGTGAAGTCATTCTACGCCACATTGCAGGTAATTCTCCATTGAAGAGGGCTGTTGATAAATCATCAAGGTCTTTGCTCATGCCAATTTCACCTGACATAATGCACATAATTTTGATATTTTAATTAAGTGCAACATTCTTGAGTATGATAATCTATTGTATAAGCTTTTAATAAATAATCTTTTTTAATGAATATTGCATCAACTAGAAATACCAGCCAAGGCTCTCCGAAGTTGAAATAAGCTATTTCCCATATTTTCTAATAATCGGTTAAACCTCTTTATTTCTTGCAATAACACCACCTGTTATCCCATACAATAAACTTTTGAATTTTTAATATATGCCATTGATGTTGTATAAGAATTCTTTCATAACTGAAATAATCACCACATTTTGTTCTAAGTTAGACTCATTGTAGTTAAATTTAAAAGAATCTCTTTATCTTACTTGTACAGGTGTTGGTATTCCAAATTTCTTTTTCAAAACTGGGAGATCAAATGTTGGTGGAATTTTGCCAAGAAGATCGATAGCAATTCTATCAACAATGTCTTCTCTACGAACACCATCGCCACCGCCACTTGCACGTGGTTGCAAGCTTATGACGTCACGCCAAAGGGTTTTTGTTGTACTTGAATAGTAACTAATATCAGCATTAGGATGAAGACCAAACACTTCGGGAGATTGAACAATAGGCATTTCACCAATGTAATTAGTGTATGTATCACGATGTCCATTTTCTGGAAGTTTGTAAGCAATGGATTCATCGGGGGAAGCGTAAAACATGAATGGGTGAAACTTATCAAACAAAAAATCACCGAGATATTCTTCCAGGTAGGTTGTAAGGATGCGTCGATCAAAAGAATCAGAAACACGTCCTCCATACATGGCTTCACCAATCAAATACCGCAAAGTACCCCAAGGAATTTGGTCATCTTTATTATCAAAGGCTTTCTTCAAATAGGTTGATATCAATGCTAAACTGCAAAAAAAAAAAATGGAAATGAAATATGATTTTATAAATAAATTATGAATAAATGAATGAATGAATAAAACATGAAAAATTTCTAAGTAAAAACAATATTAGGAAGAACCATCTGTTTTTTAAACGAAAAATGAAATAATCTTTTTACCTGATACGTAGATCTGTCTCATTAAAATCATATGCAACATTCCATCCAAGTTTTCCGTACTTTCGTCGTTCTTGAACAACCGCATGGAAGAATGCAACAACAAAAACCTATAAGATATATTCAAAGTAATACTATTGGTTGAAATGTTTTAAAAGATATTATTTTCAAGTGAAATATTCAAATGGAAATTTACTTATTTCAACAAAAAATAATAACTATTATTGATTTAATTTATTTCTATTGATAATGTTCTAATATCATAACATTTAAACCCCTAAAGTTCTTTGACTATATTTTTGCCAAAAATGCTCCAAAACTGCCATTTTTTGTACAAGTTTCAAATTTTAGAAAAAAAGAACATTTTCAATCACACGTAACCTATTAGTAAAATGGTTTGAAAAGATGTGGAAAAAATTTCAGAAATTTCCACAATTTTTTTGTCCATGTGAAAAACTAGGCAACTGCACTTCACAAGGTCACATTCGTATGAAAAAATGTTCAAAATGGTGGTACTTCTTTAGATTTGTTTTTCAAAGCATACTGGCTACATGCTTGAAAATTTTTAGATCATTTGAAATTGTACAACATATAGGAAAAAATTAGTAAATAGAAAGATGTAGAGAATGATTCAAAATACTAAATTGTCAACAATTTCTTTATGGAATTGAAAAATCCCAATTCCAATGGTTGTAATGTTGTAATAAACTATCTTCACCTATTTTTTTTTCCCCAAAAAATATTGAAAATTGAGTTCAATATAAGACTTCAAAGTTTGTTTTGGAGTAGAAAATCCATAATTACCCATAAACTAAAACACCTGGTAACTTTTGATTCTTTGATCAAAATAGAATGATTCAAAGCTTCCTATGTATATTTGAATCTAGAAAACCAATTTCAAATTTGGATTTTTGAAAATCTACCTGGATTGCAAGAGTTGAAAAACAAACTACATATTAGGCCATAACTTTTGACTCATATTTCCAAATGTCTTGAAATTTAGTGCACATGAAAGATATTCCTTTTCCACACCTTTTCTTAAAATTTGGGCCAAGAATATAGAAATTTGTAGTCACATGCACATGTCCAGAATTTCTATGTTGCCAAAAAATGCAACTTGGTCCTTTAGGGACTAATCTATCATTAAATGCTATTCTAGAACAAAAAAAATTTATTGATTTTTTAATTTAGATTCTATAATTTTTTAAAATTATTCTATTAAAATTTTGGTTCAATACTTCAATTTGCAATTGTGCACTAAGTTTAAATTCTTAAAAGATAATTGCTTGTGAAACAAACAATCAGAAATGTTAGCAAGTTTTTATTAAAATCAATTTTGAATTAATCTATTTAAAAGTTTGATTCAAACTATAGCATCTATCTCTTTTATAGAAATTCA
The DNA here is from genome assembly GCA_963969395.1 of Pseudoscleropodium purum. NCBI lineage: Eukaryota > Viridiplantae > Streptophyta > Bryopsida > Hypnales > Brachytheciaceae > Pseudoscleropodium > Pseudoscleropodium purum. The sequence continues at coordinate 23,705,564 of OZ017796.1, forward strand.
ATAAATTTGTTAATCATTACTCAAATTAAAAGTTATTCAATCCAAGTTTTTCAAACAAAGTGGGCAATTGAGGTTGCTTAGGCCAAATTCCCATCTTTTATTTCTAAAGTTTGCCAATTGTATAACTAATTAGAGACTATATGCAATTTTTTTAATCAAAAAATTGAAGCTTAACAAAAGAATAAATATATAATTTTATTTTCAAAGCAGAAATCTTATTGAAGAATCATCAAAGACTATTGACCTTGTTATTTGGTTCAAGAAAATTTTTTCTTTTCAACTTCAAATGCTATGCTATAATTTTTCAACATAGTTTGTCAAAGTTTTTGAAAAAGAATCCACATATTACCATAGTAGTCTACTCAAATTTTTATGTAATTGAATTTATAAGAACTTAATTTTTTTTCAAATTTATTCTTCACTATCAAACAGTGAAAACTTTTAGTAATTATGAAAAATCTTTAATTTTAATACTATTTAAAACATAAAATATTTTAGATGTTTTCATTTTTACTATTCTTGATATCATAATCTATTTTCTTAAACTCTTTCTATTGAACATTTTACAAAACTATTGGCTACAAGCACCTTTCTTTTGATAAAAGATGATCTCATAGGAGATTTTGGTTATCTACCAAGTAAATGACAATAATCATATTTGCCTAATTTTTGATATAAAAAAGAATCTAGATGTAAATTTTATTTTATATAGAGGTCAACAAGTTCAAAAGTAAATGTTTTCATAATATGTATAAATATAAATAACAAATTCACCTGGGCTCGATAAGCAAAGTGAGGGCATTCAACTAAATTTTCTTCTGTAATTTTTGCATACGAGGATTGCAAATTAAGTTTAAGTCCATTTGGAGGCTCGGTTACTACTTTTAAGCTCCGTTGTAATATTCCTAATGGAAATGTTGATGTTGGCTCAGTTGTTAACCATAATCGAAAATCATTGTGTGGTTTAACTATTTTTTCGAGAATTTTTTCCAAGGTCTTCAGCCAAGAAGGGAGCAAATGGCAATTTTGAAGCATTACCCACAATCCTCTTGTTGATCCTTGATCTAGTTGTTCTGCGGCTTTAGGCCCCATACCTTGTTTTATAAAATTGGCACAGGTCAAAAAGTTGTAAATGTAAAATATCAATATATAATTTATTTTACAAAATAAATGGATACATCGAAATAATACAAAATTTCATTTTTATATTTTTGTCAAATTTCTATAATTTACCTTGTCCAAGAGCCATGTATTTCAATTTTTGTCCAGGCTTAAATCCCATTTCTTCACCAAGATTAAATACATCAAAAGCAGGGTCAGCCCCTGGACTAAGAATAAATACAACAGGCATCATTGATGAACTTTGACGATGAATGACCTTGTAATTCAATACTGGTGGCATGACATATTTTTCTCCCATCATTTCAATTATGTATGTCTGGAAACAAAAAACATATGAAATTTTGATTACATATGAATGAGTTTATAAACATTAAAATATAAATCACCTTAGTCTCTCTAATTCTTTAAAACTATTTATTTATCATTAGATATATTGGAAATGTAATAAATTTAATAAACTTCCATGTTGAAAGTTGTAAAAAAAATGCACTCTAATTCCAATGTTTTGTTGTTATGAAATTAAAATCGATAATGACCCTAAATGCCCAAGATACAAAATTTTGGTGTTGACAATACTTTGAAGTTAAATGAAATTGGACCATGTTTTTGTTTTTTTAAATTTATTTTTGAAGTCTAGTTTTAGCATCAATAATACAATTTTTTAAATGATTGATCATGATTTTTCAATTCAAGATTTTGTACAAGGGTGTCCATTGCAATCTTGACTTTTTATAGTATTGAGAGTTCTTGGAAATGAGCCTTTAGATACACTAGATCTTGGAGAAAAATTCACATTAGGAATTCATTTTTAAAAATTGTATAAGAGATTTTGAAAAGCTATAAATCAATTGGAGTTATGCATGTTATATCCCTTAACCTCATATTTTTTTGGTGACCAATTTTTTAGATTTGAGATGTGAGAAGAAAATTGAAAGACTTCAAATTATTTTCATAGACCTAACATCCTTGTGATCAAATAGTATAATCTTTCAATCTGTAAGTGATATTGTTGTATTTTCTTTTCCCTCGTGATTTCTAACATATTAAGTTTGAATTTGTGTGGTTGCAATTTTTTTTAAATGATATAATGTATCAAAATGTTGGCATTTTGTTCAATTTAGAGTAACTCCTACAAGCTCAATATAGACCTTGGGCATTTAGGGAGTAAGGAAGATATCATCACTCAAAAGGAAGAAACACCTTGGATGTTTATAAGAAAAATGGATAAAAGACAACATATTTGTAAAATATAGCTCGTTTTGAAAGGATGACTCAATAGACATTTTATACATGAGCTCCTTTTATTTCATACATTTGTAATGTTTGATAAATTGTGGACCATTTATTTCCTCCTTTTTTTTTTTTTCTAATTTCATTAATAATACCATTAACCAAAGAGACAATGCTATTGGGTTTATCATATTTATATATTTATATATGTTTGCTTGTATATATATATATTTTTTGACACTTGCCATTCTTCATCCTTATTTTAAGAAAATTATTTTTACTATCTAAAAAAAGCAATTATTGCATAAAGCTCAATTTCTCTTGGTATCATCCCTAGGAGGGTTTTTTTGGGCTTTCTTGTACTAGATTGCACCAAAAAATAATAATTTGGTTAAAAAATGGCAATTTTTTCATCAAAAAACTTCAAATCTTAAGTAAAATTGCTAGATTGTAGATGAAAATAAAATTATAGACATGAAGTACGTGCTCATGTGATATTTCTATCCAATATATGGATGTATGTTAAAAATATGGAGCATCACAGTAATATTTTATATTGCCACTTTGGCACCTTCTAAAAAATGAAAAAAAAGTCTTAATCATCTGTAGCTGGTTTGGGGCTTCCAAATGCAGCGAATTTTAGAATTTATATTTGTAATCAACAAAATTTTGGTTATAAATCATCAAAGCAACAAACAAAATTACACATATTAAAACATAAGTTGTTTGAAATTTATAAATAGCACATACTGTGAGTGCAACTGTAATTCTATCTATACAAAAACACCGTAAGACTAATAATGACTCAAATGTATTGAGTTTCTCTGAAAATCCTCCGGGCATAGTCGTCATTTCTGGACAAGCGGAATCGTACCTATATATCATTGCAAATAGAAATGATTTTTCATTTATATCTAATTTAATGTTTTTAAAAATAATTATTATATTATCTATAATTCTATTTAAATAATGAAACCTTTATTTTTTTTAAAGGTCTAACAAAACTCTGTCCATGCATATGGAGGCAAGATTAAAGAATGATGATTTGAGAATTCCTCACCAAGCTTGCCACTCTTTTTCATTTGTTTCAAAATGCTCTCCCAATTTTTCAAAAATATCATTTAACTCCAACATGCGAACCATATCTTGCCACCCTTGCTCTGGAAACCAATCAGGAAATGGATTGAGCTTCTCTGCTTTCTCTAAAGAAAGATTGCCCTTGAGGAAAAAGTCCAAATATATTTGGTTAAGCTTTCCATCCCCATGTAAGATCCGAATTGTAAATTGGAAGGACAACATAAGTTTGTGATTTTCAAAGAGGCCCATACATGTATAATTGTAAACATCATATGTTAAAGCATCAATAATGTTGGATAAGCGTCCGTCAAGAGTGATGGCCTTTTGGCTTGTTGCAAGAGATATATTGAAAACTTCTAGAAAAGAATTGAGAGAATACTCATACATATTGTTGATAGTTGAGAGGTCACTTAGAACAAAAAACAAGATAGCACCTCGTTTAGCTGCTGGAAAGTAGCGAGCTCGAAGCTGCATTGAGTTAAATTGTATTAAATGAATCAAATCCTCCAATAAAAAAATCTCAAAATTAATTTGTACTTCATTATGTGATTCTTTTAGATGTATTTAAAAAAATTAATTAAAATACATAATGAAAACAATAATTTCACTTCTTACTTTGCATAGTATTTAATAAAGGTTTATCTAATGTAGTCCATACTTATTATACTTATTGATGATAATTTAAAATAAATAATCTTTAAAAAAAATTAATTCTTTTGCAACATCTTCAAAATATATAGAAACTTTCAAATTATTTTTCTTTTATTAATTATTTTTAATTTTTTCTTTTATTAATTTTATCAAAATCTATTTACAATTTAATATATATGTCAAACATAGTGAAATTTACTCTAACAAATGATAAATGCAACAAAATATATAGTTCAATTTTTCTTTATATTTCAAAATAATATAAAATATATTCTTCTATGATAATAGTATTTTTGTCATATTAAATGCCCTCAATTATTATTTTCAATAAGACACTAACAGTGTCAATTTCAATAGATGTTTCACGAGCCATATCTAACTTCACTGCTATCTCTCCTGCTTTTGACTTTGTACTTTCAAGAGTAGAAATTAATTCATGATTGTCAAGAATATTTCCCGTTGCAGCACTAAGTTCCTACAATCAAACTCATAAAATATGATGAAGGATAATTTACATTTAAAAACATGTTTAAGAAATTGTGAATATACCTTTATTGATTACATGTCAATTAAGCAAAGCAAAGAAGAAATTAAAGATTGAAAAATATAAATTGCTTACTTGTAGTAAGGTGTCTTCTAATTGTTTTAATAATGCTTTATTTTCACCTGTATCATTAACCAAGCTTTCTCTCAATTCTTCCAAATCTGGTCTCTCGTGGCCCACCTGATGCAAATTTATAATGACCAATTTTACAATCATTAAGACACAAATGAGTAGAGTGATATTATAGTCTATTGTATTAATGTTATAAAGTATTGAATGCAAAATGGAAAAAATGAAAAAATTCAAATTTTTTCATATTTCATAGATTGTTGCATACAGTTGCATTTAAAAGTTGAGATTGAAGGCCTTGCTCTGTAACGCAATAATTAATAATGAGTGTTTTCCCAGAAATTTCTGGTCCATACTCTGGATTGGGTAGCTTACTGATTAAATAAAGTCGAAAATTTTCATCCTACATTAAAAATTTGATATTTGATACTCTTGCAATCAAATTTAAATTGTATTGTCATCTAAAATATAAAGACAAAACTACTATTTCAAAACATAATTTATACATGTTTTTAGTGCAATATAAGTAATTCTAGCTTCTGCAATGTTAGAAAATGGTTGAACACTAAGCACATAGTATTGTGAAAAAATAAATTATATATATATATATATATATATATATATATAATTTTATTTTACTATAGAGTATTCATGGTAATATAGATGATGGAAGAAAGCCTACCCATTCAATGTCTTTGTCACCAAGTTTTACACTTTTTCTTCCTCCTGGTTTAGAAGTAGTTATTTTTTCAAGAATAGGGTCAATGATAGGGTCAATGTATTCATCAACATTTTCAAGCATAAATGGAAAGCCATATTGGATCGCCAACTCCATTTGTTTGAGGAAATCCGAATCATTGAAAGTTCTTACTCGACCTTCTAACATTTTGCCTTCTTTCTTCTTTATCCAATTGATTGCCTTCTCGTTTCATCATCACATTGTCAAAAAATATTATGAATTTATAGATTAGACATTACAATTTTTTTGTTATATAGTTAGTTTTAAAAGCAATGGAGATTTTGATTCCTTACTTGAAGTTGCGGATCAACACAAAGGGGAAATCGTGAGCCTCTTGTTGTAAGGATTCCATTTTGGATGGAAAGATCATTAGATGGAAGTCCTTGACTATTCCATGTACTAATTTCAACTTCACTTGAAAGAAGGTTTTCTAAAACTAGAGGATTTGTTACTGGAACTTGGTGTTCAAGTAAATCCTTGTGCCATGTAGTTTGAATTAACAAATTTCTATAATCTATCGTAAAACCTCCACAATAGCTGCAACATATTTTATATATTCTATTGTAAGTCTTACAACATTTTAAGGACAATTATGTATTGATAATATTTATATCTTTAAATAATAATAATTGATAAATAAATTAAGATTGAGCGAGAGCATGTAATAAATCAATGTACCTTAGGAAACTTGAAGCAACTAAACAATCCCCTAATAATTTGACTCGTGCAACTGCTAGATCTTCCAACTCTTTTGACCATCGAGAATGTTCACTACCAAGTCCAGCTATAAGTCGAGAAGCTGCATCTAACCTTTTTTCCATCAAATCTGCATTTGTTTTTAGAGCAACTTGTTCTCCATTTGCGATTTCAAATTCTTTATTTAGTGATTCCAGTTGAGCATTCAAGTTTTCAACCTAACATCAACAATGATTCCAAATATGAATATATAATTATACCAAAAATATAAGGAATATATGGAATATTTTTTTTTTTGTTAATTTCCAATCTTACATATAAGAAATGGAATTAATACCTCTTCTTGAATCTTATCCAACTCAGCTTTTGCAGTATTTAACATTTTTTCTGCAGCCATTACAGCATTGCGCTTAGGAGCAACAATTTTTAAGATTCCATAATAATTCATCATTGCCAAAACCCATCGAAGCAATCCTGCTGCTGCTTGAGATATGGTTTGTATAACTTCAAAACTCATATTGGGATCTTTAAAATACTCCCTCAAACCTTTCATCTATAGAAAGAATATTATATCATATATATATATATATATATAGCATGAATATTACATACATACATATATGAAATCCTAGTTATATATTCATGGCATAAAATATACTACCGTTTAATGAAAATGTGCATATTTCTTTTATCGATGTTTCATTTTGCAACAAAACACAATGTTCAATTTCAACATATTTAGAAAAAATAATGACTAGTTAATCCTACAATTTTTGCAAAGATACAGATAATAAATGTGTTAATATATAATCTATTTGCTAAATAGAATTTGCCAAAAGAATTTCAAAATTTTGGATTTTCAAAACTTTAAGCAAAAATGTTGCTTTTATATTCTAATATGCTTGTATATATTCTTTAGTTTACAAATTGATTGTGAATATCATAAGCCTGCAGAATATACTTGTTTCTCTGTGATGTTATCTTTTTCAAATTCTATCAAACTTTTTAAAAAACTGCTATCAGCCATCATTCCTTTTGCACCCTTCCATGAGACATCTGGTACTCGTTTAAGGATACAAACGCATTCACAAACCTAATAAGTCATTTGCTTAATGATTTAGTAGATAAAAATGCCTTTACACATTTGATTTTTCTTAAAAAATATTTTTTCAATTTCGATATCTTTTACATAATTTAATAAATTACACGTTTAACATGTATTAAACACTAACCTTCTGAACATAAATGTTCGGCTTTGCAAAAGATCGAATCTCTGTAATTTCATCTTTTTTTAAGCTATTCAAAGCTTCTGCAGCAGCTTCTAAAGCAGGAAGGGCATCAACCAGTGCAACTTCTGCTTCAGCTTTCTCAATTGCAATTACTGCACTTTGTTTGGACAGTTCTGCACCTTTCTTTTGAGCAATTGTTTGCTTGGTTACCACAATCTCTGTATTTTTGCTACAAAACATCCAAATTTTGTATTTTAAAATTTTAAGTAGAGAATAGAATGTACCCCAATCGAATTATAAGGATTTAGTATACACGAGCACATTTGAAAGTATCTGATGAGTAATACCTAATCACTTCTATTAGTACATTACATTCTTTGGTCTTTGCATCTACAACAATTTTAGCCTCTGCTAAGGTTTCCTGTTACAGTGAAAAGCTCGTATTGTTAAAAATTGTCTCGGTCTTTCTCAAACATCATTAAATAAAAACTTTGATTGGAATTTGTTGAATGTAATACCTGCAAAGCTGCAACTTCTACTTTAGCTTGGATGAGCTTTTGTAGCCCACCGTTAAGCCGACTCACTTGATCAGTGTTGTTTTGCCTTTTTTGCTTTAATAATGTGCAGTATGTCATGATAAAATCGAGAAAGTTTTTGGGTGTCACGTAATTGGTACGTCGAGTTTCTTGAGTGAACTTAGGACTAACATTGCATACCGACATATGCACGAGAACAATGTGATCAAGAATTGGTTGCCGAAATTCTTGTTGAATATCAACCTCGGCTAAAAATACAGTACAAACAGATAGTAGAGCTTCTTCTGGCCACGGTGTGAGCCAATCAATTACGCAATTATTAACTAATCCAGGAAAGTTTCGGCAACGAGTTCGAAGGGTATCTCCAACTGGAGACATGGCAAGTGTGATGTGGAGGTTGCTACGACATCGATTGATAAAATAACCCCATACATTTTCTTTTGTATCAACAATGCCAGATGCAACAGCTGCATCTCGTACCTACATCATAAAAAATGACAACCTTATTGGACATGGAGAAAATGAAAAAAATGAAAAAAATGAAAAAAAAAAAAAAAAAAAAAAAAAATTGAATTAGTCTTGGCTAATAGTATAATTACATGGTCAAAATAGATTTCATTATTTTGCTAATTTTGTACTTTACATTCATATATAGATTTTCAAATGTCAACCAGTTGCAATTAAATGGATCTATTTTAAAACCTTCAATTGTCATACATATGCAATACAATTTATTCACCTGATTTATCATGCCATCTTTTTCATCTTCTTGAAAAAGAGCAGGTACCATTCCAGAAGTAAGCATATTATTAATAAGTTCAAGGAACCCTTCATCAACAACATGAGCATCGGTGAACAAAAATACTACAGCTTTATTTTCTACCCCTAATTTTGTATATAATGTTTTTAAGTCTTCTCGAAATGCTTCTTCATCATAGCCTCGAGCTAATGTAATTTGAAAAATTACACATCCAGCGACAAAAGCTCCTATATTGGATAAGCTTTTTTTTCCACTACCTCCAACTCCCACAAGTAAAGCATTTCCCTAAGCAATTGGATTTTTTCATTAAAGCAAATGAAATGAAATAAGATTATTGTTTGCACAATTTTCTTTTGATTTATAATTATATTTATATAAAATATAGTATGTCCTAAAAAAAATTTATAAAAATATATAGTTCTTTATTATGTGCTATAATTTTTGAAAAATAAGTAGATGGCTAATCATTCAAAAGAATTGTCAAATAATAATTTTAAGAAATAAAATATTAATATAACTCAATGATTTTTTACAATCATTGTAAGTGACCATTTTTACAATCATTTGCTATAAATTATTAACTTTGAGGTCAAATAAATTTCTTAAAAATTCAATTTCATCTTCAAAGTATTTTGATTGAACCAATATTATAGAATATTCAAGAGTTTTTGTCGCTTGATGTCTTTAGAATTATTTTTTTACCTGAGGAACTCGCATAATACGATGAATATGAGTGAAGTGTTCTAAAGCATCCCTAAACATGACAAGGTTCATTGGTTTATTTACAAGATTATATTCTTCTAAAACTTCTTCCATTAAGGGCCTCACAATGTCTTCAAAATTACCCATATCTTCATAAAGTCTTGGTTCAGTAGGTTTTAATACATTTCTATAATCTCCAAAGATAATTGGATTTGCCAAAACTTCGTCCATTATTGATTCAAATTTCAAACGCACCACAATTTCCAATTGATCCTAAATTATAACATAGATATTATTATAAATCTAAGGGCTTCTATAATATAGATATAAAATTGATAAATTTAATATTATTTTCTTATTTTTTCAAAAATAATTTTGATAATGTATAAAATTTATAAGTGTAAATGAATTCAATTACTTCAACAATTTTCCTATCACCATCATTAATGAGGCGATCGTAGAAAATACGAAGGCACTCATTACGCCACAAACGTATCATCTGGCCAATTGTCTTTACTTTGTCTACAGTTGAAAAAGTTAAACCTTCATATATTCGGCTTAAATCACGTAGATTGAAGATGTAGTGAAATCTTGAAGGTGTTGGAGGTAATTTTTCAATGATATAATTGTACAAGCTTAATGTAATTTCAGTAATGGGTGCTGTCAATTCCTATGGTAGTTTAAAATATATTATTAATTTTTTTTATCTTACTATGTTTAAATTTCAAGCGACAATTACATACTTTAATCAAAATTTGAAGTAATATTGCTATACATAATTAAAGTTTTATATTTTAAAATAAATTCATGAAAATTTTATTTTAAAAGATTCTAAATGAATAAATAAATAAATGATTTTTGAAAATAAAAAACAAATATATTGCAATTAAGTAATTTTGTCTTAAAAAATGGAAAATTCATGTAAATTTATGATATTCGTTATTTTTTTATTTTTTTAAATAAATATAAAATTCCATAAATATTTAAATATTTGCTAAAGGTGAAGGTTTGTAAACAAAATCTTTTGAAAATCTTGGAAGTTTTAAAAATCAATTGTCTTTAATCCCAATAGGATCGAAGCACATTTGGGGCAATAAATTGTGATAGAACTACCACTTTAGAAGTAATGTGAAAAAAATAGTATCTTTTTTTAAAATAGAAGAATACAAACATATAGTAGATTACCATGGAGATACGTAGAAAATAATTCAAGAACTTTGATTGCACAAATTGAAAGATTACTACGTATAACATTTGAAGTTACAAGATTTTTTTTTCTAACCTCACCCAATAAAACCAACAATCTTTTAACACCTAGAGTGAGATTTTTACACTACTCATATTTCTTTTTTACATTTGCATCTTAATCATGTAAATTACATACCTACCAAATTTCAAAATTATAGGAGTTTTACATATATTGCCCAAAGTTGCTCGAAAAACTCAAGGCCAGATAACTTTTGATTTGGGCATTCAATCTCCCTTCCCTTCTAAAATTATATTTCAACTAAGGGGATATATGTTCACACTTTATGTCAAACTTTTGTAAATATCATACTAAAATTTCTTTTGTAGAAACTTACACAAGATTTTTTTGTGTATGTTGAATGGAAACTCGGTCTTTTAGGGATTAAACAAGAAAATAAAGGTTTGAGTAGTGGCATAAGTCATGTTCTTTTATTCTTATTTTAGCCATAATAAGCTTCATCAAAAATCTAAAAATCCTTGAGCTTTATTTTAAATTCTTCAATTATTTATAATTTTAAGGTGAAGTAAGAGATTTTTTGTAGAAGGAAAAAACTTCAAAATCTTATGTTCAATTATAAAGTTTTCCTAAATTATACAATAAAGCTTGAAATTTTTTTAGATATTTGATCTCAAGAAGGATCATACAAGATTTAATTGGATTATACAATGTACTAAATTCCTCATTAAAAATATTCTTAATTCAAAGGCCATAGAGCAAAAAAAAATTCTACAATTGTCAATCAAAGTCATCTAAAATTGCACACTAGAGTTCTAAAAAAAGATTCTAACTTTGAATGTTAATATCTTTTAATTTATACAATCAAACTTCATGAAATTTTACTGCATGATCTCAGGCAAATAAAGTGCAAGATCCTATTTAGATTCAAAAAAATATTATTTTTGTTTTCTTGGCTAAATACAACAAAAGTAGCAGTTTTGAGTGTTTTTTGACTAAAAAGTAACCTTACTCTTTTAGAGGTTAAAGTATATATGGAAGTGGTGTAATTTGGTCAAGTAATACTTGGAACATTTGTTAGGCTTTTACTTTTAATTCAAATGTGTATATTGAAGCAAGCCTTTTTGTGTACAACTATGAGTATTATGTATTTAATTTCTACCATTTTTTTACAGTTTTTATATAGAACAACCTAAATCTTTGTTTTTGAAAACTATATAGAATGTCGTTCTTTTTTGTAGTCCTCCAAAATCAAAATGAATGAACATCTTTTTTGAAGACTACAAAAGTAAAGATGTTCATATTTTTATGTGGTTACAATTCAATGTATTATAAAATTTAATATTTATTTATTTCATTAAAATTGATCCAAATTTTGTCATAAAATTTTGATACTAAAAAGAAAATTTGATTGCATTTTTGAAATTGCAATTATATTTTGTGGTCTTCCAAATTTAAAATGATTTTTTTATTTGGAGTGTTATACAACTATACATTGATTGGTTTGTCAAACTTTTGCAAAAGTTTATTTGAACTAGTGTTCAAGTAGAGGTACTTAATCATAAAGTAAAAAAATGTCAAGTTGAGACTACATTTTTTATATATGACAAAAATAAATAAATTTTTTAAATTTTATCTCAAGCCTTTGTTATGCCCTCTAAAGCCCTCTATCCAATTGTAATCAACCAAAATGATGCTTTAAAAGCATTTAGAAATGTCTCTAAATATCAAAATATGTTTCAAAGTTTTCAAATGATCTACTTGGTTCTTTTTTATGGCCATATTAAAATTTGCAAATTATTGTAGTTTGGTTTTTCAAAGTTTAAAAAAAATTTAAAATAGAAAACAACACTAATTGTCAATTAATATATGACATACACTTAAAACACTTTCATTCATATATTCACAAATTTTCTTCAAAAAGATCAAAAATTCATATATTATTTAAAAAAATAATAAAATGTAAAATTAACAACCTTTAGATCAGGTCCAAGCTTTTGGATATGCGCTTCAAGAATTGCACTATAAATATGTGCAAGAGCGGAGTCAGTTGGAAATTGAATTTCAAAAACATTGAAGAGTGAAATGAATCTAGGATCAACACGATTACGTGCACCTCCAGGCCGACCCATTGCAGATATAAATTGTGTATTTAAAATTCTTTTCCAATTCAAATCCTTCCTATAGTGAATAATATACAAATTCCATTTAGATGTCCATGTCAATTATTTGAAAATTTAATCTGTATTTTTGATATATCCATACATATCTTTTTAAATTTTTAATATTTATGTTTAAAATATCATTTTTGGTCATATATTTTATCAACAAATTAAAATTCAGTAAAATATTTCATACCCCCTATCGTAAATTCCTCCCTTTTCTACCAAAAGTTTAAGCATAGCAATTGGTTGTTGTGTTCCATAGGTATCTACTTTTGGCATGTTCATATCATCCATGAAAACAATCATTCTTCTATTAAGTGAAGGACCATAGTCAGTCTACAAAAGAAAATTCGAGATCACAACATGTTTTCCATTAAGTTGTTTATAATACATTTTTTTTAAAGTTTATAAACTAATTGAATTTTAGGGTTTGCAATTCAATTAAAATACCTTAGTACGCTTCTCTACAGAATCTTCAATTGATTTCTGAACATCAAGAGAATTTGTCCGACTACTGAAATTCATATTTAGAACAAGAAATTTTCCTGAATCCAATGTGCTAAAATACTTTTGAATAATAACAGTTTTGGCTGTCCCACTTTCACCAACAAATAATATTGACTTGCCATGCTGCAATTCATGTTCAAACCATTGTATTAATAAATACCTATTCTAGTATTTTCAATTTCCGCTATCATATGTGAAGCAAATCAAATGATCAAAATCAACTCTACCTTCCTTAAAGGTCTGATTTCGCTTTTACATGCCAAAAATGAATTTCCATGTCAGATTCTTAGGAGTCCACGTCACCTCACACCATTCACAAGATGACATATGATACTTTTTTATTTTTACAAAAATGACTTACTTTATGTCAAATTTGACCTTCATATAGGGAAAAATTGAAGAAAAAATAATTTGACCATGGTGAAAAAAGACAAACCTGGGCAAAAGTGTCAATAATCCATGTTGATCGACATGTATCAAGAGTAGGCACCAATATTTTGGCAAAGGCTCCATCTGGTGGAGGCTGTAATGAAATGAAATATCTATCAATAAAATCTTATAAATTTATCAATTATAGTAATGATTAAATATTGTTTTAGTTAAATTTTGTTCAACATTATAATTTGAAATTAAACAAACAAAATAAAATATTTGAATGAATATATTTATTATTTAATATTATTTAGAGCTAGAATTTTTTTAATGATTTAAGCATTTTTAATAATTTTCATTGTAATATACAACCCAACAAAAGAAAAAGAGATAGATTCCCTTCATCAATTCCCTCTCCTCATTCAAAATAATTTTATAAATTTTTTTTATAGATTCATATCAATTAGATTCAAACACAATTATGATAAAATATGGATGTGGATCTATACTATATATAAGTACAAATATACGTGTAAATATGGATATTGATATAGATCCTATAATGTTTTATCATTTACCATCCTATGATAGACGATATATATATATGAAGCTACCTCAAAAAAATTTATTTTTATTTTTGAGAGGTCTAATTCAAAAGAGCCAACCATATCACATCCTTTACTATCCATTGAAGAGAATCTACTATTCTAGGTCTATATATACATCCATATATAGAGTATCATTTAATTGATAAATGTTCTAATGCCCCTAAGTGGCGGCTTGCATATCTAAAAGCGTAAAAATAGACCATCTATAAAGTTGTAACTCCTATATGCCTATAGAACCTAGTTTGTGATTTTTGAAAATTTGTACAAGCTTTAGAGACTTTATACTTTGGAATAGTTTTAAGAATTTCTTAGAAAAAACACTTAAAATCATCATGCTTTAATGAGTAAGCTTATTTCATGTCATTCTAGAAAGTGTTGCACAAATTATTAGTTTGAGAAAAAATTTGTTTTACATCAAGCAACCAAAAATATATGTATTATAAACATTAATTAATTGTATTTGGGTTGCAAGGATTGAAATCTATCAAAATCTTTGAACCATTCCATTTTAACCAATGATTTGAAAGTCATGAAGATCATTATTTGCAAGACAAAAAATCATGTAAAGTTGTTTTCTAAACTTTATTTTTTTTATTTTCAAATAAAAACAACAAGATATTATACCTATTGCTTGAAAAATTAATATGATTTTTTTTCTTTCCATGTACACTCAAATTATTTTCCAACATTTTTACTAAAATAAACAAGCTATAGGATACACATATTTTTTGCTATAAAAATCTTCAAAAGGGCTAGAAAATTTTTTAAATTGACATTTAAAGACTATTATTATATCCAATTGATAATTGATATAAAAAATTGAAATACATCTAAATTTAATGTTCTAAAAAGACAAAGATTTATATGATTTCTATGTGACATTGTAACATCAAGGTAAGTATAATACAATTTTATATATTTTTTGAAACTATTGATTTTTTTAAAGTATGCTTTTAAAAATATACAATCTTTTGCAAAAATTTCCATTCTATAGGAAAAAAATCCTAAATATCAATGTAGGATTTTCCACCTAAAATAACTATTTGACAAACTTGTGTGAATTTTTTTGTTGTATAAACATAAATATAATAATGATGATGCTTGTATATAAATAATGCATATTTTAAATATTTGAAGTTATATAAGTCATTGCAAACCTCATATGGTGGCACAAGTGCCTCCCAAGAACGCCACATTAGAGCATCTACATCAAAATGGTATTCATATATAAGATCTGCTGGAAGTTGATTTGGAGGAAGTGGTTGATTTGGACTTGTTCCTAGACCGGCTAACATCTTTACAAATCCATCAAACCGATCACGATCTTTTACTACAGTAGTTTGTACAATGCTACCACCAATAGACCATATTATACAATATATGAACAATGCTTCAAGAGCCTATTACACATGCACAGTCATCAAATCAAATCAATATATAAGTGTAAATCCTATTTTTTTATAGAATCATTTTTTATAGACATCACTACTAAGTTCAATTTAATTCCTTGTTAGTTGACCATTTATATGTAAATAAATTATATACTTTTATTACCATTATTGTATTTCTATATCATTATACATTAGATATGTAAGTCTTTAATATATTTGTATACTCGAAGATATATATTTTATTACAATTTAATATCTTTTTGAAAATATTTTAATTAATATAAAGTTATACTATCTATAAATAGAAAGATAGAAAACTTCAAAATATAGACATTTCTAAATCTTTTAGTATTTTAAAATCCACAAAGTCCAGATTTTCAATTCCCTTTATGAGTTTTGTAGTTAAAAACTTAGAGCATGAATTCAACCAAACAATAATTGCAAAATCAAGGGAAACTCTCTAATGCACTTAGTTTTATTATTAATATTTGGATTTTTATTACAAAAATTGGTTTATTTTGAAACATGCATTTTTTAAAAGCCAAATAATATGCCTTATTCATATGTTTATGAATTTTTATTTGATGATATTATCTTTTTAGTCTTTAAACTCTAATGGTCACACAACACTTTATGGTAGCTTTTAATCCTGAAAGAGCTTTTTTGTTTACAAAAAAAAAAATTAATTAAAAAAAAAATTATAGTGATTCAAATTATTTTTAACAAGTGTATTGCAAATATAAATTCCTAATTCCTAATCTTCTTTTAGAAGAAATGAACACAAATTGTACAAAATCATTGAAGTAATAAAAAAAAATTATTAGAAAGAATTTATGATATTTTCATGATAACTATATTTTATCTTTTTTGGTAATCAATGCAAGATGAAAATTCTATATTGTATGCTTGGTAAATTTTGAATCAATTGACTTTAAAGTTTATTTGAAATTTTTATAAAAACATCTTATCAAATTTAAAAGTAGAGCTATTCTATATGATAGAGAATATAATCTCTATAGACGAAAACCTCAAAAAGTGTAGTAAATAATATTTTTAGCACATCTAAGTTTCATCTAAGACCTCTTAGATCATTATAGGGACTAAGATGTATAAATGTACATAGATATTATTAAATTATTAGATTCATCTAATTTTAAACTTACATTATCACCTAAAAGATGAAGAAATATAATAATAACTAGTACAAAAAATATATGTATAGTATAGTTTGTTTGATTTCTATCATTAGATAAGTTAACCAATAGTGAAGAATTTAAATTTTGATTTTATATTCATGCATACTATGATCTTAGAATTAAAACATATAAATTAATTAACCCTTAAAAATTCTTTCATATTTAGAGGCCAAAACAACTTTAAAACAGGCTAGTCTTCAATGCAAGTCTAAAATCTTCATTTATATTTATTTATTTAGCAAATTCAACCATAGGATCTTTTAGTTAACTTGTTAGTATCCACCCTCCTAAAAATTTGAAATAAAAATCCTTAGCAATTGCAAGATTACTGAGCGTTAATAACGAGAAAATGGATCTAAGAAAATCTTACTGGAGCTTGTGTGATTTTCGTTTCGCCTGACAAAATTACTTCAAACATGGTGCACAGTTGCCTTGCCATATTGAGATTTGTGAGGGGAATAGTTTGAAGTAGTGGTTTGGTAAGTTCATTCATGACAAGTCCCTCCAAAACAAAATCTATGCATGCTGGTACATACTTGTTAAAGTGATCTCTAAATTGCTCTGTTTCTTCTGGCCTAAAATCATAATAAAAACTTTATATAAAATACCCAAATAATTACAAAAATCAACTTGAAGAAATATTTTTCAAGTCTTATTCAATATATGAACATAAAATTTGAATAATATATATTTTTTCTGGCTTGTTCATGGTTTCCACCTGTCCTTATCTCGAGAATTGCACCATTTCCAAACATAGGGTTTGTAACCTAAATTTTTGGAGTCCACAAACACCATCCCACATCGGCTTACTGTAGCTGGTGAAGCATATTGAAGATCGTACACCTGGTGACACAGTTATATAGTTTTATATAATAATTGCATCTTAGAAAAGATCATATGTATGCATGTATGTATGTACGAGAATGAAGTCCATTGCAATGCATCGGCAATGCAACACGAAAGGGGTGCAATGAAAAAATAGGATGAGAAAAGTGGGATGAAAATATGACCATTTTTATAACATTAGTTTGTGATATGGGTTGTAATCATCTATATTAATATAATAAATGTATATAAACAAACTTATAATGTATTTGTATATATGTGAAATTTAATTATATTTCAAATATGAATTTCTTTACAAATATTCACTAGAAGAAATCTGATTTTTTCTAGTTGATGTTTTTTGTTGGAATTAACACAACTGTGTTGGAAGAAATGCAAATTTCAAAACTATGGCTGAACTAATGTTGAAACTGGGTTTCTTTCCAATATAGTTGTATTAGATTCAACAAAAAAACATCAACTAGAAAATGCAGATTTCTTCCAGTAACTAGTAGTAAATTAATCACCTCAAACAACAACTTGCAATGATTTTGAACACGAATTCGTTCTCCATTTGGAAGAGTTAGAAGTTTGTTATCATCCATTACACTATTCATATCTTCCACCCATAATGCATCAACATCACCATCAAAAACTAGATAATACCTACATCCACATTTATTCACTAAGATAATTACAAATAGCTAAATCTATAAAAAAGAATCGGTAAGAAATATGATCATTTAAATTGAGACAAAGAACTGTATCTAACAACTTTTATATGATATTGAGTTTCAAATTCTGTATTTTAATATTTTTTAAATGACAATATGAAGTACCTATCATTTTCATGGCCAGGTTGTAAAGGCTTATTAATTTCTCGAAATATACTCGATAACAAACCATCAGTCCAATCACGAGTATCAGGGTCTATGAAACACAAAATTTATTATATTTGTTTTATCTAAATTACATTATTGTCATTAAAGATAATAGTTTTATGAGGGATATTATCTATAATTATTTTGTATTATGGATGATTGCCAAAGAACATTTGTCCTACTTTTGTCTCCAATTGCCAAAAAATAGGATTTACTTACCAAAACATATGTGTCATACCTCCAAACAACCCAAAGTTAATAAATAAAGTAAGTAGGACTATTTTGTACCTTGTATATTTTTTCATATAATCCAAAAATAAATTTTTATTTATAAATAATTCAATTGGATGCCCATTTTATCAGTTTAAAATCTTAATAATATTTTGAGCCAACAATGGAACTAATTAATTGGATATTTTGGTTTACATACTAGGATTATCACATAGATCAACAAGGTTATTTTTAAAGAAACTAAAAATCATAATCCTACTCATCTAATCAAAGTGCACTTCTTTCTAATTTCTATTATAATGATCATTTGTAAAATTCATTGGTACAATGATCATTCATAGACTTTTTTTCATAAGATGTAATTGGTCAACTAGGAATTACTTCATTTTTAAAAATTGGCAATTTTGGAACCTCCATCACTAAAAGTGCTAGAATTTATGAGCCTATAAGTCTAGGAGTCTATGTTCTAGACATTTTCCATTGTTATAAGTGTTAATGTTATTAGTATTTATGTTATAAACTCTTTTCATGTTATAATGTACCTAAGTTATAGGTATGCATGTTATAAACACCTTCAAATGGCATAGGTACATAATTACAACTAGGTTTAAGGCTAGTAGGCCCATATCTTTGCATCATGTACTAGCATTGTTGCCCCCATCACATTTCACTAATGGATGAGCATCAATTTTATTTTGTTTTTTTATTTTTTATGAAGTGTCAAAGTGACAATGTTAAATGTTGTAGTAGTGCTCTAAATTGCAACATTCATCCATATATTGAATAGAAAATATCACATTTTCATAATTATATTTTCATCCACAATTTGATGATTTCATCCAAGATTTTTTTTAATTTTAATTTTTTGTCAAGATCTCCCACTAAACAACAACATCAGGGGCCCATCTAAATAATGTCTAGTCTTCTACCAACAAGCTACACACTATTTGAACTATTTTGAAATTGGGAGGTGTTACTACAACAATTTACCAAAATAACAAAACAATTTGCATACACCCTAAAACGAGACCCACACCAATGGTACAAAATCTTTATGCAAAGGGATGAATCTACCCTAAAATTTGTAGTTCTAGAGCAAGACATTGAGAGCAAGTGCTTTCCTTGAGGTCTATGGTTGCATCCTAATCTTTGACAAGGCAATTATATTCCAAGTTTGATCTTGTGCAATCACTGAACTAAACATTGAGCAATTGCATTGAATAAAAAGCATCATCCACATTGTTCCAAGTGATATGAAATTGGAGGTATCTTTATACAATGCTCCAATTTAGTAACTATTGTTTGATCCCAAACAACTTAGATGGAGTGACCAATAGGGTCTTATTGACCATAATATGGAAACAAGGCCAAGAACTTCTTTGAGATTGACATTCCATTCCAATCATCATAGTGTTGTAAACCACCACCAATAAATTTTACATTCATTTTGTGGGTGGGTTATTTGATGTATTTAGGGTTTTAAGTGCAATTACGTGGGTTTCTACTTATAATTATGGATTATAGGTTCTTCATCCAAATTTTATTCTATATATTCTTTATCATTTGTTTTCTACCGGGCACTGTATGTTGGGCAATGTTATCATTGAGGAGGGAATTGTGAGAAAAAGTAGGCCTCTTTGTTGGGCTTCACCCTCTCCATCACCCCACTTTTTCCCACAATTCCCTCCTCAACATGAATTGCCCTATACAAAATGGTCACATATTCTACTTCCCAAATTTCAATTTGGGTGAAATGAAGTGTGAGACGTGGAATGCTCCCACATAAAAGTCAACCTTATTTTGTAATTTTATCCCAAAGCATTGGCAATTAACATCTAGAAGAAAAAAACAAATGCAACTATCAATGTTAATTGCCATCTTTTGTGACTTTGGAAAAGCAAAGTTTGTGCTCTACAAGTTTGATTGTGTGTACACTCTCAATGTATATGGCATTTTAGGCTTATAGAAGCGCACTACTTATGACTATTGTTAATCCCCGCACCTACATGGATTTAATCATACTAGTAATTGGTGAAAAGTCTTTGGAGAGTTGCCCTTCAATCCCATTGCTATGGTCAATGAGCTTTGCATCCTTAATAGGTGACTTATCTTTAAAACATCACCACCTACTCCCCCCAAATAAAGATGCGGGTTGACAAATTGGAGTAGCCAAGTCCTACAAATCCCGAGCTACTTTCGTCTTTCACTAATCTTTGCCTTCAAAGACACGCCAAACCAAGTTTGTGGGAAGCATTAATGACTTGGTAGAATCAAGAGCCAACCAATTTGCAATTCAATTCAAAAATTATGAAAATGGCCTACAAACCAACAAATCCAACAAGATCAAGCAAGGGTCAAAGCATGGAAGGGATGCTCTCCTAGTGTTTGGAAAGAAAATTTTGAGAGGGACCAAACTCTTTTTGTTTTGGGCCGTCTAGGGTAGATTACTTTTTTTTTGGTCGAGCCTAGGGCAAGAAGCTTCCTTGGAAATGGGTGGTGATACTTTTAGCAAATTTAGATAGCCCATAATTAATTTATATCTCAATAAAGTACTGGTCATTAGAACACATCGTTAATTAGATTTGACAAAATTTTGTTGGACGGTCTTGATGTTATACTAGGGGTCTTTAAAAATAGTTCTTGTTTTCTTAACTAGCTCTTATAACAAGCATAATTCCTCATTTGTGTAGAATAATTTTGATGATCACCACTATCAAAATGAAAGAAGACTTATGTAGCTTTCCTATGAAAAAAGATTAAAGAAATTGCACAATTTTTGAGAATATGCCACCATAGACAAGATTGATGAAAGATATTTAGTTAGGTAGTACTATGTACATACATTGAAATTAGAATGTTCAATTTGGAATGCTAAAGGTAATTCAAAAACTTTTATTTTTTTTCCCACAAGTAAATATCATCATGATTTTGATGTGTAATTTTTTTCAAATCATTTTGAAGTGTAGAAAAAAAGCTATTAATATATGAAGTGACGGCCCAAAGTGCCTTGTCCATTCTAAAAAATTCACCACAAATTGCACACTCAATCATTTTTTGATCAAATTGCACTAATAAATTCA
Source organism: Pseudoscleropodium purum (assembly GCA_963969395.1). Classification (NCBI taxonomy): domain Eukaryota; kingdom Viridiplantae; phylum Streptophyta; class Bryopsida; order Hypnales; family Brachytheciaceae; genus Pseudoscleropodium; species Pseudoscleropodium purum. Next base: position 23,727,379 of record OZ017796.1, read on the forward strand.
ATAAAAAAAAACATATCAGTTTTCTTTGTTGTTCATAAATGTTGGTTAGTGAGGTTCACATCTCAAATTTTCTACAAATGTAGTTGCAAAAGACACTTGGTGGTCTTATGGTCCTCTAGGGGTTAAACATTTGATCTTCTTACAACAAAGTTTGAATAAGGTGGAAAACATAAAACTATTCAAATAAACAATTCAATACAGTTGAAGGCACTTATTTTTAGAAAAATATTTTTAGTAGTATTAGCAATTGAAAGGGATGAATTTAAAATAAATAAACTAAATAAGGTATCCAATTTCTATAAATTTTCAAAGTAGAAATCCCAAAAGCACTCTAAATTGCATTCTAGAAAAACTACTTTGGTTGTGAAATCCAAATCTAGAAAAATTAGTTGACAATCAACCACAATTGAGTATGTAACTAGAGATTTGCATATTTTACTCTAAAATTTTAACAGAAGATGGAGATGAAGAATATCTTTGATATGCACTAAATTTCATGACATTTGAAAATAGGATTCAAAAGTAATGGCCAAATATGTTGTTTTTCTCCAATTGGGCAATCTAGGCAAATTTAGGAAAATCACTTTTTTCAAAAACAAAAAATTGGAAATTGATTTTCTAGAGTTATATACATGGAAAGCTTTGAATAATTCCATTTCAATCAATGAATCAAAAGTTATGAAGAATTTTTGTTTGTGGGCAATTACGAATTTTCTTCTTTAAAATAAACTTTGAAGCCCTTTCTCTTATTCCATTTTCAATATTTTTTTGAAAAAAATAAAATCAAGGGATGCATATTGTTTATTACAACATTACAACCATTATAATTGGCATTTTTCTATAACTAAATTCTTAACAATTTAGTATTTTGAATCATTTGTTACTTCTTTCTATTTACTATTTTTTTCCTATATGTTGTACAATTTCAAATGATATGAAAATTTTCAAGATAATAGGTAATTTGAATATGAAAAAGAATCCAAAGAAGCACTACCAATTTGGACATTTTTTCATAGAAAAGTGAGCTTGTGAAGTGCAGTTGCCCTCTTTCTCACAAGGCAGAAAAAATGATTTTAGTGGATTTGAATGCTTATATCTTGCAATCCACGTATTGGAAATTTCTGAAATTTTTACCACATCTTTAAAGTCAGAATACTAGAAGATCCTATGGTTACATTTGTCAAAAAACAATTCAAAAATTTGGTACTTGTACTAAAAATGGTAGTTTTTGAGCGTTTTCGATGAAAACATAGTCATGGAACTTTAGTAAAGGAAGTCTACCGTGCAAAAGTGGACATAGTGATGGTAAGGGAGGCAACCCATTTCTAACCACTTAAGCAATTTTCGGTATCTATAGGGTGGGTTTTTTCAAGGGGTAAATTTACTCATCTGTAGAAATATGCAGTAGAAGGTTTGCATAATTTTCCCAATTGTTTTTGCAACATAGTAATACCATGAATCTTTTAGTAGAAGATGGACTTTTTCCCATAATGGTGATATAGACCTTCTTTTCAACCAAGAACTTGTTGCAATATCAAGAGTCTTATTAGCCAATCATAATGTGCCACAATTGCATCGAAAATATAGCAATGATTAATTGTTGCTCATTCTTTTGTAAAGAAAAAGGATAGCCTACATTGCTAGAATGGATTACCTCCCATATTGGGTGTTTTTTCCTTGAATTTAAATTTCAATGGAGTTTTTTTTCATTGTTTTGTATACAAAATGGTATAAGTGTCACTTGGTCTCCAATATAATCGTATTAAAAGGAGTGAGTAGTCACCTCATTTGTCTAGTCTCTAATCTAGATTTTCCTGTAGGGGTTGTATTTTAAAATTTATTCCAATACTATAGGTTTGCCTTTTTGGTTCAAATAAATAAATAAAAATAGGCAATTTTATTTTTATTTTAAAAAATAATAATATTTAAAAAAATAGAAACATCAAAGAGTTATTTTTATAAAATGATCTATTAACCTATTTAGGTTATTAAATTTTATAAGAAATAAATTAGACTTGAATTACTAAAACTACATCAATCATCATCTCTTTTAACATTTTTACTTTTCCAAAAGTTAGTATTATTAGGAGACCCAGACAACTTGGCACATATTCAACGAGTATATCTTATAATGACTTTGCCATTAGTTATACAATATTTTTTTGACTATTTACAAAACATATAGATTCAAAATGAGACTACATTAGTATTAGTATTTTATAATTAAAAATGGTACCCATAAGTCCATAGAGTTCATGTGTAGGTTGGGCTTTAGAATTGATTATAAAAAGAGTTGTAGGATATTCCATCTTTGTTTGTGCTCTTGCAAGGGTTTCAAGAATGACAGTCTTTCCACCACTAGTTGGACCAACAACCATGGTAGTATGACGTGTGAGCATTGTCTCATATAATTGAATGACTTTGTCTACTTGATCTGTTGGATTTGTCATTACTAGATATCCATGCTCCTAAAACCACCAAGAACATTTTTTTTTTTCTTTAGGGAGGAGGTTTAGAAAGTTTTATATAAAGGTAAAAATCCCATGGCAAATGTCAAAGAAAATCCATGCCCAAGAATCCCCTAAAGCAAGAGATGTCAAAAGGAACACGCAAACTTACCTAGAAGGACAAAGACCTTTTTAAAAAAACCAATTTGTTTAGACTTCATATAATAGTCATAGGAAGCAATTTAAAGTAGAACTAGTAAGAAGTTGCCTTCTATTGTATTCCATTAAATTAATTAATCTTCAAATTAGTTTTAAAATATAACTTATAATAATATTAATATATTACCGCTAAATCTTCTTCAACCACATCATTAAGTTGAGGGTATCGCACACGAGGACAATCCATTCCAGGAAAAAGATCATTTATAAGGCCTATAAACAGTGGTACATCTTCAAAAGTAAACTTTGGAAGATTCATATCTCGAAGGGCCCTCATGAGTACAAGTTGCTCACTCATATCAGGATCTCCTCGCTTAAACGCACCAGCCATGACCAAAACTGATTTTAAAGCTCGTAGACCAAAATCATAATGATATTGCTTTGAAAGTTGCTCTCTAGATAACTTATATAACACTGTCATTTTTTTAGCCAATACTTTAGCTGTTTCAAAACTGCAATGTATTACACATATAATGATATTGAAATCTTTGAAATCTGTATTTACTTTGCAAATTCCATTTAATGTATCAAATTTAGACATTCAAGAGTATCATATGATCATGATTATTTGGCATGTATAGTAGCCTACCCATTTCTGATCACCCCTATTCTAGTGATATAGGCTATTTTCTTTCTGATCAGTAGGAGATGAGCAGTGATTAATTTTAGCACAGTTCCCAACATAGTTGTGGAGCAGTACTATTGTCTATAAGATCCATAATATTAAGGGGTGCTTTACATATGGGCCGACCAAGTTGAGAGGCCGTGGAAGTTCATGGCCAAACTTTGGGCAAGAGTCCAAAGAAATGAGCAATAAATGGGCAATAAATGGACAATTCGATGGACTCTTGACCATTGCCACATAGGAGTTTGGGCTTCCATGTAGGTGACTTTGGATTGTGCCGCCTTGTGTGAAGGGTCGAGAGGTCAAAGTTGGGGTTTTCTGAAATTTGATTGGTGGAGGCCAACGGAATCTCATCTTTGAACCCATGTGTGAAGTGGCCCTAAGTTACAACTAGCCCTTGGTTGATTTTGCAATCAACCTATAGTCAGAAAGAGAAAAAGGTCTATATCACCATTATAGATTTCTTTTTAAAAAATCTTCCACTAAAATATTCATATTAATTATATTTTGTATAATAAAATTATAGAAAAATATAAAATCATCCCAAACTCTATTTCTATACATGGAAAAAATTACAAATTCAAAAAATTCATACTTCAAATATGCATAATTGCTTAAGTAGTTGGAAATGGGTTGGCTACCCTAATGAAGGCTAGCTATTGTGGAGATTTTTGAATTCCTTCTCAAACTAGCTCATCAACCAAAGTAGTCCACTCATTGAGTCATTTTACTTCAAAGACTTATATGAGATTGACATTACTTCCAGCATGATGATAAGTATAGATACATATATTAATTGATTAAAATTAATATGGATGCCAACGAAATTATTCATACAACTTCAAAACTAAAAACTTGAATAGAAACTTTCAAATATCAATATGTTGAAACCCATACCCTTCAGAGAAAAGCATGATTTCACAAATTTGTTGCAAATCGGGCACTATCATAGTCACAGGGCGGAAAAGTGCCTTGAGGTTATCAGGCAACTCTGTTCTACCAGCATAACCAGGATTCATTGTAATAAATATGCCAGTTCTTGGATCTAGTGCTATTTCTTTTCCTTCAAAAGTAAATTTTCTCAATCCATTCTTCATTCCTTCCTTAAAATAGGGAATTTCATGATAAATGCAAAAAAGTTAGTTTTTTTGGTCATAAAGGGGTCATTTATTATTTTCAAGAAATAATAAACAAAAAAAATAACAATAATTGGAATCACAAAAAAATAATTATGAAGATTGAGTTTAAATGTTAATAGTAACAATTGCTTACATGAATGATATTTCAATCATACATTGATATTATTATTCAAATTTATTTTAATTAATTCAAATCTTGAAAGTTAGAAAAAATTCTTGAAATTTGAATTGTCACTGGTAGAGGCAAAGTGGCATTGAAATTTTAAAATGCATGTGTACAAATCAGGTTCAATGAATAATTTATTGCTAACAGCTTCCAAATTCCTTTGATTTTGTGGCAACTATAGGGTAGGGTACATAGCATTCGAAAACAATTAAGGTAGGAGGTCCATAAAGCACCTATTCAAAGGTGAAAATTAATTTGGGGAGGTGAAACTTCTTTAAATATTTTTCAGTAATTTTTCCTTGAAAGACATAGAATTGGTATATAATTCAAGTTGTTTCATATAATTTGGAGTTTGGGGGAATTAGTTGTGAATTTTTGAAGTTGAAACCCATTGGTCAGTAGAGCTATCCACCTTTTGAGATCTACACTATTTGTATATTGTTGGTGCAATGAGAAAGCAAAATGCTTCTCTATGTTAGAGGAAACTTTTAGAATCTAATTAAGTGTTTTATGTTCTACTTTGGTTAATCACTTTTGAGAAGAGGCAAAAGGCTTGGAGGAAAAGGGGTTGATACTTAAGGCTTATGTGGAGGAAGAAGGGCAAAAATATAGAATATGTTGAAGTAAAGTGCAATTATTAATTTATTGAATGTAATATGATGGAAATGGTTGTGAACTATAGTAGTGAAAAATGAATAAATATGTTTTGCATACGTACTTTCTATATGCTCCTAGGTCCTAAAATGTAGAGGTTTGTTTTGTCCCTTGTTTTGTACTTCCTTTGTCCCAAAATGATCTTCTAGTTTCCCATTTTTTTTTTGGCCCAATATGATCTTTTGGTTGCTCAAAAATGATCATTTTTGTAAATGAAGATTTAGTGAATGGAGAACAACTTCCTTGAAGTACTTGGAAATGGATTGAAATAAAGTTATTTTCAACCTTAGTCCACAACATTTTGTTCAACAAGAAGATCATTTGGGTACAAAGGGAGTAGTTGAATAGTGCCCCTTTTCTAAGAGCCAATCACAACTAGTGTAGACCTAGTAGTGAGTAGAAAAGATTATCTTAGTTGTGCAAAGGGCTTTGTTGACTTTGTGTTAGTTTTATCTACTCTTTTAAGTAAGTAGCAAGGTAGCGAACCTAGTTGATATTGTTTTCATTTATTTTAAATGGGAATAATTGAACCAAGATGTTAGAATATTGATAGTGATTTTGATTGCAAAATTTTTTGAACTCGAGACTCTTATGTTTTGTAAAAATTCTAATGTTACTAAAAAGTATGGGATATATATATGTGTTTGATCTACAACATACACTACTCTTTGAATATATCTCTGAAATTATTATTTTTTTCATTTATTTTAAGAGGAGGTGTTTATTTGAAATGGGTTGCTTGACTCTTTTGAGTGCTTAAAATGAAGGTTATACTGCAATAAGTTTTAACTTTTAGTTCGAGACGCTAGCGTAGGTATTGTGGAGTTTTTTGATTTTGCAAGGCAAAGGTGCTTCTACTGGAACTCCTATGCTAGCTTTGTTCCTCAGAGAACTAAAGCACCCCATTGAAGTGAAGGAAATCCAAAGACTAAGATTACCTGGATTTGTTTGATTTGTGATGATACCACAGATAATACCTCTGCATCAATCCTATTAAACTCATCAAAGCAACCCCATGCTCCACATTGGACAAGACCCGAAAAGATAGAGCCCATGGCCTGCAATGGTTTGGAAACTTTACATAAATTAACACAGTAGTTTGAAATATTAAACAACATGTTACAAAATTTAATTTTTTTAAAAAGTGAGTTATGGTGCATTTTTTCAATTTTAAAAATATGAAATCAAGAGACCTTGTAATCAAGCCCATCCCCACAATTGAACACAACACAAAGTAACGCCATTGACTTGGCAAGATCTTTTGTAGTCTCCGTTTTGCCAGTTCCAGCCGGGCCCGCAGGAGCACCTCCTAAACGGTAAGTAAGAGCAGTAGTGATCGTCATGTAACAACGATCCGTTAAAGCAGTAATGACAAGACGTCCATTTAAACCCATATATTCATAACCATAGCGAAACTCCCCCGTACATTGCCTTTGGTATCAAATCATGACAACAAATTCATTTTCCCTTTAAATTAAGAAAAATATAGTTATAGTTATAGTTATAAAATGATAATTACTATTTCATAATGGTTATTTCCAAGTCACAAGTAGATTATAAGTGAAGGTACAAGTGATATAGAATGTAGTGATATTCACAATTTTAATGTTTTGGGCATTTTTCAAAATTCATTGTACATGTTGGACAAGTGTGTGTCCATTAACTATTAATTCCTTCAAAACCTAGCTACACATTTTGGATTTTAGTTAATTTTAAAGCAATTTTATAAGAAAATGAATTCAAGATTTTTCCTAAGCTTGTTCAAATTTTGAATCCTTATTTGTTCAAAAGTTGCTTTCTTCCAATAAGATGGTGTAGTTTTTTTAGTTGCACTATTCAAAACAAGATCAACATACCTAAACCATATTTTCACAAAGAAAAAATAAACACGCCATAAATATTGTAGTGTTTAAATATTTCCAAAACATGGAAAGCTTTAGTGTAAAAACTAGAAATAAAAATCATTTCTTATACATTTTAACTATTAAATATTCAAATGTTTGGATGATTTTTCATTTGAGATTAATCATTCTAAATGAAATTATAATGATTGTTTAAAATTAATTGTGTAACAAGTACTTGGATATTTGTAAAATGTGACAAGAGTGAAAAACACATTATTATATGATTTATTATAACAAAAATAGAACCTTATAACTGCATCATCAGGTCTACGATCCCAATAAAATCTTAATTGGCTCTCCCAAGCAAATTCACGGTGATCTAGGATGCTATCTCGAACAAATGTATCAATGATGTCTCGAGCATGGACTTCAATAATAATGAGAGCATTCACCTACAACAAGCAAAATTTCATTTTAAACCCTAAATGTTTTGGACTGTGTTTTCACCAAAAACATTCCAAAATTGTCATTTCTAGTGCAAGTACCAAATTTTAGAAAAAACAAACATTTTTGGACACATGTAACCATAGGATCTTGTAGTAATCTGGTTTGAAAAGACAAGGAAAAAAATTTAGAAATTTCCATCGTGTGGATTGCAAGATATTAGTGTTTGAAGTGACAAAAATCCTTTTTTGGGCCATGTAAAAATCTAGCATATGTACTTCACAAGGTCACATTTTCATGAAAAAATGTTCAAAATGGTGGTGTTTCTTTGGATTCATTCTTCAAGGCAAATTGTCTATGTTCTTGAAATTTTTTAAATCATTAGGAATTGTAAAACATATAGGAAAAAAATAGTAAATAGAAAGGAGAAGAAAATGATTCAAAATACTAAATTGTTAAGAATTTAGTTATGGAGTTGAAAAACGCCAATCTCAATGGTTGTAATTTAAAAGCAAAACTTTACATCCTATGATTTTATTTTTTTCAAAAAATATTGAAATTTGAATAAAAATAAAGGACTTCAAAGTATATTTTAGAATAGAGAATCCATAACTACTTAGAAACTAAAACTCCTCATAACTTTCATCTCATAAATCAAAATGGAATAATTCAAAACTTTTCATTTACATGTAAATCTAGAAAATTAATTTCAAATTTTTATTTATTAAAAAATTATTTTTTAAAGAAATTTTTGGGTTGCCCACCAAGCATTGAAAATGACATATCCTGCAATAACTTTTTAACCATGTAGTCAAAAGTTATGAAAATTTGTGGGCCTTAAAGCTACCCTTTAGACACATGCTATGTGAAAATTTTAAAGAAAAATAAATAAAAATTTCATTTGTAGTGAGTTGCCCAATATTTCTGTGTTGCCAAAAAAATGCAGTTTAGGCATCTAGGAATTAAAAGTATAAATACCCTAAACATATTTCTTTTGGTCATAATATTATTGACTTACTGTTGACTAGGGAAATATTTCTATTTTATTGTGGATGTAAATTCTATTGTATTCTAAAGTGTATTTTAGAATTTTAATTGAAAAATATGATATGAAAGTTTATAATTAAAGTTTACTATCTATTTATAGAATCTAATATTTTTACATAGTGAAATCTTAAAATAATTCACAAGAAAGAAAATGAAACCTTCTTCCGTTGCAAATTGCTCAAATCAGATCGCACCATTGCAACAAGATCATTGAGTTGATTTGAGAGCTTAACGCTAAATGTTTTCATTGCATTTTTGTCTCCGAGTCGAACATTTCTGAAGGCATCTTCTACTTCCCATGTCCACCAAATTGTACTTCCAGCCTAAATGGTATGAAAACAATGAGAGCAATTCAAATTCAAGAAATCAAATGGTGTCTTGAAATAGCTTGAAATTTGAAACCATACTACTTCAATATTTTCAAAGAAATTTAAAGTGCAATTATTTTCTAAAATCTTATATATAATAAATGTATTTTACCAATTCAAAATGCAGTATATAAAATTTCAACTATCAATTTCAACTATTTCACATTCAAAAATATTTTTTTCTCATTTTATTACAAAATCAAAAACTGTAATATTAAATGTCACAACTAATTTTAGAAATTTCATCCACTTAAATGTTCTTGTATTCATCCTTATACATTATCATCCAAAATTGGGAAGCACTATTGACTTTAAAATCGACTTCAACAAACTAATAAAAAGCATTACCATAAAACTCAATGCTCATAGACCAATATTGTTCCAAATTTTATACAATGCACATTTCTAGAGAGATAAAACCACAAAGATGAAAAAAATTTGATTCAAGCAAAATTTTACTGTAATCTATAAGAATTTTTAAAATTTTGAATTTCATATTTTGTGTATGTTTTTGTTGCCCACCTTTACCTATTTTGGACTTATTGTGGCACAACTTTTGCTTTTGGGCACCAATTGAAATAAAAATTATATTCTTAGGAAGCTACTTAGGTATCCTATATTGAAAAAATGTTTTTAAAAATCTTGCCAAAAATTGAGATCATATGTACTTGCATGAACCTTCAAGAGTCCTATCAAGATACTTGAGAAGACTTTAGAGGTTAAAATGTAAAACTCACCAAAGTAATCATGCCTAAGTTGTCCATAATCCAATCTATCCTCATCGACTTTGCATAATAGTATGTCCCTTCTTTCATGATCTCAAACAATGTATGCCGCATCTCGATTTCAACATACTTCATCCACACTTCAACGGCTCCTTCCGTCAAAACTTTGAGGCGATAAGCATAAGCCTCCCCCTCAACAGATTTCATTCCAATTACAGTTTTATTCTTATCACCAAAAGACAAGGCTGCACAATTGTCAAATAATTTCAACATGTGCTCTTGAATAGATGTAGGATCCAAATTGCCCAATATAGACAACAATTCATCATCCGAAATGAAAAAAAAGCGCGGAAATGCATTCCGCTTCGTATCTAAATAACTGTCACACAAATAGGGCATCATGAGTGTGTGTTTTTAAAGCGACGAGGAAATTAAGTTATGTAAAAAACCCATAAGTTATATATGTTTGTTTTAGAATATTTAAAAATTTAAACCCCACCCTTTTTGAAACAAAATTACACACTTACACATTGAGATATATGAAATATTTCATCTATATTCATGATATTGATAATTTTAAAAATTTGAAACTCTCCTATTAGTAATTAAAAAGTAAATTTTGTCCAAATTATATATTTCAAAACTATGATTCTTCCTTATTTTGCTTTAATGTAATACTCACTCTCTATATTTTATATACTAAAACAAGGTTTACAACGATGCAACAACACCAAAAATGTTCCATCAAGCTATAAAATTTCATTGAAAAGATGTTTAGGATGCCATTAGAATATAGCAAGAATAAATAAATGAAAATTTGTACAAATGATAATGTGATACATGAAATTGTGTCACAATGTGCATTTAATATCAAAAATTAGAGATTTCCTTGAAGTCCAACTTTAGATTCTTTTTGCATTTTTTCTTTGACTTTCAATAATTAAAAGAATAGTAAACATTTTCTTGTTTTAAAGTAAAAGAATTCTTATAAATTCAATATTGTAATAAATTCAAACATCAAAAGTACAGAGTAGAAGGTATAGACTTAGAGAGAGTAAAAGTTAATCATGATTCTATTCAATAAACTAATTCACTAGTTGCAACTATTGCAACCTTACACATTATATTGTAATTTAACTTCAAAGTCTTTCTAAGGTATTTCTAGTCTTTTTTTTAATTCATCTAGAGAAGAGTCTAGTAATTTTACATGATTATATACATGTGCAAACAAGTATTTAGAAATTCAAAGACAATTGTAATTGAATTGTATCTAATTTTTTAACCTTTAATCCATTAGTAAATCTTTGAAAGGTCTAAAAATAGAATTATTTAGTGCAATTTTTATTTGAATGACAAAATGACAATATACAAATAGGCTAATAGACTATCTACTTGAACTTTTGAATATACAAAATTAAATATAGTACAATTAAAAAACTATTATTATAGAATTTATAATTTGTAAGAAAATGAGTATTTTAAATGCACTCATTAATTGGTATATAATCATCTTCAAAGATTTTGTACTTTCCAATAGTTTTAAAATTTTCACCAATTCTTTAAAAGGAATGTGCATAATATATATGTTTGGAGGAACTAAATTTTTTAATCATGAAACTATATAATATATTTTTTAAATATAAACTAAAATTAAAAAACTAAAATTGAATTTTTTTAAAATTCCAATGTATACATTTTGTTTTGATAAACACAATTACACATCTACTTGTACTCTTGTAGTAAGTGCTTCAATTTTATTGTAAATGTATATTATATAGGATTTTATTTGAAAAATTTGTAATTACAAAAGATATTTTAAAGATATTTTATTACAAAAATTTAATTTCATATAAATTTTTTCAAGAATTGAAATTGCTAATTTTTTACATTTCAAATCTAATGAAACCCCTTGACAAATGAAAATGATTTTTAGTAATGTCTATTTTAAAAAGATGATCAAATTTCTCTAAATAACTACTAATATGTTCTTAGAAGCCTTTGTATGTTGGTATATGACAAACATATTCATATTGCCAAAAACAAAATAATTAATAATTATAAATATATTAAAATTTAGATTTTAAATAAATTGTATAATTAAAATTTTCATCATTGCTAATAAAAAACATCTGTTTTTCAAAAAAAATCATAAATTAGAAAAAAAATTGATGTAATATCTAGTTTCACTTCTTTTTCATTCGTATTCATTGTTATATGTAGTTTAAAAAGTATTCGTATTATCTTTCAAGATCCATTACATAAAAAATACTTAAATTTCATATAAAAAACAATAATGAACTATAATATTTATTAGTTATAAACACAAAATGTTTAACATTCATTAATTATAAATGTAAAGATATCTTACTCGCTCAAGCTTTTTTGACAATTCTCAAGTGTTTTAAACAACATCCAAAGAGTATCAAGGCGGCCATCAACTCCACAAGCTTCTACAACATTTGGTTGTTTAACTATTTCTCCCATTATTTTCTTCCATGTTTTGTCAATAACATCAAAGCGTTTTGCTGCATCTGGAAGTTGTTGTCTAATATCTTCAGCTCCAAATATACTTTCAAGATACATCCATTTACGTTGTACCTATAGCTAACATTTTTTTCAAATTTTTATTACTCTTGGTATATTAAAAATATAAATTAGATATGAAGAATTATATGATTGAATATTATTTCTTAAATTGATCTTTGAAAAAAATATTGGCATTGAATTGAGATTTGATAAATATATATTAACTCAATTTTATACCTTAGTCATTTTATGATTATTATACAAAAATGTACATTTAGTGTATATTTTAATTATAATATGATAATTAAAAAAAATCGAAAGTGCACATTTAAAATTCAATTCAATAATTATGATATTGAGTTTCAATTTGTATTTTGTATAATTTATTTTGAATTTCTAGCAATGATAAAAACTTCAATCATGTATTCATCACTTTTTGAATGGTTGCCAAAACCTTCAATCATGTATTCATCATTTAATTTTACAAAGAGAGCTTTTTAATATTGTAAAATCATTTAAAGTATCACAAAACAATGAAATTATTAATTGATAGTACAAGGAGGTTTGATTTGTATATAGAATTGTTCATTTTTTAATGACTACTATTTATTCAACAAACTAATGCTTCAGTTGATCATAAGAAAATAATCATTAAAATGAACATTATGAACCAATCTTTGCCAAAAAATAATAATAATATGGATAGAGGTATGGTAAAGTAAACAACTCCTTCACATGATTTTGAGAATTCTTGTAGATCAAGTAAAGAAGAATGACTTCTTCAAATAAAAGCTAATCTATCTATAAATTCAAGACCATTAGGGATAGGATTTTAGGGACCAAATTATTAAGGTGGCTTTTATGCCTACTAAAATAAGACAATCTCCTCAAGTATTCAAGTAGTTCAAGTGAAAATAATAAAAAATTTATGAATAAAATTCCAATTTTATTTCATGGCTTCCTTCCTTGCATTTTAAGGGTTATAGTGTACTAATTAGCATAAAACTTTAGAAAGTGAAAATGCGTCAAAAGTATCATGCAAAAAATACCCAACTTGGTCATTCCAAGATACTTTTTCAACCGTAGTCTTTTGAAATATGTTATATTTTTATGAACTCAAAATGTCCACAACATTATGGTTAAGGATTGTACATTCACTTTGCAACTATTTTTTGTACATAAATACAAAAAAATTCTATATAATTGACATTAGAATGTCTCTTTCATGCCTTTTAAAATCTTATACCTTTTAATGTACTAAATAGAGATATTTTTTATTCACTTTATTATGCTTGGATCCATATTTCATAACATATAGTGATGTCACATCATGCAAGTAATTTACCTGCATCCAAATATCAATCACTGATCCAATATTGCCCAACCTCATTGCCCAAGCATTAACTTCATCCAAAAAAGCACGCACAAAACGAGAGTTTGTCATGCCTTGAAGATTCAAACCCATTTCTTCAACCAAAAATGTAATTGATTCTGTTGTCCTAAGCACATAGCCCTTGTCTACACCATCTTTGATATACCTAGCTACTTCAAATTGTTGTACTTTCCAAACATCACTAATATTCTTTAATTCTTGTTCAATATTTAATTCTTTAGTAGCAGCATTTGTAATTTCTCTACATAATTCACAATAATAATAATTAGTAATTATCTTTGTAACAAAAAAAATAAGAATTTTTTTCTAGAAAATCAATCTTTTGTTTTATTTATGATTTTACACAAGAAAAATATTAAATAAAGATTAGTATAATGTGTCCACAAGATATTACAGTTTTTGTAGGATAATTTTGAAGAAAATATTTGTGAAAAACTCAAATTTGAAGATTTTTTTAAATGACCTAATCCAATATGCACTTGAAATGAATCATCCTTAGGATTCTAGATTTTGATTGATTTCAATTGACATTCTATTATAAGAATTAACAACATTAATGAATTTTTTTTTGTAATTTATTATAGTAAAAATAATATAATAAGAAGCATTTGATTATCCTTTTTTAAGATTTCAATTCATTTTGAATGTTCAAATGATGATAGATAAATACTTCTAAAATTTTGAAGACTTTATGAAGTTATCTTATTTTAAACATAATATAACCATCAATAGTGGATATCATATCCTATCCTAACCCAAGACGGCAGAGTTTGCCTAATTAGGCTAAAATAATCAACAATGACCAATTTAAAAAAAAAATTGGATGGAATTTGTAACTAGAATAAATCATCCATAATATCTACTACTCGAATATATTCTAACAATCTAATCATGCAATTTTTGATGTGTTTAAAATTTTGATTTCAATTGAATTATTTTATTGCTCATTCTAAAACATTATGTGTAAAATCACTTCAACTCATGCTAATTACTACATGAAATAATTCCATTTGTATAGTATTTATAATAATAAATTTGATAATGAAATTGCATTATTTGTGTGCATTGAAACAAGTTTCTTATGAGAATACATTTACACACCCAATTTCAGCAGCAAAGTTATGGAGTTCCATTCTGAAAATATTGGCAAGTGTAAAAGTTTTAGGGTCCATATCAAATGATTTTCCAGTTGCTTCCATGAGTTTGTTCCAATGTCGTTTTCGCATAGCTTCACTTTTCAAATCCTAAGAAGAAAATAAAAAAATTTAAATATTATTTTTAATGACGTATTTAATAGTCAAATATTCAAAATAAGAAGGTATTTTTAAATCTTCAAAGGAGCAAAATATTAGGTTTCAATGTTATAAAATTTAGGATAAATTTCCTTACGATGATTTTGTAATGTTTCATAGTTATTGAGGTAAAGTTTTTGTATATTGGATAATATTTAAAGCATTGAAAATGTAATTTCTATTGTTATTCAAGTTTGAAAACATCTTGACAAATTAGATCCAAGGCTCTATATCTAAGACCAACTTTGGATCTCTCATTGGTTTTAGACTTTGATCTTTAAAAGTCAATATTGTAGTAATTATATTTTCAATTTTTTTTTATATTCATAAATTTATAGTAGATGAATTTTATCATTCTATGTAAATATAATTCACAAAAATTATTATGTGTTAAAAAACAAATTGAGCTCCCATAGACTATGCTAATATTAATTTTATTAAATAAAAATAATAATAGAAATATAGGATTTATTATCAAATGATCTTTTAACATTGTTTTTCAAAGCTTAGCAAAATTTAGGCTTTTGTTGGCTTTCTACTTAATTAGAGAGTTGTTTTCTTTGTACTTTCTTTTCTTTTTGTTGAATTTGTCTTTCTCTCTTTCTCAAATATATTTGTCTAATAATTTGAAGGGATGAGCTAAGTCTTCCTTCCCCTTAATATAAAGAAGTGGTTGAATTTCTCATATTATATTACATTTTAAAAATTGCATGAGAAAGTTTCTTGATGTACAAACATTATTCTCTTATTTATAGCTTTACAAAGAAAATATTGTGTAGCTCGATGCAAGGCAGGATTAACACATCCTTACCAAATAATTATTTATTTACATAAAAATGAGGTTTGAAAGATGCTAAATAGGAATATTGTGAAAGATTATTTTTTCCATTAAAAGAATTATGAAAAAAAATCCCAAAATTTAAGCATCCTATTTTAAATTATCTTACTGTCATTATAGCAATAAAAAAAGAAGGAAAAAAAAAAATCCTCCGAGCATTATTGGAAATTCTATAATTACAAATTTAAATCATTTTGAAGAAAACTTTATAATTTGAAATTCAAAAGAAATGAATTTTAGTTAAGTTATAATATTTTTATCATAGTTTGATTTAGCTTACTTAAAAAGTTTCATAGGATTAGTTTCACTCCATGATTAATGATTAACTTAATGAGAATATAGATATTTAAAAGCCTATAGATGATTGAACCTATTCATTATTACCACTGAAGAAAACATAAAGAGATTCTATGAAAGTTTTTTATGTTACCTAAACTAGAGGCATGTTTAAATATTAACCCCCACAAGACCAAGCTATGTTTTTTGGCAACATAGTGAATTTGGGCAATTCACTACGAATGGAGTTTTTATTTTTTTGTGCTGAAATTTTCACAAAGCATGTGCCCAACGAGTAGCTTTGAGGCTTGACAATTTTTGTAACTTTTGCCTACATGGTCAAAAAGTTATTGCATGATATGTGATTTTCATTGCTTGGTGAATAGACTGGACAACTCAAAGAACTTCTTTAAAAATCACTTTAAAAGAAACAAACATTGAAATTAGTTCTTTAAGTTTATATAAGAGTGGGAAGTTTTGAATTATTCCATTTTGATTAATGAGATGAAAGTTATGAGGAGTTTTAGTTTGTGGGTAGGTACAAAGTCTTCAAAAACCATACCTACCCGCAAACTAAAACTCCTCAAGCCAAGCAATGAAAATCACATATCATGTGATAACTTTTTGACCGTGTAGGCAAAAGTTACAAAAATTGTCAAGCCTCAAAGCTACTCCTTGGGCACATGCTTTGTGAAAATTTCAGCACAAAAAAATAAAAACTCCATTCGTAGTGAATTGCCCAAATTTACTATGTTGCCAAAAAACATAGCTTGGTCTTGTGGGGGTTAATATTTAAACATGCTTCTAATTTAGGTAATATAAAAAACTTTCATAGAATCACTTTATGTTTTCTTCAGTGGTAATAATGAATAGGTTCGATCATCTATAGGCTTTTAAATATCTATATTCTCATTATGTCAATCTTTAATGCCTTTTTTTCATCTAAAACACTTAAAAAACTGCTATTCTTATTGAAAAAAAAATAACTTAAAAAAAAATAACATATTTAACTATAGGATCTTGTGGTATATTTGAGTAAGAGCATATGGTAAAATTTTTGAAACTTTGGCTTTGTATATTACAAGATATTTGGGTTCATAGTGAAAAAATAAGTTTTCACTAGGGTAGAAGATTTGAAATTCTTGTAGTAAAAATTTTGATTGAAGAATTGAGATGAGATTGTTAGAAAAAAATTAGAAATACAAAAATTAGAATTGAGATTGATTTTCTTTCTTTAAAAGATTATTGGATAGAAGGATGTATTGGAAGTACTATATTTGGCTATGATGATTGGCATTTCATGCCAAATAATTGATTAAAATTGGAAAAAGCAGTTTGGCAATTGCTTCTAAAATTTATTATATTTTCAATTTCTTAAAATAAAAATTTGGTGCTTTAATTATAGAAACATTAAGTAGAAAATTTATTATTTTGAAGTTTATATGTAATCCATTTGGCCCTTTATGAAGTTTATATGTGAGCCATTATGAGGTTTGGATATGGCCCATTTTCCAATAATTTGGCATCTAGAGCATTAATTCATTATTTTCTTTTACTCCTTTTGAAAGTAATTTCGAAGAAAATAATTTTTATTTAGTTTTATTTACCCTAATAATTATGTATGTTTCAATAGTTCTAAAATTAATTCTAAAATCAATAGTTCTGAAATTTGAGTTAAAAAATTAATCCAATAAGTTATTTTATCAAAAATATGCTATAACTACCTTCAAAATAAGAAAGATTGGATATAACTCTAACATCACTAATTCAAATGGAATGAGTCAAAGCTTTCTATATTAATTTTTTTTTAATATGTGCCTGAAATATAAATTTTAAAATTTAAAATTTTAGTTTTAGTTATTGCAAGATTTTTTGGTTATCTAGTGTAGAACGTTTTGAACTTAGATTAGCATAAATTCTCTACAAAATCACCAATTGTAATTAAATTTATATTATATTGTAATTGTAATTATATATATTTTTTTAAACAATTATTATTTTTTTCATCTTCAAGAAAATTTTCTAAAAATCTCTCCAAAAATTTAGATCATGAGAAATTGTTCAAACATTTAAGTATCCTTTAGGAGGACACTTAGGACTTTAGGGATTAAAAGCACATCATTCTAATTCTTTCATAATTGGATATTTTTAAAGGAAGTCAAACTCTGATTGCTTTATTTTGTTGATTTATCTTTTTGAATTTCATAATTGATTAAAAATGTACTTTCATTTATAATTTTAAATTGAAAAATCAATATATTGTAAGAATTTCAAGAAAAAGGACTAGTTATGTTTAGTTTTTCTATTAGATTTTGTTACCAAGAAAAAAAAAAAAAAAAATTAGTGTATTCTAATAATGATTTCTCAAAGTAAAAGGAAGAAATCTCCTCTAATTTTTTCATTACATTCAAAATTTAATGCTTATCAATCTATATACAAAAGTTATTTGAAAATACAAATTTTAAAAAGATAAGCAATAATTGAAATTAAGCATTAACTAGTTCATTCAAAGATTTCAAACAAGCTAAATTTATAGTACCTGGATTAAAGGGAGAGATTCTTGAAAACCCTTTAGTTTTTCTTCCATGATGCCATAGGTTTGTTGAGACTCCAAGGCCTTCATACTCTTCATGTGTAGAGCAAAATCTTCGACAAGGGCAACTAATTTGTTGATATCCAATTCAACCCACAAGGTTGCTGCAGAAGTACTCACAGCGGCAGAGAATGCCGCATAGACATCATAAATCATAGCTACACCTTTTAATTGAATCTCAACCTAACCAATCACAATTGTTTTGTATATCAAGGAATTTTTTTAATTTTTTATATTTTATCCATAATAATTAAAGAAAAACATATTGCAATCAAATTGAACCAAATAAATTATATTCTTAAAAATTGGTAGGTGACTCTCCTTGGTTCCACGTAAAAACTAATCTTGTCTTAGATTTTCTTACTATTTTAAAAATAAAATTTGTTGTTTAGCATTTAAGTGATTAAAAAGCTACCATTTGTTTAATTTTGATGATTGTATTTTGGCAAAATAAAGAGATATTAAATTTAAAAATTAAAGATTTAGCAATGGATTATTTTCATAGGTACCTTGTAAATTAGTATTGTTATTTTTGTTGTTGCTATTAAAGTTTTATAATTTTTATTTGCAAAGGAATCCCCTCTATCAATATTTTTTTCATTTGCCAAATCAAATTAAGAAAATCATCATAAATTTTAAAGATTTTGATTTTATAGATAATTAATATTTAAAAATATAAATAAAATTGTATATATCATATAAGATAAAATTGCAAGGCAAAATTGTTTAAATACAATTCAAACTTCTAGACTCTATTTGATAAAAAGCGTGAAACACTTATTCAACTTTTATGATTATAGTTATGTGGAATTGAAATAAAAATTCTATAAATTTTATTTGTTAAAATTGTAATAAATCCATAAATTACACAAAATATAGTGGATGATGTAAGCTACTAAAAAATAAGAAAGCTAAAGAAAGAACTCTAGCCTTTTATAGATTGCCTTAACTCGAAGGTTTGTTCATTTTGTGTTCCACAATCAGTCTATACTTTGGGGAGTTTATAGGTTAGGGTACACAAGGTTTTTTTTCACAATGCACTACCTAGCAATGTTTTAATAAACTTGAAAATTTTTCATGGTAATTGGACATTGAATTTGATGTGAAAGACAATTTTTGAAAGGGAGGGGATACCTATAATATATGCCTCTCCTCCCCCTTAAAAAGAAATTTAAAAATCTCCAAGTTTTGATATTAAGAAATCTACACCAAAAAAATGCTTATTCACAATGCATCATATTCATTTAATTTAGAGATTCATTGAAACCTATTGAAATCATTTTTAATTTATTTAACATAGGTCTTTAAAATTCAAAAGATTTTATTTTTCATTTTAGAAATGTTTTATAATTTTTTTCAAATTTTATATTTGCTTTTGAAATTTAGAACTTTGGATTGAATTTTAAGGCTCAAATAGGCATTTTTTACTTCATGTTTTCTTAAAATGTGCATTTTATATAAAATATTAGGGAAAAATTGTCTCAAATTATCTATGAAAGAAAAAGATAGATATGCTAATGCAATCTCTTATACAAACATCAAAATTTTAATGCAAACCAGTGTAAATTGAGCATTTCCATCCACTTCAAATGCATAATGGGACTTTGTGTACAATAGTGGGCAATTATCCTTCTACAAGATTTAATTGAGTGATACCAAAATATTTACCATAATAAATAACTTCAATATAAAATATGTACATTCAATTTTTGAAAAACTTGTTACTATGCATAACATTCAATTTGCACTAAGCTTACTTTCTTTAGAAAGATTTCTATTTTGTTCTACTTTTTTTTGGTATATATAATAGGTACAATTTGATATCCATTTACACTACATATAGACTTATTAAGACTGAAGACAATATATTTGGTGAAGGTCAATGAATTTTGATAATAATTCATTCAAGTTGATTGAATGTAAATTTATCAACTAAAAATTTAATTTTAATAATAGTGTGTTTTGTGTTTTCTTTTATACGAGTGTCTTAAGTAGATTTTCAATATAAAATTATTACAATGGTTTTGAAGGAATTCATATTGAAAAGACTGCAACAATCAATTTATTTGATTCAATGATTTATAAAATTAGAAATTAAATTAAATTCTAACTTTTTATTTTCATGTTTTTCAATTGGCATGATACATCTATTACAAAAACTAGTTTGAATATTTACAAACAAAGTAATTATAATTGTATCACCAATCATGTAATAAATTTAAAATATATCTTGCATATACTTGATTGGAAAATGTAAATTTGAGGACATGATTTTCATTTTGAAATGATATTTTTAGGATGAAACAAACCATCGTTTCACCTACATCAACTTAAAAAATAATAAAGATAAAAATAGATGAAACTATTAATAATAAATTATAATAGATGGTTCCTTCTAATTTTTTTTATTAGCTTTTATATATAGTCACAAAATGAATCTTGGAAGTTGTCTTTCGACTGGATAGTGAGAGAATGTAAATTTTTTTTTAAATGCAAATTATTTTCTAAGGGGTATAAGTGGCATTTAGCCATTGACTATTGAACTTTTCCAAAAAATTGTGAAAGAGGGTATACATGTCATTTTGTCATTGGTTGAAGAAATGACATGGGTGCTTGTGACATACCCTTCAAACCCCATATTTATATTTTTGTGACATGTGCTTCACTTGCAAACAATATAAAACAATGTATATTTGTATTATCGTAAGTATTTGTATATATCTCATATGTATCATGTAAATATTCAATATGTATTTCACATATTGTACATATTGTAAATATTCAATATCTATCTTATATATCTAAATTTATATCAGTATTCTAGAGTATCCATATCTATATTATTTACTTTTTTAAGATCAATGGCATTGGGGGGATTGTTTAAGAGATCAACAACTCTCAATTTTACAATGTATGTGTGTGCATGCATTAATTGCAACCTAAACTTGGATGCATCATTACAAGAGATAGTCAATTTGATTATATGGCAAATAGTAGTAAAAATGAGTTGTTTCTTTAATTTTTCTTATTGAACTCTAATTCATGCAATTTATAATTTGCTACAGTTTTGATTGAAAATAGTTTTGCGTATCTTTGATATGTTTTTAGAGTGATTCTAATTTGGCACTTTGAATTTTCATAAGTTGATGAATGTAAAGATGACATGAATCTTGACAATTGTTTTGGAGTCCTTCTAATTATTATTTTTATATGATATGAAATCGCCTATATTAATTATAATATTAAAATGAATGAAAATAAAACCTAAGATTATCACTCATGAGATAAATTTTGCAACCATGATTAATTTAAATGAGTGTTGTACTTTAAAATTCTTCATAACCCAAATAAAATCATAATATATTAGTATGAAAATCTTCAATGTCTAATTGCAAATTTAGAAATTATTAATATAATGCATTTCTAAAAAAAATTGATGTATTGTAAATTGAAAAATAGAATACCTCATAAAGAGCTGGATATGGAGTGACGGGCATGGCAAATAATTTTTGTGCAAGAACCAAATTATCTTTGGTTTTCAACATTCCCACTAATTCTTCCTACCACAATTAATAATTGCAAGGTTAATTATTGAATATTTGTATGGTATATTTTTTATTGATTAAGGAAAAAATTTGAAGATAGAAGAGTGTTTATATTATTTACATTATAACCTCAACTTCAACTTTCAACACAATTAATTAATGAATTTAGTCTAGTTTCAAATTTAGACATATTTTTAATTTTGTATTAACATTTTTCCAACCACTTATTAATAATTATAAATAGTGTTCTTTCAAAACTTAATTATGATGCTAAAAGAACATAAAAAATAAATTTAAGTCTCCTTTTCATTTTAATATTTTGGTACATTTGGTTGATTGGATAAACGAAGCTACAAAACTAAACAATAAAACCAAACTTTCCATGGCATTTTCCATTAAAATGAACCCCTTAAGTAGTAGAAGACTTTATTTATTTCCTATTGCAATGGAATTTTAGGCTATGCATATTGGTAAAAAAGAAGTACAAATCTCATGGACCCAAGCAAGGTAAAAATGATAACCATCAATGTCTAGTCTTAGAGACTAGGTAGTTGAAGGTATTTTGTTTGAAAATAGTTTTACATTTTTATTCTTGATATTACAAACAAATTGATGATTCTTAGATTTATATTTCAACCATTTTCTTGGCCTTCACTTCCAATTTTGAACACTTAATGAATGTAAACATGTCCAAAATGTACAACATCTTGTTTTCCAACTAGGGCTTTTTTTTGGATTCACTGTCCCCCATGTTGGCCTCACTTCAAAGGCAAATATTTGGAGGGATGAAGCTAGAGAGGTCAGATTTTTGATAGTTTGGTAAAATTTTGCCAAAAATAAAGCCATGTTTCCAACCATCAAAAAGGTTTAGATTTTTGAATTAGATCTCTAAAATTTTATAACTTATAGATTTTTAGAATTTTTTTCAAATTTTCTATAGTTTGAAGCTCACAAAGAATGGTTTCACATAAAATAATATCCTTCAAAAATGACTTGAATAAATAAATAGAACAAATATTGGTATATTTTTAAATGACTATGATTAAAACTTATTAGTTTGAACTAAAGGAAACAATTCTTTTGAAATTACAAATCAATTTATGAATATAAAGTGTTTATTTTATATTTTATTATATATATTTTCTTAACTTGGTTGTCAACATAACAATTTTGGATGTTTGCATGTTGAGGTACATAAGATTTTTTCCATGATGCACTTAGTAAAATGCATTATTTTGAAACACTTGAAAAATGTCAAGGAAAATTTGGAGGATAAAGGCCACCTATACTACTTCACCTCTGCAGAAAAGAAATTGAAAAATCTTAGTGCTCAAAATTGGTAAATTTACACAGAATGAGTGCTTCATAATGGTGTATAATGTACTATGAATATAGAAATTCCACAAAAAACTATTGTGATAATTTCAAAAAAATTAATATAAATTTTTACAATTAAAATAATTTCATTTTTCAAATTTATCATATTTTAGAATTTCCTAAATTTTTATGTTTAATTTTGAAATTCAAAATCTTGTATTCAATTTAAAAGTTTAAAATAAATATTTGTCTTTCATTAATTATTTTATATAAATTGTGAAGGTGGATTTGTCTTGAAGTTTTGTTGAAGTTAATGAATTATTTGTGGAAAAAAGGGTAAATATACTAATGTTGATTTTAGTGCAAATATTACTATCCTCTCAAAAGATGCCCCCCCTGGTTTGCATTAGTTGCCGTACCCCCCTCTCTTAAAAAATTTACAAGCCATTGATTTTTTTTAAGGAAAAATTCTTACCCTCGAAATTGCCGTTGATTTCTCAAAAAATCACAAGTCGTTGATCTTATGAGATTTGATTTGAGCCATCCAAATATGAAATACGAATTGAATACCGGATACATGCTCATTACCAAATACGGATAGTGGATGATATTGAATACAAATACAATATTGGATATGGATATGAGATGATATTGAATATGGATACTGAATACGAATACAATATTAGATATAGATATGGGATGAATACTACATATGGATATCCAATACAAATATGGGAGGAATTATCCCATATTGATTGTTACTATGTTGGTTTTTGAAAATTACAAGAAGGAAGAGGGGGTTGCAAATAAAAATTTTAAAATTATTAAAATCCAAAAATGTGAGTCACTCTATCCACCCAAAAGATGGCACTCACATGCAAAACTAGTGCAAATTGATATGCCATGTACCTTGGTGTATGATGGAATGTTGTATTTTGTAATGTGCAAATATTGTTTTTACCCAAGTTATGTGACATACATATTTTTCGATATAGTTGTGAAAATTTGTGCTTCACCATTCAAGATGAGTTGAAAAGAACTTGTTTGGAAATTCAAAGATGATCATTTTGGAATTGATGAGGCTTTTCATTCACAAATTTCTATTACTATATATATATAAAGATCTTAAACATGAATCTATCAAAATATTCTAGAAATCAAATATTTTAGCTTTACTTTTTAAGAAGAAAAGTTTGAAATTTTTTATTAACCTATATGCATCATTTTTTAGGACCAAAAAATTATATTTTCATTGTACAAAAAAATTGAAAACAAAATTCTCTAAGAAAATTGTTTTCTATTTGAGAAAATTATTTTAAACACTTTATTTAAAATTCAAATTTATTTAATTTTTAATTAATAAGGATAAAACTTGGCTTTGCATGTTGTATAATTGGTAAAAATTGACATATGTATATTATAGTTATTTAAACATTCTTAAAAGTATGACTCTATGAATTTCACCAATTTTACATAGGTTGAGTTTTTTAACCTTATAAGTATAGGATTTTTTATTTTAGAACAATCAAAACAACGTGCCTCTTTAGCTAGTTACAATAGTCTTATACAATAATTGATGAATTGTTGGTTTTATTTCATCGTTCTTTAATTCATATTCTAAATGTGATTTGAATTTTGGTTCACTTTGTTCTTTTTTCAAATGAAAATAAGTTGTTCTTTATTTGGCTTCTAATTACATTGAGTTGTCTACTTATCTTTTTCTAAAATTGAGATTTGGGTTTCATTATTCAACTTTGAAGGGTGTTGATTGCATGAAATCTAATCACATTGAGAAAACACTCCCTAAATGCTCCCATCTTTGCAACTCCTAGCAACAAAGATGAGTGCACCATTTTCAAAATTCTTTTGCTCCTTAAAGTTTGCTACAAATTTTTGAACCCATTTAGTAGCTTAGCCATAAAGATGAGTGCACCATTTAAAAAAATTCTTTTGCTCCTCAAAGTTTGCTAAGAATTTTTGAATCCATTCAATTGCTTATAATTTTAAAAATAGGACTAAAAAAAACTTAATATAAATAAATGACATGTCTGTGTGATCAAATGCATGCAACATTTATGACATTTTATTATTTAAAATTTACAAGTTTAAATTTCATCAAGTGCAATCTAGAATAAGAATTGAGAGAGGAATCAAATGAATAATGACATTACATAACTCATGTGATAACTCTAATTTGCTTGAAATTTTTTGAGATTTTGAAAATAAACTTTTGATAGGCAAACTTCTAAACTAGTGGTCAAGGTCATAGTAATAAAATGTCTTGAGAAGTGCGTGGGCTTGGATTCCGCATCGGTGGCATTTGTGGAGTCGTGGAGGTGTCAAAAGAGGTCTGGAGTGCCTGAGACATCTACAAAGTTGCGACATCTCATTTGGGGACCTCAAACCCCTTGACCTCCACATGGAGGTTTAGGAGACTCATCTTCTTCAAGTTGAGTCTCCCTCGTGATGGAATGAGAGGTGTTTGCCTCGGATTTCCATCCTAGCATGCACACATTCTTTAAGAATGATGTAGACTTGCCTTTGTGGTATTTGTGAGGTTTTTCTAGCTTCTTTAGGAGCTTTTCCTCACCATTTATTACTTCAGAAAGATCTCATTATGTTTATGGGTGTATACATAGTGAATTTCTACACCTAAATTAGTGTAAAAATGGTTTTTAGAGTGTTTTTTGAAGAGTTTCTTGTGTGCTGGAATTGCAAGAGGAGCTCAAGTTTGAACCCCATAGCCATGGTTTTAAGGTTGCTAGACCTTGGAAATAGGTCCTAAACCCTTAATAGTAAGATTAGTGCATTATTGGCCTTGATTTAGGGGATAAGAGCTCATGGAGGAAGGAAAGGGGCCAATAGGGGCTTGCCATTGAATATCTCTTCCCTAAACTTGAGGATGAATAGTATCATCCCTCTCCTTGGAAAGAGGGAGCAAAGGTTTTGTTGCGATGGTGTGTGATAAGGAAGGGGAAGCTCGGGAAGAGTGTAGTCAATGGATTGTTTTTGGAAGCTTGCCCTTACAATGTATAGCATTGGAGTGTATGTATTGCTAGATTTCATGGGAGTTCACTGTGACTATGTATGGCAAGCCTTCAGTGTTGTAGGATGGTGAGACTTGTGTGAACAGGGACTAAGTACGAACTGCATGAACTAAATTCGAGTGGCGTGAACTAGGAGCATGCATGAACATGGATTGAGTACAAATATGTGGAACTGGACCAATCTAGTTGTTGTGCGAAGGAATTGGCAACGCAACTTGAAACTGAAAGTTAGGCAGCTAGGATTAGCAGCAACACTGTGGTCAAGTTAGGGAGAATTCTAGACACCCTCGGAGATTACTAGTTTGGTTGAGTATTTGAGTTCTGGCCATAGTCTTAGATCAACCTGCCTTTGGGAATTTGGATGTAGAGATTTGTTGTTGGACGACGGGCAAAGAAGGAAACCTGTGCACTCTTTTGTCTTCCTTGCATTTAGTGTTGTGGCTTGAGACAAACTGGAAGCCTTTGTCATTGATGGACTTGACCAAGGGTGTTTTTGTGAAGAAGGCTTATCAACAAGCAATCTTGTGCGTCCATACAGACAAGGTCCAGTAGAAGTACATCATAGAGAAGGTTTTCAATCTTTTGAAGGAGGTTCAAATGTGTGCTCATTGTGGTTGTGGATATAAACCCAAAATATGTCTATGGAATTTGGAGAGGCTCTAATTGAGCTTGCTCTATTGTGGGGATTGAGACTAACCTTCACAAATTTGGCATGTGTTTTATCCATTATGTTCCAAACTTCACACATTAGACATGACAAGGATAGATTCGAGAAGCAATGTCGTTGAAGCCCTATACTGAACTCTTCATAGAGCAATCTCACTGTTGGCAATCAAATTCTTATTCCACAATCATATTCGCTACACCGCACATACTAAATATAACACCGCAATGGCAGAACCAAAGCTCCCCAAATGATTGTCTGATATAGGAGAGAGAAGAACTAGTTCTTTTCCATTCAGTTTGTTTGGTGCGGCAAAGCCCGAGCCTAAGGTGGCACAATCTCAGATGCTATTTGATGATGATTGGAACTTCGCAAATTCAAAATCCAAGTTTGCGTCGAAAGGAGCCCCGTTGCCTACTTTGATAGTCGGCAAGCTATTGGGAGGATTTCGAACTCTACAGGTCTATTGAAGAAGGCTTCACTGTTTTACTCTCTATAGTTTTACGATAAAGTTTCAAACCCTGCTCTGTGAGGTTCAGGTAGTGACTAGACCAACAGGTGGTTGAGGAGTGGTGATTGGTGGTGACTGGTCATTAGGGGTGTGGTGACCGGTTTAGTCGGTCATCCAGAAATCATAGCCTGCTCCAAAGGGGGTTTAAGGCCCATTGTTTTAGTAAAAAATACAAAAAACAAAAATAAAACTACAACTAAAATTTAAACTTTCTTAGGAGTTTAGTTGAGAAGTTTGAGTGTTGATTGGAGATGTTAAGAGGCATGGGGGTAGTTTAGGGCCTCTTATACTTTTATTGCACAAGGTTTTGGGAGCTCCTTTGGACTTCAATTACTTGTAGTTGACTATGGTACAAGCCTACTTATGGTTACTACTAGAGCACATGTGACTACTCAGTGTGACCATGGTGATTTTTATGCCCACCTGAGAAAACAATGCTAAATTTAGACCCATGTCAAGTTACTTGAGAAGGTGCATTTTTTAGCCACTTTACTTCAATTTCTTCATGAGCATATGCCGGTTCAAGGGCTGTAGTATTATGGCAAAGAGCAATGGACTTGGTAGCACAAGGACTTAGTTTGGGCTCAAGAAGGTAACGTGGAGGGGCTTAGAGTAGCAATTCATCGGCTATTTCGCAAGCTTACACCATTCATCACCTACAAGGAGTGGGATATTGATCGTGACAAGATTTTTGAGAACTGCTTATGTATACAAATTGTTGACAAAGTGATGGGCGTGATCATACAAGTGGAGAGGCGTTACATCAACAAATCCCGCTTATTGGAAGATTGAGCTAAAGTTGAAGGCATTAGCGGTAGAGATAGGTTGAGGATGAGAGTGTCGTAGTTGCTTGTGTGTATCTTGACCGCCATTGTATGACAAATTCTACACTTTGCTCTTAGTTTGATAGTGAGGGAGTGGAGTTACACTAGCAATTATAAACTAAGTCTTGTGTGGGGTGTACTTGGCTGAGTGTGTGCCAATCACCATCTATATATGTAAGTTTAGCATTGATGTCCTAATTCAGCTTAGTTGTTCTAGTATGACATGCTGTAGGCCTTTCTGTCATTTTTAGTTTTGATTTGTGATGGTGGTTTGGACCATGTGGTACTGCCATGGACAAAGACAAGAGTGCAACTAAGCCCTTCACACTATTACTACTTGATGAAACCATGGTTGTTATAATGGACAAGTTAGGGTCATCGGATGGGACGGACGGACGGGCAAACCGGACCGGATGGACGGATGGTCCGGACGGCTTTAATTTTGTAACTTGTGCAATTTTGTGGAATGACACGTCACCTTGTCCATGCCTTGACGATCTTGTCCACGCCCAGCATGTTCCTTAATCCACATGGCATCTACATGGCCTATTTTTCCGTTATCAGAAAGTCAACTATGTGTTGATTGTATTGGACGGGCGGGACCTTTAACGGACGAGTGAACCGGACATCTGTCCACTAAGACAACCATGGATGAAACGGAAGGCGAAGGCACTCAAACCAATGTAAGTGGGGAGGACCTACAATGTATTTTTTATTCTTTTCAAAGGTTGCAAGTAGGATCACCTATTAGACTACCAAGACAAGACCAAGTCCAAGAACTTCTTACACCTTTCCTTTTATTACCTTTGTCTCGAGACCCCATTGGAGTTCAACCATAGAGATCTCTGAGTACAAAGATATTAATTGCCAAATTTGTGCAATTTTAGACTCAATAAGGCGGTGTTCGCATAATTTGTGAGTAATGTCTTTAGAGACCTGTGATTGAGGCTCTGTTGTGCTGAGCTAAAAGGAGAGTGGAGGTAGTTGACTTGGTCTTTTTTGTGTCGTCATGATATTGAAGAATGAGGGCCAACGATGAAGGGTCGTTAGGCACATCTTCTCTGGGCATGTTGACCTACCAACCTTTTCATTGATCTTTATGGAGTTTCAAACCAAGGTTATTTATTTCATACTACTTGGCAGTGGAAACAAGATTGGTGGTTGGAGAGGGCATCTAGTATTTGGGATGCACTAACTCTTGGCTTCATTGATTACAAAGTACCACATACCATTTACTCTGATGCCATTCTGAGTAAGCACGAGGTGTGGCAATATTATTCATAAATCCAAATTTGGATTCACCTTGGCGAATGGGATATACTAGGAGTGGTGTATTGTTTGCAAGTAATAATATTCCACAATTATTGGAGATTGGTGGGATTGTGCCAGTTCAACCTTAGAGCCAGCAGCCTTTCATTGGCACGCAAAATTCTAGTGAATTAATATGGAAGTCAAGTGAAGAGCAAGAAAATTGGGTGGAAGAGACTACAAGTGACAATGGTGAAGATTTTCATGTTAATGTGGTGAACCACGGGGTAAAACTTCTTTACTTTGAATCAATTTTCACTTGGGACGAGATGGCTTCACCTTATGGAAGTGCAGATTGCAGGGTATGATGATTTTCCGGTGCCACTGGAACAATAGAGGTTGATGATTTTTGGAGAGAGTTTGCTATATGGTGTGAATTCCAGAAATTACGCAATATGAGTTTTAATCCATACATGGTATAGAGGGCATTATTTGGATGCCTTGAAGGGGCACCGCTTTTAGATTATGGAGAATTTGAGTTTGCTTATTCCACAGAGATTCTAACATGGTGGGATTATTATGTTCTAAACTATGCTGATGTATAGAGAGGAAGGTGTAGTATTGTAGTACCAGCTAGTAAAGGAAAGAAAGAAGAAGGGGGCGCAAGCATAGAAGGCTCTAAGGCCACCGTGACCACGACCACTATACAAGTGGCAGAAGCACCACCTTTCAACCCCACTGCACAATTTTTCATACAACTGAAGTAAGACTATCATGGCCAATGGGCGGACAAAATGAAGTCACTTCACACGTTTGCACGTGGAAGTGAAGAGTCATTGCAAGAGGTGCATTCGAGATTGAGGTGGTTAATTTTTGCTACGCATGGAGTGATTGAGTAGTAAGTTGTTCAACACTGGTATAGTATTTTGGACAAAGTTGAAAAGTCTTGTTTGTGGTAAAGCATTAAGGTTAGGTGTACCGCCAACCTTAAGGTATGTTTTTGAGACCTCCAAGAGAATTGAGATCAATCCCTTGGAGGAGAAGGCCGCCATAGGTTTCTTGCGAAAAGAAGAAAAAACACTTGAGAAGATCAAAGCCGCTAGGGCTAGCATTTCAGCTAATACAAGAGATGCAAATATTACTTGTTTCAATTGTGGAGGTGTTAGTCATTGTCACCGGGATTGCAAGAAGACGGCCACGAAAGAACCACCAAGGTTGGTGGGTTTTGCTCTAGTTGTAGCATCAAAGGTCATGGAGAGGCTAGTTGTTGGAAGATACATCTAGAATTTAAGCCCAAGGGGACCAAAGATGCCAAGGGAAGTGAATCAAGGGAAGCCAAACCCACGAGAGGAGAGAAGAAATTGTGGTAGGCACGATTCATGGAGTTGGAAGCCAAAATGGCGGCAATGAGTGTCACCACTGAGGCAAAGGGGTCTTCTTTACAAAAGACTACAACATATTTTTATGTTGAAGAGGGTGACCACATGTTGTGTGGCATAGCGGACCCCCATAGGATACCAATGGATGCTTATGCATTGACACGGAGTAAGACCGTGGTGCTTAATGCACCACGAGGGGCAGGTTTGGGGTTAGATTTACAACGAGGAGAGGCCAACTGTCAAGCGTAGTTACCAGAATCATTTGTATTAGTAGATGTGGTGCCTAATTCATCTATAGTTTCACCAGTTCAAAACTCCAATAGTCGTCATGCTACTCGGGTCAACAATGTAGGTGGTTCAAGTACGGGTATACTATTTGATGCAGCCACCGCAGTTTGTAAAGCTCCATTATTTTCTACATCCATAATTTCGCACTTGCAATTTAGTGTGGCTATAGTGTTCCAATTAGCAACCACCATGTGTAGGAGTGGCACCTCAATATCAATTAGTGCCATGGAAACTATGCTTGAGTTGAACACGGTAACTAGCAGGGATTGGACTGAGTCGGAGGGCCTTCTTTCAGTAGCTGCTCAGTTGAAGACTATACCAACACATCCGGCAATAGAGCAATCATCCATTACTCCAGGAGTGGTGGTTCTTGACAACTCTCAGAGCATTTTTCAATTGGTTGGGCCCAAAGGAAAAGTTTTTGCACCTTGACGGGTACTATTGGATTTCAGTACACAACCCTTGATGCTAGTTGAATCAGCAATTGAAGGCTTGGGTTTGACCGAGGATACATTGGAAACGTGTCCGTGGATGATTAATATTTCTATCGTAGGGACGGAGCAAGCAAATGGCATCATAAAGAGCGAGTTGACACTACGACTCCATTATGATGATGTAGAGGATGCTAGTTTCATGAAGGTGAAAGCCATAGTCACAGAGGCCAAATCATATGATGTATTGGTAGGGGCTATAGAATTATACCCATGGATTTTACCTTCGACTTTTGGGAGGAGATGGCATTGTATAGACTAGGATGGCAAGTAGGTGATGGGCAAAAGGCTCAACTGCCAACTTGTTTCTTTCGAGTTCTTACCAATAATTTGGTCAACTTCTATGGTTTCTCTAGGCTTGTAGCAAAAGGCCAACTTTGGTTTGAAGAGGATTTTGAAAATCCTCCTATCATCTCTACAGTTGTCAACATCAAGGAAGAAAAATATATTGACATTTTGGAAGCTAGGGGCGAATTATTATATCAACTAGGAGTGGCATCAACATGGAAGAGTACCGCCATGCTACAACATGCTACAAAGACTATAATCCAAGAGGCATGGCAACAATCTTTGCTACCACAAGATGAAGATGGAGGTGAGGAGGATGTTGGCCCACCTCTAGATACTTCCATGATCTATTGGAAGCCGCCAGACAAAGGTATTACATTTTTGGAGTTGTTTAGTGGTATTGACAATGGATTGGCTATTGTGTTGTAGGCATGTATGAAGGTGAAACGTTATATTTATGTGGACAATGATGACATGGCACGGCAAGTAGCCAAGTGTCATGCTCGGCGATTGTACCAAGCTTTTCCATTACTATGGAGTACCAATGCTATCAAGATCGCATTTTTTGCACTATTGAGCGACATTTTGTTGATTTCACATGATGATATTGTATGGATGGAAACTATGGATTTGATAATTGCGGGGTGGCCGTGGCAAGGTATATCTATGGCAAGTAAGCAGAATGGCTTGAAGAACCATCGTTCTTCACGGTTTCATGACATGGTGTGGGTGATACAGTCTATTCAAACATCTCAATTGCATCCACCGAGGTACATTATTGAAAATGTGCCTATGGTAAGTACTTCACACACATGCACACTTCAGAGTATATATTGCATCCATGGGATTCTTGGAATTCCAATGTTATTGGATGTTGTTGTAGTGGAATCACAAGCTCATAAACCAAGGCTCTGGTGGACAAATATGTCACCACCAGAGTTATTAAATGTGGCAATTAAAAGTATTAAATGACCCAACATTTATGTGAAGGATATTTTGGATCCTCATTGTTTTTCAAGGCATGTTTATTACGACAATCAAGTACCATTGGCGGTTGTCAATTGCAAGGGTGAACTGCAAAGGGTGTTGCTGACTTTTGTAAGTTTCTTACAGTCCTATGCTTTTAAGATCAACGGACCGAGCTTTGTGTGGGATTCCCACACTAAAGATATGGTTAAGCCCAATGCTGATGAATGCGAATGTGCTATGGGATTTCAAACCAGAGTTACTAATGTTCCCAACATCATGGAGTTTCAAAGGCGATATCTCATTGGCCAAGCCATGGATTTATATTGTCTCTTTTGGATGGTTTCACTTGTTGTAGCAAAAAAAAAGCGTATAGCTTTGACGCCCATGGGCCATTTGGGTTGTTACAAGCTGCAAGTGGCCAAGAAACCATCAAGTTTTGATAGCTCAGATTTGGTGGTTGGGAGCGAAGAGGCCTTCACAACTCACCCATGGGACTTATGGAAGGATACTCCATTTTTCTTGACTCTACAAACGAGTTGACCTAGTTGGGATCAATTGGCCAAATATAAAATTGAATTGGAGGAGCATGTGGAGAAGTTATTCTTTGAGGAGTATATAGAGGGCCAAACTGAAGAACTATGGCGCTTGAGCCAAGTAGAAGAACAATATCGTATGACTGGAGTAGAGCAAGAAGACTCTACTTTAGGTGGAATGCAATAGCAACCAAAAGTTGAAAAACTTGCTTCAAAGGAAGAAAAGAAGGAGGCGGTGACTAAGGAAACTTGGTAACCATTAGTAGGCTTGGAAGATGAAGTAGAGATGGAGGAACAAGAGTTGCTCAAAGAATACATTGATTGTTTTGCCTTTAATCTCAAGGATTTGGAGATATTAAAAGGGCAAGAGGTACAAATTAATTTGACGGATGATGTGCCAATTTATTACAAGGTGTACAAACATAGCGAGGTAGAACACAAGATGATTCAACCCCGGACCAGAGAATTATTGGAGGCGAGATTGGTGGAGTTAGCACCTTCGGACTGCGAATATGCATTAGCAATAGTTATGCCCTCTAAAAAGAATATTTTTGGTAATTGGACTAAGAAGAGGATGCATGGGGATTATTGAAGAATTAATAAATTTACAAAATTCGACCATTATGCAATGCTGACACTAGAAGAGAACTTTGATGCCATGAGCCACACGAAAGTATTTAGTACTTTGGATCTCCGGTTGGGATATCACCAACTTAGTATTTGAGAAGGTGATAAGGAAAAAACAGCATTCTAGGAGATTGATGAGGATGGGAAGGACTGACTTTATCAATGGAGGTTCCTTTCTTTTGGCTTGAAAAATGCTCCTGCTAAGTTTCAGAGGGTCATGGATCGCATATTTTTGGGCTTGGATTTTGTGAAATGCTACATTGATGACATTATAGTCTACAGCATGAATCAAAATCAACATAGAGCTCACTTGAAGGAGGTTTTTGCTAAACTAAGACTCCATGGCTTAAAATTGCATCCAAACAAATGCAAGTTTTATTATGCTCATGTAGAGTACTTGGGCCACATGATATACCTTGGTGGATTGGGTATAATGGCCAACAAAGTGGAAGTGATGGTTTCTATACCAAGGCCAAAGGATGTGAGCAGATTGTGGGCATTTTGGAGATTGTGCAATTATTATCAAAAGTTTGTTAAGAGGTTTAGTGCCATTGCAAAGCCATTGACTATGCTAGTAAGGAATAATCAACCTTGGATGTGGGGAGATGAGCAGGAGGCTACCTTTACACAATTAAAGGACCGTTTATCATTGGCACCCGTCTTGAGGAGGCCAATTTTTGTCAGAACTTACCAATTGCACACAGATTGGAGCTCACTAGAGATTGGTGTGGTGCTGACTCAAATAGACGATGATGGCAAGGAGTTTGTGGTAGCTTATGCCAATTGTTCCAACAACAACGCGGAAGCATAGTACAGCTCATATGAGAGGGAATGCTTGGTAGCGATTTGGGCCATTGCCTACTTTCGTTGTTATTTGTGTGGCAATGAATTTCTGTTGGTTACAAACCACCAACTGTTGAAGTGGCTCATGGAGTCTGACAAGCTCACTAGCAAGCTTGCATGATGAGCCTTAATGTTGATGGAGTATGACTTCAAAGTTGTATATTGTGCTGGTTTGGTGAATATAGATGTTGATGGTTTGAACGCAATCCAAATCTTAGCCAAGTGGACTCTACAAGGGCTCGATGGCACATAGAGGAGGGAGAAGATTTGTTACTAGGGTGGCATTCTGTAGCTTATTTGAGTATTATGGCGATGATTAGAGACACTACCAAGGAAGCCATCGTGGCCACGATGGATGTAGATGGAGGTGAAGAGTCTAGGGATGCCAAGGATATTTTTGAGGATGTGGAGGTTATGAAATACTTGAAGTATGGCGAATTAGCAACCATAGTATCAACCAAGGGGAGAGACCAGATTCTACAACGAACTAAGTGGTTCATGTGAAAAGGGACCCATTTACTTTGAGTTTGGCCAAATGGCAATAAAAAGGTGGTATCAGCACCTCAAGAAAGAGTGAAATTAATTATGCATGCGTACAAGGATTTGGGGCACTTTGGAGTGTAAAGAACTCATAGTTTGTTACAAATTCACTATTGGTGGCGGGATATGCAAATGCAAGTCCAACAATTCATAGCCAGATGCATGGTGTATAATAGAGTGCAAGCATCTTTTAATGCCTCAATTACAATTGTTGTCAATCATGGAATTGGGTTGTAGGTGGACTTTGTAGAATTTGAACTTTGCAAGGCCATTGCCGATGACACAACAACACAACAAGTATGTGTTGGTGATGATTGAGCATTTTTCTAAATGGATTGAGTTGGTGGCATTCAGGGTTGACGAATATCTACGTCCGCCCGAAAAAGGCGTCCGTAACTCGGACATCTGGACGGTCGGACGTTAGCGGACACAGCATCCCTCCCGCCGTCGGAAGGCGGACGGGCGAGGCGGACGAACAGGGCGGACAAGGCGGGACGGGGCAAGCGGGGCGGACAGGTGAATGGGCAAACAGCGTCTGCGTCCGGACATCCCGGACGTCCGACCGTCCTGTCAACCCTGGTGGCATTTCTTAACAAGTTCAACAAAGGGGCAACTTATTCCTTTTTAGACCGTGTGTTGAGTCGCTTTAGAGTTCCAACAGAGGTGTTGACCGATCAAGGACATGTGTTTCTTAGAGAGTTCCAAGCCTTATGTAAATAAGCGATGATTGATCACCGCACTACTTTACGAGATCATCCCAAAGTAGATGGATTGGCAGAGCGCATGGTGCAAACCGTTAAGAGGAAGCTTCGGAAATATAGTTTGAAAAAGGGACATCATGGAGATTGGGACTTGCAACTTCTATGGATAGCAATGGGCTACTGGTTTAGTAAGCAAGCATCTCTAGCTTCTTTTTCATCCTATTATTTATTGTTTGGGCGTCATCCGGTTTTACCAATGACAATCAAACAAGATGTAGAGAAGATATTGGATAACATGGATGTCACGCCCCTATTCCCTTGGGGTGCCCAAAGCGCCTTAGTAAGCAAGGGGGACCTTGGTGGTGACTCCCCAAGCCTTGCAATAGACTAAAAAGGGAGTTTTGAGACACTCTCGAGCAAACAGAGTGCAATAACACCTTGAATTTGAAGGTTATGGTAGAGTGTTAAATATTCTTAGAAAGTTCTTGAAAAAATGCACCTAAATATCTAAAGAATGCATGATTTGGACTAGTTAACTAGAAGTTATGGCCGTTCGAAATTAGGGGTGTCCTAGTGGCAGTGGGACATTTTAGGCTTAAGAGTAAGGGGGTTCCCAAGGAATCCTTCAAGGAAGTATGACATGTAGCATATCATTGGAAAGATAAGAATCCAAAGATACTAGAATGACAAGCATTAAAAGGTTCTAAATTATGAGTCAAAAGCTATGGCCAAGAGAAGGGCCATGGTGAAGGCGTGACGTCTCCCTCGGTGGACCCAAATCTTGAAAGGGCCATAACTTTGTGAAAAATTATCCAAATGGGACAAGTGAATAGTCCATCGGCATCTACTTGTCGCTTAGATATCTAAAATGAGCTTGCATGTTGGATTTGGATCTCTGAGCGTAAAGTTAATCCGTTTGGAAGTTTGAGGGTCCAAATGGTGAGGAAACTAAAGGAATTCGGGTTGGATTCGGGTGGTCTTCCAAAACCCAAGGTGGGTTGGTACCCCCTTTGACATAGAAGGGGGGATGTCTGCCGAATTCCACAAAAAGTACTATAGGAGGGTTTGGTCTCCCTCCTCACTTCCTCTAGAGTCCTGGTGAATCTTAGTGACTCAAGGTTGGTGGTGAGACTTCATCACCGGCTCCAAGGTACCATGGGGCACTTGTGTAAAGTGTCCCATGACACTGGTTGGAATGGAACCCCACCTCAAACTAGCCCACACTTTACATGTCATGAGTGGGGAGTCTTGATTAGCAATACCAAAGAGTAGCAAATACACAAAGGACTAGTTTGGGATAGGGTGCCTCTCAAGGGCGGTGAGGACCGTAGTGAGTAGTGCCACAATGGACCTTAGCACTCTAAAATGAAGCTCCACCCCATGTCACCAAGTAACATGCCCGGTGTCACGTGGAGAGTGTGTGCTAGAGTCCCAGTAATTGAAACTTAGCAAAGTGAGTTGGAAATAGGGACTAACACTAAGGGTGCATGGCATGTGCGATATTAACTAGTTGTGGCTCAAGAAAAATTGGAAACAAGGCATGGCGAATCCATTGAGCAGTGAAGTGTGTTTTGGGCTACTACAATGGATGATCTAGACACATGGGCAAGAGTATGCAAACAGTGTACGAAGCTATATAAGAGGGTGATGCATATGGCTTTAGAAAACCTTTCTATTGTTGAATATAGAGACACCATGTGTTATGCCACGATACGAGGACGGGTTATCGACCTCAAGTGCGATATTTCCTACCTAGAGACTACGTTTATTTGTAGCAAATAACACCCACTATCCTTAACGTGACTACAGGGTGTATTATTCTACAGGTGCGTGAGGTACTCAAGTTTGGCGTACTACTTTTGGAGGGACGTGATGGCAAAATCTGAAAAGACCACATGTGCAATTGTGCACCTAGTCTTTTGCCACACATAGATAGACGGATTGATTCAAGCACTTTACGGATTTCAGTGGGGTTGAAATGCATATTGTGTGAGAGCGTAAAGCACACTAATACTATAGTTTTATATGATGTTTGTTCTACAAAGTGGCACACGGGTTGTTTGACCCTTTCTTTGGAAGAAATTCTAGCCGGTCGGTGGGTTTGTTCCAAATAAGTGTCAAGGTGTAGACAAGCATTCACATCTTAGTACAAGTTTTCTATTGGGTCCTCGTTAGTGTTCTGGAGAAGCCTATTGATTTCACCAGTGTAAAAGGGGCTTTGACACCAGTAAAGGGGGTGAGTAAAGGAATGGTTGTAAAACCACTTACCACAACTAGTGTACTCGTGTATCATGGTTGTTTATTTTCTTTGTTCTGCTATGGATGTCGGCAGTGTTTAGTGCTTATAGTGATAGGATGTTTTTCGCATTGCTATCATTGTTTGCAAGTTGTTACTGTGATTGTGACTCACATCACAAGTTACGAGGTGTTTTTCCTATGACCACAATGTCTACTATTGGTTAGGAATTGTCTAGCTATTGGACCTTGGTGTAGTTAAGCTGCTAGCCAATTACAGGATCTAGTGTTTACTTATTGTACACTTTCTCTCATGTTGGCTCGATATAATCTTGGCACGATGTGTTTGTGTACGACAAAAATAACATTTAGTTGCAACAATTTTGGAAAATTATCCTTTTGCCTAAAATCAATATTAATTACTTATGAAAGTCTATGGTTGATTTTGGGTTCACCTATCATTGACAATTTGAGCTATCATACAAAATTCACATAGTATCTTAAAAAATATATATTAAAAAATTCTAAAAATTTTCTCTCAATTGTAAACAATGACATCTAAAAACCATTGAAATTCAATATTAAAAACCATGGTGTTATAAATTCATTGAAAAAGTTTAAAATTTATTGTATGAAAGAATGAATCTCAATATTGTCAAATTTACTCCATATGAAGTGAAACTAGAGATTATTCTCATGCACAATAATGATTCTTACAATTTTCATTGCTATTGCAATTGAAAAAGAAAAATTTATATTCTTTCAATTAGAATGGTAATGAATAACCCATTCATAAAATGATTGAGTGAGTCACAAAATTTGTTACATTAAATTAAAAGAAACAAATTATTTTTCAAGTGTTAATGTGTCTATAATATTAACCTTGAATACAAAGAAACTTTGCACTTGATTCTTATAACTATTCACCAAAATAAATGCTATATTGATTAGTCTTTCAAGACTAAATCAATGGTCACATAGTCAAGCATTATTTCTGAGTTCAATTTGCCCTTTTAAATTATATAAAAATTTGTAAAAATACCATAAAAGGCCATATATTTTACATGAATTTCAACAATTTCAAATGATTTAGTGAAACAATGAAGTTGTCATAGTTTGACATGAACTTAAATTAGTACACTTGAATTGAAATTTCTTCTATAGTTTCAAATAAATATGAAAAGGCACTAAATTATTTTATATTTTAATATAAATTCAACACATTGTGGGGATTTTAACCCCTCAAGGCTTGACAACATTTTCACATTGGAGGTTTTCAATGAATTGCTCCATTTTGATGTTTTTTTGCACATGGATGTGCTTGAAATTTTTTATTTTAACCATAAAAAAAACGAAGCATACTTTGTCTAGTATGCATGAAATTAATTGTGGAAAATATTGACCGTTGGAATTTTAGATTATAACAATTTTGGATGATCAACTCTTTAAGCAAAAACGCAACTTTTAAGGACGAAAAATTATAAGAAGATGAATAATTCTTTTTAGCCTTTCAAAAAAATTGTATTAAAATCTAAAGAAAATGTATTATTTTTTATTTAAAAAATTAAAAAAATTAAAAACTCTCCCAAATTTGTAGATATTTTCAAACAAAAAGAGTAGAAAGCCAAAACTGACCAAATCAGATCCTACAAAATTTTAAAAAATTTATATATGCATCATTTTTTTAAATTTAACAATTGATATCATTATCATATTGTTTGGAATATCTCCAAAAATTTTGGAATCATTCTAATTATTTTTGTATTCTTAATTAAACCAAATGGGATTTTGTATTTTTAAAATTGCTAAAAATAAAAAATTGAATTTTTTTTTCCCTAGATGTAGTTTGATTGTGCAAATTAAAGATTAGAAATGTGCAAGAATTTTTTTTTTCCATCCCTACTATTTCTTTCATTGTAAACAAATTATATTTGCTCCCATTTTCTAATAGACTACATTTCCAAAATAAATTTTAAAATACTTCCCACATTGAAATTTTGAAAATTAGAGAATGCAACAAGTATGTGAACTTGTTATTCTACAAATCTTTAGTTTACAAAGTATTGAGATTTGTTTCATCACATTAAGAATTTGCCATTAAAAATTTGAAGAGGACACATTGTGTCCCCTTAGTCTTTGAGGGGTAAAGCATAAATTTCATTTTAAAAATTATATCAATCACAATATATATTATCTAGAATAATTTGAATATTTTACAAAAATATATAATGTAAATTAAAATTAAAAAAATACTAAGTGTCAATTTTAAATCAGAAAACAAGATCCTTTGTAAGGTTTTGAAGTTTGAATTTGACACAAAGAGTAAGGCAAAGTTGAAATTGCAATAATTCACGAAATTTTTAGAATTTTCATATTTTCAAATGGATTAGAAGTGAGTTTAAAAAAACTTATTATTTGAAAATTTTGATTAAAAATAGGTTAAAAGGATACATTATTAGGGCTAGACTTGAGATTTGACAATAAGCATAGATTTATTGGATGCAATGATTTTTAGAAATTATTCATGCTACCTGAGTTTTATTAAAAATTAATGATTAAAAAAAATATGTAAAATGGCCTTACTTGGAATTGCACTAAAAGTTGCAATCCTACATCAAGGTCTGTGCATTTGATAGGTCCATTTGCATCCATTCGATCTCGAAAATCTATAGTTGTTGTCACAAATTCTTTTGCTTGTTGTTCAGTAAGTGCCACAAATTCTTTCTTAGTTGTTTGTAAAGTGATATTTAAAATTTTTGCTTGTGCTACAAGTTCAATCCACCTAGCATTGTAAACAATGCATTCCAAAACCAATCACACTACAATCAACCATCATTTAAAAGAAAAATTATTCTAATGATTTACCATCCTAAATTTAATTTAATTTTTATATGTAGAAAATGAATGGCATATAAGTGAATGTCGTTTTTTACAACCCTTATTTAATTATAATAAATGATCTAATTACCCATGTAAATTATAAAAGTGATTTGCAATGACAATTCATCTAAATAAAACAAAGTACATGAATTTTGCAATGATCAAATTTTAAATCTTGGGAAAGAAGGATGTATTTTTTTTTTAATTCTAATTAAACTTCAAAAAAAATACTATAATAAACTATATATAATAGAATTTGATATTTTTAAATGCAAATGAATTACTAAGCTAGACATTACAACAACCTTGAATGTTATTATAACCTAGTATGAGCATCAAACTTAATTATTAAAGAAATTACTGATAAATATAAAATAATAATGTAAAAAATATTCACTTAAAATATCCATACAATGAGTCTTAAAAAATATTCTATATTGTATATTAAAAAATAAAAAAATGATGGATTCAAAAGTAAAACTATTATGGATGTTATTGGATAAAAATCTTTATAAGAATAAATCAAACACCACAAATATCCATGATCATATCTATTATATTTATTGAATTTTATAATATTTTATGATATTGTAATATAATTGATTGTGACTTTAAGCAAATAAATATTAACTGGTTCATTTATAAAAAATGTAATTCACAAAAATAAATTTAATTAACTTGAAGGTAAATAGGTAATGTTACTTAGTTTGAAACATTATTAAACTAGAATTTTGCATCGCTCTATGCAACTGCCAATGATTGTATTGCTAGTAAGAAATATCTATTCTTATTTATTATTCATCTTTTAAAAAAATTGTTGGTAGTGATGAACAAAAAGTCATTGCAAATATACAAACACAAACATTTTTCCCTTGCTACCACCACTACTATTGACCAAAGTTTAATATTTTGATTTTGATAAGCCCTCACTCAAGTAAATATCATCAACAAAAAAAGGAAAAGGTCTTATATTAAAATTTTAAAAATTCATTATTCTAATAAATGATTCAAAAAAATTATTTAAAAGATCAAAGATTTTGCTGCTATTTCAAGATTATAATATTGACTTTCAAAGTTTTTATTGAAGCCTTTGTTTCAAAACAAAAAAAACAAATTTTGAGGTCAAATTTTTTTAATTTATAAATAATATATTTAC
Source organism: Pseudoscleropodium purum (assembly GCA_963969395.1). Lineage (NCBI taxonomy): Eukaryota > Viridiplantae > Streptophyta > Bryopsida > Hypnales > Brachytheciaceae > Pseudoscleropodium > Pseudoscleropodium purum. Next base: position 23,770,061 of record OZ017796.1, read on the forward strand.
ATTCAATTTATAAATCATAATTCCAAATTTTCTTAAATTTATATATTTTAATAATGCAATTTGAATTTAGATTGATAATTTATAATCCAAAACAATATAGAGTAGTAACAATTCTTTCAAGAGTTTTATATTAATTTTATACAAAGTTTTTCCATTATTATGAATCAAAACTATGGCATTATTGACTATTTCAATTTTTTTGCATGATGAAGCATTAATGGAGTTGATATTTTTTAATATATTACATATAAAAATTAATTATTTTTAATTGAAATTTTTTAATTTGCCTCAAGAAATGACCCCAAAGGTCAAGAGTAGCAATAATCCAGACTTGTTTCTAAGCCCTTAGGAATTTCATTACTTTTAAATAGTCAAAGTATACTAAAACTTACAAATGCAATAGCAATCAAAATTTCTATATGACATAATAAGATTATTGTTGACAACATTTAATTTTAGAATATAAATAATTTATCACTAGATTTTTTAGAGAAAAAAGGCAAATAATATAGTTAGAGATTCATGTACAAAATTTGACTAACTAAATTTGCAATCAAAATAAATTTTGAAGATGCAGTTCCCTAGGATCATGTTTATAATAGGAAACTCAATTATTTGGAACATGAAAGGGCATGTTTTGTGTATTTTTTTAATTTAGGCTCATTTCTTCTTTCCCTTTTTTATCCAGCCTTTGAACTTGGCTATTGTATTGTTTTGTTGTTTTGCAATGAAATTTTTATTTTAAGAAAAAAAATTGAATTGGTATTTCAATCATTGAGATATTACTACAAGAAAGTTTGAAAAAGTAATGTAATATACTTTTCATTAAATTTAGAAAAATAATTTGCTACATTGTTAATAATCGTTAGATATAGCAATGAAATACCTTGTATAAGTCACATTAAAGAGTCTATATCTTTATTGTAAATTGTAAAACACTTTTAAAAGTGTCATTTATAAAAAACTTATAAATTGTTTAACTTCTATGGACTACCAATATGCTAGCAACTTGAATTACTATTATTCTATGAACATTGATTCTCCATTTTTGATTAAAAAAAAAATCCACTTCCATTTTTCACTATTTAGTGAATTTCAAAAATTCACTGCCAATCCATTTTTATTATATTTCAAGCCTAACTGATAATTTAGGAAAATAATTTTTAAAAATTAATTAAATGTTAGTTTAAAGAATGCAAGACCACTATTTGGAATGTTTTTAAGCCCCAAAATCTGAAGGTACTTATTATTTATTGGATTTTCATCCATATCATATAATTATTTCCTATGCAATTGCTAGATTCTTTTCCAAAATAACACATTTCAATTTGCTTGAAGTTTGATTTTGAATTGATATCTCAAAAATATTATTGGGCTCTTCTTACTTCAATTTTTAATTCTCTCTACTTGTTGTCTAAAATCAAAATGAGCCATCAAATCTCTATATTAGTATTATTAACAATTAAGATTAATTTAAAATATAGAATTGCTAAAATTTTCTAAGTAATTATTTGTATCTTGTATTTTTTGTATGATGCAAGTATATTAAATTAATAATTAATAATTTAATTTTTAATGATGTTTTCAAATATGATTTTTTTTCAATCAATATCTTTATATTTGTTCAAAACTTGAATTATATAAATTTTAGTATCTTTTAGTATGTTGCAAGCATAGCAACCATCATTTATTGACTGAAAAATTATTTTGAATACTTGACAAAAATAAAGATTTAAATGTACTATAATTCAATTATGAGAATTTAAAAAATAATCTTCATAAATCTCACTAGATTCAAATAAAGAATATTTTGTATTATTAGATTTACTTCCTTTGACAACAATGAGACCATGCTAGATCCTAATATTACTTTAAGTGATTTACCTTGGTTGAATTATTGCAATTTTTTTATTCTCGTCTTCTGAATCTTTCACATTATACAATGACCTTATTCTAACACATTCTTGAAGCTCCAAATAGCTGCAAATTTTCAAATTCATGACATTATGAAAAATTAATTAATTTCTCTATTAGTATACAATCATTTAGTTGGAATGAAGAAGAAATTCTACATGTCTATAGAAATCTAACACCTTTGGAAATTATGATCACACTTATAGTTAGAATTGTATGTAGACCTTGTGACAAATTATATTTGAACAATGAAAGAAAAATGAATTTGTTTCAAATGATGATGATGATAAGAAAAATAAAAATCAAGTTCATTTTTGAGCTTATATACCTTTTTATTACTTTTGAATAACCTATTAAACTAAAAGAGATAATTAGGATTAATTCACAACTTACAAAAAACTTCCATAAGTTGGTTCAAACTCAAGAATCTCTCAAAAATTTCAGAAGTGATAAACATTGATAAATTTTAGTTGTAGATGTTAAAATAATGATGTTATTTTTAGACTACCGAAAAAATTTATAATGTTCTTATTGATATGACATAAAATTCCAATGCTCTAAAGAATGTATTATTTTTCTACCTTCTGTAGGTGATATAAAGTTTTAGTACATTGATTGATGTTATTGGTAAATGAATCACATTATTAGATGCACAATTGTTTCCAAAAGCAATTTATTCATTATTGTGCATTTAGTATTGAAACTAGAAATTAATAGGAAAAAAATAATTTTTTTTGACAACGTCCCACAATAAACATATACATTATATATTTTTTCTAAAATAGAATTAATAAGGGTAGTTTTGACTTTGAGAGATTTAAAAAAAAAAGATGAATTCTTACAAATAGTAAACATTTAAATATGAGATAATAAATTTCAAAGAATTTTGTAATGAGAAAAAAAAATCTCAATAAGAAAAAATTCAACAAATGATTGTTTTAGAAATGAATGGAATATACCAAATACTCTACATCATAGAAAAAATAGCAAAACAAGAAGAGGACTTGGCACTATATATATTGTAAAGTAGTTGTCCTAATTATAGCAATAATACAATCAAGCTACTCTTATTTGTATTTTTAGTGTAGAAAATTTATTTGTTTCGTTAATCTATTGGTATGCTATTGGTATGCTATTAATAAATACCATGGTATAAATATAGAATCATCAACACTACTCACAATACTTCCAAAATTTTCTCACATTGATGTGCACCTTGAAGGTTTTCAAAGATTTAAATCTTTTGGTGAGATTAATAAAAATTTATAGTTTTGAACATTTTTGAAGTTAGTCTATGATTTTTACTCAACAAAATGAATTGTGAATATAAATTGGATTGCCATATTTGTAGTAGGAAAAAAAGTCTTGAGGTACTAAGCTTTTATATTGTACTTTAGTGCCTCATGGCCTCTCTACTGCAAATGTCATATTCTACATTTTTTTTTTATAGATTTTGATATACAACCTTGAAGAAAAATACTTTAATTCTTATTATTCTAAAAAAAAGTTTAATTTATTGATCTTCCTTTCTATAGGACAAGAATATAGAATTGTGCAATCAATGTAGATTATTTCAGTAACAAGTTTGTTATAAATTTCATGATGTTTTCAAATCACAATATTGATTGTTTTATTTTACTACATATTTGTTTATTTCTATTAGATTTGCCATCAAAATTTTAAAAATTTAATGAAAAATTTCAAAATTGGGATAAAAATTAAAAATTAAAAAAATAGATTAAGTTCAGTATTAATAAATGTATGAAAACAATAATTAATGTACTTACTCTAATTCCATAATCATACCACCGTCTAAAACTTCACCCACAGCATTAAGGACAACTTTTAAACTGTCAAGATCGTGGGGTGACTGCAATTTCAAACAATGACAACATATATTTTAGCCTAATTTGTATATATTAATTATTTTAATATATTATGATAAAAGAGCAATACATCTATACAATTTAATAAGCCTATACTTCTATGCAAGTTCTTATGTTTCATATTCCTATATTTATTTAATATCTATTTTAAATCCCATAATGACAATTTTTTTCAATAGCTCTGATATTATGAATTATAAGTCTTAAATTTATATGTAGAAAAATTTAGTTCTACAATTCCAAATTAGTAGACAAGATTATGGATTACATGGGAAAAAAATCAAATACAAATTGAAAAGATACAAATTAAAAGATTGTAATATTTGATTACAACATTCAACTTTATTTTCAACATCAATCAATATTTCAAAGTTTGATACGTAATGATAATTGTGTAGTTTATAGATAGAAAATAATGATTATCAAAGTGTTTTATTATTTGAAAAAGACTTTGAAAAATAATCTAAAATTCCATTTATCATAGTTTTATCTATTGTACTCATGGTAACAACACTAAGTCTATTATTTCTTTTTTAATAATTTCTTATTTTATCATGTCCAATATTTTGCAACTATAAGATGAACCATAGAATCTTTGATTTTTGTTCCAAAAAAATCATGGAAAATATGCACATTAGTTGTTTCATAAAATAAGACCTATGAGGCAAGAAATAGGATAATTTAAAGTTCTTTATTAATATAAATATGGTATTAAAAATATTACAAAAAAATATTTAGGATGTTGGATTGAATACGGATTTGACATTTGTAGTTGAAATAAAAACAAAATTTTTAGTATTTTATTCTCTTGAGTCATTTTTATTTTTTTGTTTATCTATGGTATAATTATAGACTTTTATACCAATAGTATTGATATTAAAGTATATAATACTATCAAAAAAATTTAAAGATACAAGTATAAGTAGCTTCATGGTTTGACAAGGCTTGAACTTATAAGGTAAAAGATACATTGAATTTTAAGATATTTTATATTATATATTTTAAAACTATATAACTTAGTCAAAAATGAATTAACACCTTAAAGACTAGGAGTCCAAATTCCCAAAGTTGTGGAAATATATTATAAAATGCAACCTAGAATAATAATTTAATGATGGTGTTGAAACTAAAATACAATCTATAGATTGTATACATGCATTCAAATCCACTATTATATTAAAAAATCATTTTAAAATGGATTACAAATTGAATATGTATTGTATAAGTTTTCAAAATTTTAGATTTTAATTAAGAAACCAATTTAATATTTTTATTCTACTTATTTAATTAAATCAATCTAAACTAATCATTATTTGAACAAGAAAACTTATTTTTTGAGTTCAAACATGTTCATATCTTTTGAACTGTAAAATACTTGTAAAGCATATTTTTGAAAATCTATACCCCCCAAAAGGACAAAACAAATACAAGAATCCACAAACATTTAAAGAAATGAAAAATCAAGACTTTGTCTCTATGGAGCATGTTTGCTTTCTACTCTTAAATAAAATTTGAACATGTGATCTATAAAGGGTCAAAATATGGATTGAATTCAATACAATTGTGCAAAAAGTCAGCAATAAGTGTCACAACATTTTATATGGAAAAGTTTAAAATGCAAATAATAATCTAGCATGTATTTGTAGATTTGCAAGATCTTATTGTACAATCTTTATATATATTTTTGCATTTAAACAAATAATTGAAGATAATATGATTTAAACAAATCTTAAAAAGAAAAATAAATTAAAAATCAAACTTTCAAATCAACCTTGTTTGTAACATTTAAAAAATTGATTTTCATATTCAAATGTTTTGAAATTGTATCATATTGTAATTTTTTAAAGATAAATAATTTATAAGCCAATTCATTAAGAGGTATATCCAAAATACTTTTGTAGTATTCAACTAGATATTCATATTACTTTTAAATTTTAATTTAGAGTCATTTAAACTTATACATGGATTTTTTAATCAAAAATAAATAATATTCTTTAATGATTAATAAAATTTGATCTAGATCCAACATTGAATCAAAAAACTTACATTAGTATCTATATTACTAAGATAGTTTCAATATTTCTAGTTAGACAAAATACTATTTAATCTTAAATAACTTTATTATATATTTTTAAAGCATTGAAGCTTAATTTTGAAGTTTTTTTTTGTTTAATTTCAATTTAATCTTGAAGACACTAGTTCAAATGATAAGGTATATTGAGAACACCAAAGAAACAACTAGGATTGAAATCTCAATGGCATGTTATTGCTATTAAATATGATTCTAGCAATCATATAATTAAAATTATTACTATATATAAGAAAACATGTGTTGGAAAGACAAATTGAAAAAAACAAATGATTTGATTAAAAAACTTTTGGATGCCAATGTAGACCAAGGACATAGCTTAAATAAAAATTTGCAAGTGTAAGGTTAAGAAAGGTTATTGTGACTAGTGAGTGTTTAATCTAAACCAATTTGTTGAATAATGATACTATCATAGAATTCTTACTCACCTTAAAGTGAAATTTTGAAGCTAATGTAAAAAGACCTACATCTATAAACTAGTATATTATAATTTAACAATCTAAATGAAACATCCTATCAAATTTAAATAAAATGTGATCAAAGATTTAAATAAAAGTGAGTAAATTTTATTTATCCATCATGTTAAAAAACAATTGCAAGCTTTAAGTGTCAAATAAACCTTCATTCTTGCAAAATCAATTATAAAAGAAAAATCAAAAGTCATAAGGTCCTAGTTATAATCTATGTCTAAATTGACAATGTAATAGAATAGTGCAAATGGATATATGCCACAATTATTGATAATAAACCTCTTATAATGTATCTTGGTAAAGTATTTGAAATTTTATAATTTGGTTTTCTTATTGGGAGATAAATTAGAAATGATAGGAATGGCTGGAAAGCAACACCAATTACAATACAATTTTAGAAATTAATAAAAAATAGGTTATTTTTGTAAAAAAATTAATTGATAGAAATGATAAATGGAAGTGTTTATTTATTTTGGTGCTTAAATTTTTCATTTAAGCTATTGATTTAATTATGCTGATGCATGAGCGCAAAGACATGAGCCTATAAGCCTTAAACCTAGTTGTAGGAATGTACCTACAATCATTTAAAGGTGTTTATAACACATGTACATTGTAATGTGGAAAAGAGTTTATAACATAGGTACATGTAACATAGACACTTATAACTATAGAAAGCATCTATAACATAAACTCTTAAGCTGATGGGCTCATAAATTCTACGCTTAGATGCTAGCACCTTACGCTAATGATCATATAAAAAATGATTATAATTATTAAATACTTTGATTAACTGAAAATTTATGATACTTAATAATATTACACTAATGGATTAAGTTTGAAGCATACCTCGTCCATTAGTTTAACCCATTTATCCATTTTCTCAGTAATTTCCTTCACTTTGGGTATTTCTAAATTGACCATTGCATCACTAATGGCTTGCACCCACAACAAGGCCTCTACTTTTACGGAGGTTGCAAGTTGATAAGAATTAATGCATAAAAATTCTACAGATTTATCTTTTGGAATAGTATCTATATTTGTTGCAACCTAGATGCACATTACACAAGATATAAAGTTCTTATAAAAAATATATATTCAATATCATAATTATAGTTATACATAGAGAGATAATAATAATTGTATTTTTCTAGTTTTGATACAAAATTTTATATTTTTTAGAATATAAAATTGGGTTGAAATTAGTCTAAGATTTTGAATAATTCAATTGCAAAATTAGAATTTTTATTCTCTTTGGTTTAAATACTACCATAGTAATCAATTCTATGATATTATTTTAATTTTAAGATTGTTAAGATGTATTTTTACACCTTTAAAAAATATGTACATTGTCCTCAAATATACTTTTCTAAAGGCAAATAAGTCTTTTTGATGTAGAAAACAAAGGTATATTCTATCAATGGAGAGCTTAATGATATTTATTATGAAAAATTGTTCTCAATATACATTTTTGAAAACAAACAACTCCTTTTTGATGTACTTAGAAATAAAATGGAGAAAATATCTTCTATCAATGAAGTGTTTAATGATACTCATTATGAAAAATGTAAAAATAAAACAATATAGAGACCATATCTCTTAGGCTATATACTTCACCACATATTTTGATGAAAAAGTCAAATTTAGAATGTACTCTCTAGGAAAAAAGTCTTCATTTTAATATACTAAAGAGCACTGTATGTAGTAGAAGACTATATTTGATATATTTTATAACATTGTGTTCTAAATTTCTCAAACAACTATGATTTTGTTCTTTATTTGTACTTATAAAAGTACAAAAATAATTTAATCAATACGAAAATTGAGCATTGCAAATGGCATCTTTCTTTCTTTTGATTGTGAATGCACTTGCAATGTACTTTTAGGAACTTTACTAATTCCTTGTAAAAATTACAAAACGAATTTAGGGGAAAAAAATCTTCAAACCAAATCTATTCAATACATACATTCAAATATGTTTTGGGGGTGCACCACAAAAAATCAAGAACCAATGATCTTAATGAACTATAAAAGATGGATTAATGAATTGAAGAATCTCATATTCTTAGGAACAAACGACAAGCATTAAATGTATTGAAGAAAATCTATGAAGAAATCTATGAAGAAATCTATGAAGAAATCTAATATATGATTTAGATAATAAATCTAGAATAAAATAATACTACATCATTGGACATCATGCAAAATCAATTTTAAAATGACAATAATTGCAAGTTCTCAAATTTTTTAATATTGGTCTTTATAGTTGCAAGGAATGAATTTTTATGATTATACTATTTTGTGATTTTGTTGAATTAAAAGCACCTATATACAAAAATTAATTGTTGTGACATTCCATACATTTCTCTTTAAGAGTTTATAAATCAATGTTGCTAGACATTGGTTGTTAAAAAAAGTATGTAGATGCCTTCATAATCAGATTCTTGTACTTTAAATCCAAAAATAGCATTAAAAATTGTAATAATTTGTGTGATATTCACTTTGGAATATATATTCTTCTCTAAAATTAACCTTGTAGCATAATTATTGAGACACCAAACCATAATGCATCGACCCCTTTACTTCAATTCTCCTTAATTACGGATGCATTCAAGGATTTAAAGGTGGTAAAATATATCTTATTTTCAATTTTCACTTTGAAAAATTCTATTGCTCACCCAATACATTACTAAAAACCTTAGTTGGGTGTGTTTGACATTATGATTTTTTGTAAATACAAAAATATAAGCTGAAACAATCACTTAGAAAAACTATTAGCAAAAGTCAGATTTGGTACCCCGTTAAATTTTTAATTTAATAATATTAATATTAATAGTTATTATTATTATTATTATTATAAATTGAATTTTTTAAAAATTCATTGTATATGCACATCCACCAAAAGTCAAACAACCCTTCATAATGTCTACAAGGCCTAAACTTCTTGTAATGATGTTCAAAATAATCAAATTTTGAAACATACTTATAACCTTTATGAATTAAATAAAAAATATTCATAATTTTATAATTGAATTTATTAATAAATTAAAACTATATACAATAAAATTATTTTATCTTTAATATAATTATAATTTATTTTAAGAAGACATTTTTTTAGCATAAATATGCATCTAAGTTGTTGAAGATTTTAATATAGGAATGTGTGATTTCTACAACCGCCATACTTAAATAATAATTTTGGATGAAAGTAATTCTAGATTATGAATGCCAATTTTTTTAAAACCACATATCAAAAAATGTTGTAGCACAAAAAAATCTTGTAGAATATTCATATTTAAAAAATTTTCAAGCCTTCTTTTTCTCAAAAAATTCAATATTTGAAAGAAAAGTGTTGACATTACTATTTGAGTACATTTAATCTTTAAGCACTCTAAAGTGAAATTTCTATATGATGTAGAGACATTATTCTTGTTTCTTTTTCACTACTATTTGGATGATAGTCACTCTAATTTGTGGAGTTACTTTATCAAGTTCTTGTCCTATCTAATGGTTGGATTTGGTGTTATTAGAATACATATACTTTTTTTAAATTACAAATGTAGAAGTATGTCAAGTGGTTGACCAAGTCAAAATTTGCATTGACTCTAATTCAAAATTAGATTTGCAAAACTGAAGTTATAAATGTAAAGAATACAAAAATTTCAAAAAATCACCATATCAAAAAAACCTTGCTTCAAATCCATTCCAACAAGTTTTATTCAAAAGATGTTAATATTTTGCTTGTAATTGAATTTTGAAAGAATTTTAAAATTTTCCTTGCGAAATTTATAAAAAAACAATATCAATGATAGCATTGGTGAATTTGACTTTACAAATGGAATCTAAATCTCAAAATCTATAATTTTTTATTTGTATATCAATTCTAAAATATTCTTCCAAATAGTATTTTTTTTTATGATTTTTTCCAAATTTTCAATTCTAAAAAATGATCTAGATGTTTAATGGTTAATTGTCATTCTAAACATTAATATTTTGATAATTTTTTAGTTTTTGTAAATTTTTAATTAGAAATTATTTTGAAATTCACTTTCTAGCTATATTCTCAATGGCAAAGTTTTGTAAGAAATTTTATTTATCTCAAAAGTATTTTTGGTTCTTTAATCTTTACTTAGTAAAACATTAGGCTTGACCTCAATGAATAAAGAATTATTCAACTTTTGTTTGTCTCTAGAGTGAAATCTAATTCTGCATTTGGATTTTACTATAACCTTAATTTTTATTAATTTTGAAATTGAAAGTATAACTAATGGTACTTAGGATGGGGTTAGGGCCGCAATGCGGAATGCAACTATAACCACAAGCGGTTTCTTGTAGATCTTTTTTTGTTTGATGAGAACATCGCTCACCCTGGTTAAGAGTAGTTTGGAAAATCAATTTGTAAACATCTTGGATGTTGGACTGGTGGTTTTGGTTTACAAAACAACCCACTCTAATTGATTTGGCTAACTAAACAAACTCTTTCTCAAATCCTAA